>CM066335.1:26308076-27508076 GCA_033807585.1 Hydrophis major | reverse complement strand
TTAACATAAAGCACATCCTTGCCAACGGGTTCTGCCAGGAGGGGGGATTTTTGGTGCTCAGCCAAGCTCCTTCCCGGCACAAACAACAGTCCAAAAACTTGCTCTCAAGTCGGCATCTAATTCTCTTATGTACATAAAGACAAACCTTATGCCTCTTACATAGGCATGAAGCCAACTATGTGCCTGAAAAACAGAGGTCCACAGAGGGTTCTCCATAGATCAGCTGAGAAACACACAGTCGCTGCAGCCCACAAAGTCTTTGGGACCCCTAAAGATCTGCTCAGATTGATCACAGCAGAACTTGGTGAAATGACTGGTTTTGGCAAATTTCTCTTCCCTCAGTCTCCTGGGTTTTGACCATCAGGCTGACCTTCCTCCCCTGGCCAGGGTGAGCTCTCCAAGAGAGCAGCCAGCCTGAAGAAGGGTTCTCACCAGGACAATCCTAGAGCTCCCTTCAAAGCAGCCTGGAAAGAGCAGAGTGTGGGCTCTGTTCACATGAGCCAAAGCAAGCCGTGTTATAGCCCAACATGGTGGCCTGGCTCTTTCTGCACATTTCTCTGCCTGTTGCCTTGCACCCCCAGCTGAGGAATTCTCCCCCCCCCCCCGACATTCCAGATAAAGGGCTGTCTCACCCTTGGGAAGAGGAGCCAAAGCAGCCTGCAGGAGAAGGAGGGCAGCTTGAGGCCTGGCAGCTTCCCTGGCCTTGAAGAAAGCCAGTGAGGAGCTCCCTCAGCCCAGGGAGGCAGTGAGAAGGGGGCTGAGGTCAGCTTGCAGAGCCCTCCCCCCAGCAATTGGTCCCCTGCTCATTTGGCTTGGCTACCCCCCAAAGAGGCAGGCATTCGGGTACACTTCAGGTTAACCTCAGAGGGCAACGAAGGGCGAATGCCCCAGAGACTTTGCCAAGAGCAGCTGTCCCCAATTAATGGCCAAGACCCTTTTGCGGAGGGAGGTGTGGGATAAAGATCAGCCTCTCCCCATTCTAGGAAGGGCTGGAAGGAGCGCTGTGGGTCTGAGCACAGTCTTGCAAGAGGAAGATTAACCCTTCCCCATTCAGGCTCTGGGAAACCAGGAATTCTTCACTGGAGCTTGGCGGGGGCTACCCCGCTTCTTCATCCAGAACATTGGGCTACTATAGGCTGAAATATCAGTGCCAACAATGGGGCAGCCTCCAGCACTTGCACCAATGTTTCTGTCTCATGCACACCCCTCCCCTGCATAATCCCCTTCTGATCTAATACCTCTTGTGGCAGGGAGTTCCATGTAATGCCTGAGGCTCCTGAAAACTATAGCATTTCCCCCCCCCCCCTTTCCTGCTACTCCTGGGCAATTCTTCATGTGCACAGGTTGGGATTATAAACGCATGTATGCAGAGTGGGATTCAGCAGGTTCTGACTGGCTCTGGAGAACCAGTAGCAGAAATTTTGAGTAGTTCAGAGAATTGGCAAATCCCACCTCTGACTGGAAATTTCACAGTCTCCTTCCCCTGCCACGCCCATCAAGTCATGCCCACAGAACTGGTAGCAAAAATTTTTGAGTCCCACCACTGCATGTATGTGATAAAAGGCACCTGATGCTTGTAAGAAGCAACTCCAGGATGGAGGGATGGAGCCAGTCTGGGCACGAGAGTGGCGGTTGCTTCTGCCTTGTGGCTCCAAAGGGCTGCCCACTATTCTCCCCACCACCAGCACACACACACACACACACACACACACACACACGCACACAGTCCCCGGCCCTCTTGCGCTGAAGGGGATGTGGAGACTTTGACAGCATATTTTCTTCTCCTCCACGCAAATCTGGAGACATTCCCTGCTCGCCAATGCCCAGGACTGTGGTGTTCTCAGAGCCAAAGGTGGCATCTACTCTGGAGCAGTTGGGGAACAAAGGAGCATTCTGGAGATGCCTGAATGTAACTCCTTCTGCTGAAAGAAAGTTGGCAGCGCTGCCCCTGAGGGCAAAACCAGTTTTCAGCGCTCAGCACCAACCCAGGAAGCTCTAAGCTACATGCAAACCAAGCAATCTACTTGGCACCAGGGCTATCTTTGGAGGTAGGTGCACTGGAAGCGGGCAGAGTGCTTTTCAGCCTGGATCCGGAGGGCCAACTTCCTCTCTCGGCTCGAGGCGCCTGAAAAAGCCCTACTAGGCACGAGAGAGGGTAGAGGGGATCAGCCCGGCTGGCCCAGCTTCATCCCAAGCCTGCTCTTCGACTCCCGTCCTCCATATCTTCGGCGTGCAAGGAGGCGAGGATGCGCTCTCCCAGAGCTCGTTTAAACCGGGCCGGCTAAACTTGCTCGCCCGCGGCAGCGGCCGGAATGGGCTTGGCCCCCGCCCAGCACAGGAGTCCGCGCGCCAAAACAGCCCAGCAGAGGAGGCGGAGCGGTTCCGCTGCTGGGGACGCGCCTCGGCCGGGGCGTTGCAGGATCCGGGCCGGCCGGGAGCCTCCACTCGCCCGCGACACGCCCACCGGGGGCGCCTGCCGGTCCGCCCTCCAGCAGGCAGAGCTTAGCGTCGCGCCGCGTCCCGTCGATGCCGAGCACCGCCGCGGGTCAGGCCAGGCACAGGGAATGGTGCCATGGAGCGGCCGTCGGGACAACTGCAGCCCGACCAGTCCCCGCAGGCCCAGCTGGCGAGCCGCCTGCTGGTCTCCTTCCAGTACCTGCACGTGCAGCTGGCTGGCGGCGCGCCCTGGGGCTTCACCCTGAGGGGCGGGTTGGAGCACGGCGAGCCGCTCATCGTCTCCAAGGTGAGTCTGCGACGCAGGATCCCCGGGCAGCGCGGGCCAAGCCCTCCGCGCGGCTCCCTGCGCTGCGGGGTCCGGCGCGAGCCGCAGTTCTTTGTCTGCCTGCCTCGAGTCCGCCTTCCCGCCCAGACGCCTCTCCCCCTCGCTGCCTGGGCGTTGCTCGCCCTTCCCCGGCGGCCCGCCTCGTGTCCTCCCCGCCCGGCTGGCTGGGCGCAGCGAGCGGCGGCGGGGCCCGGCTGGGCAGCGCTTCTGGGCCGCAACGACGCTCCGAGACCTTCCCCCTCTCCGCCGTGAGAACCCCCCCCGGGGGGCTGGCACGTTGCTGAAGGAGCCACTGGGGACGAACTGCCCCGCTTCGACCTCGGATCGCCAGTGGCGGAGTCCGGTCCGGCGTCTCTCCCGAGCGGAGGGATGCCCGGGCCGCCTCCCTGAAGGACGGCGGGGGGGCTCGGCTGGGTGCAGAGAGAAGCCGGTCGCCAGCCGAGGTCTCGCAGGGCTGGCGCGTTCCAGCCCCACCTGAGGGCGGAGTGGCCGCGGGCCCCCGGGCGCCCGCCAATCGGGGGAAAGCAGCCCCGCCCCCAGCGGGAATTCCCCGAGGAGGGCTGGGGGGAGGGTTTCCCCAAGGAAGAGGAGCCAGCCGCTTGCCAGGTCTCTCCCGGAGGGCGCCTCAAAGCCGGTGCTCAGCAGCGAATGAATGATTAACTGCCCTTGTGTGCCAGCAGGGCTGGAGCTCCTGACGGGCAACTGGGTGGCTCCCCTGGGCTGGGAGGCTCTGGGAAAGAACCAGCTTTCAGGGAGGGGGGAGGGGGCTCTGCCAGGGTCCCTTTTGCCACCGCACAAAAATGCCTCACCTGTCAGGTGTCTCTCCTGAGCCCCCAGCTGCCCCCAGCCCTCCTTTCCAGAGGGGGGGGCAGGCCAAGAACGTTTCTGCCTGGGGCACAACACCCCAGGAGTCCCTGCAGCCTGCTTCCTCTCCAAGCTCTCTCTCTGTCCCTGTGCCCACCTCCTGCAGTGCTGGCATCCACTGATGCCTACACTCTGCACTGGCATGTTCATGGTCACTCCTCTGCCACACCTGGGCCACAACGCAGCACCCTGTTCCTCCGTGGGGATCTTTGCCTCACTTGGGTGCTCGCTCTTGGCCCTAGTCAAGAGGCCCGAAGGCTTTTGCAGGTCCCCAGCCCCAGAGGGCTGACCAGTCTGGAGTTTGGGGGAGCCAGGACTCGCTGCCCCCCTGACACACACCCCAAGGGGGGGGGGCAAAGAATGCTCCCACTAGGTCTGGTTCCAGACCAGGGAGTAGGGAGCCTTTCTGCTGCCTGGCAAAATGGTGAGCAGGAACAAGGATTGCTTTGTGCAATAATCAGCAGCAAACTCCCTTCTCCCTGCGCACTCAAGGCTGGCTTTGCCTCTCTCTGCTTCCTTCCTCCCGGAGAGCTGCCTTGCTAGGGCTTCCAAAACCTCAAGCTCTGTGGGGCCTGCCTCCCACGGTTCCCTGAAGGAGGGCCCTGCCTTCTCTCCTCCTCCTCCTGGCACTCAGGAGGGAGCAGCCGCCCACCCATACATGCACTAGAGGCTAAACTGTGTCCCCCACCCAAGAAGGAGCCCTCAGCCGTTGCAGAAGAAGCCAGGCTGGGTGCTGGGAGTCCCTGCAGTCCCCGTTGGACTAAAGGGCCCTGTTGGGGGAGCCAAGAGCTGCAGCTTCCAAGCATCTCGGTAGTCCAAGACCTGGGGATCAAAAACAGCCTTTCCTCCCGCTGTCCGAGGGGCTCCAGGGTTCCCTGCACTACGGCCAGAGGTCTCCTCTGCTGTGGGAGGGGCCTGGGCCCCCTCTCTTAGAGAGCCTGAAGCAAGTGGGGAAGCAGGGCAGAGGCAATGGTGTCCTTCAGCCTCTCCAGCTGAGCTCCCTGGCTGCTGGCCTTTGCCAAGGTGCCCTGGAGGGAGAGGACGGGCGCTGGCCTCGGGGGCTTCTGGGTCGAGTTGACTTCACTGATGCAGAAGAAACTCGTCTTTGCTGAGAGGGCGAGAGAGGAAGGGAGGTGTGCCGAGGTCGGCGCTTCCCCCCTGAGGATCCCTACGTCCCCTCTTGAGGCTGCCCTGCAGAGGTGGGCAAGATGTTCTCTGTTTGGGCAGAGAAGCTAAAAGTTATTCTGGACTCCGGGAGAAGGTCAGGGCACAGGTTTCTGCTGGAATTGCAACCGTCGGGCTTCGGGGTGAGAACAGAAGAGAAGCCTCCCCGCCTGGGACTCTCATCAGCGCAGGCCACAAGCTGGTCTCCACACTTTGGTTTTGGAAGAACAAAGCAGCTTCCCAATTGGGAGTCCCAGGTCTCCAGGCAGTGGGAGCGATGGTGGGTGTCTGACCCTCTTGAAACCAGGGCCCTCCCTGCTAGACGGGAGCCCGGGGCCTGGCCCTTCCCTCGGATGAAGCAGGTAGGAGTCTCAGGGCTGCCCCCCAGGCCGAAGGCTGCAGCATGGGGCCCCTTGGAGGCCCCTTCCCGTGGCCCATCTCTGAGACTGACCAGCCACGGTGCCTGAAGCTGGCACCGGAGCTCTGCATGGAGCTGAACCAGGTCTTCCTGTTGGAGAAGGTTAACTGTGCCTCCTCTCAGCCGCTGGGTGTGGCTTTTCTCCAGCCGTGTGCCCAGGTCTTGTGGGCGCTCCGTGTCCTGAGGCCAGCACCACTGGCCCTTGTTCAGCCCCTGCCCTTTCTCTGCAGACCATGTGACCAGCAGGGAAGGGCTGCCTATCCCTCCTTCTCGGCTTGGACCTCAGCCCTAGTTTGGTCTGAGGGCACAGGCTGGTGCCAGCAGGGCCCTTCTTTGCGGGGGCTGATCCTGCAGGAGTCCTTGAGGGGACCTGCTGCCTCCATGATGGGTCTACTTTGCTTCTCCCCTGCAAGCAATCCCCATGTCCGCTGGACAGTAAGAGCTGATTCAAATCATTTACTGTTTTTTCTATGTTTTTGCTGTGAGCTGCCCAGATGGACATACAAGTTGATCCCTCAGCCCGGCCGCTGCCCTGCAGGGGCTGGCAAGTAACCCTTCCCACCCTCTCTCTACCTTTCCAGGTGGAGGATGGGGGGAAGGCGTCCCTCTCACAGAAGATGCGCTCCGGCGATGAGCTGGTGAACATCAACGGCACCCCTCTCTACGGCTCTCGGCAGGAAGCCCTCATCCTGATCAAGGGCTCCTACCGCGCACTGAAGATGATCATCCGGAGGTGAGAACTCTCTCTCTCTCTCTCTTTCTCTCCCTCCCTGAGGATCCTGCCCACACCGGCCTCTGCTGCCAGGGAAGAGCCCTCCCTAAGTGAGGGGGCGCATGGCTTTCTTCCGGGGCTGGGGGACGCTGTTCTCTCCACAGCAAAAGAGGGTGGTGGGCTGCAGGCCGGTCTGCAAGGGGCTGCTCCTGCCAGATTTTCAGCTGCGCGGGGGAGGGGAGGCAGCATGTGCATGGAGCTCCTGGACCTTGGCTGCAGCTGCCATCCTGTGGCAGGAATTTGGGATTGCACCCCAATTTGAGCTGGCAAAGGCAGAGAGAAGCCTCCCTTGCCCGGAGTAGCAGCTGATCTTGGGAGAACTTGGTTGGATTCCTCCTCTATTCCTCTCCTGCCTCCAAAGCACGCCAGTCCTTCAGGTTGGTCAAGTTCTGAACGTTGCGACTAGCAAGAGCTGAATGTCTCTGAGTGCAGAAGAGCCCCCCCCCCCAACCTGACAGGACGATGCTGTTGGCAGAAGAAGGTTTTGCAGGGGGTGGCCTGGTCTCTCATTAAGAAACAGAAATGAGTCCGGAGACATATGTGCTTTCTAGATTTCTCCACACACGGACAGATCCTGGCTGCCCTGAAACCGTCCGAGAACTGACTCGGTCAGAGAAGCCAACAGCCCCGGATGCTCCTTCCCTCTGCTGGCCTTTGCGGCCAGAGCCAACCAAGAAGGGCACCTTTGGTCCGGGTCCACCTGGAGCTCTGACCAAGCACCAGTAACTGCTGCTTCCGCTGCCACCGGCAAGCGCACATTTTCTGACCACGTCCCTAAAAGCAAGCAGGCCTCATTGATTCACTCGAACGTAGCTCCGAAACCGCTGTGCTGCCCCCCTGGTGAGAATCCCAAGAAGCCAAAGGGCTCCGGAAGGCCCCACCCCCTGTATTCAGTAACTCAAACCTCGCAGGGTCTTGCGTGGCCAGAGTCCATGATAGCCAGAGACTGGGGCCAGCAGGTCTTCCCCCCGCCTCCCAGTCTGCCTGCCACTGGAAGGGCCTGGAAGGCGAAAGAGCCGAGAGGGTGTCCTGGTCGGAGGCCCTTTGGGCGATACCAGGCAGGGGGCCTCCTATGCAGACCTCTTCGTTCTGGGAGTGGGGTTGCTGAGGGAAGTGTGGCCATTTGGGCAAAGCTCATCCCCACTGTCGTCCTGTAGATCTGAATCGGTTTGTGATTCTGGAGTCAGGAAGGTTGAAAAGCTTTTATTTGTCTTCCTTGGGGGGAAGAGCCAGATGCTTCCCGCCTGAGCATCATGGAGCGGGCAGCAGAACATCTGGCCTGCCTTGGAGTGGAGCATGGGTGGGGAGTCCTCTAGAAGCCCAGAAGAGCTCCTTGCCTGTGGCCCCACAGACTCTCTGCTCCTCCTCAGCTCCTGCTTCTTCTTTGCCCCCAAACTGAGCTGGCAATGACCTCATCCTTCCTGCACTTTGTCCCAGCCGCTTCCTGTGGGTGGGTGGGAGGCAGCCCTGAAGCTCAGCTGGAGGCACTGCTTAAAGCAGCAAGAGGCATTCTGGAATTCCCCTGCTCCCCCGCCAGGCCAGGCGCCAGGCTTGCCCTCCCCACCCTGGAGATCCTCGCCCACCCACTTCTCCCCTAGGAGGCAGGTGGCCAGAGGATTGGAGCCCGAGGAAGAGAGGCTGAGGGTAGGGAGGGGAGTCAGGAAGCCCCTTCCCTGGGGTCTCGGCTTCTGATATTGCCAGCTGCCAGCAAAACTTATCTGCCTGGACATCACTTCCTCACCGCTTCCGGGCTGGGAGGAGACAAGGATGCGAACTGGCTCCAGGAGCCTGGAGGAGGCAGGAAGCCCTCCCTGCTGGGCCGGCCACTTCCAGTCCCACTCAGCTGCCTCAGTGGCTGGCTGGGTTGGGCTGGGCTGGAGCCTGGGCACAGCTGCCTTGCCAGACCTCACCAAGAGTTGCCCAGGACAGGTGTGTATTGAACTTGCAGGGTGGGTCTGATTGTGCATGGCTTTGAGAGGGGGTTGGGGGGGGAGAAAGGGAGAACTAACTGGCTGGAATGACGGCAATGAAATGCCCAGCTCCTGCCACAGGGCTGTGGACAGGCGGAGGCACACGGCTCCTGCTGATGTCCCTCTGTGGGGTCTCGCCTGGGGACTGCTGGGTTCATGGCACGGGGCCTCCTCCACTCTGCCCTGGTCCAGGGGGCTCTTCCCACCTAGGGCGGGTCTTGCCTTGCCTCACTAGCACCAACACCAACCAGCCCAGAGGTTTCTCTTCCAGCCGAAGATTACCAGGTGGCGTCTGGCTGGGCTGGCAGGACCTGGGGATTCGGGGCCAGCCCCCTCCTCCCCTTCAGAGCCCAGCTTCATTTTCAGGCAGGGGAGCCGTCCAGCTGGGTGGGGCTGGGAAGGAAAAGGCTCCGACTGCCCTGGGAGAGCCAGAGGGAGGCTTGGGAGGTAGGGAAGGGTGCCCTGGGCCACAGGGCACCCAGCGAGTGGGGTGCCCCTCACTTTCGCCCCCTTCCTGCCCCTCCCTCTCCTTTTGCTTTGCCTGGAAGGAGGAATGTGCCGATCCTCCGGCCCCACTCATGGCATCTGGCCAAGCTCTCCGAAGTCCCGACTGAGGGTGCCGCTATGACCTTCCCTGGAGACCCCCTGAGTCTCTCCTGGCACTTGGGCTGCGAGACGAGGTGAGTGCCCGAGGAAAGAAGGGCGAGGGGGCTGAGGGACTCCTGGGGGTCTGCTCCATCGGCAGAGGGAAAGGTGCCCTGTCTTGTCTGGGGCACAGGGGGCTTTCCCCTGGGAGCCTGGGCATCCTGGGCTGAGAGCGCAGCCGTATCTGCTGGGGCTGCAGAGAGTCAGCCACCTTTTGTGCCCCAATTGTGAAGACAGGAAGGGCTCTGGTGGTGGCCCCACTGCTTGCCGGCCGTTCCCCGCCTGGCTTTCCTGCAGGGCTTTTGGGGCAGCCCTGGTGCCACTTCTCTGGCCAGCTGACCCCTGGCTGGACTGGGCACCATTGTGCCCATCCTGAGCGCTCCTGAGCAAGGGAGGCAATGATGGCACAATTTCCCTGGGAAGCCTTGGCTGCCTTTTGTCCCATCAGGAAGGGGGTGGCCCAGTACCAGGCAGGCTGCCAGAAAGCAGAGGAGTTCTCAGGGCATGGCTGCTTCCTTGCAGGTAGGTAGAATCCCCAAGTACCCTCAGCTGCCAATATTCCCCTTGTGGCTTTAGCTCCTTGCCAAGCGTGCAGGAGGAGCTGCCAAATCTCTCTGAGTTGGAGGATACAGCATGGCAGGCAGGACCCGCCTGCCATTGGCCTGAGGAACCGGGTGCCAATCTGGGCAGGGCTTCTCTTTTGGAGGAGCTGCTCCTCTTTGGCATCCCCTGGATTGGGATCGGCTGGATCTTTGCAGTGCAGAACCCACAGCCCCCCCCCCAGTTGGCACCGGCTCTCCAGTGGGAGCTACAGCCTGGCAGCGGCTGGAGAGGAAGGGCTGCTCTGGAGCCCTGGGAAGACGGGCATTTGACGTGCCCCTGATGCCATCGCTGCTGGTGCTCCTCCGCAGCAGGCAGGCAGGCAGGCCAGGTGGGTCCTTGGTGGCACCTCGGGTTGCCCACTTGGCCTGAGCCCCAGTAGATGGCGGGACATCCCCTTCCCACCTCCAGGCAGGGCCGCTGATAGGAAGGTGAGAGGGTCGAGGGAAGCCAGGGGACAGCCTGGAGAGAGCCTGGGGGGAGGGCTGCTGCGGCACCATCAGGCCTTGGGGAGCCAAGCAGGGCTGCCCTGCCCCTGTGACGTGGGGGCCTCCCCTTTCTTCCCGCCCCCAGTGACCTGCCCTTGCCGTGGAACCCTCTCTCCCCCGACTGCACCACAGACAAGAGCAGCTCCCTCGGCAGCATGGACAGTCTGGACCCGGCCAGCCAGACCTACTATGAGGGCAGCTTGTCCCCCGTTGACCAGACCATGTACCAAAGCAAGCGGGACTCTGCCTACAGCTCCTTCTCGGCCAGCTCCAGCACCTCCGACTCTGCACTGCGACCTGAGGAGGCCGGCTCTGTGGACAGCACCCAGCCCAGCCAGCGGCCAGAGCCTCGCTATCTGCAGACAGGGAGAGAGCCTGCAGGCCTGCCATCCCCTGCTCCTGCTGCCCGGGGACCCTCCAACCTTCAGCCAGGCTCTCTTCCCAGCCCCGCCAAAGCAGGGGCTGCCCCTCCCCGCCTGCCTGTGAGACAGGGCAGTTTGCGTGCGTGTAACTCCTCTCTGGAAGATCCAAGAGCCCCGACCCACGAGGGTGGTTTGTGTCCCGAGAATCGGTGGTGCTCAGACATCTCCCTCTGTGCCCCTGGCCGAGATCCCACAGGCCCCCTAAAGGACCCTCCATTCCCTGACCAGTACTATCTGCTGAGCTCACACACAGAGCCACACCCTGGGATGAAGAAGAGCCCACAAATCCCCCCCTCGCCTTTGGCTGAGAGCCCCCCCAAAGAGAAGGGGCCAGAGGTGGAGCCAGGTAACTCTGCAGAGCCTCCCTCTTCCTGGAAGGCTGGCTGGGCCGGGCCCTTCGGCCATCGCCACAGCGTCCCAGAACACCTGTTGGTGGCCCAGTTGCAGGCCTTGGATGTCTCCCGTGGCCAGAAGGGCCCCAGCTGGACGGTGTCCCCGCTGCACAAGGAGCAGAAGGAGCGGCAGCCCCCAGAGCCGTGGCTGAATCCAGACCAGGAGCCCTGTGAGCCGGCAGGAGAGTTGGATTCCCCCTCAGTTGCAGAAGAGGGCTCCCCTTCCGGAGATGGCGCTTGTACGGCACAGGGGAGGCCCCACAGCCCCCTCCTGACCCTGACTGGCTCCCCACCACTGCCTCCGTTTGGCAATACCAGCACCCCCCGGCCAGGCTTCCAGGCAGCCCCCCATGTGGATCACTTGCCAGATGCAGAAAGGGGCCTCCCAGCTGCCCAGAAAGGCCACCACCGCTCTGCACAGATCCGCCGGCGCAGTGACCGCTTCGCCACCAACCTGCGGAATGAGATCCAGTGGCGGAAAGCCCAGCTGCAGAAGGCCAAAGGCCCCAGGGGGCTAGGGTGTGAAGAGGCAGAGGAGGCCCTCGCCCACCCTGCGGCTCCTGCCCTGCCTCCTCCCTTAGGGGAGGGCAGACCCCTTGACTCCTCTGGGCTGCCGGCCGTGCCCCCCAAGCGGTGGGGCTCCGAGCTGAGCGTGTTTGGGGAGCAGAGAGCCCCATGCAGCCCCCAGAGGATGCCTGGGGACCTGGTGCCCAAGGAGAAGCCTCTGCCATCAACCCGTGAGGTTGGATGGGGAGGTGGCCGCTGGCGCTGGTCCCCAGAGCACAAGCTCCAGCCTCAGGAATCCGAGCCAGGGCTGCCCGCACAGCTGCCTTTGGAGGAGGCCGGCCTTTTGCCTTTTGCTGACCGGCGGAAGTTCTTTGAGGAGACCAGCCGCCCGCTGCCCACCAGGCCCTACGGCTCCCTTCAGGGCAGGCTTGAGAGCACCCGGACCACCGAGGCAGAGAAGCTGGGAAGCACTGAGCACGGGGACTTCCGGCGTCACTCCCTTGACCAGTCCTACTGGTGCCCACCTTCACCTCCCATCCACCAGCCAGAGAGTCTGAGGTTGTGCAAGTCCTTGGCACGACCCAGTGTGGGCGCTGAGCATTGGTGGGCTCTTCCTTGCTCGTGCGCCATTCGAGAGGCCTGCGCCTGCAGCTTTCGGGATGAGTGCGCCATGCTGCAGTCGAGGAGCAGGCCAGGGCCAGGCAGCCACCGCGCCCACCATTGCCACCCGTGTTCCTGGAGCTGCCACCGTGAGTGCTGTTGCCTAGGTCAGCAGAAGCTTCTGGAGAATGGAGGTCCCTGGCAAACCAGGAAGCCTTTTCAGAGGGTAGGTTGGGTTTTCCCCTAGTGGGTGACGGGGGAGAGGCCCTCAGCTGCTGGGGTGGGCCTCATCCCCTTTGCCCAGGCCAAGAGGGGCTCTGTGGCCCACCCCTTCCCCTCACCCTCCTCTCCTGCCTCCCAGGAATTCTCCCCGGACGACGGATGGGAGCCCCCAGCTGTGGACAGAGCCAGCAGCCAGGCTGTGAGGTAAGCATTTGCCCGGCAGGACAGAAATGGGCTTGGCTGGGCGGCCCTCTGGGCTGCCTGCTGGGGAGGGAGGGAGCCGGTGTCTCTGAGAGCCTCTCGTGGAGATAGACCCTAATCTGCCCCTGCTTCCCTCACCCTCCCATGAAGGGCTCAGGGAGACCGATGGGCGCATCTCCTCTGAGGCTGGCCCAGGCCTGGCACGCTGTGGGATCTCTGTAGAACTGGGGCTGCCTAAGTGGACGGAGTGCTGCCCTTTTGCTCTGCTGCTCAGGGGGGGAGGAGACCCCTTGGGCCCTGGCCTTTGACAAGCAGCTGCCCTGGGGGGGGGGGGGAAGCCAACTGGAGGCAGCCGCCAGCTTGGCTGCCACTCATCCGCTTCTGCCTGGCCAAGTGAAATGAGTGTTCTTGGCCAGAATTACTGGGCCCCGACAGCTAAGAGACCCTCATTCCTTCCTCAGAGCCGCCCCACCCCCACCCCCTCGTGCCTGCAGCCCCTCCTCCTTTTTTCCAGACAGCTCCTGCAGCACAAGGTGACCTTTGCCAGGGTCAGCCCCTCCTGGGCCTGCTTTGAACCGGCTGGGCCCCCTTTCTGCCGGGTCCCATCCACACCCAACCTCTCCTGGGACTGCGAGCAGCCAAAGTGGGTTACGGAGAAGGGGAGCTCGGAAGGGGGTCTCAGCGAGTCCCACAAACCCCCCTTGCGTGAAAGGGCCTATTCGGAGAGCCACCTCTGCGTCGAACCTGCTGGAGTTTCTGCGAGGGATTGGCAAGAAGCCCCTTTGGCCAAGGCAGAGGAGAGAGCACCAAAGTCACCACCATGCCAAGCCAGAAAAAGGGGGGGCCCTCCTCCGCGCCCTCCCCCACCCAACTGGGAGAAATACCGCCCAGCCCGGGCTCCGCACCAACAGCTTCTCCCTGCCCAGGCCAACCTGTCCGTCCATGCACAGCACTGCTGGGCCCCAGGCCAGCCTGGCTTCAAAGCGGCCAGGCAGCGTTCTCAGAGCTTCCCTGTGGAGCAGCCTTGGCACAACAGGCCACAACTGCAGTGCCCGCGGCTGCCTTCTACTGGACCCGATGGTGCCCCTTCCTTCCCAGACAACCCTCACTACTATTGCCATGGTTCACCCCCCCAGACCCCGGAGTGGCGGATGGGCGAGGCAAGTGACTGGCGTGCCTCATTCAGGCAAGTGCCTTCCATTGGTTTCCGCTTTCCCTGTCCCAGAAGTGGGGAGGGTTGGGAGGAGCGTCCCCAAGGCATTTGCTGAGCCCGTCCTGCCCTTCCCGCAAGTTGCACCAGGGTCCAACTTGCCAGTTGAGGTGCAGGGAGGGCAAGCAAGGGGGGCTGTGACAGCCATGCCAATGACAAGGCGCTCTCTGCCTCTCATCTTCCCTTTAGGGCAGCGAAGGGTGCACAAGCCCCCTGGAGAATCAGCTGCCCCACAGCTCTGCCTCCAAAGGGAACGGCCTGGGCTTAACAAGGGACGGGTTGGTTTTGTGCTTACAGGGCAGCCAGTTCCTCGGAAAAGGCAGCTGCCAAGGAGCCTCCCTGGGTGGAGGAGCAGCAGATGCCATCCGGCAGTCCCTCAGAACAGCCCCTTACCTGGCGTGAGTCTGTTTCCTTTGGGGTGTGGTGGGGGATCTGCTTGGAAGGCAGCGCTGCTGGCTTACACCTTCTGTGCCCACCAGAGCCCCAGCAGGGTGTGCCTGTGTCCCAGAACACTGTGAGAGAGAGTCATGCATCAGGGCCGCCGCCCCTCTCACGCCTGAATTCGGAGGAGCTGATGAGGGACGTGGCAGGCAAGGACCACTCTCTGGCCGGAGTGCTGAGCTCTGGCTTCGGATTGCGGTCAGCAGCTGAGGTGATGGGCGAACTCTTTGCTGCAAGCAGCTGTGCTCTCTGGCCAAGGCAGGACTGGTCACTGCTGGGGAGTGGTCCCAGCTGCCCTGAAAGGTAGGCGCCTTCGGGCTTTGCAGCCTGGGGGAAGGGAGAGAGAGTCAGTGCCAGCACGAGAGCCAGACTGACTTCTGGCTGCAGCACCCAGCCTGGCTTTTGGAGAGCTGAGTCCGGAGGCCAGTTCTTGCGCCTGGGCCCCTTGGGTGGTCCTGGGCTGATGACCTTCTCACAGGTTGCTGGGATTAGAAAAGGGGGGGGGGGTTGTGCTGCCCTGAAGCAGTGAGGAAGTGGAATGGCATCGTCCGATGCAGCTGGGCTGCTGGAGCCTCCATTTCCTTTCAGGGATGTTGTCGTGCGCCCCCCCGCTCCCGGATGGCAGACCAGCCTCTTCTCTCCCCCCAACCTGTACCCCCAACGCGTCCTTTTGTGTAGGCAGCAGAAGCCTTCCGAGCCCCCCTCTTGCTTGACTTACCTCAACCTGTCGGCGGGCAAGGCGGAGCTGCTAAACCAAATGAAGGACTACTCTGAGTTGGCTGCAGCCGCTCCAGAAGAGGAGCCGGACCACGACCTGGCTCAGAAGAAGGTGAGCAGATCGTTGACCCAGAGAGTCCGGGGCCTGAGCAGCCAGCTCAAGGCCCTGGATACGGAGGCCCTTGGCTCCAGGGGGGCACCAGGAGCTGGGGGTCTTGGGGGAGCATCTGCGAAGTTCCAGCAGGGCTGACAGCCGACCAGCCTTTAGTTGGGACCGTGTCTCCCTCGAAAACACAACCCCTTGCAATCTGGGCTCCCCCTGAATCTTCCCAGGCAGCCACTGACCTCTCCGCTCTGCAGGTGCAGCTGATCGAGAGCATTGGGCGGAAGCTGCTGGTGCTGCAGGAGGCGCAGCAGAGCCTGCAGGATGACCTGAGTGCCAATGCGGCCCTTGGCAGAGAGGTGGAGAACTACATCAAAGGGGCCTGCAAGCCCCACGAATTGGAGAAGTTCCGCCTCGTCATGGGTGACCTGGACAAGGTGGTCCACTTGCTGCTCTCGCTGTCTGGGCGGCTGGCCCGAGTGGAGAACGCCCTCAGTGGGCTGAATGTGGAGGAGGAGGAGGAGAAGGTGGGCACTGAAGGGGAGAGGGAGGGCAGGCTGCTGAGGGTGGCTGCCCTGGGTCCTCCATTGCCCCCTGATGCGACTCTGGCTGTGTGTGCTGGGTCGCCACCAGGCCCAAACAATGGCAGCGGGTTGCTCCTTGCCTGCAGGGCACAGGGTGGGTCTCCCCCCACGAAGGCTATGCCATTCTTCCTTCACATAGAAACAGCCATGCAATTCCACAGTGCTGGGCTTCTGGTTCATCAAAGGGTACCCAGCCCCACGGCTGGCAGCCCTGGGCTGCACCACACTGCTTCCCCAGGCCCTTGGCAGCACCAGTCCTGGCAACCATAAGGCCAGGAGTTTGCGATGCAGCCAGTTTGACCTCCTTTCCTGCCCAGGTGGGAACTCCAGTGCTGCTTCTTAGAGCCAGCCCTGGGCTCTGCAGCCAGCATGGGGCTTCTGACCTGAAGAGGCCCCAGGCATGGGCAGCACTGAGCAGGTCTTTCTCCTCTTTCTCCTCTCTCCTGCTCCCCCCTTCCCAAAGATGGCCCTCTTGGAGAAGAAGCGGCAGCTGACAGCACAGCTGGAGGATGCCAAGGAGCTGCAGGAGCATGTGGCTCAGCGGGAGCAGCTCGTCTTTGCCAACGTCTCGCGCTGCGTGGCCCCCGAGCAACTGCAAGACTATCAGCACTTTGTGCGCATGAAGTCCACCTTGACGATCCAGCAGCGGCAGCTGGACGATAAGATCAAGCTGGGTGAGGAGCAGCTGCGTTGTCTCTGGGAGAGCCTGCCTCGGAGGCCCCGGAAGCCCTAGAGGAGCCAGGAGCCCACTGGTTGGGGGGAGGGCTGCCTGCAAGCTGCAGGGCCTCCGTGAACTTCTGCCCTCTGGAAAGCCTTTTGCCAAAGAGCTGTGTCTGCTCCTTCCCTCACCTACCTGCCTTTGCCACAAGGATGCGCCCGCCTGCAGTTAGGATCAAGGAAAGGCAGTTGGGGGATCCCGAGTGACTGGAATGCAGTGGGGTCCTCGCAGCCACCCCACAAACTACCCGGCTGGCTAGATCAGGGGCCACACAGCCTAGCATGGACATCATCTCCCTCTCACCATACTGTCCGAGCTCCACTGTGGGGACCTGTTGCTCACCTTAAGTGCCTCCAAGCCACAAAGGGCCCTTTTCTGCTGGTCCGTGTTATTTATTTTCTGCTGTTGCAACATTAGAGTCTGTTTCCAAGTGAAATGTGGATCTGGGGCAGGTGACTGATGGGCTGCCCAAGAGCACGACATGGGCTGCTTCGGAGCTCATGTGCACAGCAGCTTCCCCAGAGAGTCCAGTCTTGGCCCAAGGAGCATCGCATCTTCGTGGCATCTTGCCTGTATCCCCAAGTAAGCCCTGGGCTGCTGCTTCAGTCTTCCCAAGGAGGGACCCAGGTGAGAGCAGCCGCGGCCACTGCAGCCAGCATCGTGGGCCTTGCCTTGCCTTCTCCTGCGGGCTCAGGTGGCAGCCGTCCAGCAGCAAAATGGTGCCAGGGTCAGGTGAGGGTCAGGCCTGGAGAAGCTGGCTTTGCAGGGGCTGTGGTCAGACCCCTAAGCCAGCGATGGTGGAGGGACGGCAGGCATAGAGCCAAGCCTGCCTTTCTCCTGTGCTACGAGCTGGCTGCCTGAGTTGGTCCATGGGCAATCCATCCCCCCTTACCAGCTCTTTCCCTCGGCCTTGGCCAGACAGCCCTGCCCTGGGAGAGGGTTTCCCTTCCATTTTCCCGGCATGGTCTGAAGCTGACATTCCCTTTTGGTGGTGACTGGAGAACAAGTGCTGCTCTTCCTCCCTCTCCTGTATCCGCCAGGGAGGAATGTGTTGGGATCCTGCCACGGCTATTGTGGCCCTAACATCCTCTTCCTCTCCATTGTCCTTGGCCCAGTGCAGGAAGCCAAGTCTGCCTGGCTTCACCTCTTCAGGGCTGGGCTGGGCTGCCTGGAACTCACACATTCTTGCCTGGAGGAAGAAGGCCCGGGCTGGGCTGCCTCGGCCTGCTGGGCCTTGAGAGTAGGAGGAGGAGTGGAAATCCCATCCCTGGGCTCCCGACAAGCAAGGAAGGTGGGCGGCTTCTCCCCTTTCATCTCCCCCCCAAGAGGGAGACCCAGTGTTTCCAGAGCAGCTTCTTGACCGGCTGCTGCTGCTGCTGCCCTCCAGAGCTAGGACCAGGGCTGCTCCAGAAAGCCGGTCCTTGGCCTCTGACTGCTTCCTGCCTTGGACTCCTGAGGAGGGACTCGCCATCCTTCCTTTGAAGAGCTGGGCCAGCCTTTATCCTTTTGGGAAATCTGGGCCTGCCCGCTGGCATCTTCTGGAAAAGGACTTGGATACCACAGCCCATAATCACCACCAAGCAACTTCGTTTCTACTTTAGCCTCTGCTGGTCCTGGAACGGCCCTGGGAATGGGGCGTGGGTGCAAATCCACCATTTTGGAAGCTGGAGTGGGGAGGCAGCAGCCAAAATCACAGGTCAGCCTCTCTCTGCTTTTCCCAGGCCAACCTTGGAAATTTGCCCTGTCTCTTCTCCAGCTGACCCCCTCCTCCCCACAAGTATTTCCAAGCCTTTTGTGCGGAGGTGGCTGTAAAAGTGTGGCACACTTATGTGCATCGAAAAGAGGTCAGGTTGCCTGGGGCTCTCCAGGCCCAGCTTCTGCCTGTCCAACACAGGGCTCTGTATGGAATGGGAAGGAGCTCTGTGCAGCCTGGGAGCTTGGCGATTGCCAGCTTCCCCTTCCTCCTCTCCCATGCCTCCCACCTGCAGCTCCTTGTACTTATTTGCAGGAACAGGGTTGTTCCCTGGCCATTTCTGCCCCCTCTCCCTGCCTGGCTTGCTCTAAGCAGCTGCTGTGCCCAAGCAGCCCCTCCTCAGTGCAGGTGGAACCCAAGTGCCAACTCTGGAGGCATGTTGCTATGTGATTAAATGCATGAGTTGCTGGCTGTAATTTTGTGCTTCCTACACACCAAAGAATCTATGGTTCCTGTCCAACGTTTCCACAGCGAGATCTCTTCAGTTGTGTTTCCAAAGGTGTTCTGACACCACCACCTCCAGCAGTTTGTGCCTTGGCTACGGGTGCAATTATGGGAAGGGGGGGAGGCAGAATCACATGTTGTATTAAATTGGTGCTAACTGGGTCTGGCTCTGCGTGGCTTCTGTTCAGAGTGAGGGGAAGCCCCCGCCTACTCTGAAAGGGGGCAGATTTTTATTCCTATAAGGCAAGTGAGATGGGGAGGGGGCTTCCCACTTCTAAGGGGAAAGCAGATGGCAATTTGCCAAGGTTCGCTTGCTCTGGACAGAGGCAGAAGGCTCCCCAGACGGCTGGGCAACTGGCTAGAGTTCCAGGATCGAGTCCCTGGCACGATGGGCTGCTCTCGAGGCTTCAGATGACTCCTGGAGGCAGGCAACAGCCCTGGAAATGTGGGCAGCTGTCCACGTGCAGCACTGATGGTGGGGCCAGGCTCCAGCAGCTGTGTGCATTGGGGTGGAAGGGGTGAAGAACGTCTTGCAGGCCATTCCTTCAGTGCAGACAAGAGCCAGAGCCTGGCATCTAATGGCAGCAGTTCCAAGGCTGGGTGGTGGAGCTGCAGAAGCCGAGGTCTCCTCTTGAGAAATATGACACGGTTGCCCTTTAGTGGCCAGCCAAACTTTGCCCAGACCACCTGCCCTTTCCCCAAGGGAACTTGGGCTGGCGGGCACAGCACAGCCTCCGGGAGCTCCCGCTGCATTCACCGCAGCAAGATGTTGAATCGGGAGGGGTGGGCAAGCCAGGCTTTAGGGATTGAATGGCTCTGCCTCTGTCCCGGGGTGTATTTGGTTAGGCCCACGAAGCCAAGAGGCAGCTGAGGGGAAGCCAGAGGTCACCTGGAGGCTCATTTGCCCAAGGCCCTTTCTGCAAACAAGAGGCAGACCCACCTGGCTGCTTCTTGGCTGGAGTAGAACACCTCAAGTCCCCCTCTGCTGTGGTCCGCCTCTCTGGGGACCCCTTCTGTCTTCCTTGGCTGGGTTCCCAGCTGCCCTCCCCTGGATAGGTTTCTAGAGGGGCCCATCCTCATTTCCCACAATGCCCCCAGCCCCACTCACTAGCCTGCTAGAGCTGGGGAACAGGCGTTTCTCGATGGGCTGGAGTTTATAAGGATGCAGGCCGTCTGACCGACGGGAAGGTAGAACCAGGGCGCCCGGTAGGCGGCGTCGGGAAGAAAAGGGAGCCCGAGTGGAGCCGCCCTCGTTCTTCCCCGTCTTGGGGCAGAAGGCGGAGACAAGGAGTCGCCCTCCGTCCAAGCGCCAAGCAGCGGGTGCAGCCTCGAGTGCCGAGGATCCAGGGCTCTTTATGGGTGGCGCAAAGTTCTTAGGAAAGGCTGGTTCAACATCTGGGCAGGGGAGGGGTGAGAATTGCCCAGCCCCAACAGAACACCGTTACTACCGCGTCTTCCGTGTTGTTATTGCCTGCCGGTTTAGCAAACCAACTTTACCTAACTAAGCCTGCGGTCCGGATTCTCATTATGCGCCCCCGCCCCCAACCAGGAGCTCAGCGCTCGGCCAGTCAGGTCGGCCCGGCCTAAAAGGTACTCAGGTCTTCATCCCGAAACACAAACCCGCCTCCTGGTTTTGATCCACTGGCCGCCCGCGAGCTTAGTACACGATGTAGTGTTTCGTGGGAACGCAGCCAGCCCCTTGAAGGCCGCCCCGGGGTTCCCGCCTCCTCCCGACCTCCGCGGCTCTGTGCCCTGAATCCATCTCTTCTTCGCCCCCCTCCCGCGAGGTGCCTGCTTGAATTCGGGCTGTTGCGCATGGTGGACTCACGGCCAACCGCATTTGCTTCGACCAAGCCCGGCTTAGTATGCTGAGAAGCAGGCCAAGAGCACAACGGGGCCCTCCAGCCGCCGCCGCCGCTCTTGCAAGCGAAGCGAGAACGGTTCGAATCCTCCCGGGAGGGAGGCATCCTCGGGCCTTTTCCTAAGGAGGACAAGAGGGTCGCCTCCTTGGCCCTTTTGCCGGCTGCCACCGGGGCTGTTGCGGCGTCGCAGCGCCTGATTTTGGGGCCGGGTGGAGGAAGTGTTTCGGGGTTCATTCCTCCGGATAAAAAGGCACTTGACTGCTCCGGGTGGGAGAGGGGCGGGGAAAGGGGTTGTTTTCTCGGCGGCGGGCGGGACCGGGGAGCACTGCAGCGTCGGCTGGCGGGAGGAAGCAAGAGCTTGTGGCGACCGCGAAGCGTCGAGGAGAGGCGAGGAAGCGACACGTGCCGCGGCGGTGACGGAGCCGGTTCCGGAGCGGCTGCCGTTGCGGGAGGGCTCGCTCGGCCTCGAGGCTCCGGGGAGCTGCACCTGGTGACGAGGGCGACACGGACGGGCGCGCGCTCCCCGCGGCGCTGCGGAGACGCAGCCGGGGACGCTGCCTCGCCTCGGGCCAGCGGTTTTTCTGCCGCCGTTGCTACGCGGTAGGTCGCCCGCTGCGAAGTCGGGGCCGCCAAGGGAGAGCGGGGCCGGGCTGCAGCCCCCGCCCCGCCGACCACCTGTTCGCCGGAGGGGCTGCGCGGGAGCCGAGCCCCACGCGGTCTCCCCAGGGAAAGGCGGCGGCTTTTTGGTCGCCCAGCCCCCAGCGCGGCATTCGACGAGGTGGGTGGCGACAGGGGCCGGGGGAGCGAGGAGAGGGCGCGCTCCCCGGCCTCGGGAGGAGGGTGAGCTGGGTTTCTCTCCCTGTTTACGGCTGGGGGGGGGTGCAAAAGAGGAAGCGGTTCCGGAGGGCCCCGTGGCTCACACCTGCCCCTGCCTCTCCTTCAGGGGAGCGCGCCATCTCCCCGAGCGGAGGATGGCCGAGAAACTGCCCCCCCCGGGGGAGCTGTTTCTGCGCAAGGGCCGCCAGTCGCTGGTCTCGCTGGAGATGGACCGGCTGACCCCGGGCGAGGAGTCCTCGGACAGTGAAGGCGAGCAGGAGGGCGGCTCCCACAGGCTCATCCGCAAAGTCTCCACCTCGGGCCAGATGCGGGCCAAGGTAAGAACGGCGGCCCCCGGTTGGCTCTCCCGCCTTTCTGCCTTGCGGACCTCAGGCTGGGCGTCTGACTGGCTCGGTAGCCCGACAAGACGGAGGGGGCTTTTCCGTGGGTGGGGCTGGGAAAGGGGGCAGAAGGACACCTAGCAGCCTCGCGGAACTGCCCCTACTTGTTATGGGGGCCTCCCCGCTGAAGCCGAGGCCGGTTTTGTTGGGCCGGCCAACTGGGTGGCATTGCCTTGGCTTCGGTCCTGGTGGCAGCAGATGGTCAACTAGGCCAGGAGAGGTGTGGAAGGATCCGGGCCCTGCTTTGCTCTCTGTCCCGTTTGGGCTTCTGGTTTAGAGGCAGGTGGAGTGGAGGCTCCGGTGGTTGAATGGCTGAACTCGGCTGTGTGGTTTGTAAACCTGCTCTAGTGGCTTAACCTGTTGTATGAAACCAACCAGTTGTGGTTTATTTGTTAAACCATGGTTAATCCACAAGTTAATCTATCTTAACCCTCTGGCAAAAGCTCTCCTTTCAGCAAAAGAAAGAAGCCCCACCCCCCCTTCCAAGGCCATCTCAGCTTTTTCCCTCTTTCCTCCAAAGTTGGTCTTGAATGGCTTAATTGAAACCAGCCCTGGTATGTCCTAAGAGTGGGGCAAGACCGCCCAGATTACAGGGAGCACCCTTTCATTTCTATAGCTTAAAAAGGGGGCAAAAGCTTTGGGCTATTGGAGTACTTAGATCTCACTGTGGCATAACTTGTTTCCTCTCTCGAGGACAGTTCATTTTAAATGAGGAAAGAGAATTCTGCCTCCATGCAGAAGGTTTTGGTGCCTCTTGCATTCCTGTGGCTCTTTCTCTTGGCACAGACCCAGGGGGGGCACCCTCCCCCTCTACCCCTCTGGTTCTGCAGCACAGGTGAAGGATCAGCAGATCTTCCTGAGGGCTTAAAGGCCACAATGGTCCTGGTGGGAAATGCTGGAAGCCAGAGACAAGGTAACAGGTGGAGGAGGAAGATGCTTTGGGGTTTCTTGGGGGAGACAAGCGGGGAATCAAGGATGAGCGATGACAGAAATGAGCTGATGCGGCTTCTCTGAAATGCACCCAGCTGATGACTTGTACAACCTGGAGGCACTGGAGTGATTGCAGCCAGCTGAGTGAATAGGGTGATGCTCTTTGCAGGCTGGGCACATGGGGGGGAGGGGCTTCCTTTGGGGACTCCAGAGCAACAGATGCAGCGGCTGAGGCAGTGAAGGAGCTGCTGGCCCAGGAGGACACTGGTCCCCTTTGCTGACTTGGCAAGAGGCAAGGCAGAGCTGGGTCCAGAGGGCTGCCAAGGAGTGGAGGAGGTGGAACATTGTGCTCTGGTCTTAATTCCCTAATAGCCTTTTCAGGCTCATCACTTGGGGATTACTGCAGGTCTCTTTCAGCTCGGGGCTCCAGCCACATCATCTGGAGTCAGAGGTTGATATTGCTCAGTGGAGTAGACCAAGTCTTTCTTTCTCTAGACCAGAAAGGTGTTGAAATGCCTAGAAGGGACCTCCTTTTGGCCAAGGCCCACAGAGGGTTCACTGGGTTGCAGCTTTCCAAGTGCCTTGAGAGGAGGCCGCTGAAATCTAGGATTTACATCAAAACAGAAGACTGCCGTGCTAGAGCAGTCGCCAGTCCTGGAGGGCTTTTAAGCTGCAGTAGGTGACATGCCTGGAACCCCCATATTGGAAGCAGGATGTGGGAAAAGAAACCTTTCCTCACCGTGACACCCTTGGATTGTAAGGCTCCGTCCCATAATTCTGGCCAAAAGCGGTTGGTTTTCTCTCATCTTCAACCTATTTGCTCTTCCTGTGGCAGCCAGTTCTATAGATTTTGTTGAACAAAGAAGGTCATTAGAATGGCTTTGCTGTGAACTTTCTCTGTATTTCGACAGGAGGTAGCATTGTGCCTCAGTCTGAAAAGATGCTGGACAGATTTCTTCCCTACCCACAAATGGGACACTTAAAATTGCAGTTGCTTGAGCTGCTAATCCCTTACAGACGGATGTTCGTGTACTTGATGTAGAGCTGGCCAGGTACCCCAGGAGGAACTCAACTGGCCTGTAATGCATCAGAGGGCATAGCTGGTGCCCTCAGCTCGGCTCTCTTGATGCTGCATTTCCTGTGGTCATCAACCAGCAACTGAGAACGTGTCCCACAGCCCTTGGTTTGTCTTTGCTCAGACTTCTACGCATCTAATGAGGTCAGAGTTTCCCCAGGAAGACACCTTCTGCTTATTCTGTACCCCTCATCAGCTAGTCATGGGGGTGGTCAGCTCCATGGAACTGTTACTTGGCACCCCCGACACAAGAAAGGCCAAAGGCTTATGTCTGGGAGAGGCAGCGCAGAGAGGGAAATAATGCAAAAGAAACTGGCCTGGGATAAGGGCCGGGTGGTGGCTCGCACTGCACTTTAGCAAGAGTGCCAATGTGTTAACCCTTTCTGGGCCAGCAGAGCCCAAGGAGTGGGTGATCAGTGCTGCCTGGCTGCTTTCCCAGTGCAATAGCCGGCTGCACCTGGGGAACTGCAGCCCCGTGAAGGAACGCTGGTCTTGGTCCTCAATGTTGCCTTTCCTTGACTACTACATGAGTTCTGCCACCCTTTGCACGTGCCCAAAGCACACGCGGGTCCCCTCTTCCTGGAGGGGTGGTGCCCAGGGAGGAAGCAGTCTAAGGGGCAGGTGGTTTGTGAAGATGCAGTCCAGGTTCTTCTCCCAACACCTTTAAATCAGGGGGATTTCTGGCTTTTGAGCAATAAGAAAAATGCAGGTATGACCACAATGGAGCCCAAAATTTATTTTGCCAAGCAAGGCAAGATAGTGAGTTTTGCCCCTTTTGTATGAACTTTCTTGCCACCATTGTTAAGTGAATCATTCACTTAGTAGCATGCTTGTTAAATGAATCTGGCCTCTTCCTGGACCCTGCTTGTCAGAAGGTGGCAAAGGGGAACGCCTGACCTTGGCATAAGATGCAACCATCCTCGTTATGAGCCAGGAGCAAAAGCGGCTGGAGTTGGACCATTGGGCCACAGGGACGCTGCAATGGCCATCAATGTGGAAAACGGTCATAAGCCACTTTTTCAGGACAACTGTAACTTAGGACAGTCACTAAATGAAGGGTTGCAAGTCGAAGACTCTGCGCTAAGAATTGGGTCACAAAATGGAAGGCACCATTCCCCCCCCCCAAGACTCAAGCAGGCTCAGGGCTGGCAGAAAGGGGGTTCCAAAACATCTGCCTCTTTCTCAGGTCCATCTTTGCGGGGCGGGCTGGGGATCTCCTCACACAGTGCACAATGCACACCCTTTTCCCAACACGGCTGCTCCCAAAGCCCGTCCAGAGGCTGCTGGGCTCTCAGCTTTCTTCTCCATCGCATCTCCTGCAGATGAGCCTGGTTCTTTCCCCTCCGTACCTCAGAGCATCGGCCTGCTCGGTGGCTGGAGGCCGGGTTTGATGGGCCGCTTGCCTGGGCGATGCCCGCTAGCCCCAGCCCCTCCCCGAGTTGGCTTCTTTTTGCTCCCAGCCCTCCATTTCAGCCAAGCTGCTGAGGGTGAGGGGTCTCCTCGCTCTTGCTCCCTCAGTGGAAAGGGCCCACCCTGTGGTGCCTTTGCTTTCTGGGCAGAACCGCTTGCCCTGGGACCTGGACAAGAAGGGCCCAGGGACAGCAGAGGAGGAGGAGGAGAGAGACCAAGAGACAGGCTGTTTGGAAGACCAGCGGAACCGCATTAGCCCTACAGAGACCACTTCGCTTTAACAGTGCTTTCAATTCGTTAATGTGGAATCGGCCTGTAATTTTATAGCTCCCTCCAAAATGCTTTTTAAACTAATATTACACTGGATGTTCTGCCATTCTTGGATGGGGAGTCTGACCTCGTGTTTCCATGCCTTTAAGGGTTTGGAGGGAAGATACCTGGCCTCTTGGCTGTGAAATCTCCCCTTTTCATTTTCTCCGGCTAAAAAGGTTGGACTATTCCAATGGCAGCTCTCTGAGTCCTCCCACGTGCAGGCTGTTGATAGTGTTAACCTGGCTTGCACTAGCACACATTATTTGTGCAGCCACTTGTCATAGTGTAAAGCCGAAGAATAGGAGAGATTGCTCCGCTTCTCCAGTCGCTGCCCTCCACGATGATCCAAATAGTTGTACTCAATATACAGATATTAAAAAGAAATCCGGCCCCAAGGAGATCTCAGGGGCTTAAGCTCCGTCCTTCACTGCTCTATTTATTTGGATTAGCTTTTTCCATCCTGGCCACTCGGAACATTTTGGGACCAAGACTTCTGAGAGTTCAATGCCCCCCCTCCCATTCTCCCCCCCTCCCGCAGGGGCTGTTGGAGAAGGCTGATGCAGTGCCCCCACCCCAGGGCCCAAATGCCTCAGATTGTAAGGAAAACATCTCTCCAGGGCCTGCCTTTGGCATACAAGTAGCAGTTATTCCTGTTTTATCTTTTCCGTTTTCTTGATGGTCTCCATGGAATTAATATGAAGAGTTTGTACACAAGAGAAAAGGCCTAGCAAAAATGTGAAGATTCTGGCATGCTGAGTGGAGGCTCCATTCCCAGCTGTTCTCTCACTTGGGCTGCCCAAGGGTTTGTGGTTTCCTCAAGGCAGCTCACACAATGGTGTGTTGCTGGCCAGAGAGGGGAGGACTGGAAGGGAGCTGACAGCTGTTAGGGAAGCCATGGCTGACCAGAAGGGAGCCTGAAGGGTCCTGTCCCCGGACGCCCCTTCTGCGCTCTTTCATTTTCGGATGGGGGGCAGGCCAGGGTGGCGGCAGCGCTGCCAGATCACACTTGGAGGAGTGAATGTGGTGGTGGTGGCAGCAGCGTGTTCCTTTGTGTGTCTTGCTTGTGATGAGTCACCGCTGCAGACGCTGAAGCAGAAAGAGGGGGCTACTGGCCTGGGCGTCCGTCTGTCTGGCTCCCAGGCTTGCCCAACTTGTGGGGTGCTTCGCTCTGGGCAAATGGAGCAGACCTGGGTCCCCCCCCCCCCATGTGTGATCAGGCCTGGGGAAGGTTTGCTGGCCTCCCCTCTGAGCGAAGGAAGCGGAGCAGAAGCGGGCGCAGAGTGGAGCCGGCTGGGGAATGTTTTGGCTTGAGATTCCCAGCACCCTGGAGAGCGCCCCTGTGGCCGGGCTGAGGCGCCTGAGAGCGCCAGGACTTTCTCCACTTCCCCTGGGGGGGGTCCTTGCCTTCCACCACTCAGCGGGTGAGGCTCCTCCCAGAGAGTTAGCAGCTCTTGGGTACCCCTGGGGGGGGGGGCACCCGGCCTTCCTCCACTGCCTCTGGGTGCAGACTCCCTTCAGCTGAGCCCCCTCCATCTCCCGTCTTCTGTTTTCTGCTGCCCCAAAGCGGGAACCACTTTTCCTTTCCAGAACAAGTTGCAGTGGCCCCAATGGCCTCCGTAAAGGGATCCAAAGAGGAGGGTTTGCGGCCACCGCCTGTCTTGGATGGGTGAGCAACGGGTCCCCTCATAGTGGCAGCCATTTTCCCTTCAAGGAAGGAGGAGGAAGGGTCTCCCCCCCCCCACTGAGATGCCGCCAGGGAACAGAGGGGGGGGTACCTAGCAAAAGCAATTGGCCCAGCCCGCCCAGACAACATGCCCTTCCCTGGGATGGACAACAGTGGCCCAAGTAGCGGTGCCCTTGTGGGGAGCCAAGAGGCAGAGCAGTGGGGGGGGGACATTGGTTCTCACAAGGGGGCACCGCTTTCGGGGCAGCAGACACTTGGCTTCTGGGTAGGGGGGTTGGGCTCTTCCCAGGCAGAGAGCAGGCCCAGGGATTGCCTTGCCCAGCCCGGGTCTCCGCCCAGTGGCCAGCCCTGGGGATATGTGCCCTGCTGCCAAGCTGCAAGGCTTCCAGTCCTGGGGGGGTTGTGAGGCTGCCCCCTCCTCTCTAGTGTTGCCCTTTCCTGTCTGTGCTGCACTTAGCAGGCCTGGAGGCTCCCCAGATGGGTTGCTATGACTTGTGCCCTTCTGCCTGTGGGAAGCACTTGGCCAGACGGCCGCAAGGAGCCAGGATCAGGGCAGCCCACTGACCCTTCACTTCTTTGTGCCAGGCCATCCTTGAACTGGGCCACCCTGCCAACTGTGTCTCTCCCACCTTTAAGCCCCCCTTGGAGAAGGAATTGAGGGGCTACCCCCTCCAAAGGTGGGCTTCCCTTTTGGGTTTCTTGCTGCCAAGGTTGCCCACATCATGGGGCTCTTCAGGGAGGGGGTCTCAATCTGTTACAGCCTTTCTTTGCCCACCATGGAAGCACCCCAGCTCAAACAAGTTCCCGTCCCTTTGCATCGTCACCCTGGATGACCTAATAGGTTACATAGGGACCCCAAGCATGCCCAGCCAGCTCCAACATGTCCCCTCAAAGAAGGCCCCTGAAGAGGCCGAGGGTCCATTTGCAAGCCCTTCCTGAGGGGGCAGTGGATGATGGGCTTGCAGTCCTGGCATCCTAGGCTGTTCCTCCTGGTCTGAGCAGGACCCCTCCCAGCCTCACACTTCCCTCCGTCCCTGGCCAGGCTCCCTGGCCGAGCGCTTCTGGGTCAGCCCCAGGGGCTATTTTGAGCTGTTCCTACCCGATGATCACATCAGCTCCCCCAACTGTCCTGCTGCCGTTGCCGCCTTGAGTGTGAAGAGTGACTCGGGCCTGCTTGGGGCCAGGAGCACGTTTGTGGGCTACTGCTCTCTGGGGTGCTGGCCAGGTGGTACAAGACCCTCATCTCTGCCCCCCTTCTTCTCCGTGCCTGAGTCTGCACCCCGTTCTCTGCCCTTCTGGTCTACAAGCCCCCTCAGAGCTGAAAGATGTTTAATTTGGAGAGGGGGAAGAGGAGGGTTTAATGTGCTGATCATCAGGATAGCCCCTACACCATCTCCCTCTTCCTCCTCCTCCTCCTCCTCCTCTGGATATTGACGTCAGTTTGCAGTTGCCTTCTTGGATGAAAATCAATGTGCCATCTTCCCAGCACAGAGAGCGGCCTCTTTCCTCCCGCACGCACTGCAGGCAAACTCCCTCACTTTGGTCCTGGGCACTGCAGGGCCCTAAGTCCCCAGGCCTGAGGGCCACAGGAGCCTCCTTGTGCCGCTGGCCCTGTTTCTTTGGCAGCTGCAAGAGACTGGGGTTCACTCCTCCAGCCACTGGGCAGCCAGCCGGCCTGCCTGCCTGGTCCTGGGAAGGGCGCTGCCACAGCCACTTCCCCGGCAAGACTCAGGCGGGGGGGGGGTGTGTGCTTGGAGTTGAGCCCTTTGCCGCCGCCACCAGTAGCCTCCCTTGCCTCCAGTTTCAGTGAATTTTGCAATGCCCAGCTATGAAAAAAAACCCCACACCCATGGGTGAGAAAGACAGGAAGAGGAGTGGCAAGTGCTCAAGAGAACTGGAAATTGCAGCCGCATTTCCTGAGTCACCGTGGAGACACAGGCAGTCCTTTTCACCAGGGAGTCCTTGCTGTGCTGCCACCAAGCCTGGCCTGGCTTTTTTCTGGATGGCCGCCCCCAGCAGAAACAGCCCCTCCACCAAATGAATGCGGTTGAGGCCCTTTCTTCTCCCCCACCATTTCTTTTGGAATTGGCAGCCCCCTCTGAGTGAAGAGCCCCAGCTCCCGCTCAGTCACTCGTTAGCCTTCTTGCACTCATTTGAAACATATTTATATTTATTTATTTAACAAACGTATGCTGCTGCCCAATTCCTATGTACGTATGCTGCTTGGAAACTTAGAAACTGCCCTGGTTGCTCTATTATCTTAGTCGGGTTTCATGGTATATGATCGCACTGAATTTCAGTGGCTTAGCATGTTACATGCCTTTCAGGAGTCTTTGTTTGAAAGGTGGCATAGAAATGTTTCCCAAAGCACCGTCCATGCGCTCTCCCAAAGGTGTTGAGAAACGCTTCTGCCTCTCTTGCACAAGCTTTGGAGAAGAAGCTTCAGGAACAGATCAAAAGAGACAAGAAAAACTGCACCAGCCAGCAGTTCTGCATTTATTTGGCTTGCATTTTGCCAGACATTCCCACAGGCTGCCAGTCCCAATCCCGGGCTAGAAGTTGGCACAGGAGTCAACAGCAGCCACTGTCTCCTTGCTGGTGGCAGAGAAGCTACCACAGGGCTGTCAGTTGCCAAACGGCTGGGCTGTGGGCTCCTGGGAATGGCCAGCTCCTTGGAGTCCAGTGCGTGAAGGAGAGGTACACTCCCCAAAGCCCCCCCTTCACCAGGTTGAAGGCACGGGGATGGGGGGGAACTCGGGTGTGTGCAGTGGCTGGGTCTCTTCTGGGCTGGGCGGGTCAATGCTTGCCAATCCAGCCGAGCTTCCTCACCCTTTTGTTTGTGCCTCTATGGCAGGACGGCCCCCACCCCTGGCCCAGGCGCCAGTGCATAGCAAAGTCACCTCCTTGGAAAGGCTGAATGGGTGGCAGGGCTTGGAGAGGAAGGGGGCGGCTTCTTTGCAGCAGCCACGGTGCCCCCCACCATAGGGAGCCAACGCTGCCTGCATTTCAGGCTCCCCGCTGAGTGGGGCTTGCCATGGAAAGAGCAGGTGCTTTGCCCGAAGGTCCGGTGAGACATAATGCTCCTCCTTCCGGCCTGGTCGTTCATTCACAAGTGCAGCCAATGCAAGAAGGAGCAGCCCTCCATTTGCCCTGAGGGTACGAAGAGCGATGCTCCGAAGGGCCTGGTCAGGTGGGCTGCAGAGATGGCTTGTCCCGGAGGGTCTCCGGAGGCCTGGATGCAGCAGCGGGCTGAGTGGAGCCCCTGGTCGTCCTGCCAGGTCAGCTCCGGCAGATGCTGGGCCCCGGAGCCCCTGGAGAGCTGCTCTTCCTCCAGAACAAACCATGGTCGGCTGTGGATCTGTGGCTGGCTGTGGGTTGATTAACATCAGCCATGCCTGCAGGAGGAGCACCTTAGATCAGACTTGATTCTGCCTCTTGGTTACCTGTCAGTCCAATTGCCAGCCAGCAGCCTGAGCTGAAGGTGCAGCCCCTGTTTGGCAGACTGGGAGTCACCTTCTTTGTACAGAGAATCCAATCGGCTGAGCACCTGCGTTGGTTCCGGGGGGGGGGGGGGAGATTCTTGAAAGAAGAGATCTCCTGGGGGGACATCCCTGGGGGAGGGGAAGTTCCATCACGGGTTCATCGGTGGCGTGGAGGCCGTGTGGGGACGGAGGAACCCAAGACCACCAAGTAGCCAAATGGGGTGTTTCAGCCTCCCTCAACCGCCCTTCTCTGGCTGCCCTGGATTACGCCTCTCAGCCAGGCTGGCCCAAGACTTGGCCGGGCGACTGTTGCTGAGGCTATGCTGCCAAGACTGGGAGAGCATGGTACAGCCTTCTCTGGGTTGAGGTGTTTGCGTCATGGGTCAAAAGTGCTTGGTAGCTTGCCTGGGCTCCCCCCCCCCCCCGGGCAGAGGGTGCGCAGCTTCCTTCCCCAAGGGAGGATCAGGTTTTTCCGGTTCCTATGGTGAACTTTTGATCCCTCCGCGGCACCGGGCTCTCCAATAAAACCTTACCTTTGCCCTCCTCCTCCTCCTCGCCTTGGAGCGGCTGATCGTCCAGCAGCCCTTTGGTAGCCCCAGGTGCGGCAGGAGAGAAGCAGGAAGGAGCCCACCCAGCAAGGGCTGCAGTGGAGACTTGGCCCTGCCAGGAAAGGGAGCAGCCTTGGGGCAAGGGGGGGGCGGGAAGAGCCTCCCTCCCAATGCTGCCCTTGGCAGGAGGGCAGCCTCCTAACTTCTGCCTTGCCAGGCCCGTACAGACCTTCCAGGGCTGCCTGCTCTGCCCAGATGCTGAGGGCACCCCTGTGGGAAGCTGCTGCGGCCCAGGGCGAGACCCACGCACTCACTGAGGTTGCTGCGACCGTGTCTGAACCTCCCAGGGGGGCCCCGATGCAAAGGAGACAGGCTGTCAATCTCTTTGCAGAAGAGTGTGAAGGAGGGGCTCTTGCTGAAGCAGACGAGCTCTTTCCAGCGGTGGAAGAGAAGGTTCTTCAAGCTGCGTGGCCGGACCCTCTATTATGCCAAAGATTCCAAGGTGAGGCTGGCAAGGGAGGGAAGGGCTGCCAGCTTCCGCCCACCCAGGAGCCCTGGGCATTTTGGCCTCTCCCCAAGAGGAACGCATTCCCTGCCATGCCCTGTGCAGAGATGCCCCGATCTGCACAACAGGGACAAGGCTGGGAGGGAGGGCACCCCAATGGCTGCATGGAATGGGCGCCACAGATCTCTTTAGGAAACAGGCCACAAGATTGGTCTCTCTTGAAAGTCCTGCAGTTGGCAAAGGGACACGGGGCTCTGCCCGTTTTCCTGATCTGGTTCTGGGCCAAGAAGTTCCTTGTGAAATGAAAGGGAAGCTGCTTGAGCCAGGTGAGGTTGGAGGGTCCATGGTTGGCCTGCAAAATTCTGGAGTTCAGGTGACCTCTCCCTTTCCTCCTTGCTCTTCTAGTCACTGATCTTTGATGAAGTGGACCTGTCAGATGCCAGCGTGGCAGAAACCAGCACCAAGAACATCAACAACAGCTTTACGGTACGTCTACCACGTCCACAACTGGGGTCAGAAACCTGGCCTTGGGCTTCCATTTGGCACACCCAGGAGCCTCTTCTCCCTTCTCCCCCTCCCCCCACTCGGCTGGGATCCCTAGAGCACTTCCCCTGTTTTGGGCCCTACAGATCGCCGTAGTAGCTCTGTCTTCTTTTCCTGAAGGCGGGGGGGGGGGGCGGGGGGGCAGGTAGGTGGCTATTGGAAAGAACCGGCGGTAGAGCCCATGTTGAGAGCACCAGCAGGCAATGATACAGAAACAGGGTGAGAACAAACCTCCCACTGCCTGCAACCCGGAGAGCCAGCAGGGCTGGGCTGGAGGCCCAGGCAAAGCAGCCCTAGCCCCAGAAGTGGCTTCTGGCGAATGCCAAAGGATGCGGAGCTCCAAGGTCACCCAGAGGCTTCTCATTGGAGAGGTTGTGGGAGGGGAGCTGGGTCCCTCTGCCCCTTCCAGCTTGCTTCCCCATCCCCATTTCTATGGCAGCCGACAGCAAGCACACTGCAGAAACCCATGCTGGAGATCTGGCTGACAGGTACAGTCCAAGGAAGGGCCACCGGCTCCTTGGACCACCCCAAGAAGCTTCTTCCAAGGCTGCTTTCACCTAACCCTCTGGGGTCGTGGCATAACGGCCAGAGCAGCTGGGGAAACGGAGCCAAGCCAACTCTGCTGCTAAGGACTCGCCCAGAGCTCCTCGCTCAGGAGTGTCCTGGGCCTGAAGGCTGCAGTCAGAGGTGGCCAGGGCTCAGGGGCTTCCCATCGGGTCCCCCCACTGGCCAACCCAACAAGTGGAGGTGGCTGAGTCAGTGATGGGGGCGACAGCAGCAACTGCAGGGCTTCTCTGCCTCCCTTCCCGCAGGTGATCACCCCATTCCGAAAACTCATTCTTTGTGCAGAGAACCGGAAGGAGATGGAGGACTGGATTGGAGCCCTGAAGTCTGTCCAGAAATGGGAAATCAGTGAGGTGGTCCTGTGAGGGGGGGCTGTGTGGGGTACCTGGGGGGTTGGGGGAGGCGCCTTTTGTGGCTGCAGCCACCACCGATTGCTGTGTTCTGCTCCAGGCCTCCCAGTTCAACATGGAGCACTTTTCTGGGATGCACAACTGGTACGCCTGCTCCCACACCCGGCCCACCTTTTGCAATGTCTGCCGAGAGGCCCTGCCCGGCGTCACTTCCCACGGCCTCTCCTGTGAAGGTAGGCCCTTCTCCCTGGCAGGAGGGACGGTCACGAGGGTCAAGGTTGCCCCCCCTTTCTCCTCTTCCCTGGGTGCCACTCCTGCCTTCTCTCTCAGTGTGCAAGTTCAAGGCCCACAAGCGCTGCGCAGTGAGAGCCACCAACAGCTGCAAGTGGACCACACTGGCCTCCATTGGCAATGACATCATTGAAGATGAAGACGGGGTGAGTCTGGAGCTTCCATGGGCAGCAGATCTGCTGGCCAACCCCCCTCCCCTCCCTTCCCTCCCAGAAGGGAGAGGGCTGGATGTGCGGACAGAAGCCGGCCCCTTCTCCTTGCAGGTGGCCATGCCCCACCAGTGGCTGGAGGGGAATCTCCCGGTTGGTGCCCGCTGTGCTGTGTGTGACAAGACGTCCGGCAGTGTCCGGAGGCTGCAGGACTGGCGCTGCCTCTGGTGCAAGACTGTTGTAAGCACACACACACACACACACACCACCTTCCCTAAACCCCTGGCCTTTTCTGACTAAACCTCTACCTCCAACATGTGCCAAACAAGAGAAGGGGGTGACAGAGCTCCCCCCCCAAATAAGAATGGGTTCCTCTTACATGGGGGAAGGGGGGAAGAAGGATGCTGAGTTCTTTGCTGGGGAGGGAAATGGGGGCCGCTTGGGCTTCTGGAGGGCACCAAGCCCATGTTGACTGCTCGGTGAGGCTGGAAGGCAAGGGAGAAGGCCAGCTGTGCCCGGACGTCTTTGGTCTGCAGAAGGGGAAGCAGCATCCCCTCCCCTCCCCTCCCCTCCCTGGGCTCCCTGGAGAGGCTTGTGGGAGCCCTTGTGCTCTTCCGCTCGACCCTTGGGGGCCAGGAGCCTGCATAGCTTGAAGTCCCATCTTTTTCTGGGGGGGGATTTGCTCAGGGGTCCCTCTGCCCCGCTCCAGGTTCACAGCAGTTGCAGGGAGCGGCTGGGCAAGAAGTGTCCCTTGGGCCAGTATAAGGTCTCCATCATCCCCCCTACTGCCCTCAACAGTATTGATTCCGACGGTAAGAGGGGCGGCCGGGAGCAGCCTGGGAGCCCCACCTGTAGCCGCAATCCGGGCCCCCTCAGAGGGGAACCGGGTCCCAGGGAGCCACCAGAGGCCCAGCAGCATGTCATGTGTGGGGTGGCCTTCGGGTTTTGTGGGCACATGGGGGGGGGCACCAGAGCATCCCTTTCAGCTGCAGCAGAGGGTCTTAGAGCGCCCCCTGCTGGAGGCACCCTCCACCCACTGAGCCAGCAGCCCATCTTGTTGGGGCCGCTCAGATGTGGGCCAGTTGTTGAGGGCCATGGGTGCCCCTCGCTATGATTTCTCTAATTTGTAAAAGTTGGTTGTTGCTTTCCGGCTTCTCAAACGTTTGCCATCCTTCCTTCCTTGTGGTTCTCTTGTCCTCCACTAAAGTAGAGGCTTCTGTTACTCAGAAGAGCTGCCCAGCTATTGGGGCCCTTTTCCCAGTTTGGGGCTCCTTCCTCAGCCTCAGGGGAGGCTCTCATGCACCCCCAATCTATGCGAGCAAGGACTGTGCCTGTCCCGATCGGCTTGGACACCTGGCAATGCCAGGGGAGGAGAGCGATGGGGCGTCGGTGACAAGCACAGCCTTTTTTCCCCCTTTGCCAGGATTCTGGAAGGCCACCTGCCCCTCCAGCTGCTCCAGCCCCCTTCTGGCTTTTGTCAACTCCAAGAGTGGGGATAACCAAGGGGTGAAATTTCTGCGCAAGTTCAAGCAGTTCCTCAATCCAGCCCAAGTGTTTGATCTCATGAATGGTGGGCCACACCTTGGGTAAGGGTCCCAATTCCTCAGAGCCCCCCACTGTCCTGCCTCTGGTGGTAGCAGAGGGAGCCCAAAACTTGAGGTTCTCCTCCCAAGTTCTGGGCCATTTTGACTGGGGGGGGAGGATGTGACACAGCCCTTTCCTTGCAGCAGGCCCCGTTCTGCCTGCCTGCTGGTTGGACAGCTGGGGCTTCACTCCTCTCCCTTCTTCCTCCGGCCAGGCTGCGGCTTTTTCAAAAGTTCTCCACCTTTCGGATCTTGGTGTGTGGCGGAGACGGCAGCGTCGGCTGGGTCCTGTCGGAAATTGACTCGCTGGGACTGCACAAGCAGGTGAAGGCCCCTGAAGCCTATCGCCCAGCCAGGTCAAGAGTTGGGCAGTACACTCGGTTTCTTGGCTTCTTTCTCTATATCTAGAGTGCCTATACACACACACACAAACACACACACACACACACACACACACACGCCTGAATTCAAATCAGGAGAAAACTTGTAACTGAGGATGGTGTGTGCAGAAACAGATGGCAAATAAAAGATTTTGGCAGCCTTGGAGGGTTTGAGCTCAAGAGAGCTTTGTGTACAATTTGTGTTCGTGTTGAGACCTGTGAAGAGGAGAAACAAGCGAAGCCGGTGGGGAAAGTGATGCCCCTCCCCCAGCCTTCCATTTTGGCGTCCACAAAACGTTTGCTGCAGAAGATGGGTTGGCTTTCAAGTGCCACCAAACCCTCTGCTTCTGCCTTGTGGAAACACTGGCCTGGAGAATGGGGGGGGGGAGGGGAGGGACAGGGGCAGGCCTTGGGGAACTTGGGAAAAATGGAGGGTGCCCAGTTTCCCCAAGGCCTGGGGTGAGCCTGCACACCTTTTTGGCTGTGCCAGCTCACCATCCCTCTGCGTTTCTGCAGTGCCAGCTTGGTGTCCTGCCCCTGGGCACTGGGAATGACCTTGCCCGGGTGCTCGGCTGGGGCAGCCTCTGCGATGATGATACGCAATTGCTGCAGGTTCTGGAGAAGTTGGAGCGTGCCACCACAAAAATGTTGGACCGGTAAGGAGGGGTTCAGTCCCCACTCTCCCCCAAGGGATGCCCAAGGGAGAGGCCCTTTAGCTCCTGTCTGGAGGGGGGGCTGCCGTTTCAGCCCTGAGGACCCTCCCATGTCCACATGCCTGGGTGGGAGGCACTGCAGACCCCCTTCACTTCCGCTGCAGGTGGAGCGTCCTGACCTACGAGGCCCCCAAGCAGTCGCCCCCAGCCCTCGAGGAAGATGAGAGCGAGAATCCCACCATCCAGGTTGGCAGCAGGCCTGCCGGGAGGGAGGTGCCGTGTCCTTGCCCGGGCCCTTCTGGGGGACTGGCCTAAGGGACAGTGCCATGGGCTGTCTTCCCTTAGGCTCAGATCTCTCACTATGCTGACTCGGTAGCCCTCCACCTGGCGAAGATCCTGGAGTCCGACAAACATGCGGTGGTGATCTCCTCGGCAAAGTAAGGGCCATGCGGTTCTGCCTGGGATGGGGCAGGCACCAGCTGCAAGCATCTCCACAATAGCTTGCCAAGTGGAAACAACCTTTGCACAGTCCCTACCACCCCTTCCAAACCCCATTGCACATTTGGCCTTCCTGTTGTCTTGAGAAGTTTCCTCTGCAGGGAGAATGGCAGAATGGAGCTGTTTGCTTTTCTTCCCCCCATTTAAATAGGATTCTGCTGTTTTCCCCACACCTCTTAATACGCACTGTCCCTCTTGAGAGTGCGGCCCATGCTATATGTAAATTATATCTCCATATATCCAGCAGCTCCCATCAGTTTAACTTTGCCACTGAGAACTTTAATGTATAACAGATATAAACGTTCTGGGTGAGTTTCTCTCACAGGGTGCCCTCCACAAAACACAGCTGCTTGTGGGTTTTGCTCCATTCAAGGGCCCGGACGAATTGCCTGGGAGTTGCAACCTCGGTTGCTTTCTCCCCCAGATTCCTGTGCGGGACAGTGAATGACTTCGTAGCTGATGTGGGAAAAGCTTATGGACGGGCAGCTGACAACAAGCAGGAAGCAGCCATCATGGCTGGCAAGGCAAGTGGCTGTCCAGAGTGGCAAGAGCAAGCTTGCAGGGTGGGGGAGGGTTTCAAGAGCACTGGGAAGAAAATCCAGGGAAGAGAGCTGGGCTCTGCTAGGCACCCCTTCTTTTGTGTGTGTGGGGGGGGGGCTATCCCCACCTTCCTGACTTGGGCCAGGCCAAGGAGAGTGCTGACCCCCTCCCTGTCCACTTCCAGTGTGCCACGCTGAGTGAGAAACTGGACTCGCTTGTCCGTGAGCTGAATGAGGAGTCGCAGGCCATCCTAGTCCCAGAAGGCAGCTCTGCAGCCCCCGAGGTCAAGGAGCTGAGCACCGTCCAGCCCAGTCCTTGGCCTCCTCGCATCTTCAAGTCCAAGGAGCAGCTCATGCTAAGAGCCAACAGCCTCAAGAAGGCGCTGCGCCAGATCATTGACCAGGCGGAGAAGGGTGAGAGGCCAGCAGGGAAATGGAGGGAGGCTGGATGGCTAAAAGTTCTTGCGGACTGGCTCTGGTGGGCCAGCCACCCGGTTGTGCCAGAGGATGCGGAGGGTGGGCAGGCAGGACATCAAGAATGGCGTCGCAACAGAATCCTGGTGGAGATTGTCTGCTGGGTGCCAAGGCCCCATGGCTGGCTGTGGTGGAGCAGCTGCTGCTGCTGCTGCTGCTGCTGCTGCTGCTGCTGCTGCTGCCGGCCTCCCCCATCCGTCTGGGCAGGTAGTTTTGCTCCTTGGACAGCAACAAAGACTCCTCTTAAAATCCCACTGGGTGTGCTGAGGGTGGAAAGCAGGGCCCCGCTGGGTCTGTGGTTCCTCTTGGGAATCAGCTGCGTTGGTGCCTGCATTTCCTCCTGCCAGCGGTGGACGAGCAGAACAGGCAGACCCAGACCTATCGGAGCCTCTCGGTGGCCAGTAAGAAGGACAGTGGGGAGGACTTCAGCAAGGAGGCAGAAGCCCAGAGTAAGTCTGGGGGGGACGGAGGGGGTAGGGTGTCTCTGGCCTCTGGGGAGGTTGGGCAGCACTCAGGCACTCCATCCTGAGTGGGCTTGGAGTGGTGGTCAGCCACCTCTCCGGAGCTGCTCAGACTCCCTGGCTGCGTCTCTTCCAGAGTCCCGCCGCAATACGGTCGTCTCCACCACTTCCTCCCTCTTCCTGGATCAGCCTGAGCACTTCACCCCCACCCCTTTCTCCGAGGACCCCGATGCTATGTGAGTGTCCTCTGGTGGGGAGGAGGAAGGGCCGCATCGGAGGCTTCTCCAGCCTGCACACAGCGGGAGAGCAATTCCTATTGAGAGAAAAGGTTTCTCTGCCCTTCCTTTCCTGCAGCATTCAAAAAGGCCCAATGGGCCTGGCAAACAGCCAGTCCAGCAAGCACCCTTTAAAGCCAAGGGCCCGTCTCCATCTTAAAGAGCCCTAAGCAGCCCTCGGGGCTTGAATTGGCTCTGGCAGAAGAGGGGGGCCCAGCCGGAGGGTCCTGGTTTTGTCACCCGCCCCGCTGTGCCCCCAGGAAAGAGGCTAAATTTCCCAAAGCCCTTAACCTCAACCAGGCCCTGCTAGAGGTTCGGCATGCCCACTTTTGCCCTGGGCTGGGGATATTTGCGTGGGAAACTCCTGGCTTCCTCTGGTTCACCCAGGGAGCAGAAGGGCCCCGAGAAGGTAGCCAGGCCTGCTTCAGCAGATCCCCCCTCCAGGCAGCCTCCACCCCTTCCAAGCGACCTTGATCAAGCTTGGCCCCCCTCAGCCCATTAACATCCTTCAAGGAGGCGGATAAACAGGTCTTTGGAAACCAGCCAGGGCTTGGTTTAATTTTAGCTGCTTTGGGAGACTGGACAAAGGCAGAGTGGCATCAATCAGGGCTCAGATCTTACATCCACCGAGCTCCCCCCTCCTCCCTGCAGTGCTCAGAAACTGAGAAAACAGACCCACTATTTGTATTCTGGTGCTGTATTCCTGGTTCTGCTTCAGTGCTTGTTGCTGAACTATTTCCTTTCCCTCCACCTGCTGGTTCCAGACAATTTTCTGAAAGATGCGTCATGAATAACTACTTTGGCATCGGCCTGGATGCAAAGATCTCCCTGGAATTCAACAACAAAAGGGATGAACACCCAAAGAAGTGCAGGTAAGGCTGAATGTTGCCCAGAGGACCCTGAGGTGGCTCCTGCCTTGTCCAGCTTCAGAGTGCTTTCTCCTGGCCGGTCCGCGTGTGCGCAGAGACTGGGACTGCATTTGACAGTGGCTAAGGAATCCCTTTGTCCCAGGCCAGGAGGAGACGGTGCTGGAGAGCCATCTGGGCCACTTCAACCAATGGAGGGAAAGCCACTCTGGTTGCTCAGGGACACACCCGAGATTCGGCTTCAGGGGCCTTGTCAATCTTTGGGAACCTGGCAATTGTGTTCTGGGCCCTAAACCCCCTGCCAGACTCCTCTAGCAGGAAGGGAGGTCTGGGGAGGAACCTAATAATTGTACTATTACTTATTTCATGTTGAAAGGTTCTGCAAAGCTATTGCAGCTGGCTAACTGCTTGGCCCTGGAGGGAAAACCCATTTAATTCTCTGGCTGGGAGGAGGAAGAGGAGGAGTTGGCCAGGAGCAGAATAAACCCGGCAGGACCGAGGGAAGCTAGGCATGGGGATGATCTCTGGAAATCATGTCTTGCTGGGAGGAAGCAGAAAGATACCCCCTGTTTGGTTGCCTTTTCAGCAGCCGCACCAAAAATATGATGTGGTATGGGGTCCTGGGAACGAAGGAGTTGCTGCAGCGGACCTACAAGAACCTGGAGCAGCGGGTCCAACTTGAGGTACTGCCAAAGCAGCTGCCTTCCCTGCAGCTGTGCTGATAGGGGCTGCCCGGAATTCCCTCCAGGCGCTCCGGCTCCACCTGCCCTCCGAAATGGCTTCTCTCCACTCTCTTCCAGTGCGATGGAGTTCCCATTTCCTTGCCCAGCCTGCAGGGCATCGCCGTGCTTAACATTCCCAGCTATGCAGGCGGCATCAACTTCTGGGGAGGCACCAAGGAAGACAGCGTGAGTCCCTGGCACGGAGCACCTGCCTCTTGGCCACAGATGCTCCTCCTGGTGTTGGGGGAGGGATGGTTTCACTGCCAATGTTGCTAAGAAGCACAACAAACCACTTGACCAACTTGGCCGAGAACTGCGTAGGCTCAGGTGCTCTGCACTCGAACAGGTTCGGCTCACTGATGCTCAGTCTTCTCCCTGCCAGAATTTCGGAGCTCCCTCCTTCGACGACAAGAAGCTCGAGGTGGTGGCTGTTTTTGGGAGCATCCAGATGGCGGTCTCTCGGGTCATCAACCTGCAGCACCACCGCATTGCCCAGGTGAGAGAGGGCCTGTGCAGGGCCTGCTGCCGGGGCCGCCTGTGGCTCTTCCACGGGGAGGTCAGGCATTTCCCATTGGGCCTTTCCCTCCCCAGTGCCGGATGGTGAAGATCACGATTCGGGGAGATGAAGGGGTCCCAGTGCAAGTGGACGGAGAGGCCTGGATACAACCCCCAGGCATGATCAAGATCCAGCACAAGAACCGGGCCCAGATGCTGACCAGGGACAGAGTGAGCAACCCATTGGCCCCCTGGGCATCTGGCTAAATTGTTGGGGTATCGGCTCAGAGAGAGGGCCAGGCCTGTGGGCTCTGCGCATCTTGGCCCACTGTCGGGAGGGACTCCAGCCCCGCTCTTCTCAGCCATGGCCAACCTGTGTCCCTGCAGGCCTTTGAGAGCACCCTGAAATCGTGGGAGGACAAGCAAAAGGGGGAGGCCTACCGAGCCCCATCCCGGCCGCGGCTCAGCTCCCAGCAGTCCATGGAGTACCTAGTGGAGGAGGAGGCAGCCCAGATGCAGCAGCTGGTCCGAGCCACCGAAACCCTCATTAGCAGGTGCCAACCATACCAGACCCGCAAACCAGCACAGGCCTTCCTTGGCCACGGGGCTTGTGGAGGGATGCCTCTGTTCCCCACCATGGGCGACAGGGGGGCCGCTGGGGGCCGAGCGCACTTTCAGGCCAGCCACCCTCACCAGGTCTTAGAAGAGTTGGGGGGCAGGAGGAGGGAGTCCCGCAGAGCTCCAGGCAGAAGGACCTTTGCCATCTGACCCCCGCTTTGCTCAGCCTCTCTGCTTCCATTCTTGGCCAATGTGTGAGGTGTGGACTTCTGACCCCCAGGATTTGCTTTCTCCCGCATTCAACAGGGGCCCAAGTATGGGGCGGGGGTTAAAGTCCCCTCTGTGGCTGAGAGGCCCTTTCCTCTGCCCCTTGCAGGATCCGAGAGGCTGCCAAGTCCCGCAGAGGCATGGAGCAGGAGTTGGCCCATGCCGTGAACAGCAGCTCGCTGGCCCTGAGCGAGGTCTTGGCCTGCAAGAGCACCAGTGGGGCCCCGGAGGTGAGAGTGGGGAGCAGCTCCGGGGGGGGGGGCTGGAAGGACCCTCTGTCAGGGCTGGGGACTCTCCCTCAACCTCTCTCCCTTGAGCCCCGGCTGCTGGTGGCCTGCCTTTCCCTGCCAGCCCCCGCTGACTCCTTTCTTTCCTGCCGGGGTGGGGACTGCAGCTGATTAGCCGGAGCCTGGCTGTGGAGGTGTCCGTCAGCGTGAAGGCCTTGAGCACCGAAACCCAGGCTTTCCTGGGAGGAAAGCAGGTGAGTGCGGGGCAGAGGCTGCTGGACGGGCCCACACACCCCTTGCCTTCTTTTGGGGCAAAGGCAGCCCTTCTCACCAGCCTTTCTCACAGCAGCTGGATTCTCCCCAGCAAGAGGACGCCCTCCACCAGGCCCTGGGCGCCGTCAGCCAGGAGCTGCAGAGGTTCTCTGAAGTCCATTGGATGGCCCCTGTCTCAAGCTCCGTTGAGGAGGTGGGCACGTGGACAGCCAGGCGCACCTTCCCAGAGAGCAGCAGCCAGTGATTCGGCCCGCAGCTGCTTTTTCATGCAAGAAAACCCACCGGCTGCCTTGGAAGGAGGCCTCTGGAGTCCCTGGGCTGGCTTTCGGCCTGCCTGTTGGAGGCTCCAGGGTAGGGTGGCTGGGCGACAGAGGTGCTGGGTGCCCAAGCCAGGCCACAGGGAAGGCAGCCGAGGCATATCTGCCATTGCCACAGCCTCCCTTCTGATGGTTGCCGTGCCCTGGCAAAGCCCTGGGATGGGAGGCAGGGAATGGAGGGTTTCCGGTGCTGCTAGCAGCAGTTTCTACTCCTCGCAGGTCATGGGCCCAGAAGCTCCTGGGAGTAGCAACAAGGGCAGCCTGAAGCTACGGATTAATCTTGCGAAGCCCAAGAAGGAGAAGCTCCAAAAGCAGAGATCTGGCGGGGTCACCCCAGGTAATCTGGGGGCCCTCCCAGCACCCAGAAGGGCAGGGCGCATCATCTCAGCACCTGGATAAAGGAGCCCTAGGGAGGGGCCAGCTAGCCCACCTGTAGCTGGTGGGCGTGGGTAGGAAGCCCTTGGTGGCCTGGGTGCTACTTCCCCAGGGCAAGGCAGAGCCCATCTGGAGGGGGCACAGATGCCCAAGTGCAGAGTCCCTGCCCAGGGCAAGCAAGAGAGGCTGCAGGTGTCATGGACCTGTCCGTGAATCCTTGGGAAGACGTAGCACACGCAGGTTCAAGGGGGTCTGGCTATGGGTTCAGCCTGCTGGATGGGCCGAACCCCACCTAGTTGTTCTGTCCTCACACTTCTCCCCCCCCCAGCTTCCTGCTGTTCCTCCCTTGCGATCCCCGTCCATCCCCGTCCACCACTGCCTGAGCTTGCTTCCACCTGGGCTGCTGCCTGCCTGCCTCTGTCTTCACCCCCCCCCCCAACCCTGCCTGTCCTGGTCCTCCATCTCTCCCTCTCCTCCCCTCCCCTCCCCTCCCTTCACCAACCGACCATCCTGTCATTTTCCTTTTTGCCCCCCCCAGTGGACAGTTGGGGCCCTGAGGAGGTGGCTGCCTGGCTGGAGGCCCTCGATTTAGGGGAATACAAAGAGCTTTTTGTGCGCCATGACATCCAGGGCTCTGAGCTGATCCTGCTGGAGAGGAGAGACCTGAAGGTACCCTGCACAGTCCTGCCTGCAGGAGGCAGGAGGGGCGTTGCCACTGCCCTGCTTGCCTGGTGTATGGCCAAGCTGCCCCCACCTGCTCTACTACTTGCTGCCTCTCCCCTCCACGAAGGCACAAGGAGGGGTGGGGGGGGCCCCCGGGGAGGAGGGGGCAGGCTTCTTATACACCTGTCATTCCTTTAATGGGAGGGGGCTTTTTTGCGAGAAGGGCCCTGTGGGAGCTCAGCATGAAGGGGGCTGCAGAACAAACCAGGTGGGGCTCTGTAGTCAAACCCCCACCTGCATAGAGCGTCTGGTGGTGCAAAAGGAACCTGGAAGAGCTGGGGACAGAAGGGCTGCTGGATTGAGGGGGGGGAGGCAGGGTGCTCCCCTGAGCGCCTCTTCTTCTCTCCCCCCCCCCCCCGCAGGAACTTGGGATATCAAAAGTGGGCCACGTGAAGAGGATCCTCCAGGGAATTAAGGACCCTGCCGGGCAGCAGTAGAGAGGGAAGCCCCTCGGAGCAGGACGGCTTGGGGGCCATTGTCCATCTTCACTGTGTCCAGCAGGGCTACTGGGTCTCGCCAACACCGGCCCGAGGTCTTCTTGCCAGGAGCTGTGGAGTTTGCATTCCCACCTTTGCCGAAGACGTTGGCTGTGCTCGTCCTTCCTAGCCCCTCTGCGGGGCAGCTGTGGTCGCCCCGCTTGAGTTATGCTTCTTTCCACGCATGCCGTCATTCCTGGGACACCGCAGGGAAGCGAGCCTCTCCCGTCACAGCACACAAGGGGATGAGCCCCACTGGGTTTTGTGTCAGGGCTGCCTCCAACACCCTCTTCTTGAGGTGCCAGCTTGAGAGTTGAGCCCTCTTTACCAGCCAGTCACCCAAGCAATTCCACTTGTCCAGTTAGCGTCCCTGAGCAAGAGCGCAAGGCTGCTGACCCCCTGCTTGACCGGCCCTTCCCCCCCCCCGGCATTGGCCCCCACTGACCGTCCCTGAGCAAGAGCGCAAGGCTGCTGACCCCCTGCTTGACCGGCCCTTCCCCCCCCCCGGCATTGGCCCCCACTGACCGTCCCTGAGCAAGAGCGCAAGGCTGCTGACCCCCTGCTTGACCGGCCCTTCCCCCCCCCCCGGCATTGGCCCCCACTGACCTCCTTTTTCAGGTGGCCACAGAGCCCTTGGCAGTTCCTTTAAATAAAACGTTTTCTCACCAGACCCTGAAGCTCCCTGGTGGCATCCAGGAGGCAGTTCAGCAGACCGATAAAATTCCAGATCTGGTTTTCTTTCGTGATCTGGAGCCGCTCAAGTTTCAGAAGCTAAAGGATTCCTTGTAAGGCAGCTTCCTTCCCCAGATGCTCAAGAGGCATACCTGAAGAAGGCCCTGGGAAAGCAGGGAGCCTTTAGAGGCCGCAATCGGTGCCTGCCCGCCTGGCAGACTGGGCCCTGTGGGGCCAGCTTGCCTGCCCTTGCGCCCCTCGCCAACTCCCTGTCTCTGCATCTGCCACATCAATCAATCCAGTCTGTTGGAAGGGTGATCAAAATGTACATACCTTGCAGAGAAGATACTTATTTAAAGAGTAATATATACCTTAAATTGTGTTGTGCAAATGCACTGTGGAATCTATCTGTAGAGCCTGGAGCTTCCTGGTGTGGAGGGGCTTTTAACTCTGCTGGGCCAGCTGACTTGTCCCCATTGAAGGACTCCACTGGCACTTGGGCATGAGACAGCAAGCAGCACACCTCGGCTCTCCCAGCCTGGTGTCCAGCCGGGGGTTGGCACAGCCACTTTGGCCCTGGAAGGCAGCTGCAGGGAGATTGCTTCTGCCACACCAAATAGACTGCCTTCCCCATGTTAGGCCTATGTGCACAGCTGAGCGGGACCCCTCTGCTGGGAGCTGGTTGTCATTGTGTCTCCATATGTAACAGCAACTTTACTGCAAGTGTGCAAGGAGTGGAGACATTGGCATCTCCCTTCTGCTGCAAATGAGCCAAGCAGCTCGGTTCTCAGTGTGGAGCAGCTGGTCTCTTTGGCCGATGGGCATGGCAAGGAAGAACGGCCAAGGAGAGCAGCAGGGTTGGGATTTGCCAGGCAGACAGAAAGAGATGCCACCATGGAGGATTTGCCTGCAGTTGCCCACAAAGGAAGTCAGGAGCACAAGAAAGCCTCACCACTTGGTACTCTCTGCCCCCGTGAAGATGGGCAATGGGCCCACTGCTTCCCCCGCCCCCCGGATTGGAGTTCGTCTCCAGCTGCGCATCCTTTGGGGACTGGGCCACTTGGGCCTTACGCACTACAGCCTAACAAAAGGGAGTCTTTCAGGTGTCCACTGATCCTCCTCCGTGCATTTCAGCTGCTCTTCCCTATAGCCTGATGAGGGGCAGAGACCGGGGCCACTTGGAGGGGTTTGCCCACCTACACAGGATGGAAGTGGGGGAAATAAGCGTATGTGAAAGACTGGCCTTAAAACTGGGGAAAGGCCCAGGACTGGTTCCAAATTTCAGACGTCACGTTTGCGAAATAAATCTCAACATGGATTTGATCCTGGAATAAGGTCTTCTCTCCCACATTCCCTGGGGGTGCATGTGTGCGTGAATTCTCCGCTGGGCAGCTGCTTGGTGGTTTCCGGACACCCTCTGGGCGAGACCCTGCAACTAAGCCCGGCCAGCAAAGGGGGGCCCTTGAGGTGCCCATGGAAGGCAGACGGGAGGGGGGCTGCGCTCACATTCTTTTATTGAAAGCTTGTTCTTTTCTTTACACAATTTCCCCCCCATAAGAGTTTTCCTTTTTTTCCCTTCATCATTAAAAAAACAATTATTTACAGGCTTCGTAGACTGAACATCTATTTACAGGGCAGGTTGAATCCAGTTTCCGGGCAGGACACACCCCGACTGGAGGCACCCCGCCCGCAGCACTGGGGCTAGCTCTGCAGAGCGTTCTCCAGCGCCTGCATGCTCACCGGCTCCATCTTGGCCACCTCAAAGAAGACCCTGCAAGCCGAGGCCGGAGAGGGTCAGCAGGCAAGGGCAGAAGAGCAGCTCCTTCCTGGGCCAACCCGACTGCTGAGAGGGCTGACCAGATGCTCCCACCCCACCTGCAGAGGCCAGGGGGCCCAGAGGAAGCAGCACTCACCGGTGGGAGTATTTGCTGCGCACAGCCCTCAACCGCTCGTCCTGGCTGCAGGTCAGCAGGAAGTTGAGCCTCCTGACCAGAGGGAGAAGGTCTGGCACCTGGTAGCCACTGTAGTACTCCAGTGTTGGGCTCTGCCAAGACACCAGGGAAGAGTCGCACTGAGGGAGGAGTGGGGGGGGGGGCAGGCATTTGCCCAGTGTGCAGCTGGTGCAGGAAGGCCGCTCCACGCACAGGTGTGGAATGGACAGGGGACCCCACCCCAGATGCTGCTGCCCTTTCTCACTTGCCCAGCCTGCTTCCTCCCCCCAGGAGTCCCCTGCCCATCTCTGCCACCAGGGGAAAGCGCCTCCCTTCTGCTGGGCATGGCTCTGCCCGCTGCCTCCTTCCTGCCCATTTTTCCCTTGGAGACAGGATCCTCACCCATCCTCTGAAGTTCTTCATCCTGAGAGCCAGCAGGAGGCAGCTGGCAGCCAGGCGGGAAGCCCGCTCCTGCACAAAGGCGTAGTCCTGCAGGGTCAGCTCACAGATGAAACGGGCCAGGGTCAGGGTCTCCATTGTAGCCCGGGCACACTGGGAGGAACAGCCGCGTGTGAAGGGCACAGACCCTCCCCCAGGAGCATCCGGTGCCCCTCTGCCCCGTTTCTCTCGGCCAGCCGGGCAAAGGGCAGCTTCTGGCGCCCACAAGCAGATCCCATCGTGCGCCACTGACCTTGGCAAATCGCCGGAGGAAGCGGTAAGCGATGGGGATATTGATGTCGAAGTGGAGGGTCTGCAGAATGCCCCTCTCCATGGCCAGCAGCTCCTCCCGCTGGTAGGCATCATCGCAGATGTACAGGAAGTCATCCAAGCAGGGAGGGCAGCGCTCCTGCCAAGTGGAAGACCGTTTGGCCCCCTCCTGGGGGGAAAGACCTGACGCTGCCCCAGCCCAGGCCATCCCTTCCTGGCAGGTTTTTTCAGAGTGGAGACAGGGGGGAATTTGGGGCAGGGGTTGCCCAGAGGTTGCACTCAGGAGGATAGTTCCCTAAGCGTTGCCTCCGAATGCCCTGTGGTTGGGACCCACTGGACAAATGCCCAGAAAATGTGAGGAGCAGCCCATTAAACATACCCCTCCCTGAGAGGCCCTGAGAAGTAACGGTTGGAGCTAACAACAGAAGGCCCAGAGGGAACCTCTAGGAGGTGGAAGGGGCGAAGCGTGTGCCCAGAGAGTGTGGGGGGTGACTGGAGCTGACTGGGGGGGTTGGGGGGTCTCTCGGACAATCTCTGCTCCAACCCCTCCCAAGACCCCCAATGCCTCTCCTGGCCCATTGCTGGTGGGGGGCTCACCTCAAACTTGGAGGCAATGAGGATGGCAGTGGAGCCGATCAACTGCAGCTTGTCCCTCATGGCTGCCACCTGAACCAGGTAATGATCCATCAGTTTGACCGCCAGGTAGAGGGTCTCGTGGGTGAGCTCAAAGTTCTCCTGCAGGCGCAAAGCGGTGCTGAGGGCAGCCTTCTTGCCAGAAAGCAGCGTTGGTGCCCAGGCGTCTCCTCCCTCCCTCCCTCGGCCCAGCCCCCCCTTTCAGGGCCCAGCAGGACACCCTCGATCCCCAGCAGCTCAGGGAGTCCTGCCAAGAGGGGGGAGGAGACAGCATTCTCAGCACCGATCCGGCACAGGCACATCACGGCCTTGCACAAGACTCATTTTGCCCACTGCCACCCAGCCCTCCCTCCTCTGGCTGGCTCCCACCTGCACCTCCACCATCCAGTCCACCAGGATGGCCCGCATGTCCATGGTGATGTCCGGCTGGCTCTTCATGTAGTCTGGGAGCAGGAAGCTCTTCTGGAAAAGGAGGGTGTGGCTGAGAAACCCCACCAGGAAACAGCACCAGGAGCCCCTCTGCATCCCCTGCTCCACCCTCCCCTCCTCCGGCCATTCCAGTGGGACTGAATCTGCAGTGGCAGAGGAAGGGCAGCCCTCCCCTGGGCCCCAGCAGGCACCTCTCGCTCCCGCATGTATTCAAAGATGTCCTTGGCATACTCGGCATTGGCATATGGGTCGTCCAGCTGCCCCAGGTCGATGTCCTCTGCCGAAGCCACCTGGACAAGAGAGGCTTTCAATGTTGACCTGACTGGGGTGGGGACCAGAGGGCAGGAGCTGCCTTGGCCCTAAAGTAAAGGGGAGCCCTTGGCAGGCAGCCCCTAATACCCTGCCTTCCACAAGCACCCACTCACACCCCACACCCCCGCCATTTGCAGGGTCAGCTACAAGACAGAGAGCGAGTCTCGGGCTGCCAAGGCAGGGGTGATGGCTGGAGCCCTGTGCCCGAGGTACCAGGACTGCTGGCTGCAGGGGAGCCGTGTGCTGCCCCAGAGGCAGGCCCTGCCAGCGGGGCCCACGGATACACTGCTTCCCTACCTGGGCTGCTGGTACTACCAGCACTACCAGTGGGACGACCTGCTCCTCTCCAAGGCCTCTGTTGGCCAGATGGCTCAGCTTGGCTGGACTGTCCTCAGAGGGTGCCTTGTCCAGAGACCTGGAAGAGGTGGCAGGGGTTACGCATTGGGGCAGGCTGGAAGAAATGTCCAGAGTGGTAGGAATTGGAGAAGCACCAAGCTGGAAACTTGCTGGCACAGCCAAATAGAGCTCTGCCAAAGTTTGAGGTGAGAGTTTTGGGGTTGCGTTCAGACTGGCGAGAATGGCAGCTGTGCCAGCATGGCTTTTGTTTAAAGAGGGCACTGAAGTTGCCATCATCGTACAAGCCACCTTGATGCCATGGGGACATTGGCCCACCCAGGAAAGCCACATGGGCAGGGGAGGCAGCAGCATAGCCCTCACTTCTTCAGGTTGGTCTCATTGTTCTTGGCCACATTCAGCGCAGTGGATCCCTTGGAGGCCTTCTTGGGAATCATCTTCTCCGGCTCCTTTTTCCCCACAAAGCCCTGGGCCTTGTGAGCCTAGAAGAGGGAGACCCAGAGGAGCCACTCAGCACCGCCTCAGACCGAGCGGCTGCTTGCTTGGGATTCAGTCCCAGAATGGCTGAGAAATCAAAGGCAGGAGCAGCTGGCAACCGCGGCAAAGTCACTCAAGGGCCCATGCTTCTTACATTGGTGATATCGCCAAAGGCCGATCGCTTCCTGGGTGCCCCCTGGGGTGATGAGGGGGATCGTTTCGCCTGAGAAATCTCCTAGAATCAAAGGAACCGGAGGCCACTCAGTGTAGTTCCTGGGGCTCCTCCCAGCCGCCCGGCCCCTTCCGAGCAAAGGGCCACCTGAGGCCAAAGGCAGATTTCCCCTGAAGAGGCACCCTCCACGGAGTGCCTGAGTGCCTTTTGCAGGGGTAGAACTTGACCCAGCAAGCACACGCACACACAGAGACGCGTGCGCGATTGCTGCGCCTCTTGGCTGGGGTGGACTCTGGCTCACCTTGTCCGCTTGCACATCTTCCACCGCTGCTCCTCGCCCGGGACGGGCCTGCTTGCTGGCCAAGCCCTTGGAGTTGCGCGCAGGGGGCATCCTTCCGGCTGGGGGCCTCCCGTCGCAGGGCTGGAGAAGGGGAGAGAAACGGGCTGGGTCAGGAATTTCGCCCTCGCTTCTCCAGACGGGCTAAGGGAGGAGATCCGAGACCCGGCCTGACCACCCGAGGCCCAGCCGCGTGGCGGTGCTCAGGGAGGCAGAGGGCTTCCGCCGGCTGAAGGCGCCCCTTCTGGTCCCCCCAATAAAGCTCACCTGGAGCTGAAGCCGCCGCGAAAACTCGCCGCCGCCGCTTCTTTCTTCTTCTTCGCTGCACAAAATGCGGATTTGAAAATTGCTACATTTGTAAAGAGCGAACATCATTGGCCCCGCGGCAGCCAATCCCGGAGCCGGAGAGAATGCAGTTGCTAAGGGCGGGGCCTAAGGATTTTTAAAAAACGGACCCAAGCAGCCAATGGGGGAGTGGAGGCTGCCTAGCTCTTGCCCTAAAGGGGCGGGGCTCCCAGGGAACGGGATAATGGGATTGGCCGAGAGGGGGCGGCAGGGCCCTGTCCTTAAAGGGACGGGAACCCCGAAAGTCACGGCGCCCAGCTCGGGGGTCCCGGAGGCCGCACCGGTCAGCGGAGGCGGCCGGGCAGCCGCTCGGCTCTCTTCCGGCCGGGGCAGACCGGAGCCAGACTCTGCGCTCCGCCTGTTGGAGCCGCGGCTGCCCGGGGAAAACCGCCGACGCCCCGCGTCCCCCGCAGGAGCCGCGCGCGGGGGGGAAGAAGGCGGCCCGCGCGGGGTTCCTTCGGCCTGGCAGCAGCCTCCGCGCGGGTGGCGCTGTTGGACGCTCGCTCGCTCGCTCGCTGTCCGCCTTGCTTCGGGGTCAGAAGCGCCGGGCGAGGAAGTCTGCAAAACACGAGGCTGCTCCTGTTGTTTTCGGTCTTGAGGCAGCCTTCCTGATTCGGATGCCAAAATCCTCCTTCAGGTCTCAAAGTATGTTGAAGGTGCCTGTCAGCCCAGCTCTCGAGCCACATTGGCAGGATTGTCCCAAAACAGCCTCTCTGCCTTCTCAGCTGCAAACCAATGTTATTTTCGTGTCTGGAGAAGGAAAAGGAGCCTCCCCCCGCTGGAGCCCTGGAGCCAGGCTCCCTTCCCGGTAGATGATAAAATGTCCTGGGTCAGGTCAGGGTGACATCTGAGCAAGCCACAGGCGAAGCCTTTGCTGAGGGTCTCCTGTAAAAGTCAAGGCCTGAGCCGCCTGGGACAGGGAGAGTAAGGGAGAGGTCGCTCTCTGGGGAGGCAGACCTTCCCTAGCACCCCCAACCCAGCTAGGATGCAGACAGGGTGGAATTAACAAGAAGGCAGAGCAGCTCCGTTGCTATAGAAGTGGTTTTGAACATGGCCCCCAGCATGTGCGAGAGTGTGTGTGTGTGTGTGCATGTCAGACTCAGTCTGCACCCCATGAAGTGCTTAGAAAACTCTTCCCCAGTTCTGCTCAGCTAACCATTTCAGCCATCTTGCTGAAGGATGCAGGAGGGCAGTTGGCCAAGTCCTGCATGGTGGTCTTCAGAGCAGACCTGAGCAGTTGCCGCTATTGACTCTGTCCTCCCACATGGGGGGGGGGGGTTCTCACAAAGCTGCCCTGGAGTGGAGAGGAGGAGCCTCTCTGAAGACGAAGGGGGATGGAGGCTGAACAGTTGTCCTACCCAGACCAGTCTAGGTCAAAGGAATATGCCTAGACTTTTTTGGGGGTGGGTGGGGGGAGGAATCACAAACCCCCGAGCCAGCAAGGCCAACTGGAAAAAGAAGCCCAGGGCAATGGCCCAGATGCATGTTGCAACAAGGAGCCGCTGGAAAGTTGGTCTGGGCAGAGCAGACCAAGCAACAGAGACCCCACCAAGGAGTTCCCTTGTTCTAATGGCTGCCCCTAAAACCCCATGTGGCCCCCAAGGCAACTGCTCGGGTCCTCTCGGCTTACACATTCCTTTGCCTCAGCACCAAAGGGTCACCGCTTGAACCAGAGGAAGGGGCGATGGGTCAGCACTTCTAGAAATGCCCCAGTGTTTGGGCTGGACCTGCATGCAGAGACAGCTGGCTTTCTGTTGCTTTCTGCAGAAGATAAGGGGGGTGGGGCAATCTGGCCACCTTTGTCTTCTGCAGAGGGACCCAACTTACCAGGCCTTGGAGCCTGCCCCTCTTCTGCATGTCCCTTGCTGAGCTGGGGCTGGAGGAGGGGTCTCCTTCAGGCCTCCCAGACAACCAGGGAAGGCTCCACTCTCTCTTCCTAGGCTGCACTTTTGCTCTGGTGAGGGGAGCGAAGTGGCCAAACATCTGGATCAAATAATGGCCGCCTTGCATTCCAGACTGTCTTACGCAAGCGTTTCCTTGTTAGTAGAGAGATGGCCAGGCCAGACACGCCAGCCAGCCACATCCTGGAGTCCTCTCTCCCTCCACATCTCCCAGCCAGGCAGCATCGAGCATCTTGCCCCCTCTTTCCAAGGCCTCCCTGAGTGGAAGGGGACCTCCTCCCAGAAAGTAACTTTCCTCACAAAGGGAGCGGTTTTTCTCCTGATGAGAGGAAAGGGTGGCTGAGAGAGCAGCTCTCTTGCCTGAGTGCAATGTTTCCTCTGGGACCTGGGCTGGGACTCTGTGTCCCATGAAGAATCAGGATGATGGGACTGCATTGCCTTCGGCCTCGGCCTGCACATTTTACCCTGATGGTCCAAGAGCAAAATGTCTCCTGCTTGCCTCCCCTTGCCTGCTGCGTACACCCAGCCCTGGAGATGAAGCCCTCGGGGCTCTGGGTACTTTGAAGCCACCAGAGATGACGCGTGCAATCTATGTTCAAGAGAGCAGTGGAAGCCAAGGTCATGCTCTGGACCTGCCTGGGCAGGTTCAAGGCTACTTGGAGGACTGATAGTTAGTCCAGGCGCCAAGAATAGCCATGTGGTTCTCTTCACACGGGTCCAGCAGCCCTGCTGCAAACCACATTGGATGCTTGAGAGCCCCTCCCTTCCCCTCCCACACACACATTCAGTGTACTTCAGGCATGGCAGTGGAATGAAATCACTTTTGTGGTTTTTCCCAAGAAGACAATATTGAAAACTTTTGGGACCGGGACAGTTTTGCCTCTACCAACTCTGCATGTCCTCCCAGAAATGTGCAGGCAGCCCTGAGCAGGCGGCTTCCTGGCAGTGTGTGGGAAGCTCCCTTCAGCCTGACTGGAAAAGCCGGCTGCCTTCTGCCCCTCGGCCCCAGCACAGACTCCCAGCAGGTTCTGCAAATTCAGGCAGATGGTAGAGCAGGGAATTCCAGCCTCCCTCCCAAATGGAAGGTCTGCCCAGGGGAGTCTTACCCACACAGCCCTATTAGATGTGTGGGGCTGGGGGGAGGGGTGATTTTTTTAAAACAATGACCTTATCTGTAATCTGACAGTACTGATACTTTTGGATCCGTTCTGCTGACATGACAGGAAATTATATTTTTTGCAATCCCCTCTCCAAAAGTGTTCTGTGCCAAAGGTAGACTGTATGCTGGGAAGAAGCCCTACTCCAGATGCTGGGCTTTCAGCTGGGGCACCCTGCAAGTCAGGCTTTGTTAGGCTCAACAGAATTGCTGTGGTTTTACTGCATAGCCCCAGGCAGGGGGCAGGGAGGGGGGCTGGTAGCACAGGATGGAGGAATAATTATTTTTTTCTTTTAAGGGGTTTTCACCTGGCTTGATGGTTGATATCCACTATATTTGAAGACCTAAACATATTTGCGAATAGCTATTTATCATTGTAAAAGAACAGCATTGATATCAGAATGACCACAAATGGGAGGAAACGTCTCTTATGAAAATACTAGCAGTCCCAAATTGGTTCTGGCTGTTGAAGAAAGAAAAAAACAACGTGTAGCCCAACTGAAAATAATAATGTCGAGATCTGAAGAACAAAGAAATGAATCAAAGAGAGGGGAATGCAAAATAGTCCTCGCTTCCTTCAACGGGCCGCGTTTGGGGCGCCAAGGTGGCTCTGAAGAGCATCCGCAGGCCGCTTCTCCCCACCCCCACCCCGAGGCAGCGACCGCCGAGGGGCAGCGGAGGAGAGGCGGACGGCGGGGGCGCTGCGGAGGCTCCCCCTTTGTTTATGCGACGGCCGGACCTTCGCCTCGACCCGCCCCCCGCACGCTGCCAAGGAGGCGGGCCCGCCCGGCCGCCAACAAGCGCTCCCCGCGCCCTGAGGAGGGAGCAGCCGAGAGTGCAGGCACCCCTGGGCCGCCGGGCGAGCGCCTTCCCTGCCCGTTCCCCGCATGGCTCCAGCGGCGGCCCCGGCGGGCCAGCAGTACTTCCGCTCGGACAGCAGCGACTCGGCCGCCTACATGCTGGGCAGCCCGAGCGGCTCCGAGGCCGAGCCGCCCGCCCGGCCCGAGAAGCGCCGCCGCCGCAAGCGCTGCAGCCCGGTCTGGCTGGCCGTGGCCGCCATGGGCATCGTGGCGCTGCAGATCGCCTCGGCCACCGGCCTCTTCGTCTACTTCACCATGTCCATCGCCAAGGTAGGCCCGGGGAGGGGGCGCTCCGGCCGGCCGTCGGCGGAACAAAGGAGCGGCGGCGCTGCTGGAGCGGCCGCCCATCCCCGCCTGCGCGAGGCCCAAGGGCGCCCTGTGCCTGGCTCCGCGGCGGCGGCGTGGGGGTGACGGGCTGTGGGCGAAAGGGCAGCGCGGCAGACGGTGCCACGAAGGAGCGGCCGGGAGACGAGCAGTCGCCAGGGAGCCTCAAAGAGTCTCTGGGCGGCCCGCAGGAGGCGGCGGCTGCGGCTGCGAGTTTTCTCCCGAGAGTTTCCGCACATCCGTCCTAGGGAAGCAATCAGAGTTACGACCTACAAGTCGTTACAGAGCAGGAAGCGGACGCCAGCCGGGAGCGCTTGCAACTTGGTGCGTTTGGTGGCTCGATGCTGCTGTAAGCACCCCTGGAAAGGGGTTCAGCTGACTCCCTCCCCTAAAGCGGGTGGGTGAGGACTAAAGGGGTACATCTCCACTGAACGCTCCATGCAGGAAGAATTATTCCATCCCGCTCAGTAGGTTTTGCTAACTTTTTGGAAGGGCTGATCAAATCTGCAGTTTCAGTGAGCTGCTGAATGGCCCAGAAATAGATCCGAGGGCTTAGCAAAGCAAGAGAGTAAAGCAACACAGAGCAGACCCAATTTTTGTTGTTGAAGAAACAAAATAAGATGCAACATGAAGGTGGGGGAGCAGAAGGCTTGGAAATAATACTTCCGAAAAAGATCTTGAGGGAGTAGTTGGTGAACGTGAGCCAACAGGGTGACGTGGCTGCAAGAAAAGACAAGAGAAGGAAAAGAAGGAAAAGCATTGGTTTAATAGAGAAATATAATTTCCAATCACGTCAGGCAGCTGCTTCATGCACTCTGCCTTGGTTGGAGCCTCCTCCTCCCCTCCACTTGCAGGCTGGGCAGAGAGAGAGAGGAGAGGATGGGTATGTCCGGTGCTGAGAGAAATAGGGCCTGGGGGTGGGGTGGGCTTGGAAGAGGTCACAGGGAGAAGGATGAGACCGGTGGGAGAGGCAGAATAGTGATGATCAAACTTCTAGAAAAGCAGATGCCAAGTGAGTGTTAGAGAGAGAAAATCCTAACTTTGTGTAAAAACCAGGGAGCCAAATACGCTGCTGTGTTTCCTTTGCAGGATCTGCTCCTGCAGCCCATCTGCTCAGGACGCTTACTGTGGACCCTGCGCAGGGCTCCCTGCCTGGCTGCCCCACCCGCAATCTGTTCCGCACCTCTGAGCTAATCAGAGGGCAAGTGGGCTGTGGCCAGGGGCCCAATGCCCCCAGGGGCCAAGATAAGGAGCAGAGTAGATTGTGGAGCCTTCTGGCTTTGCCCAATCCGGCAGCCCCTTTCACCTCCCCGGTGATCTGCTCCTTGCCTGAGTTCCAGGGCAAAAGTATTTACAGGAGGGACTTGGCCTAGTCCTGGAGCAACACAGGCCCACCACTCTGGCTGGAGAAGGCGTGGGGGAAGGGGTCCTCCAGGTCCACCAAGAGGCAGGAGCTGAGCTGCGCCTGCTCCCTTCTCCGCTGGATAAAGCTGTGGGACTTCCACTGCTGGGAGGAGGTGGGAGCATTCGCTGGAGGGCTTCACATCAGTCAGATGCTCCGCCCATAAGACCAGAAGGCCTGAATGGCCCCCCCTGATTTTCAGAGGGGCAAGCAGGAGGCCCGAAGCCAGCCAAGGGGTTAGCAGAGGGCCGCTGTGCTGGGCCCTCAAGGTGTTGCCCTGACTTGGAGGAAAACTTTCAATATAATAATTAACCCTGCCGGGAAAGGCACTTCCTTGTTCCTTCTTGGAATCTGCTCTTCAAAGTTGTTTAGACCTTTGAAACAGAAAATTGCCCAGGGTTGCCATGTTCACCCCGCTTTCCCTTTGGCATCTGGGGCCTGCCCCGTCACCCTGCATCCCAACTAGAATGAGGGGCAGCTTCCAGAGCGGTTGTGCTGTGTGTCAGTTTCACAGTGCCCTGTGCTGCTCACAATGCTTACAAGACTTTTGCAGGCCTTCTCCGCCCAGCCCTCAATCCTGCTATCGCTTGGGAGAAAGGGCAAGGGCTTGGCGTGTGTCTGCTTGTTTTGCCATGGGGGAAGGATAGGTGTGGCCAGTTTCCTGAATTAAGCAACTTGCAGGATTGGTTTGGCTTTCGTTTTCTCTTAATTGCCATGCCAAATCTTTGAGAAGCCTGTGCTGTTGGGAAAGCCTCTCAGATGGGCTCCTCAGGGGCCTGCGCAAAGCCCCACTTTCCGCCTTGTTCGTGGCTCTTGAGCCTTCTTAGCCTTGCTAGTCAGCTAAGTCGATGCTCAGGGTGGCAACTCCCGCAGGCAGAAGCAGGAACAGCATTCCTGGTTGGCTGTGGCTGGGGGGCTTCAGGACACTTGGGGGTTAAACGTGAGACCCACGCCTGCAGTAGCGAAGGGGGGGGCATCTCCGAGGCTGCTGGGTGCTCCTTACCTTTCTCTGAGTGAGCTCTTGGCGGAGTGGGGGGCCCGCAGGAGCTCTGGCCCAGGACATGTGTCGGCTGGCATCACCAGTCCTGCTGGGTTGCGCCTTCCTTTGTTTACAACTGGTGCTGATTTTGCAACACCTGACCCAGTTCCTGGTCTCAGGCTGGGTGCTCAGCGTGCCAGCTAGAGTGAGGACAATTGGGCCAGGCTTGCTCCTTTGGCTTAACGAAGGAGACTTTTCCGTCTGCTGTGGGATGGGGGGAATTCATGGAAAGGGTGCCCTGTCCCCCCTGAACCCTTTGCTGGTTAAATGGACGTCCTCAGGGTAAACGCGGCAGGGAGGCATCTTCCAGGTCTGAAGGGGAAACCTGGAGGCTGCCAGCCCGAGTGAACAGAGTAGTGAGAAGTCACCTCCCCCCAACCCCCATTGCTGCTACCACCTGGGACCCCCGCCTGACCCCTCCATCTTTCCTCCCCAGCTGAAGGCCCAAACGCAGGGCACCTCGGAGGAGCTGAGGTGCCTCCAGCTGCTCAACCGGCTGCAGGAGCTCTCGGAGCTGGAGGAGCTGATGAGCACCCAGCCGTGCTTCAAGCTGGCCCTGGGCATCCAGGACTACGTTGCCATGGTGAGAGGCCTCTCCATGTTGGGATCCCGGCGCCTCAAATCCTGAGCCCAGTCAAGGAGTGCAGGCCGTAGGGCTGTCGGGAGGCTTGAGGGGAGGTGGGGGGTGGACAGCCCAGTCCTCTCCGAAATATGCCCAAGCAGTGGTTCCCCCTCGGCCTGGGCATCCGTCGCCCTGCCCTGCCCATCGGCTTCCACCCACCGCGAGGACCCAAAGCTCTGCTCAGAGAGGTCTGCCTGCCTGTCCTGCCCTGCCCACTTGGAGGCTGACCCCAGGGGTGGGGGGAATCCAGAATAACCCCTGGTGGAGGGGGTCCTGGACCCTGCCTGAGCCTCGTTGTCTCCCTCCCTTCCAGATTACCGAAAATGTCATCCGAAGGAGCGTCCCGAGCGGTGAGTCTGCCAATGGGGGGCAAAGCGACTGGGCCAGACTTGGAGGGGAAGGAGAACCGGTCAAGAGGCAGATTAAGGGGCAGGTTGTTTGCAGAGCCCCCCCCCCCAGATGAGCAAGGAGCTCCCCTCCCTCTCTCATCCTGCTGCCCTTCCTCCCTAGTCAGTGCCTCTCAGAAGCAGAGGAACTCCAGCTGGCAGCTGGGCAGCCGGCCTTTGGCACATCTCACCCTGAGGAGGCCGAGCCCTTCCCGGCCAGGTGAGTCTGCAGGTATCTGGCCCTGTCCTTGGCTTGGTGTCCCAAGTGCTGTGGGGCCTCAGATGGCTGCACGAGACACAAGCAGCCATCAGTCATCAAGAGTACCTCCGCGGTTGGTCTGGCTGCCAGTCCTGGGCGCTTCTTTTGCCTGCCTCTACAGCCGGGCAAAAGACGAGATGGCAGGTCCCCTGAATGCCAGGGGTGGGGGGTTCCTGGCTGGGCCTCACGTGGGCTTCTCCCAGAGGGGCTGGGGCAGCTCAAGAGGGAGGGAGGGAGGGAGGTAAGGCGGGCGGGAGGATGGGCTGCCCGTGAACTTTGGAAAGCCTGTGAGGTGGCTGGGTTTTTCTCAGCTCTTTGCCCTTGGTGTCCTCATGAAGACAGCCCTCCCCACCCCCCAAAAGCTCCAGAGTTGTGTGTGCCTCTCCTCCACTGCTTGGGCTGACTTTCTGGGTCCCCCCCCATAGGAGCCCTGGGACCAGAGTTCCGGGATCTGCAGCAGTCCTGCCAGCACCCCATCCGCCACTGGGCCAGCAGGACCATGCATGCCCACCTCCAGAACCTCACCTACCAGGACGGGCAGCTGCAGGTGAGCCAGGCGGGCAAATACTATGTCTATGCCCAGATCTACTTCCGCTACCCCACCGAGGGGGGCGATGCCCGCTCCCTGGGCCACCAGCTGGTGCAGTGCATCAATCTCCAGAGCATCTACGGGCAGACCATCCTTCTGCTGAAGGGCGTGGGCACCAAGTGTTGGCAGCAGGATGCGGCCTATGGGCTCCATGCCCTTTACCAGGGAGGCCTCTTTGACCTCAAAGCTGGCGACAAGCTCTTTGTGTCCGTCTCATCGCTGGACGTCAACTACGACGATGAGGCGGGCAGCTATTTTGGAGCCTTCCGCCTTGACGTGTGACATTGGGGGACGGTGGCCAAGGGGGCTTCAGGGCCTCACCGTCCCCCCACATAGAGCCCCTGGAGGATGCCTGGGCCCCCTTATCCCCCTTCCTTCCCCCGTTAGTAGTAGTGACCAAGCTGGGCCGGAGGCCAAGGCAGGGCGGGGAGGGGGAGCAGGAGGTGGCTGCAGCCCCTCAGGGAAGCTCTGGTTTCTGTGAGCTTCCCTTGTGACCGTGTCTCTGACGCAGCCAGGAAGGCGGTGAACCTGAGCAGGCTGGCCGGCCGGCAACTGCTCAGCTTCTGGCTCTCCTGGACGTGACCCGTGACTGCAGCTGGAGACCCTTCTCTGCATCCCTACACACAACCATTGCCCCACTGCCTGCCCTCTTCCAGTCATTCCAGCTGAGAAATGTGGGTCTCCCTCCTGCCCAAGAAAGCTACTTCTGGGCACACGCCTGCACACCTGCGACCTGTTCCTGGGCCTGGAGGAAGCTGAGCAGCTCACACACCCAGCGGCAGTTCACAAGTCTTACTGCCAGGGCAAGAATGTAGGTCAGTGGGTCCCCCGAGTGAGCGAGCCCCTCCATGGACACAAGGGGCACAGCTTCCCGCTGCCTCCCTACACACGTGTTGGGTGTGACCCGGAATGGCACTAGCCCTCAGCATATGCCCTAGCCAAAGCCTGGGGCGACCGGGAGCGGCCCAAGCAGCTCCTTAGCCCTTCCCGGGGTCTTCGGGCCTTGAACCCTGCTGGGAATTGGCCTTTTTCTCTGGGCTAGTTTCGTCCAGGGATTCCCCAGGCCGAGTTGCCTCAGGGGCTGCATCTCCCATAGGGCCAGAGGCTTTTGCCGCTTTGTGGCTGAGCATTTTGCGTGCCCCCCCCACTCCAACTGGTCAATGCACTGCATGCCCCTTGACCGTGGCTTAATTCAGAAGACAGACTCTGTGGGGTGCAGGCAAAACAACAAGCTGCCATTAGGATCACTGAAAAGGGATGGAGGAGAGTCACCCTCAGGCGCAGGACAGGAAACACGCTCCGTTTCTAGCCAGTGGGAACCCTGCATCTGAGTGGGGGCACCAGCCCTTGGCTCAACATCCTCGGCCTCATCTGGCTTCTCTGAAAGACAACGCCCACCCTGGGCTGCCAGCCACACATCCTGGTCACGCAGTGCGCGAACCTGGCCTGTTCAGCCCAGAAAGCAGCACAACCTGGCCAGCAGCCCTCCGAATTCCCACTCTGGGCAGTTCTTCCGCATCGGCCTCTTGCTCCCCTTGCCTGGGCACCCAAAGACAGGGATGCCAGGAGGCAGGCTGCGCCAGGCAAAGACAGCAGGGCCAGAGAGGGCCCGGAGGTTCAGCTAGTTGACTTGCGGTTATCTGTTGCCACTCGGGAAGAGGCGCCACCGGGCACAATGCTCTGCTGTCCCCGCTCTCAGCCCAGCTGCAGCCAAAACCAACTTTCTGGCCGTCCAGGCGGGAGGGTTCCTCTGCACCCCGCACCCCTTTTGGGTAAAGCAAGAAGCAGCCGCGGCCGACTCAGTTACAGCGTTCCTTTTACTCTGGCATGGAACCTCCTTCCCAGCACAGCTCCCAAGAGGGCTACAATCAGGCGCTCCTTCCCAAGAGAAGACGACTTTCCACAGATTGTATAGTGCAATTGGTTATTATCTTGTAGAAAAAAAATAAAACATGATTATCGCTTGCTCCGCATGGAGAAACTGGAGACGGCTCTGGATCTTCCGTGAAGAGAGGTCAAGCTCAGTCCTCCGGCCAGAGTCCTTGGGGCAAAGTAAAACCTCTGCCCTGCACCAGGCTTCAGTTGAACAAGATGGAGTCTGGGTCCTGGTTTGCCATCTGGGCTATGTGCTTCAGGACGTCCTTTTTGGTAATAATCCCCAGCAGCTTCCTGAAAAGGAGAGAGAAGCGATTAGCCTTGGGGGAGAACTGGGAGCCCCTTCTGCCCCTGCAGTCCATTCAGCCACAATGGGGCCCTTCCCCACCTCCTGTGGCCCCAGCACTGGGAGGGAGAGGCAACAGGGCTGCCTTCCGCCCCAGCCAGAGAAGGTCCCGCCTAGAGACTCCAGAGCTCCTTCTGGGCCACTGGCCTTGACCAGGCCTGTGTGGCGATTCGAGGCCTGGCTGAGCGGCTACTCTGGGCTCCCCTGAATTCCTTGCCAGTAGGGGAGAATTTAGCTATCAGCCATGTATACTTTGTATATACAATATATATTTTCATTACTGCTGGTGAATTGTCCTGTCTTTCATTTTGAAGCCCTAAAGCAAACGCCAAGAACCTCCCCAAGCCGGGAGGGGCCCGCCCAGCTAGAGTGTTTCCAAGCCTTTACTGGATGTGTGACCTGCCCCATTGGAAACCGCCTCAGAATGGGGGCATTTCACGTCTCTATCCATTGACCACCCCGATCTCTGGCCCCTCTGGGCTCCCTCCCACAAAGGCAGGGCTTGCACTGCAACGAATGCAGCCTTCCCGCCACACGAAGCTGATAGAAGCCGGGAAGGATGCTTGGCAGAGGCCCTGCCCCCTCCTCACCCATTGTGTGTGACCAGGCACTGGCGCAGCCCCAGTTTTCGGAAAATGTCCACCACGATCTCCATGGGGGTTTGGTCGGTCACAGTGAACGGGCTGAGGTCCAGAAGGCTGCGCAGCTTGAGCATGGAGGGCGAGCAGGGCGGCAGTGGGGGGCAGTGGTCGGTAAAATAAATAACTGAGCTGCTGACAATCCCTTCTTGCTTCTTCCGGGCACTTTCTGGGGGGGGGGGAGGAGAGAGAGAGAGAGAGAAAGAAAGAACTGGGGGGGGGAGCCCACACCCCAACTGGCTCCCGGGAGATGGAGAGGGCCACAACCAGGGGTGGGGTTCAAATTTCTTAACAACCAGTTCTGTGGACATGGCCTAATTTGTGGGTGTGGCTTAGTGGTCATGTAACTGGATGGCCGTGGCTTGTATGTAAATATTATAAATATTTATGTAAATATTGAATTTATTAGAAAAGAGCAACTTTTACCCAAAAGCAGGCAGATTGAGTTGCTCCCAGAATCACAGATTCATTAAGATATCTATATTTTTGCAATCTGGTACTTGAGTCTGTCATATAAAATTTGCTTGCAAGCAAACTCACAAAATTAACTCACAACACACCATGTATGTAAATATTGATTTTTTCATTTAAAAAAGTGCAACTTTTACCCAAAAGCAGGCAGGCAGATTGAGTTGCTCACAGAATCACAGATTCATTCAGATCCACCATTCTGCAATCTGCTATCTGAGTCTGCACTGAAAAATAGAAGCTTCAGTCCTAAGGAAGGTTCAGCTCTGCTTTTAGATTAGCTAGAAAGCAAGAAATCCAACAATTTCCTGCTTTCTAGCTAATCTAAATCTCCTGGCACAACAGCTGATGGGGAAAAAAAAAAGAAAAACAGCAACTTAGCAGGCAGGTTTGCCAGGTAAGGAGTGAGTGGGCGGTGAGGTGTGGGGAGGGGCCAGCCAGTGGCACGATGTGCCGCTTCTCTGAACTGCACAGAATTGTATCAACCAGTTCTATAGAACCAGTCTGACCAGGTAGAATCCCACCCCTGGCCACATCCCTGCATGCTCACCAATGGAGATGACCAGGTCTCGCCTGAGGACAAAGCCCACGAGGCGCTGAGACTCCCAGGAGACCACCACGGGGTAGCCGCTGTAGGTGGTCTCGTTGATGATGCTCTCCACGTCCTCCACCGTCATGCTGTCCTGCGTCAGCACTGTCAAGGCGGGGTCGCTGCGTCGTGGGCGCATGACGTCCATGGCCAGGGTCTTGTGAGAGAACTCCTCCTTGGCCTCCAGGAAGGGGTAGCCATTCAGGCGGATGTGGGCGTCATAGATGCCCTCCCGGCCGATGGCATCGGCCACCCACTTGCTGGTCATGGCAGCCGCCATCAGGGGCACGATGTACTCCAGGCCCCCCGTGAGCTCAAACATGATGACCACCAGGGAGACAGTCATGCGGGTCACTCCACCTGCAAGAGCCAGAGGGCCGCGTGAGCAGGGCGCCTGCCCAGGACAGGGCGAGCATCTCCCTGGGTCGCCTCTCCTGAGCCTGAATTCCCAAACATCATGTGGATAGATTTCTTTCAGCAGGAAGGTTTGAAAACCACTGAGAGACAGGAAAGGACCACAAAGGGATAGAAGCGAAGGAGGATAAAGGGTCAAGAAAAAGCACAAGAAGCGGCTGCCAATCTCCTTGGTGCTGAGCCCCCTTCCCAGAAAGAGCCCCTTCAATCAAGGCCTCCTGGAGGCAGCCATTGGTCAGCTCAGAAGGGCTCCCGTCACCCCGGGCCTTCGCAGGCTCCGTTTCAAGGAACCGCAACGGGGGGGCAGCTTCAGGGGTTAGGCCTTCCCTGGAGGCCAGCAGCTGGATGTGGCCAAAGGGCTTGCAGCTGACCCTCAAGCTCACTGTCCCCACCTCCATCCCTGAGGTTGCTCTGGGCTTGAGCTCAACGGCCCACATGCTGAAAAGCCTCTTTCAGGCTCAGGCCTGTTTGCGGAGGGGTGGGGAGAGCAGCACTGTCCCCGCCCCCCACGTTTACCTCCCGTCTGAAGGGAGCCATGTGCTGCCCTTTTGGCCACAATCGGTCTGCAACTTGGGGGCAGCCCAACTGATGGGAGGGGCTCCTACTCACCCAGGCAGGCGGCAGCCCCCACCATGGCATAGAGGCCAGGCGTGATGCAATCAGCGCCAGGGCTGCACCAGCCCTTGAAGATCAGCCAGTCGTGGTGGTGATAGGCCAGCTGCTCCATGCCCACGCCCAGCAACCGGCCCGCAATGGCTCCCACCGCCATGCTGGGGATGAAGAGGCCCGAGGGCACCTGCAGGAGAAGCTGGCATCAGCCTCCCCTCGTCTCTGGACCAGCCCCCCCCCCCCCAGGCCACAAGAGCCCCTCGCCTCCTGCCCCACTGCAGCCCCTGGATCAAAGGGGCAGGGAGCCCTCAACAGGGATTGAACTGTCCCTCCCCGGCCCCTTGGCTCCTCAGTCAGGCCGGATGCTGTGACCCTTTGGACAATGGCCATGCCCCAATCATCCGGGGACTCCGGCTCCCCCAGGGGGCGTTTCAGGCCGGCCATCAGCAAAATGCGCTGCAAACCACCAGAAATGCTTGGGGTGGGGTCGGGGGCTGTGACAGGTCGTAGGTCACTTTTTAGGAGGCAGTCAGTCATAACTTTGAATTGTCATCAAACGGTCACAAGTCAAGGACGACCTACACATCAGACTATTTCCTGGGCATCACTGCTTCTGAAGGGCGATTGGGGCCCGAACCCCCCCAACCAGCCTGGCTCCCTGCCCAGCAGCCCCTTGCCCTTCACCTTCATGCCGAAAGTGAAGATGGTGATGAAGATCTTCAGCAGCAGGGCCAGCACCAGCTGCCAGGTGGCCACGTGGAGGCCTGGCCCAGCCGCCCGGTCGGGCAGGTCGTCGCCCTGGGTGCTGTTGGTGCTGAGGTAGTCGCAGAGCTGGGAGGAATCCAGGAGGCTGCAGTCATTGAAGAGCTCCGAGATCAGCTCGCTGGTGCTCATGCGGGTGTACTTGTTGGGGAAGGCCAACAGGGCCGTCAGCGCCGTCACCCCCAGCACCTCCAGCACCGGGTAGCGGCCCAGCTTGGTGGTCTTGCGCCGCCTGCACCAGGCGATGTTGCTGCGGATGAAGAAGGCCCCCCAGAGCCCCCCAAAGATGCCCAGCAGGACGAAGGGCGCCAGCTCCAGCAGGTGCCAGGGGCTGTGGAACTCCACGTAGAAGAGTACCAGGCGGCTGTTGCCGAAGGGGTTGATGGAGCGTAGGGTGAAGGCCGCTACCAGCGCAGCGAAGAAGGAGCGCCAGAGGGTCTTCAGCGGGAAGTAGTAGCTCACCTGCATCAGGGGGAGAGAAGGCCCACTCAGCCGCCCACTCGTGCTCTGCACAGGGCAGGACGGGGGGAGGGGGGGGTCCTTACCTCTTCCAGGCTGAAAAGGACACCTCCAATGGGAGCGCCAAAGGCCACCGATACGCCAGCGGCTGCAGCAGCCGACAACACCTGCCCAGAGAACAGCCATTCTCAGTGCCCTGGAGGCCAGAGGGGCCAGGAACAGACTTTCCCCACGTCCCCGTGCAGGCCTGTGCTGAACGGCAGCCCCTCCCAGAGCTTACTTCCCGGCGTTTGGCTTCATTCTTCCGGTACTTGGTGAAGAGGTGGCAAAGGATGTTGCCGCAGCAGCAGGCGACATGGACCAGGGGGCCCTCTTTGCCCAGGCTCAGGCCCGATGAAACGGCCAGCACCAGGGTGACAGTCTTGATCAGCAGGGTCCACTTGCCCAGGTAGCCCCGGATGATGAAGCCACTGAGGATGGTTTTGATCTGGAAGGCAAAAAGGCCCCCGTGGGAGGCAGCCCTAGGCCCCCCAAGTTCCTCGGCCAACCCCAGGCAGGAGCCCTTGGGAGGGAGGGAGGGAGAGAGGGAGGTGGGGGCAGGGGCGGGTCCTGAGCGGACTCACCTCTGGGATCCCCGAGCCGCAGGCGTAGGGAGCAAAGCCGCGGACGAGCAGGACAGCCAGGAAGGAGAAGAGCAGCGCCCAGAGGACGTACAGGAAGTAGTTCAGGACATAGCCCAGGGCTCCCTGTCAGGGCGAGAAGCGGGAGGGCAGCCCATGAGGCTCGCTGGACCCCCTGTGAAACGGGTGCCCCTCCCCCACGATGCGCACCCCCTCCTCTCTGTCAGTCAGCAGCTGCGCCCAGGTCCTCCACTCGGGGCATCTGTCCCTGTCCTGGAAGGTGGTCTGGGGCGAGTTCCAGCAGCAGTGCTCGTGGTTGTACCAGAAGCCGTTCAGGCAGACACCCTCCTTCAGGTCTGTCATCCAGTGGGCAGTGATGTCAATCAGACCGGCCAGCGCCCCTGTGGGCAGAGAAGGTCACCAGAGAAGGGGAGGGGCTTGACCGAGACCCCCGCTCCGCCCAGCAGTCCAGCCCCTCACCTGCCCACAAGCCGATGAGCAGCATCAACAGCCATCCCGAGAAAGCGTCACTGATGCTGTGCACCAAGGCCCAGGCGGACTCCTTGCTTCTACTGGCGATCTGGGGACGGGGAGGCGTTTAGAGGCAGGCTTTCTTCCCCCACCCCGCATGGGGAGCCTGTGCCTAGGATCGGGGCCTCCCCCCAGGCACAAGGCGGAGCAGAGCAGGGGTTGCCTTCCCCTCCATTCCACTGGCTGGGCCTCCTGAGCGCCAGTGATCAGCACCAGGGAGAGATCAGCCTTGTGCCAGCAATGCTCCCTGAAACAACAGCTTTGCCCAAAGGTTCCTGCCCCCCACCACCTTGCCGGCCCTCCCACTGACCACAGTCCCCACCCAGAGGAAGCCCGACTGACCTCTCGGTGCCTGTCGCGGTCCCGAGACTTCTCACGCACCCAGTCGATGGTGTTGAAGTCTTCGTAGGTACCCACGCCCGGGAGTGGCTCCTGCAGGAAGTCCATCACCTGCCTGGGCCCGTTCATCCCCCCTCCGTTGTATGAGGAGAAACCTGCAGGGGGTCAGGAGACGCCACCTGGCTTTCCTTCCCGTCATCCACAGGATGGAACGCAAAGTCCCTCCGGGAGAACAAAGGTGGCTCCAAGGAGCTGAGTTAATCTTTAAGCAGCTTCACGGGAGAGGAAGGCGGGAGGAGCAGCAAAATGGCTGCAGAAAAGCTCTAAGCCCCCAGCTGAACCATTCAGTGGCTGCTGAGAGCGCCTTGTCCCAAAGCTGCCTGCAGAGGCCAGCTTTCGTTTTCACCACGGCCCAGGGAGACTCTCAGAAGGCCCCGGGGGGCTTCGAGGAAGCGCCTCAGGATCTCAGCACATTAACAGTCCCCAAGCCACAGCCTCTTCCAGAGGGGCAGGGCACCTGGCCCATGTCGGTGTGGGTGTTTTCATTTGCCCCATTTTTTGCCAAAACCCGCTCCCCCTCTAAAGGGCAGGAAATGGTGACTGGGCTGGACGGACAGGTGGTGGCTGAAATCTTCCTTGGGGTACCCGTTCCCATGTCAGGTGGGATCAGGACCCAGTCCGCTTAGCTCTGCTTCGGTGGATTCTTCCACAGGGTTAGAGCCAAACTCAGCCACCAGGTTTCTGCTGCCAGTGCACCACCCTTCGTTGTCTTCATGCCCAGTTCATGAAATCGAGGGGATTCCCAATAGTTTGGGATCCACTAGGGAAGAAAACTGAGGAGCCGGTGTGGCCTCCCACTCCTCTCTCAGGGCAATATTCCGGGTGGCTTTGGGAAACCTGGGAACACACACAGATGCCATTGTGGCTTGGGATGAGCAAAGCTGTTGGCAGCCCTGGTGCCAACCACACTGGCATAAGGTGGGAAAGCTCTACCGCCACAAACATCAACAAGTCTTCTGGGGCTAATTTGGTGACCTCCTGCCTAGAAGTCTGCCCAGGGGACAAACCATCACCACCACCCCCGTTTAGGCAGGGGAGCCACGAGGCCTCAGGGGAAGCATCATCGCCAGCTGGCTCCGGTTACCTTCCGCCATCTCCCTGTCCAGAGGAGGGACGTCATCCGCCATGGAGAAGTCCAGCATTCCCCCTGCCACCTCCACCAGGTCTTCATCGCTACTGCTGCCACCCTGGAAACTCCCATGCCGGAAACCCGTATGGCTCATGGCCAGAGGGCACCACACACCTGCAAGGGAGGCAGGAGTCACTTTTGCCGAGGGGGCCCTTCCCAGACCCCAAGCCTCGCCCAGCAGCCGGTTCTCTCATCAGCTGCCCCAGGAAGCCCAGCCCCACTGCCAGCCAGGCCCAGGACTCCCCTTCATCGGCCCAGCCCTCCTGGAAAGTCATCCGGCCTCGGCTCCAGCCAGCGAAAGCCCAGGCTGAGCAAGGAGCCCAAAGAATCTTTCCCTGGGGGGGCCTCCCCTCTCCCTGGCCTCCTTTCCAGACTCTGCACCCAAAGGGGGGTGAGGCTTCCAAGACACCTGAGAAATCCTGCTGCATTCGTGGCACCCCAGTCGGGAGGAGAAGGGGCTCCATGTCTGGGAGGCATTTCGCTCAGGAGGCTTATCTAAGGTCCCAGAGACACCTGCCAGGTCCTCATTGCAGGTGATCAGGTGAGCAGGCTGGAAAGCCAAACAGCTCCCCCCCCTACTTCTCCCCAACCCCAGCTCAGCCCTACAGATTCCCTCCCCCCCTCCCCTTTTCGGGGATGCCTGCCCGCTTCTGGGCCAAAGTCTAAGCAAGGCTACCACCTTGTGGTGGATTTCAGGCCCCGGAAAGAAGCAGGAAGTGGGAGGGGAGGGAATCGGCAGGCAGGGCAGGGGAGGGACCTGGCACCCACACTGTGTGGCTTCACAAAACAGCTGCCTTTGGCTTTTGAAGGAGCTTCGCCCAGGAGGGACAGACCTGACCGCAGCTACAGGGCAAGAAAGAGGGAGCAGCCAGCCGTCCTGCCCGCCTCCCCAGGCCTGCCTGGCCAGCAGCCGCCTTAGCCAAACTACTCCAGCTGTGGCTCTACTTGCAGGAGGAAGGTGTGGGGCTGGAGAGGGGAGTTTCATGGGAGGCAGCTATTCCATCCTAGGGGAGTGGGGGCAGCGTTGCCCTGGCTACTTTCAGGGCACAGATAAGCCAAGGCTCTCGGAGCTGGGCCCACCTGAAGAGGCCCTCCTTCCCCAGGGAAGCGCCCCTCGCCCCCTCTGCCCCAGTGGGCTCCAGACTCACAGAGCGGCCTGGATCAGCAGTGACTTGGCAGTTCAACACGCAAACCTTTGTGCTCCCCGAGCAGTTTCACAATAGGGCTCGTTTCACCCAGAGTGCCTGGTCAGAAGTGGGTCACCAGCCACCCAAACAGCTGCAGTGCTTCCGGAGCTATTGCGTAAACAGATTTTGAAACACCTCCTAGGAAAGCTGAGCCTGAAAATCACCATTTTGGGTCAGAACCTTTTTCAAGAGAGAGGGGGTGTGAAGACTATCAGAGGCCACCAAGCCAAAAGCTTCCAACTGGTCAAAGCGGCCGAGGCGAGCCAGGTCTGGAGAGGAGAAGCCGGGGATGATCTACTTCTGGGAATCGGGAGTCGGAAAGAAAAGGCCTTGCAGCAGCTGGGGAGCAACTCTTCTCTTGCTCCATCTACCAATCCAGAGCAGCAAAAGTCACAGGGGCTGGTCAGGACTCCCGGGACCCGGGCCACACCCACCTCTTGCTGGAAGCTACCTGAGCAGGTGCTTAGGAGCCCTAGGCTATGGCAAAACGCGGCGCCCGTGCGTTTGGCTTAAAGTCCTAGACAAGGGACGCAGCTTCACCACCTGCTTTTCAGGGGTGGGCAAGATCCCTTTCCGAGGAAGGCCCGGCTTGGCTCCCTCTCCCCAAAGCTTTCTGATCTCTCTTAAGTCCAAGAGACCCACAATGTGCATCACCGCCACAATCCAAAGACAACCTCTGCTTAATGCCTGGATGCATTAAACCCCCAGTAAAACAGCAGGTGATCTCAAGATCACCTGTCCACACAGGTTTCCATGCTGACCCCGCCAGGCCCTTGGGATCTGAGCCCACAACCGGAGCCAAACTATCCAAGGGCAAAGCAGACATAAACCCAATGGCATATTTTGGGCCCGCAGAAAGGCCTCTTCTCATGGCTGGAGAGAAGCAGCCCAGAACTAAGCCACAGCACTCACTCACCTCCGAGGAACAGTCAGACTGAAAAGTTTCCACAGAAAGGAGCAGTTCTGGGTTTCCAGGGAAGGGGCAGAGACCAGAAAATGTCTGGTTCCCCTTCCAAGAACTGGGAGAACTGACTGACTTCCTTCCTTCATGCTGAGCAAGGCCAAATCTGCACTGCAGCTGGTCCTGTGTGAGTCAGGCTTTGCTTCCCTTGCCCAAATACTTCTGGACAGGAGGCACAAGTGGCCTGCATCTGCTCAGGGAGGTATGACCTTTGACCTCTCTGCAAGGGTGCAGGAGAGAGAGGCCCCTACCTCCTCTGGACCGGGCTCAGGGGCTTCCCAGGAAGAAAAAGGTTACGCGAACGGCACCAGAGAATCTGGAGCAATTCTCCAGAAAAGTGCATTCTCTCCCAGCCAGCCAGACGTTCAGGGACAAACGGAGGGCAGCTGCTGGGAGGGAAAAGCACCAGAGTTCAGGCCTGCTGCTGCTCTCCCACTGTCAGCAGTGACCAAGGAAGCTGCCAGGCGTCAGGACCACCTCTGGGCACTGGAAGGCTTTGGTTCTGGCAGAACCCCAGGCCGCTTGGCCAACTGAGCTGGAAACGGTTGGATCTCGAAAGCCCTTCGCCGCAGGAGGCTCCCCGCCTGACCCAGGCAGCTCCACACTCCCCTCCCCAGGGACGCTGGGGGGGGGGGGGGGACCCCAGCCATTTGGCCCTGGTTGATCCAGGAGGTCCGCGGAAAAGTCAGCTTCCCTCTCCGGAGCCTCAGACTCTCCTTGGGGCCAAGTGGCCGGAAACCCGCAGGCTGCAGGCAATTCGCAGGGGCAGCATTTCTTCTCCCTGAAGCCCTGGGGGCGGCTGGAAGGGTCCGAGGCTGCGGGAGAGGCATCTTCGCTCCCATGGACCCGCTCCGCCGCCGCCTCCGACACCGGGAAGTCCAGCCGTCCCAGGCCCCACCAAGAGCCCGGGGGGGGGGACAGAAGCTCCAAGGAGGATCCTGGGAAGGCTCCCCCGCATCGGCCCTCGCCGTGGCGGCGCTTCCTCCCCGGCGGAGGGGCCGCCTTTCCCCCGGGCGGGAAACGAGCCCGGCCGGCCGAGCCCTGCGGAGCAGCCCGCCCTCCGGCAGCCGCGGCTTCGCCTCCCTCCTGCCTTTCAGGCTCCGCGGCGCGGCGGGCAGCCCCCAACCCTCCGGGCCAGACCGCGCGGGACCCTCCTGGCAGCCACGGAAGGGAACGCGCGGCGACCCCCGCCGCCCAACTGCCAGAGCCTCCGCGGGGCGTCCGGAGTGGGGGCCCCAAGGCAACCCTCGGCCCTCACCTGCGCGGCGCCGGCGGGGCTCCTCCTCCTCTCAGCGGGCGGGCAGCCACCGGCCAGGCAAGGGCGGCGCCATTGGGACGCGCGGGGGAGGAGCAGGTCACGTGACTCCCGGACCAGCCCCTCGCGGCCGGCCCTGGAACTGCCATCTTTGTCTCGGGCGCTGCGGTCCCGGCCGCGTGCTAGCGACCCCTCGCGGCTGCCGCCGAGCCTCTTCGGGGAGGGCCACAGCGGCGTCCCCAACGGGGCGCCCACCGGACGCATCACACGGCCGGGGCTCCCTCGGGGGACGGTCAGGGAACGCCGGGAGGCCGAGGCCGAGGCCGCCTCCTCGCCGTCACGCAGAGCCGGTCCGGCCGAGCCCTGCGCGGGCGCTCGAGGCTCCCCCGCGGAAAGGACGCTCTGAGGGGCCGCGGGTCGCGCCGGCTTCAGCGGGAGCGCGCGGGGAAGCCGAGCGGGAGCCGAAATTCCCGGTGTGCTCCACCTTGCAGGAGAAATGCCTTTTCCCCCTTGGATCCTATCGGTGCGCTCGGAGACGAGCGGCGAGGACCTGCGGCTCTCCGTCCCCTGCAGACGGCCCTGAAGTGGAACGGCGGGATGCCCGGAACCTGCGCAGGGAAGCCGAAGGAGAGGTGCCTGGTCCAGGTGCACCTGATGCGCCTCGGTCCACCGGCAGGGAGGCGTCGCCGGCGTCGCACCAGCACCTGCCCCGCAAGGGAACTGAACTCCGGAACCCTCCAGCTCTCTGGTGTGCACAGGTCCCAAATGTCTAAGGGCTCCGAGGCCACTTTGGACCCTTCCTGGCCTCCTCCGCCCAGCGTCCCTGGAATCCTCTCCCTGACTCTGTGGTTTCTTCCCCAAACCCTTTCGCCTTGGGCTGTCTGAAGAGGCCATTAGGGGGCGGGCATAAGCGCCCCAAGTGTCTACCGCCCCTGTCCTATTGTCTCCATTTCATAACCATGGTCATATACCTGTTTTCTAGTACTTGCTTGACAATGGGATCCTGAAACTCTCCAGGGAAGCGAAAGAGGAACCCACCCTTCCCTCCCCCCCTCCCCCCATTTCAAAAGAGCCTTGTGATGCAGGTCAGCTGAGGTCATCACTTGCTTTCTCCCTCTTGACCCCTGAATGCCCCTCTGGCTCAGGCACTCCTGTTCTACCCATGGGGCTCAAGGGCCGTGTGTCACCCTTTCTCACCGGGCAGTTCGGCTCTGTGGCTGCCGGGTTGTTGCTCACTGAGGCTGAGGTCACTGCACTGGGCTAGCCACATCCTTGTGAAAGAGCCTCCAAACATGGGTTGCCTTGGGGGGCAAAATGGGGTCAGGAGTCTCCTGCTGCCCAGCGTGGGGCCAAGAATCTCACACTTTGTCTTTTTCTCACACTTTGTATGCCTCTTGTGAAGTTCTCGTGCTTGCAAGTTTCCAAACTAGGGTTGGGCAGGAAGATGGTTTGGCCTGCCTCAGTTTGTTTGAACTGGAACTACTTCAGCCACCAATTCTTCCCTTAACCTGCAGTTGAAGAAATTCTTTTTGACTTACCTAATCTGAATGAAGTGTTATGTAGTTATGTTTCTTTGATTTTCTATTAAAACCCTTATTTTCATGTTTAACAGAACCAGTTTGGTCTTGGGCTTAAGGCACCAGGCTAGAAAGCAAGAGATGGTGCGTTCAAGTCCTGCCTTATGCATGAAAGCCAGCTGAGTTACTTTGAGCTAATATCTCTCTCCCTCCCTCCCTCCCTCTCAACATCTCTCTCTCTCCTTTCAGTTATTTGCAACAATAATTTTAAAAGGTGTGATACAAACAAATAAATGGATGGATGGACGGACAGGAATAGACAGGTAGTTCTATTAAAAACCCAGTGCCAGCTAAAAATAGCAGCAGGCCGGGGAGTGACAAAATAGTTTGCTTGGGGAGGGGAGATGAGGACAGAGGAGGAGCCCCCAGTCCTCCCTGGACAGGATCAGCTTCTCCTGACACACAGCCCCTTCATACGGCTAGGGCAGGAGGCCACAGGAGGGACCTGGGCCTCCCGGTCTTCCCAATCTGGCCTGGTAAGATGGACAGCTTCTCTGCTGCAGCCTCTGGGAGCTGAAGGCAAAGGGCCAGGCACTTCCTGGCTGCCTTCTCTTCTCAACTCGGGTTTCCCAGGAAATCCCCCAATGAACCCACATGCCTTCCTTAGGGCGGGAGTCGCCGCCTGACTTCTGGCTTCCTGCTGCAGCATCACTCATCCCCACATCCTGCTTTCAACTCCCCACCACGAGGCATGGTAAGGGCCGCCCCAAAGGCGTTCTTTCCAGAGGCATCTGGGCTTTTCTTTAAAAACATTTCACTTCTCATCCAAGAAGCTGAAAAAGCACCTTCGGGGATGACGGGGACTCTCCATAGACAGGGCAAGGGCAGGATTACGTGCTGAGCCAGGGAGGCAGCTGGCTATCAATGCTCACTAGCCATGACAAGGCCACAGGCAGCCATGGGTGTAGCTGACATGTGCACATAAGATAGTGGGGAAGGCAGCAGAAAGAGCCCTATTTTGGCTCTTGGGCTAATTGTGGCTCAGGAGCCGGGTTGCCCTAAAAGGCCCCACAGGGCAAGATTGTGCTCTAAGGAAAGTGAGGCTGTTGCAACCGCTTTGTGATCTGGAGTAGGCAGCCCCGGGAGAATCAGACAGACAGACAGACACCCCTGTCCTGGGCATCCACACCAGAGTCCTGTGGGTGGCAACCCACTGGGGCCAAGGCTGAGATGTCCTTGCCAAGAGACATGGCTGCCAGCGTGATGGTTTAGAAACCATGTTTTGGGGCTCCGTATTCCCATTAATCAGCCACTCCGGGTTTCTTCTACAACCATGGTTTAGCATTATGCCTGAATTAGCCTTGGTGATGTCTTCCTTATAGCCCTGCGAGTTTGAACACAGCACCTTTGGGGTGGTATGGAAGGCCCTATCTCAGAGATCTACCAGCCTATGATACACTTGTTGAAAACGCCTGGAAGATTTTTAATTATTTTTTTTAATCTAATCTTTGCTGGGACAGGTGCGGAGGGAATGCCCCCCAGGGAAAGAACCCTACAGAGTGAGGTCTCGGTGGGACTGGCTGCCTACCTCAGTCTCTGGATGCTGACCAGCAGAAGAATTTGGGGGCGGTCCAAGGTCCAGAGAGGAGCTGGTTCTTTCCCAGGATGTTACAAATGTCAGCCGTGGGCTTCTCCCTTCGGCTGTGGCTCCATGCAGCCCCAGGGCGGGTGTGGGCGTGGTCTCGCTACGGGTAAGGCGAAGTTCTGGGGGTTGGGCGCTTCTAGGCTCCATCCTGGAACTTCCGAAGAAAGGGAGTCCGGGGCGAGGCTCCAAGCAGCTGCCTTTCTTCCGTTGAAACCCAACTGCAAACCGATTCGAAGCAATCGTCTCTTGAGGCTGAAACCACTGAGGCCGGGAGCGAAGAACCGCGGCCACCTTCTTCCTTCGGGGGTGCGGGGCACGAGCAACCTGGGGGACCCGCCTCTCCCTCCCAGTCGCTGAAACAGGGCAGTCCCGGAAGCCACCCGTCCGCACCACGCTCGGGCTTTGGCAGGTTGCAAGCGCTCTGCTCCCCTTGCCACGAGCACGAGAGTGGCGCCCGGAAAGCCGGAGCTGCTCGAGGTTGCCCGTGGGCTGAGGAAGCTGCTCGCCGCAAGGGAGAGGTGCTCCGAGCCGCGCTACTCCCTTCCCCGTCCACCCACGCGTTGCCTTGGCATTTCGGACTCCCTCGCAGCCTTGCAGTTGATCACGGTTTCGGGGAGCATCCCCTCGGTTATCCTGGGCAGCGGGAGCGAGTGGCGACGTGTGAGCACTAGCGCGGACGGCATGGTGACTGTAGAAATGGGTGCCACAGCTCCCGGAGCAGAGAATTAAAGGCAGCATTGAGTGTAAAGAGCAAGGAATAAAAACTTCCTTTTATTCCACCTTACAAACCTTTAGATATATGCTTATTTTTTGTTTCTGTTTCGGCATTGATTTCATTGCCTAAAGTGGTCAGCTATGAACTCATCTACAGCAAAACCCACAAAGAAAATAGCATTTTATTTATATTTATTTAAAATATTTAAAATACAGCCATCCATCTTAAAACTAGAACTCTGGGAGGGTCACAACTATAGAATAGTATTATACAAAAAATAAAAAACAATCAATAAAACCCCAACCGTGGCCCAACGCAACTCCTTCGATGAAACTCCTAACACTTTCCTCCCCCTTCCAACCCCCTCTCCCCACCCCCGGAGAGAAAAGCCACCTCCCCCCCCCCACTTCTCTCCTTCAGGAGCTCCAGGCAGAAAGAGATGCAGCCCCTCTGACCAAGCCCCCTTCGAACCCATTGAAGGTCTCCCTCAGCAGTCCAGCAACCGAAGGGACATCCCCCTACCCAGGTTTTCTCCTCCGTATCAACAGTCCCCGTCAGGTTTCAAAAAGCCACCCGGCTTTTTCCTCAAAGTGGAATTTCAAAAATAAATCCACTGGCAGAACATCTTTGGGATCCAGACTTCCTGGATTTCTGCTTTGACTTCTATCTAGACCAACAGAGTATTGGGAACCCATTGCGATCCCTTCCCTGCGGAGAAGCCAGTTGCGAGGTAGGCTGGCTTTCGGGGCAGTCATAGCTGATGTGTCAGGAGGTTGGGTGGGGGGCTTCTCCCAGGGAAAAAAAGGCTGGTTCCATTCAGCAAGACATCAGCAGGCAGATTTTCGTCTTGAAGAGCGAAGCTGGTCACATTTCTACAAGAAAGGAAGACGGACCCTCCAGACCTCCTGGGGCCCTTCCCAGCCTCCTGGGCATCAGTCAGAGACCGCAGAGACCCAGGAGAACCGCCCAAGAGAATTGGAAGGCTTCCCCCGTCACCGACCCCGCTGTGTCAGCATCTCTTGGAAAGCCCCGAGATCCTACAAATGCATCTGTGCCCCATTTCTGCCCCAAGGGGCTCTCCAAAAGCCCCCCCCCGCAGACAAAGGCAGAAGCCCGGTTCCCCCTTTGGGCTTCCTCCAGGGCCCAGACCCCACATTTACCTGTCAGGATTTGGTCCAGGTCTGCAATGAACGCTTCCAGTTCGCGGGTGTCTCCCAGCTTAGCTACAAGATAAAATGGGTCAACTTGTCACAGTCACAAATCTTGATTGAACCAAAGAGCAAATAAAAGATTGGAATACCAAAAAAAAAAAAAAGGGGGGGGGGGAGCCAGATGAAATCTTCAGTCACGGGGTTTATTCTCTCTTGTCATGAAGGGCCACACAGGCTGGTGGAACTGGAGAATTAGGAGGGAGGGAGAAGGGGGGAGCAGAGGGGGATTTGGCCCCTCCAAGGACAATAAGAGAATCCTAAATCGTTGTCTCTAGTCCACAAATGGGGTCCCGCCTTGTACCTGTGGAGGAAGGAGTCTGAGAAGAAGCCCCACCAGCTCTGAGATCCTCCTCGCTGCTGTTCAGGCTGCTGCCGGGCGAGATGCTTTTGCCTGCAGGGCAAGCAGAGAGAAATACTCCCTCAGTTGGCGGCCCTTTGCTCCCCCCAGGGCGGCTCTCTTCAGCAAGCGCTGGGAGGGGAAGCCGAAGAGGCAGCAGCTCATCAGCCGAGCCAGTCGGGGAAGTGAAAGGAAGCCCCGGTCATCCTTTCTGGGGCTCTCCGAGGGTTGCCGACTTCAGAGAGAAGCAACTTCTGAAGTGGGGGGAGGGAGGGCTGCGCTTCTCCAGGCAGCGAGGCGGGAAGCCGAGCGGGGCGCTTTCCAGAGTCCCAGGCGCAGCACCCCCAAACCGGAGGGGAGGGGAGGCGAGAGTACACCCCCCCCCGTTCCTCCCTGGAAGGAAGAAGCGGCGCTCACTTCCCGAGTCCTTGGTGCCGCTCTCGTAGAGGCTGCCCCCGAGAGCCGCCTTCCAAGCCTCCTGGGGCGGCGGGAGCCGAGCAGAGCCCCGCTGCTCGAAGTCCCGGACCGCTTGGTCAAACGCCAACAAGAAAACCTCCAGGGAATCGCCCGCCAGCCCTGCCGGGGAAAAGGCGCTGTTAGGGCAGCCCGGGGTCTCGCCCGGTTGCTTGGCCGGCTCAGCTTCGCTTCGCTTCCTCCGGGAGGGTCAGCCGAGCGTCCGCCAAGCATCCCATAGACGCCGCCTTCCCCGCGGGAGGAAGGTCCGCAGCCCCCGGCAGACTCAGCCGGGTCCAGGGCAGCCCACCCCGCAGGTAGCGCCCACCTGTCTCTGCCGCCGCCGCCTCCATCGCCCTCCGCCCGCGATCCCCGCAGGTGCCTTTTCTCCCCAAGGCCCCGCCCCGCGGAACTGGCCCGTCCAATCGCGGAAAGGGGCTCGGGCTGCGAACAGCTGATCCCCACGGCCAAGGGGCGAGACCCTGGTGAAGAGACGCGCTGGCACTCGGCCCCGCTTCTCTCCCGTCCTCCGTCCCGGCGGTAGAGCAAAAAAAAAAAGCTGTCTTTTCCCATACCGGGAGTCGAACCCGGGCCGCCTGGGTGAAAACCAGGAATCCTAACCGCTAGACCATATGGGAAGCTATGAGAAAAACTGGGCCAGATCGCCCCATCTGGCGCGGACTGGGCAGTTCCGCCCCTACTGAAGCCTCTCATGTAGGGGCAGCGTATCTATAGCGCCGCGTGCGGGGTGCAAACAAAACCCTATCTGGGCTTCCACGTTCCGGGGCCCTCCCTTCGTATGCGAACAGCAAGCCCGGCTTTGCTGCCGTGAGAAACCGCCACTCCCATCGCACACAGCCGCCTTCCCCCTTGCAGAACTCCGGAGAGCGCGGCTCCCTCAAGAAGCATGGCTTCCGCGGCTTCTTAGAGGAGGGTCAGTCTAGGCGCCGCTGCCTCGGTGATCGGCGCGTCGCTTCACGTCACCTGACCGAAGGAGGGCGGAGTCTCCGGGTCGGCGGCGCGGTTCACGTGACTGTCCCGAGGTGCCACGGTGGGTTGGGCTGTCCGGAGCCGGGCGAGGCCGGGCGAGCGACCTATGCGAGGTTGGGGCTGTGAGGCCTACGGGGAACAGGACGACGACACGGAGCGGCTGCTGCCCCCGCGCCCCTCGGCCGCAGGGCAAGTTCGGAGCACAGGTGGGGTCCCCCGCCCGCTCGCCCGCGGAAGAGGTCGCCGAGCCATCCGGGGAGGGCCGTGGGGAGCCTCCCGGCGATCGGGATAGGCCGCGGGGCCCGAGCGCCAAGCGGGGCGGGCGAGGAGGGGCGCGGGCTGCCCTTCCCTCGTAGCCCGCTGACGCCCGGCGTGTCTTTGCAGGCGTGGGATGCCGAACGCAGCAGCCATGAAGAAGAAGGTAAGGCGGGCGGGCGGGGGCGGCCGCGGCGGGCGGCGGGGGCGGCTCCGCAGCGGCAACGTCGGCTCTTCTCCCGCCGCCCAGGTGCTGCTGATGGGCAAGAGCGGCTCCGGCAAAACCAGCATGCGCTCCATCATCTTCGCCAACTACATCGCGCGGGACACGCGGCGCCTGGGAGCCACAAGTAAGGGGGGCGGAGACCCCCGGGCACACACACCCCCCGTCAGCCCAGCGCTTGGCTGGCTTATTGGAGGAGGGTTGGGCGAAGGGAGGGGGAAGGCTCCGGCTTAACCCCCCAGGTTCCTTCGTTTCCCGTCCCTGCCATCCATCTCGTCTTTTCCCCAGTTGACGTGGAGCATTCGCACGTGCGATTTCTGGGCAACCTGGTGTTAAACCTGTGGGACTGTGGCGGGTAATTATTCCGTCTGCCCTTTTGCTACTTGCAGGAGGAGGAGGGGTGTCGAGGGCCGCAGGCAGTTGGGAGGTCCAAGCAGGAGCTGCTTCCTTACCTGGGGAAATGGGGAAGGAACCCCCCCTCGCAGCAGTGCGTCCCCAGCTGAGCGTTCCTGTGGGATGAGGGTGGCTCTCCTCCTCCTTCCAGCCAGGACACCTTCATGGAGAACTATTTCACCAGTCAGCGTGACAACATCTTTCGCAACGTGGAGGTCCTTATTTATGTCTTTGATGTGGAGAGCAGAGAGCTGGAGAAAGACATGCACTACTATCAGTCCTGCCTGGAGGCCATTCTCCAGAACTCTCCCGATGCCAAGATTTTCTGCCTTGTCCACAAAATGGATTTAGTACAGGAGGATCAGCGCGACCTGGTGAGGGTCAGCCTCCAGAGAGGCCTTCGGTCAAAGGGCTCTGGCAGGAAGCATAGCCCTTGGAGGTCACAAGGCCACCCTCCCTCCTGGCTTTCGTGCTGGGTCTGCCCTGGTGGGGCTCCTGTAGTTCTATCTGCTAAAGCCCCGCTGCTTTTCCTTTTCATGGCAGGCTTTGCCAAAATGCCTGCCGCCTCTACCAACACCCGAGGGGGTCTGCAGGTGGCGCTCCAACCGCAGAACCCCCTGAGCCTGGCAGGCAGCTCCCGGCGCACAGGCAGGAATCCCCATCCTCACCCCCGTTTTCTTTGCAGATTCCTTGCCGAGGTCTTTCCGGCTGGTCCCCTTTTCCCAGCAGTGCTGGCCTTGCTGAGATGATTGTGAGCCTGTCTCTCCAAGAGGGCAGCTTCGTTGGTGAGGCTTCTATTGATTGGGGGTCTCCTTTCATTTCCTTCTGTTAGATTTTCAAGGAGCGGGAAGAGGATTTGAAGCGATTGTCCCGCCCGTTGGAATGCTCTTGCTTCAGGACGTCCATCTGGGATGAGACGCTCTACAAGGTTTGTGCTTCTCTGCCACCATGGTGGCTAAGCGTGAGCGAGTTACAAGCCACCAGCTGGAGGAAGCCCTGGGTTCAGATCCTTGCTTACCCATAGACTGCCTTCCGCTTATGAGCAGCAAGTTTTGCAGCAGCTCCCACTGCTGCTCCATCAAGAGCTTCTCCAGTCCTCTGGGCTGTGGGGGAGCAGGGACGCAAAGCGGGCCCTTGTCCCTTCCCCCCCAAGGGTGCTTTCCTCCGTTTGCTGACTGCCAAGAGGAGGGTCCTGCTGCCCCCTTCACCCTGGGTCAGTCTCAGGATGGGCCAAGAGCTCAGCTGCCTTCTGGGTTTCCTCTTTGGCAGGCATGGTCTAGCATAGTCTATCAGCTTATTCCCAACGTCCAGCAGCTGGAAATGAACCTCAGGAATTTTGCTCAGATCATTGAAGCTGATGAAGTCCTTCTGTTTGAAAGAGCTACGTTTTTGGTGAGTGGAAAGGCTTGGGGAGGGGTCCGCCAAGCCTCCCACATGTCTTGCTGTGATTTGCAAAGCCAGATCCCTTGTGAAATAGGCCTCCATCCATTCCATTGGCCCCCCACTCTGATAGTCTTGTGGCAGGCATGACTTGAACTCTGGTTCTCTGTGGCCACTCTGAGAACCATGGTGCACAGCTTTACTGAGTGGCAAAGGAATCCACTCCTTTCTCCTCCGTGGCTCTGCCTTGACGGTGGGTGCATGTGGGTTGTGTCTGGGAACGGGGGCCCAGCATGCTTCAGGCGCCTCTGTCTTTCTCGTGGCTCAAAGCTGGCCGGCCTTCCGTGTCTCCTCTCGCAGGTCATTTCCCACTACCAGTGCAAAGAGCAGCGGGACATTCACCGGTTCGAGAAAATCAGCAACATCATTAAGCAGTTCAAGCTGAGCTGCAGGTGAGACCCGGAATGGCTCCCTAGGGGAGCCTCGATTGCCAGCAGATGCTCGCCTGGCAGGGGGTTCAGTTCCATGACAGCTTCCTCTGAGGTGGCCAGTAGCACCTGGGTACCACGAATGCCTGTTCTCATTGACTCCATGGGGGTCCTGCAGCCCATCCAGGCCCTTTTATCTCTGGCAGAAGGAGGCCTTTCCAATGAGTGGGGCTGCCTTTCTCTCGAGGTCACGGACAAGCAAAGGGCTCTGGGTCATCAGAGCAATGTGGGGGGCTGAAGAAGCCTGTTTGGGGTGGAGCAATTGACATTTCCCCCCCCTCCTTTCTTCCCCCCCCCCCCTCCAGTAAGTTGGCTGCCTCATTCCAGAGCATGGAAGTGAGGAATTCCAACTTTGCTGATTTCATTGACATCTTCACCTCAAACACCTACGTGATGGTCGTCATGTCAGACCCTTCCATACGTAAGTGGGAGAGCAGGGTTAGGGTTAGGCCTTTGGTGGCTCCAGGTGGCAGTCACCATCCAGGGAACGTGGGTTTGCGGTGCGGAGGGGAGCCTGCCCTTCCTGCCCCTCTACCACCCTTGTCGCCCAGCCTGCTCGGCCATGCGGAGGGCCTCACCTCGGTCCTCCTGTCTTCCAGCTTCTGCAGCAACGCTGATCAACATCCGAAATGCCAGGAAACACTTTGAGAAGCTGGAAAGGGTGGACGGTCCCAAGCACAGCTTGCTGGTGCGCTGAGCGGCTCTCTGGGTCTGGCCAGAGAAGAGGCGGCTCTCTTCCTCAGAGACCTCAACCATGGTGGGTGTTTTGTGGGCTTTGAAATGCGTGCGCTGCTTTCCACTGCTCTCCCCTTCTTTTCATCCTGGATGCTGGTCTCCCTGGCGGTGTTGGGCACACGGAGGACCCTCTGGATCTCACGCTGCTGCTGCTGCTGCTGCTGCTGCTGCCGCTGTGGCACGGAAGGTCCAAGTGTCACGGACATCACAACCCTTTCCTGGTTTCCATTCTGTTCCAAATGACAACAAACTATGAAGTTGGGATACTTGCTATTTTATCAACAAGTTGCTAGAGTACATTTATAAATCTTGTCTTCAATCATGACAATAAATTTTGTTACCAAGGGCGCCTGGGTGTCATTTCCTCTCTCTGCCTTCTCCTGCCTGTTGTGTGCTGCAGGGCATGAACCTCTGCCCCCTTCTGGGCCCTTCTGCCCCACCTGAGGGGGGGGGCTCTGTTGGAAGATCACAGCTTGATGTGTGTTTGTATTGAACCTCCAGAGAAGGAGAAGAAGAAGCCATGTTAGGCAACGCATTTCAACCACTTCCTTCCTCTGCACTTTCGTCTCCAGACAGGTGGTGACTCTGGTGGTGATTCCAACGTCAGCAAGTGGCAACGTGTCACATAACCAGGTGGTTATGTTCAAATATAGCCCTAAACTAGGGTTAAAAACCACAATAATCCAAGGTGATGTGTGTGAATTTAGATTTCCCTCTTATGCTGAGGATCACCGCCCACTTGCTCCCTTCCACCCCCCTATGTTGGTGGGCTTGATTGCCTGGAATTCTGTCTGTGCAGGAGAATTGGGGGGGTTTCCCATCAGTTGATACAAGAGGCCCAGCGCTGCTCCTCTCACCCAGCCAGGGGGATCAGCACCGCTTGCAGCTGCCAAGAACTCAGAAACTCGTCTGCAAAGGGATCGCTGTGAGAAGTTCACTGCGCTCCCCGGGGCTCTGCCATCCTAAGATTTGGGGCAGGCTTCTCCTGAAGGGCTGAGCAGCTCACCAACCAGCTGAGCCTCTAAACCTGCTGCGGGTGAGGATGACCAGAGGCCTTTGTGATTGAGAAGAGAGAGTTTGGGTGGGTCCCCCGCCCCCCTTGATTTCCACAGCAGGAACTGCAAAGCTTTGGCCGCCCTCTCTTGGCTGATGGTCTGGAAAGATCTGGAATTTCCCCAAAAGTTGAGTGGGGAGAACTTCCCCAGGCTGAGTTGTGCTTCCTCACAAGGGGAAAGGGAGGCCGAGGAAGGTCCCCAGAAGGGAAGGAGGTTCTGCGATACCCCAAGCCCCTCAGGACCCTGTTCCGGACTGCCTCCGGCCAAGGCCTGCTGAGCTGGGCCCCTCTTGCATTCCCACCTGAGGACAGGAGGCCTGCCTGGGTCCTTCCAGGTCTGCAGGTTAAGAGGTGCAAAAGAGAGAGAGTAAACCAAGCAAGATGGAGGAGGAGGTGATGCAACTCCCGGTTGGTCTAATTTCCTCTGGAAAGAGGAACTCGGCTACCTCGGAGGCACCTGCAGAATCCAGCCATTGCATTGGAAAGACCAGATAAGCATTACAATCTGGTAGCACAAATCCTTCCTCTTATGTTCCCACACAGCACACACCCAAGGCGGGATGTGTGTGTGTGTGATGTCACAAGATCTTTTCGTCATTTGCTCTCTGCAGACGCTCGGTTTCTGGGGGGCCTCTCATTTTCACCCTTTGGGAAGGTGGAGGATCTGCATGGAGCCTTCACGAGTGCCATTCAGGCTTGGAAGCGGCTTCATAGCCTGCACTGCCACCCCGTGGCATTGCCAGCTTTACGGCTCCTGCCAAGGATTTCCAGGAGTCAGCAAGAGCTCTTGAGCCAGCAGGGAAGGTCCCCCCTCCCTGTGGAAAACGGTTCCTTGGCAGAGGTGGTGCTTGCAAAGGGAGATGGTTGAGCTGCAATTGCAAAACTGCTTCTTCATGGACTGGCTTCACATCCAGCCTGCTCAGCTGCCCGCCCACCACCTTCCCTGAAACAAGACGGCAGCCACCTTTCCCGCAAAAGGAGGAGAGGAGAAAACAGTTGAGGTGGGACCTCCTGATGAACCAGGACGCTTCATTGCCTGGAGGGCAAAATAGGATAAGCCAACATTGGTCTAAGCCCCTCTGGCTGGCAACATAACTTCAGCTGCTGGGGTTGGCAGAAGTGCTTTGTGGCTTCCTAGAAGCCCAGTTTAAACCTTCCTTGCAGAATACTGTGCAAACTCTGCCTTAGGATCTTCAGGATCGAACCACAAAACGTGGCACATTTGAGGACAACAATGGCTCTGGGATCACTTGTACACACAACTACTTTCCATCTGTTGTAACTGCAGTAACTACAGCCTGAATGGTCCACTGAGCCATCACCTCCACAAGGGAGCATCTCTCTATGCTGCATGTACACTTCCCTCTCCTGGAAGTACAGGTGTGGTGCCAAGTCTCATCTTCCCTCTTAAAACAGCAGGATGCCCCAGAAAGCAGCAGGGCACATAAATGCCACGGGGAAATTCGCTTGCTGAGTGTGGCACACTGGACTCTGGAGAGGGAAGAGCGAAGCCCTCTGACTTGGCAAGAGTGCAGAGGGGGCCGTGATTTGCTGTCCTTCTCAGTGAGAGCAATGGAGGGCTGGGGGTAACAGCTACACCACCAGGTTCTTTGCGTCCAAGGCACAGAGGCAAGGCTCCCTGGCGCTGCCTTCCAGGATCTGGCTGCTCCTTGCCCATGTAGCCTGTGCCCTTCTCTGCTTCCTGACCCAGCTCCAGTTCGCACAAGAGAGGATCCAGCAGAACAGAACTTGGAAGGGCACATCTGTTGCTATGGCAACCCTGGATAGACTTCGAGGCATAGGATTGGCTGCTGGTGATGTCACCTCTTGGTCCTGCTGGACCACCAGAATTAAGGGAGTTCCTATTTGCATCTCTGTGTCCCCGCAAATGTCCATACTGGCTGCAGTCAGGCTTCTGAAGTGCTGCTCTCCAAAGATGCAGCTTCATTATAAAAAGCGCCTGGGGAGAAGCTTCCCCACGGAGGCTGTCAGCATCATTCGGCTTTTCGGCACAATGCCTAGCTTGGCTGGTCCTGGAATTCTCGAGAAGCCCCAACAGCTCTTGGATGTGCCTCCTCTTCTGGGCAGATCCGATGGGTCATGCTCGGAAGAGTTGTTTAAATTGGTTTTCCCCAACCTGTTGTCCTCTAGAGCTCCAAAAAGTTTCCATCAGTGGGACAGAAGAGGTTGGATTGGATGACCTCTTGGAGCCTCTCCAGTTGATGTTGGTACCAAAAGAATCAAGTTGCTCCAATCTGCTTATCTGGAGCCTCTTTAGTCGTCCCCTGAATGAAGAGAGCCCCATCCACAGCCACGCCCCATCTGCGGAGTGCCCCACAGAAGGCCCTCCTCCTTGGCCTGTCCCCAGAAATCCCCGCAGCATGTAACACAGGAGACCAGGTGCTTGTAGGTTCTGCGCATTGTGCTCCCACACTAATGCCTACTCTTGGGCCTCTTGCTGGAGTGTTGTGTGGGTTTTCATTGCTGTAATTGAATCAGGGAACTTACGGGGCAAACTGAAATAAACAGGGAACATCTCGTAGGCAGCTATGTGATGAAAGCACATTTGGTACATTGACCAAAGGTTTCTTTAACTGGGGGGGGGGGGGGGGCAGCTGCAAGTTCTTCAGAGCAAGAGGCCAAAGTCAGCTTAGGTACGGGGTACCCCCCCCCCCCCTCAAGACTGAAATCAAGCTGCCTGTTCAGGCCCTGAGCCTTGGCTGAGAAGCGGCCTCTCCTGCAGAATGCAAGGCCTCTGCCAAGGAGGCCCTGCCCAAGAGGAGGACAAGGCTAACTCTGCGTTGCCCCTGGTGAGGTTTGGGGCTGACCTCCAAGGGCTGGCTCTGTCCAGAGCGACCATCCTGCTTCTAGAGTAAAAGAATGGCGGTCAACCAATAAGAGTTTGTGGTCACCCCCTCCTTCCTCAGAACAGCAGCTGAATAAGCAGGAAGTGAGGCCTGGAAGCCCTTTGGCCCAGCAGATGACCGGCTTTGCAGGGGGGGTTCAGTTCCAAGCAGCCTCTGCGGCAGCCCTCCAAGCACAAGGCAAGGGAGGGTCGTGTCCAGGAGGGGGGGCTCTGAGCAAAAGGAATTCGGTTCTTTTGTGTGCTGTGCACCATGGGTTTCACACTCCCATCCAGAGGACACTGGCCTGCCTTCTGGCCCTCCCTGGATGGAGGTCAGTAAAAGGGAGGAAGAAAGTCTTCGTGTCTGTAGCCAGCCAGCCATTCCCCAGCTCTGGCACCAGTTGGGACAAGGCGAAGGGCACCCTGCTCTGTTCCCCAGGTGGGGGACACCCATTTTCGGTAAGGGCAGCTCATTAAGACTCCCACTGGCCAAAACCTCCAATAGTGGGGCATCCACTGCATTGTACCCCTTCCCCAAAGTATCCTTGGGCTTGATTCTGCCTTTCAGGGTTGACTGCCAATCTGGCAACTCTCTTCTTTGCCTCCCTCATCTGGCCATTTTGAGATGATGCTTCATCTTGAGAAAATGGAAATCCCAGGCTCTCTCTCTGTGTGTGTGTGTGTGTGTTGGCAAATTAGCCCATTGGTAGTGTTATCTTGGTCACAGTATCCTCGTCTTCCTCTCTCTTCCAGGTCCACCCTATCCCTGATGCTCCTTCTTTCTCACCTCTCTGGAAGCCTCTCCAGGGCTGCTGGTGGTTCAGCCCAGGATGAGAGCCCGGCTGGGCTGGGCTGGGGGAGCTTGTTTCCATGGGAAAGACTCATGGAAACTGCTGCCTCCAGTGTAACTTGCTGGGGTTGCCATGGAGAAGCTGGCAGGATTGGAGGGAATCTGGTGCTGGACGATCCTGGACTAGAAGGTGTTCCCAAACCACTCAGAAGGGGGCAAGGACCAGCATGTGGGAAATGGGGGCCAACTCTTCCACGCAAAGCTGCTTGTTGCAGCACCTACTGGCTCTGTGGCTGCTGCCCAGTTTCCTGTGTCCCCAGCCAGCCCTTCCAGGACCTCCAAGGGAGCTGAATTGTCTCTTAGCCCCCAGTGGTCCTCCAGAACGTCAGCAGGAAATGCAGTAGCCATCACTGGATCCCAGGAGGGGAGGGCTCTTTGGCTCAGGGAGGCCAGCAGGGGCTCTTACCCGGGGCCCCTCAGCCAGAGAGCACCCAAAGGATAGCCTTGGCCCAGCCAGTCTCCCAGGCAAAGGTTACCCTAAGAAGCTGCCATATTCTGTCAAGGTGGGCAATGCCAGAGGTTCACCTGGGACCCTTTGCACACTGTCCATCTGGCAGGGCAACCAGCAAGCTGCTTTCCTTTGCCTTTGAAGAGCCTGCACTCTCCCTGTCTCTGGTGCCTGGAAATGCAGGGTGCTGATTGGCCTCCTGCCTGCAGAGTTCTGGGGAGCCCCCCCCCCCCCAATAAGCAATACTCCCTCTAGTCTCAAGCGAGATCCAGGGGCAGCCTTGGGGCTGGGGGCTGTATGTCTCCTAAGGGAACCCGAATGAGCGACTTGGAAACTGAGCTCCTGACCTTGGCCAGACTGGCAGCAGATCGATGCGGCCTCTGCCAAGGGAGGGGGGGGCGGGCAAAGGGCAAAAGGCTCCCACCAGCCCTGGTGCCACTCCTGCACTTGGGCACGCGTTCGCAGCTGCCTCCTTGGCTTCCAGCCACCTGGCCGAAGTACCTTCGGCTCGTCCCACCAGAGATTTTCCACCGAGGCAACCTATCCACTAGGGTGCCACGAGCATCCTGGGAAGGCCTCCCGGTCCTGGCTCAGCCTGCCCGGCCGGCCCTTTGTTCAGCGGGGGGGCGGGGGGGGCACGGCTTCCCGAGCAGGGCCGGAGCGCGGAGGAGGCAGCGGCGCCCCCAGCCCGCGCTCACCTGGCTGGCCGCCCGGCCCTTCCCTGCCTGGCCGCGGGAGGCAGAGGCGGAGCCAGGCAGGGCGGAGCGGCCGGCCCCTCCCAGCTACGGCCGCCGGTGCTCCGGATGGAAGAGGCGGCGGCCGGCCCGCCCGGCTCTGCGGAGACTGCGGGGCGTGGTTGCCCCACCCGCGCGCCGAGCCTCCTCCGGAGCCGCCGGGAGCAAGTTGGCCGCGGCCGCCTGCGAGGGGCTGGTGATTGACAGCGCGTGCAGCACGGCTGGGTGGAGCCCTGGGTGGGGTCAGGGCTGGCGGCTGGGTGGGGAGCCGAGCGCGCCGGGAGGAGAGAGACGAGAGCGGAGCCTGCCAGCCCAGCGGACGGACGGCTACCGGCGCCGCCCAAGCCGCTCAGCAGCCCGCCGCCGCCGCGCTCTCCGGGCCTCGACCGGCGGCCGCGCAGCAGAGCACACGCAAAGTAAGTGGGAGCGAGGCGGAGAGGCGGGCCCGGCGGAGGGTGGGGGAGGAAGAGGAAGCGGCGCCACCCCAGGAAGCGGCGGCGGTGGCGGCGGCGGCAGCTCCACCGAGAGCCCCGGCTGGGCGCCAGCAGCCTCCGGCCCCGAGCGGACAGGCGGCCCTTCCCCGGCCGGAGACCGTTTCCAACCGGGCGAGGCTGGCGGGCGCCGCTGCCCCGGAGCGCGGGTCAGGCTGGTGGGCGGCGGTCGACAGAGGCGGCGGGCTGTTCCCGGCCGGAGGAGCCTCTTCGGGCCGCCGCCGCCGCACTTGCGCTGCCTGCTGGGCGCGGGCTGCTGCGGAGCTGACAGCTGGAGGGGCCGGGCGCGCCCCCGACGCCCCTCCGGCGCCGCGGGCGTCGGGTCCCCGAAGGCAGAAGAGGGGAGGACCCGGGCTCGCTGGGCCGAGGGGGCGGGGCCGAGCAGCAGGTGGGCGGGGCCGGGCTGGAAGGGGCGTCCCCTTCGGCCCCTCCCGGTGCCCGGCTGGCGGGGCGGGCTGCTCGCGGGCTCCACGGGCGGGGCGGCGGCGGCCGGAGGGAGGTCAACCCTGCGGTTCGGGATGACGCCGGCTGGGCGGTCCAGAGCGGGGAGGGCCTTCCTCCCATCCCGCGGAGCATTCTGCACCCGCCTCGGAGCGCTCTTGTGCGGCCCTGGCTGCGAAGTGACAAGGCTCCTCCGCGCCGCCCGTTCCCTCCCCGCGCGAGAGGGCGGGGAGGGGCTGCACACACATTCGGGAGCCTCCCCAAAGCCCCCGAAGAGTTGCCAGGGCCGCGGAGTGTGGCGGGGTCGGGTTGTGACTAGAAGGTTTGCCCGGCTTTTTCCGGCTGGCTGCCCTGCCACCTTGACCCTCCGGCTCCCCCCAGGCCTGGTTGGAGGTGAGGGCTGGAGGCCTTTCTCCCTTTGTGGGAGCTCAGCAGACCAGGCTCCGGGGAGGGCTGGGCCTTGGCACAGGCTGCCAAGCGGGCGGTGGGCAGGGGAGTGGGAGCCCTCCATCGCCTGCTCCCTTTCCTGGGGTTGATTTTCAGGGTCCTCCCCCCCACACACACTCTGGGCAGCACTGCTCTTTCTCTGGGCCTTGGTGCCCCTCTGGGTTCTCCGATTCCCTGTCTCCCCCCCTCCTGGGAGGCTACGGGGAGGAGCCGAGCGATCTGGGAGGGTTTTCCCTGAGCGATAACTGAAGTGAGTGAAGTAGTGAGTTTTGGGGGCTTTCCCCAACACCCCCAAACAGAAAGGTCTGCACAAAACCAGCTGCCTCTCTGGATCTGAGCTCCCCAGTGCAGTGAGGCCTTTGCCTGGGCTGCTTGGCCACCCATCTTCAAAGCTCTGGGTCAGACGGCCTTGGACCTTCATGGAGGGGCAGAACAGCCCAGGGGGCTCCTAAGCTGGTGGGACATGAGGCTGAGTTTTTGACAGGAGGCGGTTTAGGGTGGGGCATTAGTTTTGGGGCCCATGAAGCATCCTTTGCGGAAGCCACCAAGGGCAGCTTTTGAGAGGTCAACAATGTGGGGAGGCTTCTCCTTCCGTGAGCCCCACAACTACCCTTCTGTGAGGGAGGGAGATGGCTTGAGGGAGGGAGAGCAGTCCAGCGTGCTTGGGCAGTCCTGTGGTTGGCTAGGGGCTCGTCCCCAGATCCAGTCCCTCTACCTGCTGTACTGCACTGCCTTTCTCCTCCTGAGGTCCTCTGGGGTGGCTTTGTCCTAGGAAGGGGTGGGCCTTCTCCAGACTGGCACTTTGAGGGGGCCGTGAGTTCCAGAGGTCTTTGGCTACCATTAAGGGTGGGTCTCTCTTGGCACAGGCAGGAGCCCACAGTCCCAACAGAGGAAACCTGACTGACTTGTTGTCCCATTGATGGCCTCTCCACAGCCTTTCGGTATCATTTGTGACCACTTTGCCCCAGACGAGACTCTCCTGTCCTTCCTTGGCCTCAGAACAAGGGATGGAAGCCTTGAGAGAGGCTTCTTTGCAGGCTGAAGTTGTGGGTCCTCAGAGGGCCTCCAGTAGCAGCTGTGCTAGCTAGGGAATTCTGGGAATTGAAGTCCATATTGCCAAGGCTGAGAAACAGAAGGTGCAGCATGCTAGGCCGTATCTGCAGCCTCGGTGGCCTGTCCCCACTGGGCCATTGGAAGAGCCCAGAGGCTGCCTGCGTGCACAATTGTTTCTAAGCTGGGGTTTGTGCCCAGCACCCAGGTTCACTGTGTCTTGTGCCCGCTTGCCTGGCAAAGCCACAGGAATTTTCCAGTATACTAATCTGAGCTGAATTCTTGTGCGTGGCCTAAAATTGCAGGGGAGATTCTAAAGTATTTTGCATGATTTTTGTGCTGTCGCCTCTTCCTTCTCCCTGTGGCTTTCTCTAAATGAAAAAGGGTTAATGTCCCTTTATTCTAATGTTCTAATGTTTTTTTTACTTTTGGAAAAGTGAGTTCTTTTGCAAAGAGGTGTGTTGGAGCATTCTGGAGTAAAGGGACCAGGAAGGAATGCCTGTTCTACAGTAGAGTCTTCAAGAATTCCATCTGGTTATTTATTTATTTGGGAGATTTATATGGTCACCCACTTAGAGCAACTCTGGGTGGCTTGCAAACAGTAAAAACCCAGTATAAAAACTAAACAAGCCCCCAGCCACAACACACAGTGAAATGAGCCATGAGGGTCTCCATCCCACTCTGAGGTCTCCAGGCCTGTTGGCAGAACCAGGTTTTGCGAGAAGCCACCCGGCCATCGCTTGGGGCCAGAGCAGAGCCTCAGCGGTTGTGGGAACAAGTTCCTCCGCCCTACCCTGGCAGTTCTGGCAGCGGATCTCACATGTCGCAGCGAAAGCCCCTTTCCTTCCCCTGCTTGCTTGCTTGGACTGCCTGGGGGGAGGGCCTTTCTGCAGAGACCCGTTTTTTTCTCAGGACGCAGCAGAGATGCAACATCCCCCCTGCCCCCCATAGGGAACCCTTTCTACCCCACCTAGCTGTGCAGGGGGAACTGCAGGGACAGCCTGTGGTGGGCACATTCAAAGCTGCTCCTCCTGGGCCTTGCTTCCCTCTGGCACTGGGAACCTAGAGCCGCTGATATGCTTAGAAGGTCACAGCTGTGAGCAGGAAAGACGTGCGGGGGGGGGCAGGCAGGGGGAGCCGCCCACCCCAGAGGTGGTCTGCCTGGAGAGGGGGAGGGGAAGACCACACACCCCGCTGTCCCAGGATGGTACCTGGCTGACACTTGGGCTTCTGTGCCCGAGCAGGGAGGGCTCTCGGCTCCCTCCTTGGTTGAGTGATGCACCCCATGCGCTGTGCCAGTGGGAAGGGGCGCCTTTGCTGCACAGCTGCCTGGCAGCAGAAGCCTTTCCAGGAGGAGAGGCTGTAATTCCTCTTATTTTGTTCTTTTCTGTCCCCAGCTTCTGTTTTAGCGCTCATGAACAGGCAAGGGGGAAGTAAAATAGAAGGAGTGTTGTTTCCCCCCCCCTCCAGCTATGGGGGCTCCCTTTGCACCCCTTGGCTGCCTGGACCTTCACGTGGAGGCTGCCCAGAGCTGCTGGCCATGGCATCTTTGCAGAAGCTGAGCTTTGTGCCCCAAAGGGGGCTGCAGGGCTTGGGTGCAGGGCCAGGCTCAGCTGCCCTGGAAGACGTGGGGTCCATTTGGGCTGGCTGCAGCTGACAGTCCCTGGTCTGGGCCAGCTCAGTTCTCGGGGGTGGGGGGGCTGCCTCATTCTTCTGTGGGGCTGGGCCACCTCAGGAGCGCCGGGCCCGGAACCTGTTTTGCAGGCAGGGTGGGGGAAACGTGGCTGTCACGCTGCTCTGTCTCAAGGCTGGCGGGTCCTCTCTGAGCATCTCGCCCAACCACGGAAGAAAGTGGCAGGTTGGCCGGATCTGGGCAGGGGTTCCGAGGGCTGCTCCAGCCTCCCCCTGCCAGATTCCTGAGGTCTGGACCTGGGCAGAGGTTCCTGCTGCTACTCCTGCTTTGGGGTCACCTGATGGTTCCCTGTGCAGCAGGAACGCACCCCAACCTCCTCCACAGCCTCCCTTGTCCCCTTTGGTGCCCCCAGTGCCTCGCATAAGCAGTGGGCCAAGCGCACAGGAGCAGCTCTCTTGCCAAGGGGCTGCTGTTCAGCTGTGACTAATGCAGGGAGTGGGCACAATATGGGCATTGGGGGGTCCTGCTAGTGAAGCCCTCCCACTTGCCTTTTGCAGAAGGGGAAGCCGGGAGGGGGCCACTCATGCAGAGCAGGAGGCTTTCAGGGACAAGAAGATTTGAGGGCGGGGGAGCCTAAGCTGCCATAGTATCCTTCTTCCCCCGGGGGGAGGGTCCCCAGGGTCATTTCCCCAGAGATCGGGGCCTGCTGGAAGCGGCTCCTCACCTGAGGCAGGCTACCCGGCCACCTTCCCCCAGCGCTGGCAGCTCCTCCAGGGAGCTTCTGGTGCTGCTTCTCGAGGCTGGGGGGGGCGCTTTGGGGCCATTTTTCCCTTCCCTCCCCCACCCACCAGGCCTGCTGTTTCTTCCAACTGGGAGAAAGGAAGGGAAGGCTCCACCCTCCGCCTTATGAATGGGGAGGGTGGCATTGGGGGACCTCCCAGCCTGGCCATAGGCCCAGCCTGGCCACCTGTGGTGGGGGCGGTCAGCCTCGCAGATGCTCAGCAGAGGCTCTGAGTTGCTGGGAGCTCCGGGGCCACCCAGAAGGAATCTGCTGGGGGAGGTGCCTCCCTCCATTCAGCACCCCCTCTTCTTGGCACAAGGAGGACAATTGAGAACAAGCCTTGCCAATGACTGCCCTCTGGACGCGCTTTGCCTGCCACCCCTGGGACGGAGCTGCAGCTCTCCCAGCCAAGCCCTGCCTGACCCCCCCTCCCCCCCGCCCACAAGTCAGGACAGCTTTAGAAGCAGGACATTTTCCCAGGGACAGCCCCCCCCTTTCCTCCTCCTCAGTGCAGCTGCCTTCGGTCTGAATGAGGGACACCCGTCCTCAGCCCTCTTCCGCCTTGGTTGCTGCATCAGTGTGGCAGGAAGTGTGCTGCTGCTGCTGCCGCTGGCGCCGGTGAGGCCACCTGCTGAGGCCAAATGGCACTGGGGGGGGGGGGACATCCTCAGAAGGTGCTGCCTGCAGCCAAACAAAGGGGCCCTGGGAAACGAGGGGCCTGCTGCAAGGGGGTGCCATCTGAGGGGTGGCAGAAGGTCTCCTGTGGAGGGCAGTGCATTTCCTCCCCTCCCTCCTCTGCAGATGGCAATGCCAGCTGGAGGGCTCTGCCCACATAGTCCTCCCTGTGCCCCATATGGGGCCAGCCTGGTAGCACAAGGCCTGGTGTGCAGAGGCAGCACTGAGCAGCTGGGCAGAGTGGGACTCTGTGTTTTTCCACACTTGGCAAGGCTGGCAGCAGGTTATGGAGATGTTGCGGGAAAGTGGGGTGCCCCGTTGGGTGAGCCATTCTCCAGGAAGGGCACGGGCTCCCCACTGCCGTCCTGGAGTGGAGCAAGGGCTGTTGGGGAGCAGATGGGCAGCCCCGCTGCTGGAATGGCTCCCTGGGGTGCACATCTGGGGATTGGGGGGGCATCCCCTGCTCATCCCCTTGGGGCCTCCTGTGCCGCCCCAGCAGCCTTTGTTCTTGGGGGTTTGATTTCTCCTGCAGAAACTCAGTCAGTTCCTCGGTTTCTAGCACACTATCAGCAGAACCAATGCTTGAAAATAATAAATGCAGACTTTAAAACAAAAGCTGCTCTGTTTGTCACTTGCAGCAACTTCTTGATTCGCTGCTCAAGGTGGGGGGGGGGAAGTGGCTGAAGCCCAGCCCCCCCCCCAGGTGAGGTGGTAATCGCCCAGGGAAGGCAGAGAAGGCGCCCACTCAAGGTTGACGCTGGAGGCCAGGAGAGCCATGAGTTGAGGGGCTTCCAATGGGGAGCATGTGGCAGACGGTGGGGCTGGGCTGGCAGTCCAACTGCTGCCCCTCTCAAATTTCCAGGGGTGGGCTGTGCCGATTCCTCGGCCATCCAGCCCCCTGCCAGCTGAAGCTGCCGACAGATGCGTGAAAGGTGGAGGGGGCTGGCCTCTGATCTCCCCCCCCCCCCAGGAGTTAGGGGAACATTTTCCGGCTGGCCAGTCAGCTTTTGGGGACACAAAAGCCAACTGGGGTGGGGGAGGGAGAACAGCACTGCTGGCACAAAACATTCTTTGTTTAGCAAAGGTGTTTGGGTAAGTCTGTGCTTCAGGTGAGTTGGTCTTGCCTCTCCCACCACAGCAGCAACCTGGCTTTTCCCTTTTATCTCCTGACAGAGCCTCACCCTCCCTCTCCCACATGGGGCTGTTTGGCTCCTGGCCTGCAGAAGTTCTCCATGGTCCAGGGTGGGATGGAGCCGCTGCCTCCGCCCGCCCCGTGGGCGGGCAGCTGGGGCCACCACCCTGTGGGCTTTGGAATGTGGCTGGGAGGGTTGCTTGGCAACGTCCAGGGCTTGCCTCCCCTGTCCCCCCTGCCTTCCCCCCCAGCTTTGGATAGCTTGAGAAGCTGCAGGCAGGAGGGGGGCGTGGCAGGGAAGGGAGGGGCTGGGGATTGGCTTGTGCACCCCCTCCGGGAGGGTGACAGCAACCACTGCAGCGGTTGTAGCCTCTGAGTCTTTACTGCCACCCCCCCCATCCCTGGAGGTGTCCTGTAGTTGCTTAGCAACGGCTCCTCCACACACCTTGCCTACAAAGCCAAGAAAAAACTGCCTGACTAGACAGGAGGTGATCAGCAGGGCTGCCCCAGGGCCCTCCCTCAAGAGACCCCCCCAGTTCCCCACCTCCTTAGTTTGGGAATGAGTGGTTATCCTGGGCTCCTTTGCTACAGAAGGAGCAGGTCGAGACAAGCCCCCTACACACACACACACAGGGTGGGGGTGTTAACTTTTCACGGGTGTTGCTCTAGAAGCCCCCCATGGGCATTCTGCCCCTTGCTTACACTTCTGAGCATGGATAGGCAGGAGGGGGGCTGGGGGGGGAGGCTGTGGCCATCACTGGGCAGAAGAGCGGGACGGTGGCAGGAGCCTTGGCCCCGGTGCAAAAGTGCCCTGGCATGACCCAGCATGCCAGGAGAGTTGGCACATCTGCCTCTGCCCAGAGCTGCTGGGGAAGCCTTGCAGCTGAGCGGCTCCTGGCACTTCTCATGCCGCCCCCCTCCCCAACCCAGCCTGCCCAGGAACTGCCGCTGGAAGCAGCCCTGGAGGCCCTGGGCAAGTTTTCCATTGCATTCCCTTCCTGTGAGGAGATTGGTTCTCTCCGTGGCGCTCCGTCCTGTTAGCCAGTTTCATTTTTCCCCTTTGATCCCTGCTTTCTGAATGCAACCAGTGACCCCCCACGGGGAGCCTGACCCCAGCCCCATTGGCTGCCTGCTTGCAAAGGGTTTCGTTTCTGTCCCTGGGGGCAAAGAGGGAGATCCTGAGGGTCTCTTGGATCGCAAACCCTCCCACTCAGACCGTGGGGATCTCCCACCTCTCCCAGAGATCTGAGGGGGAGGCTGCTCTTGCCGCTCGCTTGTTCACTCTCCTCCCTTTAAGGGGTTGGGATAAGAGACCCTCCAATCTCTCCATCCACTTGCTCTCTTGTCCTGAATTCCTCTCCAGCTGTTCTGAAATGGAGCCAGTTGAGCCAAACAATAAACCAGAGCAGCTCGTCCCTGTTAGTAGCCTAGCATTAAAAACAGAAGGGGGGGAGTTGCCCCCTTCCAAGCTCCGCCTTCTCTGCCCCCTTTCCTCTGCCATGGGATCCCTTTCTCGCCAGGGGTCACTGGACCCAGAGCTCGTCTGCCAAGTGCCCACCTGGCCCCTCCCTATGGCAGAGGAGGGGATGCCGAGCAGGGCCCAGGCGTGTGAGTTCTCTAGGCAACCGTGCCGACAGGCTTGGCCACCTGCCTCTTCCCTGCCTCTCTGTGCCATCTGCGCCTGCCTGCCTGCCAGCGTCGCCTTTGGTGGAGGAGCAGAGCAAGGCTGGGCTGGGAGGAAATTCCTGCAGGAGGTGTGGACAGCGGAGCGGCTGGGTGTGTCCCTTGCAGCCAGGCGGTATCGCTGGGCTCAGGAGGGGATGCCGCCCTCCTCCATCTGCTGCGAGCCTGGTTGGCGCGGCAGACGGTCCCTCGGCCCTGGGTGGGGCAGGGCGGCTCCCCTTCCATTAATCCTGGCCCGACTGGCGGCTGCCCAGGACTTGCTCCCTCTGGACTAATTCTCGCTGGTGGAGGTGTAGTGGAGCAGCCTTCCTTTCCCCCCTCCCCCAGTTGGGGGGGGGCTCCTCTGTCTGCTTCGGAAACCCACGGGGGGAACGTGGGCTCTGCTGCGAAAGGCAGATTTTCAGGAGCAGCCCTTTGTGCGGGGCCTCTGCCGAGTGGAGCCTTCCGTTGGGGAAGGAGCTGGGCTGAGGGGCCCCTTTCACAGCGGCAGATCAGCAGTGGGGGGAGCACTCCGTGGGGATGGGGTCTGCTTGGTAGAAAAGGACCTGGGCTCCTCCCGGACACCCGTGGTGTGGGACGTGAGGGGACTGCGCTTCTGCCTTGGGATGGGTGGGTCTCTGTGTCTTTCCTCCTGCTCAGGATTTGGTTACGGGTGGGGTCCCTGGAAACGCCTCTTCTGGGCGTTCTCCCCCTGTTCAGGAGAAGGGCAGGGCCTCTCTGGGCTTCTCAGGCTAGGAGGGTCCAGCCTCCATCCGCTCTGAGGCAGGCAAGGAACTCTGGGGAGCACCCGAGTGTCCCTCGCTCTGCCGGGAGCCCTCCCACCCTTGCGTTAGCCTGCCCACTTGCTGGCATCCTGCCTGTCTGCAGGGCACTTCGCCCTGGGCTGGGTGAGAGGCAGAAATGGGTGTCCGGGGAGGCTGGTGGCTCCTTGGGTGCAGCCCCGGGGAGGGAGGGCTTTTCCCCGTGGAATGTTGAAGGGCTCCACAGTGCAAGGTGCCTGAAGTTGTGGGCTCTAATCTCCATACCTGCCTTGCCCCCACCTTCCAGACCCCTTCCTGGCCCTGAAGCCAAGCGACAGGCCCTCCGTGGAAGAGAGGAGCCCTGCTGGTGGTGGAGGTTAATGTGTAACTGGCCTGGGGCAGGACTCCAGCCAGGATTGCAGGGTTGGGGCCTCTGCAAACCCTGCCAGTTCCTCTCCAGCCAAACGGCTGGGTCCGGGTAGTCTGGCCTGCTTTGTTTGTCGAAATCCGAGCATTTTGTGCTTGTTCAGCCCCTACAGGCAAAATCCTGGCTTGCAACAAATCTGGAAAGCTGCTGGCTTCCTAGGCGGCTCCCTTAGGGACCGCCATAGTCGTTGGAGGTGTCAGGTCTGTGCTCCAGTGGGAGAGACCACAAGGGACGTGCTAGCCCCAGCCAAGAAGGCTTGCCCCTCCCCGTAAGACTTTGTGGGCAGGGGGAATCCCTGCTTCTGCTTATGAAACAGCCTAGGGAGGCCCTTCAGTGTCCTTTGGAGGGGTGACCAGTCTACTCTGGCCTCTGTGGCTGGGAGGATCCTTCCTGGGGGTTGCCTTCCCCCACCTTCTGGGCCACCAAGGCAACTGTGCTTGTGTCCTTCTCATCATGGGGGGGGGGGGACAGGGAGGGGCAGCTACTAAACGAGGTGCTCCTTGTTCATGGAAGGGAGCAGGCCAGGTGATCCTGAGGGGGGGGGACCAAGCTCTCAGTGTCAGACAGGGAAGTGCAGCATGGGAAGGGAAAAGGGGAAGCAGGAGCTCTTCTTCTGGGCAATGCGGGGGAGGGGGGATCTCTGCAGGCGAGAACTGAAACTCCCTGTTGCACAACAGGGAGGGCCCTCACTCCAGGAGGGGCTCCCGAAAGAAAGAAAAGGTGGCGGCTTTGCTTTCTTTTACCATTGCACAACAACAGGGATTGAAAGTGAAAGTGAAACCCCATATCAGGAAGCAGTCTACCATTAGCCTAGGGTAGGAAGAGAGAAAGCGAGGGAGGGGGGGCCCTGTCCTCTTTCTTTCTTTCTCCCTCCCTCTAGGCTGGCTTTTGTGGGAAGAGGGTGGGCCTGACTTTCAGTTTGCAAGCTGTTTCAGCCCCTTTTGTTTCGATCTGGGGGTGATGGGGGGGACATAGCAAAAGTTGAGTCCCCAGAAGCTTCTTGTGCCACCCTGGATGGAAGGCTTTGAGTCCTGGAAGTTCAGCCGGTTTGGTTCCTAGCAGACCATTCCTGCTGCTTCGCAAAGGGTGGGGGTGGGGGGGTCGGGGGGGGGAGCTCAGCTCAGAAAGACTTCTGGTGCTGCTCTGGGCGGGTGCAGCCCTTGTTGTGTGCTGGGCCTCACTCCGGGCTGCTCCGCCACTGGAAGGGGGGCTGGTGGGGGAGGCCAACTCCTGTCTCCTCCTTCTCCTCCTCCTCCTCCTGGCCCACCAGCTTGCAGGCCATGGAAGGGGTACGCAGCAGGTGCAGCCCCTCTGGGGAGGCCTATATCAGCCCTGGGCGCTGCCAGGCCACCCAGACCCCCCCTTTGCCTCTCCTGTACTGGAGTCTGCAGCGTTCCTTCCCTTTGGCTTCCGATGGCTGCGGCACTAAGTTGTTCCAGGCTTTTTTGGCTACTCTGCGTTGGCTTTTGCACAGGTACCCCAACAATTGCTTCTTCCTAGTTCAAAGGGAAAAAAGGGAGGGGGACCCCTCAAGTGCCTGTGACGGCCCTGTGGGGAAGTCCCCCTGGCCAGGGCGGGAAATCTGCTGCAAAGGAAGGAGCGGCCAAGCTGGTTTCTGAGCCCAGCTGGGAAAGCGAGGGGAGCAGCAGGGAAGCTGCTTTGCCCCAGGAGTGGGCTGGGGGAGGGCAGCAGCCTAGAACCCCCCCTTCTTCTGGCACAGGGGCTGTGGGAGAGGGTGAAGCCACCCAGTGCGCCCCTGGGATCCTGACCCTTTCCGAGGGGGTGGCCTCCTTGCCTTCAGGAGGCGCAGCCAAAGAGAGGTGGGAGTTGGGGTCTCCCCCAGTAGGGGAGGCCAACCTTTGTGGCCAGAGGGGCCCTCTTCCCATGCAGGGCTGAGCCTGTCTTGGAGTGCCGTCTACAGTCTCTGTGAGGTGGGGGACCCTGGGCTGGGCGTGACGCTGCCGGTGGGAGTCCTGCCTTTTGGGGACTGGGAGGCAGGGTGTCCTCTTGGCACAGGAAGGTGGGAACCTTAATCGGAACGGCTTGACTTCAGGGCTGGAAGAATGTGCTCCAGCCCATTCAGCTGCCCCCCCTCCCCCCACGCCCTCTGCTCTCTGGGAGGGGAGGAGGGTGGGGCTGCTCCTCCAGTGATTGGCCTGGGGCAGGGCGGGGGCTGGTGTGCAGCTTCACCCAAACAGGCAGGAGGCCAGTTGGGGGAGGGGATCCCTCTTGCTGCCAGCTGGCCTCCCCCCCCCCTCTCCTGTTCCCTCAGTGTTGGCTGTCCTTGGAAGAGCGGCCTGGCCTCCAGAATAAGGCACGGCTTGGCAGTTGCGCCAATGGTGCAGCAGTGCAGTTGCCTACCGCCAGAGCAGGAGAGGGCAAGGGGACAGGCCCTGCTGGCCAGCATTTCCTGCCTGGATAAAGCTATAACCAGGGTTCCAGCCAGAGGCTGGCTCTATCAGGGGCTCACAGGTGGAAGGGAAGCCCTGGATCCTTGGGGAAGGGGTGCGTGATCTTTGTGGTGGACCAGGTGCCAGGGAGGTCTCGGTACAGCACTCCCAGAGCCACCTGTGGGCACAAGCTATGTTGAATGCTCCTCTTCTGGGGGATCAGGGCATTCTCCCCCCCCCCCCCCGCAGAAGACAGAGCAGGTTCCCTTCGCACCCTTAAAGCAGGTAGAAAAGGGGGGATCCTGCCCAGTGGGGCACCAAACCCTCGGGAACAGTGTCCCTGTGGGGCTCTAGCCGCAGCACTTTCCTAAAAGACAGGACTCCATTTCTTGTCTGCTTTCACCTCTCAGCCAGTTAAAAGATTAACTCTTCTCTGGCTCTGCCAAGCCCCCCCCCCCTTTTGCGGCCATTTGAAGAGCAGGGATAATGGGGGAGGGGGCTACACTTGGTTCTTTGGGAACTTGTTCAGGTGGAAGAGAATCCGGTCGAGCAGGGGCCCTTTTTTTCTACTGGGTGCCTTTTTGGGGGGAGGGGGGAGATTGCCGGGCCAAGTGGCTCCTGAAAGCAGAGCCTGGACAGGGCCTCTTGCCGCAGCCCCTGCAGGGACCGGATGGCTCCCCAAAGTTGCCCGCAGAGAGGATGACCAGCGGAGTTTCAGGGAGAAAAGACCTTTGGCCAGGTTGCTTCACCCGGGGAATTGGGGGCTGCTGTTTGCCTGGAGAAGAACATGGTGTTGGTGGTGTTAGCTGGACCAATGGCATGCTGGTCCATTTAAGTCCATTCAACCTATTCTATCACCCAGAAGCCACTCCCAGTGGTAAAGTGGACCCATAGCCCACTCCCAGGCAGGGCCTCTTCAAGCTTTGCTTTGCTCAGGTCAAAGCAGAGGGGAGGCTCCCTTCCCCAGGCCTCTCCACCCCACCTGCCACACCCGAAGGAGGGAGGGCGGGGTGGTGCGGCTGTTTTTGTGCGATAGGCCTCTTGGTGACACCAACAGGGTGGGGGAGGGGCAGGCAGGGGGCGATATAGCCTTCCCGGTCGAGCAACCTTGGGGGCGGCCCCTTCAAGCGGGAGCAGCTCTCGGGGGTCAGTGAGGGTCCCGCGGAGGCGCCCAAATGGTCCGCTCTGTGGCCCGGGAGGGAAATGCTTGGCGAGCGGCCCTCTGGGTCTTCCCGGGCCCGTGCTAACCTCCTTCGCGAGTGAAGGCGGAGTTTTGGCACATGCTCCCGGGCGGTGACCCACATCCGCACGCGGGGCGGGTCCGTCCACCTGCAGGGGCTCGGCCAACGGGACTGAGCTACCCTCGAGCTCGGCCGTCCTCCGCAACCCTGGGCGGGCCCGCAGAGGCCAGCAGGCGGAGCTCCCAAAACAACGCCGCCGCCGCCGCCTCTTTGGCCGGACCCCTCCCCAGGGTGGGGCTGCCATGAGGGCACACCCACCCGCCCATCCGGCAGGCGCCGCCGGAGCCAGAGAGCTCAGCCCGCTGCGGAGCGAGGGGCGGGCGCCGCCACCGGACCCGCCGAAGCCCCCCCGCCGCCGGTCTGCCAGCCCGCCGCTTGCCGGCTCGGGATGATCCTGCCCGCGGAGAGGCCGAGCGCCGCGCAGAGGGCCTGGGGGGTGAGTGCGCCGCGGGCCGAGGCGGAGCGCCCTCCCCCGTCCCGGCGACAGGAAGCGGCGCGCTCGGGAAGCAGGTCGCGAGCCCGAGGGGGAGGGGAGCGCTGGGCCCACCTGGGCGGGGGGGACGCCGCCCGCTACCGCCCCAGCGGAGCAGTCCGGTTCTGTTGGGCCGCCACGCGCTCGCCAGGCTGGCCGGGGCGGTGGGGCAGAGCGCGGGCACCGGGCTGGGGGTTTCTGGCGCCCAGAAAGTGTGGGCAGGCGGGAGCGGAGGCGCTCGGCAGCCACACACACACACACACACACGAGCCCCAGTTGCAGGCTGGAGGCCTCCGCTCGAGTGGCTGCCGGGTTGCCCCTCGCTTTCAGGGTCCACCCTCCCCCCGCAGCCTCCCCGCATTTCCGGAGAAGAGCCGATGGGTTGAGAGCCTCGGAGGCAGCTGGCTGGACCTCCGTGGGTCGCGGCGTTCTGGGCCGGGAAGGGGGTCTTCTGGGTGAGGGGTGCGCTTTTCCTTGGGGCAGCGAGCCACCCGCCTGCGCTCTCCCCCTCCCCGGCTCTGAACGGAAGAGAGGCGGGCCAGATCCTCAGCACCCCTTGGATGGTTTGGGGGGCCTGCAAGGGCCCTTTGGAGACAGATGCCTAAACTCCTGACGGGGGGGGCTTCTTCCTGTCCAACCCCCCTCCCCATAAGGCAAAGGGCAGAGGCCACTTGGGGGCAGACTCGCAGGCCCTTCTCAGGTGACTGGCAGCTTGGCTCTTCTGGGCACAGGAGGTTTGGGGCAGTTCGACCCAGGTTTACTTCTGCCCTGTGGAAGCCGAAGCTCTCTCCTCCTCTGGCTAACAGCAGGAAAGGGCTGCTGGGGGGGGGGTCAACTCCACCCATCCTGGCTCAGGAACAGTAATGCCCCCTCCCTGCTGGAAGATGGAGACTCGGGTTGTGCTGCCTTTTCATTAGCCCTCTCCCTTCTGCCTCTCCCTCCTCCTGCTCTGGGCTGAGCCCCTCCTTGGACTGGCCTGAAAGATACTGCTGGGACGACATTCCCTCCCCTCCCCCTTGACCTGCTGCCTGGTGGGGGCCTCTGCCCTCCCCCAGGTGTTTTCCAACAGTTGAAAGGTTTGCCTTGGCTACCCAGAAGAGGCCAGGCTCTGGAGGGGGAGCCTGGGTTTTCTGGAACTGGGGGGGGGGGTGTTCAGGGGTCCAGCTTTGCTTCCCCACAGCTGCCCCTCCCTGACCACAAGGAAGAGCGCTCCCCCAACAGCCCCCCTCCTCACTTCCCTGGCACTGGTGATGGGGATCCTGTGATTCAGGTTGCAGCCCAGCGGAGGTGGGGTGGGCCTGCCTCCCTGGACTCCCCTTCTCAGGGCCATCCAGGCTGACCCTCCCAGGGAAGGGAAGGGCTGACCCAGGGCGCCAAACAGCCACGGAGGCTGCTGTGAGAGGCTGCTGGGGCCACACAAGCCCTGGGCAGGGGGAGGAGTGGAACCAGGGGCTGCAATTCCCGCTGCCCATGGGGAGTATGGTGGGGGGGGCATGGTCAGCCAGTCTTCCGCCGGGGGTCCTTTAATGCTCCTGCTGAGGTTCTGATTCTCTGCAGGAGAAACCAGCATCTGCAAAGGAGCTGGAGGCCATAACTCTCTTCCTTTCTGGGCCGAGGGTGTCCAGAATCTGACCCAAGATGGGCGGGAGGTTCTGTGGTGTTGGCAACCAACTCATCTGAAGGGTTTCCAGGCAGGGTGTATGTCTGAGGAGAAGCTGGTGGCCAAGGGGAGGGAGGGGCTGCGGGCAGGCTGTGGATTAAAGCAGCAAGGGAGGGAGGGAGGGAGGGGCAGAGCAGCAGGTGCTGCTGGAGGCTTGGCAGGTGTGCAGGGGGAGGGGCTGGCAGGAGGGGTGGCCCCCTTGGAAAGATGCTGCATCTTGCAGAATTTCTTGTCTCGTGGAGCCTGGTGGAAAAGCAGGGCCCTTGTTAATAATCCTTTTTGGGTTTTATGGACAGAAAATATATATGGATCATTACGTAAAATGCTGAGCTTTCCCTGGTAAAAAATTTTCTGAGATGGCACTTTCCCCCCCCCCCCCATGCCTTAAACTGCAAATAGAAGCAGGCCGGGCGGCCAGGCCCCCTCTGCCAGCTCCTCTGCAGAGGGCATCTGGTGTAACGGGGACACTTGTGGGCCAGACTTGACAATCCGATCTAACCTCTTGACGCCGGGGGTGGAGAGGCAGGAGCTGCCTGGGGGAGCAGAGTGGGGCTCTCTGCCCCACGGCTGTCCCTGAGAGACCCTCACGGAGGTTGCAGTGACTACCCTCCCATCTTGGCAGCCCCTTTTAGACCTCAAGGGGGGACACACCAAACCCTGGCTTCTCTCCCCCCCCCCCCATACACACAAATGGCTTCGTCTCACCCTCAGTCTAGGAGCCCTCGGGTTTAGCAGCAGCGCTGCGGCCCTGTCAGAGGGGTCTCCAGCAGCCTGTGCCCCAGGGAGCGGGATGGGGGAGGGCCAACGGAAGAGGGCTGCTCCCCCAGAAAAGCCTGAGCTCAGCCTGCTTGTCCTTGGCTCCAAGCAAAGTGGGGGGGGGGAGGGAGGGAGGGAGGAATGCTGCATGTCCCAGATTCTGAAAGGCTGCAGGAGGAAGCAACAGCCTGCCCTCCCCCAGAATGTTTGGGGTAAGGACACCTGCCTCGCCCTGCCAGAGGAGGGGCTTGACCACTCCTGGGAGGGTCCTGCAGCCCCACAGGGAGGCCTCTCCTTTTGGAGCTTTGCATTCAGAGCCCCTGGAAAGCACCATGCTGCCCTTTGCCCTCTCCCCCTCTGGCCAGTGGGAGCAGGGCTCTTCTCCACCCTGCCTGGGCCAGCCCAGATCCATGGCCAATGGCCAGCTGGACAGCCTCCAACCCCCCCCCCCCAAGCTGCAGAAGAAGTGAGAAGGTGGGCACTGGGCCTCCTCAGTCTCTGCCATGCCCCAGCTTTGCATGAACCTCTTCAGCTTGCTGGGCCCTCTCCCCCTGGCCTTTGGATCAGTCGGTTTTGGGGGTTCCTTTCCCAAGTCCCTCGGCCCCAGGGACTCCCCCTTCAGATTCTGCTTGGGGTCTCTCTTGCAGCCAGAGAGCCCCTTGGAGTCTGCCTGGGCAACCTGGGCGGCTGAAGTGGTTTTTTGCAGGTGGGGAGGGGCTGGGCCAGTCTCTGGCTTGGGGGCCTCTCACACTCCTCTCCTTTCGCCCTTGCAGTTGGCCGGGCTGGCCCCTGGCAAGGCCAAGCCCAGGATGACCTCCTCCTCACTGCTGGGGGAGGGCTCCCTCGAGCCCCCAGTGCTGCTGAGTGACATCAAGACGGAGCCCCCCGAAGAGCTGCTGGCCACCGACTGCAACCAGCCACAGGCTGAGCCGGTGGACCTGTCTCTCCACAAGCCCAAGGGCTCCCTCCAGCCTCCCGCCATCCGCACAGCGCCCATGCCAGCTGGCCCCCCGGCCCCCGTGGTTTCCATGTCCCCTGCCGGGCTGGGCTCCTCGTCAGCCATCCCTGCCGTGCTCTCACCCGGCTCCATCCTGGCATCCACACAGGGCAGTGGCGGGCAGCAGATCCTGCATGTCATCCACACCATCCCTTCGGTCAACCTGCCCAGCAAGATGGGCAGCCTCCAGACCATCCCACTGGTGGTACAGTCCCTGCCTGTGGTCTACACCACCATGCCCAGCGACGGCGTCACAGCCGCCATCACGGTGCCACTCATCGGGGGAGACGGCAAGAACGCCGGATCTGGTGAGCTGTGCCCGCTGTCTCCCCACTGCCCCCAGGACTGGGAAGGGTGGGCATTGGCCTCCCTCCTGCTGCCTCCAGAGGGATCCTCCCTGTTCCGGCTGCACCGCTGGAGCCCCTGAAGGCTTCTCTTCCCTCCCTGCCCCCTCCCTGGTCATGTGGGGGAGGGGGCAGCGGCTGCAAGGCCGGAGGTGGTCTCTGGACATGGCTGCCAGGTGGGCATCTGAGGCCGTGCAATCCAGGATGGAGTTGCCTTCCTGGGGGGAGGAGGAGATGGCTGAGTGGAAGAGAAATGCTGGGCTCCAGTCAATACAGCTTGCAGGCCTCCCTCGGGGGCTGAGCAGGCCCGGCCTTGCTTGGCAGTGGTGGGGAGAAGGAAGATAAAAAGGATAGCCCTGCCATGTGCACTGGAAGCGGAGTGCCCCCTGCGCCAAGGAGAAGTGGCCACGCAGCGCCTCCATGGCAGAAGTTTCCAGGGGCGGAGCTGAGTGGGGGGTGGGGGGTGTAATCAGAGTCCTTCACCCTGGCACTCGTGCCCACTGCTGTTGGCGGTCTTGGGTTTCTTGAGCAGCTGCCAGCCTGGATTCTGACAGGGTCTCTGTTTCTCCGGCAGTGAAAGTCGACCCGAGCTCCATGTGTCCCGTGGAGTTGCAGAGCGAAAGCGAGGACAGTGCCTCGGAGAGCGGGCCGGCCTCCTTCCCCGACCCACAGAAAGAGTGAGTCACGGCCCAGCCAGGGCGGGGGGAGGGGACTGCTTGTGCCAGGGGTCTGATCCTGCTGGAGACATGGGAAACATGCTTCCAGGGCCCCTTCTGAACCCCAGCTGTGGCTCTCTGACTGTCTTTGCCAGGCCCTCGGGGAGCAGGCTGCCCCACATGGACTCGCCCGACCTGAAGAAGAGACGGATCCACCAGTGCGACTTCGAGGGGTGCAACAAAGTTTACACCAAGAGTTCCCACTTGAAGGCACACCGGAGGATACACACTGGTGGGTGCTTGGGGGGGAGGGGGGTCAGGGCCCCACCCTTCTCAGGATCTCCCCTGGATTCCTCCATGACTATTGCATTCCAGAGAAACACCCCCCCCAGGAGGAGGGGTTCACCCACCATGAAGACCACCCTTATGCCCAAAGCCTCCTGCCCCTTTTGGCCCCACTGGGTCCCTTTGGAGGCTGGGCAAGAATGGCTGGCTGGCAGGGCTGCCCTCTTCTCTCAGTGTTGACTGACTGCCAAGCCCAGCGGCACAGGAGCTGAACCAGGGCCTGAGCTTTCCCTCCCCTTCCTTTCTCCTGGACCTTCTGAGCCCCTTGCCTCCCACCTGGCACTGCCCCTTTTCTGCCCAGGAGGGCCCACTGGTCAGCCCTGTATCCTGGAAAGGCATTTTGGAGCTGGGCGGGGTTTGGAAGGGCCGTCCAAATGGGGGGGGGGCAGCTTGCCTACAAGCACAGGGGGACTTTGTAGCCTAGACAGGGGCAAGGCAACCCACAGCCTAGAATCCTGCTGGTACAGACAGAAGAGGGGGGGGCTCAGTAGAGCCCAGGAGAGTCTTGGGGAAGCTGAGGGGCAGCTGCTCCCATCGCTGGGCAGGAGTGGGATGGAAGAGAAGCCGCTGCACCCAGGTGCCTCTGGAAGGGGCAGGAGAGATCTGGTGGCTTCTGCTGCTGCTCTTTGGCTTCTTCCACACAGAGTGGTGGAGCCCCTCCCAGGCATTCTTTCCTCCCCCAACCCAAGTGGTGACCTGGGAACAGGGGCTGCAGCGATTCCCTCTCGACTGGGGGGGGGGTTCCCTGTGGGTGCCCATCCCCAAAACTCCCCCTCCTGCTAAAATGGAGGGTGGCTTTCCTGGCCCTCCTTCTGCCTGCTCTGCTCCTGTGGGGCTGGGATTGCTAGTTCTTGCCCACCAGGCATCCTAGCAACGGATTTGATCCCCAGATCCTCCCACGTACGTTTCCTAGCAACCAGTTCCATCTTTCAGGCTGGAATCCTTTTAGCCGGGTCTCCTAGCAACCCCCTCTCCCACAATCCCACCTGCTCTCTCTCCCAAAGCACATCCTTTGGCAACTCTCTGCAACCCTTTGTCGCCCCTGGAATGCCAGGCCGGCTGAGCTGGCACCCAAGCCCATGGCCTGTGGGCTCCAGGGGGCTGCACCCAGGCAGCTGCCTCCCTCCTGGCATCTTTCACTTAGCTGGTCTGCTCCTTTCTTGACTTTTACCCCACCTTGATTTGCAGAGGGGCCACATTTGGTCGCCCAGGGCTCTATCCTTCTGCCCAGGTGGGGAGGGGTCTGCCGGCTGGCCAGATCTACATCCTGGGCACGATGGAGCTTCCCTTCCCCCAGAAGAGCCCAGTGATCCTCTGGCCCCGCTTTGGGTCCCCTGGGAAGGCTGGGGGGCTGATGGGGAGAGAGTGGCCCAGGGGGGGCCTCCTGTGTAGCCGAGGCTGTGTGGGGCCGGTGTCCATCTCTCCCTCTGCCCACTCCCTCCGGATGTGCTGTACCCAGCGCCGACCTCTCCCCTTTCTCTCTGCAGGTGAGAAGCCCTACCGATGTACCTGGGAGGGCTGCACCTGGAAGTTTGCTCGCTCCGATGAGCTGACCAGGCATTTCCGCAAGCACACAGGCATCAAGCCCTTCCGCTGCTCGGACTGTGACCGCAGCTTCTCGCGCTCTGACCACCTGGCTCTGCACCGCCGGAGGCACATCATGATGTGAGCAGGGCAGGGGCTGCGCAGCCCGTGTCCCACCATCGCTGAAGCAAGCCTTGGTCAGCTGGGCCCTGCAGGGCCTCGGCCGCCAGGCAAGAGCCCCCAACCCAGCGATTTGCACAGAAGGAGCCTTCGTGCCGCCTGCGCCCCCCGAGATGGGTCTTTGGTCTCCGGGGCTGGGAAGCTTCAGGGTCTTGAGAGAATCTGGACCGATGAGCCGAACAAGGGACACGGGGGGGGGGGTGTTGGGAAGAGATGGGCCATCGGGCAGAGGGGCTTCCGCAGCTGGACTCAGGTCAGGAGACGGCCACCTGTGGGGGGTTCCTTGTGTGCCATGCCCAGCCAAGGGGACCTTCTCTACGTGGCCGGGCGGCTCCAAGATCTCGGCCTGCACTTCTCGCTCACAGCACAAGAATAGATGTGCCTCCCCACCAGGAAGCAACGTGGATGTGCTGGGCTGGGGGTTGATTGCTTTCAACTACATTTTTATGAGCACTGAAACAAAGTCTGTGTCTGAATTCTGGCGTGGAATCCCCCACCCCAAGGCCCCCCCAGGCGGGGCTGCAGGAGGGTGGGGCGGATTGCGCCCACCTGTCTCTTTGCATTGCTCCCACCCCTCACCCTCCTGCTCAGGACTGCGGCTCTCATCTCAAGAGACTTTGAACCCAAGACCAACTTTTTCTGAATTTTAAAACTTTTTTGCATTTGGGGAGGGGGAAAGGGAGAGGGGCCACTCCGCTCCAAGTGTGGCAGAGCCAAGTCCCTCCTACTCAGAAGAGATCCTGGCTTGGGGGGGCTCGGAAGAAGTCGCAGAACGCAGAACTGTGACCCCCCCTTGGGAGGAAGTTCCTAATCCTGCCTACAAGGACAGGAAGGGCAAATAAGGCAGATAAATTTTGAACTTGGCAACCTGCAGCTGAATGCATTTCTGTATATAGTGCAGCAGGGGGCGCTGTAGGGTGGGCTGGGGTGGTCCCTCTGCTGAGATTTTGCTTTCTGTCACTTTGGTCAGATCTGGAGGCGGCCTTCCGAATGGTGTGCCTATGCAGGTGGGTGTATGTGAGGGAGGCTGCTGTGACTTTTGGCCAGGGTGAACTGAACGGGTTTTGGGAGGGCGAGGAGGAAGAGCTCTCCCACCTGTTGGGGCTGATGTTCACCTGGGAGTCAGGAGTGGAGGGGCCAGGCGGGGGGGGGGGAGCAAGGGGAGAGGGCCACCCAGTATTGCATTCCTGCATCTGCTGGCCTTTGGGGGGGACTTTCCCAGGGCAAAGGGTGAGGTCTGCCAAGGGGAGGGGGGTGTTGACCAGCTGCCGGCAGGTTTAATTGCCGCTGGGATGGAGAGCTGCTTTGAACTCTGGTTCTCCCCCTCCCAAAGCCGCTTCTCTGCAGCTGGCCGCACATGCCTCCAATGGGACCAAATGGGACACCCACATCAGCTGCCCTTCTGGGGGGCCTGGCTTCTCCTCCTCCCTGTGACCTGGTCCTGGGTGGGTCTCCTCCTTCCTGCTGCTGCTGCTTCATGGAAAAGAGCTCTGGCCAAAGCCCTCTTCAGCCTGGTCCTGGCCCGGCTCTGGTCAGCTTATTGCAAAGGGGCCTCCTCTTGCTGTCCAGAGGAAGCCCCCCCCCCATTTCCTTGGGCCTCATGGGGCACCCTGGGCTTCCCAGGGCTGGAAATCCGGGTCTCCCTTCAGGTCCTGGCAAGGAAGGCTCCGCTAGCTTTGTTGGGGCAAGGTGGTGCCCCTTTCCTACCAGCAGAGGGTGCTGTTGGCTTGTTGGCTGAAGGTGCCTTATGACTTGTGCCCTCCCCTCATTGGGTGGCATCTCAGTTCCCGCCTGGTGAAGCTGGATCCGTGTCTGGTGTCCTCCCCTCCCTCCCTCCCACCCACCCCCCAAGGGAAATGGGAGTGTGCAAGAGAGCCCTTTTGCTCTGTCCCTCCAGTAGGACAAGCTGCCAGCTTTAACAAAGGGTATTTTCATAAGTGGGTTTTGAGATGTTCTACTGCGCCCTGCCTTGGAAGAGTATTTGACTGCTACTGGGTTGGGGGGCAAGGTCTGCGGGGGTGGAAAGCCTGCTTGATTTTTGAACCCCATGCAATATTGTGGGTGCTTAGAATGCCTGGTTGGTGAAGACGTTGGGGGTCCCTTTGATCCCAGGCAGACTGTAATTAAATGAAAAAGCACCATTAGTGAGATCAGCTTTATCGTAGCTGTGCAGCCTGTTGCCCCAAGACAGAGCTGCAGCTCCCCCATGATTGAAATGCTTGGCACAAAGTGCTCCAGGAAGGCCAGGGACTCTGAGGTTCTGATCTGCCCTAAGTTCTGGAGGTGCAGGGGTTAACTTGGGCCCTTCGCACAATGTTTTTGTGGTGGGGAAATCAGGCGTTGAATTGCACTGAGATATAAATGACACAGCAAATGCGCTGCTGCCAGATAAGCTCCAGCTTCCCCCCCCCCATTGCGGGGGTGGGTGGGTGTTCCCTTCCTTGCCCTTGACCAAAGGTGGACATTCAAGGAAATGGATCCCAGCTCTGAATGCTGGCTCAGAGTCAGAGATGGAAGTCAGCCTGGCAAAATTCTCTCTGGCTTTTGACAGCTTTGGACTCGCCATCAGGGTTCAAAAGACAGGGGAGATCATGGACCAGCCTGCTCCTCATGTACCAGACGCTGAACTCCAAAGCATGATCAGAGGGGGGGGGACTTCAGGCTGCGGATCAATTCAAGCCCCCCTGGCTTCAGCCCATCCCAAGGAGGGGTCCCTGGGGCTGAAGCCAAGCACTAAAGCCACCTGCTTTCGGTCAGCTGCACTGCACTGGGCAGGAATGTTGAGGGGTCAGTCCAGCCATGAAATTGAAGCTCCACGGAGCCTGGGAGACACGGAAGGCGGCTCAGCCGGTTCCACCTGACTTGTCCTTGCAGAATATTGAGCGTCCAATGGCAGATCAATTACGGGACCCCAAAGTTCTCTCTCTAGAGCGTGTCTGTCCCCCTGCACACAGCAGGGCTGAGCAGAACAGGTCGGGAACAGGTGTTCCCTGCTGGAATACGTTCCCCTGGAGGGCAGAGGATACTTTCAGAGACACTTCAAGTGCGCCTTTGCTGGAAACCCGACCACTGGGAGGCACCAGCGCAAAACACCCAGTCCAGAAGGGCTGTTTGATTTCACCAAGTTAGGCACACTACAGAAGCACATGAGCACTGCACAAGCCCAGAGCCATCAGTGCCACAACTGGCCTATCTATGTCTGCCCAATGTGCCAGGCCATCCCGTGCCCGGCTTGCCCGGACGTTTGGACTCCCCACCACCGATGGGGCTGAGGCTTGTGTTGGCAACAAGGGACAAGCGGCACCTGCTGCCCACAGCTGGCCTGAGCCAAGGCCGAAGGAGCAAAGTGGCAGCCTAAGCTCACCGCTTCACCCCTGGGAGCGCTTGCGGGGAAGGGGGCAGGCCCGCTGGACACCCGGGGCGTAATTCCCACAGGAACCAAGGAAGCCATTTCGTGCTTGCTTCTTTTTATTTATTCTTGAAAAAAAAGAGGCGGCGGCAAGTCATTGTTCGGCTCATCTGCCCAGTTGGGGGACGGGGGAAGGAGCCCGCAGCAGGCAGAGGAGGCAGGGAGGGCTCTGAGGCAAGTGGGCCGGAAGTGGGGTCTGGGCTTGGGAGCCTGAGCGTTGCCTCATCGTCACCACAGGGTGTTTGCAAAAGCGTGTTATGGTGACAACAGCTCTTGCCCATCTGCTGGAGTTCATATGCTCAGATTCAATTTACATACGTAAAAAAAAGGAATTCCATCCTTAAAGCTTGCGTATACAAAAATATGTACAACTGTCATTCCTATACATATATGCCCCGCCTGGGGGTGGGTGGGAGGAAGTTGGCAAGCAAAGCCATGGAAGCCTTTTCTGTGCCAGCTGTCTCAAGCCGTTTCCTCCCCTCCCCTGCTAACATCCCAGCCCTGTCGGCTCCCTGGAGCCGCTGCTCTCATGCCCACCCAGAAGTAGTTCTGGTCACCCTCGAGAGACTCTGCCTGAGCTCCCCAGCATGGACAGCTGGTCTGGTGGAAGTGGGTGTGTGATCTGGGGGAGGAGTTGATTAGCAAGACTAAGGCAGGCACTGCTTGGTCAGATGAACACAAAGAAGAGGTGGGCATGGATTGCATGGTTGAGAATTCAAAAAGTCAACTGGAAATCACTCAATGCAGGAGGTGCTGTGAAGAAACATTTGGGAACAGAAGCAAAAAGGGTTTTTTTCAAAGCAGCAACTAGTTCAAGGTGCCTCCCAAATTCCACTTACAGATGGCTAATCAATAGGCCTCAGAAAGAGTTGATCTGCATTGTCAAAAGGTGTGTGTGATTAAGGAGAGGAAATGAGGTTCAGTTCTCCCTTAGAGAACGTGATTGAAAAAAGTGCCAAGAATTAAGACAAATGTTTGCACAAGCTTGCTTGAAACTTGTTAAAAAGTTGAAAAAAGAAAAAGAAAACTCCAAGTCTCAATTTTGCAGGATGCCAAACACAAACCAAGCAGTCATCGCTCTAATTCAAAATAAAATCCCGTTGATTTTAGTTCCACATTTAGTATGTCTTCAGTTCACTGAAACAACGAAACATTTAGGTGGAAAGAGAAAATCTCGTCCAATGAAGCACTTTTGAGGCAATCCTGATCCATATTAACCTCTTCTATGAAAAGATGACCTTTTCCTTGTAAACTGCAAGGATCCAGGATTGGAAGGTGAAACCAGTCTTCAGCCGCATTTGGCTTGGGGAGGGGCCTGGATGCCACCAGAGAAGCAGTTCCGCCACTTGCAGGAGGGGGGAGGGGGTACCAGAGGGTGAATTGGGGAGGCCTTCTACTCCAGATACAGATATGCACCCCAATGCGTAAGCAACTTTAGCAGCCTCAAGACTGGGGCTGCCCTGCTTCAACGGTCTCTTGCAGAAGAAGATTTGGCACTAAGCTCACCACCCATGTGCCAGCTGCCACCCATGGCCTCTTACTGCCATGGTTGGCAAGAGGCTCCAGGCTGGTGGGATGTGGGGTGTGCAGATGAGACCATGGAAGCCCAAGTGCCCCAATGGGCAAAATCCAGGCCCAGAGGGAGGTGCGACTCAGCTTTCTCCAGCGGGAGTCCAGGCCCCCAAGACGTCGGCTTCCACAAGCGAAGGCTTTGCGAGGGGGGACCCTGGGACACAACAGGATCCCTCCCCCAAGAGATTCCTGGGAGGATTTGTCCTTGCTGTGTTAGGACATCCAGCAGAGTTTGCCACAGCTGTGAGAGGGAGGGCAGGGGAGGGAGCCTACTTGGGAAGCATTCCCACAGCTGCCTGAACCGTCCCTGCTGTCCATTTTGGTGCAGCAAAAGAGGAGAGGGAGAAAAAACCTGCGGTTGCAGCTGCTTTCTGTCCAGGCCGAGGCCGAGGGCAGGTGACCAGGCAGGCCAGAAGCAGGTGGATGGATGCGTTTTGGCAAAAGAACGAACTTCACTTCCAGATCTTTCTGCTGATAAGGAAGCTTTGGGTGCAAAATGTTAGGATCTCTTCCCCCCTCAGCTGCAGAAACATAGCAATTTAAGCCACCATTTAATTCGTGCTGCTTTGATCCTCCAAGTGAGCCAAGGCCAGAGCTGTTCCATGCGACTTGCAAGAGCTGAGAAGTTAATTTTGGACAGCGGCCCCACAGCCAGACTCCTCCTCCTGCGGTTCTACAGCCTTGGATTTCAAGAGAAGTCAGTTGGTCAGGACTTGAAACACTGGTCTCACGGAGGCAGAAATAAATAGGCGTTTCCTGGAGACCCCCCCCCCCCCCAGCCTGCCTTCCTAGGCATCGCCAGGCCTCCAAGGCAGGGGTGGCAGCCTGGCCTCTGATCGCGGTCTGGGTGGGGCAGGGGCCGCAGGGAGGCTGTGCCTCAGGCCTAGTTCTGGTGCCTTTTCATGTGCAGAGCCAGGTGGTCCGAGCGAGAGAAGCAGCGTCCGCAGGCCAGGCACTTGAAGGGCTTGGCTCCGGTGTGCTTGCGGTAGTGTCGGGTGAGCTCATCTGAGCGGGCAAAGCGCCAGTCGCAGCCATCCCAGGTGCAGTGATAGGGCTTCTCACCTGGAACCAAAGGAAATGGGAGCCTGTCACACACCGGGAAAGGCTGATCGCTGCCCACCCTGCTTCCCCGGGCAGCCTGGGCAGGCACTGCACCCCGTCACCCTGCAGGGCTCCAAGGCCGCTCGCCTGCTGAAAAGTGGCAGAGAGGAGAGGAGACACCAGGAGTGGCTAGGAAAGAAGCCAGGAAAGGGCACCTTTCGGCTTGCCCTCTGCAAAAGCTGATCCGTTCTGAAATGGGGGTCCCCGGGCTGGCCAAAGGAGGCCCCGGGTGGGTGCAGGTGCATTGGTGGCTGGAGTGGTGCTGCTGAGCCCAGTGGATGCCCACAACTCCCACAGCCAATCCACCCGAGGGAAGAGGCTGAGCGGCTCCCTTGTCCCAGGCAACAGGGCACATTTGGCAGCCACCAAGGGTGAGCGAGGGGTATTTTCTTTTTGTACCGCTTCCCTGGGCAGGGCTCGTGCTAACCGCATTGGCAGGCTGTTTTCCAGGCTTTGTGACTCAAGGCCATTGTCCCAGGGAAGTCACCCTCTGCCTCACACAATACCCGAGTGAGTTTCCGGGACCGGGACCAAAGGCTTGCTATTGTCCCACAGCAGCTCCTTACCGGGGCAGCCTGGCAGGGCAGCCACAAATAATGGGCCCTGGAGAGCGGGGGCAGCCGAGAGTGGATGCCATCTCCCAGGCCTGATGGAGCAAGAAAGACCCCCCTGTGGTTGCGGGCAGTGAAGGATTCCTTAGCCCCTCCCCCCAGGTCTTCTGCCCTGCCGTAAGGTCACCATCTCAGGTGGGGTGGGGGAGCTGCAGACCTTCCTGGGCATTTCTCTCCCCTTCCAGAGACTGGGAGGCTGAGAAGGGGCTTTGCCAGCAGCCCCCATGCCTTCCTCTTGGGTGGCCTTCAGCTGCTTGGCTCGTGGCAACCCCTGGGCCTGCTCAGCTGCGGAAGGTCCTCAGGGTGAACTGCAGGGCCTTTTGGAACCACTGTCTGCTGGCTTTTCAACCTTACGAGTCGGAGGGGAAGAGGAAACCCTTCTGGTCTCTCCCTTCAACCCCCAAATAGGGCTCAGATTCTGAGGCTGGGAGGGAAGGGCTGGGTGCTCTGGATTTGCCTTTCCTGGACACCACTCACCCATCTCTGACATCAGAGACCACGCTGCCTGGGGCCCAGCTCTGCCCTCTGCAGCAGGTTTTTCCAAGGCTGCCCATTTTCAGAACAGCAGCAGCTTTTGGGAAAGGAAACGCCCTGCCTGCCAAGCAAACATTCTCCATTTGAAGACTCAAAAGACTCAAAAGATCAGCCTCTTCCCACGTCAACTTACCAGTGTGAGTCCTCTGGTGAGCCTTCAAGTGTGAACTTTTGGTGTAAACCTTGGTGCACCCTGGGGGAAAAAAGAGAAGAAGAATCAGTCACTGAGCCCAGAGGGGCTGCTGGCACGGGGCCAAGGTGGGAGAAACCGGAAGGCGAAGGGATGGCGGGCCGAGAGCTGCTCCTCCCCCCCCCCCCCCCCCGCTTCTTCCTCCTTGCTAAAGGTGTAATTGGGGTGCTGGCAGTCAGGGCTTTGTCTGAGAATACCAGGAGCCCCCTCCCTCCTTTGCATGAAAACTCTCCTGCTGTGCAGATTGGTCAGAATTTCTGTGGCTTTAGTGGGGGGAGCCTGCATTTGCCCCCCGCACCTGCCCCCCCCTAAAATCTCATCCCTACAAGAACTGTCTTCCAGGTTGAGGGACACAACATTTATGTTGTGCATGGGGAATCGGGTGGGGGTCTAGCCAGACTGAAAGGTTGCCAGTCCCCTACCAGGATAGCCGCAATGGTGGATCCTCCTCTTCTCCAGTTCCGGATTGTTCCTCCGGTTGTACTTGGGGGTTGGCAGGGTGAGAGGTCCCTGCGTGATGCGCTTGAGGGCGCTGGAGGTGATGGGTCCGGGGGGGGACAGTTTCAGTCCAAATGTGGCCTCGTAGGGGGGTGGAGGCGAAATGGCGTTGATGGGCTCAGGCTGGTTCTCGGGGCTGCCGGGCTGTGAGTTGGGGGGTGAAGGGGGCAGGCTCACTGCTGCCACGGGGTAGAACTCTTCTGGCACACTGAAGCCACTGAGGCCTTGGGGGGCTGCTGGGAAGGACTTCAGCTGCCCTGCTGGCCGCAGGGGCCGGGCGAGGGGCCTGGAGTCCAGCATGGAGCTGCCAGTAGGCATGGCCACCCCGTGGAGGCTGCCGGCGGCTGTGGGGCCACAGGTCGAGGGGGACGCAGGGGCCATCTCCCCCGAGAGCTGGTAGAGAAGGCCTGGCTGCGGGCTGAGGCAATGCGGGGGTTCTGGGCAGGGCAGCTCTTGCTTGACAAAGATGCTGCTGGCGGCCACGGACTGCGGCACGCTAAAAACGCTGGTGAAGTCCGGCAGGGTCTGGATCGGCCCACTGCTGGCAGGGCAGGGCTGGGCAAAACAGGGGCCGGGCTCCATTTTGATCTGGGGAAAGGGCACGGGGCCCTTAGCTGGCCGGTAGATCCCCGTGCGTAAGTGTGTGGTGTCCGGAAGGATCACGTTGATGTTGACGCTGTAGGGTGCCGACGGAGGCTTTTCAGTGGAGAAATACTCGTCCACCACAGAGGCGCTTTCCCGGCGATACTTCTTGTCTGTTGCCATCAGTGCAGGGGGCATTTGGCCAGAGAGGTACTTGTCCATCTCGGTCCGCGCCTGAGTGGAAGCCCAGAAGAGGAAGGAACAGTGAGGAGGGAAAGGCCCGAGGTCTCCGTGGGCTGGCATCCCCCCACCCAGGTCAGGTGCCTGATGGCCGCCCCCGTCCCGTTGCTGTTCATTCCTGCTGTTAATGGTTGTGCTCCTGAGCAGGCCAGCCACTCACAGGCTCCATCCTGCACTTAAAGCCCTCCCCCCCACGGGCAAAGTTGGCCATCAAGTCCCTGCAGAGAAGATCTCCATCCAGCTTCAAGGAAGCATCTTGGAGGCCCCAAAACCCCAATTTGGAGCCAGGACAGCATCCCAATAGACGGCTGCCTCCCTAGCTGGTGGCTGCCCTCCCTCTCCTTCCCTGCTTGCCAGCTCAGGAAAGACAGTTAAGTTAGGGGAGTGGAAGACAGGTGTATTGGTGCGATGTCTGCCTCTGTTGCCAGCTTCCTCCCCTCTGGCCCTTTCCTTGGAACAGCCTCTCCAGTGTCAGCTCCCTTCCAGGCAGTTGTTTTTCGATCAGGAGCAAACACCCATGGGGCACTGCCAGGAAACTACCCAGAGGCCGGAATGCCAAACACATCTGGATGAAGGCATGGCTCGCTTGCTCAGAGATGGCAGTGTCGAGACCGAGGGCTCAGCTGCCGCCACCTCCAGACACCCCTAGCGCAAGGGGAGCTGGGGGCACCAGGGGGAGGGAGGCTGCCACCCCCTCTGGTTCTGCACTTTCTCTCTCTCCCATCAGCCACGTCCAGCCATGGAGGAGGTGGCCTGTGCCTGAGCCTTCCTGGCTAGACTGGGGCTTGATCACAAAGGCTGCCCAGGGCCCTGCAAGCCCCAAGCGCTCCTGGGGAGGGCGAATCCAAAGAGTCTCCTGGGTTCGGCCAGAAAGGCTCTTTTCACCTTCTGCTGGTCAGCAGGAGAAAACAGCACCTGTTTCCCAAAGGAAGCCGGGCTCCTGATACCCCATGATCTCCATCAGCTGACATTTGGCTTTCATTCTTCTGTCTCGGTTGATGTATGCTTAATATATGCTTTCTATTTACTTTCTTTTTTTAAAAAAAACAATTGTCCTACAATCCTTCCTAAACAGTTACAGAGGGCTACCATAGCACTTTTAGAAAAAATGTTACACTTAGAAAAAACAAAGCTAAGTAAAAAACAAAAAGGAAACTAGATCAATCTCTACCCCCCTCCCCCCAAAGCAGAAAAACAACCCATTAAACAGAAACAACATAGTTATCTTTAAAAGAAACCCACTGATAAAAAATCAAATGCCACAGTTGTTCCATAATGCCAGACTGTCTCTGTGCAAAGACATCCCCACCCGTTTTGCAGCCGTTAAGCTGAAGCAGAAGACACAGGAACAGGTGGCCTCACCCCCCTTTCTGGGAAGCAAAGTGGTTCAGGCCCTGCAGACGGTTCTGGGGGGCTCCGGGGAGAGACACCCAGCACCCTCCCTGGCCAAACATTCCTAGCGATTATCCCACAGAATAGGAGATCTCGGCCTTTGATCCCCTGATTGTGGCCAGGCCCAGCAGATACCCACGGAGCAAGGTACGGCTCCCAGAGGCAGGAAAGGGTGGGGGAGGGAGAACCTCCCTCCCCTCTGCAAAAGTGCCCTTTCCATCTCTAAAAATGGCAATTAAACAGATTTGGAGGAAAAGCCCAAGTAAAAAAAAACCCTCCCTCCCTTGGTCTGCATTCCTTCAAAAGAGCCTGGATTTCAATAGAAAGCACTTCTACTTTTGTTTGGCTCAGAGCCAGCCTTTATTGTCTCTCTAGTAAAAAATTGACCAGAGTCAATAGTTGCTTCTCTGATCCGTCAGTCTTGGTATTGACCTCCGAGGCAGGCTGGTCGGGGGTGGGGGTGGGGCTCTGGCCATCTCTGGCCTGGAGCTCTCCTGGGTGCAGTCTGGGGCAGGCAAGAGGGGTGCCCCTCCTGGCCGTCCCACCATGTCCGGCAGCCTTCTGCTTGTTTCGGAGGAGGAAACCGTTTGCTCTGCCCCCCCCCCCCCCGGTCGATGCATTTCACAAACCGATCAGGAAATAAGCCCCCATAATAGACTGGGGAGGGGGGGCAGGGAGACAATTGATCCAAGTCACAGCAAATCTTGTGCCAGGCTGTGTGATGACGCCAGCGGGTGCTCGGAAGAAGTGCCACTCCTTTGGGGCTGGCAGTGTCACTCTAGGCTGGGGCACAACCTGGCAGCTGGCCAGAAACCAGGCCCCCGGGGGGGGGGTATGGATTCCATGAGCCACCATCAGCCCTCCCCAAATCCAGGTGGAGCCCCTGAGGTCCATGGGGTTAGGTCTGGCTCCTCCAAGGAAGGTGAAGCAGATCAGAGCAAGCCAGCCCTCTCCCATCCCAGTTGTAAGTGGGGGCATGTCCCCCAGCTCACTTCACAGGCAGAAGCTCCCTGGAACCCCCCCCGCCACCCTGCCCCAAAGACATAATGCCCACGGGGTTTGCGAAGGACCCAGGAAGCAGGCCCCGAAGGGCTGTGCATTGGGGTGGGGGTGTGTGGAAGGGCTGGCTGGCATTTGCCAAATCGCTTCCTACAAGGAAGCACAGTTGCCTCCTCGGCTTGCATTGGCATTTCAGTCAGCAGCCAAAATGGCCCTGGATTTATCATTGTATTAAATTACCTGAATTTTACAGTGGAACTTTTCATAACCTTTGGCAATCTAGAATACAAGCTCTTATCCTGTCTTATCTGATTGTCTTTCTTCTTGTGATCAACAATCCGAAAAACACCTCATTGTTTTGATCTCACGTCTACATTTTTGATAGGCCTTTTCTGGTCAGAGAAATAAAAGTTGCCCTGCATAGAGAAGGCCAAGTAAGGGAGATTTCGCAGTTACCATAAATTTGGAAGCTTGAGGAGCAAATTCCTAGTCTCTGACAATGCCTCCTGTGGGCCTCCATCCCCTCTTGTGCTCTCTACCTGTTGGTTAACTGTCTGTACCTGGTCAACTCAGCCTTGCAGAGAACGTGGCAGATGGTTGGAGCTTGGTTGGAGCTGAAGATCCCGAGAACCTTAGTAATCTTGTGGGATACCATATTATGTGTAGAATGACAAGGCTATACAGCATATCTACTAGGTCTAGGTAAGAAAATAGACTTCTTCTGCTATGGGCCACATTTGTTTTGAATATAATATTTCTTCAAAAAAGCTGTTTCAATGGGCCAATGAGTCATGAGATGGCTTCTTGGTGACCCAATTCTGAAACTTTGTTTACTGAGGCACAGTTTGCTCGAATGATTTCCCATGGCTGGAAGCCCTAGGCGGCTGTCTCCACTGACCGTGCAGGAGCCGGTCTTGGGTGCTTCTTCTGGAATAGAGTGTGTGCTTGCTGGCAGGAGGGACAAGCCAGGAGTTGAGAGAGGCTCTTGCAATCTCCTATGGAAATGCTGGTGAGGCCTCCATTCATCCAGGCTGCAATTACAGATTGAGAGCAGATTCTGCCCAGAGTGTCTTGTGAACCTCCCTGCACCTGAAATGGGGGAAGCCTGTGCAGCTAAGGAGCAGCCCTCCCATCAGAGCCCTCTCACCCTGGCACTCCTTGGGGAAAGGCAGCCAAGGCAGGTTTCTTTGCAGGCCTGGATTGAGCACAGAAGGCCAACTCCAGCTTGCTTGGTGAGCCATGATTCTAGTTGCCTGATTTGCCTTACAAAAGAGAAGAACAAACTGAACCAAGGGAGAGAGAGGAAATGGGAAGTTGAACTGAGGGTGGAAAAAGGCTTGTTCATCCTGAGCTTGATGACCTTTGTGAGAGAAAATGCAGCCGCCAACCTCACTCTCACCTTGTTTGGCAAGTAAAACAAAGTCTTTGGTTCACGGATCAAAAGAGTCGAGCCAAATCTCCACTCTGAAAGATGCTCCAGATTGTGCATTCCAGGAAACCCCAGGGAGGAAGGAGGCGGAGGGAGCCAAGCCTATCTATTCGGTTGGTAGAGCACCCAACAGGCCTGGGGGAGTCCTTGTACTGCCTCCCCCCCCCCACACCTCCTCTTTCAGGAATAAAGAGCATGGGTCCAATGGAGCCTTATGGAAAGTGTCCTTTGAATGGCAGCTCAGTGGGCCGCCTGGGATATTACAGCACTGATGAGACAGAAGCCATACAGTTTGGTGTGATGCCAACCTGTCGCATTCAAGGGTCTCACGTTCTCAGAGCTGCCTGCCAAGGGGGCCCCTCCGCGGCGTCTCCTCAGCCCTTTCTATCCTTGTCTTCTCTGCCAACAAGATGGCGCCACGAAGCCTTGCACTTGAGGTTAATCATTACCTCGCTTGTTGGACTGACTGAGCAAGAGAAAATGGAGGGAGGATTGGCACAAAATAAAGAATTCTCCCAGGGTTGGGATTTCGTATCTCTGAAACAGGCATTGCTCTGCAAATACCAAAGTGGAGGGCCGATTCTCTTGAAATCAACATTTCCTTTCAGTCTCCTTGGAGGAATGGGCCCGTTTCTGTTCTTTGCTGGGGCCGTTGGTTCCAAGAGGGAGGCTGGCTGACTCTCTTCCAGTGGCACCCACAGAAGAGGCCTCCCTGGGGAGGGTGGTAGACCAGCTGCCTCTCCAGGTCAACAATTTAGGATGAGCGGCTGAGAAGCGGAATCTGCTCCCTGGATCAAGTCATAAAACCCGGGCAAATAAGCAGAGCAGCCTGCCAGGGCAAGATGCCCGCGATACGGTTCCACTTGATACGACAAGGTGACGGTATGTGGGGCAAGCGGGTTCCTCCCTCATGGAAGTGTGTCTAGACGGCTGGGGAAATCTTCCCACCGTTGTGGTCACCTGCAGGTCATCAAGGCCCCGGCCTGAGTCCCAGAAGCCCGTCCTGAGGTCAGCTGAATTCTGCTGAAGTCCTGCCCTGCCCTCCATCATGGCAGCTGCTGCTGCTGCTGCTGACACTGCCTAGAGGCCCTCGGCCAAGATGGGGCTGGCAGAGAGTCAGTCCTGGTGCGCAAAGCCCGAGGAAAGCCCCCTCCCTGCCGTGAGGCCCCCTGGCTTTGGCCTGGCCTCCCCTGGCTTGCAGAGAGCCCCCCCCCTCCACAAACACCAGGCCACCAGCTCAGCAGTGGTGGGAGAGGCTTCCCCACGTGCATAGCAACAGCACAACCTTCTCCCTGCCTTTGGCTGGCCCTGCAAAGCACGGGGTGGCCTGTGTGTTTCTCTCACATGTTGGAAGGAAGCAGGAAAGACCAGCATCTTCGGCCAGGCGAGCTCTCTGCCTCCACCTCTCAATTCAGCCCTGTCTCCTGGGGGGAGGGGCAAGTGGGGGTGCTCACAGCCGGGAATCTCAAGGAGAATTCAATTCCCGTGATTTCCAAGGCGGCGGCAGCCCAGACAGCAAGAGCGAATGGCACGTAAGGTTTGTGAGCTCTTCCTTCCAGCAACCTTTTGGCTCGGAAGCTCCCTGCAGGCACCTGGCTGGAGCACCTGGCTCTCTCCTGCTGAGGCCCCTGCCCTTCCCGCAGGGAAAACAACCCAAAGGGCCTCGGGGAGCCTCCCTTGCTGGGGAATGTTCCCATCATAAAAAGCAGCACCCCAGAAACTTTTTCCCAGGCGCAACAAAACAAGGCCAATTTCAGGTGCGACTTTCTCAAAAGCTTTCATTTTCTCAGCTGCGTGTTTCCATCCAAGCTGATCTATTGCCCATTTCAACACAAAAACTGCTTTATATTTCAGGCTGACTCCAGATCGTTGGTGACCCACAGTCATTTCCAACAGCCTAAAATCTCCAGCAACTTTTCTGCCTCATAGCCACCCCGAATCCATAATTAGAAGATAAAGTAGAATACGGTCAGTTTCGAAACTTTCTGATAATTGATCTCATCAACCTTTCGGATTAAATCAGCAACGTTTCAGAAGAATGCTTTTCTACAAATACAAAAGAATACATCTTATGCCCAGAAGTTCCACGCTTCTCTTACCTGGGCCAAGTCCGGTTGGTTTTCCAAGATTCGTACGGGCGGTTTGATGTCTTCAAAGACGGCCATGTCGTCACTGCATTCCCTCGCCATCGCAACGGGCTTCAAGGGCGTAAAGGCTACGCTTTCCTCAGAGATTGGGGAGCTTGCAACAAGCCCACTGCCGCTCATCCTGTTTGTGTGCCCCTCTCCCACCGTGCTGAGTTGCGAAACCCAAATCGGAGAGGAAAAACAAGTTTTTGGAAAGGCAACAATCAGGCGTTCCAAGGCATACCTGCTGTTCCTGATCTTGAGGAATCCAGGTGCTCTGTAGCCTTAAGAATCCCAATCTGCCTCAGAAAATCTTCACCTGTCCTGCAGTGGGAGGTACTCCCACCTGGCAAAGGCTGCGGCAGGCCTCCCCAGCCAATTGGGGAGGAAGCGAGCGCCACTCCAGCCAATGGCAGAGCCAACGGCCTCTTCCTTCAGGCAACACAAGACACAATGCCTAGTGGAGAGGAAGCGAGCCAGGCGGATGGCAGAGGTTGTGGCCCTCAGCCACATTACACGGAGGGAAGTGGGCGAGGGGGGCCTGCCAGGAGCTTCCCAGGGAACAGCTCAGTTGCAGCGGGCAAGATCTTTGCCAGCCATCCTCGTCCTTGGCTTCTCTGGCCATCACCTGCCAGCCCAACTCCTCCCTGCCAGCTCTGGGTTGGGGTGAAGGGCCCCTGGGCCTCTCCAATGTGCCCCCTCTGATCTCTGTTCTTAGGCAAAAGGCCCAGTGCTAGAGAGCCCCAGGGCGGAGCCTCGGGTCCCCAGGGAACAGCCCCTACGAGGAGGCCTCCTGTCCCTTGCAGGCAGATAGGTAGCTGGGGGAGGCCGAGCTTGGCCTTCCCCAAAACCGGAGCTCCCTCCCTGGCTCCCCTACCTCCCCAGTCCAATGGGCAAGACTAATTCGCCCTGCTTCCAGACCAAGAATGCCCGTTCTTGCTCTGCGAGAACTAGCCTGTGGCCCTTGGTGCCTCTGGCCCAGGACCTCCCCATGTCAGGGGCTGCAAAACGGCAAGAGCTCCCTAAGCTCTGAAAAGAATTGCCGGATTCATTGGCCGAGTCCCGAAAAAGTTCCCATTTCAAAATGAGAACAATTGTGGATTTCAGGGTTGTTACAGGAGTTTAGCTCTTATCTAGCTGCTCTTTTGCAAGAGGATAAAACTCATTGTATGGGCAAGGCCAGAGAAGAGAGGAATTGAAAACAGACATTTTATGATTAACGGGCCTGAAAGTGCAATTGGACCCCAAGAGGGTGGTGGGTTTTTTCTTTTTTTCTTTTTGGTGAAATCTAGGATTGATTCCTAGACCTTGTGATTTACTTTAAATTTCTTGTCTGGGGTGGGGGAAGAATACATGCACATTTAGACATATGTGAAACGGTTTGCAATCCTGAGGAGGAGCAGCCATTTGGGGGGGGGGGAAGAGAATTTCAGACTGATCAAAGCAAGATGGGGAGGGATGAGGCTGTAAACTCTTCACAGACCTTCCTGATTTCTCAGTCAAACTGGATGAAGGCAGCAGACGGAGCTCTCCCTCCGGAAAAGGGAAAAAGGGTTAATCTGGATAAATTCCCAAGGTCTCTGGACCAAACCGGTCCTCTCAGCAGAGGCTTGATGGTAGAGGAGGAACAATCCTGCCCAAGGGGCTTCTCTGGATGAGAAAGAACAAGAGCCCCCAACTCAGACCTCCCTCAGCAAAGGCTGCCATTGGGGGGCATTGAAAGCACAAAGGCCTCTGGCAGCTCTCGAGGAGGATTCCTGGCTCAGTTTTGCCTTTCCTTGCACCGTTGGGCCTTTGCCTCTCGTCTCCCAGGCTGCCTGGATAACGGCAGGCCTCTTCAGCGGAAGAGGCTGGCTGGACCTTCACACCATCTTGGACAAGAAGAAGGACAGGAGTCGGAGCAGAGAGCCCGGGGCTCAGCGGGGCTTTGTTTTCAGCGGGGTCTAAATCAAGGGTTCTGAACTTACTTCCAGTGCTGGTGGAAGTTGAGTTCAAACTTCATCCTTACAATTTTCCTACAATGAACATCATGGATATTTGCAGCATTGACCTTGTGCATCCCAACTTGGACATCTCGTGTCTTTTCCATGTTTCCATCTTCCCACTTTAAAGAACCAATTCTTAGACTGCAGAGGAATTGCTGGCAATCTTCGGCAAGATCTCTTGGCCATTACTGCCGTACCCCACATCTATAGGTTTTCTCCCTCTGGGCTCGGGTCTGTGTCTCAGGAGGCCGGTTTGGTCTCCCTCAGATGGAGAGAGTTGGGCAGTTTCCAGAGACACAATTGCCAACAGAAACGGTCCAAGCAGAAGATAATGGCTTCACGTATGTGGCTCTTCCTGGCAGTCCAAGAAGGGAATTGCTGATAGGATCAAGGCCGTACCTTTGCTGGCAAGATAAGAGATTGACACGTGGCTTTTATGGCTGAAGTGAGAGCTCCTTTCATCCCAGCAATCATTGACAGAGTCAGCAGGGGGCTAAGGGGAAGGGGCTGCATGTGGGCAGAGGGGCCAAGCCTGCTAACTGCTAACGGGTGGAAATTCCCATGGAGAACAGGAAAGGAGCCAATGGTGCCACTCGGGGGATGGCTGCTTGCGCCTATCCCGGAGGAAGGCAGCTCTGTTGGGTCCTTGAGCAGCCCCCGAGGCCTGATGCTTTCTGCAAGGCTGGCATCGGCCCTGCATGATGGCGATCCTCTACCGTCTTTGCTCTGGGGAACGGGTGGCGTTTCCATGGGACAGACAACCAGGATCAGAAGAGGAGCGTGAACAAGTGTGCTCAGTGAAAACGCACACACACACACACACACACACTGGCCAAACCAGCCTGTGCACTCTGTGAGCCCACTGCCCCCCACCCAAAGAAGACCCGGGAACCGGGTGCCTGTGAGCTGCAGACCAGGTTCTGGGTGGACGCAGACGGGAGCCGGCCTTGCACTGCCCTTCCTTTCCCCGCTTCCACTCTGCTGGCCCTCCCCAGCCCCCGAGGCCCCCAAGGGTCTCTTTCCTTCGCCCTCCTCCTAGCCTCCGGCTACGGCTGGAGAACCAGGCTCTTTGGCATGACTGGGAGCTGGTGGCTCCCTTCTGGGCCAGGAGGCCTGGCAGTTGGTCTGCTGAGGGAGGCCTGGCGGGACTGCTGCCCCCCCCCCCCAATTTCAATCGGGGGCAAAGTATTTTGCCTGGAGGAAGGCAAAGGGATCTGGCCCCCAGTGAAGTCACCCACTCTCTTTCCTCCCCTCAGCTCCGGATTGGCCTTGGGGCATCTGACCGTCAGGGACCCGCTCCTGGGCCAGGAGGGGAGTGCAGTGCCAGGATGCCAGGGACAGGGAAGGCAGCCGGGCTTCGGCACAAAATACCCTTCAGGGCAGAGCAACAGTGGCGCCTGTTAGAACGGCTGGCTATTTAAACAGCTTTAAGACCGTTAAACCCAAGGGAAAACAAATTAAAAGAAAATTAAGGCTGAAATAATGAATGGGAAGCCCCTGCCAGAGCACCTTCCCTCCCTCTATGGACCGATGGCCGCCTGGGGGGTGCGAAGCCGGCTAGGAGGGAGTGGAGCCAGGGGAGGCAAGTTGGGGGAGGCGCCAGCCCCACAGAGTGGAATCCCAGCACCGGGAACAAGGCAGCCGCAGCAGGCAAAGAGTTAAGCTGGTGTGTGCGTGCATGTGTCATGTTGCAGGAATGTGCCTATTATTCCTTTCACCTCTGGCCTCCTCTGTGCGGAGTGTTTGCAAAGCTGGTTTCTCATGGAAACGATTCTTTAAAAGCAACGAAGCTTCAAAACTCGGCTAATAACATTTACCTTGGCGGGGCATCTTGACAACAACTGGCTGGGGCTGGACTAGGTGGCTTTCCCGGCCCGGAGCCAGGCAGGAGCCCGCTCTGGAGCACATGCCCCATGGACTGGCTTTGGCACAAGGCAAAGGGCCCCCAGTCCACACCCCTCCCTGGCTCCCCACCCCCAAGGGCCCTCGCGGCGGAAACAGCAGCCAGGAGCAGCCCCTGGGCAGGGAGACGTGGGGAGGGGGCTCAACCGGCCAGCCTCCTGGTCCGAGCAGCTGGGCACAGGGCAGTGCTGGCATGCTGAGGCTGAGTCCCCACAGCGGACCTGTGTGGCAGCTGGGCTGGGCCTGGCACTTCCCCTCACACTGCCAGCGTCACCTTTCCCACACTTGCAATCAAACCTCAATGTTCCCTGCAATATCAACAGGAACCAAGTGTTTACCGAGCGGCCCCGGTGCCAGGAGTGGGCAAGGCCCACCTGGCAGCAGGAAGTGGCTCTGGCCAGCACCCCGGCTCCCTCCTGCCGCCTACTCTGCTGCCGCCCACCACTTGCCAGCCCTGCGCAGCACCTGGGGCGGGGGGGAGGAGGGTCAGAGCAGTCCTCCCCCAAATCCTGCCTCCTCCTTCGCTGGAAGGAAAGTGAAAACATGGCTTTGGGGGGACAGGTCTTTGTGTGGGGACCCCCCCAGCCTCTTCCTCCCTTCCAGCTGGGGAGGGGGCCTGACCTGAAGATGCTTCCTGGGGTGGAGGTTCCCCCCCCCTTTGAAAGCTGGGGGGGGGGAACCCACTCAAAGTCTGCTCAGAACCAGGAAAGCCTCAGGTGATCAGAAGGATCCTGGAGAAAATGCATTCTGGGAAATTGTGTGTCATTGCCTCCCCCCTCTCCCCCAGTAGAAATCTTGCTGGGATCGCTGACTCATCAGTATTGGCTGCAGAGTTTGCTGAGTCTCCCCTTCCCTGGAAGGCACGGAGCCTCTCAGCTCTGGGCAGGACATGCTCAGACTTGTGCCGGGTTTGGGGTGGGTGTTTGCTTCCTTTTCAGGGCATTGTGCAAAAATCGCCAAAAGGAAGGAGCAGAGCCCTGGCATTCCAGGCTGAGGCCAGCCTTGCTCAGCAAGGAAATCGTTGTGCATCATCTGTCTCTCACACACACACACACACGTTCTGCCTCCTCTGAGCTTCACGCAATTCAATGTGTTTGAAAATGTGTCCACCAAAGGCCTGGGACCTTTCCAGGCCTGCTGTAAAGGGTGCTCGGGGCTAGTGCCAAGGAGGAACTGCCAAGAGGCTGCCCAGGGTGGCCCAAGGGAGCTGCCATGCAGTGCCAGAGCTCTCTCTCTCTCTCTCTCTCTCTGCATGCAGTGAGTCCTGGGGTCTCACTGGGAAAATGCTGCAGAGGGGCTGTGAGAGCTGCAATGGCCCGAGAAAGCCCCCAGGAGGGCGTCCCCTTCCAGAGGATGTCAGAGGAGATTTGGACTGAGGCTGCCCAAGAGGAGAACCATCCCACTGACCAGGCAGCTGGGGAAATCCCCCCACTGATGTAGTCGGTGGCACAGATTGTCCACTTTCTTCTCAGGACTGTGGACTTTTTTATACCTTCCCAGTGATAGGAGGCAATGTGCACCCCGCACCCACAATTTGCTGCCTGCCTCCTGGGCCCCTCCATGGCTGCAAAGGCCCCCAGGTGGCTGCTGGCTGCTTCCGACTCCACCTGCTCCTGCTCGGGGCCACTGACTCACCTGCGGCATCACGGATTCCCTGGCTGGGAGAGGGAAGGTTCAGGCATGTCGCCATTCCAGGCCTTTTGTTGCCGGCTGTGCTCTGGCACTGCAGACGGTGCCTCACACAAGCAGCAGCAGCACCAACGGAGATCGTGTACAGGATAAACTCAAGGGGAAAGTTTTGAAATCCTTGCACTGTTACTCGCAACCATTTAGGTGCCATCTGCTTTTTCTGGCTTTGGGAAAAGTGTTGATTTGGAAGATCAAAGAGCCGCTCTGGCCAGAGCCCACGCTGGAAAAACCGCACAAAAGCCACAAGGGATTTGTGAGATCTCCCCCTTCCCTGCAGTCCATTCCGTGGACTCTTCTGCTCTCGCTTACCAAGGTAGTGACTGGTGCACAGAAACACGGTGCAGCCCTGAGCAGAGTTAACCAAGGGAGTCCCGGGGAGGGGGGGGGAGGTTTGCCCAGCTGAAGAGAAGATCCTGCAGCTCCCACCAAGTCTGCTTCACAGGTTTTGGGGGGAAATGTCCGGGCAGTTGGCAGCTCCCCCTTCTTGCCCACAGCATTTGCCTCCTGGTGGAGTTTATTGCTTGCAACAGCTGTCCAAGGTGAGTCCAGCCGGGCATCAGAAGCTGTAAACTACTGATTAAGCCCCCACAAACACATTCCTTACTGAAATGGGCATGATGGCTGCTTATCTGCTCCTCCCACACTAAGCAGCCAGGCCGTGTATTAAGTAAATAAGGATGTTCAGAAAGGGGAATGTATTTGTGAGTGTGGTGAATCCCAGGATTAAGGGCTGACAGGCGTTCATTTTTGCTGCTAGTGGTAAAGCATATTGGCAAAACACCCTGTCTCTCCCTTAATTGCTCCTTGGATTAACTGCCTCCTCCCTTCCTTTTTCACCCTGTCTGTACTGCTGGAGTGCTGACCTGAGTGGAAAAAAGCAGAAACCACAGAATGGAGAGCCATTCCTAGCCGCTCCTCAGACTCCTGGGAGCAGCCAAGTGGGCTGATTCATGCTTTCGTCTCCCAGTTTCCCACCTGAGCTGCACTGGAGTGGGGGAGTCTGACACCCAGACCTGTATCTCAGCTCCTTTTGCTGATGGTTTCTTCTCGGGGGGAAGGGGGACATCTAAGAACCTCTTTGCGGGAATACCACCCAGATTTCATGGTACAAGCTGCCTGTCATTGGCTCAGAGACCCTATCAGATCAAACTCGGGTGGCAAGAAGCCAACATTTGCCACATGGGGAGGCAAACCTACCGACAGGTTTGGGCAATGCCTCTGCTGAAATTCCGATGGCCTCGGAGAGCTTCTCTTGGGGAGGCCACTCTGCTTGCATGTAAGGGGGGCTGTGGAGGAGAGGGATGACCTCTGGGGGGGCTCCTCGGGCCAGTCCAGAACTGGTGGCCCAATGACCAGCCATCTGCAGGAGGAACCAAGTGAGCGGCCCCTCATCAAAGCCAGGTGGGAGAAGCGGAGTTTCCTTCCTCTGACTTGCAACAACTTGCTGGATGCTCCCTTCATTGGTTACCATGGTAAATATTTTTGCTTCGTTGCCACCCACAGAGTGACGGGTGTGCACCGGTTCTCAGAGCAGCAGGGCTGCACAGACCCTCTCGGGAGCGGGGGTGGGGTGGGAAAGGTGTCGATCTTCTTCCCTCCTGCTGCACACAATGTTCTCATTTCTTTGGCTGATTTACGGGGGGGGGGGGGGAGAATGTCTTTTCTGATCCTGATGTGATGAGGAAGCACCACTGGAGGGCTGCCCTCCCCCTAGGCAGGTATGGAATCAAACATTGAACAAGTCACGGAGTGGAGAACACTCCCCGTGAATTAAATAAATTTTCCTTCGGCCAGATTGCTACAAGCTATTTCGAGAGCTCTGTCAAAGCCACAGGTAGCCTTGAAGCTCTTGGGATCTCCAAAGATCGATATGTGAACGCAGCAACCCTGGGATTCCTGGGGGCTGAGAGGGGCCTTCACCGGCTTCTAGGCATCCAGGCCTCAGGCAGAACGGAGGGATTTGGGTACTCCTGAGGTCATCCAGCAACCCTTGCCCAGAATGGCTTTCCAGCTGCAGAATCCTGGGGGGCGTCTGAGCCATGAAGCTTTTCCTCTTCAGTGGTTGGTGGTACTTTTAGGCAGTGATAATTCCACCCCCAGTAGAGTTCAAGTTGAGTTACGTATTACCATGTTTTTTAAAGATTTAAACAAATCTACCCAAGAAGAATTTCTTTTTCATTGGTTTACCTTCCATTCCCCATTGGAAGTTCAAATGGAAGCAGCCTGGAAAGCTGGCAGCAGAGGCTCCCAATGAACAGGGAAATTAAAAAGTCTTATCAAATGCCTTAAGGGCCATTTGGGGTGCCTAGTCAAAGCAGAGCCTGACTGAGGGCTGGAGAGCATCCTCAGCCTCTCCGCAGGGGGAAGGAGCAGCCAAAGGCAAGCAGGGCAGCAGGGAAACTGGTCTTAAAAGGGGAGGACGAGGGCGAGGGGCTCGAAAGAGAGAAACACGGGAGCCATCGATCAGCCGGTGTGCGGCCTCTGTGTTCCTTGTGGAGTGAACAGAAATTGTAAAATGCAAATCTCTGCCTCTAATTTGCAGTCGCTGCCGCCCTCCAAGGAAGAGCTCACAGTAGCCACCCACTCCACTTTGAATAACATATGAAAATCAGGGTGCCCTTTGGGGACTTATTTGCAAAAGGGTAAAAGGAAACGCAAACTGGGATTGGCCTCCAAGGGGAGGCGGCTGCTCTCAAGCTGGGAAAGAAAAGCTCGGGACCTCCTGCTTCCCCTGAGGATGGGGAGAGGGTGAGGGGCAGCCCCCAATCCCCGGAGAGCCGCCCTCCCTGCCTCTGGTGCAGGTGGAGACCTGGGGACCCTGACCCTCCCCCCTCGAAAGCCACGGGGAGGCTGGGCAGGGCTTCCTGGCTCCAAGGGGCTGAGATTGGGCCCCTTTGCAGAGGTTTTGTGAAGCAGAGCAAGATTCCTGGGTGTTTTGGCCTCAAGGAGATTAGATTCCCGTCTGTTGCTTGGCCTATTTTGAACGGCCCTCCCCATTTACCTTGGCTCCCTGTTGGCTAACGGACAATGAAGAATAACACAATATCCCCACTGCTTTTGGTGATGCTTCGGCTTCTGGAAGTCTCCAGGCGAGCCCCTGCCTTGCGTGACCCTGTGCTGGGCTCGGCTCTGTGGGACTCTTCCCTGCACATGCCCGCAGGAGGTTTCCCAGAAGTTTCTGCTGAGCAGGGTCTCTTCTTGGACGCCCGTCCCCTCCGCTTAGAGGGCTCCTGAAATCCCTCCTTAGGTGATGGGCTGGTAGTTCTCATATTGATCCCTCTGACCCCCAGCAGGCTCCTTGTGCAGCCCAAGGGCCAGAAACCTGGGGGGGGGGCTCTCAGGGCTGGGGGTGAACAGAAGCGGAATCGCAGCTCGGCAGCCGGAGCACCAACCCTAATCCTGCCTCCCGCTCTGCCTTTTGTTCAAACAATCCGGAGGAAGGAGAACTCTTGGCAGAGGGAAAGAAGGGAGAAGCGGCCCCAGGGAAGCTTCCCCTTCCTCTGGCCTGGCCTGGCGGAGCTGCTGGCCTGCTGGGGTTGCTCAGGTGGCAGCTCAGCCCTCCCCGCTGGCAGCTAGGGAAGCCCCAGGGAAGGGGGGCCTCTGGTTTCCCAAGTTGGCCCACCTCCCAAATGCCAGGAGGCAACTGAGCAGCAGAGGCTCCTCCTGCCCCACCTGGACTGGCTGACTCAGCAGGGTGTCCAAGGGCATCACCGCAAAGCTCCCAGGGGCCACTGCTTTGGATGTTCCCCCATGGAAAGGGGGCTCTCCGTGGCAGCTGGAGCCTCCCCCCCAGGCGTGTGGGCTGGGTCCTCTCGGAGGCTGGGAAGGTGGGTGTCTGAAGCCTTGTGCCCTAGCATGGGGGGGGGGGCTGTCCTAGCCCCAGCCTGACTGCCCAGGCAGAGGCATCTAGGCAGCTGGCAAGCAGTGCCCAGCCAACCACCAGCCTCTGTGGCCAGCATGCCCCCAGGTGCCTTGAAAGGCCCTTCTTGCTGGGGGAGGCCTGTGACTTTAAACCCTCCCCCCCCCCCCCAGTATCTCACTGTCCCCTTCCTCAGCGGCGGCAGGGCTGGACTGCTCAGGTTAATGGTTACCTTTTAAGGCTTCTGGATTGGGGCAATAAAGGGCCGGGGAAAGGGGGGTTGAAGCTGACTTGGCCCTTGTGCCAGCTGCAGGCACCAACCGCTCTGGTCCCTGTTGTCGGCTCTCCTTTCTCCTGGAGTGAATAGGGTTAATGTTTAAGGAATGGGTGGTTTATGGCACCAGGGGGTTCAGGTGTTAGCCTTGAAACCAGAAGATGGCAAGTTCTAATCCGGCTGTGGTGTAAAGGGCAGGTGGTGCATTTGAAGAGTCACTCCCTCTTAACCCAGCCCACCTCTCAGGGTTGCTGTTATGGGGAAAATAGAGGGGAAAAGACGTAGTAGGTATGTTTGCCACCTTAAAGTATTTATAGAAATAACAAAGGTAAATATAAAGATTTAAATAAATGTTCGTCTCTGGCTGGCCGGCCGTCTGTTACCCTGTTAAGCCTGAGTGCACAGAAAGGAGCTGCGCCCATCGTCAGGCACCCAGAGGGCAGGGGGGGTGGGGGCCGCCGCTTGGGAGAAGCAGACCGGCCCCTCTCTGAGCTCCCCCGGCCACGGGGACTGTGTGTGGAGGAGCCATTCGCTTCAGGGAACCTGCCCATCGCAGCCCCAAAGTGCTCCCGGGCAGCAGAGCCCACAGGACCTTCTGCCCTCAGCGGCTCTGGTTGACCAGGCACAGGCCAGCCGGCCGGGCCCCCTGCAGGAAGAGGCTCCTGGCACCAGACCTACTTAGCCAAACCTCTCCTTGAAGCACCAGAGAAGCGAATCGTTCGGCCTCGGGGCCCAGGCTGGACAGCCAGAGTGACACAGGCACCACCTCCTCTGTCCAGCAGAAGCTGCCATCTCTCTCTCTTTCTCTGTGGCGTCCCCACACTCAGTGGCCCAACAGGCCATGCAATGAGACGTATAATCCCACCTAAGCCGTTGCCAGGGAGATGCCAGCAGCTGCCACACAAGCCGGAACAGCCGGGACATCAAGGGGCCCCAAGCAGCTCAACCAGTTCCTGTCTCTTCAGTGCAAAGCCCTCTCCTTGCTCCACCACCCCCTGGATCGGCTGGGAGGACTCCTCTGTGGGAATGGGGAGGGGTCTCACGGCTTTTCTTGGGGGGGGGGACACAGAGTCCTCTCCACCATCAGACTGTCTCTCTCACATACTGGTCTGGTGGTCTTCATGTAAATATCCCTATTACTGTACTTCCTTCTCCTCTGCTGCTCTTCTCATCTGTCTTCCTTCCTTCCTTCCATCTGTTGGAAGAATTATCCCTCTGGGTTCAGTTCCAAGTGGGGAAGAAAGACACTGGAAACATGGAGGCTGTTTGGAAAGATGGTTTAATGGTGGACAGGATCACCTGCCTTGGGGGAAGAAAGAAGGAAGGGAAGAGATACTGAGAGTTCCTGGGTTTTATAACCTCTGTTGGGATTTGAATCTGAGCTTGTATTCTGATTGGTTGTCAGACTCCCATGGGGCCATGCAGGGGCAACTCTGTAGGCTGTCCTGGGTCCTAGCTTGGTTGAGCCTTGCTGGGTGATGTAATGAAAGGGCTTTGGGCAATTCCTATAGCTCTACCTGGAGATCTTTGTTATGTAAAATAGGCTGGCCTAGGCCAGAGTAATGGCCCATTAGCAAAGGGTGGGGGCTGAGTTTCTGCCTCTTTGGTGAGTTTCTGCTTCTGAGTTTCTACTCTTTTTAGGGGAGATATTCTGCCTTTTTAATATTTCCTAGGATATTTAGTTTTTCTAAGAGAGGGGTGGGTGCTAACTTCCTCCCTCCCTCCCCAAAGTGTAAGCCGAGAGGTCACTTCAGTAAAGAGGGCCTGGGGGGGGGGTGGTGACACTGTCTGAGCAGACTTGCTCCTCTGGCACAAACTCGCCGCCTTTCCTGTGCTGTCCCACGAAGCCCGGCTGAACGAGCTCCTTAGGTGATGGGCTTGTAGTTCTCCTATTGATCCCTCTGGCCCCCAGCAGGCTCCTTGCGCAGCCCGAGGGCCAGAAAGCCCCCCGCGAACAGAAGCGGAACCGCAGCTCGGCAGCCGGAGCAGCGCCTGAACGCCGCTCCCACTAGGGGTCGCCCTTCTCCGGCCGCCCGCCTTTCCCGCGTCCGCGGCGCTGGCTTCTGGGTTTCGGTCCCGCTCGATTTTGCGCTCTGCTGCTCCCAGTGGACTGGGCTGCCCTGGAGAGGGAGGGGAATCGCGGGACATCGGCACGGAGAGGGCTCCCCGAGGCTTGGAAGGGAGAGGAAGGGACCAGCCCCGAGGACCACCCAGGAGGCACCGGGCAGGGAAGCCCCTTCTGGATCGCAGCCGGGTGGCTTCCATGCCTCAGGCAGAAAGGGGGACGTGCGAATGCCGTTTAAGAAACACGAGGAGAAAATCGCTTCAGTCTGGTGTGCAAAGACCCCCTCCCCATCCCCTTCCCGCTTATGTCGCAGCCCTTGGTGTGTCCGTGACTGGAGCCCAGCGTTGCCAGATTCAAAATGTAAAATTATCGTACCCGAGACTCAAAATTATCGTTTTTTTGAGAAAATTATCCTACATATAGCAAACTCTATATCTCACAGGAAGTACCAACTGTAGGCATATATCCATGTGGAAAATGTCCGAACTGAAGGCATGAAGCCACAAGATACGATCCCGCAAAACTTACGATCAGCAATAAACTACCTCAATGGGCCTGACGCGCGCGACGACACACACACGTGATCTAGACTCATGAAGTTGCATGAACCCACGAAAAGTACAGTATGGTAAAATACTAGCTCTTAAGGTAAAAAACTAGCTCTTAAATTGCCAAACTGTAAAATTATCGTACATTTGACCTTTTTGGGAACTATTGATCGTACATCGTACAGAGGGCCAAATTATCGTACAAATACGATAATTATCGTACCTCTGGCAACACTGCTGGAGCCCTAGCCAGATGTTGTGCAGCAGAAGGGATGCGGTCCAACCCAGTCCCTCCCCTCTCCATGCAACCAACCCGGGAGAGCATGGCCTTCAAACAGGAACTCGCAGGCTGCCTTGCAGCCCCTCCCTCCTCCCCCGGCTTCTCCGCCTTAAAAAAACCCAGTTTCCAGGATAATGGAGGCCCAGCCTTCCTAGCCCAAGTGGGTCCAGGCAAGGCAGGTTTAAAAAGGAGCCCACAGAAGAGCTCCAATCCAACCTCCCGGCCTGGCTGGAGGGAGGCCTGACATTCATTTGCCACCTCATTTCTAGAGCTGGGCACCGCAACCCGCAGGCCCTTTAGCAGCGAAGCCGGGTGGCCTGATCTGGGCCAGCAGAGCCTCAGCAAGAGGGAGCCTGCGGGGTCCACTCAGACATGGTGGCCCCACCGAGTCTTTCTCGCTGGCTCCGCCTGGGCGATCAAGGCAGCCAAAGAGCAAGAAGTGCTGAGGGGCATCTGGGGAGCCCTGGAGGTGGTTCACAGGGGGCCTGCTTCTTGGCCAAGCACAGGCCTCTCCGTGGCCAGGTGCCCCATCCGGAGCTCTGAGGAAGGGGAGGCCAGACCTCAGGCTGCTGGGCTGCTCTGAAGCGCTGCTGAAAGATGACCAGGGAGGCTGTCAGGGCACCCCACCTGGAGGAACTTCTGCAGGCAGGCAGCAAACTTCTCTGGTTTAGGGCCTGGTTCTCCCTTCTTCCTTCCCCCCAGCATTCCTGCCTCAACTACCCCCCCCCCTTTCTTCACCACCAAAGAGCTGGGAAAGAACTGGAGGGGCTGCACACTCCCAGGGCCCCCAGTTGCTCTAAGGAAGGAATGGCCCAAGCCGGACTCGGATGGTTTCTTCTTGCCCACTGGGGTTTCTCCCCACCCCCAAGGTTCGTCCAGCAAGCCAAGGAAGCACGTTGAGCCCAGCTATCACCTCTGCTTCTGGAAGTTCAGGGAAAGATGAGGGGGCATCTGGAGACCCTCCCCTCAGGAGCCACCAGCCTTTCTGACCCCCACGCGGGCAGGAGAGTCACAGACCCCCCCCTCGTCCTACCCCCCACCCCCAACCTATTCAGGGCATCTCCTTAGCTCTGGCAAATCCCCCCAGCAGTCTCGCCCTGCAGCCTGAAGTGGCTGAAAGACCCCCAAAAGGCTGTTGAGACCCCTGAGCCCAGCCAGGCCTTCAGCAGAGGTGGCCAGGAGGCTGGGAGGCAGCATGAATACCAGAGGCTTCTGTTGAAGAGGCCCCCGAGAGAAGAGATTTTCCGCAGACAGGAAGTGCCTGCAAAAGGCATTGAGCAAACCTCAGCAGGGCTCCATTTCCTTGCAGGGCTGGAGGGGGGCACGGTGGCAAGCGGGGGTCTCCCTAGAGCCCCAGCAGAGCTTCCAAAGGGGGCTCCTTCCAGGCACAAGGGGGGCAAATGAGTTGGGAGGTCTGGGAGTGGGGTGGGGACAGGGGGCTGCATGCCCCTGAGCTCCCCCTCCTATTGCTGCCCACAATTGGCTCTGCCTGATGATGTGCCCCCCACCCCCCCACCCCCCCAAAAAACTGGAAGCACACTAGGGATGGATTAAAAGAGGGGAGGGAGAAGGCAGAAGGGAGGCTAATTCACTGGATCTGGACCAAGCCACATCTTCCCCAAATGTCCCAAGAGAACAAGGTCAACTTTAAGCCAGCTTTGGCATATAATCCTTTCCTGAGTTACAGACAAGGCTGGTTTCCTTGCAAAAGAGCTGAGTTGTGTGATTCAGATACACACACACACACACACACACACACACACACAGAGGATTCAAACTCTGCAGAAAGGGTACTTCTGAATGGAGGCCACCCGACCTCCTTCTAGACAGCAACACCCACTAGCCCCTTGTTTGCAACTCCAGCTGAATGCCCACCCGGCCTCTCTCTCCAGGAGCAGAATGCCCCTAAGGCCAACGGGATGGCCCCCTCCTGCAGCAGCCCTCCAGCCCAACCCGCTGGGGGGAGGGGTGTCTCCAGAGCCAGAGCCCAGCAGGGCGCCTGTTTCAGCTGGTGCTGGGGCCTCCCCTCCCCCACCCCTGGTGGCAGCTGGGAGGGGGTCCTGCCTTGGTGGCAGCTCCTTCGTCCAGGTGGCCCCTCGGCAAGCATGAATCCTAATTTGGTTTCCTCCCCTTGAGGCCCTGCGCAGGAGAGGCGCCATGGGGTGCCTTTCTTTCTCCACCACCCAGCACAGCTCAATTCCGGGAAGCAAAGGGGGGTGGGGGGTGGCAGTCATCAAAGGCTGCCAAGAGCCCTCCCTCCCTCTGAGCAGGTTCCACAGCTCCTCTTGCCAGGGGGCTTCTGGCTGGGAAGAGAGACCAGCTGGGGTCCCCCGAAACTTCAGCTCCTTTGCCTACTAGCTGTGACGGGCGGTTCTCTTTCCCAAGGGTGCTGGAGCCTCACGGCCACCTTGCGGCCACCCACTGCCCTCTGCTCCGCAGCGTCTCCTGGCAGCCAGCAGCCCCACGGCATGTCCCACCGCAAACCCAGCAGCCTTTGTTTCAAACCCAGCCATGGAGCTCCCTCCTGTGTGGGCCTTTCAGTGAACTTCAGCCCAGTCTCCTGTGATGGATTCGGCCAAGGGCTTGAAATGCCAGCACCCCAAGGGAGGCCGGCAGGTGGAGGTGCCCAGCGAGTCAGCAGCCTGCAGGAGGCCCTGGGCTCCTCCACACAGCCATGCAGGGAGCCGTCCTTCATTGTCGGGGAGGGCTGGGGAGGGCCTGGAGTTGGCTGGGATGAAAATAAATCGCAGAGCAGCTGCGCTCAGCCAGTCGAGGCAAGCAGAGGAGAAGATGGGGAGGCTCAGTGCTGCTGCAGCTCTCCAGGCCTCCCCCTCCATGTTTGGAGGACCCGAAAAGAGAGACCAGCCACAAGGACAATGGCCATAGAGCTGGGATCCTGCCAGAGTTCTGGGTTGGGGGGAATCTTAGAAAGCAACGTGGCCATAAGTGCCAAAGACGACAGCCAGACGTTTGCCTCACAAGAGCTTGTGTGGCAGCCTTTCAGCAAGTGAAGTTGGACCTGGAATACAAAGATGGCAGCTGCCAATGCCAAAGAGTCCCCAACTCCCCAGGGAACCGCCAGTCCCTGCTCCTGGGGATGAGGCCTGGAAGGAGGCCAGTCACAGTCCTTCCCTTGGGGCCCAGAGCGGGCACTGCTCACCCTGTTCTCTGCAAACAGGGGCCACGGCAGCCACCTCACCTCACTGACCGGCACTCTTGGTGAAACCATAAGAAAACAGCCCTGCCATGAGGAGCCCCATCAATTCAGTCCTGGCAAACGAGGCTTTGTGTGTGTTGGGGAGGGCAGCGGGGCTAACAGGGGAACAGAAAGGGCCTTGCTTTCCTGTCCAATGTAGCAGTGAGCAGAATCCACTGGCAATGGAAGTGGCTTCCTAGGAGCTCAGAATAAAACCTCTTTCTTTCACAAACCTTTGGTAGAAGAAGGTCTCTTCAGAGTTATGTGTTCCGATGAACGACCTCAGACTCCCCCCAGGCATTAATTAATGAATTTCCTTGGAAATGGGGGATCACATGTAAAAACATCCTTGACTCGGATTTGTGGGAGGTATTTTGTCTGCAAGATTTTCAGGCAGGCTGAATTTCCTCTTGACTGAAGTTGTCATAGTCTCTCCTCCACCGCCCCCATCTCTCTCTCTCTCTCTCTCTCTCTCTCTCTCTCTCTCTCTCTCTCTCTCCCTCCCTCTCTCTCTCTCTCTCTCTCCCTCCCTCTCTCTCTCTCTCTCTCCTTGCAGCAGCGTTGATCCTTGAACAAGATGCTGCAACAAAAGCCTCCCAGCTTCTTGTGAGGCTGAGACACAACCAGGCTTACAACAGAGTCTTTGCCCTCTTGAATGGAGATTTACAAGTCAAGGTTCACAAATGGCCTCCTGGGAAAGGCCCCGAGAACCTTTATCAGCAAGGGAGGAAGGAGGCCAGGGCCGCCTTTGGCCAGGCAGAGTCCCCTTGGCAGTTGGGCGAATGAACAAGAAAAGAAGAGCCAAGGGAAGCCTTTAAAAGGGGTTTTGCAAGACATTAGCCTAGACAGGAAGGGGAAACTTCCCCTGAAGAAGGGATTCAGTGAAGGAAGGCACCCTGGCATCGAGGCGGGCAGCCTGCCAGGGGCCAGCGGGTGATGGGCCTGCGGCCTATCCAAGGAGGCCTGGAAAGGGACTTCTGTGGCGCCTCCTCCCCTCCGCTTAGAAGGCCGGGCACGTCTGAGCTGACCAGCTGTGCAGAAAGGTTGGCCAAAGCGCTCAGCTGGCCGCCCACCCTGAGTCCGCGGCTGCAGCAGAGCGCTGGCCTTGGCCGCTTCAGGAGGGACAGGGTGGAGGCCGGGCGGCCGCGGGGGCCCCACCCGAAAAGTGCTCCAGGCCGGGAGTGGAATTCGCTCGCTGCTGGGCGCTTCCACCAGCGGCTCTCTCGGCCGCTAATTGGCCGGGCAGGGCGCCTCCGGCCCGCAGCCAGCAAGCAGCCAATTAGGGACCCCCCCCCGACGGGCCCGCTAATGAGCGCGGCTCCTTCCCTGCTACCCCGCGACCCCCCCTCGCTCTGCCGCCTCCGCTGCCCGGCTGGTTCCTGTGAGCCGCCCCCGAGCCGAGGGGGACTGGGGCGCGGAATGAAGGGCGGCTGTTCTCCCGATCGTCCGAAATGGGTGGGGGCGCCGGAAGGGAGTGGGCTCCCCCCCCCCGGGAGTAGCCCTGGCCAAAGCAGCCCCTCCAAAGCCTCTGAGAAACGGTCCAGGAAGATCTTGAAGTCTCCGACAGGAGCAGCTGTCATTTTTTTCCATACATTCGGTAAAGGCGAATTAAGAAAATACAACTTTGGGGAGTTTATCCCCTTCCTTTCCTGAATCTCCGCAGTTCCTCTCCTGGCAAGGGGGCGCTGGGCCCCCCTTGTTCTCAGGAAGAGAGCAGCTGCACCCAGAAGGCTTCCAGCCTCCCCCAATTCAAGCCTCCCTGGGGAGCTGCCAGGTTGGGGGGGGGAAGCTGGCCCTTCCAGGCAGACAAGCCTTTGCAGACAGCTTGGTGGCCGCCCCCCCCCCTCCCAGCCGGCCTGGGCGCCTTGTCTTTTGCCTGAACAGCTGCTCAGCAGGCCAGGGAAGGGTTCTCCTCTGGCCCGCTCCCCTGCGGCCGCCACTGCTGATGAGAGGTTTAAAGACAAGCCTTGGGCAGAGGAGCCACCTGCTCAGAGGACCAGGAAGAGCAGCAGGTGAGGAAAGGGTTGGCCCCATCAAAGCTGAGCCAGGTGGGTGGCCGAGTCTTATGTTCCAGATGGACCGGCCCTCGGAGAAGCCAAGAAATGGTAGTGAGTGCAGCATCCCAGTGAAGGGAGAAGCCAGAGAGGCCATGAGGATCAGCCCTTGGCCAAGCACCTGGGGTCCAATCAGGACCCTCCATGACTAGAACTCTGACTCCACCCATTTCCTGTCTAAGCTCCACCCACCTCATATGCCCCACCTGCTTTTCAGCCCTCTCCCACTTTTGTGAATGGAGTTGAGCTCTCTGCGGCTGCTTTTGTGATATCAAATGCAAAATGTTCCTTCTTATTTATAAGATTCTGACTGATGGCCTTTTAGCCCCATTGGATTCCAAGTAGTGTACAGGGAGGCACATCAGAAAGTCCCCGTTGCAGATAACAAATTCTCCTATCAACTATTTCAAAACTGTGTCAGTTGGACTGTGCCTCACCTGGCCTCTCTCAGCTGGGATGCTGCACCACCAGGAGCCATAAATGATGGACAGATGAAGAATGATTTCTAATCATTCTTCCTACTTTAGAGGCCTTCCAAAATGCTTTCTTCTGCCAAGGTTTGTTTGCAGGAACAGCAGTAAAGAGCCTTGGATCTTGAAATGGCCTTCTGAAATCAACAGGGGGATCTCTTCCCAGCCACAACCACTGTGCTAAGGCCATGGAAAGCTCCATCTTTGGGGTCAGCCATTCTGCCTGCCTCCTTCCAGTGGAGCCTCTGTGATTTCAGCATTTAATGTCTAATTTTAGCTCCCCTTGCCCACACAAACACCTCCAACTTTGCCCACACAAACACACATGCACACCCCCACCCTGTAACCTTCCAGTAATTCCATTTGTGGTTTGGCAAAGAGCCCAACTCTGGGGAAGGTTTTCCAGAAACCACAGGCATCTCAGAAAAAGCAGGGAAGGGAAGGGCAGCCATTCAGCTTAGCAGCTGCCTGCGGAAGGGAGAGAGGCTGCCTGGGGCTGCAGCAGCTGCTGAGATCCAGCAGGGGGTTTGTTCCTCTGCAGTGGGGGTGGGTGGGTGGGAGGCTCTGGGGACCTGCTGATTTTGAAGCTCAATTATTAGCAACCCAAAGCCCCCCCCCCCGATTTCCTCTTCATGGCCAGCAATGACCAGAGAAGCGGCTTCAGAGTTGAATCCCTTCCTGGCCTCATTTTCGGGCCCCTGGTTCCCCTTAAATCTTGGCTTCAGGGAAGTGTGAGAGTCCCCCTGGCTCCATCTGGGAAGAGGCCCCAAAGGCTCAAAGCCAGCCCTGCAGAGGCCTTCTGCTGAGCTGCCCTCCTTCCCCTGGGGTCTGCAATGCAGGGCAACAGCCAGGCTGCCTCCATCCTAGAACTCTGTACAACCTTGCAGTCTCTTAAAAATGGGGAGTTGCACAAGGAGTGGTAAAGGTGAGACATTGAAGAGGCCTCTTGAGGGTTATTATAGGCCCCAAATCATCCCTCACCCCCTCCCACCCCCCCCACCCCCGTCTCTGGGCCTCCGTTGCCTGGGCTGGCGTTTGGGGGCTTTGGGGGTGCAGTTGGAATTGAACAGGCAGCCCAGAAGCACATCGCACCCCTTCGGATCCCCCCTACGTTTCTCAGCCCTTTTCCTGCCTTTTTACTGGTGGGGAAAGGAATGTGCTGAGCTTTTAGGACTCGGAGACCAGGCATGACGGAGAGAGACCGGGGCAATTTCTGGAAGCCGCCCATGGAATAATTTCAGATGAAGGAAGCAAATTACTTGGGACATGCAGGGTCCTGGTTTCAACCTCAAGTTTAATTTTGGCATTCTAGCAAAATCGACGCTTTCCTGGAAGCCTAAACCAGGCTTTCATGTCTCTGCTGGGGCCTGGAGTTTGAGCAGAGCCCTCTGATAAAATCACTTTATCCAAATAGCTCGGATTGTGTGACTTTTTATTTACTTAGGTGGTATTGCTAGACCCACGGAAGGTTTGGCTGCTGTGCAAGGCCAGTGACCAAGATATTTCCCCTGCAAGCCGCCTGCCTGCCTGAGAGTGGTGGGCTGAGCTGGGCCCCATAGCAAACAGCTCTCCCTCTCCTTGGTCTGCACTTCCTGGATTATTGTCTGGCAAGGAGGAAGTTGAGACAAACCGCAGGTGACATTTTAGACCTGGGTGGTTTCTTCTACACCATGTTTGGATCCACCCTGAAGGCCCCTGGTGTTCATCCACCTGAGCCCTCTTCCCTTCTGCCATTTCTCCTCAGGAATCGCAGGCTACGGGGAGTAGCTGAGTAGGTGACCTTTCTCTGAGCCACCAGGTCCCATGAAAAGGGAGAAGGCCAGCCAGGCCCAAGGAAACAAGAGCCTGCTACTACATTTGCCGTCTGGAAGAGAAGCATCACAAGCCCCCCCCCCCCCCAAAGCAGGATGTGGCCAGCAATGGCCCTCCGAAAGCCCTGAGCCTCGTCTGATGCTCCTGTCAGCCGAGAGGCAACACTTCAGCCTGGCCTTTGGGGAGAGGACCTCACTAGAAGGACTGAGGGGCTTGGGGGGGAGGGGCTGCTCTTGGGCTGAAAGCAAAGGAGGATCCTTGAGTGGGAAGCTCAGAAGGGCCAGGAGCGGCCCAGCTGAGGCCGTAGCCGGATCCGGGAAGGGAACTGGGCACCTTCTGCTCATGGCTCTGGCAAGCAGGTGAGAGAAGCATCAGGGGCCCAGAGATGGCACCGCTGGCAGGACCCCGACACCTGCCTTGTCCTGTCCAGGAGCTGGGTGCAAAGGAGATCCATCCTCAGTTCTGCTCCTGGTGGGATCCTCCAACCTGGAGCTCCTGCCGGCCCCTCTCGTGCCAAGGGATGGCCGGCATTTTGCTGGAGGCCCACCCAAGGCATGGAAGCATGTTGGCGTTGGATCCCATCAACCTGGGCAGCTCAGATCGATGGAACAGGGTTGGTGAGGCCTCTTCAGCAGGAAGGCCCACAGAGAGACCCACACAGGCATCCTCTTTCCTGGGGGGGGGGGCATCCCACTGCTTTCTGCCTCTTTCTCTTCCTCCAAAGGGGAGGGAGGTATGACTGTCCCGCAGGGAGCTAACCCCTGGGGCCCCTCTGCCCTTTGCTTAGCGGCCTCTTGGCTGGCCGGGCAAGAGATTTTCCCACCCTGGCCGGATTCAAGGCTCAGTCTGAAACAGGGGCCTCCTCTCCCTCCCCAGAATCCAACTCTTCCGCATTCCCACAAGAGCTCTGCCAGGGAAGGCAAAAACAAAGCAGCCTTGAGCTCTCCTGACGTCAGGCTGCACATCCCAGCAACTGCGGCGGGTCTAGTCAGCCGCCAGTTCTCTGGAGCTGGATGGAAGGGAAGGCTGCCTCTGTGGCTGCACCAGTTGAAGGGCTTTGGCGGGCTGGGCCCCCTTCCGAATTAGATCTCAGGGAATATGCGGTTCCTTTATGAAGATTCCTCTACAAAATGCAGCCTTGGGGAGCTGCAGCCCTTCCTCCTGCCCTGTGGATTGCTAAGACCCAGGCAAGGCATCTGGGGACCCTTCATGCCACATCCTCCTCCTCCTCCTGCCTGCTGCCCAGTGCAGCTGAGCAGCAAAGGCCCTGAATGGCTCCAACAAGGCCTTTAATCATGCGGCAGGCAGGAGAGGCTGGCTAAGGGCACCAGCGTCCGTTCCATGCCTAGCAGCTGTCTTGAGAGCCGAAGGGGCCGGTCAGGCCAAGGAGATGCCTGGGCAAAAGGTTTATCCCAACTGAGGATACAGCCTCCCTGCTGTCAAGGGCCCAGAGGCTTCAGGAAATGGGTACTCAGGATTCCTCTCCCTGAAAGGGGATAAGGTTGCATTTGCTGCTAGGAAAGGCGAGGAGGAAGACCCCCTATGAACGTGGAGGGCAGAGAGTTCAGGACAGGTTTGCAAGTGCCCCCCTCCCCCAAGGCCAACCATGGGCTCAAGAAAGGGCAGCCCTCTCCCACCTCCACTGCTCCAGCTTTTGTTGTGCAAAAAGATCAAACGGCGTGTGTGTGTGTGTGTGTGTGTGTGTGTGTGTGCCTTGTTTCTCATGGCCTGGCATTTTTGCACAGCAGAGCTGGGGTTAATGTCGTCTTCCTTGCAGCAGGAATACTGAATGTGCATCATCTCGTGTGAGTGTATGAGTTGCACGAATGTGCCCCTTGCAGCTGCCTTGTTACCGGAGGGTCTCTTCCTGTCTCCCCACCACCGCCACCCACCCCCGTCCTCTACACGTGATGGTCCCCAACTCTTGTGCTTTCTGATCCTGGGACCTGGCCATCCCTTCCGAGCCAGGTAGCTTGAGGAGATCTCAGAATGGGGGGCTCCCCCTGTCCGACCCCTGAGGTTCTGGCCCTTCTCCTCAAGGTGAGCTACCAGCTTTCCACTGACCTCAGGGAGAGAGAGAGAGAGTGAAGGGCTCTTGGGTGACCTCTGCAGACCAAGGCTTGGGCCATTCCAGAGGCAACACTTTGAGCATTTCCATGGTGGCAGGAAGGACAGGCACTCCTCACCTGCTGCCTGCTGCTACCAGCATCCTATCCCACTGATCTGTTAGGAAGGAGACAGGCGCCAAGATATTTTGTTCCTTTATTAGGTGTGGCCCCTGAACCTGCCACAGGAGCAACCCAACTCAAAATACACTGTGAAGAGCTTTGCTGGCCTCCACCTAGGACAATGCTCACCTGTAGACTTCCCCTCCCCACCTCTGGGGGAGGGAGGAGGACACTCAAGGGCGGCCTTTAAGCACCTGGGGCTTCTGCTGGCACCCACCTGAGATGGCCTTTCTTCCAGCTAGGAGCAAGACGCTCCCCTGAAGGTCAGGCTTTCTGCAACACTAACGTGGCACCTTCATGTGGGGCTCTGCCAGACAACCCCACTTTCCCCCCACCAGGTTGGTGAATAGGCCCTGCTGGTACACTGGGTGGGGGGGGGGCATCCACCCTGCACCCGCTCCCCACCCGCTCCTTCTTTCTAACAGAAAGTTTAGGTGGCACTTTAGAAAGTGAGCGAGGTTTTTGGTGTGCAAAGAGCCCACTGCCCCCGGAGCCCCTGGCACCTCCTCAAACGGGGCACCGAGGTCGCAGTCACCCCCACTTCAATCAAGGGAAATGGGTATATTTAGCCATGCCAGATGGGCATACAAGGCAAGGGGTTTTAGTGCTTTTGCTCTGCTGCCCTTCCAAAGCAGCCCTGGTACCCAAGCTGCTCAGAGGAGTCACGGGGAAGGCGCTGGCGGCAGGACGCCTGGCAAGGGTATCCAGTCAGGTCATCCCGAACTTACTTCATTGCCAGGCTACCAAGTGCCCCTGCGAGGCCCGCAATGAAGCCCCCCCGCCAGCCATACCGAGTCCATGCTCCGGGAGTTGGCATCCCTCAGCAGCTGCTGGGTTCAGACTGGACACGTAGAAGGGAAGAGACTCAAAGTCAGAGGGCACTGAATGAAACCGGCATCAGCAGAGCATGGAGGGTCACCGGCTTTGGTGTTTTGCTTTTGCTGGGGCCCGAGGATCACTCGCGGTGGAAAACGTACTCCGTGTACGAGGTCCAGATCTTGTCATCCGTCTGTTCGTGGGCAAAGGCGCACGTCCCAGTGGAATTGCAGGCCACCATGTTGAAGCCGGCATCGGCCAGCCGATCGAAGGCCTGCTCCAGGAAAGTGAACTTGAGGTAGTACCTGGAGGTGTAGCGCTCAGGGGGCCGGTCAGGGTCCCTGCTCTCGTTGAGGGTCTCCCCAAAGACCTCCTTCGCCAGGGAGGTCTTCCCACACACCATGATTCTTGCCACCCGCCGGAACTTGGCATCCGTTTGGCTGTCTCTCCCCAGAGTGTAGGAGCCCCGATAGCCGATGGTGATGAAGCCGGACCGTCGGGCCTCCTGCCCCCCAGTGGCTCCAGCTGTGGTGGTCAGGGAGCTGCCAGGGAGGCCGGACAAGAGTGTGCCAGCTGCCCCCAGGGTGCGGGCGGCCTCTGTGCTGGGGGAGAGCTCCTCGGGGTCGCTGTTGCAGGGCTCCTCGCCCAGGGAGTCTTGCTGGCTGATCTTGGGTGCCAGGCTCTTGGCCAGTTCAGGCAGCTTGAAGAACTCGGCCTCCCGCTGCAGGCGGCTCCGCTCAGGGAAGCGCTCGGGAAGCACCAGCTGCCGGTCCCTCAGGTAGTCCAGGATGTAGCGGAAGAGGAAGCCGTCCCGGTCGACAAAGAAGCGGCCTTTGCTATCCCGGGCCAAGGACTGGGCACTCTGCTGGCTGAAGAGCTCGCAGAGAAAGGAGCCGGGCATGCCCAGCAGGGTGCTGTGGCGGGTGAGGTAGATCTGTCCACCCACGTTCAGCTCCACGATCTCTGGGAAAGCTGAGCCCTCTCTGAGACTGGCACCGCTGGTGTTGTCTGCCAAGGCCATCCTGAGGCCCCTCTGGGAGAGAAAGGAAGAAAGAAGCGCAGGGAGGTTAGGCCCTTCCTGCCTGGGTGGGGGTGCTGCTCCCGGGCCTTTCGGCGGCCTGCCGTCCCCCCCCCCATGTGGACACCTCTCAACTCCGCAACCATCCTTTGGCTGTTACCCCTGTTGCAGAAGGAACCCCAGAAACAGACAGCCACGACCGCTGAGGTGCTTGGCCAGCAATCTGACCTCTGCCCAAAACTGCCCCTGCCACGCAATGCCCAACATGGGAGTCTTGATCAATTAAAGAAAAGAGTGAGTTGATGGAATGGGGTTTGCTGGTCAGTTTAATTTGGATACAGGTAAAAATAGAACAAACGGCTCATTTCCAAAGAAAGGTTGCAGAACCTGTCCTCATTTATGGCAAGATCCATTTGAATCCACGCATCATCCCATTTGAGCTCTTTGGGGAGGGGGGAATGCCTCTCCCAGCAGAGTCCCAGAATCCTCCAGCTGGCATTGCCCCCCACTCCCCCCCCCAGCCTTCAAGCAGTTCGGCCTCTAAGCCTGGCTCAGGTCCATGAATCGAAGGTTTATTGGAGGAGACACCTGATGCCTCTGGGAAGAAGAGTCCTTCTCGGGTCCATCAACTGAGCAGGGAACTGGGACAGGGCTTTGGGCGCAGCCCTCCCTGCCCCCGGGGGACCCTCCCTTGGCCTGCTGGTCATGAGATCCCCCCCCCCCCCCTGTTTTGGACAGCTCAGCCTGGAGGAGTCAGAGGACAGGCAAGGGAAATAAAGGGCTTTGGGGCTTTTCTATCCCAGGTCTCCTCCTTTCTGTTTGTGCAAACACTTTTTGGCCAGAAGGTTGGAATTTCTGAGGAAAAGTGAAGGGCTGTAGTGGTGAGGACACTTAAAAGCTGCCCCATTGGATGCCATTTCTTTTCTCCTGGTCCTGCACGGTCCAGAGCTTCCCAAGCCTGAGCGGGGGAGGGGAAGGAATGCATGTGGCCCCCATAAAGGTATTCCCTCTGGGCCCCTTTGCTTCCCCTTTGGACTGGGCCCCACTTGGAAGCCGAAGTCGGCCAAAGGGGTGGCCTGGTCTGGTCCTTATTTCCTTCCTTGCAGGATGGGATGACCTAATCCCCCCCACTCCGAGCACACACAGATCGGAGCAGCCTTTGTGTTGGTTCTGGGAAGAGGAGAACGGGAGAAGGCAAGGGGGAAGGGCGGGGGGAGGCTCGGAGTAGGGATGGAGGGTATTGATTTCCAGGCGCGCAGCTCCCTCTGGGTCAAGGACCTCGCCAAAAGCGGCCCAGCCGCCGTTGGACTCGCCTGCTGAGCCCAGGGCGCCGTTTAAAACGCGGCTTCGGAAGGAAGCAGCTGCTTCACCCACGCGCGCACACAGAAGCGGGTGAGCGGACATGGAGCTCTGGCACACCCCGGCCTCCCGGTGACAGAGGCCCCGCTCCAGAAACCCTCGGGAGGGAAGGACGCCTTCCTTGTTCCAGAGCTCCCCCACCTCCTACACACGCGTTGCTCCATCCCGTCATTCTGACGGTCCTTCAGATGAAGCTGCCTTTTCCTGCGTGTTCGGCCCCCCGGCCGCACCTCGCCGCTGTCCACGGTCCGCAATACTGAATGTGGAGAATTCCGCGCGTGGAAACGGGCCTGCCAACGGCAAGCCGCCCCCGCTGCAAAGTTCCTCTGGAGAACAAGTGTGCTCCTCGGACCTAGATGCCAGAGCCAGGCCGATGGCCGTCTGCCCTCGCTCACGCGCGGAACCGCGTTGTCCGGCCAAGGGCGCTGCCCAGCGGGCCTTCGGCTTACGTTCCCAAAAATCCCAGGCGCAACCTGGCGGCCGGTCAGCACCCGCCCGCCCCGCAGCCTGCCCGTCTCTCGGATAGGCCCCTTTCCGCACGTACTGCGCCAGATGCGCTCCCGTCTTGCGCCCACCTTTCCAGCAGCGGCTCCGGGCGGCAAGCGCGAGGTCTCCGAGGCCAGGACGAGCCGCTCAAGCCGCAGCCGGCAGCGCCCGCCTCCAATCGTCGCGCCGCGCCGCCCCCGCGCCAAGCACCTCCAGGCGGGACGGGGGTCTTGCTGGGCGGAGGCGGCTTGGCCGGCGCCGTCCTGGCCGTCTTGCGCGGCGGTTCCTCACTCTCCTCGCCGCCCCCTCGACCCGGCCGCTTTTATTCGCGGGCAGCCTCGGCAGGCCCTCCCCCGGCTGGTTGACGACACGCGCCTCGCCTCCTCCCCCTCCTTCCTCCGGCAGCCCAGCCCAGCCCCCGCCGCTCTTGCCCTTCCTCGGCTGACTGGCCCGCCGTTGGTTCGGCGCCAGGGGCCCGGGAGAGAAGGGGGCGAGGACAGGCTAGAACCCGCGGAAAACCAGCAGGGCCTTCCCGGGGGCGGCCAGGGGTTCCACGCGGACAGCCTCGGGCGCACCAGGCACCGAGCCGCGCCTCCGACTCGCAAGCGCAGGGCAAGGGGAGCCCGGGATCCGCCGTGCTTCGAATTCCCGAGGCGGCCGTTCGACCAGGATCCACGCAGATTGTTGACAAGCGTGGGTTGTGTGCCCGGAGCCTCGGTTTTAGCAGAAATCCCAGAATCTTCATGCTCAGCCCGGGCGCTACAATTAATCCAAAGACCGGTGTGGCTGCCCGTCCCATGTGGCACAACATGATAAACACAAACAGCATCCGCAACACAACCCACTCTCCAAAACCACACTCCCTAAAGCACAAGCCCCCCCCCCAATCTCTGGGCTCATCCCGGTGGTGGGGGCGGGGGGGGTGTTTCCAGTTTGCTCTTAGGAGCTTCCAGGCTTTGGAGCAAGGCCGCCAGCAAGGAGAGGAAGCAGCTTCTCCAAACTCTGTCAAAAGAACTGTTGCCCCTACAGCCCCCCCCCCCAGCTCCTGCTTTCATTGTGCAAGTGGTTTGCAGAATAATTCTGCCGTTTTCATTAAAACAGTGCAGAAGCTCCAGCTCCTCATCGGGCACCCAAAGGCAGAAACTTGAGCACAGAAAAGAGCAAAGCAGTTTGGGGACAGGGCATCATGCAGAAAGCTCAGCTGCCTGCAAGGAGGATGCCTCCCTTGAGGAAAGCATTGGAACCTCCCTCCCTCCCTCCCAGGCCCAGGTGTGGCACCTTGGAATCCAAGCTGCCAGGTTCTAATCTGGACAGTGGAGTCCTTGGTTCTAACACTGATTATGTTCCCTGGTTGGGTAATGAGATGTCTGCAAGGAAACAACCAAACTTAGAAAAAAACCAGGTTCAAATACTCTCTTCCATCAGAATCTGGACAGTTTTAGACACTAGGAACAATAAGTTCTTGCTTGGTAGAAACTTCTAGAACAGTGCAGCCTGCTCAGAAATAATCATTTATGTGACTAAAAATGCTTTTCAGCCAGGGCACCAAAGCAGTGGGTGGCCTTGAACTGGAGCAGACATGTGGTGGAGAAAAAGGGGGCAGGGAGGGAAGCACAAAATAAGCCAAGGTGTACCCCTAATTGTGTATCTAAGTTTTTCAGGGAGCAGGTGGCCTGACCAGCCAGGATTTGAGGAGAGACAAAATCAACTCAAGTGTCCTCAGGGCACAATGCCCATGAAGGCTAAGGGAACAAATAGACCGGGCTCCAGACACTGGTGAGACCTTGAGCTTTCCAGCTGGGGAGAGGGGCCCCCCTTGACTCTGCAGAAACAACTTGGCTTCAGCCTCTCGCTTCTCCAGGGGACGTGGCATTAATATTTATGAAGTAATTACAGGGTTCTCCCATTCCTCTGCTGCTCCCTATGACATAATATATACCAGCCAAAAATCGAAGTGCGGTGCCAAGTTGCTCTTGGGCCCTAAAGCAGCGTTGGAGTGTGATGGATCACAGGAGGAAGTGCAGACAAGGGCTGTGAAATGCCAGAGGGCTGAATTAATGGCTATCAAGTCCAACCCTCTCATTTTTACTGCTCTCGCTAACCCTCAGCATGGGCTTCTGTCCCTCCCTCCGCATATGGAATGCAGAGCGAGACTGCGGCAACCACTCACTCGCTCACCAAGAGCCAGGCCAGGCTGGCAGGAGGGCTCCAGGTGGGGTGGCAGAACTGCAGGGAATCTGCTGCAGCCGGTGCTGTTGGGGGTCAAGAGCTCAGCCATTGGCTGGACTCCCATGAGGTCACAGAAGATTCAAGGCTGGAGAAACACAAGCCAAGAGACAGATTTCCCTTTGGCTGTACGAGCCTCTCCAGCCCACCTGTGTCCCCCTGGTCCTGGGACAACTTTGCCATGAGGGAGGAAGAGCAGCAGGAAGCTTTTTACACCCCCCCCCACACCTTTTTTCCTTCCTGGGTGCTTTGGTTGCTTTTCATTCTTTCTCCGGGAGACCAAAGGTTGGTCCTCGTTACCCAGGGCTGCTTCCCCCCTTCCTGGCACCTGCACAGGTCACACTCACTGCTGCTTCTCTCAACCACCAGGGAGAAGCAATTCCAACACAGGCAAACTTTATTTCTCCTGGCCAGGTAGGCAAGTGTTACTGGTGCACAGAGCTGCCCCTCCCCACTCGGTGGAAAATTTTGCAAACCATTGGAACAAACCGTCCCATTCAGCAGGGGAGGCAAAGCCGGCCAGGCCAACCACCGTCACCAGCTAGCGCCCCCCCTTCCCCCGTTTTGTGGATGTTTTGCCGCATCACAAAATCTCAGGCAACTTTTGGGCGTTTGATTTTTAGTGGGTTCTCTCCTGCTGAAGGAGGCTCTGCGTCTCTTCCGATTGCCAGGTGCTCCTCAGCTGTGGCTGTGCACGTCCAACCTGTTGCCTGAGTGAAGGAGACCCAACCTGTCACATGACTGGGCAGATGTCCTGCTTTGCAGGCAAGAACTCCAAGCCCACCTGTGGGAGGGAAGAATATGCGCTTTTGACCTGTGGAGTTGGGGTGACACATGCGGAGCTGGTCTATTGGCCCCGGAACAGCTTCGTCGGTCCCTGCTCCCCCTCCCCCCTCCCCCTCCTTTCAGTGAAGCAGAGAGCCAGTTGTCGTCCAGCAGGTCTGGGAAAAGGGGCTGGGTGGTCCTGAGGGCTCTGAATCCCCTCCCATTGGTTGGCTGGCTAAATGTACCTGCCACCCATCTCCCTAGCCAGGTGGAGAGGCCAGGCAGTCGGGCCTCCAGGGACTCGCCTAGTAATCGCGCCTCTTCATGACTTTCAGGAAGTCCTGCTCGGTCACCTCCCCGTCGCCATCCAGGTCGGCCTCCTGAATCATTTCCTGCAGGGCAGAGAGGGAGGCTGGGGAGCAGGAAGACCCTCCCCACGGGGGCAGCCGGGACTTGCAGGGCTGGCAGGGTCCCTGGGCGGGTGCGGGGGAGAACCACCTGCAGCTCCTCATCGGTGAGCTTCTCCCCGATCTCAGCCGCGATCTGCTTGAGGTTCTTGAAGGCGATCCTGCCGCTGTCCTTGTCCACGAAGAGCTTGAAGGCCTTCAGGATGTCCTCCTTGGAATCGATCTCGGACTGCGGGTTATTTTTTTTTGGGGGGGGGGGGGGGGGCAGGGCAGGAAGCTTCTTCCTCTCGCCTCGCGAGCCTGCTGCCCGCCCCCCCCCGGCCCGAGGCTTCCCACCCGACCCCTCCCACTTCAGAGGACGGAGGTTTAAGGGGAAAGCTCGGGGTGGGGGGCTCCGGTCTGGCAGCCCTACCATTTTCTGGGCCATGACGGAGTAGAAGGCATCGAAGCCGATCTTGCCCGCGCCCTCCTTGTCCACCTCGGCCACCACCCGGCGCAGCTCCTCCTTGGTGGGGTCGAAGCCCAGGGCGCGGATGGACACCTGGCGGGGGGGGGGCAGCGGTGGTGAGAACGAGAAGGGGACAGGGATCGCCCCGCCCAGCCCGGCCCCGCTCGCCTTCAGGTCCCGCACGTCGATGGTGCCGGTCCCGTCCGCGTCCAGCAGGTCGAAGGCCTCCCGCATCTGCTGCTTGTGGGCCGCGCTGAGCTCCAGCTTCGGGCCGAGCTTCCTCCGCGGCGAGGCCGCCGCCGCTCCCTTCGCTTTATAGGCCTGGACGGGCGAGAGCCTCCATGACCGCCACCCCCCCCCCTCAGCCCCGGCCCCTCTTGCCCGCCCGCGGCCCACCTCACCATTTACAGCTCCTCGACTGGCGTTGCCAGGGCGACACACGGGGGCGGGGCAAGCGCCCTGCCCCTCCCTCGCCCCGCCCCCCCCAGAAAAGAGGCAGAGACAGGCAGCACGTGATCTCGTCTGTATTTGTCACTCATCAGGCAGCCACAAAGGCTGGTAGGCGAGCAGGCAAGATCCCCAACCGCCAACTCCTCCCCCAGGACGGGCTCCCCCCCCCCCAAGACACACACACACACACACACACACACACACACACACAGGCAGGGCTTGGAGTCTCTGCCTCCATACCAGGCCAGGTGCCGCATGGAAACAAAAGCCCCCTCCGGAGCCCCACTTGAGTGGGACTATCCCCCCCAGCACCCTCATTTGTTCACTGGGCGACAAAGTGGGCAGGAGTCCTTTCTTCCAGCCTGCAGGTTCCCTGGGCAGCGAAAAGCGCCCTGGACTGGAGGCAGACCCCAAAGGGTTAGGGTCATACTTACCTGCATCTCTGCTGGAGTCAAGAGGGGCTTCATTTAGCAAGGGAGCCTCCCAGGCAGGCCAAGAGGCCGGCTGCCCTGCCCACCATGGCTCTGTGGAGGAAGGGCCGGAGCCCAGCCAAAGCAGAGCTTTGTGTTCCAAGCCTGGGCTACGGAGGAGGCCTTGCCTGCCACTCCATACCCTATTATTTTTCCTGAAGGGTCCAATAAGCATTTGGCACCAGGTTGGGCTTCCCTCACGCATTTCAGGGAAGTACAGAGGGGGCGGAGGAGGAGGAGGACACGTTTTAAGTTCAATTGATCTTTCCTACAGAGAAGGCCGCCATTCTGACGACGCTCTAAAAAAAAAGGCCCCATCGGAGGAGCCCAGGAGATCTTCTTAAGGAGGCTGATGTTGGCTCAGGTGGTTTATAAAACCCATAAAAAGGCTTCACCAGCAGAGATTCTCAGGGAGGAGCAACTCAAGGTTGCTGGAAACCTTGTCAGACCCACCCGTGTACCAATAGGGACACCCGGAAACCAATCTTTAAAAAAAGCTCCAGTTCCAATCCACAAAGGACGATCTAACAACTTCTAGGAAAATGGAATCAGTCCACGGAAGGGCAGCTGCCTGGCTGTCCCACACCCTTCCTCCTCGCAAGGTCCAGCCCGGAGACGCACACCAGGGCCTGGCAGAACTGAGCTGAGTGGCAAATGCTTCAGCCAGGACAGGCAGCCCCTCCCTTCCATCATGCAGGAGGTAAGTCCGGCTGTGCTCTCCAGGTCCCACCCTACATCCATCCTTTCTGCCGGGAGGTCCAGGCCGAGGAAGCAGAGGCCAAGGGGGTGGGCCCTGGGGGTGGCCTCTGCTCAAGAGCCTCCCGACAGCTTCCACACACCGGCGCCGGTGGCTTAGGCAGATTCGCCACTCTCCAGGGAATTGATGATGTGCTCCGGCTTGTTGCCAGCTGCACACTGCTCCCACATCTGGAGATAAAGCCGCTCCAACTCCACTGTGTACTGCTTGGTGTTGAACAGGGGGCTGGAGATTCTCTGCTTCCAGACCTTGCCACGAATCTTCTTCAGGCTGCAGGGGCAGAACAAGCTGCCAATGGTTAGAAGCCCCCCCCCTCAGATGTTCCGACTGCCAGGCCCAGGCGTTGCTCCTCCGGGCCCCTTTGGCAGAGGGGTCTGCGCTTCCAGGACTGAACCCACGCCAGCCTTCCCACCCCTGGGAAACACACTTACTATTCTAGATCCGTTCCCAGTTTCACCGCAACGTCTTCGTATTCCTGCCGACTCTTTGCGATGAGTTCAGGGCAGCCCAGGCAAGTCAGCTGGGAGGCTGCCACCCGGGAGGCCAGCGTCTCTCCTGGAAGCAAAAGGCCCACAGCTGCTCAGCCACAGGCCACTTTCCTGACAGGTTGAGAGAGGGGCCCCCTCCCCCCCTCACCTGGCATCGTGACCATGGGAGTCCCAGCCCAGAGCACGTCCATCCCTGTGGTGTGGCCGTTGCAAAGGGGAGTGTCGAGGCAGACATCGGCCAGCTGGCCCCTCCTCACGTGCTCTTCTTTGGGAGCCACAGGGGAGAAGATGATGCGGTTCTGGGGCAGGCCCATGTTCTGAGCATACTGCTGGATATTGGGCTCTCCCACGGCTGGGAACCGCAGCAGCCATAAAACACTGTTGGGGACTCGCTTCAGGATCTAAAGGCAGGGAAGGCAAAATGAGAGGCTTTAGGCCCAGACGTAGCCTCCACTCTCAAGTCCAGGTCTTAAGAAAGGACCCAGAGAGACCACTCCCCAATTATACTCACATTAGCCCACATTTGCAGAGTGGATGGGTCAATCTTATAAAGCTGATTGAAGTTACAGTAGACCACGGAGTCTTCCGGCAGCCCATACTGGGATCGAGTGGTGACAATGATGGTGCGTGGAACCTCCTCACCAGTTGCCGCTTTGTTGTTGATCTAAATGGAAGAATCCACTCAGGGTGGCGGTGGAGCCTGCGGGCCCCCTGCCACTGCCTCCCCTCTTCCTCCCTCCAGAATCCCCAACAGGAGGCGGGAGGCAAGAGACTCACCTGGGTAGTGGCTAATCCATTGCTAATGTTGAACCCGTTTATGGTTATCTGAATTTGCCCACGGTTTATCATATCAATCACAGCTTCCGCAATCGTGTTCATGGGGATGACAGGCATGCTGAGACCAGCACTGCTGTCTACGTTGTCTCCTCCATCGGGACATTTCATCTAGAAGCCAAGAGAAGCCAGGAGGAAGCAGCCAAGCCTAACCTCTAACCTACTTCATATCCCTTTCCCCTTCCCTCGATAGGTTAAGAAGCCTTTTCATTTCCCCATTTGCAACCTTCTACGAAATGGCCCATGCCTCACCTTTACTATTTTCACATCAGGCAGGCTGTCCAGGAAGGCCTTTAGATCAATGCCATTCAGAACAATTCGGTTATCATAAATATGCCCATTCGATTTAAAGTCAATAACTGCTTTTTTCTGAAAAAAAAGAAAAGAAGTGTGTCATGCTCCTGGTGGAGACTGACTCTGAGGGAGAGGAGGAACAGCCAACAGGGAGTGGAAGTGTGGCTCCGGAGGTTGTGGAGGAGGCTGGGGAAGGGCAGAGGCCATCTGGGCCGTCAGAGGAGGACCCAGGCCCATCCCCTCTCCATCCTAGGGCACGCAGGGAGGAGAGGATAAGGGAGAGACATGGTCTACTTGGGAGGAGGGGGCCTTGATCCTCTTCATGGGCTGCAGCTGTGACAACTGGGTAAGAGGATGGACCTGCGTATGGGAGAGTGCTGGAAACAAAGCGTGGCAATATCTCTAGTTTACGGTTCCTCTCTGAGTTTGGCATCCTTCCCAGTGTGTGTTCTGATATTTGTGGATATCTTCCAGCCCTTATCTTGCCTGGTTTGTGTTGTTTTTTACTCTTTATAATTTAAAGGACATTTCCTCCTTCTTGTAACTGCTTGCATGGGAGTATTTTTGTCTCCAGTCAAGGATATTTGGAGCTTGGAAGCAAAGTGAAGGAAAAAAAGGGGCGTCACCTGTTTTTTGTGACTGTGTTTATTTTGTATCCCACCCTGGGTCATTACAAAATGCTTTGAGAAGGCTGGAATTGAGGCTTCTGTTAACTTCAGAGAAACAAGCTGGCCAACTCTAGCCTTGCTTGATGAACCCCATGGTACCTTCAGGTGTGGGAACATGTTTGCATGATCTCCAATGAAAAATGTATTGGGCATGTAAGCCAGCTTCTCGGAGTACTGCTCAGCGACTTCAATGGGTGAAGTTTCTCTATCTGTGATGATGTAATCCATGAATAAGGCGCCGCTTGTCCCTGGGTAGCCCAACCACATAGCCTAGAAGTGAAGATAAAATGGGTCACACACAACCCCAACAGCATCCTGAAAACACTTATGGTTTATATTCACAAAACAACAATGATCACAACCAGCCATGAAAACTTGTTCGGAAAATTTCAGGAGACAACCTAGAACTGATGTATATATTTAGTGGATAACTAAGAACACAAGTTAAAAACAAAACCCTGCTTAGATAGTCTTAAATATGCTGGATAAATCGTCTCTTTAATCTCTGTATGGCAAGCAAGATTATCTAAAGACAGCCTACTTGTAACATAAAATTTGGGCCATTCCCCTGTGACCCAAAGTCAAAGCAGCACAAACAGTTTTTATAATACATTGTTACTCCTTTGCAAAACAGTCTGGACAAAATTTGCCCACCACTCGTACAAATCGAAATCCGAAGGAAGGAGAAGGTAATTTTCACAGAAAGAAGCCCAGTATCATCTTTGACCAGAAGCATCTGAAGCCACTGCGTTACCTGGATTGGCGCTGGCCTGAGGGCAAACAGTTCGTTCCGGGCTCCCTTGGTGTAGCCGTTCATGTTAATGAGGATATGAATGCCATCCTGGTGGATACGATCAGCGGCTTTCCCATTGCACGGAACCTAGGGAGCCAAAATTAAAGCACATTGCTAAGCCATCTTCCTGCTTTGCTTAAGGATGGCAACCCACATTTATGGACTGAGATATCAGGGCAACATCTGACTTTGTTTTCCAAAAATAGATTTTGCTACAACTTCTAAATCTCCAAGCATAAACACGGACCAGTTATCCTGAATGCCAAAGTCTGGATTTTAATTGCCCCTGTTGTTAACTAGTAGAGCGCATGATTTCTCCTTCAGGTTGTGCTGCTCAACACTGGAACTGAAGTCATTTCCCTCTCCAGCTGAAGACAATGCCCTGCCACCTCTACCACAAACCCGTGCTAGTCTATGAAGCTTCCCATGTTCAGGCCCCCACACGCAGAGCTTCTATAGCCTGGGAATCGCTCTTACCGGAGATAAATCAATGAAATGATTTGCTTCAGCCATCACTTTTACTCGGAAGTTTGTGCCATCGTCAGGGCTCAGCGCGTAGCAAAACACCTAGAAAGGAGCAACACCGCAATGCTTGGGACTCAGGATCCCAGAGGCCACGTTCCACAGCACGTGATCAAATCCAATCAAAGTCAAATCAACCTTTACTGTCAGAGTACAACATGGGTACAATGTGAGATTGGCTGAGTCTTCCTTCATGCACCCCCCCCCCCAACACAAGTCACAGTGAAGGCAAAAAAGAAAAATCCCTAACCCAGTGAATCCTACTAACAAATACACTACCTGATTGCACAATGCGGCGGCCTCACAAGTCTATCCTACTATGTTGACATGAAGTTATTTTTCATTCAGGAGTCTGACAGCTCCTGGAAGAGGGCTGCATTCCTAAAGGGCGCAACCCACCACTGCAGCTTCCAGGTCAGGACATCCTATCAGAGTCAAGCAAGGTGCCAACTTCCTTGAAAGGCCCCTTACCTCAAATTTGTCCGGGTTGTGCATGCCTGGGATTGACTGCATGAGGTGCGACGTGGGGTGATTCCCAAAGTCGGAGCTGACGTAACCCACACGCAGCCGGCCTTCACTGGCCTTCAACTCCTTAGGGTGTTCGTATGGGGGCTTGTGAAGCACATTAATCTGGCAAGGAGAAAAAAAAATAGCAGCTATTTACAGTGCATTAAAAAGGGATCCCTCGTCTCCTTCCAAGCCTGTGTCTTCTAAAGGAGTGGATGCTGGGAAGGGTCTGAGTGGTGAACCCACCTTGTCCAGGCAGAGGTTTCCATGTCGCTCTGCAATAGCCTTTCGGAAGTTATGAGACAATGGGTAGAGCATGCTGTGATGAGGGTGGACAGAAGGGAGCCGATTCTTCTCCAGCTGATCAGCAACTATGGTGACCAGCTTCTTCATTCGTTCATCGTAATCGGTCCAGTCACAAACAATCTTCAAAAGAAAAAGCAGCTGTCTGTGCACCTTGCAGATACAGAAAAGCTGCCCAATTTCCCAAAAATGCAACGGAGTCTCCTTACCTGCAAACAGTGGGCCAAATTGCAATAGGCATCAGGGAAGTCAGGTTTCAGTTTCAGAGCCGTGCGATATGAAGCAATGGCCTCCGGGATGTTCCCTGAATCCTGGAAGCAGAGGAAGAGGCGCTATAGTGAGGACAGCGGCTGGCTGCCACGGCCACCAGTCCTGACCGGGACCAGACCAGACCTACCTTGTGGATGGAAGCCAGGTTGCTGTGGGCATCGGCAAAGGCAGGGTTTATCTGGATGGCCCGTGTGTAGCACTGCAGAGCGCCCTGGACATCCTGCATCTCCTTTAAGGTGTTCCCCATGTTGGAGTAGGCATCGGCAAATGTGGGGCTGATTCTAAATCACAGAAAAGGCGAAGCGGGTTGTAAGGAAGACACCGTTCATAGCAGAAGAATCCTGGTCAATTCCCAGCCATTCCAAAAGTTTAAAACCTTACCTGATAGCTTCCTTGTAATGCATGAGTGCCTCCTGCAGCTTTCCCTGCTGCTGAAGAACACTTGCTAAATTGGAATGGGCGGCTGCAAATTCTGGGAAAACCTGCAGGAAATAAGATGGCCTTAGTTCTTCCAAGAAAGTCCCACTGTCTCTAGGATCCAAATCACTTTTGCATCATTTTAATTTAAAAAGTACTGAAAAGTAATTTATGTATACTGAGTGACATACCCCACGTCTTCCTGGAGCTGCCCAGTACCAATGTGTGCTGTTAATTGATCATCCCACTCTCTGCTTGACTCACCAAGTTATACTCCCCCCCCCCAGCCCTTCCCTTCTCTATCTCCTGCTCTTTCTGCATTAACTGACCAGGGAAAGGAGAGGGACTGTTAATCTCCCAGCAGAGGCCCCGTAGAAACAGAAGCAAAATGTCATCCTTCCCAAGAGATATACAAAATTGTAGATAATAACCTCTCTCCTTTCCCCAACTGACATTCTTAGCCTTTATTTCTACAATTCATTGCTACCAAGTAAAAGGAAAGTGGGCCAGGCTTCTAGGTGCAAGTCTGAGGCTGAATATCATGGATAATGATTGACAAGCTGACCTCAAGAGCTTTACGGTAGAGGCGAACAGCCTCCTCGATATTTCCTTGTTCCCGCTTGATGTTTGCCAGGTTATTGAGGGAATCTGCATGAGTGGGACACAGGCGAAGGGCTGTATTGTAACATTCCTCTGCTTCAGCAACCTATTGACACAGATTACACTAAATTTAGAATTTTAAAAAAGCGAGAAGGACCACACTCCTTTCAAAATTGGAGCCAAAGCTTCTACGATGCAACCAGGCCCACCCTGGCCAGTGAGAAACAGTGTCTTACGCTGCCTTTCTCCTTAAGGGCATTGGCCAGGTTGCAGTAAGCATCGGGGAAGTGTGGCTGCAGCTCAATGGCACGCTTGTAGGTGTCTATGGCCAGGTCGATCAGCCCCTGTTCATAATAGACACAGGCCAGGTTGCCGTGCACAACTGCATGGTTTGGACTCAGGCTCAGGGCTCTCAGGTAGGCCGCAACAGCTCTAGAATGAGAGAGGTTGCAAATGAAGCCAATGATCCTTGGGCAACATTGCTCAAAAGGCTGCCTTGGCCCACCCCCAGGGGGAGAGCAAGACAAGCCCTAGCTGGGGAGGATGGGTTTTGTTGAATTACCTGTCAAATATCCGGGCTTCCTTCAAGACATTCCCCAGATTGATGTAAGCATCCAAGAAGTTTGGGTCAAGGGTCACAGCCTTAGAAAATGGACAACAACCATGAGGCCTGATTTAGACCAGCTGATTCTGCTTCCTACTGAAGCAAAGGCAATCCTGAAATCACATTTGAAGTCTCTCTCTCTCTCTCCCTTACCCACTTACATGACTACATATACAGATATAGGAAAGTTACACAGATATAGGAAAGTCAAGATATGCAGTGGATGAAATCCAAAGTTAGTAAGCTAAACATGGCACCTCTTTAAGGAAGCTCCATCTTCCCTGGGCTTGTACAGTTGTGTGGAATCTCTGGTTAAGGGTCACTGAGAGATGCCCAAACAAATGGCTATCATGTGAGCCCAGGAAAAGATGCAAGTTTTTTAAGGTCGTTGACAACACATATGCTCACTCCTTGGGACAGTGTGTCCTGAGACACAAGGCTCACGTCAAAGAGGTTGGTCGTAAGGTTTGTCCTATAGTACATTTTACATGAAACAACACGAGGACTACACAGCCACCATCCATTTCTATTGTGATGATCACACTGCAGGCCTCCCTCCTCTTCATTATCATCCTTCCCAAAGCTTGGAAGTCATAAAAATCCAGGAGTTCCAAAAGCCATTTTTCTTCCCAATCGATTCTAATAAGGCATCAATTTTGAGGCACACAGACCATGTAAAAAAGGCACCAAGTCACACCCTGCTTTTGTCCCAGGTTGTGTTTTGAAAATGGGATGTTAACACTCCCAAACAGTTATTACCTTTTCAAAGTGATGAATGGCAAGCCAGATTTCTCCTTGAGCATTGAACACACAGCCAAGGTTACTCCAGGCAACTGCAAAATTGGGTTGCGTTTCAATTGCCTTCAAATAACAGGCCTTGGAAGGGTTAAAGGTAGATACAAGGGAAGGGAATAATTGCACAAAGAAAATTGAGAAAAACATCGTTAGTATACCTTCTCCAACCCGCCAAAAGTGATCCTGCAGTATAGGCTTGCTTGCGCCAAAACTAAAGGGTTGTAAACAGCTGGCTGATCCTGCGCTGGCGCAAACCAAAACCCGAGGGCAAACCCACCATCCTCAGTTAGACTGATCTGCACATCACAACCCTTACTTAGCCCAGGAAATTCCCAGTCCCCCCTCCATCCCTGCAGGGTCACCGCATCCCTGTGAAATCCAAAGCAAGATCAACTGTCGAAGCAACTTTTAACACTGTGGCTTGGAAAGCAAGCGGAGTAGAAGGTATCCAAAGCAGCTGGATGATGCTTGGCCAGGCCTTTCCAAAGAAGCCTCCGGAAAGAGGCAGCACACGCAACAGGTGCCTTGAAGGGGACAGCCCACTCTCTACTCCAGCCAGGCTCTGCCCTGATCCTGCCTTTCTCCACATCTCAGCGCTGCCTTCAGCTTCCAAAACCTCAAATACCAGGTTTGCCCAAAGGTTCAGGTCCCTGCAATGCAAGCGCAAGACGCCGCAAGCGCTCCCTAACAGCGCGCCGCTGCGCTATCGCTGCAAACTGCACTGTGTAGAACGGCCCCGGAGACTGTGAACGGCCAGCCAGACTGATTCATCTACCAGAGCGGCCTCTGTGAAAACTGTTCAATTTATGTCTGAAATCTGAATGCAGTTGCAAAGCCAATTGTATCGAAAATCCTACAGCACAGGGTTCGGGAAGCCACGCAGTTAAGAGATGAATCATATCTGATCAACCATTCACAAGGGCGCAATCGCACGCAAGGCGCATTTCCGCTGCGCAGCCTATGCGCTACTGCAGGATCACAGCGCATCATCATCATCAGAAGAGCAGAACGCTGCAATCCAAACAAAGAAGAAAAAGGAAAAAAATGAACAACCAGGGAGAGTTAGAAGCTTTAACTAGAGTAACTCCAATTATTATTTTTTTTTACAACTTTAATTTACTTTTACAATATATCTTTGAAAGAATTGTGGCTAGGACTATAAAATATTCTCTAACATTACTTGTTGTACATTAAATACTTAAACTGTTTCTGAAGCCACAAGACAGAAGATTCAGGCATGGAGGCAAATGGTTTTGCTGTGGCAGTTACAAACCCGTTACCATATTTCTCATGTGAGTTTTCGGTGCGTTCCTTGCTGGAAGAGGAGGAGGAGGAGTGTGTCTGCCCTAGATCCAGGCCTCGAGCTCCCTTCAGCGAGGCACCTTACGCATGGCATAGGAGGTTTCACCCACCTGAAACCTTCTAAATACAATATCAATGGTGAAAAACCAAAAACAAGAGAGAAAATAAAACAAGATCATTAGTAAAAAGTTCAACAAAGCAATTGAAAATCTCTGGATATGTCTAATACAAGGGTTCAGGACAGTTTTCTGTAACATGGGAGACATGCAGATGGGAAGGGGTTAATTGGGGAAACTGCAAACAGCAGGGCATTTGGAAGAAAGGCTCTGAAATTTCCACAAAACTCACATTTTACTTGAAAAAGCAAATATTCTTGCTGGTTTGATCTTATAAATGCACTGACACCCAAAGAAATACATTGCAATTTATTTCAAGTATATGTGTATTATCTTCACGTCTTTTCGTTATCTTGCCCTTTTTTAGTGGAATTCTCACAGCTCACGGAAACAAGAGTCACACTTTCAAACTAGGTGTCTCCAAGCTCTGAAATAAAGAGGTCAGCAACCTAAGGCAGGCGCAGTGTCTTGGCCTATACCAGTCACACTAAAAGCTGCAGTGAAGTGCAGTTCACGTTAGCTGTCCGCCCGGCAGGCTGCGCATGGCTGGTCTTCTCAAAAAGACACTTTGCTCCCACCAGCCTGTTTTCCAGGGCAGCTACACAGCCCAGTTTGCAGGGCCCAACTGCCAGCCCTTTGGGCAAGCCAAATCTCCTCCCCCACCCAGAGGCACAGCATCCAGCCAGACAGCTACACTCTCCGTACACTCCACTTGGTAGCATGCGCGCGGGGCTTGAAGCGAAGGACTGCCGCGGAGGTCCTTCTAGTTCCTCCACACTCCTCACCCCTGCTGCGCAAATGCGTAAGGTGGCTTGTAACAAGACAATTCCCGGTTGTTCTTTTCCTTTTTTTGCATTCTAAGTTCTTGTCATGCCAAGAGCCTCAAAACCCATTCAAATTCTTGGTTGGAAACCAGACTGCTAGAAGCCACCTTTCCACTTAATGTAGCAAGTTTTTCTTTGATCAGGTCATTTTCCAAGCAAACCAACACCGTTATTCAACATTTGGGAAAAAGAATCCAAGAACCCAACTGCAACAATGCTGTTTGCTAGCCTTTCTTCCATGAACCATGTGAGGGCAGGGGGAGGGGAAGGGTTAAAGAATCTCTTTAATGCCATATTCATAGGATAACATTTGATAAGGTTCTTCTACACTTACAAGCCACAAAGGACTTTAGAAGAGTATTCACAGGAAGCACGGACTAAGTCACTGGCTTGGCATCAGCAGGCAAGCCTCAGTTTGGGACCCATGTTATTTCCAGATCAGAGAGTAGTGGCGCCCCTGCCAGTCACTTCACCATAATGGATAGTCTAGTTCTGCAGCAAGACTCAGTGTTCAATTTCTCGCCTTAAAGCAAGGGTTAACACGGGCATGCCATATCTTGCCCTGCCACTACTCTGGGGCAATTCAGAGCCTTCAGCTTTCAGCCACGTCTTGGGACTCTTGGAGGTCAGCGGAGAATGGAAGACTTGGTGCAAGCGTTCACATTGTTCAAAAGACTGATTCTACAGAACACCTACCTTGGCTTCTTCCAAGCGACCCAGGGCTTTGAGCAGATTCCCCAGGTCACTACGCACACAGTACAAGTCCTGAAAAGCAAATGGGTTCTGTTACCACCAGCACAGCTGATCCAGATCAACATATCAGAAATGGAAAATAAGACTACTGAAATAAAAAAAGCTAATCAATTAAGTTTCTAGTGTACTTTTAATAATCTTCTGTAAAGGGAAGGGCTTTAAAGTTGTAAAATTGGAATCATAAAGCAAGTCTGCAAACAACACATCTCTATAAAATCATCCTGCTGAATAACAGACCTTCATATAGCTTTCACCACACAGCTTATGCACTACTGGGAACTGAGAAAATACTGGGAACCGTACTTGTAAGTATGGGAAGAGTGGGAGAGATGCCTAAATTAATGGGTGGCACCTGTCCTTGCAGAAGATGGAAACAAGCTGCCTAAGCAAGCAGCAATGCAGGATAGTGACAGAAACTCGTCCGAATACCAATTTTCCCAACAGGATGGATAGGAGCTGTTACCCTAGGGCTTCTTAAGGGCACCACACTGGGAACGCTGGTTCGGTCAACAGTCCACCCAGAGAAGCCTTAAGGGCACTATTTTCACCCCATAGCAATAAAGGGCTTCTAGGTGCAACGTTGAAGGGCCTTTCCAAACTTCTTTTGGAGAAAAAAAGTTGTTCCGAGAGATCGGCACCATCTCTACTCACAGGGTTGTACTGCAGGGCAGAAACATAGGCCTGCACTGCCCCTTCCATGTCTCCTGCAGCTACCAAAGCAGCAGCGAGGTTAATGTATCCATCAATAAAGTCTGGCTTGAGGCGAAGAGCATGCCGGTAGTGTTCGATGGCCTCCTGCAGCTGTCCACGTTCCTTGTACACATTTCCCAGATTGGAGTAAGCTTCTGCCAACAAAGGATTCTGCTTGATCGCCAAAGTGCTGAAGTGAGCAGACCTGGAGAAGACAAAGTAAAGGTTTATGGTGCCTTTATCAAAGTAACAATTATTCACTGGATCTTGACAGTTTAAGAACTATCACCAGAATCCAAGTTCAACATTTGTTCAATAATTGTGGATAAAAAAATGCCTGCAATGAACTGCCACTCATTAGAGCACCTCTGCCCATTTTTTTGAGCCAATGGGGTAGCTGTGACAGGCTGCATACATTCCCTTCCTCCACGGAAGCCAATTTTAATCTTATTGCTTCCAGTGATCCCTGGAGATGGGCAGAGAAGCTGGGTTTCCACTTAGAGCATCCTGCTAAGAGAACAATGAGCAAAAGCTACCTTAATCTAGAGCACTGGCACAGGGCACATTATCTTGTCTCCTCCTCAACAATTACTGCAGTAGCAGCAGCAGCAGCAGCAGCAGCAGCAATCATAATCTCGGCCTCAAGAACCAGGGACTGCTAATACACGGATGTATCTTTTGTTATCTTTTGCATAACAAATACCAAAAAAATTAATAGACAAACACAGAAAACTTCTGTCACACAAATGGTATTTTTCAGAACAATGAGACCTCTTCACATACACAAAAGCTGATGTGCCATCTAACATGAGATGCACTTTTTAATACTGTATTGTTTTGGGATTCCTGAGAAGCGGCTGGTTCAGAAGCATTCTTTCAGTTCAACACTTCTTGTTGTTTCCCAAGTTCTGTCATGTTACCAGAAACTTTAGTTGAGAATAGGATGTTCTTGCAATGGGGCTTCCTGCTTATTTAGTATATTCAGAAATGTTCCATCAAATTTAAACAATGCAGAAAACTTTTAGTTGAGTGGAGAGCCTCAGAGTGCCATCCCAGTGCCTAGAGCCTGTCTTTCCAAGCAGCGCCCTAAGCAATGGGCAGAAAGGCACCAGCTTCCTTACCTGTCCAGTCTGCGGCACTGGAAGTGAATGGAAGAGAGCAGTAAGAGCACCCCCGTGTTGTCAGGTTCTTGGCGCCAAAGTTGCATGCAGTGCCTCTCGGCTGCTTCAAAATCTCCTGCTTGATACTCCCGGTGAGCCAACTCCGCTAACCCTTGGAAGGAAAGCATACGTTTCGTTGGTTCTGAAGAATCACCAAAACATTCAGGGGGGGAGGGGGGGAAGGAAAAGAAAAAGTTAGAAAATGGATAAACAATGAATAATAAAAATGGATAAACAATGGTATACAAATTAAAGATGAAATGCCAACATCCAAGGGGTATTTGATGATTAAAGACAGAGACATATGACTTCCTAATTTAATGGTGAATGATGGTAATTGTCAAGTTTCAAAGAAGTCAATTTTTTTTTCTTGACTAATTACTTGCCCTCCCCCAATTTTAGCATAGACACACTTTTTTTTAACAGGCCAATGTTAGGAATATACCATCATTCAACACAAGACTTAATGTTAAAATCAAAATGTTCCAGGTAAGAAAATAAAAACATGATTCCATGCAATGAAATGATCGCATACAGTAGGTATTGTTATCTGTCAAATAAACTTAACATTGCTGAGAAGACCTCCAAGACTTTGTTCAGAGAAAGCTATAGACCCATTGGTTTTCCTGTGTTCATCATCTGTTGTCAGCTCCAGAGCAATATTTTCTCCCCAAATAAAATCATGAAAGGGGAGATCATGAAACTCAACATTTGCTGGACTAGGAATCAGATTTTTCTAATACCCTTGAAAATTAAAACACTGAATGAAACAATGCCTAAAATTAATTCAAGTCAAATAAACTGTTATGGATTAAAATGAATTATCACAAACTACAGTATTACAAATAGTAAATAAGCCAACTAGTAGTTTGATGAGAGGCTGCACTCAAAGATGTTATCTTCAGAGAAAAAAAGGAAGATGTGCACCAGCTTTACAAAAGCCTCATAAAAACTTAGCACAACACTTCCCTGTAATATTCCTTCAAGATGGTAAATAAGGAAATAAGTCACGGAATCAGAATGCCCACACTTAAAAATAAAGCAATTTCAGAAATTGTACAGCAAAGAAACCAATTCTTTTCCTTTTAGCTGTTTTTCATCTGAACAATTTGTAACCTTCCCAAAGTGATTTATTCCTCTACTACCTGGCGTATAAATCATATCTGTAAAAGGCAGGTAAAAGTCATTTGCCCAAAATGTATTCAATAGCAAGAATTTATTGGATAATTTTGAACTGTCTTCAACTCTTTAGCCACTTGAGAACCACCTCATACTATTATGTAATACAGCAGTAAGATTCTATTCATTAAAAATTCATCCAGAACCCGAGGAGGAAAACATCCATAGCATTTCATTTGCCTACAACAGTGAAATAGGAACTGAATACCAGCACCTCAAACACAAGGGTTATTCTTTATCCCCTTGCTATGCAAGCTAAATAAAACAAGTGTTATCAGAAAAAAAGGTTATCATCTGTGTGTGTGGGGGGGGGGGGAGAGCCACACCACAAAGTGACGCTAATCTTTATGCATGAATTAGGACATTTCCTTTACATTGTAGTTATGCTATTTGAAATGATCAAGCATGAAAAATTATACAGTATTCCATCATGTTCATTTGTGTGCACTATATTCCTACATGAATTTGTTTTGTAAGAAGCCAAACTTGCCCGAGAGCTTGCACGTCCCCTAACATGTGGCCCTAAGGAGGTCTCAGCCCCCGGGCTATGAGCTAACAGCCGCCGCCCTGGATCGGCAGCCCTGGGGGCGTTGGGAACGAGAAGGGGGAGCCCCCGCGAGGACTCGCAATTGACCGTCCTCTGGAAAGAAGGAAGGTTCTCCGACCGCCACTAAGGCACAGCCACCATTTTGTTGGGAAGGGAGCCCCAAAGGCACCTTTAGCTGCCCAGAGGCTGCCGGGGGCCGCTCTGGGGCGGCCGCAGAGCCAGAGGAAGCGCTCCTCCCGTCCAGCGCCGGGAAAACACCGCACGAACCAACTGCGCATGACCACGCGGGGTCCCGCACCTGCCCCCCCTCCATGCGGCCCATCAGCGAAGCCCCCCCCCTCCGGAAAAGCCGGCCATCACCCCCATCCCCCGAGGCCATTGTCTGCGGCCAGGTTTTCCTTTGCTGCTGCCCGAAGAGCCCCCACGTGCTCTTGCCGCACCTCGGGAAAAATGCCCGGGGTTGTCCCCAGGCCGAAGCATTCCCCTCACGCCGCTTCTGCTCCAGGCTCGGCGTTCCGGGCCTCTCGGCACCCCCGCAGTTCTCGGGGCAAGGACCCACCCCCTGCGCTCGTCGCTCCCCGCCTGGGCAGAGGCCTCCTCGGAACCGCCGCTGGCGCTGCGGAGCCGAGGCGACGCTCCCCAGCCCGCGAATGGCGGGAGGCGCGGGGACAGGTACCTGTGCTGTCGGCCACGTTCCCCACGGATGCCGCCATGGCTCCGGCAACCGCCCCGCTGGCAATCGGCCCCGCTCCTGCCGGACCCCTCACGCCTCCTCAGCCTGCGGCTCCCGAAATGGCGGCGGCGGCGGCGCGCAAGGAGATGACACCTGAGGCAAAGCGCCTCGCCGGATCTTCTTTCCCCTCCCCACGAAATAGCCCCTGGACTTCGAAGTGAGGAGGGGGGCAATATCGTTCCCTCCCGCAAGGGCGAGATTTATGGAGAGCGCGCTGCGGGATCCGCGGCCTCCTGGCCCTCGCTCTTCCGACGGGCCCAAGTAGAAACGCTGTTTCACGGAACCGTCTCCGTACTCCTCCGCCGGACGCTTCAATGAGCAGGGCGCATGCGCCTCAGCTGATCGCCGATCATTTCCCCCCTCCTTTACGGGGTGCCGGGGTATTGGCAGACGGGAAAGAAAAGGGCGGGAATTCGACACAGCGAGGGGGAAGGGCGCCGCAAGAGGGCGGGGCTCTACCTCCCCACCCCTCAAATGGAGCGCAAAATGGCTGCTGCCTCTCGACGGATGTGGGGGGGCAACGGTGCTGATCCCCCCTATCTCCTTCGTAGCTGGGTTTCCCCCCCCCCTCCATCCCCAGCACTGGGGAGCGTCATTTCCAAAAAACTGGAAGTCCCTTGGGGCATTTCAGAGGTTTATTTACAGTTGGGGAAGAAGGTCCATCTCCTGCTCATTCCCCCACAAATAATTTAGGGCCAAGGAGCCCCTTTGGGTGGTGACAACCCATCAGCCCCTCCCCCTTCCCAGGCCAGTGATGCCAGCAGGCCACACACAGAGAAGTCCAGGGGTGCCCCCCCTCTTCCCAGCCGGGGTCTCCTGGTCTTCAGAGGCCGGAGGGAGAGCAAGAGTCCAAGGCTGCTGCCTCCATGCCTGCCCATCCTCACTCGTCAGAATCCAGGTCACTGTCTCCCGCTATAGAGTGGAAGTCCTCGCTGTCATCCTCGTCCTCCGATAGATGAACCTGGCTTAGCACGCTGGGGCCACATCGCTGCTCTTCCTCCTCCTCCTCCTCCTCTTCCGAGAGCTCGTACCCCCCCAGGCTGCTAAAACTGGCATCTCGCGTATTGGACTTCAGGCCTGGCTCCTCGTAGCTACCGTAGCTGGAAAAGAAGCAAGAAGGGTCCCTTGTCTGTCGAAGGAAGCCACGCGTTAGGATTCTGCTGCTGAAGGATGGGGCACCCAATGGGCTGGCCTCCTCACCTGGCGTTACTGTCTTCCATGCCGTGAGAGGCCTCTCCTCCAGCTCCCTCATAGAACATCATGCTCTCCTCGTTGTCCAGGCCCATCCGCGTGTTCTCTTGGAGGACATGAGGCTGCTTGGGCCGAACTGCGCTGGGCTCCACATCGGAATCGCTCCCGCTCTCACTGAGCTGAATAGCTAGGAGACACAAGCAAAGGGTCACTCCAATGCTGTGCCTCGTTTGCCAGCAACAGGTCCTATTCCCCATCGCTTCCCCCAGGGCTTCCGGGACATTCGCTTCCTCAGCACCAGCTCACTAATTGACTGGCCTTCAAAATTGGCTAAGCAACACCACCACCAAAAGAAAACAAAGACCTCAGCACAGTTGTGCATTTCCACAAAGGCTACTCAGGCACACTGCCATTGAATCAACTTGAACCAAAAACAACAGGAAAAGATGGTAAATCATTGGAACCACTCCAATAAACAGGTCTGGTTCTTTTCACATTAAGTACTGTTTATATTATCATTATCGTTATACACTTTACAGAGAGTATCAATTACTGGGTGGTATAAAAACATTAACAGTACATAAACAGAAGCATTTCCCTAATTGTTCCCATGTCCTATTCTTCTTCCAATTCGCAGGTTCTTTCTCTTCTCCATTTATCTAATCTGTGCCTTCATTTCTCACCACAGTATCAGAGACTCTCCCCTAAAAGTCCCTGGAGGGCAGTGAAGCCTCTCTCCAAACTGATCTCATCCAAGGAAAACTTTTTATACTCAAATTGGCATCCCTTTCTGTCTCGCACTTAGCCTGCATTCTCTCCCCTCCCCAGTTCTACCCCAGGCTCAGATCCAACCCTGGTGAGAAACAGAGAGGAAGGGAGGATGCCTTGCTGGGTCTTTCTCTCTGGAACTAGGAGTATATACAGCAAACAAGGGCTCCATGGTTCCTGCCCTTTTCAGAACTCACATGAAAAGGGATTATCTCCCTCCTCATCGCTGCCGTCGTCGTCCTCCCCATCTGACATGAGCAAGTCTTCATAGAGCACACTGGCCTGAGGCTGCTGAACCGAGCCTTCTTCCTCATCAGCCAGGTCCCCATCAGCGTCCTCCACTTCCTGTCATGAGAGAGTAGGAAGGAGAAGAGGAGGTCAGAAGCCGAAGGCCAGCAAAAGGACGCCTGGCTTCCTTCCCACTGACACGGTGCACTGGCAATGCCAGCTCTTCCTAAAAACTGATCGCTTTGGCTAGCATTCCATCCACTGCTGATAGAAACACTCCAGAGGGCCCTGCACTGCCTCAACTTCTGCCATGAGAGCAGAAGCCAACAGGTGAGCTACAGGTGGGGTCACAGATACTCACTGGGGCTGGAGTCTTAGGTTTCCCATCCTCATCCTCATCCAACCCTTCAATATCTACGTCAGAGTCTTCCTCGCCCAGCCTACCTTGGCCCTGCCGCATCTGAGTGAGGAACACAGAGATAACGCCACTGAGGAAGGAGCAGGCACCGAGGGGACACAGATGCTTTTAAAGCAGGCCAGCCAAGCCACCAGGGTGGGGGCCACTTCCTGGCTGCCCTTGTTCTGCTGCCTGCGCTCTGTGGGGCTTTAGACTAGCTGAGCAGCAGGCCCCAAGCCCCAAAGCACATAGTGCGGGGCACCCTGGGAACCAGCTTTCTCCTCCCCAGCCTTGCAGGAGCCTAGAGACACAACTGCCTCCCTGGACTGGAAGAAACCAACCTTTTGCGGCAGCTGACAAAACCCCCATCAAAGTGGACTCCCACTAAAGCTCCCAAGGAACATGTCCTTCCCATTCTTTCTCAACTTTCTCTCTCCTTTCTCTACATCACATAGTTATGCCCAACACATTAAAAAAAAAAAAACCATACCAGGAAAAACATGTTTGTCCCGGGTTCACTAGGCTATATTATAAGGATTCAAGTGACCCTCTGCAATTCTGGCACGTGTATTTTCACGCTTAAATGAAACCAGGAAAGGAGCAACGATCCGCCATTGCAAAAGTTTGTGGATGTTCAGAAATATTCCTCCCTTAATGTGAACTTGGAGCCCGAAAGCAAGGCATGAATGAAGTAACAATAATGGGGATTCCTCTCCTCTCTATCAACAGGGCTGCGTCTCATTTCTTTTCCCGGCTGCTCCAAATAGAGGAATCCCTTTCAAAGGCTTTTCAAAGCAAAGAGATAGTTGCATCCGCCATGCCCAGAAACAATCATCTGATGAAACAAGGCCTTTTGCCAGGGATCTTCTCATACAGAGCTCTTGTTCCACACCTTTGACCAGGAAGGAGAAGGAAACTACTGCCCTTACTGTGCCATGCCCTATTTCAACAGGTCTGCCCTTGATCCGCAGCTCCTGTGGGAAAGCTAGGCTTCCTTTTTGCAGCCAGCGCCCCCCTCTTTTCCTGCGGAATCCTCGGGTGTGTTTCTGACCTGTGCCGACTGCTTTTCGGGTGTTGTGGTAGGTGTGTCCATAGCAGACAGATTGCTCTCATCTTGGTAGACGGACGCATCCCGGGACATGCTGAGCGAGGTGTTGGTATCATACAAATCGGGTGGCTGCAAGGCGTTTGAAAGGAGGAAATGGGCATCATGGGGGTGCAGGTGAGATACGGAGCGAGCCTGCCCTTCCTTCTCTTACTATCCTGAATCAAGCATGCTGCCTGTGAGAGGCTGAAGCTCAGACCTCTGCGCATTGTTCCCATTGCTTTCTCCTTCTCAGGCTCATGGCATGAACAGTGGAAAGGACGTTCCCTTGCTGACCCACGTTCTCACTAAAGGACAACCACCGGGTCCTTTCTGCGTTCATCCCTATTGGGTATCTTTCACAGATCTGTTGGCCTTTTTCTATTTGGCTTCTGAAGCCTTGGCTGAAAAGAGTCTTTGAAACCAGGACAGTTTTTCTGTCTCTTGCCAAGCTCTCAGCAGCTGCATCATCTCAGATCGCCTTCTGGCTGGAGAAAGCACAGGGAGACCCCGGGAGAGCTGATGGGCTGTCTAATGGGCCTCCTACATGAGGGAGAGCCTGAGAAACAGTTTGGGAGGACAACCCTGGCAGGAACTGAAGGCAGGACAAGGAAGCAGGGAAACACCCGGAAGAACCACCAACGGAACTGGATCTCCTTGGAATGGAAAACTGCTCCGGGATCCCTCCCCCCTCCAGCTCAATCTCCCCCCCCTCCCCCGGTACAAGTCCCTTAAGGTCCGTCCTGGCTTTCCCTCCACCAAGCATCTCTTGTGCTATGAGTCGAGTCGAGCCGTTACACAGAGACCTCACCAGATCAAGCATAGCTGCAGCCCCAACCCCACCCTCTCTGGTCACAAACAGGCTCACCTGCGGCGTGTAGGGCCCAGGAGTCATGGGGTCTAAGCTCTCCAGATCAGCCTCCTCCAAAGCTGCCTCTTTGGCAGTCGAAATGTCTCTTTCAAGCTGAGTCAGGTGCTCATCATACTGAAGGAAGGAAGGTGAGGGAAAGAGGAACATTTGCAGAACTGCCAAACTGAAAACAGCCTTCGACAGGTTCAGAGCAGGGCCCCTTACCTCCGCTAAGGTCTGGTAGCAGATGTTCACAATCTCCTGGGCTGTTTTGGTGTACTGGCTGTCCGGCCCTGCATTGAAAAGCCCAATCAAGGGACCTCCAAACAAAAGGGAGAACTGACTTTCCAGGGCCAGGGAGCAGAGGCGGTTAGGCAACCCCTGCCAGCCAGCAACGCCTCCTACAACTCAGGGCTGGGCCCAGGAAGCAAAGGGGAAGCCTGTCAGCAGGGCTCCGGGATGAGTCTAGCCAGGCAAACCTTCGGGTGGGCCAGAGCCCTGGTCCAAGGATGGCCTTATACTCTGGCCAAAGAAAGCTTACCATTGTATTTGATACTATTTCCAAGGATCAGGTTCACATCATCCAGGAAGACTTCTCGGTTCTGGTACTTGTGTTTGGAGATATTCTGGAAGAAATCAGTGGAAGGCTCCAGACGCCACGTCGCCTCCTTAATTGCTCTGCTGTGGTTCCATTTCCCACCATCAGAGGCAAATCGCCCAGGAGGGGGTCGAGGACAGCCTCTCGGATATTCAGGAGAGCAACCCTCACACCTCCTCCTGATCTACTTCACATCCCCTCCCCACCTGTTTTTGAACTTCAGATCCAGAGGGGCACCCAGGGTGGCTCTTGGCTTCAGCCACTGTCAAGGCTCTTCTTCCATGCACATGTATGTACCTTGCGGATAGTCTCCAGATCCATTGGGCTGACAATGACTTTGTAATAATCTGGCACAAATTTCTTATTCACAGGGTGATGGAATGGCCAAGACTGAAAGCAAAGAGAACACCGACAAAGAAACTAAGAAGAGTTTCTGCAAAGCATCTACTGAAAGCCAAAGGAATGCCTATCTCCCAACAAATCCCAGTTCCTGCTGTGCTAATCTCACCGAAAGGAAGGGAGGAGGGAAGCTCCAGAGCAAGAAGGGTGGTTTCTAGCTGCCCATCAAGGTTCGTAAAAACTAACATTGCAGCTCAGGAGAAAAGGCTGTTGAACTACCCCAAAGCAGAAGTGGGTCTCCTGGGAAGCAGCAGTTCTGCCCCCTGACCTCTCCAAGAGCCCTCCCACCCCCAGCTCCCTTTCATCCCCTCCACCGCCTGCCATGGGCACACCTACATCAGGAACCACCTTCATCTTCTGGGTCACTATGTTGTCCAGAATAAAGGAGAAGGCGACTTGGTCATCATCGTCCAGAAGGGGATTTATGGCCTTCTCCAAACGAGCCAATTTATCTTCTTTCTGAGATGACATCAGGAAGGCAAGAGATATCGAGACCAATTCAGCTTCACTTTTTGTAATGTATTTTACCATCCAGACTTCACATTTTCTTAATTCTGCTCCAGCTTTTCAACCTGTAGGCTTTCAAACACTGAAACCTCCCATTCATTATGGGAACCAAATTGCTGCTCAACTTTTCCAGAAATTTTGGCTGATTTTTCCATGCCCCAAAAGTGAATTTTTTACACGCTCTCAATGGCACACAGTACACTTTTCATTTTTAATTGTGGGGATGCTTTTAAATTGAAAAAAAAAATGCATGGCATTAAAATTTGCTGACTTCCAGCAAGATCAAGTTGGAGCATTCAATGTGCCATGTCTGTGTCCTCTGATCTCACGCAGGTACCCCAAGGATTGCCCCACTACTCTGAGCTCTTTGCCCAGAGTTCACCAGGTGAAATTCCCTCTGATCTAGAGGCAGCAAGGAGCAAATCTGCAAGTGTCTTTGTTAAAACCTTCATAATAGCATTTTGAAGCTTAAAGCTTCAGCTCAGAGGTTCATTCTTTCTCCCTTTGCACGAGACTTGCCTCTTTCAGTTTCTGGTCACAGAGGTCCAACATTGACTGAGAAATCTGGGTCAAGGAGTGCTTTGGCCCTGCAAATATAGAGCAGACGTAAGGCTGAGGCTTCTCCTGGGGCAGTTTCCTGTGCCCCAACCCTTTTCGCTTTGGTTATGTTTCTAGTATTGTCATGGATAGCAACGATGTCTAGAGTATTCATAGTAGCAGAAAGAAAAGCAAATGAAAACCCAATAGTGAAACAGCAAGACTTCCTTTGTGAGGGTCTTATTGCACAGGAAAGAAAACTATAAATGTGTCATCAAAATATAAATATTCATACTCCACTGATAGCAAGAAAGATGAACGGCTCTGGGGCCAAGCGCGGAGGGCACGGATGATTTTCCCCGTGGGGTCACAGTGGTAAAGCACAATCCCGCTGCTCCATCGCCCCCTCCCTCACAGAACCTCTGGAAGAGCAGAGTCACAGGAACCACCCAGCAGTTCTTGCTTCAGCAACCTAATCAGCTTTAATTCGGGAACTGCCCGTTCAAGGCTGCAGGTGGCTATGCCAAAATTCCCTGGCTATGGCAAGGAAAGGAAGGGAAGGATTTCAACAACCCAGATGGCAAAATCACACCAGGGAAGAGGAGAGGAAGACCCTCAGGTCAAGGGGGGGAAGCAAAAATTCCAGGAACTGAATTGGCTGGTCCAAACAATTCCACACCAATCCTAGGAGGAGGAGAGACGCTTCAGCAGATGTAAAGACAAAGAAAGAGCAATTTTCAGAAGGGAAGTTGTTGGCATCAGACACGCTGGTGAGTTAATTCTCAAATCCCCTTTTCATTGCCATCCTCCACCCGCTCAGAATCACAGGAAAACGCAGGCCCTTCCTCACCCACTCGCCCAGGGTGAGTAAGTAAAGGTTAGGGAAAAAAGGGTGCAGGAACCGTTGTAGGTGGCGCTGTTCTTCACAATCAGCTCCAGGTGTTCTCGAAACTCTTCGCGAGACGGGTAGAGTCTCCTGCGGATGTTCTCTCGGAGGGTCTGCAGGTCCATCGGTTTGGTGATGATCTTATAGTAATCCTTCACCACCTTCCCATTAACAGGCTGGTGAAAGGGGTACGTCTGGGGAGGGGAGGTAAACAGGAAGAGGTGAGTGCTTGTTCTGGGCCTACCCACTGACATTCTACCCCCCCCCCCCAAGGGAGCCCGCACTCTTCCAAGCCAGAAGCCAAGCCCCGAAGACACACAGCTTTACCACGCTAACAGCCACAATAAGCCCTCATCTAGACAGAACTGCCTTCTTCATAGTTTGAACTTTTAATAAACTCTTGAATTAGAATTTAAACCTTTGATAGGAAATTTGGTACGTTATTTTTGTCTGTAAGAGCTAAAGCCAACCTATTCCAGGGAGAGCCCAGCCAAGCTTCCCTGTTAATTCAACCGGCCTAAGGCAAGGGAGCTCCAGCCAGATCAACCCCTGTGGCTCAGAGCGCTTACGTTGGGAAGATCCCGCATCTCATTGATGATGCTTTCCAGGACGGAAGACAAGGTCACCATGGGGTCTGTGCGTCGTCGGTGGATGGACTTGTGGGGCCGCTGAAACAGACAGGAAGCGAGACCATCAACGGGGCTGCAGATTTCGCAGAGCGCGAGAAACAGCTTCTCCCATTTCCCGGTCCGACTCTGCAACTTTTCCTCCTTTTGGCTGTTACACAAGGATTCGAATTCACCTGAAACTCCGTCGTTCCTTCTGTCGTTATTATTCTACATTTAAAACTTATCCCACATAAGCGAGTAAATCTGCAAAATCGTCATCTGCAGGGGCTTGATGGTTTTGTTGCAGACGTTTCATTACCAAACTAGGTAACGTCATCAGTGCTGCAAGCACATGACAAGACTCACAGGCACTGATGACGTTACCTAGTTTGGTAATGAAACGTCTGCAACAAAACCACCAAGTGCACCAAGGACCCCACAGTTTAACCCTGAGCAACAAATATTCCCCTTCTATCGAGGCAATGTGCATTTTTGAAAAAAACCGCATAAAGCAACTCTAAATATTTACGCAGGACGACATACTATACTATAAGGTCTATACAGGTAGAAACCGGAGGCACTTAGAAGGGCTTACGTTTAAGTAATCGCAATGCACCGTGGTCCCAACCCGCCGCTTCTTTTTGGGGGGAAGCTGCTGTTTGGGAAACTTCAGGACTAAGGACTTCCTGCGAACCTCATCCGCGCTGCGAAGAGATGCCGAGAGTGGGGCAAGCTGCAGCTCCGCCCTCTGGAAGGACTCCGCCCCCCCGGAGCGCTCTGATCCTGGCCACCCAGCCAGCAGGTGCCAGACCCTGCAAACGCCGCTCCTTCGGCCATGATGCTGGGCGCTTTCTTCCCGGCCACTCTCACCTCTCGATCAGCTGCTTCCCCAAGACAATCTTGGTCCCCTCCACTTTGATCAGCTCCTCGTTGTCGTTGGGGATGACGGTCTTCTCCAGCTCCTCCTCCTGCTCCTCTGTCATGGCCACCGGGTTGGAGGGGGGAGCATTCGTTTGGTAGTACAGAGGGCAGAACTTGTTGGTCCTCATGTGCCCAATGGCCCCACAGGCCCCACATTTCAACTGCAATGAAGGAGCAGAAGGCCACCCTGCATCAGGGATAGGGAGGCAGGCAGGCCAGGCCAATCAGGGTGCAAACAAGGGCCAGGCTTGATCCCGGAGTGGCCCTGGCTCACCTTCAGGTCTGGGCGCTCCTTCATCTTCCGGGGCTTTTTCTCTGGGGGCCCCTTCAGCTTCTCCTTCTCCTGGTTCCGCTTGAGCCGCCGCAGCTGCTCTTGGATCCGGCGCCTCTCCTTCCGCATCTCCTCCCGGTGCTGCTCGTCGAAGAGCGCAAACTTCCGGCTGGAGGACCAAACAAGGCAGGCAGGTGAAGGCCAGGCTGGTCCCTGGCACACCTCCGAAGGAAGCAGTCTGCTCCCCCACCCCCCCGGCACAGCCAAACTCCAGCACCCTCTGCCAAGCCTTTTGGCCCCATCCGGCCCCAAGAGGGAAGGCCTCCCGGCAGCATCCAGGCCCCACTTGATTTTTGGTTGGGTGGTCAAAGCTGGAGGGGCCTGAGGCTCAGCCTGCAGCCTCAAGGCTTGGCATGGCGTGGCAGCTCAGCGCCCTCCCCTGCAAATGGGGCAGGTCTGGTCACCCTCCCCCCCCTCCCCCCCAGCCTTCAGTCCCAGCCCTTCTCTCTCCCTGGCCCTTTTTCGCTTTAGAGCCAGCTCCCTGTTGACCTCTCTGCCCTGAAGGGCTCTAGTTTCCCCGCCTCTATTCCGAGTTTCCCTTGTTTCAAAAATGGCTGCCTCGGAGTAGAAATGTTTGAAATAAACATTTCCATCTCAACCTCTGCTTCCCACAGCCAGAGATCAGTAGCCCCCCCCCCCCCCCAATAGGTCGGGACCCTCCTCCAGAGGCCTTACATGAACTCGTCGTCCTTGGTGGTCCGGATCCGGCTGTAGGCGTCAATGACCGAGGCCTTGCGGACAGTTTCACACCTCACGTACTCCTTCCCATCCTCATCACGGAAAGTGCGATAGATTTTCAAGCGGCGACCGGTGGCTGAGGAGTTGAGGCTGGTCACGGAGGCCGTGTCGTCGTCTTTATGAGAACCACCCAGGCTGCCAGGCGTGGAAGCTGCCAGGGAGTGCGGGGGAGGAGTAAAATGGTGATTTGGCCACCTTCCCAGTGCAGAAGGGGATCCTGAGTGGCCAGGATCGCATTTAACCCAGGTGAGGGAGATCAGCCTGAAGGCAATGCCCCCCCCCCCCAAAAAAAGAAAGAAACAGCAGCCCCTTCAATTGGTACGCCCATCCTATTGCTGGTGAAGTCCTCCCATCTATGGCCACAACTACAACCATTTCTCAAGTCTGCCTGTTGCATCTTGCAAGCACTCTGGTCCCTCAATTCTGGGGGCTTCCTATGGACCCTCCCTCAGCCCGAGCCAGGAAGCCCCTTTCCCCGCCACCCTCAAGTCTCCTCTCGACGCCTCCCTTTCGCCCTGCGGGGCCAGATCCTCACCCGCCCCCTTCCTGCGGTCCTTCCTGGCCCGGTCGTTTCCACTGTCTTCCCCCATCAGCATCCGCTGCAGCTCCTTCCTTTCCTGCTCCTCCCTCTCCCGGGACAGCTGGGAGCTGGTCTTCTTGTTCTGGAGCATGTTCTCGATGTTCTTCCCCATCTCCTCGAAGTCGCTGTCTTCGGCAGAGCTGCTGTCTGTGTCTGTCGACAGGATCTCGGTGGACTCCAAGACCCTGAAGCGGGAAATCTCTGCCCCGGTCAGTCCCTGAAGCTCCCAGGCGGCTGAGTGCAGGTGCAGAAGCACAGAAGACAGGGACTCCCAACCCCCACCCCAAATTCACTCCTGCCCAACCCCCCGATCCTCACCCTCCCCTTAGTTCAGGGAAAGGCATGTGCTGAAAACCCTAAAAACAGCCGCCCTCCCTGTGTGCAATCATAAAGCGGCCCCCCGTAATCTCCGCCCTCCAAGAGCTCTTCCCAGCCGCCTAAAGTATTTGCATAGCCATCCATTAAACCCCTCAGTTTGCCCTTCTGGGAACCTCTGCGGGAAAGGAATTCTCCAGCTGTGGCGGTGAGTGGAAGTGGGTCCCTGAGCAAATCCCACAGATATGCTGGCAAAGGGCTCGTATGGCCTCTGCGACAAACCACGCAAGAAGACGACTCACTTGTTCTGCAAGTCAAAGATGCGCTGGCATTCCTCCTTGTAGCGCTCCTGGTGTTCTGCCACAGAGAAGCGGGACCCTCGGGCAAACTTGCTCATGGGACCCTCACCTGAGCGGGCCTGCTCGGTGGACATTGTCCGCACGACATCGATCACCTCCCAGCGGGAAAGCTTCTTGATCTGAGGAAGGAGAGTCGTTGGCTGCGGAGGCCCCGTGGAGGCTCAACCCAGAGGAGCAAGCCCCCTGCCTGCACCCACCTCCTCCTCAGGGACTCCAAACTTGCGCAAGAGCTGCTTGGCATTTTTCAGGGATAAGCGCCGGAGATCGGCGTCTGTCCCTGTGACCGTCTTCTTCACCGGTTGTGGCTCCTTGTCATCCTGCTGGAAAAGGAGCAAGGAGCTTCCATCCCCGTCTCAGCCCTTTCTTTCAAGGGTGCCAGACTTGGCCCCACCCCAGGACCCCAGCCGCTTCAGGATCCAGCCAGGAGGTACCCTGGGCCTCCCCTGTGGGCAGATGGAACAGCCAGTCCTGGGGGATCACCTGGGCCCTCCCCTTACCTTCTGCTGTGTCGGCTTGTTCGGGATCTTGACATAGGAGAAGCCTTCACCACAGCCAGTCGGGTCAGCTACCCCAGTGACTTCCAGGAGGCATTTCCCTTTCATGGCCGCAATGAAAGCCCGGGTGGTGTTCCAGGGAGCTGTGCGCACCTAACACGGGGCAGAGAGGCTTGGCACGGCAGAGGGAAGAAGGGCCCCTCTAAGAGTCCTCGGGGGCCCAGCTGTTCTTTACCTTACCTCGTCATCGATCTTCATCTGGAAATCCTCCTCGTTCTCTTCTTCGGGGGCAAAAAAGGATTTCTCTCCATAGCCTGCATCCTGGGAAAGAGAGCCATCAAGGGGATGCATCCTTTCTCCACGCAGCGGCTGCAGCTCCAGGAGGTCCCAGCTCGTCCCCCACCTGTGCCTGCCCTCCCCTCCCCTCCCCTGAGGGAGGGGTACCTTCATCCCAAAGCAGCCAACAGCAGCCAGGCCAGAAGAAAGCCACAAACTCACACAGGGCCTCCAACTGTAAATGGGCAAGTACAGACAAGTACAGAGCCAAAGGAGCAAATCACAGGGAAAGTGAAAGTGGTGCCTGACCTCCAAAGTCCTGGGCAGGGCGGGCAGCCTCCGGACCCCTGAACCAGGCTCACCTTCAGGCGCTGCTCAGCAGAAATCATGCTGTAATAGGCACAGCACTGCTCCGGAGACACCATGGCTCGGATCTCTTCCTCGGTTGGCAGCCGGAAGTCGGGTTTCAGGACCCACCAGTTGGAGTCCAGCCCTGAGGAAGCAACAGCCCCCCGTGAGCCTGGCCAGGAGAGAGGAGGGGGGCAGGGGGTGGGCTGTCCTTGCCTACCAGTGCGCTTGAAATCTGCACACAGCTTCAGCCGCTTCCGGATGCTGCTCTCGGAGTGGGAAGGAAAGGCCTTCTTAATATCCTCCATGCGGATTCTCCGGGGCCGGTCGCGGCTCTTCCAGAAGAGGCGGTAGATGAAGACCTGACAAGGGTTGCAGTGAAGTGGCCAGGTGCTTAGAGAAAGAGCCCCCCCCGTTGCGGTACACCTCCCCCTCCCACCCAGGGGGTCCCAGTGCCCACATGAGTCAGGGCAGAATCCAGCCCCAGCCCCAAACTAGGAGCCACCCTGCAAGCCAGAGGAGAACCTCTCGCCAACCGGCTCAGAACCATCTCAGTCCGCTTACCGGCTCTTCTTCTTCTTTAGCGCCTGTATGAGAGTTGCAGGCACGGCTAGCGGCATGGCTCCCTTCCCAAGTTATTTTTCCCACTCCTCCCAAAAGCTGCTGAGGAGGCCTAGCAGCCGCCCCCCCACCCCCCAGCAACAAACCTGCAGGAAGTCTCGGATGTGCGTATTGGCCCGCTTGGAGTTGGGGCCGGGGACTTCAAAGAGGGGGCACTCCTGGCCCACCACAAAGATATCCACCAGCTCCCGAATGTAGTAGCCCTGGCGCATCCGAATAATTAGAAAGTCTGTTTCAGGCATCTTGTGGAGGTAGATCGGAGCCCGGAAGAGATTGTTTTCAAATGCCTGACAAACAAAAGGCGCCATTTAAGCCACCCAGAACAGCAACAGCAGCTCCCTGCAGCCTAGTGACTCCAGGACTCCTTCAGTTTCCTGCCAAGGAAGAACTCAAAAGCTCTCCCTGTCCTTAGCTGCATTTGGCCGGTCTTTGTAAAGGAATTGTCCACTTGAGAATGCTACACAATGCTACATCAATGACTACTATGTCAATCAAATATCCTTGGGCTTTACACCCTGGTGTACTAGTTGTAGCATTTCACAGAAAGCAGCTTCTTTCTCTCTCTCTCTCTCTCTCGCACACACACACACCCTATAGAATTGGGCAAGTGGGTCAGTCCTTGGCTGCTCAAGCCACCTGTCTCTAAAGAACTAGAAGTTCCTAGGTGCTCTTCCCACGGGAGCCCCTGGTTTGCTGCTGCTGCTGCTGCTGCTGTTGCAGCTGAAATGGGGCCAGTGGCTGCTGTTTCAAAGCACAGGTCCGCCCAGAGGCCTCACCTGGAGGAGCTGGCCAGGATGAAGGGAGCCCAGGAAGGGGGAAGTGTGGCAGTACACCGTCTCTCCGTACTTGCAGTCCGGGGCGCCAGGATCCTTGCCCGGTTTCTGCCAGGGACAAGACAGCTGAGTGAGTGAGGACTTCCTCGGGGGAAGTCTGGCGCTGGCAGCCCGAACCCTGCACTCACCCGCTTGTAGTAGTTCTTGATCTTGGTGGCCATGCCAACCTGCATCATCAAGGGCCCATTCTCCTCACTGTACTCAGCCAGGATGAGGTCGCCGTCTTTGCCCGTGAGGTCCTGGGGGGTGCGCATGAAGAACATCTCCCCACCGCCAGAGGCCTGGCGCTCCTGCTCTCTCATCTGGGTGCAACACAATACACAAGCAGCCGTCTCCGTGGGAGCCGAGAGAGAGAGAGGAGCGAGGGCCCTGGGCAGGGCCACCGAGACCAGGCCCTTACCTTGGCCTTCTTCTTGATGTGCTTCAGCAACGGCTGCACTGCGTGGGGCCCAGGCTGCGACAAGGTGCCAAAGGAGTACTTCTTCAGGGGAGGCCGGTGGAACTGCCGCAGCTTCATGGGGCCCATGTGAGTGGGGAAGAAGGGCTGGCGCAGCTCCACCGCAGGGATCGAGTGCTGCACCAGAGCAGAGAGAGGCACAATTTCGGCATGTCCCAAAGAACAGCTGGCCCCCCCTCAATCACCCTCAGCCAAGGGAAGGTCCTCCCTCCACTCCCCAAAGGGGGACAAAGCGGCTCTGGTTGCCTCAAATTCTGCAAAGCAATCTTGCGGGCATGTTGTGGAAGCCGAGTCCATGGTGGCTGCATGTGAAGCCTTGGCAGAAAGCTAGGCTTGCATTAGGCCCAAGAAGGCAAATAATTGGATTGCATAAAGTATTGTGCAAACCTATGGTTTAATTATGTGTTGTTTGGTAAATCAAAATTAGCAAGTGTGCCAAATAGGTGAAGCTGGGTTTAGGTTACGTCAAAATCAAGCAAAATGGACAAGCAAAGCCCAACGTCATCAGTTTCCAACCTGGATAATGTTGCCGCCAAAGGTTCCACGAAGGCCCTGCTGCTTGGGGTAGTAAAACTCATCATTGGAGAGATTCCAGGGATCCTTCACTTCTGGCTGAGACATATTCTGGAGTGGGAAAAAACCCATGTCAGAATTTCCTCCCCTTCCTGCTCTTATTTCTTCTTCACTAATCCAGAAGAAACGGAGCCCCCCTCAAACCTGCTGGGGCTCTTCCTTAATAACTCCTGTTTTGCCCAAGAGGATCCGGCTTTTCTTCAAAGAAGACTCTTTCTTGTTCTCCTTGGATGGGGAATTGAGAGTCATTTCTTCCTTTTCATCGGGAATTTCTAGGAGGAGCAGAGGAGAAAACTGTACCTGAAACACCCCAATTACCCCCCCCCCCCCCGTTTATGGACCATGCAAAGGCCCACTTGGGCCATCACACGAAGAAGACCCTGAAGCCCTGAATCAGCCACCTGCCAGGTTGCCCCAGTTCACAAGATGCTTAAAGAAAAGGTTTTCTAATGGAAAAGACATGAAGACAGTTTAACTGTCACATCCCCACCAAGGAACCTTGGCATTTGATCTGAGAATTCTGTGAAGAGGCTCACTGACTCTTCCCCTTGCTCCAGTTCCCAGAACCCTTTGAGGGATTCAGGTTAACTAAAACCATGTTCTGGGAAGGTGACCAAGGCTGCCTCCCATCTCAGTTTACCCACTCTCCCCTTAAGAAACCAGAAGGCCCCAGAAAGCAGCACCCTCACACATTCCCCAGCCAGAAGGCAAGGAAGGGACTTTTGTAGATGCTACCTAGAATGATATTCTCATCGTTGGGGTCCAGGGTCAGGACCGGGGGCATCAAGATCCTGTCCATCGCATTGTCGTCCCAGATGATGTTGTCTTCCCAGCGACCATAGACCAGCTCTTCATTGTCAATGGGGAAAATGGAGAACCATGGCTTGTCTTCATCCAGGCCTGCCGGGGCAACAAAGTGTGATAATGAACACATGACAGTGGATGCTAGCAAATGTCTCCATCCCATCCCTACCACTTATAAGCTCTAGGGCGCCTGGAGCAGAGAGAGTGCCTGGGTGCTCCAGGCCCAGCGCAACATGGTACTCTGGGACTTAAGAGAAAAAGCAGGTATTCCTGCCTCCCCTGCCCACATTTCAAACATATAAATAACAATTATGGGGCAAAGCAGAATGGTGAAAAAGAAGAGGGGCAATGGGAGGACCAGACCCCCTACTGACTGATCACTGCCCCAATTCTTCTTCATGCCAACCGCTGAATGGTCAGACTGCCACTATCCGGCTAAGTCGCTTGGCAGCCAATCACCCGCAGAGACTCTTGCTCATCCAGTCACAGTTGTCCCAAAGGAGCTTTTTCAACACCCAAGTAAGCGAAGTTCCCAACCAAGGCAGGGATGATTGGGGAAGAGGCTCTGTTTGCAGATCCTCCTGCGAACTTCTACAGAGCCCCTCTTGCCGTGAGGCCCTCCCTCCTCACCTTGCTGTTCAGGCAGCTGCTTCTCTTTGCCCTTGGCCATGCTCAAGACTCCTGCCACACTGGGCTTCTGCACCAGGGGAACCGGCAAGTTGAGCAGGGAGCCGCTCCGGTTCAGCCCTGCCAACAGAAGAAGCAAGGAAAGCATCAGCAGGCATGGAGGCAGCAGAGCCGGAGACAGGCAGGAGGAAGGCTGCCGTACCCTGCTGGGCGTTGTAGGCCGTGGCATTTCTCGTCATGCTGGAAGGCAACCAGCCCGCCAGGCTGGCTCGCTGGGTCTTGGTCCCTTTGTGCTTGATGTCCTCTCCATTCCAGATCACGTCGTCCTCCCACTGCAGCTGCGTGACCATCAGGAAGTGCTCATCGGCCAGCAGCTCATCCTTCTCAGCTGCTGAGCTCTACAAAGGGAAAACAAAGGCTCATCCAGCAGCGACTCGCCTCCTGGCTGCCAGCAAGGAGGCACTGCTCTTTCTCGCAACTCACCTCCTCTTCCTCCTCCTCTTCCTTCAGCTTGAAGCCATAGTCAAAGCCGCTGCCATCTTCAGGGATGCCCAACATGTCGTACCAGAGTTGGGCAGGACCGTAGCGCCATTCTGACACTTTGGGCCTGGTGTCAGCTACTTTGTCCGCATCTCCAGTCGCCTGGGAGAACTTGGACTCCACAGGAGCCATCATGGTGATCTGAAGGATACGTGGGTGTCAGAGGGTTCAGGGAGGGAGCCAGTGGGCACATTCTTGGGCAGCCAGAAGGCCTCCTCCCTTTCCACGGACCCACCTCATCATCTGACAGACACTGCTCTGGGGGAGGGGGAGGGGCAAATTCATACTCCCAGGGGGATTTGCCTTCCAAGCCCGGCTCAGCATTGGCTTCGCCCTCTGGGAGTTGTGCCTCGGGAACTGGCTCCCGGTGTTTCTTCCTGCGCTTTCGCCGTGCACTTCGCCAGACGGATGGGACGTTCTTTCCAGGGCCGAAGAGGCGTAGAAAGCGAAGCACCTGAGAGAGAGAGAGGAGGGAGGGGTGAACTGGCAAGAAACTGACTGCCAGCAGTTCAGCTGTCGGAAAGACACAAAGAGGAGACAGTCGGCTGGCACCATGCTGGATGACAGAGGCAGGGAGAAAAAGAGCCAGGGTGGTGTCAGCCATAGAGTCTTAATCAGTTGCTCTGCCAGAAGAAAAGTTCCTCTGGCTTTTCTAGGTGATGATCCGGCTCTACCTTTCCAGGCCGGAACTCAGGGAAAAGGGCAGTCACGCTGGGCAGCTGCTTGGTAGCATCTCGCTGCATGATCCCGGCAAGTGGCAGGGTGAGCTTCCCTTCCTTCAAGTCGGCCTTCCTCAAGTCCTGGGAACCCGTCTCCGATTCCGAGTCAGAAGAGCTGCTGAAATCCATTTTCTCCAAAGCGGCAGAGGAAGGAGCAATGATGGAGGGCAAGATGATTCCATCCCCCTCTTCTGGCCCTAAGAAGGGAAGGAACAGCCATTGCAGCCAAAGGGAGCCCTGCTTGCCAAGGCCCCCATGACTGAAAGAGCCCAGCCACACATGCAGCCAACGGAATTTAGGAATTTAACATCGTGGGGATCCCTGGGGGGAAACCCTCAAAGTGGGTTCACAACAGAGCAGCAGGGGGGGGGGGGAGGGAAGGATTTTAAAATCTTCAGCCCTGGCTAGATAAACATGCAAACCTTAAGCAAACCTTTGTAAGTTACAGCTTGCAAGTTCCTTCCTCGTCAACCCTGCTAGGCTCATGTCACCAAAGAAGTACCTGAGCTCCAGAAACTAGGGAGGGCTTCTGCCCGGACACACCCAGGCTCCTTCCTGGATTGCCCAGTCTCTCCCCCGCCTGCCCCAAAGTATATACGCACCAGAGCCTTCTGCCTCCTTCTCATCTTCCTTCTTCAATGGCACTGGTGGGGGGGGGAGGGGGAGGCATCAGCTTGGAATCAATGTCTTCTGAGTCGGCATCATAGTCATCATCGTTGTCATCTGAGGAGAAAAACAAAGGAAGTCACTGGATCGCCCCTCTGTCACCTCCCCACGATCCTGACAGTGCTGTGATCCTCTTGCTTCTGAAGCAAGAAGCACTATAGGTGGGTGGGGGGAGGGATGGATTTTAAAATCTTCAGCCCTGGCTAGATAAACATGCAAATGAAATCGCTGCCACCAACCACCTGCTCTCCGAACAGGGTGCAGATTGCCCATGGCCTGCCGGTATCTGCGGCTCTCGTCTTCAGCCACCTCAGTGATATCAGAATAATCCACAGCATCCTCCGTGCTCTTGACCCAGCCTGCAAGGGGAAAAGAGCTCGAAGCCACAGGCCCCTCCTCTTCCTGGTGCCTTCCCCGTGGAAGAAGATCCCCCACGCGAACCCCCTTGCCCAAAGGGCCCTTTGCCCACCAGCGCTTTAAGCAAGAGCGAGCAGCCCCTCTGGACTCCCTCCCTGCGGGCAGGATCGAGGGACGGGACAGATCCCACCACCCGATCCCCGCGAGGGCCTCGGAGGCGGAGGCCGGGGGTCCACCTCATACCAATCCCTGGCCAGGCGGGTGTGCCCCGCAACGCGCTGGCGGGCGGGCGGAGTGTGCGTGTCCCGTCCCACCGCGACCCTCCGGTGGAACGCAGCCTCCTCCTCACCCTCCTCATCCAGCTGGGCTCCGTCGGCCTCGGAAGCGTCGTCTTCGCTGGCGGTGATCTCCGTGATGAGGCTGCCCAGGCCCAGCGCCCCGAGCCCGGCCAGGTGCTTCTTGGACTCCTAGAAGCGGGCAGAGAGGCGGGTTGGCTCCGCTCCCTCCCTGGCAGCCTCGCCGGGGAAAGAGCCCCCGCCCGGCGCCCACCTGGTCCAGCAGCCCCTCGCCCTCCAGCTGGCCCTGCTCATTGATGTTCCCGAAGAGGAAGCCGGCCAGCGAGAAGGGCGCCGCTCTCCGCCCGCCGCCGCCCGCCTCCTCCTCGCTCTCCGAGTCCGACATCGCCGCGGCTGCCCCGACAGCCCCGCCGCCGGAAGCGGAAGCCTCTCTCCCGGCGCAGGAACCGCCACCGAGAACGTCCCTAGAGCGGCCCGTGCCGGCAAGCGCCGCCTGCACCTCCTCTTCCGGTCTCCTGGTTAATTGTTGTCCCTGCCGGGAAACGTCCTGGTTCTTTCTTCTCTCCTTGGTTTCCACCTGTTGCTTCCTTTGCTTTCTGCTGCTTTGGAGAATCAGTTGACCCCCTTCAAATATTGCAAGGCTGCTGTCATGTCACCCCTACTCGTTCTTTTCTATTCAACTAGGCCACATTTCCCCAGTTCCCGCAACCGTTCTTCATGTTTTAGCCTCCAGTCCAGTGGCGGGATTCCAATAATTTAACAACCGGTTCTCTGCCTTAATAATTTCTTCCAACAACCAATTCACCAAACTGCTCAGAAAGTTAACAACCGGTTCTCCCGAAATGATGCGAACTGGCTGAATCCCCCCCACTGCTCCAGTCCCCTAATCCTCTTTGTGGCTCTTCTCTGCACTCTTTCCAGAGTCTCAACTATTGTTGCGACCAAATTCCAAAGCATTATAAAGCGGTACTAACAATTCACAGGATGTTGATTCTATCCCTCTGTTAACTCAGCCTAGGATTACTTTGGCTTTTGGGGGCAGCACACGGCTGGCTCATATTCAAGTGATCCTTCACTTGAATATGAGCCACACCCCACACTGGACTGATGGGGGCTAACATGATCCCTCCAGCACCCCCACCCCCCCAAGCACGGCTGCGGAACCCAGAGGCTGAGAGCCATGGTTGAGAGTCCAGCCAGAACCCGGGGCTCCAGAAGGATTGCATGAAAGAGCACTCCTACTCATCCTGCTCTCTCCCATAATAAAGAACAGCAGCAAAAGAACCAAGAAACTGCTTTATTACAATTTCATTCAGCATAATTTAAAAATAACTCTGTTAGTTGCCATACAAATGTACTTTAAACCATAAAATCAGTTGCCAGTGTATGTTGGAAGTACCACACGATGAGGTCGTCCACTCCCTGAACCTCAACCGTCATTTGAACCAGCCCAGCTCCACCTGGAGAAGCCTCTTTCCCCAGGGAGAGTCCGGTCCCACATCATCGGGCTCAGGCAGGAGGAAGCTTGGAACACCATTCAGAAGACGTTTGGCAGTGCCAGGGAGACCAAACTCTCGTGTAACATCACAACCTGGTTGGAAACAGTTATTGCTACATACCCTGAGGATGGTCAGATGTAGGGCAAAAGTTCTAGCCCAGAATCTCAGCTGGGGCAAAGGGAAAAAGGAGACTGCAGCATGGCCAACGTTAAAGCAATCGAGTGAGATTTGCGTGACGAGAATGAGAACTACACCGGATTTGCTCCTGGGCTAAATCACCAATCTCGCTGCGACATCAGCATCCATGCAAAGAGGACAGCTCCCAAGTATCACCATTCCACATTCAGGCAAAATTTCCTGGTCACCAGTGCAGATCAGGATTGCAGGCAGAATAAGAACGTGGTTATTTGGAAGAAGGGTTGGGAACACAGTATTACATCTCAGCATTCTTCCTAAAGAGAGGCTGCTCAAAGCATTTTATCCAGGAGATGCTGTCAAGCATCCGGCTTTCCTTAATCAGCTGAAGATGCCCAATGATGGACACAATCAAGAGTTTCTTACTGTTGCAAAAAGAAACAAATTGCATGATGCTAAGAAATGTGTGTTTCAAGAAGAAAAGTTGCATAATTCATTCTAAAGAAGGCAGTTAGTATTTCGGGCAATGTTAGACTCATATGCATCTCTATGGGGACCAGATGGCCTAGAAAGATTTAAGCTTCTAGTAAATTAGGGCATCAGTTTAATAGCACTCAGGCCTGAATGTTTAAAAGTAGTTGAGTTTTATCTGCAAGGGAAAAAGGAGAACAGAAGGCACACAAAATGGCTGCTTTGAAGCAGCACAGCTTTTAAAAGGTTTGATGGCCAAGACCTTATCCTGCATAGCAGGCAATTTCTTACCCCAAAACTCAATCATAAGCCCAAAGGGTAATTGTGGCATTTAAGCCAAGAAAAATGCCAGTGCAGAAAAACCATCAGAGTGCCTGAGTTCCGCCAGCACAGTTAATCTAGGCCTGCTGCATGTGGGTGTGCAGGTGTAAGGAAGGGCACAATGTGGAAACAAAAGCTCAGCTTTCCAAGCCTTGAAAGCCGAATACCTAATGCCAGATCCCAGAGCTGTTCCACAAAGAACCCAGCCTGATTCTTTGATTTCATAAAGACCCTCCGGGGGTTGCTCATCGCTCAGTTTGCAAGGCCTGTTGGCATGTCTACCTGCCTGCAATAATGGAGAGGTTTTAAAAATTGTATGGTGCTTTTGAAAACTGTGACAGACCGATTCTGCTACTGGAAAGGCACAGCCCTGCCCTCCATGCGGCTGGAAAGAAAGCAGCCCTGGTGTCAAAGGAAAGCAGATCAAGGCCTCCTTCCAAAAAGACTCTCTCTCTTGGGCAGAGAACCCTTGGCTTTGAAGGCATTCCCTAGCTTTGGACTCCTCCACAGAAAAGGGACACACAGAGAGTTCGCCCGGAGGCCGATTCTTAAGGCTAGAGCCAATACGTTCATTTCTGTTGGCTCAAAGTGGCAGCTGGACTGCAAGAGGACTTGCTGGAAGAAAGTTCTCTTTAAAGCCATTAGTGCAAGAGGCCATTAGTTAAGGAGATGGACCGCAAACACCCCACGCCTTCAGTCTGCGCTGCCCTCGCCTTGCCGACTACAACAGCAGGCACTTCTTGGAGTTCTTCTTGGTCACTGGATAGAGAACGGCGCGCACGGCTTCTGCGAATACTTCCCTTACCCCTTCCTGGTTCAATGCTGAACACTCCAAGTATTTGACTGCCCCGATTTGTTTGGCTAGCGAAGTACCCTGCTGGGGGGTAGTAGGGCCCAGGCTTTGCTCCTTCAGCTTTTTCACGGCCTCTGCATTACTCCGCAGGTCCCTCTTCGTGCCCACCAGAAGGATTGGCACATTGGGACAGTGGTGGGAGACCTCAGGATGCCATTTGTGTCGCACGTTGGCATAAGAGGAGGGGCTGCCGATGGAAAAGCAGATCACAAAGACGTTGGTCTGTGGGTAGGAGAGGGTGCGCAGACGGTCATATTCCTCTTGTCCAGCTGTGTCCCAGAGGTTAAGGCTGACCATCCGCCCATCCACCGTCATCTGAGCGCTGTAGTTATCAAAGACGGTGGGAATGTATTCCTCTGGGAAGGCATTGGTGGTATAGCTGATGAGCAGGCAAGTCTTCCCCACGGCACCATCTCCGACCACCACACACTTTATGGTCTGCATTCTTTGGCTTGCAAGAGTCCCCTGCAAACAGAGATACGAATTAGAGCAGGGGTCCCCAAAGCCTGGTCTGTGGCATGCCAAAAGCTGGGCCGTGCACACCAATGAAGCCCTGTCCACGGGATGCAGGCCCCTTTGGGTCCACGGAAAAGCCTCTCTCCGCAGAAGCGGTCCCGGTGTCCAAAAGGTTGGGGGCCACTGAATTAGAGGGAAGGCAAGTCATGGAAGGAGATATTTTCTGAACCAAGAACCACCTGGAGACTTTAAAATGCAGGCGGCCAGAAAGGGTCACTGGGGCTGGACAGCTTCTTTGCTGTGGGGCAGGAGAAAAGAGTGGCTTCACTGTCTCCCGCCAGCAGCATCACCATCAGAAAGGGAACATTTGCATTTGCAGGGGCACAGGAAAGAAAATTCTTCCCGAAGAAGGCTGGGCCTACAAGAGCAGCAGGTCAGGCTCCTTCCAAGAGGTGCAGAGACAACTAGTCTTGAAAACCTTCTACTTTATGGTATTCAACAGTTTGCTGCTCCAGCATGATGCAGCATGATCTATTCCAGCAGCCGGAGGCAAGAAAGGTTTAGAGCATGGATGGTGGAAGCTCAGAAACGTTTGGTGCTACCCGCAGTGGCCTTCGGCTAAGAAAGAGAGAACCAGCACAAAAAGCTAAGCACAAGTTATTGCACAATTGGGCTTGTGGGTAGAAAGTCTACCTTGGGAGGCCGTTGTAGTCCCTGAAAGGAGCCGACTCCCAGCTCTTCCCAGCAGACAGCCAAGCCCTCCCTCCTCGCCAGGGGGACCTGGCCCCTTTGCCAGGCACAAAAGCGGCCGAGAAGATCTCAGGTCCCAAAGAGCCAGGATGGCCCAATCGGGCAGGGAGTCCCTTGGCGACCTTCCTTTCCAATCCTCCCGCCAAAGCTAATTACCCCCTCGAGGGACGAAGAAAACCCGCGGCGACTCCGCTCCCTTCTGCTAAACGTGGAGGGACGAATAGCGGCTCCGAAGCAGAAGCCACGGCTCACGCCCAGCCCGGTTCCAAGCGGACGAGGAGGCTAGAAGGGCGTCCTTAGAGGAGGAAGCCGGCCCGGGTCCCCGGGCTCCCTTATCGCTTTGCAGCTGCCGCCCAACGGCAGCCGGCGGGGAAGGGCAGCCCCGCAGGACCGGCCTCCGCCAAACAGCCTCCCTTCTCCTCTCGGCAACGGGCCCGGCGCCCTTTCCGCCCCCGGGGGCCTCGCAGTCCGAGGAAGGGTGGGGAGGGCCCCCGCTTCCCTCTCGCGGACTGGACGCTCATCCACCACGCAGCGCCGGCACCCGAAAGGCTGGCCCGGGCCGAGGCCGCTTCCGGGAGGCGGGCGGAGGGCCCTTAGTCCCAGGCGAGCCGAGGCCGAGCCGCGCCCTCCGGCCGGCCGCCTGCCTGAAAGCCGCCGCGGACCCGGAAGAGGCGGCTGCCGGCGGAGGGCCGGGGTCCCGCCGGCCTTACCTGCGTACCGTGCGCGCCTCTCTCGCTGCCTTCCGGGCACCCCCTGCGCAGCTGCCACCGCCGCCGCCGGCCAAAGTCGAGCTGGAAGCGGCTGTGGGAAACCGCGCCCCCCCCCGCCCCGCGCCCGGCCCACGTACTGCGCATGCGGCCTCACACCCCGCCCCTTCGAGGGGGAATGGCCAATGGCGCGGCTCGCCCGGGCCTGCCGGGAAGCGTAGTTCCTCTACGGTGGCCGCTAAGCCTGCCCTGCCTGGACTCGCGCGCCCCGCCTGCAGGTGGCCGCGAGGCGTGTCAGCTGCCGAAGGTTTGGGCTCACGCGGCGTTGATGCTCGGGGGCTCAGTGCGCGGCTCTCTCCGAGCCGGCGTCCCTGCGATGCGGCCGCCTTGGCCTCTGGCAGAGAGAAACGTCGCCCTGCCTGCCTGCCTGCCCGCCCGCCGACGGATTGGAGCCTATCGCCGGCCTCGCGGGGGGCGGACAGGCGCCCCTCCTCTCGCGGGTGTCAGGCGAGGCTGCTCTGGGCAGGAGGGTTCGAGCGAAAGGACAGCCAAAGCCCCAAAGGCCGCGTTGAGTTCGAAAGGAAACGGCCGGGAGGCTGCATTTGCGCCCGGTGCCCTTGCCCAGTGAGGGAGCCCCGCTCCTCGCCTTCATGGCAGCCCTGCAAGCGGCACTGGAGTGGCCGCAGGCTTCGTGTCGCCTTGCAGCAGGGACAGCTGTGCCCTCCTGGCACAAGGACCGCTCCGAGAGCGTCTGCACCGGAGTCGGGAAAGTGGCAGAAACCCCTGGTGCCCGAGGAGAGGCTGGCAGGCTCTGGGGCTGGGGTTCCAAGCGACCCCAGCGGTACCCAAGCAGCAGCAGCAGCAGGAGATTCCTGCAAGGAGGAGGAAATTGCTGGTTTCCAGCTGAGCCTCTTCCTTCCTGGCTTGGAGAGAAGGGCATCCATCTTCCAGGCTGCTGGTGCCTTTTCAGAAGACCTTTCTTTGAAAAGCAGCCAGCAGAATTATTCTGGTTCTTTGGCTTAATGGAGACCTTGCTTGCATACCTGGATGCCCAGGGGATGGGGAAGCGCTCCCTTCCCACCTGGTTGCTGCACACATTGGAGGAGGGCTTGCACACGGCAGGGCAGCCCAGTCATCACCAGTTTGTACTGGGAAAGAAGTCTGATGAAGACCATGGCTGCATAAAGCTCTAGAGAAGACAGGAGGTAGCGTCTGCACAGTATACACCTCTCTGCGCATGCACACACCACTCATGGGCACACTCACTAGCTGGAGGCCTGTGACTTCCTCCCATTGAAAGAAGCTGCTTTTATTTCAGGACAAGACGGGGGGTCTCCAAGGTGGTCCTGCTCTCCTGCAGCCCAGAGCCAGCCCGGCCCCCTCAGGCTCCTCAGCCAGGCTCAGCTGCCCCCTCAGTCCTCATCCTCAGACCAGCCCAGGCTGTCGTCTGACTCCTGCAGGGGGTCGTCTGGGGAGCTGCCTGTGGTGGCCTCCTCCCTGGGCAGTGGCCGAAGGGCCTCGGCTCTGCTCTGTGGCTGCTCCAGCCTAGCCCAGGCAATGGGGCTCGCTTTCTTCAGGGCGATTTCCACCTTGGAAGGCAACAGGCTGGCGAAGCTCTTCTCCACGTTGATGACCTGGAAGGAGAGAGCCAGCAGGAAAACCAGCTGGATCAGGCAGTCCCCCCACCTCCCAATGGCTGTCCTGGCACTATGAGGGTGGGGAAGGGCCCTGGAGCCTCACAAATGGAGGATCCCATACACACGCCCAGCCTTTTCATGGGAGCAATGGAAGGAAGAGATCAGTTGGAGTCCGGGGGGGGGGGGATTGTTCTCAAAAGAAGAAAGCCAGCCACGTGAGCCAAACCTACCCCCCAGAGATCCAGCTGAGCCTGGAAAAACTTCTCTCCCTCAAAGGCTACCTGGATGTCCAGCTGCAAGACAAGAGGAAACCCCCTCAGCCCCAAGTCCTGCCACAGGACCTCTGCCTGCCCTGTCCTGCAAGAGGGGGGATGATCACAGCATCTAGTAGGCCGCCTCTGAGAAGCAGCTGTGCCCTCGCCCCCTCCTCCTTACCCTAGTGCGATTGGCCTGGATGGAGCTGAGGTGGGGCAGGGGGGTCCTGGCATAGAGCGTCACCACCACTTGGCTGCTGGTCTGGTGCCAGTCCTGCCGACAAGATACCAGCTTCTTGCCCTCCTGTGTGGCACAGAAAACCAGCCAGTCAGCATTGCTGCCCCCTCTTGTGCAGGAAGCCCCAATTGAGAGGATGGGGGCCTTCCGGACTGCAGCCCCCTTGCAGGACCCCCAGAAGGCAGAAAGCCTCTGCGGGGACCTCAAATGGAACAGGGGGAGCATCAGCCCATTTCCCCCTTTCCTCTGTGTCTAAGAGAGGCCGCCTCCTGCTCTGCTCCAGGGAGACCCTCTTGCTAGAAGGTGGTGCCAAGGGAGGGAGAGCAGAGGAGGCTGAAGGAGGCTGCTTTTTTGGGATCCAAAAGAGCTTTGCTGGCAAGAAGTCCCCTCCCACCCACTTTAGAGCCCCTACTTTGCAGGTCTGCCAAAGATACTTGGCAGCAAGGCTGGTCCCACCCCTTGCTGTCTGGGCAGAGTGGCCTCCCGCTTCCCTCTGGCTGCAGACCGGGCCATAGACAGGGCTGGGGCTGGGCACAAGACCCTCACCTGCCTGGGCACCCAGGTGTGCTTCCCTCTGCTGCAGCCCTTCTGCTCCAGAAATGCGGCAAAATCTGTGGTTTTGATTCTGCAGCAGCTCCAGTATTTCATGCTGAATGGATCCAGGCCGGAGTGGGGAGAGAAGCAGAGAGCTGGGGCAGCTACTTCTTTGAGTAGTTAGGATCGGAATCCCCCCCCTGCCGTTGCCTCCCCCCCCCAACAGTGATTAAGGGGAGAAGAACTGCAGGCAGCCTCTTCTGCCCCCTGGGAGTCGCAGGCAGCTCTTGGGGGGGGGAGCACAGCTGGAGGAGCCTGGCTTGTGTGAATCAGCCGTCCAGATGGGCCAACAGGGAGGGGCAGGAGGGTGGCGGTGGAAGAGGCTGGGTCCCATGGCAGACAACACCCCCCCCCCCCCCCGCGTGGCCATCACAGCTGAAGGCAGGGACTTTGGGGAGGAAGGGCATCCTAGAGGCCCGTGATGCTCACCCCTCGTGGAAGATGGGCACCCCTGGGTGGAACAGGCAGGTTTCCGTCTTGCTCTCCTCCTGCTGGAAAGTCTGTAAGAGGAGCCGGGCAGGAGAAAGGAAGGATCGTTCAAGTGGTCAGGAAGAGCTGCCCCGCAGCTGCCAGCCCCCTCCCCCCCCCCCCGGCTCTTTTGGCCCAGCACTCCCCAACTTCTCTCTCTCTCCTGCAGTGGGCAGGCAGGCTGTTTCCCCACCAGCCAAGGCTGCTCCCAAAGGGGAGGTTAGAAGCCAAGCAGCCCAATGGCAACTCACCGTATGGCAGCCGGCATTTTTGCAGGCCGTGCCGGTGCTTGTCTCTGAGCTGCCCCCTGCGAGGCAACCAGAAAAGAGCAATTGGGACCTTGCAAGTCTGCTGGAGCGCAGAACTGCAGCTGCCCCCAGGATCAACCACTCCTGCTTGCGAGGGACCCTGCCCTGCCCCACAGCCTCTACCGACTGGCCAGAGGCTCGGGACCTTCCCAGGGCAGGTTTGGAGGACTGCAGCTTCCAGCGGTCTCCCCTGGTTCCCTGCACACAGAGGCACAGTGGGGCCACCTGGGGCACTTGTACTCCCCAGTCAGTGGGAAGAAAGTGGCCACTTAGCAGCTCAGCTGCCCACCCCCACGCTGGCTTCGTCTTTCCCCCAGCAAGGCCCATAGGGTTTCCCACCGGGGGTGGCCAAGCCGTGCGGGGCAGGCTGCGTGGCCGTGGATGTGTCCAGCTTCTCCAGGACTTGCTGCAGCGCCGGGGCCACCTTCACCAGCAATGGCTGCTTGGGCTCATCAGAACTGGAAGCCAAAGAGAGGGCAGAATGTGGGCACGGAGGAGCCAGTTTATGTTAAGTTAGGCAAAAGGGGTGTAACTTCTTCTGCCATGCCTGCCACATGGACCAGTTCCCACAGCACATGATTCACAGATGGGAAGGGAAGAAGATAAATGGAACCTCCTCGTGCAGAGGAAATATACCTGTGAAAGGGAGGTCTTGGCTGCTTCCTAACCCCAGCCCAAAGCTGTTGGCCCCGTCAGGCTTCTGACCTTGATAAGAACCTCCTCACCTGGGCCTCTCCCGCTGCAGCACCTCAGCGGACTTGGGCTCCGGAACAAGGTCTGCATTACATGGCTTGGCCTTGGGCGCGGCTTCCTCTGGCTCCGGGGGCTTCTCGTGGCTGTGGTAGCCTTTTGTGCAGCCCTTGGGAGCGAGATGGTTCTTTGTTATTTCAAGGGCCTGCCAACCTTACAAAACGCACCTTTGGAGGATGCAGTTTGCAACGGAGACACTGAACTGCGGACCTCTAGCGGAGGCTGGAGTTTGGATGGCAACGGGACCCTCCTGCCATGCCCTGCTGTCACCCTCCCCCCTCACTCCACCTTTCCCAGATGGGGAAGGTTGTGATGTTAGGCAAAAGGCCACTGGAAGCAGAACGGCTGAGAAAGGCAACTGGCTGTGCAGCCAAAGCTACGAGGATGGCAGCCCTCATCCATCTGACAGGATGGGCACCCGGCACCCCCCAGCACCTAAGCACCTTTATGGAGAGGAATTCAGAGAAGTCGGTCGTCCGTTTCTTGCAGCAAGACCAGCCCTAGAAGAAGAGGGAGTAAGTGGCCCCTCCCCACTTGCTGCCAGCGCCATCTGCAGAGGTGTTGCCGCCTTCCTGCCTGGGGGTGGGGAGAGGGCAGGAGCAATAGGGGCAGAACGGGTACCTTGACATGGAGGGATGGGGGCAGAGCAGTAGATCCTCCACTCAATGGGGAAGTCAACCTGTACAATGGCCCTCGTCCTTCTGGACCCTCCCTGTCCCACTGCTGCAGCCCCATCCATGGCTGACTGCAGGGAACCCCCCTGTGCAGTTGGACCCCTCACCTTCAAGGCATCATGGAAGATGGGGAAGCCTGGGTGGTGGAGGCAGGCACCTGAGGGAGGGAGGTTGGTTTTCTTCCAGCGAGCAGCTTTATTGCCCCCCCCCCGCCCCCATCCTTCCATCTTGTCCATTCCCAGACTCTTCTCGGGAGGGAAGACCTACAGCTTCTCTGGCTCTTCTTTTCCAAGATTGGCGCTCCTGATCAATTCCCGGCTCAAAGGCAGGTGTGGGTCAGGGAGCCCCACTCCCAGTTGTGGGCCTGCACTCCTTCCCCCTCCCCCTTCAGGACATCAGCATCAGGGGGGCTGCCTGGCAGGGGGGAGCCCTCCACGTGTGTATCCCCTCCCCCACGCATCCCTGCCCCGTACCCTGGCTGTTCCTCTCCGGGTCAAAGCTCTGCCCGCAGCCTTTCCGGTAGCACAGCAAGGCCATCGCGGAGTCTGGGCGGAGGGGACCAGGCGGCTCAGCTATCTTTAGGAGCGAGGGCCGCAAAGGGGGCCTCAGGCAGCCCAGAAAAGGGCAGCAGCTGCTCCACCACTCACCATCACCAGAGGGAGGGGCAGGCGGGGGGGCTCCCCTCTGCTCTCTGCCTGGGTAGGGCTGCCTCCCAGCTGTCGCTCCTGCTCAGATGTGAAGCTACTTGTTCCCCCTTGCCTGGTGCAGCCCCCACCCCCATGACAAACAGGAAGAGAAGCAGCAAACCGGCAGACTCCTTATTCCGGGCAGCCAGGAATCCCCTGCCAGTCCATTGTCCAAGGAGGGGAGGGCTCAGCCTGCCTCGTCCTCCTTGTCTTGACTGCAGCACAACTCCCTTTCCCTTGCCTTCAGCTCCCCCCCCCCCCCCCGTTGATATGGGGCTCCCCAGACATCTGCTCCAAGGGGCTCCAGCCAAGGGGCTGCAAGACTGTTTCCCCAGAAAGTGAGTGACCTTAGCTACCCAGCTCAGTCCCCGCGTCTCTTGGCTCACGCTGGTCCAGGTGTTAGAACAGCAACTCCCAGAATTCCCAGCTGCCCTCAGGCAAAGGTACCCTGGGAATCTGGAGGTGCACAGCTCCAGGAATGGCCCATCAGCACCTTCCCAGCAGCAGCAGGAAGAGACTGGGGGTCCCGGGACTGAGACCCTCCTCGAAAGGAGGAACAGCCTGCGGCCATTTCCCAGATTTCCCACTCAGTAATCAGAACCCCAGGAGACACCAGAGATGGACACAAGGTGAAAAAGTCTTAAAATCGCTTTTAATAATAATGCATTCCTGTAACAATCTTGAGACAAACTCAACCTGTTAGTGGACAATTACAGCTCAGGTTCACACATTTACTTCTACACAAGACAGGTAAAGTTAGGGTTATACAAACAATTGCTTCAGCTGAGGGTTTTTTTTTAACAAGAAATTCTTTTGCGTTTTACTATGTCCGATAGATTGTACTTTTCTACCAATAAAAAAGAAAGAATGGTACAACACTGAATAATTCATCCCAGCACCATCACCACTATTGAGCCCTCTTGGCTGCCCCAGAAGACTACAGGAAAGGGAAAAAATGGTCCAGAGGAAAAAATAAAAAGCTACTAGTTTAAAAAAAACTATTCCCCCCCCCCCACATGATCTGCCGTTTGTGGAGGAGCCACGTCCAGGACCACGGGCCTTGCCCCAGGGCTCGGAAGGGCCTTTTCGAGGCCTGGGGGAGAGCTGGTGGCTTCCAGGGACAGCCCGTGGCAAGGGGCTTGGGGATGGGAAGGGAGGAAGAGGGCCAGGGGTCCTAGCTCGGCCCATACACTACACAGCTACCGAAGCCTCCTGGGATCCAGGTTCACATTGCGTGCTTGCAGGAATGCAACCCTCCTGGTGTCAGCTGCACCGTTTAGAAACGGTGGCCAAGCTCCTGGGGCTCAAGAAGGAGCTAGGGGTCTTCTTGAGAGGAGAGCCAGGCCCTGGACCCTTTCCTCTTAATACCGGCGACGCTTGTTAGGGCCAAAATCTCCCCCAGGAGCCCCCCGGTTGAATCCCGGTGTGCTTCCTCCCATGGTGCCCAGGCCTTCCATGGCCCCGCTCTGTCCAAAGCGATCAGGTGGTGGTGGAGGCGTCTTGTGCCGAGAGAAAGGAAAGATCTTGGTCAGAAACAACCGGAGGCCCAGAGATCCAAGGCGGGGGTTTCTTTCCTGCTTTATGAAGGCCCACAAGGGGGCCTCAAGCAGGTCTCAGACAAAGCTTCCCAGGGGAAGCCCTGTTCTCAAAGGACCTGCCTAAAACAGGAAACCCAGCTGGGATCCTAAAACCCATCCCACCTCTAAGAATAGCAGCTCCTGAAAGAGATTCAACATCCTCCAAGCTGCCAGCCCTCCTTAAGTTTGCCAGAACAAAAGTCCTGAAGGGGACCCCAAAGCCAGTTAATGCCCTTAAGCAAGGAAAGCGATCGAAGGGACCTTGCTCTGAATGTTGCAGCAGCTGGACAAGCCCCCCCCCGCCCCCAACAGCTAAGAAAAGCTGACTTGAATGGAACTCATAATTCTGTCCCCTCTCAGCTCTTCAGCGTCGTCCCCCCGTGTCTGTCTCCCCCCCCCCCCACGGACGAGAGCTCAGTTAACCTCACCATTCCCATGGCTCCATCAGGGATCATTGGTCCAGGGCCAGTCGCCGGTGGGGGTCCTGCAGGGACACTGGTGCCCCCCATAGCCCCCCTGTTGTTCATTCCTATTGCACCTGAAAGGCAAAGCAGGGACCCCTCCCCCTTCAGAATCCACCATAGCAACCCCCTAGTTGTCTCCCCAGGCCCGGCCCCATTGCCCACATCTCCAGCTCAGCTACAGGCAGAGACCTCGACCGGCAGCTGGTGCCCAGAACCAGAAGAACAGCACACGTGGCCTGGGCATCTCTGCCACTTACCTCCCATCCCCATCTGCCCCATTCGCATATCGGGAGGCTCTCTCTGAAACAGACAGACAAGCCCAAGGTGACTGGCTGCTCCTGAAGTCTCCCTCCCTCCCTCCCTCCCTCCCGTTTCTGCCCTTACCGCATCAGGGAAGGCGCCCTTGAACCCCTCCTGCTGCCGCCTCATCATCTCCTCCTGTTGCCGCCTCATCTCCTCCTCCCGGCGCCGGCGCTCCTCTTCTTGCCTGCCAGAGAAGCCCGGAGTGGTCTCCCAGCTTCAGCAGCCTCCCTGAGGATTGGGCCCCTCGGCCGCGTCTCAGCTTTGCAGGCTGCATCCACTAAGCCCCCCCAAAAGGACCATGCCAGGCGGGGGGGGGGGGGCATCAATTAACTAAGAGACCAGTTAGCTGGGAGACTGGAGCCAAGGGCTGCATGGGAAGCTTCCCTGGCTAAAAAATGAATGTGGTTTTTCAGCTCCTTTAAGAATCCATCTTCAACCTTCTCGCTGTACCAGAGCAGCCTTTGTCAATCCGCTGCTCACCTGAGTTCCAGCTGTTTGCGCTTCTGCACCTCCTGGTTGTGCAGCTCTTCCATGCGCCTGAGCTCCTCCTGGCGCCTCATCAAATCTGGGAGGAGGAGGAGGAGGAGGAGGAGGAGTTTGGAATCCAGGCTGGGCTGCCAGAAGCAACCCCCACAGCCAGTATCAATGAGGTCCAGCACCCACCTTGACGCATGAGCATGACCTGGTGCTCGTGACGAGCCGCCTCCATCTCCATCTCCAGCTTCTCCCGGGCCTCCTTGATGTTGCGGTCCACTTGCTCTTGCTGCTGCTTCTCCATTTCGATTAAGGCCTTCCAGCGCATGGCATACTCGTATTCGAAGGAGCCGGGCTGTGCAAAGCGGGGAGGCTGCTCACGCTCCCTGCGGGGACAGAAGGCCGAGAGCCATTGGTTCAGGAACTGCAAGCCCCGGGTGAAAGGCAATGGGCTGGGAACACTGAGAGGAAGAATCTAGCAGAGGCCTCCTCAGCCGGCAGAGCCTGCAGCTCTCCAGCATCCAACCTGCTGATAACCGCAGTATGGACAATCATTCCATTTCCACACTTGCTTTGGTAACCCAAAGGATTTCCCTCTGTGAGTGCATGCCAGGCATTAAGGACACCTGCTTCCATCACAAAGGTGCCACTTGGTCTCTCCCCAGCACCTACTTGTGGTATTGCTGGTTTTTGATGACCAGCTTTTCCGGCAGTCCTTCCTCATCATCATACTGGTCCATGGGCTCCACTGTCACAGGCCGAGGGAACCTTGAAGAACAATTTGGAAACAGGCCAACCTCAGGGGCTAAAGCCAGATAGTTAGCAACAACCTTGAGTATCAGACATTCCCTTAATGAAGGGTTTTGCTTTGACAGTTAGCAACTGGTGCTTCCTGAAGCCAGCGGAGCAACCAGGAGGAAAATCAATTCTTTGGATCGAAGCCTCGAGTTACCCAGTACAGACCCTAAGATCCTGCTTTGCCAACTGTTCTCTTCAGCTGCTCAGAGGCTTATCTCAGAAGCAGCCTCTGTGGAAAGAGGAATCAGCTTCCCAGGGAGCTGATCTGAGCACACATACACTTCTAGGCCGCAACGCCTTTCAAAAACGAGCATCTCTAAAAGAGAACGCAGTTGCTGTGGGCGTGTTCTCTCCGCTTTGTCAGCCCTACTTACCAGAGGCAAAGATAATTCACCAACAAGGACCACCCAAGTTGCACAATCCCCCCATTTGCAACTGCGAACACAAACACAGAAGATCAGCCCTTTGGCCGCAAGCCCACCCAACTGACCCAGAGGGTCCATGCCCGTGCTTACGTAGTCAGCAGGAAGGACCCCTCGCTGCATCTGTCCAGAGCTTTTCTGGCAGCTGGTTTTCCCGAGAACTCCACGATGCCTTTCCCAGAAGGCCGGCCTCTGTCGTCCACAATGACCACAGCCCTCTCGACTTGGCCAAACATGGAAAAGGCCTCTTCCAGGAGCTCATTAGACACAAACTGTGGCAGGTTCCTGACGGTCAGTGATGCGCTGTGGCAAGCGAAGCGCACACGCAGCTGCTTCCCACGCAGAGGCATGTTGTCCAGCTCCACCTTTGCAATCTCAGCCAGGGTCCGCGTTTCCTGAGGGCAAGACATATGTGCAGGCAGGCTAAATAAAAGGTGCTTCTGGAAGAACTGCATTACGGTAGTCTCAAGAGTATTTGCATTGTAGCCAACAGTTGTTAGGTGGATTAAAGTAAGGTACACATTGAATATGTAAGATTTTGCTTTGTAAGTAACCAGATGCAAAAAAAAGCCCCAACATATGCTTCCTTCCCACAAGAAAGAAGACCCAAGCAGCAAGATCGCCGAGGCTTATTCTCCAGCATTTTCAGACCTTTTGTGCAGAGACAGTTGTGATAAATGACAGCAACAGAGGCGATAAATACCTTCTGGAGGGCCAACAGCCTGAAAGTTGCTTGCATCAAAAACACGACACGTGGGTTGCGGGCTGCTCAAAGAATAACAGTTATCCTCTTCAAACTCATTCAGCTTAGCTCCCCCCAAAGCCCCGGGACACGCAAGAAGAAATGGCTCTGGTCACTCACCAGCCTGATGAAGCCAAAGCCTTTGTCCTTGTGAATGAAGACTTCACCGGCTTTCCCATATTTTTCAAACATCTTTCTCATTTCCTCCTCGGTGATATCAGGTGGCAGGTTTCCCACAAAGAGGCGACTCCTTTGGGTGAAGGTCTTTTCCCCAGGTTTTCGGAAATTCTTCAAGTCAATCGTCAGGCCTTCATCTGAGGAGGAGATATAAATTCATTCTACAAAATTGAGCAACAAATGATGACTATTAACATACTGCAGAATACCATGGTCTGGACCTTAACAGCACCTCTAGGTTTCAGCCACAGGAAAGAGCCACCCAAAACTACCCATGCCTGCCTCTCCATGCAACCAGAAAGAGAATTCCCATTGCAACCTTCATTTTATGTATTGGAAGATTACAAATGCAACAACTGCAGATCACAACAACTGCAAGATCAGATCTCAAGCAGCTACGTTTATTTACAAGGAGATGCGAGTGAGAAGGCTTTCCAGCTCTCTCCTATAGATCATGTCTTAATAATAAAATTGCTTAAAAACTAACTAACCCAATTCTGTGACTCAAAAATTAATCTGAAGGGCCACTCCAGATTCACAAAAAGCTTTAAGGAGTCTATATATTCTTGAAATGGAGATTCTAATCCTAAAATGTGAGAAAAGGGCCATGGGCCTATTAAGGCAGCAATATAAATTCAGTAAACAAAATCAGTCCAAGGGAAGGACGAGCTGGAGAAAGCAACTTGCTGTAGCAGCCAAAGAAGCTTGATTTATTTTTGCAGCCAGCGGCTCCTCCAGGCCGCGTTCAGGGACAGGAGCGAAACTGCGCCTGGCAGGAACCGAGTCCCAATCCGGCCTCTGGTTTCTTGTTGGGGTGGGAGGCGAGGGAAATCTAAGCCACCTTGGTCCGCAGCGGTTCGGACTCCCCGCACTGGACCCGGCCGGCGCCTGCATCGACTGTGCAGATGCTGCCGGAGACGCTCAGCCGCCAAATGGCCGTTCCCGCTGCTTCGCCGGCCTTCCGAGCCGCCTTCGGGTGCGTCCCGGGGCCGAGCGCCTTCCCTGTAAAGGAGCCGCCGGCTGGTCCATCCACGCCGGCGGGCCACTCACTCTGGCTGTTGAGCTGCTGCCCGTTGGCGGGGGCGGCCTGCTGCTGCTGCTGCTGCGGCGGCGGCTGGTGGTGCGGCGGCGGCGGCGGCTTCCGCGAAGTGTGATTCTGCTTCTCCATGGCGAAGCCCTTGTTGCCCTGCATGCTTGGCCGGGGCGGAGGGCCGGCTCCCTGCGGGCGACAAGCCGAGAGAGAGAACGCGGGCGCCGTTCAGGGAGGGATGCTTGTCCCGCACCCCACCCCTCGGGACCGTCGCTCCCCCCCCGGCGCTTCCGGGGGACTACAATTCCCAGCGCGCCCCGCGATCGCGGCCGGCGGAGCCGCCGTCCCCACGCTCCCCGGGGAGCCTCCGGGCCCCGCCGCGCTCCCTAGAAGCCGGCCGAACGGAGCGAGGCAGAGCCGGGCTCGGAGCCTCGAGCTCCCCCCTCCGCCAGAAGAGGCGCTTCGCGACGCCCGCCCGGCCCCGCCGCCCCCGCCGCCTTACGCGGCCTCCTCACCTCAGGCAAGCCGACGAGAAGGCGGGGGGGGAGGAGGAAAAGGAAGAAGGAAAAAATGGGGGCGCGCGAGGCCGGAAACCGTTCTCTGATGCGTGCTGGCCCTGTCCCGCCCTCTCGCGTATTGGGGGGCCTAATTGGCTGAATGGCCGCTCCAATTCTTCCGCTAAATGGCCGCCATGCTTGTCGATCTAAAGGCGAAGGCAAACCGAGCGGATGGCGAGGCTTCCGATTGGTCAGGCGCTCTGCTCCCCCAGCCCGCGCAAAGCTTAGCCAATCGGCATTCGAGGCGCTTTCCAGTCATGTTTGAGTGAGTGGTGAAAAAGGGACAAAGGGGCAGGAAAAGGGAGGGGGCGAAGAGCGAGTGACGCGAGGCTCCGCGAGGTCCGCGCAGGCGCACAAGGAAGCGTACCGCTTCTTAAAGGGACCGCGGGCGGAGTCGAAAGCCTCGCGGTCAGCCGGCGGGGGCGCTAGGGTAAGGCCGCTTTCCAGGGCCAGTTAGAGTGCGGGCGGATCGGAATTGATCCTTATTCAAGTACACCACATGCAAACCTCGCAGAACGTTGCTCCCGATCCAGCTGGTATCCAATGTCTTGCCGGGGCAAGGGGGGCAAACCACCCTTTTCCAGTAAAGGTCCTAGCTAAGATTTCCAGGCACGTTGCAGCAAAATGTGCGGAATTGCTAGGCTGGGCTGGGCAAGGATGAGTTCCTTGCAGTTGTTTCCAGCCGTGGAGAGGGAAGGGGAGAAGCCCAACCCTGCTCTGGGATCGTCTTCTAGGGCGCCTTGATGTGCTCAAAGGGAACCAGCTGGCCAGAATGCAAGCCAGCCTACCAAGGGGTCTCAGTCCGTCCAACGAGAGAGGTCCAGTTTTAAGGGGGAAGGAATGTGATGGACAAATCATTGGTTAACGGCTGTTCTCCCCATCCTCAGATCAGCTCTAGCTATGCCCCTTCCCTGGCTCCCTCACCCACCCTCTGCCCCCAGGTTGCCCTCTTGAGGTGTGTGAGTCACTCTGGAGAAGGTGGCAAGTGAAAAGACGCGGCAATGCCAGTTCTTTAAGTACCAAAGATCAAGAGTCTTGCCAGAAAGACCAGGTGCCTGGTGGGTAGAACAGAGGTGCCAATGCTAGTGGCGGGTGTCCTTTCCTTACCTGAGCCAGCCCAGAAATATCAGGCGATGGAACCAGTCAGCCCTTTTGGCAGAGAGCTCCTCCTAGACAGAAGCCGATTCACTCTGCACCTTCAGATTTTTAACCTGCTAACATAACCCTGCACAGTTATAGAACAAAATGAAGCAATATCTCAACTTCTTCACCCTTACAGACCCCCGTAGAGAGCCACCCTTGCCACAGTTCTGCAGCTCCCACAACCCTGGAAGTGTCCACCCTGAGCTACATTGCATGCGTGGCTGCCAGACCCGATGCTGGGCTTCTCCCTTCTGGCTGCCTGGCCTCCCTGGAAAAGCAGCAGGAAATGCCATGTGCCTGGAGGCTGTTGCAGCAGGAGGCTGGCAGAGAAGAAGCTCAGAAGGGGTGGGGAAGAGGCAGCAATTGAGCACTCTGCAAGTTGTTCACCCTTGGATCTCAGAAACACCATTCCTAGCCTGTGCACCAAGATTGGTGGAGGGAGGCTGGAGGACCCTCGAGTCATGTTTTGGGGTGGAGCTGCTCCCGGTGCAAGATTGGCACACTCAAGAGGGGGCAGGCAGGCATTGTCCAGCTCCTCAGCCAGCTCAGCCTTTCAGGCAGCAAAGCCAGGGCTTCCCGCTCCGCCCACCGAGGCCCCAACCATGATTCCCTCTGGAGGTGCTGCTGAGCCCCCTTGGAGAGCCAGCCAGGGCGAATGGGGGAGGGGCCAGCAGTGCAGAGAGCAGGACTCTGCTGAGGTCCGGCAAGGGGGCTGGGCCAGGTGTCATCCCCCACCCTCTTGGCAACCAGGGAAAAGCCTCTGAGGCATCCCCCAGCTTGATTCCAAGGAAGCCCCTTCAATGGCTGCCTCTCCCCAGGGACCAGCTTGCACATGTCACTGGGCATTGCAGAAAACTTTGCCTGGCTGGGTTTGCCAGGTCTCTGCATGTTGGCCTGGGGAAGAAGTGGGCCTTTCTGATGTTGGCCCCAGCCAGGGTCAAGCTGTATGGAGGTGAAAGTGGCCTGCCATGCTATCTTTTCAGAGAAAAATGCAGGTTGGGAAACACAGTTGCAGTCCCTGTGAGGAGTGACCAATAGGTGACAAGCCTCCATCATTGCCGCCCAACTAAGATTGGCACTAATCAAAATAATGTTGCTTCAAGCAGCTTTCAAGCAACTCAAAGGCAGATGTGTGCACCCTCTGCGACTGAGGGGTATCGGAGAACAGTGGCCGGTTCCTACAGCACACAGTGCCTGACTGTTGACTTAATCTATATTTATAACATGCTGGATTCACACAAGCCGAAGTCAAAAAAAAGCAACTTGGATAAAATTAACTGATAAAGATAAAAAAGCAGCAAAGATAAAATTAAGCAGGAGGTGATTGACCTGGTTGGCCATGCTGTGTGAACACGCCCCAGAGTGACTGGGAGCAATTCCTTGGGCGCTCTCTTTCGCAAGGGAGCCCATGGACACCGCCTGATGTCACAGAACATGGAATGCTTCATTGGTTCCCGCAGAGGCTTGAGGATAAAGGCTTGCCTGCTGGGAGCCTCCTTCAAGAAGCCATGTGGAGCCCCCAGTGGTGGCAACAGGCCCAGAGTGGTGGCCACGCTTGATAAGTTTAAAAATTGGAAGCTCTTTGGAAGCTTGAGGAATATTTGACTGGATCTGGAAGTGCCAGGGCAAAACACGAGGGGGACGTTCCTAGCCCCCCCAGAACCCTTTCCAACCGAAAGCCGCCACCCCCCCCAGGCTGGCATCCTTGGCCTATCCAGGCACCCCCTGCAGCTGCCCACCGGTGGGGAGGCCCTTCTTGAAAATGGAGCCAGGGCTTCCCTGCCCCCAGGGAGAATTTATGCCGCGGGCTACTCCCCTTGTTGCCCCTTGCCTCCTATGGGGAGTTTCAGTGCCACTGAGGTCAGCATGTGCCAGGTCCAGGGGGTTCCCGAGTAAAGGCTTCCCTGCCAGCCCCGAAGGGGAAGAGGGGCCTCTGGCCCCAGGCCGAACGGGTCGGCTCTCCCTTCGCCCTCCCCTTTGGGGCAATTGCGGAAGTAGGGAGGGGGCCGGGGGAGGCAGGGCAGGTTCTGCGAGGGGGGGCTGCCATTTGGCGGGGGCGCCTCGCCTTCCGGAGGGCGGAGGGGGCGGCGCGAGGAGGGGGCGGGGGTCTCCAGGCGCCCCTCGTCCGTCCCGGGGGCGGTCCCCGCTGGCCCGCGACCGCCCCACCCTGGCCGCGCACTCCTCACTGCCTCGCCGCCCCGCCGCGAACGCCGAGGGAGCCCCTGGCCTGAGGGAGGAGGTGAGGGCGCCGCCTGCAGGGGGGGGTGCGGGTGGGCCTGGATGCAGCGCCGGTTCTCCCCACGGCCCCCCCCGGATTTGGGGGCAGTTCTGAAGGGGGGCGCAGGAACGGCGGGAGCACGGAGCCCCTCCTCGACCCCCTTCAGCCCCCCCACTCGCCTTTCCCCCGACTCCGCCCCGCGCTTTGCCGCTCCGGGTTTTCCGCCTTGCCCGTTCGATCCGAACGAGTGGGGGGTTCCGCGCCGGGTTTTGAGAGCCGCCAACCTGCTCCGGCCAGTCTCGCGAGCTTCGGTGAGAGTGCAGCCAATCGGCACGCAGGGCCCGGGAGCCGGCAGCCAATCGGGGCGCAGCGCTGGCTGGGTCCCGACCAATGGGTGGTCTCCCCGACCTCCCCCTCTCTCGGGCTGCGGCGCGCGGAGAGCTCAGAGCGCGCCTCCATTTAAAGGGGCCGCCGCCTCCGCACGCTCCTCGGGGGCTCCGGCAGCGCCTGTGGCGGGGACGGGCGCGGCGGGGCGAGCGCTGTGGCGGAGTCGCGGAGCGGCAGGTGAGGGTGGCCGCCGCGCGGGGCGGGGGCGATGACCTCGTGAGGCGAGGGGGGTGGGGCGCGGGAGGGGCGGGGCCAAGGCCCGGGGGAGGGGCGCGGGGGGAGGGGCCCTGCAGGTACGGGGGAAGGGGAGGGGCTCTGCCCTGCCCCCCCCCGGGCCGGCGGCGCTGCGGGGCGGGACTAGCCCAGAACTGCAGGGGCGCCGGGGGGAGGGGGACTGCTTGGACGGGGTGGCGGCTCCAGCCGGCCTACCCTGCAGGGGGGTCCGCGACGGCGAGGCGGATCTGCTGAGGGTCCCGCCCGCCATTCGGGTCTCGCCCCCGCCAGGGAGGAGCAGCGCGTCCCGCAGGCCCGCCAGGACTCCGGCGAGGCTGAGCCGCGGAGCGATCGGGCGGGCATGGCGGAGGCCCGGAGCGGCGGGATCTCCCGCAGGTGCTTCCCCGGGAGGTCTGGCGTTCCCCACGCGGCTTCTTTGACCAGCCCGGATTCAGCAGCCCGTGACTTGGCACAACGGAGGTCGGCGGGGGCCGCGCTCCGCCTCCCCAAAGCGGGATCCCTCCGGGAGTCGCTCTTCGAGAAGCTTGTGGAGGGGATCTTCAAGCGGAGCCTTCAGGCTGGCCGGGCTCGGAGGGGAAACGGGGCTGTGGCGGGAAGATTTGGGGCCCCTGGGGGCGGGAAGGCCGGGCCCTGGCAGGAGGCCCGCCCGGGGGGGTGGTCCCGAGCTGGGCTGCAGGGCTTTGGGGCTCCCTCCGCCCCTGAATGGAGGAAGGCTCAGCGATCTGAACTGGGGAGACCCGCAAAGGGGGGAGGGGCGCGGGCCGGTATTCTCGATAGAAAAAGTGCGGCTGCCTGTCAAACTGGGCAGCAGACAAGAAAAGCTCCCGTCTTCTGCAAAGGGTCTTTGCAATCAGGAAGATCCCAAAGGGTGGGAGGCAGCCTGTCTTTGGAAGGGGCTGTTGCTGGACCTCTCTGGCCTCTTGATCTCTCCTGGAGAAGGGGAAGCTGCAGCATCCAACTCTCAGTCCACATGCCACAGGCAGTTTCTGTTCGGAGAAGACAGTCCTGGAGGCCATAAGGGGCTTTAAAAGGAACCACCGGGGCCTAGCCTTACGACGGAAGCCTCAACAACCAGCAGAGCTCCCTTAAAATAGAGGTGGAGCTGCCTGGGGCAGTCAATGAATGAGCAGCTGCCGCTGCCAAGTTACCTTCAAGGGCAGCCCCACATAAAGCAGGTTGCAATAGCCTAAGACAGAAGGGCAGGAGTACCAACCGCTCCAAACCAAGGAGTCCTCAGCACCACCTGGTCAAGGAAAGGTGTAAGTGGGCCAGCTGCAGTTGGGCAAAGGCTGTCCTGTCCACAGCCTCTCTCTGCTGTTCTCCTTGGAACCGCAAGTCCAGGAGAACTCTCCAGATTGTACACCTGCCCCTTCAGGAGAAATGAGCCTCCACGGAAGATCAGGGACTGACAGTAATGCCATATTGCTGAGATTCCATCTGTCCCTTTCAGACTCTCATAAAATCTCACGTCTCCTATTTCACCCAGATAGAGATGAAAACATGAAGCTGGGTAGGATCAGGATATTAATGGTGCCTGACCCCAAGGCCACCCGTGACATCTCTGAATGGTTGTGGACCCCACAGTTGGGTTGCCCGAGGACAAACTCTCTCCCCAACAAGCTCAATTGGAACTGCCCGCTTAGGAGGGGGCAGAAGCACCGCAAACCAATTTTTCCCACTCCAGGCTACGGTGGGTGCTATGGAAGGCTAAGGGCAACCCACCCCACCAAGGTCCTGCTGCAGAGCATCGGCAAGAAGGACACTCGCATCCCCAGGCCTGAGTGGGTGGCTCTGCCTTGCCCAACAGCGAATGGGCTGAAGCAGGTTCCAACGGGCACTTTTCAGGGTCTGGCACCCTCTCAGGCGGTATTACATCACCTGAGGAAAACCATTGGCCAGTGAAGGACAGAACCTGCTAGATTTCATTACCGGAGAAAGGAAAGTGTTTGCTGCACCTTCAGCCCTGGAAGCCACCTACCTCTAACTCTGCCCAGGCTGGCCCTGTGGGCAGGTTCCCTCTCACATTGCAGATGAAGGAATTGTGGCCAGACAGTTGTTGTAGCCATCTGCAGAGCCCTCCAAGCTGCCCTGTGGCTGCTTAGGGCTGGCACCCTCCGCCAGAGACCAGCAAGCAAAATCTCCCTTTGCGTAGTTGTGTGGCTTGCTAAACACGCCTGTGCTTATCCCAAGAAACTTGTTGCCTTTTTTGAGTGCTACTACCACAAGAGCTGGGTGGCCTGAGGTGCTAGCGTTGACTTGTCTCCTCCTTTTAGCTCCGCTTACAGCAGGGTGTAGAAAAAGACTGCTGTAAATGTATTTACCTGTTAAAAAGTGCCCGGTCCAGGCACCAAACCTCAGGTTTCCATTTAAAAGCGAAGGAGGGCAGAGGCTCGGTTGGGTGGCTGTGGGCCCATGAAGATCTTTCAGATTAAAACGTAGCTATGCTGATGGTCTATGGCCCATTCACGCACACTGCTAAGTCATCAGACCCCTGTGCCTGTTGTGTGAAACATGGCACAGCAGCCCAGGGCGGAAATTCTCCACTTGGTCCAGGGTGTGAAGGTAGCATGGGTGGTCTTTTCTGCATTGGTTGGGGCAGAAGGTCATCAGGCAGGTCCTGGGCTGGTTTTGCACTGGCCGAGTGTTCAGTAACGGAGCCTGCTGTGTGTTCATTGTGTGAGCACCATATTATTTTGAAAAGTATGCTTAATGGCAGGCTACTGATAGAAGTGGGCCTAGTTCTGTCGCTTATTCATACAGTATCCTAAACCAAGATCTAATGGCTGTGTTTGTGAAATGCATTAAACTTGGTTGGCCTTAACATTGGTTTTCATTCTGGTGGGTTTGCAGTTCATGGCATTGTGAGCCTGAGAAAATGGGTTAATACAATATTCCATTAAGCGGACACAAAGTATTTTTAATTTTTTTCCAACTGACGCTCTGGGTTGGTCCCAGTTTTGCTTTTCCCGAAGTTAATGCTCTGCATGGGACTGTATTTGTCATGGATCAGTTGCTTCACAAGGGATAATTTTGATTGGGCTTTTTCAAATCAGTTGGGGTTCAGAATCAGTTAAGGGGGGGTCCTATGTGAAATAGATTTCTGGGGGGAATCTTTTTACTGATTTGCAGGTGGGTCAGCAAAGAAGGACTGACCTCTTTCCTTTCCCGATTCTCAGGTCTTGGGTGTCTCTGAATGGATTCCAGAGAATTCCCCGCCTCTTTGGGGCCCCTGTCTCTGCACAATAAGCCCCTGATTGGGGATCTCCCTGCAGCCCTGGAATTCGGAGAGGATCTACTGGCCTCCCAAACAGCCTCCATCCCACAAGCAGCGACTGTCCAGTCCCAAGAGATGGAGTGGGAGGTGCCTAAGCAAGCGACGTCTGACGTGAGCTTGGAGTTAGGCCTGGGGAAAGCGAGGGACCTGTCCACCCTAAGCAAGTCAAATAGTTTGGCCCTGAGTAAGATCCTAGAGAAGCCTGGCCTTCTGGACAGCTTGAGCAAAGGGGGGGACCAGGAGGTACTGGACAAGTCTGGGGCCCCCGATGGCTTGTTCAAGGCACGTGGTTCTGTGGACCCAGAGAATGGCACCGAAGCCCCCCCTGTGCCGGCAACTGAACCCTTGGGCCCTGAAGCTTTGCAGGAGGAAGGGGGGTCCCAAGCAGGCAAGGAGGAGGAGAGCCACGCCAAGCACACGGGCTGGGCTCCAAACAGCTCCGCTAAGGAGGACCCGGAGCTGGTTGAGGTGAGGAGCGGGCCGCCTTCCCAAGAAGCCGCCCCCTCATCCGGCAGCCCCCCAACAAGCCCACGGCTGGCCAAGAAGCCCCGGTTGAAATCCCCCAAGAAGAGCTCCCTGGAAAAAAAGGAGGACGCTTTGGCACCCGCCGGGCAGGGCAGAGAGCCCCCGCCGAACAGCCTTCCTGAGCCTGGGCCACCCCCACTGCCTCCTCTGGAAGTGGCCGAGGGGTCTCTGAGTGCAGCCCAGAACGAAAGCGGCATCAGTGAAGCCGCAAAAGCGCGAGAGACGGGACCCCCGCCCTCCCTTGCAGGTGGGTCAGCCTTCTCCCAGGGCCCCTGCGGCTTCTTTCCCTGCCGCCTTGTGGTGCGCCACTCCTGGCTGGGTAGATCCTCCCAGTCCCTCCTCTGAAGACTGGGCCCCTTCTAAAGCTTCGGTCGTCCAGGCCGTGGGGGACCTGAAGGTGCTTCTTCGAGGCAGCCGGGTGGGGTTCCTCATCCATTCTTGGGTGAGAAGTGAAGCGTCTCCAAGGAAAAACCAGGAAATCCAGTTGCCTCTTGAAAAAGCACCTCTGGGCCTCCCTCCTTTGCCCCACTTTGCCCTCCCCAGGGGTGGTTTCCCCACCATGGCTGTGGGGTCTCCTCTGGTGGGTCCCCCTGGGGGAACACATTGGGTCTCTCTCGTCTTCTCTTGCAGGGGAAGCTGCCACTGCCAAGGGAGCCGAGGCCCCCGTTGAAAGGGTAAGGCGAGGGCTGGGGAAGGCCTGCTGGGCCTTCGTCTCTTCCTTCAGGCCTTGGCTGTGTTTGGAAACCCCAGGCCTGCATTTCCCCCTTCCCAGCTCAGAGCCTGTGGACAGGCTGGCTTGGGATGGAGAGTCGCCTTCCGTGCGGAGGCTCCCCCCGCCAGTGGCTGCAGTGGTGACTCCCGGGTGTCTTCTAGGAACAGAAGAGGAGCGAGCGAGCCAGGAGAGCAGAGGTGTCTCGGCCAGAAACGGTCAACTCTTCAGAGAGCAGTAAGTCCACCTGAATGGGGGGGCGTGGGTGGGCTCCCCAATGGTGAAGCTGGTCACTCAGGATCAGAGCAGGCTGCCAGCCTTCCGTGAGGCCCAGAGAAGTTTGGGTGAGAAAGAAGGGCTGGCCCTGCCGGCCAGGGGCAGGTTCTCCGCTGGCCTAGGTTTTCTTCCAAAAAGGGATGCCAAAGAGGGGCTGGGGCAGAGTTTGGGTCCCGGCCTCCTCTCTCTCCCACCCGTTCAATGCCTCCTTGGAAGGTGCAGAGGGTCAGCCCTTCTGTCGCTAAGACAGGCAGGAGGACAAGCAAAAGAGAAGTCAGAGCGATACAAAAGGGAAACGTGCAAAAGGGAAACAAACCCGCTAAACCCCTCCCTCCCTCCCTCCCTCCCTCCTGCCTCGCAGTCCCTGTCTCTGACGAGGACTCGGATGCCATGGTGGACGACCCCAACGACGAGGACTTTGTCCCCTTCCGCACCCGCCGCCCCACCCGCCTATCTCTGCGCAGCCAGGTGGCCCCGCGGGCAGCCCGCTCCACCGTCACCAAGATGACCTGCGCCAACTGCCGCACGCCGCTGCAGAAGGGCCAGACGGCCTACCAGCGCAAGGGGCTCCCGCAGCTCTTCTGCTCCAGCTCCTGCCTCACCACCTTCTCCAAGCGGCCCCTCAGCAGGAAGAGCTGCACCTTCTGCAAGAAGTAGGCCCTGCCCCACTTCCGCCGGGGCTGCTCCCCGGCCCCCCTGCTCTCCCCCCCCGGACTGTGGGAGAGTCCCCTGCTGCTGGCCTGCTGTGTCCCGTGGGGGGAGGGGGCCCCGCTCTGCCCCCGGCCTGACGCTGCTCTTCCTCCCTTCAGGGAGATCTGGAACACCAAGGAGTCGGTGGTGGCCCAGATCGGCTCCGACAACTCTTTCTTCGAGTTCTGCACCTCCGTCTGCCTCTCGCTCTACGAAGCGCAGCAGCAGCAGCAGCAGCAGCAGCAGCAGCAGCCAGCCATGCAAGCGGCCGAAACCTCGGACTCTGTCCGGTGCAGTGTGTGCTACAAGACTGGAGAGGTGAGCAAGGCCTCTCTCTGGGGCCAGCTTGCTGGGAAGGCCACGGGCGCCTCCCTGCCTCCTGAACTCCCCTCCCTGGCGCTCCCTGGGGGCGGGGCCTGCGGCCAGCCTGCAACCGCTCCGCTTCCCCTTCAGATCCAGCATGAAGTGAGCAATGGCAGCGTGGTGCACCGCATCTGCAGCGATGCCTGCTTCACTAAGTTCCGGGCCACCAAAGGGCTGAAGACCAACTGCTGCGACAGCTGCGGCCTCTACCTGTACAACAAGGGGGCCCCCCTGGAGTACCTTTTCCACGAGGGGCAGCAGAAGCGTTTCTGCAACCCCGCCTGCCTCAACAGCTACAAGAAGGTACAGGCCCTGGGGGGCCAAGCTCTCTGGGGAGGGCCCTGAGGGTTGTGTGCTTGGGGCCAGCACTGGAGGGCCACCTGATTCTGCTCCCCCAGGCTGCCCCAGTGGCCTTGCAGGAAAGCCCCCCCCACCCGGTTGGCGTTGGTGAAAGGGGAGGGGGAGGAAGGCTCTGGGGCCTGCCAGCAAGCCTGACCAGCAGCCGCCCCTGCCCTGGCTCTCTGCAGAAACACACCCGGGTCTACCCCTGTATGTGGTGCAAGACACTCTGCAAGAACTTTGAGATGCTCTCCCACAAGGACCGGAACGGCAAGCTGGCACTCTTCTGCTCCGTCTGCTGCACCACTTCCTACAAGGTCAAGCAGGCCGGACTGACAGGTACCCCAGGCAATGGGTTCTGTGGGCCCAGGGTGGGGAGGCTGGGGCTCTGGGGAAGAGAGGAGCCCCCCTGACCTGGCCTCGTGCCCTTCCTCTCTCCCCAGGACCTGTCCGGCCTTGCAGCTTTTGCCGGAAGAGCCTGTCTGAGCCCTGCTATTACAACAAGAACAAGCAGGTGGTGTACCAGTTCTGCAGCCCCAGCTGCTGGACCAAATTCCAGGTACATACGGAGGCTCTCCCGCCGTCCCAGTGACGGGCCCAGACCCAGGAGCCCTCTGGGGGCTCTGCACGGCTGCAGTCTGGGCACCCGCCAGGCGCCTTTCTTTGAAAAGGAAGAGGCTCCTAGCTCCCCTGGTTTGCTGAGGACAGCTTTGAGTAGGGAAGGCGGTGCCTGCTAATGGCCCTGAGACTCAGAAGGTGTAGGGACTCCCCAGGCCGAGCAGAGGGCCCCCCACTCTTTGTGCCCCCCCCTTTCTTACGCTATCAGCCTTCTTTCCTCTGCCTGAGTCGCCCGAGTGGATAATCTGTGAATAATCTGCCTGTGTGTTGACTTGCCTTCTCCAATTCTGGTGCTGCTTGGAGAAGAGGCTCCCTCTGGGCCCGGCCCCCCTCCCAGGCTGTGTGTGTGAGGTCCCCCGCTCTTGCTTTTGGGGTTCTTGGCGCGCTCCCCTCTCCACGCTCTGCCATCGCCTGTGCCCGTCTCCTTCCATACCTCCCCTCCTTCCTTTCTTCCCTCCTTTCTGCTGAGTTCCTCTTTCCCCTCGTCGTCCCAGCCGTTGTTCTCCGTTGCAGCGTTGCATGACTGAATCATCTTCTCAAAGTGGAGACATTCAGGATCCCGCTGACATCACAGAAGCCTAGCCAATGACCGGGAGGGGGAGGGGGGCGGGGGGGGCGAGGCTGCATATCTCATTCGTAGCTTACGGATCTTTCTATATCTGTGATGTTGAATCTCTCGTGGGGGTCATTGTCTCAAATAAAACTGTTTTTGCTTCTGCCGATGAAGAAGAGAGTTTGTGTCTGCTATCCAATAAATCAGTGAAATTAACCTCCTGTGTGATTTGCATAATTTATTCCACTCGCAGAAAGTTGGTCTTGGGCTGCCTTTCTCCCAGGAGCAGCAGCAGCAGCAGCAGCAGCAGCATGGGGGGGCTGTGGGGGGGGCCTGCTTGGTGCCTTGGGAGGGGGAGGGGAGCTCTGGGAATGGGCAGGAGACGGGGAGGTGGGGGCTGGGGGGCAGGGACAAACTGAGCGATGAGGTGGGCAGGGGGCAGAGCAGGGGCCGGGAGGCACTGGGTGGGCAGTCCTCACTGGGCAGGGTCCGTGGGCCCCTTCTGAATCTCTCCCCTTCCCTCAAAATGCAGCGCTCCAGCCCGGAAGGTGGCATCCACTTGACCTGCCACTCCTGCCACAACCTCTTCAATGGGAAGCCCGAGATCCTGGATTGGCAGGTGAGGGGGGCGTCGGAGGGAGGAGGCGAGAGACCTTGCCCCAGAGGGAGGGGCAGGGGCCCCTCCGCTCACGCCCCACTGGGCCTGCCTGACGCCCACTCCGCCTGCCAGGACAAGGTCTACCAGTTCTGCTGCCGGGACTGCTGCGAGGACTTCAAGCGGCTGCGCGGGGTGGTGTCCCAGTGCGAGCACTGCAAGCAGGAGAAGTTGCTGCACGAGAAGATCCGCTTCTCGGGAGTGGAGAAGAACTTTTGCAGCGAAGGTACCCGGGCAGGGAGCTCGATCGTTGCCGAGGGCAGAAGTCCCCCCGGCTGGCCGCCGTCTCCTCGGGGCAGGTCGTTGCATGCGGTGGGCAGGGGCGAGAGGCCGCGTCGGCCTTAGGACTGGAGAGGTGAGCGACGGGGACCCCCCAGGCCGCCCGGGGCCAGTGCAGGAAGGGCTGTGTCAGGTGTGCGTGTGTGTCTGTGCCGTGCTTGGTCTCTCTGTGGTTGCCTGCGGTGGGCTCCTGTTGCCGCTCGGCCGCCCCCCTGGGAGGTTTTCATCCGTCTTGTTTCTCCGCAGGGTGTGTGCTTCTTTACAAACAGGATTTCACCAAGAACCTGGGCCTTTGCTGTGTGACCTGCACCTACTGCTCCCAGACCTGCCAGCGAGCCGTCACCGAGCAGCTGGAGGGCAGCACCTGGGACTTCTGTAGTGACGACTGCAAGAGCAAATACCTGCTCTGGTACTACAAGGTCAGTGCGGTCCTTCTGCCCTCCCCTTCTTTGGGGAGGGGGCCTGCCAGTCCCAGTCACGCGAATGGGGTGGCCTCACCTTGAATTAAAGGCTAAAATGTTCCTGAGGGCACCAAGTGGGCAAATCCATAAAGCCTTGTTGTTATGATGATGGTGATGAAGTAAAAGGGGCCATAAGAACTGGGGCCATGAAGAGGCGGAGCTTCCTGTCTGGAACTCTCCCAAATAGTGTTTTTTTAATTAATTTTTTTATTTTATTTTTACACATTTTCTCACGTGAGCAACATGATTCCAGATTATAACACTAGTACATAGTCATAAATTCATTTCCATTAATCTTATATAGTATCATATCATTACCCATTTGACTCATCTTTGAATAAACTTGCATTTCATATTTCAATTTATTAGTTCAATATCAATATCATTTCATCCACATGTAGGTTTTCAATCCTTTATTCCCCTATTATTTCCATTTTCAGCCTCCACCTATTGTATTTTACATTACACATCATCATTATCCTTAATTTTCTCAAAGCCAAATTATAATAAACAATCAAAAAAAAAGTAAAAGTAAAATAAAGCCAATGCATTTAGGATCCACATGGTGTTTTCCTCTCCCCTACTTTAATCATAATAAAATATTCTCATTGTACGCTTCTAATATCCATTAAATAATCAACTGTATATTTTAAAATGTATATATTTTAAGATATCCCCCCCAAAAAACCGCTAGAGTAACTTCTTAATATGTCTCATTTTATCTTCACTTTTCTCGTTATCATTAATAATCATGTTTTTTCTTCCTTTCCCCTTAGCCAAAGTTTGTCTCTATATTTTAATTCATTTCCATTCACCTGTTTTTAATCCTCCAAAGGGTTCATAACAGCATAATTCATATGCAATTCATATTCATATACATACATACTTATACAGTCCTAAAATATTTCCCAGCAAGTTTTAAATTTAATACCAATATACATTCCCGTGTGGTTATCCCCCTTATAAAATCCCTAACCCTTATCTCTAAATTTCTCGGCTTTATTATTTCTTTTAATTTTAGTCAGCTTTCCCATTTCTAAGTTTCCCCGGTCTTCTTTTTTCTTTCTAGTATTATTTTTATTCCCCTCTGCCTTCCAGCTATGTTTTCCCCCACCCTTTTCAGTTCTCTTTTTTGGGGTTTCTTCTTATATAATTCCCTCTTCTTCTTAGTCTTGGGAGCCGTATCTCTTTTATTTGTTGTCTCTGTTGTCAGTGTCTCTATTTTAAATCCTTTTATATTCTTTGGCAATGGTCCTCCATATTCTTCTAGGCTGTTGTTTTTCCTCTTCCAACTTATCATCTCTGGGCTTTCTTTGTTCTTCTGCAAGCTGCGATGCCATTACGTTACTAATCATTGTATCCAGCAATCTCATTCTTTCTTTTAACATCTCACAGTTTGCAGCTGTGACTTAAATTCTTTGCTTATTTCTTCCATTTTTTTAATTAAAGATCAAATTTTTCTATCCTTGCCAAAAGTCTCCATTTTTCTCTCTTTCTTCTGTTTTTTTGACACAGTCAACCTCCAGCAGTCTCAAAATATTGTATTCCTTTATATTTTACTATAGTCCCCATCCTTTTTTAAAGCTTTCGGGGTTCTTGTTGTATTAATAATTTTTTATTCCATTTCTTCTTTCTTTCAAATATTTATACAACCAGTGATTTCCCATAAAAGCATAAAAGAGGAAAATCTTTAACCATTAGGTGGTGCTCTATATCACTTTCTTTTCAAAGTTTTTTTTATTTTTAATTCTATTTTCTGTAGTATTAACGTTAAATTTTATCCATTTCAAATAAATCCAGCATTTTATCCAATGCCTAATTAATGTCCAATTCTGTATGTTAGTCCAAATTTAATCACTGTTTTCATATAATTCTTTTATTTCCGGTTTTTCTTTTACCTTATATTTTCCTCTTATTCTCTGTTCGCGGCTACCATTCTTCCAAACGAGGACTCTTTCTTTCCGCTTTTCGGGGTTATCAAAAAAAAGTATTCAAAGTCTTTTATCCAGTTACATGCCACTCACCACTTCCACTCTCCAGCACAAACTTAAGTCCCGGCAGCTTCCAGTCTTCAGGGCAGCCATTAAACTGCTGCTTCTCCCTGTCTTCTAGGGGAATAGATACCAAGCCAGGGAGGGGAGATGTGGCTCCCCTCACCCAGCTGGTGTTCTCCCTCTCTTCCCCCCACCCTTACAAGGTGTGTCAGATGGTTCGGTCCCTCAGGGACCCCTCGCAACAGGACAAGCATGGATCAAAGTTGTGCATGATCGCGGTCTCTGGTCTGTCTTCAATGGAAATGCCACCGGAAGCCCCAAATAGTGTTTTAAGGAAAGTCCTCCTGGGGTTTTGGGAATTCCAGAGTGTCACTCTCTGGATCACAAGCCCCCACCCCCTTGTGAGGTGGGCCAGAGGTCCCGAAGTTGTTCTGCTGGCTTCAAAGCATCAAACCTCCCTCCCCCCCACGATCCACCTTTGGGAGACAACCATGGGCAGCTGCTCTCCAGTCCCCTTTCAGGGCGCAAAAGCTGCATCCCAGGAGCCGCTTGTGGCTGGCTTGCTGGAGCTCTTCTGTGGATAGGGGCCCAGAGATTCTCCCACGGGGGGGGGGGAGTGCTTCCCGGGGCCTAAGGCATTTGAATCTCCCCCTCTGTGGGCCCTCCGTGCCGCCTAAGCCAGGGCTGGTAGATGTGAGCCCCCTCTCCCCCACCCCCGTTGGACTGTCCACCAGCTGTGTTGGTGTGACTGGTGGCCTGGGACAGAAGCAAGGCAGCCTAACCTGGGAAGCCCCCTGGGGGATCTGGGTCTGGTTCGTATCTCAGCCCAGGATCTAAACATGACAGTAAAAGTTTGGTTTTCCAACAGGGAAGCCGGAAGCTGCCCTGCCAGATGTGGGAAGCTGTGGGGAGGATGAGATCCTGCACCTGGCAGGTTGGCCTAACCCTTCCTCTCCCTCTCTGGTGCCCGCAGGCAGCTCGGTGCCATGCTTGCAAGCGGCAGGGGAAGCTGTTGGAAACCATTCACTGGCGGGGTCAAATCAAGCATTTCTGCAACCAGCAATGTCTGTTGAGGTTTTACAACCAACAGAACCAGCCCAACCTGGACACCCAGAAAGGGCCCGAGAGTCTGCTGAACAGTGAGTAGCCGGTGTTTCGGCCAGCCAAGACTCGGAAGCGCATGAGTGGAAATGGGGCGAAGGAAGGATCCTGCACTGGCCCCGTGGGGGAGGGCCGTGGGCTGGAATTTTGCCGGGAGGCCTCCCCTTTCTCGCTCACCTCTCTGGTTCTGACATGCCGGGCCATCCGGGAGGAGGGCAGCCAAAGGTGCCCCCATATCAAACAGGCGGTGTGGCAAAGTGTCTCTAGGGAGGAAGAGGCTTTGGATCTGTGGACCAGAGGATCCCAGGGTGGTGGGTGGGCAGCGGGTCTGTTGTCCTCCGTTGCTCGGGGCTGGTCCACACTTTGGGGCTCTGGGACTTACACCCAGGAGGGCTTTTCCACGCTGCATTTTGGGTGCCTGCTGTGGCCATTCCTGGGTTCTACATGGCATTTACTTAATCACATTGGTTTGGTTTGCTCCAAAAAAGCATTTCAAAACGTCTGGGTAGACCACGCCAAGATATCAACTCCACAGGAAAACTAAAAGTATTTTTATTGTAGTTGGCTATACAACGGATTCTTGCAGGTCTCCTCCTCCTCCTCCTACCAGTCCAATGAAGTAGAGAGGTGTCTGAGCCTCTTCTGAATATTATCTGCCTGCTGCAGACCTAAAATATATTTTACCCTCTTCCTGTCTTGGCAGGTCATAATATGACCATAATTTACCACATATCTAAATTGTATTGATAGAAGGTCTGTTGTAACTGAGGTAAAATATAAAATCCATCCAATTTTGATGAATTGTGGTTCTTCCCCCCACTCCCCCCGGTGTTTTTAAATGTTAACTTTACTTGTAATCTTTTCTAAAGTCACAGTTGAAAAAGCCTTGTTTATCCACATCTCAGCTGTTAACATGAATAACGCTTTCCAATGTTATGCCATGTTATTTCAGCTGGTAAAATTAAGCTGACAATAAGTTCCTTTCTCTGTCCTTTGTCCGGATGCCCTCCGGTGGGGCTGAGGGAAGTGGTTTGGCGGCTATCCCTGCCCTTCAGAGCCGGGCTCCCCCTTGGATCCCGGGGTTCAGGAGGGCACCTGAAACCAGACTACCCGCCTCTCCTAGGAGGAAGGCATCTCACAAGGGCTGAGGGCTCCTAGCAGTAATCAGACCTTGCTATTGGTAAGGGTTCTGATTGACAGTGGCTCGCAGCCTTTAAGAGCAGGGTGTCCTTTCATACGCTCAAAGCGAACGTTTGTGACTTCTCCCACCAACTTTCCCCCCAGGGCAGGGGACACACACACACACACACACACAGTGGATGGATTTTTACCATCCACAATTCTCAGAACTGGCCCTGCTGACTAAGGAAGGTTGGGCGTTGAAGTCCACACATCTGGAGGCGGCCCAAAATAGGGAGGGCTGCTGTGTTCCTCAACCCTAAGAAAGTGAGCTGTTTGTAGCTGTGTAGCCCAAATGGCCGGACTGGTGTGTGAATTGCGCGGACTGGTGGGTGCCTCTGCCTAGTGACGTCTGTTTGTCCGAAGGCTAGGAATTAGTGTTTGAGTGCCTAAAGGAACATTCCAGCGTGAATGCCAGCTTTGCTGGGTGGCTTTCTGACAGGTTAGTAGAAACGCTACCCTGTTACCCCAGGAGGGCCCAGGGAAGGAGAGCCAGGGGGGGGGGGAGGGCAGAGGCATGCACTAGCCTTGGGCTGGCCCTCCAGTGGGCTGGGAGAAGCCCTGCCCTTCCCTGCCTGAGGGATCCATGGGCAGCTTGGGACTCCCCCCAGGGCTGCATTCCAGCGTTTCCCTCCAGTTGGGGGGCTCCTCTCCCCCAGTGGTGGTTCCATTCCCCTGCCGAGACTTAGACCCGTGTCTCCTGGGCACGGCCTGTTCCTCGGTGAGGACATTGGTGGCTGTGCTTCTCACTGCCCAGGGTGAGAAGGGCCATGTGCCTGGATGAATGAGTGCCTAGGCCAGCCTTGCACTCTCTGGCCTTCTGGGCAGAGCAGGTGTGGAGAAAGCTGCAGCCCCCAGCCTGGAAACTCTCTCTCCGCGCAGGTCAGGCCCCGGAGCCCACCAAGCAGCCCTCCGCCACTGCCCAGAAAGCAGAACCCAACGCGGTGAGTCTCAGGCTGGCTGCTCGGGGGGTGGTAGGAGGGGGGTTGCTGCTTCCAGGGCTCGGGCTGCTCGGGGGGCCCTGTACAGCCTGGGTGAAGGAAGGGACAGGGGGAGACTGGAGAAGAAGGGCTTCTGCCTCCCCCCCCCGCTGCTGACCCCTGCCCTGTCTGGACCTCTGCAGGAGATGGCCAAGGCCGCCCCCACCTCGCCAGCATCCGCTCCCAACCAGACCCCCCAGCCGGTCACCCCCCGGAAGAACAAGGCCGCCATGTGCAAACCTCTCATGCAGAACCGGGGGGTTTCCTGCAAGACAGAGATGAAGTCCAAGGGCTGCCAGACAGGTGAGGGGCGGCTGGGAGGGGCTGCCGGTGAGGGGGGGCAGGTGCTCCTGGCCCGACGTGGCTGAGGGAAGGAAAGGGGGGCGGCACTGCCTGGTCCCGGGGGTGGGGGCAGCCAGATGGCCGAGGGAGGCCTGCTGACGGTTCTCTTCCTGACAGACGACTGGAAGCCTCCGGTGGTCCTGCTGCCCGTCCCAGTGCCAGTCTTTGTGCCCGTGCCCATGAACATGTTCTGCCAGAAGGTCCCGGTGCCGTTCTCCATGCCAGTCCCCGTGAGTACCCCCTCCTCCCTCGGGAGCTGTTGCCGTCCGCCCCCTCCTGCCGGATCCTGACCCCTCCGTCGCCTCCTCCAGGTGCCAGTGCCCATGTTTCTGCCCACCACCCTGGAGAGCACGGAGAAGATTGTGGAGACCATTGAGGAGCTGAAGGTGAAGATCCCTTCCAATCCCCTGGAGGCCGACATCCTGGCGATGGCGGAGATGATCGCGGAGGCCGAGGAGTTGGACAAAGCCTCTTCTGACCTGTGTGGTGGGTTCCCGGGGGGTGGGGGGGCGACACGCCACTGGCCCAAACAGGGACGCCCTGCCAGGGACAGGACCCTCCTGGGCTGGGCATCCATGGGAGGACAGCCTCTGGGGGCACCTGCAGGGGGTGCAGAGGTGCTCTGGGCTCAGGAAGGCTTGGTGGCTGCCCACACGCCTTCTGCAAGTGGGGGGGCGAAGGCCAGCGCAGGTGGGTGGGGCCCTCTTCCTGGGCCTTCCTGCCCCCCCTCTACGCATCCTGGCTGCGGGGGAGGCCGGGGACAAAGGGAGGCCTTGGGCTCTCCCTCCCTGCCTCCCTTGAGGGTCCTGGTGGGCGAAAAGGACCCCGATGCTTGCAGGGGCCCCAAGAAGGATTGCAGGCCTGACACCCCCCTTCCCCCCACCGGCTGTCTTCACAGACCTGGTGAGCAACCAGAGTGCCGAAGGGCTCCTGGAGGATTGCGACCTCTTTGGGCCAGCCAGGGATGACGTGCTGGCCATGGCGGTCAAGATGGCAAACGTCCTGGATGAGCCGGGGCAGGACCTGGAGGCCGACTTCCCTAAGAGTGAGGGCAGCACCAGGGAGGGTGGGGAGGCGGGAGTGGGGAGAAGGGGGTTGCTGGTGTCCCTTCCCTGGGGGGCCTGGTGTGCAGCAGCTCCTGCCTTCCTCCGCAGACCCCTTGGACATCAATCCCAGCGTGGACTTCCTCTTCGACTGCAGCCTGGTGGCCCCCGAGGACGTCTCTGCGGACCCAGACTTGCCTCGCTCGATTCGCAAGGTGGGTCCCACCGGGCTGCGCCCCCCCTGCCTCCCCCCCAGAAAAGGACCTTGTAGTGCCAGAGCTGGACTTCTGCTGGGAGGCTCTCGGGTGCCAAAGGGCCCAGAGGTGGCATTTTCCAGGCGAGGCTAAAATGCTTCTTTCAGGGAAATGAGCTTCTTTTTAGTGGAGGGACTTTCCTTTTTTGCTTTCTGATAAATGGAAAGTCACAAGTGCCCCATCAAAACTCAGCAGGAAGAGAAAATCATTGCTGGGGGGGTGGGGGGCGGCCTGTTAGGTTTTGCCAGTCTGGGTGACACCCGGGGGAAATTAGGTCTTCTTGGGGCAAAGCAGGAGGCTGTCAGGATGCAGGGACCTGGGCATCTCCCTGGGGCTGATTTCACCAGAAGCCCCCCCCCTCCCCCGTCCCGCAGGGCCAGAAGCGCCTGGTGCTGTCGGAGAGCTGCTCCAGGGACTCGGTGAGCAGCCAGCCCAGCGGCTCAGCCCTCAACTCCTCCTACGGGGTGAACGCCTGGAAGAGTTGGGTGCAGGCCAAGTACGTCGGTGCCGAAACCAGCAAGGGCGATGAGCTACGCTTTGGCCGTAAGTCTGGGATCTGCAGAGAGGAGGGCCGGGGAGGTTGAGCCTTCCCCTCCCCCTCTGGGTGTCCCTGCCTGCTCCCACTGGTAAGCCTGCCCTGTTGCTGCCCGCAGCCAAGCCCATGCGGATCAAGGAGGACATCCTGGCCTGCACGGCGGCTGAGCTGAACTACGGCCTGGCCCAGTTCGTCAAGGAGATCACCCGGCCCAACGGGGAGCGCTATGAGCCAGACAGCATCTATTACCTGTGCCTGGGAATCCAGCAGGTGAGCAGCCCATCTCAGCCGGGCCCTTTGGGGAAGGCCCAGACCTCCACAGATGCTCTCCGTGGATCAGGCGGCCCTGTCGGCTGGGCATCCTCTCTCTAGACGGCCTCTTCCCTGGGCGTGTATTGGGGGTTTCCATGGGGTGGGAGAAGCTGCTGCTACACCGTGAGAAACTCGCAGAGGGCAGCCCTGGCAGGAGGATTCCCCTGGAGACCCCCAGATTGGGGGTGGCCTCTTTGACTTTGTGACCTTCTTCCCCGGCCTTTCCAGTACCTGCTGGAGAACAACCGCATGGTCAACATCTTCACTGACCTCTATTACCTGACTTTCGTGCAAGAGCTCAACAAGTTGCTGAGTGGCTGGCAGCCCTCCGTCCTGCCCAACAGTGAGTGCCTGCTGGGGGGGCGACCTCTTGGAGAGGCAGGGGCCGGAGGCTGCTGGAGGGACCGGCTGGGGTTGGACAGGTCTCCCCGCAAGAGACCTGGATCCATGAGTGTTTCGGCTGTCTCCTCAGATAAAGCAGCCTGGAGGGTTGGGGGGGGGGGGGGAGCATGGAGCGCCCATAATGGAAAGGCAGAGCTTCAGCAGGGCTTCTTCTCCCAGGGCTGTTCTGGGACTGAAACGCTGCCAGTCTGGCTCTCGGATCAGGGTGGGAACACATGGAAATAGTTGGAGGGGCTCCAAAGGCTTAGGATGATGGAAGTGGGGTTCCCAGCCCTTGCAGCATAGGCAGGCATGCCAGCTGCCCCTTCTGCCAGGGGCATCGGGCTGCTCAAAGCTCTCTGGAGCCAAGTTCCCCCCCCCCCGCCGGTCCGGTTTCGACCCCGGGCCTTCTGCCCTGACGGCTGGCTGTGTCTTGCGCCTTTGCAGGCACAGTCTTCTCCCGCGTGGAAGAGGAGCACCTCTGGGACTGCAAGCAGCTGGGCGTCTACTCCCCGTTTGTGCTGCTCAACACCCTGATGTTCTTCAACACCAAATTCTTTGGGCTGCAGACAGCCGAGGAGCACATGCAGCTCTCCTTCACCAACGTGGTGCGGCAGTCGCGCAAGTGCAGCACGCCGCGGGGCTCGGCCAAAGTCGTGAGCATCCGCTACTACGCGCCTGTGCGGCACAGGAAGGGCCGAGGTAGGGACTCTGCCTTCTGCTTCCCCACCCCCACCCCGGCCCCCCACCCCCGCCCTGCTCAACTTCTGCTGCCCCTTCACGCAGAGAGCAACCTGGGCAAGCGGAGGCGAGAGGAGGAGGCGCCGGTGTTGGAGCAGCGAGAGAACCGGATGAACCCCTTGCGCTGCCCGGTCAAGTTCTACGAGTTTTATCTCTCCAAATGGTGAGGGCGGAGTGGGAGGGTGCTGGTTCTGGCTTTTCCAGCACAGGCTGGGCCCCGAGGGCTGTGGGTCCCTCAGGACGCCCACCCAGGGCTCCCCTCCCTGACCCCGTCTCTCTCCCCCTCCGGCCTGCAGCCCCGAGAGCCTCCGCAGCCGCAACGACGTCTTCTACCTGCAGCCGGAGCGTTCCTGCATTGCAGAGTCTCCGCTCTGGTACTCGGTCATCCCCATGGACAAGAGCATGCTGGAGAGCATGCTGAACCGCATCCTGGCTGTGCGCGAAATCTACGAGGAGCACAGCCGTGGGGCGGGAGGCCTGGATGACGACATGGACTGAGCCGGGCTGCCCTGGTTGTGAGAGAAGGTGGGCTCCGGTGCTGCTCCCCCCCGGCTGCAGGGACTGGGGGCAGCTGCCCGCCAGCCCTTCCCTTTCTGGGTGGGTGGGCATAGAGGACTTGGCCACCACCTCTTCCATCCTGGCCAATGGGCCCCTGCTGCCTCTGTCCTCCCCACGCTTCTCGGGGGTCCCCGCTTGGCTGGCCTTGTCACCCGGCCCCCCACTCTTTCAGACTGGCAGGGGATTTTGGACTTGGAGGTTGGGTCAAGCGCTCCGGGCCCCTGCCTGTCCTGGCCGTGGGGAGGGAGGGGGAGAAGGAGGGGGGTGCCTCCGCAGGGCCCATTGTTCACCCCCTCCCCTTCCGCTGACCTCCGGCCCTGGCCTGCTGCTCTTCCTCCAGGGGCTCAGAGGCCGCCTTGCACCCGGGTCCCTCGTCTCTGTGTGTGGCGTTGAACTCTGAACTCTGTGGCTGGTGGTGGTGCTGTTTGTTGAGCCTGTATATACATTGTCCTGGCCCAGCCCTGCAGTGTCCGTGTCTCCAGTGAGCCAGTTGCGGGCCTCGTTGTCGCGTTGTGATATACTGGACATTAAGAGTCGGCAGCCCCTGTCCTTCCGGCCTCTCTCTGGAAACCATTCATTTCAAATAAAGGCAAAAAACCTCGCTCCGGCCTTGGCTCTTTCTGGCAGGGGGAGGAGAAAACTGGGTGCTGGGGCCCCAGAGGTGAGCCACTAAGCAGTCAAGGCCAGTGGGGATTCAGTCCTCCCCACCCCAGTTTTTTCTTCCTGGCCTACAGGTGAAACGATGATCCAGGTGCCCGTCTCCTGTGTGTTCTTTCATCCTTTGGCCATTAGGGGGCAGGCTCATGTCAGACTTAGGGGAGCTGCTGGTGTGGTTAGAGCCAGAGGCTGGCTTGGCCCAGGTTGGCGCCCTCCAGTGGACTTCACTGTCTCTCCACGCGAGGAATTATTGTGAAAACCAAGGCATTTGGGGGGGGGGGGCACAGCTCAGGGGAGGGTTTCCAGCTGCACCTGGGCCGTGGGGCGAGCGAGAAGGGCAGCTGGATTGCAGGCCAAGCAGAGGAAGGGAAGGAGAGCTGCTTTCAGGTGCCGGCTTTGGTACCTTGGCCAGCAGGAAGCCAGACTGGGTGCTGTGTGTGTGGGAGAGGCCCGTTGGGCCTCGGTGACTGCAGAGCAGGTGGGACTCCTGCCCAGGATGGAACTTCCATCTGTTTCTGCCTGAATCTGGGACAAGGAAACACTCCGAGGTCTGGGCTAGAAGGGAGGAAGGGCAGCCTGACTGATGGGCGCCTCAGGCCATGGGGAAACCCAACAAGGGGGGTCAACCCACTGCGTGACTTTGTCCTGAGGATCCAGGCTCAGGCAGCGAAATCCCTCCCTCCTGGGGTGCTCAGCTGGTTGCCCCATTTTGACTGAGAACTTCCAGCGCCTGCTGCCTCCATTGGGGGCTCTGAGCCCCTCCCCTTTCTCATCCAGCAGTGGAGCTTGGGTGCCCTCCAAGCTTTGCCAGCCTGCCTTTGGCCTTCCGGGGCTTCCTCCACCTTTATTTTGCCTGGCTCATTACGCCTCCTTCTGCAGGGGAGGATGCTTGCCTTTAGCTATGGGCACCACAACAGACGGGGCCTTGGGTGCACCTCTTGCCCCATCCCTGCAAAACTCACAGCCTCTTTTGGCTGGCAAGCTGGGGATACCAGGAATAAGCCAGTTTGCCCCTCTCCCCCAACCGGCTAAGGGTCCTGCTGGCTTTCACCTCTTCCTCCACCCACCCTTCTGCTTGGAGTCCTGGCAGGAGCTCCTTGCCTGGATCCAGATGGGATGGGAAGGGAAGGTTCCTCCCACCTCCTACCTCCTGACGTACTTTTCAGCAAACAATGACCGGCTAGGAATTCAACCAGTGAAAGGGCTGCAGCACCTCCCAGATAAAGCGACTTTCCATGTGCTGATGTGAAAGCCCAAAGAAAAACCACTAAAGGCAGACCTGTGAAACCATTTTAATACTGTGACTTGCTTTGGTACAGTAAAACGCAGCCAGGGAGCCAAGCTGCATTTGGATTTCCTGGCTGGAAGGGGCCTGCAGCCTCCTTCAGAAGCCCCGTTGCAAAGCACCAGCCGCTGGGCTCTGCCTCGCTGCCCCCAGGGCATTCCGCAGGCCGGTCCAGTGCCTGCAAAATCCACAGAAAGTACGGCGCGTGTAAGCCAACGGGAGGGAAGTGTAGGACGGTGGACGGTGACAGCAGGGGTGGGGAGAGGCCCCAGCCCGATTCCTCCAGAAGGCAGCTCAGCCGCCCAGAAGAGTCCTCTGCTCCCCATCGGGCCGGAGCCCAACGACCCACCAACAGCCTGAGGCCTCTAGCAGGCCGAGCAGCGGTCACTTTTCTCCTGCAGCCCTGAGTTCCGCCGGAGAATGTCCTTGAGGGAGCCTTCATGCTCGGTCAGCAGCTGGTTGATTTCGTTCTGCTTGTACTCGGAAGACAGTTTGTGTCCTAGGAAGGAGCCCTTCCCCGAGGAAGGGTTGTGGCTTCGGCTGAGGCGTCGGGCACAGGCTCGCACGACAAGGAGCACCATTTCGGCCACGTTGAGGATGATGCAAACACCAGAGGTGGCCAACATGAAGACAGTGAAGATGGTCTTCTCGGTGGGCCGAGAGATAAAGCAGTCCACGGTGTTGGGGCAGGGGTAGACATCGCACTTGACCAGGCGGATCATCTGGTACCCTGGGTAGATCATGTAGAAGATGTACATGAAGATGCCTTCAAAGAGGATGCGGAAAAGGACGCTGAAGATGTAGGTCCACCAGAGCGAGCCGGAAATGCGCATCTTGTGCTTCTTGACTTCCTCCAGGTGCTTGGTGTCCCCGTGGCCGGTCATCACCAAGAGCTTCTTCTCCTGGTGCTGCTGGTAGGCCACGTGCATGGCCACCAGCAGGGCTGGTGTGGTCACCAGGATCAGCTGCAGTGCCCAGAGCCGGATGTGGGAGATGGGGAAGTAGAAATCGTAGCAGACGTTCTTGCAGCCGGGCTGCTGCGTGTTGCAGGTGAAGGAGGACTGCTCGTCACCCCAGACACTCTCGGCAGCCACCACCAGCACCATGATGCGGAAGATGAACACCACGGAGAGCCAGATGCGGCCAACGGCAGTGGAATGGCGGTTCACGCCAATGACCAGGGCGTAGAAGCCTTCCCACTTCATGGTGCCTCAGACCTGAAAGGAAAATGGCATGGTCAGGGCGGACAGGGCACCAGGCTCAGTCTCTCCACCACAGTTTGCTGGGTGGGGAGTGCAAAGAATTACGGTGTCTCTCTGTCCGCCTGTGCCCCAATCGCCCTTCCACCGAGTTTTATTTCATGCATAATGCGGTGGTGACAAAGGCAAAGGCTAGACGGCTCCTCATTTAGGTCCTTGGAAGCCCTGCTTTCAGAAACCTCTGTGCGCTGTCGGCCCCCAGGATTGTCCTGAGCCCCATTCCCAACTACTCAGGCCGATAGAAATGGCTCTCCTGCAGTTCTCTCTCCTGACCTGGCCTACCATGACACAAGGATTGGGCAGATGCTGCAGTCAGGGTGGCGCTGCCAACACTTACAAGGACTGGCAGTTTCCCACAGCTTCCTTTGGCAGCTGCCACCAAACCCATAGGCTGGCATGGGCTTGGCCCTGCCCCTCGATGGAAGAGGACCCTACCACAGTCTTCCACTGCTCTTCCCCCTCGCCCGTCTCCCCCATTGCTCTGAGGGGAGTGGCTGCACACCCCAGCCCTGTACGCCCAAAGCAGCTCTGCTGGGCCAGGCTGGAAGCGGAGACTCCACCTAGGTAACCTGGCAACCTTCCCCGGGAGACGCTCCGCATAGCCCAGCACGGCTTTTCCGCTGCCCCTTCCTCCAGAGAGAGCAAATCGAGGTTCCTGCAAGAAGGGCTGGAGACATGGCTGGGGTCACCTTACACCCTGCAGACTGGAGGCAACTTCTAGGGGCTCCCAAACTCAGAAGCAAAGTGGTGCCATTCCAGAGCATCCTTCCCTTCTCCGGAAATTCATCAGAGGGTCTGCACCAACGAGCCTTGGCATTGACTGGCCGGGGCAGGCTGATGAACAGTGACAAATGCACAGATGTTTTTAAAAGCATTTTGAGAAGCAACTTTTGGGGAGCTAATGATAAACCCGACTGATTTAAAAGCAGCTGGCATCACCGATGTCCTGATGCTGGCAACCCTTCAAAATTAGGATGGAGATTGCCAAAAAAGATGGGTTTCTCCCAATGCCCAGCCTTTGCTCCCTTCCCAAGACCCCCTGCCCATTCCCAGCAGCACCCAGCCAGCCCATTCATTCCTGACAGGGTGAGCCTCCCAACCAGCCCTTACCTTGCCCTGGGGAACAGTCCTTCTGCAAGGCAGCCGCAGGCTCCCTCTACAGGCGCAGGCCTCCAGCAAACTGTGCCCATCTCGAGAAAGTCATATGCTGCTTTATAAACTATTTTGCATACAATAAGCCCTTTATCGGCCACCAAACAACACACTTTAGAATTCAGACCGCCTGTTAGGACTTCCGCCCACCCTGGCCAAACAAAGTGTCTGTGTGTGCCATTCCAGCCTGCCCGAGCGGCCACGGCACCTGGTCCCACGCTCTGCCAGGAGCCTGTTCCACAGAGACTTGCTGCGCGTGGGGTGGAAGGTTCCCTAAGATCCTGCTGGGGGGTGGGCCTTTCCCTTCCAGGGCCCCCGATTTGGCAGTGGCCCCGAGGCCACTTGCTGCTCCAGGGCTAAAGGTCCAGATGCTGGACATTGGCCAGCTGCCTCAGCCGTGACGCCGCTTGGCGTCAGCCGTACCATGTCCTGCAGAAATGGAGGTTCTTGGCGTCTCCTTCCGGGGTGCAAAGTCAGTGCCGGAATCGATGCCAAGGCTGGCTGAAGACAAAGTGACCCTCAGTTCAAAAGGCCCACCCTGTTCCAGGACATCCTTCCCTCCGCACATGCACTGCACACACCCGTCCTCTGTGTGTCTGCCCGGAGCACAGGCCCCACAGCCCCAGGCGGCAAAGATGCCTTCCCACCCGCCAGTGGGACGGAATTCTCCCCCAGCTCTCTATGCCGTCAGACACGCTCATGCAGCCTGGAGGGACCGGGGGCCAGTGACTGGTTGCGGGAGGTGCTCTGGGCCACCCCGGTGTCTCAAGGGCAACTGGACTTGATACGGGAACACAAAAGCAACCAGGGTGGTACCCAGCGGCTTTGTGGCTACTGAGCTGAGCCTCCCCAGCCCCAACCCAGAGTGGAGAACATGGCGATTCTGCTGGCAGCTGGGAGGTAACCATTAAGCCAGCACAAACACATGGAGGGCCAGAGATCGGCCGGAGCAAAGGTCTCCCTTGGTGTTCTCAGTCCCTGAGATTTGCGGGGAGGGAGGCCAGGGACACAGTGGGAACCTTTGAATGTAAACATGTGAAAAGCATGTTTTCTACCCATGATTTCATGCTTCCAACAGATGCTTGGGAGAGACAGGCGGGGCATTAGAAAAACAGGCATTGTGTATTGCAGGGGCTCAGCACAGGTGTCCGAACAATAAAAACTGACCCAGGAGGCCCAGCAAGGCATGGGGAGTCTCAGCCCTCAACGGGAAAGCTTGACGGGGGGGGGGGAGACCCAGCCCTGGTGCTCGCCAGGCCCTCCCTGCCCCCCAGGCTGGGGCTTGGGAGTCAGCGGGGCATCTCGGCCTCTGGATGGGCTTGGCCTCGTCTCTGGCTGCTGCTATGAGAAGCCGCCCTCCGTTTCTGAAGTTGCTTTGTTTGCTCTTTGACCAATTGCTGCTTTGTTGGGATTGTGATTGCCAGCTTCATCTTCTGTGCTTCCTGCAGGCCATTGTTGCTTGAGGAGCTGGAGGTCGGCGAATAAAAGGGATGCCAGCACAACTGGCATTGTGGGGAGATAGGCAAGATAAGGGCTGCCAGCGTCAGAGTGCCGTCCTGCCAGTTGACTTAAGAGTGAGAGCCCAAGGCCACAGTGAACAGCCACTGCACCCCTCTGGGGCAGAGCTTCCAGAAGTCCTTCTGGTCCAAGGAGTCGGACTTGAAGCTCCCCAAGTACAGGCCTGGGGTAGGTGTGTGTGTGTGTGGGGGGGGCTCTTGGTACCTGGTTGCATTTCCCCACCACCTGCTGGCAGGACGCCAAGGGGAGTGGGGCCCCTAAGCACCTTTTGCCACCACTCTTAGGACAGACCAGGGAAAAGGCAGAGGGCCCCCCAGGCCCCTGAGATGCCCAGGGTTGATCAGAGCAACTCAGCAAGGAGGTCATCTTCAGAGCTCTTGGGTGTGTGTGTGTCCTGGGACTTTCGAAAGACATCTTGATAAGGAGAGCCCCTTCCTTCCTTCCTCCCTCCCTCCCTCCCTCCTTCCTTCTTTCCTTCCTTCCTCCCTCCCTCCTTCCTTCCTTCCCTCCCTCCCTCCCTCCCAACTTTCTTTCTTCCTCCCTCCCTCCCTTCCTCCCTCCCTCCTTCCTCCCTCCCTCCCTCCCTCCCTCCCTCCTTCCTTCCTTCCTTCCTCCCTCCTTCCTTCCCTCCCTCCCAACTTCCTTTCTTCCTCCCTCCTTTCTTCCTCCCTCCCTCCCTTCCTTCCTCCCTCCCTCCCTTCCTTCTTTCCAACATGATTTCTAGACTTGCATGAGAAAACAATTCAAGCTTTGCCATTTATCAAGGCTAAATATGGAAAGCTCAAAGGTGAAGCAACAGAGAGCAACTTGATCATGGGATTCCGGATCTTGGACAGAGAGAGAAGCCGCCCCCAAAGCCCACCCCTCTCACGGCCACCCTGGATTCTGACTCCCTACCTCTTGTTCCAGGCTCACCTGTCGCAGCCGCAGGAGGTGGTGCTCAGCAGCCCAGGTGCCTTGATTGGGGAGGGTTATGCCACCCGGGCTGAGAGTTTTATACCCAGAGCCAGGCCCACCCACTTCCCTCAAGGAGCCCTCCCTCTGAGTGGCGTTTCCTCACAGCTGACGAGAGACCCACACAGGCACGTCCAACTGCACAGTTCAGCCCCAAAAGCTCTTGGGGAAGCAGAATGCACCTGCCAGGGGGTTCCTGCCCGGCTTGGGCTCCCCTGGCCAGAGGCGGCCGCTTCCTAGCCTGCTTGCGCAGCCCCAAAGCCCTGCCAGTCGGAACAGCTACCAATGTGCTTGCTGTTTTCCCACAAGAAGTCCAGAAAGGCGGCAGGGGGAAAGGCAGGAAGGGCTCCAGTGGGTGGGCTGAAAAGAACCCCAGCCAGACCCCGAGACGGAAAGGGCAGCCACTGCAGTGCCCCCAGCCAGCAGCAGGTTGGCCAACCTCGACCCTCAGCCTGTGGTGCTGTCCCAGCTTCTAGAGCAGGCAACGGACAACCCCCCCCCCCCGAGAGTTCTGCTCAGAGACCCTTTGCACAGACCGCCCCACCCACCTGCAGGGACGTGTCCTGCCCGGGACAGCAGTGCTCACCCCGAGGGAGCGCTTTGCTGCTGCCCCCCTTGGCAGCCAGCCACTTGCAGGGCTCCATCTAGTGTGAGTTGCCAGTTTCCATTACTTGCCAAAGTCACTGCGCTCTTGTAAACATTAACTTGCACACTGGGTGCTCTTTCCAAGGGCCTCCGCCAACCCTTGCAAGGCAGCCCAGGGCGTGTCAGAAGCTCTGAGAGAGGGGGCCAAAGCTACCCTGCACTCACTGGGCTGAAGGGCTGGAGCAATTGCTTGGAAGCCAGGGCAGCAACCCTGGGCATTCCCTGCCGGGTCGGCTTCCAGAGCTGCTGCCAGGACCAGCGGGGTCTCTGCCACGGCTCAGAGGCTGCTCGCTATTTAAATCTTAATCCCAGGGCTCTGCTTGGCCCCTGCCAGCCTCCTCCAGGGCTCCCAGAGGCCCCTCTGAACAGCCCTGGCTCCTGGGCGGGGGGTATGCCAGGCATGGGAGGGAGTTTGGGTATCCCCTTGCCTGACCCAAGGGGAATCGAGAGCTCCATGTGGCTCTCCAAGGAGTGGCGCTCTTGGAGATGCCGGGCCACACCCCGAGCCCTGCTCTCTTCTGGGGCACCAAGGTGAGCAGTGGCGTTTCCCTGATTAAGTGGGCAGGGCAGATTCCGGTGACTGTCAGCGCAAAACTTTATCACCCTGGTCCCTGGTACAGCTCAGCCTGTGCCCACAAAGAACAGGGGGAAAGTTTAGCAGCCACCCAAAGTCCCCGTCATGCCTAGGATTGTGTGGCCAGGAGGGGGGGGCTCGAGGGGGGTGGAGTACCATGACTCAAGTGGATTCCTGAGAAGGCAACACCCAGGAGAGCGGGTGCCAGAGGCTGGCAAGAGGCAAGGAGCAGGGCAGGCAGAAAAGCCCAGCGTGCCGGAAGGGCCATTCTTGGTCTCTCCAGGCGCCCTGCCAATCAAGCCCAGGCCAACCATTCCCCTGTTCCCCCCCCCCCAGGCCAACTGTATCCCACGTTTGTTAGTACAAGGAGGGAAGGTGGTTCCACGGAGCCTGTCGACCAGCAGTTCTAAACCTTGGCAACTTGAAGATGTGTGGACTTCAATTCCCAGAATCCCCCAGTCGGCCACTGCGGTAGACATTTGTAGAAGTTTCTTCAGGCCCGAACCCCTAAAACTGTAAAGGACCTAACTCTTCCTTCAAACGACTCCTCCTCCTTGCTGGCGCTTTGCTCTTCCTCAGAGGAACTCTGCCCACAGACGTCACTATCCAGGCCAATCCCTGAGGGTCTCCTCTTCCGGGACGATCCCGACACTGGAAGAATCTGATCTCCCACAGACTTTGCCCACTCAGCCTTGATGATGTAAACCCCTCGGAGTCGCCTTTCTTGAAGCTGGCAGTTTATAAACACCACCTATCAATCCATCCCCTTTTCCCACTTCAAAGGGCCCTGGCTGTAGCGCACCTGGGATCCTGCATTTTGGGTCTCTCATCCCCAGCCAGCCCACCTCCAGAAGATGAAAGCTTTTCCCAAGCAGGATTGTTCTTTAAAAAGATCCGTTTCCCAGTTTAAGGATCTGCTCTGGATGCCAGAGGTTTAGGTAATCTGGTGGTTTCCACAACTCTCGGCTATTACTTCTTCACCCGCTCCAACTAAGCTACAATGGCTCTAGGGTCTATTTGGAAACATCATCCTTGCAATGTTTGCCAGTATTGTAAAAGCTCTATTTTATTTCTTGTGTTCCTATTCTCAAGCCATTTACCAAAGCCAGTTGTCATCTGACCTCTGACCCCAAGGCTGCTAAATTCACTGGGTTACTTAGGGGAGAGAAGAGATCAGGTAGAAGATCGAGAATCTGTTGTCTTTGGGGTTATTACAGACTTTTTAATCAGAACTTGAAGAGGCAGAAGTTGCCACCTTCATCTAAACAATGTTCCTTTTACATGCTTACAAACATTTGGTTTCCCACCATTCTATTACATTATAAATTCTCTTATTCCATGGATCGAAGCACTGGTGCTCCCAGCACTTGGGATTTTTATCAGCCCTTTGCAAACTTTTACCAGAAGATCAATGATTCTGCGTCTGAATTGATCCAACGTTCGGCGTTTCTGCTGGCAGGTCAAATAAACTTTCTACAGTTAAAAATTAACGTGTTTCTTGTAGTTTGCTCTTCAGAAAATCCTCCCTTGTTTTACAGAGCTTCTTCATCCGAGGGAGTTCTGCTTCCAACGCAGCTGGGCCCCGGTCTCTTCCAAAGGCTCCCGTCCCCTGCCTGGACTGGCTGGAACCCCAGGAGAGGTGGGGGAGGCAGGCCCTGCACGCGTGGGGGAAGCTGGCCAGGCTGGTGGGGTGCACCCAGTCCAGGTGCCCCCCTTGCAGCAGGAGCAGGAGCTGGCCAGCACTGGGGTGGAGTCTTCGGGGCAGCTTTGCTCATGTTGGCTCTGAGGCTGGACGGGACAGCCCTCAGGCCCCTCGCAGAGGAAGTCTGGAAGGAGAGAAGGATCTGAGCCCCCCAGGGAAGCCATGGGTGCCTTCAGCCCCCGCCCAGCCCCTTGGCATCGGCAGGGCACTCGGCACAGGCCACTCCCCTCACCCAGCGAAGTGCTGCTCTCGAAGGAGACCAAGAGGCTCGACACCTCCAGAGGCCCCGGCTCAATCTGGCAACCTACGGCTGGTTCCAGGGCACGGCCTGGGAGGGGGCCACTCTCCTTTAGGCCGCCTCCCAGGATTTCCACAGGGGGTCTCCAGGTGGATGCCTGTTTCCTGCTGCACCACCTGCTTTTCCAGGATGAAAATGCCAGGATCAGCAGGGCTCCAGAAAAAGGGTTTAAGATAATCTGGGAAGAGGAGCAAGACAGAAGACCCTCAGAGACAGGCTGACTGGTTCCCCATCCTGCTGTGTGGCTTGGCTCACTGGCTCGGGCAACTTATTTCCCAACATCTTGGCAGAACCTTTATAATTCTGCAACTGTTTGGAGGAGCGAAGTGGAGGAGGGCTTGGGAAGGCCAACCTCCCTTGCAAGAGCGGTGGGACTGCAAAATGTCCAAGAGGCCCCCCAGCAGCTCCCTCTCCCCCCTTGGGTTCAGTTCCAAGGACGCAGCCCAGGGCTGAAAAGGCCCTCTAAGGAGACAGAAAGGATGGCCTTTGGAGGGCCCTGCAGCACCCCAACCCACCATAACTGCCCAGCAGGTGAGGGCTGCCCCACGCAGCTGTCCAGTGCCCCATCTCCCCAAAGGCTCCAATTCCAGCAGCAGCAGCAGCAGCTCATGCAGGATATTGGCCAGCCAGCTGGAAAAAAAAAAGTCTTTTTAAAATCAAATCCCGTTTAACTTGGGGCCCCACCAGTGGTGGGTCCGGCTGTGCTCTTGCAAACCCAGGGCTCACTGGACTGCTGGGGGCTGGTTCATTTATTTTGAGCCTGCTAGTCAAGACAGCGTCTAGCCAGGGAAGAGGCGCCAAGACCCCTTCCTGGGGCACAAGGGAAACCCACCAAGAGGCCCTTCGCGGGATGGCCCTGTGTTGCCCCAGCTCCTCTGGAGGAACAGGGGGGCCCTGAAGAAAGACACCCCCCCAGGACCGGCAGATCTCCAACGTTGGGAGACAATCCTGGGCCTTGGCAAGCTGAAGCCGCCCTGGTAGGTCTCTGTGTGTGTGTGTGTGTGTGTGCTGTGATTGGGACGCCTGCCTTCCTGTGGTCTGGCACCTGCCAGGTTAGGGCAGGGCACAGATGGCCTGAAGAGGGCCCTGGAATGAAGACTATAATACCAGGCAGCAAAGGCCACCATGACGCTCGTGAACCTCCTGCGTAGCTCCTGCTGCTGGTGCCATTCTCCGGCCGCCTGCATCCCCCGGCCCCTCCGCAGCAGAGCTGGCACTGTGGGAAGAAAAGCCACCCAGGCTCAGCTTGGAGGCACTGCCGCTGCCCAAGTGGGGCCCAGGAAGCGCCTGGTGCGCCTCCACCCTGCCAGTGGCCAAGGTGGGCCGGCTGCAACTCAGGCCTGGCGTCACCCCCTCCGGGCGCCTTCCTTTTGTGCAAAACTTTTGTCTCTCTTCTCACAAGGGGCAGGTCTCCTTCCAGGGCTGCTCCTTTCCCAGCCTCAAGAGGTTCTCATCCCCACTTGTTCTCTTAGCTAGTTGGAGGAGCTGCCCGATAAGAAGTCAGACCATGGAGGACACGGCCGGTGGGTGTCAGAGAGCAGAGTCCCAGCTGCTTTTATCACGGTTTGTCAAATAAGACCTCATTGGTTAGGTGGACATCGCCTATTGGTAAACAATAAATGGATGAACTTATAAATAAATGCAATATAATTTACCTGCTTGCAGTGCTTTGTAAAAGAGCAGGGGACTTCCCAAAACAACTAAGGAGAGTGGCACAAAGTTAGAAGCGTAACACAGAGTTTCCAGGATCCATGCCAATCCGTGGTGTGAGCTGCAGCTGGGATAAGAGGAACGGCAGAGCTAATTAAAAGCCAAACCACCCGAGGTCAACTTTTGTTTGCTCAGGCTGCTTGTCCTTCCAGGCCTCTGGATTTGGGCCCAGGAAGGGGCAGGAGAGTTGGCAAGGCGGGGGGAGGGGGGCGGGAAGCAGGTCCCTGCAAGATTCGAAGGAGCAGCAGCAGCTGGAGACACGCCAGATGTTGGCCGCTGGCTGGCAGTCCAGACGGGGCCAGCGCACTGCCCCCAACTGCTGAGCATGCAAGAGGGCAGATGCTGGGGAGCAGCTTCTTCTGCCCCTGCTTTCACCACCACAGGACCCTCTGGCCTTGGGCAGCACCAGCCCAACTTCCCCCTTACTCACTGGGACCTCCTGCTCCACCCATTGTGACTTGTGGGTTGAAGCCCCCCCCCCTGGCCACTTTCCCCTCCCAGGTGCCGGTTTAGAAGAGGCTCGTCCTGGAGGTGGCAGGAGGGCACTTACTCCGTGTCCTGGGGCTTCGTCAGGAGCAAGAGTCCAAGGAGGACCTGGACGGCTGGCAGCCCCCAGCAGAGGAGGCCGTAAGGAGTCAAGGACCTGGTCAGGAGGAGGAGCACAGAACCCCCTGCTGGTCAGTGGGAGGCCCTCATCAGCTTCCGTCTGGGGGGGTGGGGAAATGCGGGCCCCCCATTGTGCAAGGCAGCCGGAGCCATGGAGTCCAGCACACCTGAGCCCTTCCAGGGGTGGGGGAGGCTGCAAGACCTCCATCAGAACCTCCCCTCCCTCTCCTCAAAATCAGCTCCAGAGCTCAAAGTGGGGCCGGCATCAGGGGGTCCCCTTCACACCTGTGGCTGGTGGGGTTCTGCAGCAGCAAGGCCGCTTCCAGAGAGTAGCAGAAGAGAGCCCAGAAGTGGGAGGAGAAGCCAAACTGCACCCAAACCTGGAGGAAGAGAAGTGAACGTCAGCGGGGGGGGGGGGGGGGGTGCAGGAAATGAAGGCCCCAAATTGCCCTCTGGCCTTTAAATGTGCGTGTGGGGGGGTGTCAGTGTTGGAGGGAGGCCCCACAGGAGCAGAAGGTCCCTAGGAAGAGAGCAAAGGGGGGGCGGGAGGGGCGGCCAGCTTGCTTTGACTCTCCTTTTACACGAGTGGATTCTAGCATCCCAACAGGCCTTTCAGGTGCTGGAGGGGGGGGAGCAAGGGGGGCACTCAGGCACTCTTAATGGAGGCTGAAGCACCAGCCGGGCTGCGTACCACGATCAGGCGGCAGAGGGAAGGCAGGGACCCCAAAGGAGCAGCCAGCCAGAACACAGAGCGGGCCAGGATCCCTGCAAGAGGAGGGAGAGTGGTTAGGATCCTGGCCAGGCTGGGCTTGGTGTGGGGAGGGGAGAAATAGGGAGTAGGGCGTTATGCCCCCCACGCTGCAGAAGCCAAGTTTGGCCTCCCTATTGGGGTGATGTTTTTAAAAAAGTTAGCCAAGCTAGGACAGAAATATAAAACTGATTTCATTTAGATGTAATTACAATTAAACAAACATAGTTCATTATGTAATTTGCAGCTGAACAGCAATTGGGGAAGGTGGGGGGGGGGCTGCTCTTTCTCTAGCGTGCCAGGGGGGCTCTGGGCGTCTGCCCCCCCCCTGCAAGCGGCCCCCAGCCCTGCCCAGAAGCCCCCCGAATTCGGGGCCAGCAGAGCCGGGAATTCGGCGCCCGGAGCCGTCCCTGCCCCCTCGGCTCCTGCCCCCTGCCTGGCCGCCCCGGCTGCTCCCTTCTCTCACCCGCCGTGCCCAGGAAGCTGCCCAGGAGCGCGGCTGCCCGAAGCGCCCTGCCCGGAGCCCAGCCGCGCCCGGCGGAGACCCGGCAAGAGCCGCTGCAGCGGTGGCGCGGGCGGCTGCGGAGCGCGGCCAGCAGCGCGCCGGCCAGCAGTCCCAGCGCGGCGCTGCCGAGGGCCAGTCCGGGCCAGGGTGGCAGCTGCCGGGAGAGGCGCCACAGCCCCGCAGCCGGCGGAGAGCCGAGCTCGCAGCATAAGGCCAGCGCTCGCGGGGAGGCCATGGGGGCGGTGCCCGGGGGGTCGCTGCGGCCCTGGAGCGCCCGGCGGCCTCTTTTCAAGGGACCTCCGCCCACCTGCCTCGCCTCTCGTGGCTGGGAACGATGGGAGTTGTAGTCGCCTGGTGGGGGGGGCTGAGCCCCGCTGGGTGGGCGTGGCTCGGTAGGATCCGGCTGGGGGATTGCAGGCGCGCACTCTGCTCTGAGGGCGGCTCCTGATTGCCGGGATAATGAAATGGATTGCATTAATTGGGTATCTAAACGCCTCTAATCGATGCAACTAAAACGGCAAAGAAATGGGTTTGGGTGCCCTGAGGCTCCGGGGAAGCGGCTCCAGAGGGACGCCGGGAGAAGCCCAACTGGGACCAGCCGCCTGGGGCCCCCTGGGCAGAGGGGCCCCCTGGGCAGAGGGGCCCCCTGCCAGTCCCGGCGGCCTCGTCGCCTGGCTTGTGCCTGATGCCACCTGGCTGCGTTGGAGAAGGCCGGAGAGGCGGGGGGGGGGCGGGCGTGCGTGCGTGCGTGTGTGTCAGTCCTGCCTCAGCATCTTCTTCCCTAGGCAGACAGAGGAGCCCCCTCCTTCAATTGGAGAGCAGCTTCTCCAGCTCCCCAACCCTGATGGTGGAAGCCAGAAGGGGGGGGGCATCTGCTTCTCCCCCAAAGGCTTAGAAAAGGGAAGTAAAAAAAGAGGCACTGCAGCTTTAAGTTCTTCCAAGGGGAAAATAAGGCCAGCTTCCCCCACACTCCTTGAAATCCTTCCACCTCAGCACCTTAGTCAACTCCCAGGAGCTGGGGGGGGGGCGGGTGGGTGTCAGACATCCCTTCAATGCGGGAAGGGAGGGCAAGAGATGCTGGGGGTGGGGTGGGGGGTGGCTGCCAGAACCGAAGGCAGAAGCTGATAGGCACCAAAGGTCCCCCATGCAAAACTGGCCACATGATGGCTTGGGGCATTCAACCCTCTCCTGTGGGCCAAATTCTCTGTCTCCCTCCTGCCTTCATCCGGGGCCAAAACAGCCAGTGGGCCTCGGTCACAGCTGGGGTGCCCAGCTGCCCTTATCCAAAGGGGCAAAGGGCAAGAGCAGCTGAGGCCGGCCATCATATGGCCCTTGAAGGGGGACCTCCCTGCTCCTGCTCCATCCCTGCACAGCCTTCCAGATGCTGAGGGAGAATAAATGGCCCCCCACCAACCACCCCTCCACCCCCATCCTGGCAAGCAAGGTGACCCTGAGATTCTGCAGAGAGAGCTGGGCTGAAGCGCAGATTAATCTGCAGGGTGGAAACCTGTGCCTGGGGGTGGGGTGGGGGGGTGGCCGTGTTGTGTGCTGATGAATTGGAAATGAAGCCTGCTCCTCCCTCCCCTCCCCCCACTTTTCATGTGCTCCCTCATTCATGCGGACCCCAACTCTGAGGCTGGCCTAAACTGTTTGAAGGCTGTTCCCCCAGCCCGCCCCAATTTGAGACCATGAAAGTTTGTAAGGTAACCGGTTTTGGGGTAACGGATCCTGGAGACAGTGCCTGCATGCACAAACACACACACACACACACACACATGCACAATCCTTGCAGAAGGGCCCTCGGGGAGGAGGGTGGTCGAACCAGCATTCTACAAACCCTGGTTGCCATGGCGAAGAATCCCGGATGGCTGCCTGCTCTCTGTCCATGGTGGGGTTGAAGGCCACTCTGGGAGGCAGAAGCCATGGCTGAGGGCAGGGGATGCTTTGCTGTACTATGTGGGGGTGTCATGGGGGCGAGCCTTATTGGTCAGCTACTGCTGGATTACAGCGTCCAGCCTCCTTCACTATCCATATTGTAACATCTGTCCAGCTGCCAGAAGAAACACCAGGAGCACAGCAATGATTTTACCTGCTAAATGAAATGGCTAGGACAGCAAGAGGGGCCTTTATTCCAAGTGGTTTTTATGCTGCTTTTGCTGAGAAAGACCCCAGGCAGCAGCCAGTTTAGCCTGGCTGGGGGTGGGGGCTGGTAAGGGGGGCTGCTTGGGGAGAGGCTCTGAGGGACAGAAGCAGCGCAGATTGGGCGGGGGGGGGCAGCGGAAATGAGCCTGGCAAAGGCCCCCACAGCTGTTCCCTCCAGCAGCTGAGGGAGGTTGGCCTCCCAGGGACTGAGGGGGCTTCCTCCTGGGACGCAGCAGGTGCCTCTCGTGAAGAGGTGGCAACAGAGGGGCCCAGCTGGCATTTGAAAAGGCTCCTTGGGAGTCCAGTGAGGAGCCTCTTCTTGGCTGGTGAGGCAGGACCGGTCGGGGCAGGAAGAAACCCATCCCCCCCCATCCTGATGCAGAAGTGGGGTCCGAGCTAGACCTACCTCCCCAGCCCACGACAGGTGCCTTGGTCCATCTGCAAAAGGCTTCGGCTCGTGGCTCCCAGTTGCCATGGAAACACCACCAGAACTGGCATCAAGCCATGAAGAGGAGGGGGTACACAAGATCACAGGGAGAGGGTGATGGGAGCACCCCTCCCCCCAGGATGCTTGGCAAGACACACCAGTGGTGGTCCTGGGGGCCCTGCTGGCTCCATCATGCACCACTTTGCCAATGAAGAGAGGGCAAGCTGTGGCTTCAGCTTGCCCTCAGAGGTAATGGCTGCAGTAGTGGGGCCTTGGGACCCTAAAGACAGGGAGGGATTCCCCACCCGCTGCTGCTCCAAAGCACAAAGGCTTGCTGGGGGGGGGCTGGAAATGGTGGGAGGGGTGGTACTTGAGCCTCCCCCCCCCAGGGCCTGCCTGTCAATCTGCCCTGTCAGACCAAACTTAGTGAAGGGGGAAGAGAACCAGAGGCTTCCCAGAGGCTGCCAGACGCCCGGTGGGAGCGACGCCCCCCTCCTCCCTCCCCCCCACCCCAACGTGACTCCAGCCCAAGAAGAGACAGCACAGCCAGGAGCTAAAAACATCCCTTCCACTTTATTGGGAGTTGGCTCTCCTTCCTCGGCTCCGAAATACATTCCCCCCCCCCCCCCCAGGGAGAAGCAGGCTGGTGATGGGTGGAGGAGACCAGGCAGAAGTTTTGAACCTCCAGGCAAGCTGGATCAAATCTCACCGGCCCCCTGCCTGAGAGCCCCCCCTCCAATGTGTCCCCCTCCCACCACCTCGGAATCCTCACCTTGCCAGCTGACGGTGCTGCTGGCCACTGGGTGGGCCCTCCTGCCCGCCAGACTCCAACAAGGCAGGGCTTGCTGTCTGCTGTCTTCCCCACCAGGCCATGTCCTCTTTCCCCCCAACCCCAGGCCCGACACCCACCCGTGGCAAGTCCTCAAGCTGCCCCTGTCAACCAGCAGCCCATCCTGGACCTGGCAGCCAGCCACAGGGGGCAAGTCCCTTTCTGCCCCATTGCGTCCAACCTGCTCCCCCTACATGTGCCACCCTCCTCCCCCCGCTTCCCCAACCAGCGGGGGGATAGCTGTGAGTTGGAGGGCAAGACAGGCTGGCAAGAAGCCTGAAGCTGAGGCACCCGACGTGGCAGAGGGCAGGGGAGGAGCATGGATGGGCCACTGGACACTATGGCTAGGAAGGGCATATCAAAAATACAAAATGGCCTTGTGGTCTACTCTGTGCCACTGCCCACCCCCAGGGAAGCCTGCTGGTTTCATAGTTTGGCACAGATGCAGCTGGGGGTGGGTGGGTGGCTGTGCTCGCCTGGGTGACGTGTGGTCTAATTGGCTGTATCAAGAACACTTAGTTTAAAATCTTTACAAAGGACAAAACACGGTGTCTCCGTTAGTGTTTAAAGAACTAAAGATCTGCTTAAAAAACGTCTTTTGGAAAGAAACAGACAGACAGACGGTATCTCCGCAACATGAAAAGTGTGATATGGAGCCAGGGTACCAGGTGGTACCTGCTAGGCCCAGCATCAAGGCCAGGGGATCCAGGACCCACTACGGGGCTTAGAAACACCCCCACCCCCAAATGGCACCTGTCCAAGAGCTCCAGGAAGTGCCAGTCATCTCCAGCCACAAGGTGGCAGCTAAGCTTGTGGGAGCCGTTCTCCATGGCTCTAGGTTGGGAAAGAGAGAGACTGGCACAGCTCTGTTCCAAGAGTGCCCACTAGGAGGTGCCCAGGCGGAGCCCCCCATGGTTGTTACAGGAGGCGAGGGGCTGTCCTGGGCTTCCTCGGCAGTGCCAGCTGGACCTGGGAGCACAAAGGGTTTAGTCAGCTCAGGGCAGCCCAGGGGGGCCTCGCTGTCTCTGCCGGACTCCATGAAGCCTCAGCTGCTCTTGGGATGAGGCAAGCAAAGCACTTGTTACTACGAGCCAAGAGAGTTGCCATGCCTGGCCCCATAGCCCAAGGTCCAGTGAGGTGGAGCGTGTGCATGGCGGCTATACCCGGGTGGTGGAGTGTGAGTGAGGGAGCCCAGTACTGCTAAAGCTGGCAGCAAAGGTGTTGTAGGGGTGCAGGGTCTGCAGCCCCACCAAGGAGTTGGGGATCATGGTGATGGTGTTGGGCGTCATGAGTGGAATGTCGTCGGGTGAGCGCCGCAACGTGAGCGTGTAGTCGGGCAAGGCAGAAAGGCGGAGGGCGTCGTGGGCCGGCACGGCCTCGCAGTCTCCGTGGTGGGACTGGTTGGTCTGCAGAGAGGGAATCTCTTCTTCTGGGGTGTGCCCTATATCATTGGTGGCGGGGGCATGCTGTGGGCTGGGCTGGCGGTGGGTGTCCTGCCGTCGCTTGTCCTTCCGGTAGTAGAGGGCTGCAAAGGCCAGAACGTTGAGGAAGAGGAGCGAGGCCCCCACGGCAATCGTGACGCTCAGCTCGGTGGAGTAATCTCGGGGGTTTTCCACCAGGAGCGTGCCTGCCCCGTCTTGCTCGGGGTTCCACTTCTCCTGCGAGCCCTCGCTGGTGTAGGCGGTGGAAATGGCTGGCCGTTTGGTGCTCCAGGCCTTCCCATTGGGACGGCGTGCCATGTGGGAATTCTGGGTGGTGTCAGGTGGTGGCACCTTCGTGGTGGTGGAGGTGTAGTGAAACATATCGTGCAGGTTGTACAGATGTGGAACCAGATGCTTCCAGAAAGCAACCTTTGTGGCACGGTAGTGGTCGCGCACCCGAGGCTTGAGGCCAATGTGCAGGTAGAGCTGATCTCGAGGGTTGTACTTGGACCAGGCCACTTCCTCAAACCGATTGGCCTTGGTGTGGATGAACTTGGTGTCCTGGGGCACTGGTTTGTTAGGGTCCCTGGGGGAGAGAGAAGGGAGAGAGAGAGAGAGTGAGAAAGGGAGAGAGAGGAAGCAGGCCACCAGCAACCCCTAGTGCACCACCAATGCGGGGGCTCTCTGAGGGGGGAATTGTTCCCAGTGGAGCCGCCTGGCCCCAAAGCACTCCGATCTATATGGACCGACTCTCTGTCTTTCGAGGGCTGCAGAGAGTGGAGCCTTTTCAGAACACAGAATCATCCAGCTTGGCAAAGGCCTAGATTCGTGTTTCAATAATCAGAAGGATTAAAACCGGACTTTCCCTAAATCTCGTCAGCTGGGAACTCTGGGAGCTGCTGTCCCACTATGATCTGGAGGGAGTAGGCTAGAGAAAGCAGATTTGGGGCTCCCTCCTTGAGGGGCTCAGAAGAAAGAAGCTACCTTCAGTGCCCTCAAACTACTGGTCCAACGTTAGCCTTCTCCTCCAAGGAGAACAGGACTTTGCTTCATTTTTGTCCTCCCTTCCTCTCCATTTCAGATGCCTAGGACTAACTCTGCCAAGCAGGCTGGAGCTTTGCTCCCATCTCTTCCCGCACACCTTGACACTGACAGCGGAGGGTCCTTTCAATGCCCAGCCACCCACCTGGCAACAACCCCACCAAAGCCGCAGTCTGGGGAGGGGCAACCTACCCGGTCTTGGCAAAGTTGGTCCAGTAGGTCATAACCACGGCACTGAGCATGATGTCGTTCTTGGAGAAGTTGCAGGGAAAGAGGTCAGTGGGGCCAATCATGGGGATCCCAAAGACATAAGGCACCTCATCCCCGTGGGCCGCATCAGACCAGGGTGGCTTCATGAGGCTCTGGCAGTGGTGATAAAAAGCGTAGAAATAGGTGGGGGACCCATAGCGAGCGTGAAGGTCGGCAGTCACCACCGATGGCTCCACCCACTGGTGGTCTGTGAAGAGGGCCACCAGGGTCTTGCGCCGTGTTTCCGGGTTGTCCCGGTCAGCCCAGTCTGTGTACATGAACTTGATGGTCTCGCGCAGGGTGTCCTTACCCTCTGGGTAGCCGTACAGGTTGTCCACAAAATTGGAGACAGAATAATCAAAATCGCTGCCTGAAACACCATCCTCCGGGTCCACGACCCCCTCCACAAACTTCAGTCCCTCACCCTGGTTGACACCGAGCATGATGTCATAGTTGAGAAACTCTCCCTGCTCCATCAAGATCTCTGGGTCGTCTGGGATGACGTCCCCATCGATGACTGGCCCAAAGGCCACGTGGTAGCGTGCTGGCTGGATGTCCTGCTCCACCAGTTCCTTGGCAGTCTTCTGCCTCAGGCAGTCCACCATGTCCACGGTATCGAGAACATTGCAACCCACTTTGTCAGCCAGCAAACTGGTGTACTTCACCGGCTGGTAGTTGACTGCCCAACTGGACAGAGCAGAGCCGCTCTGGATGATGGCTCTCTGGAAGAGACCTGTGAAAGAAGAACACGACTGTGGCAGAAACAGGCACCATGAACAGGACCGTTCGGCTTCAAGAAAGCTGCTGCTGCCGAAGAGCCACCGCCCACCCTCCACGCTGCTCTCTGTCACAACCAAGCAAGAAAAGGGGCAACAGGAGGACAAGATGGCCCAACGGAGGAAGCTCATCTCCAGCCAGGCCGGCCCCTTCGTCCAAGGCCAGGCTTCAGGATGTAGGTCCTGGGCTTGCGGCCTTAGCCCAACCCCCTTCACATCTCTGCTAATCCCTCCCTGGCAGCCACGCCATGTCAGCCTGGCACCGGCCAAGTGATCCTGGTCCTGTTCCACCCAGTCTCTGGGAACAACAGGCAGGAATGGAGGAAGAGGTCTTCCTGCCTCCCTCCCCCCATCCCGGCAATCTGAGGCTGGCATTGTGGGGGTTAAGCCGCTGGTACTTAACCCTGCACGATCCACAGAGAACAGAGCTCATTTCCTGCCCAGCTGGGCCCTGCTCCGTGCCAATGTGGGCTCGGCAAACTGCACATTCCCCGGGGGCACAAAGGAGCCTTTCTGCTGGCTGGAACACAAGAGGCCGAGGATGCTGGGCCTAGGAAGCCGGCCCACAAAGGCCCTGGGGCTGGCAGAGGAATGCCAGGCTGGGCCAGGTGCCAAGGTTCCTTCCGTGGGGCTTGTCCTCGGAATACAAAACAGTCCAGGAAGCGCTGTGTTTGCAGCTGAAGCCAGAGGGAGGGAGGGAGGGAGCGAGGGGCAGAGGGCAGGGGCTCCCCCACCAGCTCCTACCAGGTAACCACTGAGGCGCACCTTTGCCACAGAACTGGGGCCTCCCCTGTGCTCCCTTAAAGCAACGGTGCAGCTTCCCGGATGCCCCCCTATTCTCCCTTGGAGCAGGTGCTTCTCTCAACACCCCGAAGGGGCGATAACGTTAACTAGGCCCTTGACATGATGGGAATACGAGCCAAGCTGGGTGTGCTGCTTTCTCAGCCACTGCAGGAACTCCTGGGCAGCAAACTGGACACCTAAAAGCTGCTGGAGGGATAACTGAAAAGCCAGGCATCCTTCCCAACCCCAAGGCAGCACCTATGTTGGGTTACCTGTCCGCGAGGATGGCATTGGCACCATGGGGCAGGGACAGAGACAAAATACTCCTAAAGCTCTCCTGGCGGCGATGCTGGGCTGGAAGCTGTATCATTGTTAGCCTGCAGATTCCCTCTTGATGGATTCTAGAGCTGGCAGGGACCCCCAAGATACCTCCAGCTTCCCAGAGAAGGTCCAGGGAGGCTTTGTCCACCCCGTCTACACAGAGGTCCCTACTCTTCCTGAGATCAGCCAGCCCAGCCAGGATTCAGGTGCTGAAGGAGCAAAGCGGGCCTGGCAGGTGTTCTAATTTGTGCACGTTGGGGGCTCGGTTCCTTCCCGGCCCTTTTTCTGAAGGAGAAACTTGCAGGCTTCCTCTGCCAGATGGACAGTCCTCTGGCCAAGCTCTCCTGGACCGTGTCTGGCCACAGGCTGCAGCCTCTGGAGGATTCCCACCTCTGTCCTTGGGGAAACCCCTGAAGCCCACTTGCCAAAGGGAACATCCCGAGGTTTGTTTCCCTTTTAAGACGTCTGGCCTGTGCAACTGTCATCATCCCCACAAAGGACCCACTTCAATGTCTAAGCATTTGGAGTTGCCTGTTGTAAGTTCCAATTGTTAGCCTATTTTGAAGGGGAGGTTATTGCCACCTCCCTCCTTACAATACAAGGGCATTCCCCATTATTGCAGGAACAACCCGTCTATGGTAAAAACATGGGGGGGAGGGGCAGGAAGAGGGTCCTCCCCTTGGCCTCCCTTACCTTCGGAGTGGTGCGACAGGGTGAGCAGGCTGACGCAGGAAGCCCCGATGCCCGACCCAAAGACGGTGATGCGCAAAGGGTCTCCGCCAAAGAAGGCGATGTTCTCGCTGATCCAGCGCAGCGCCTGGATCTGGTCCAAGAGCCCATAGTTGCCTTTGGCAGCCTGGTCGCCGGTGCTCAGGAACCCTGCGGGTAAGCAGAGGAGAGCTAGTTGCTCCCCAGCCAGCTCCTCCAGCCCCTACCCCTGCAAAGGGCTCTTCCCTGCGGGGGAGTTCCAGGGGATGCGCCCTCCTGCCCTTCCCACAGCCTCCTCTGCTCTGAAGGCATCTGCCCCGAGATCCCCTTGGGGCAATGGGCTGGGAGCCACTCCTTGGGGGTCACGCCGTCTACTCTGAGCTTTGCAATCTTCCTGTCCTCAGTTGGCGGTTTCTCTTGGACTGGATCTAGAGAAGCAAGCTTTGAATTCCTCTCGGGAAAACCGTAGCAGTTTCAAGGCTTTGAAATGTTTGGGGCTTCGTGATTTCTGCAAGCCCAGGAAAGGGACCAATGCGGAAATGGGCTGAAGCGTGTGACCCCGGCTGAGTTCAGCTCAGAGGAGGTGCTGCAGCCACAACCCAGGCACCCTCAAATGCCAAGGCAGCGCCTGGAGTTAGGGCGGCCAAAGGCTCCAAGGAAACCCTCCAGGAACCTGGCAGTCCCCCAGCAGGACCATGGGGTACTCCCTCTGGGGAGGCACATTAGTGGTGCTTGCTGGGAGGTGCGGAGAGGAGGTGGGTAAACAGGGTTGCCACCCTATTTAACCACCGATCAATGCTTGCTCTCTGCGGGGCCCTAGTGGGCAAACACAGGGAACTCCGAGCTGGGCGCCCAGGATGGCTTTCACCTTTGCCCTGAGGAGGGTCGAGGGCCTGTCCTGGGGGCTGCAGGGGGAACTGGGGCAAAAGCAGGGGGTGCCAAAGCTGGGGACCTTGCTACCTGCAGGGCCCTGCCCTTATTCCTCCCAGCGGCCCCCCTTCCCCAAAGCTGCTAAGGGATGTGCTGGCTCTCCGCGGCCTCTCCCCACACTGGGATGGAGCGCAGGCTGTCCCGTCGTGAGACTCTCCATACCCAGGACGCCCACACGGTAGTTGAGAGTGATGACAATGACGTTGCCGTAGCTGGCCAGCACGCTGCCGTCAATCATGTTCCCTGTGCCTTCCATGTAGGAGCCCCCATGGATGTAGACCATCACCGGCTTGGCCCCGCTGTCTCGGATGTCTGCAAGGGGGAGAAGCTGGAGACAAGAGTCTGGCACAGCCTGCTGGGCACCCACCCTTGGCTTAGTCCCAGGGAAAGAGGCACAGCAGCAGGGACCTCAAGCTCTGCCCACAGGTTTCCGGCCTGGCAGACAATGTGAGAAGGCCCCATGAGCTCTGGAGGGCCCCACTGTCCAGTGGCCAGTTGAGAGATCCAGGGCTGGGGACTGAGCCCAAGAGAGATGCAATCACCAGGGGGAGGAAGGGTTGGGACGCAGCGCCTCTCCTTTCGGTGGGCAAATCTTCTGGGAGGGGGCAGCCCGGCCCCTTTCTTCTGGGAAGCCAACAGATCCTGCAAGATTCCTGCTCCCTCTGCCCCCCTCCTTCTCTCTTGCTCACTTCAGTCAAATGCCCCTGAGCCGGGATGGCAGCCTGTGCCCCCACAGCAGCTGGCCCTGCCTGTCCTGTCCATGCCCTCAAGGTAGCAGCAGGAGCCGCTCCCAGGGACCCACAGGTGTAGAGCTTGCACTCCTGGGCACTCCCGTCCCGGGGCAGAGGTGGTCAGCTGGCACTGCCTTCTCAAGGGTGCCCTGTGGGGGCTCTTTATGCTGGCAACCCAAAAGCAAGCAGACAGTCTAAGTACAAACATTATAAGCAGAAAATCAACAAGCAGCAGCTCACGGCAACAGCTGGGCATTTCCTGTCAAGACGCAGCCCAAACAGGGACCTCACCTGCCCTCCGAGGGGACTGGGGGCAGCAAACCCCACCAAAGGCGCTTCCACCCAGCACAGACAAAGCACTGACTGCAGGAATTGCCACTCCCATGCCCAATCAGCCCCCGAGTGCCCGGCTCTGTAGAAGGACACAAGCAGGGATGTCAACTGAGACTCCCAGAGGCACAACCGGAAGAACGTCCTGGCCCCTCAGTCCTGGCTTGGAGGCCTCTGCTGTGGGCATCCGCTTCCTCAGCTGTGCTGGCATCCAAGTTCCCATTTGGGGGAAGGGCAGCGGAGACCCTGGCGGGGTCTTCGGGAGCTCTTTGTGCTTCTCTGCCAAGCAGGTTGCACAGGTTGGCTGGGATTTTCCTGGGTGTCACCTTTCCCTTCAAGCAAAATTGACGGGCGCCTGGCACGGAGAATGCTTTCCTCAGGATTAAACGGCAGCCTCTCCAGGGAGGGAAGGAAGGGAGCTCCCTGCACCCAAGAACACTGCTGCCCGTGGCATGGACAGAGGTTGGCAGAGGGGCAAGCTGCAGGTCTTGTTCTGTTGCAGAAGGGCACTGCTCCCCTCCACCCAGTGCCAATGGTGCCCTCCCCGGCCCCCAAGTGACCTGAGTGCCTGGCTGGGGAAAAGAGCCCCTGAGCAGTTGAGGGGGGGGAGCTCTGGACCCACGGGGGTGCTGTGTGTGGGGCGTGAGAATGGCAAGCACCACTCGCCCCCCCCCCCGTGACCCTCTTCCTGCAAGCCCGCCACGACCTTCTGTGTGGGAAAAGGCCAGAAACCCGGAGCAGCTGAGCTGAGAGGGACCCTGCAGGCCTCGACCTTCCCAACCAGCAAGCAACCCAGGGTGGGAGGGGCAGCAGGGCGCCAGAGAGGCAGAGACACAAACAAGGGGGGGAGAGGGCCTTCTTGGAATGGCAGCAGCAATGAGGACGTGCATGAGAGAGAGAGAGGGGGGGGGTTCATGCATGGACAGCCATCTGGCGCACACAAATACCTTCGTCTTCATCCCCGTCATTATCCGCTAAGTCCTCGCCCTGTTTCTTAGCGCTGGAGCCTGGGGACCAAACACGAGGAGACCGAACAAAAAGGAAGAAGGGGCAAAAAAGAGAAACCAAAACAGGAAGGAAGAAAACAAGAGAATTCAAACATAGCATGGCTGCAGAGAAGGTGGGAAGGTCACCTGACTCGGCCCCTCGGATCTCCAGCAGCAGCACTGGGGTGGGGCGGGGGGAGGGCAGAGGCTCCCAGGGCCCCTTCCCCAGGGTCAGAGGGAAGGCCAGGCGGAGCTCAGGGGGAGGCCAGCTGCAGGTCATGCCTGAAGGAGGAAGGAGGGGGAGCCCTGCGGAGTCAGCCTGGAGGGCCCCTGAGGTTCGGGGTGGCATCCTCAAGAGAGGCAAGCCCCTTTGGATGCGGAGGGGGGGGGGCTTAGTTGCTGTGGGCGTCACAGTCTAGCAGCCGAAGGGTGGAAACTCAGTGCTGCCCTGGGGCGAATATTCACGGCCTCTGCTTGACTGCTCACTCGCACTCCAGGGCTGCACAAGACCTGCGACCACCCCGTCCATTTGCTTGCACCAGCCTGTGGCACAGGCAGGACCTGGGCGGTGGTCATCCCACCAAAGGGCTTGTGGTGACCTCCAGAACTACCCTCCTCGGCTCTTGAGTAGAAACTGGCCTTTGCCACAAGCACCTCCGGGCGCAGGTAGGGGCTCTTTCTGCTGCCCTGCAGGGGTCCCTTCCCTGAGAAAAGGGGCTGGAGAAGGCTGGGCCACGCCTCTTTGCAGGACGCTCTGGGGGCTCCAGGAAGCCAACCTCCAGCGTCTGCAGCCCCCCAGGGGGAGGCACGCTCTCGGGGTGCCTGGGGAGCCCTGGCCACTCTTCGCGGCTCTCAGTTCAGAGTGCCGAAAAGGCCCTGCCCATCTTAGGGAAGAGTCAGCAGGTGCCTGGCTGCCTGTCCAGCTTCCCAGAGGCCCAAGGGCTGCACCCAAGGGGGGAGCATTGGCCAAGGGAGGCCTGCATGCACCTCCACCTTCCCCCCCCCCAGCCCGGCCCGGCCTGGATCAGCTGAGAGCAGAACAAAGCCCTCCTGTCTCCAGCCGCTGCTGCTGCTCGGATGCCAGGCCCGCTTGGTCACCATGGAAACCGAGGCAGGAAGAGGCTGCGCTGGTCCTCCTGCTCGCGGCTCCACAGGGCACATCAGCCCGGCCCTGTTCCTGCAGGTGCCCGGTGGAAATGGGAAGGGGGGGCAGGGAGGAGCCCCTCTTTGGCCAGGCCATGCCAAGGCTTTGGGGCATCCGGAGATGAACCCCCTGCCCAGCTCAAAGCTGTTGGGGTTAGAGAAGGCTGCGCTGGAGGGGTCAGCCCAGGGCGGGGGGGGGGGGGGCAAAGCCTGGCTGAGTGTTCACAGGCACCGTGCAATGGAGCAGCCTTCCATGCGCAACATGGCCAACAGAGCCAAGCCAGCCCTGGCCCAGGCACGGGTCCCTTTGAGCCCTGGCAGACGGGGGGGGGGGGAGAGGAATGTCTACTTTCTACCCCGGGGGGAGGGGGGAAATGAGGAAGGGGTGTTTTCATTGCTCTGGTGGGAACCTGCCACACCCCATCAAAGCCGACTGAAAGGGATGGCGCAAAAGAGGGGCACCCGGGGATCAGCCAGCACGGAGACGGTTCTGCTTCCCATGGCTTCTAGGCGGAGAAGATGCAAAGTCTTGGCCGGCAGATTAACCAGAGTAAGAGCCGAAGAAGAATCTGGAGGCCCCTTGGAGACCCAGCTGAGCTGGGGCAGAGGCTCAAAACAAGCCCCACCTGCCCCAGCAGGAAACAACCCCTCCAAGACTCTGGTTTGTGGTGACGCCTCACTGGGAAACAGCCATTCCTAGCTTGGCCTCCCTCCCAGAGGACGTTCTCCCACCGAATGCCTGGGGCTGCTCTGGCAGAAGCGGGACAGGGGTGAGCCCAAAGAGAGAGGCTATTTGGGGATGCATGGGGGTTCCCCCCCTCCAAAAAGGCATGCAATACTCTCCTTCTCGAGGACGGAGCCCTTCCCCTTCCCCCCCCCTGTTTTTGTGACCTCCAGCTGAATGGGGCCCGGAGTCCTTAAGGGAGAGAAGCCACGCAGCTTCTCTGATGCCACCGTTGCCCAGGGTGGCTCAGGATGCCCGGCAGTTTGGCTCCTCCTTGAAACGGTTCAGTGGCAACTCTCTCCAGACCCTCTTTCTCCACGTCAACATTAGTTGATGGGTAAGTCAAAGAGAAAACATTCACACAAAAGGCTAAAGCCATCCCTGGTCAGAGATGCCCGATCCCCTGAGCCAGAATCCTCCTGGTAGTGTTCTGCCCAAATGCTCGGCCGCCAGCCTGCCTGCTAAGCCACGTCTTGCTTAATCAGGGTTTGTTGCTGAACGGGCCACGTGGGCTGGGTTCGTAGGATGCCCGAAGCCATGATTTAACCAACCAGTCTTGGCCAGTTATGCTCCACTCAGGCCAGGAGGGGTTTGAGGCCCAGAGCCTCCGGGTTCAAACAGAGGCAGCCCCCTGGGGGTGGGAAAGACCTGCTTCCAAGCTGCCCCACCTGCCTGGACCCTCCCACCCTCTATGTGTGCACTAACTCTGGTCCTCCCTCCACTGCTTGGCATGACCCCCTCTTCCCTTCCCTGAAGCTCCTTCTGAATTGCTGCTGGCATTTGGCTGGGAATGACAGCAGCTGAAACCCAACATGGGGAGGCGGGAGGAAGGGTTCTCCACCTGGGGGGCTTGCCCCCTGGAGCCCAATCACCTCAAGGGAGCCTCCTCCTCCTCCGTTTCCCCCGCTGGAAGGCCTCCCTCGGCATCAACCCTCAGGGACCGGTTGGTTCCCCCTTCCTTGAGAAGAGCGGTCCAGGCCCTGAGCCCCTCACAGGGCAGGGGGAGAGCAGCAGGGGAAGAGCTGGAGCGGCTTTGGCCATGCCCACCACAGCCCTGCTTGGTGGACATTTCCAAGAGCTCCAAAGGAAGTTGGCACTTTCGTGCCCAGGCCTTGGGGAAGGAATAAGAGAGGAGATTTAAGGATGCCCGTACTGAAGCTGCTGCTCCATCATGGGGGGATCCGAGGAAGGGGGCGCAGAGGCTCTCTGCCTGCCCCTCTCCACTCCTGCCTAGGGGGCCAAAGCTGGCAGAGGGGGCAGAGCCGTGGAAGGGCAACTGGGGCAAAACAGACCCAGAGGGAATCCTGGGGCCAGCCTGCCCTGGAGGCCCAAGAGAAGAACCAGCTGTGGAGCTGCACTTCTGCCTCAGTTCCAGCCAGAGGGAGAAGGCGGGGGGGGGGGGCAGCGCATGGGTGTGGCACCAGGCAACTGCTTAGGGGCCCAGGGGACACAGGGCAGGGAAAGGACACCCCTGGCATGCGGGTTCCTATGGCGGGGCAAGGCATTCCCCTCTTGCAGAGTCTGGGCTGGCCCGAGAAGTAGGGCATCTTCAGCCTTCTGCCCGCTGGCACGGCCTTCCCGGAACTGCTGAGATGGAAGTGGGCAGAGTCGTCTTCCAGTCGACTGGATGCAAGGCCAGTTCCAGCCCGGTGTGGGGTAGGGGAGAAGGCTCCTGCCTCTGACCCCTAAGTGATAGGCAGCCGATGCCAGCCGGGGCAGCTGTGCCCAGGTGGGAATGCCACCCCCCACCCTGAAAAGAGAGCCCTTCCGAGTCCATAACCCCACCCCCCATCCTGCTGTGGCATGGGGCAGGGCAGGCGCCCGCTGGCGCTCACTCTCTCACTTGCCTCTCTCTGTGCCCTCTGCCAAGCCCCGGCTCGCTACCTACCTCCTTTCCTACATATTTTCTTGTTGGGTTTTCGGGCGCATTCCTTGGAAATCCGCTTTACTGTAAAATGAATAAAAGACTACAAAATAACAGGAGGCCCCAGCGGAGGGCGTGGGCATGCAACCCGTCCTTCTTCCCCCCACCCGCCTGGGGGCTGACCACAGGGAGGGCCGAGGGGAGCAGAGCAGCAGCTGCTCCGGGGGCGGGTGGGGCCCCTGCTGGAGGCCAGGAAGGGTGCAGGAGAGGAGGGCGTGTCAAGCGTGAAGCTCCCTCCTCCCTGCCCAGGGCGGGGGCAGGGGGGGTCCAGCTGCCCCAGTGCTGCTGCTGCCGCCAGGTGAAGAGGCTCCCCTGGGCAAGGCCAGAGTCCCTTGCGGTGAGGCCGAGGGGGCTCGGGAGGGGGCTACTTACAGTTCCAACGGGACAGCCCTGGAAAGGAAGGGTTAAGGTGCTCGGCCTCACCACAAAGAGCCCCCCCCTCCTGCTCTGGCTGCCCCCTATGAGTGCAGACCCTCCTCCTCCGACCGAAGGGGAGTGGTACCTGTGAGGCTGAGCTCAAGGACTGGGAGAGGTTTGGAAGAGAGAGAGAGAGAGAGAGACCCCACCAGAACTGTCCAGCCAAGGACCCTCGAGAAATGGGGGTGGGGGGGAGGGAGGGAGGGAGGGAGAGAAGGGTGGGAGGAAATTGAGGGCACCTAAGTCTCCCTGCTGTCTCCTGCAGCTGACCAGAGGCTTCTCCTGTCTTGCCAACCCAGTTTGGGATGAGGGTGATGGTGGCTGGCGGGGGTGGGGGGTGGAGGCAGGGCCCATGGGGACAAAGAGCAAGGAGGAGTACATGGCAGCCAGGAGGAGGGACAAGCAGCATGGACAGAAACGGAGGCGCACAGACAGACAGACAGACAGACAGCCATGCATCGGGAGGAGAGCAAGGTATGGCAGCATGCTCAAACCGCAGAGAGAGAGAGAGACACGCGTGCACACACATACACGACACACATCACACATACGTGTCCTGCAGGCACCCCGCTGGGGACTCACCATCCTCGGTGGGGATGTAGATGTTGAGGTAGAGACAGTCTTCGTTGGGGTCCTGGATGTAGGTGGCCACAATGTCGAGGTTGGCGGTGAACCAGATGGGGAGCATAATCTCGGGCACAGCAGTGTGGATATTCTGTGGGCACACTGGGGGGAAGTGGGTGGCATTCCGGATCCCTGACCAGGATGGGGGAGGCTCAGTGGGCAGGAACCGCTTGTCCCCGACAGGAGGTGCGGCGTAGGGCACCCCCAGGTACTGGTCCACGGGCCCCAGGATCTCGCTGGGCAGGGGCACCCGTACCCCACGGAGCTTCCCGTAGTGAGTGTTGACGGTGGGCGAGTAGGCCTGGCTCTCCATCCGCACCACGGCTGAGGCAAGGGCCAGGATCCAGAGGGCCAGGTGTGCGCCCCACCCAGCGGCCCCCTTGGTCACTTGCGAGAAGGGCAGGAGGAGTGGGCACTGGCACAAGGACCGCCACATGGTCTGGGGAGGGCAGCACTGGACAGCAGGCCTCAAGCAGACTCGGGGGGGGCTCCAAGGACCCTCCGAGGGGGAAGGAGGGCCCCCAAGGGGGTCCGGGTGGCAGGCGGGAGTGGTGGCAGCCAAGGGCCAAAGTCCCACAGGTCAGGAGCTCCTCCCTTCTGCAGGTGCCACTCTTTGGAGACAGGTGACCCTGCAAAGAGGAGATGGGGGGGGGAGGCAGGTTAATAGGGACCGGTTTGGAGGGGGGGGCAAAGCTCAGCCACACCTGACAATCCCCCCTTATAGAAAGAGATGCAAGGCTAAAAACAACCACCACCCTGAGTTGGGCATCAGGCCAGAAGTCTGATTCTTGGGGGGGGCGGATTCAAAGCCCCCAGGACAGGTTCTCCTTTCCACCCCATCTGGAGGGAATGAGGGTTTGGCCCCCATTCGAAACTTCCCCAGCAGGAGGCTGAGGAGTGGCTCCACCACGCTCTGAGCTGATGGCTTGATAAGACCAACATCTCCCAACTGGGGGACGCTGGGGCCAAATCTTCTGGTGCTGGTGGGCCTTTTGGCAAGAGGGATCCCTTCCCCGCCTGAGAGCCTCTCAGGGCCTTGGCTACTGCCTCTCCCTCTCCTGGGTGGCCTCAGTCTGTGTTCCAGGCAGCTCTCGATACAATGTCCTACCTGTCCCTGAATACTTCAGTTTCAGCCACAACACAAGAGCACACAATAGATACAAAATCGCACCAAACTTGATTGCAGGAAATACGATTTCAGCCACAGAGTGGTCAATGTCTGGAATCCTCTACCTGACTTTGGTTTCTTCCCCAAACCCCAAAACCTTTTACCTTAGACTATCTACTATGGACCTCACCCCCTTCCTAAGAGGCCTGTAGGGGGCGGGCATAAGCGCACCAACGTGCCTACCGTCCCTGTCCTGTTGTTTCTTTTTATTTTTCTTATATGTATCCATGTATTCATAACTATGTTTATCCTTATACCTATTATCTTGTAAGCGATTGACAAATCAAATCAAACCGAAGGACAGATTCCTGGGTTGTGCTTTTCATTCCCTTCCGGGGTACAATAGCAACCCCCCCCCCCAAACCCCTGAGCGCTTGAGAAGACAGACACAGCTCCTGGTTGCAAAAAGTGCTTGCAAAATTATCCAAATTACATAATACCCTTAAAGGGATGAAAGCTGTTCTTTCCCAGGAATTACATCCAGCTGTCTGAATTCTAGAGCGCTGTTTTTTGGCCATGGGCATCTGGGGCACCTTTGGGGCAGAAAAAGAGAAGATCAGAGAAGAAACCTTGGGAGGAGCTCAAATAAATTGCTAGCTGCATCCTTGTCCTCCTTGCGGGAAAGCCCAGAAGAGGAGCGGGTAGAGAGAAGAGTCCCACAACAGGGAGAAGAGGGCAGGCAAGGCTCTGCCGGGGTGGGAAGCCCACCTTCCTTGGGGATGTGGGTCCCCTTCTGCATTACGGAGGACAGAGGATTCAGCATTCAAGTTTCAAGGCCCTTCCGGTCAAAAGATATTCCTCTGGATGTGAAGAGGAGGCAAGACTGGAGCTGCCCCAGGGTCAGTCCTCATCTTTAGCCGGACTATGGAACGGGACAGCTGTGAATAAAGGCCCGCTCTGAGGCTCAGTAAAGCCCATGGGGGTTAGGCGGACTTGAAAGTAAGATCCGGGCAAGAGCTCACCCACCCAGCAGCCTCAAGCAAGCAGAAGAGCTGGAAAGGCCTCTGAAATGATTGACACCCCCCCATACCCCATAAGTGACCAGTTGAGAATGGGTGGATTTGGGGGGCTGGGAATGAATGAACCTGCAGGGAGTTTGGGAGGGGAGCCCATTGCCAACATCAGCTTTGAGCATCCTAAGGGCAAGTGGGATGCCCAGGCTCAATGGCTGGACAGACCACATAAAGGGAAAGAAGGCAGAGAAGTACCAGCTGTCATTTCCAGAGGCAGACTGAGAATTATTTGTATCCGATATTTAAGCTGAACTTTAAAAATGAAAGAGCGTAAGAAGCTTTTACCCTGGTCAAGATAGGGTCAAAATAGAAGATCCATCCAAAGAGCATATCCAGGAGGCTGAGCTTGGGTGAAATTGAATTTCAGGGAAGAGGCCAGAGATTCTGCAAAAACCAAAGCAGAAAAGCCGCTCCCCAAATCCAAGGAGTTATTGTCATGAAAGTCAGAGACGGACGGAGGATGAGAAGCTTGGAGGGGAAGCAGCGTCTACGGCCCTGGAATGCAGATTTGCAACATCAAACGAGGAAGGACAATGAAAGGTATCAAAAGGGGGAAAAATGTCTAGAATTGAGGAAAATAAACAAGAGACGATGCTTTTACAGAGATCAGATAAACCACGGGAAGATGTAGAGCTACTCATGTATAATCATCCAAAGCTCTAACAAAAGCAAATGAGGTTAAGAGAAGATGGGAAGATTATGCTGGAATCTCTGCAAACAGGATCACAAAAGGACAGAAACATTTGTGGAGATGCAATTTATTCAGGCATTGGCTCCACTGAAAATGGGAGGGGGCACCCCCTAGTTACCAGGAGGAAATCATGAGAAGCGCCCCCCAAGCAGCAGGGAAGCAGCCACTGAACTGCTCCCTGCCAGCAAATAGGGGGCAGGGCTGCAGGGACAGGAAGTCCGAGGGGCAGCCATCGTAAGAGGGATGACAAAGAGGCTCAGAGTGGGGCTCTTCCTTGCTTTGTTGACCACAGCAAGTTCTTTGACCATGGAGATCAGGTGGGATCCGTTAAAGTGAATGGCTGGGCCATCTGGTTATGCTTGGGGGGAAACTTTTGCAATGGAGAAGCTACTGAAGGAATTGGATGTGAAGGAATCAAGTGCCTTAAAGACGGGGAGGGCAGGAGGGGTCACTCCTCCAAGGTCTTGATCCTAAATCCACCCCAATGGATCTTTTGAAACCCCACCCTTATGCCTTCCCGAGAAGCTCTCAAAACACAGAGTTGGACAAGTGCATAGTGGAGACACGGCTCCAGGGAGGAGCACCTACAAGGGAGTCAGCGCTTCCCTGGGTGTCTGAACATGGTGATGATAGTAACACCCACAAAAATAGCCAGGTCTTTATCAGCACGTCACCCGCTGTGTTTCCAAGTCAGCCCAGGCACCGCTGGGCAGGCAGACCCGCAGGCTGCGTTGTTTAGCCAGCCTGGTTTAGCTGCTTCCCTGCTGCCCTCCAAGGGGTTTCCAGGCCACCTGGAGAAAATCGCGCCTCAACTGGCCCAGAATAAAACGATGCACTTCCAGCGGAGAGACTTTGCTAGGGCCGTCCCTGAAGGAGGAGAAGCAACCGCGGGTGTCTCTCTCTCTCTCTCTCACCCAAAAGAGTGTGGAAAGATCTGTTCCCGGGGCAGAGCAAAGCCTTTGTGCCCAGCCATCCCGCTGGAATGCCAGGAAAGTTGCTTCGCTGGGCATCCTTGGAGGTTTGCCCCACTCACTGACAAAGCCTGTTTCTGCTGCTGGGCCTGGGCAGAATGGTGCAGACATGAGTCCCTGCAAGCATCACTGGGCACCAAGGCAGACCAACGGGGCATTTATAGCCCTCCAGAGCAAGGAGATGGGAAGAAGATGGAGCTGGAGGAGGCCGGAAGCAGGGATCTTGGGGGATTTACTCCTGACGTTACGACAAGAAAGCGCCTTTGAGAAAGAAGTCGTCTTCTGGCTGGGCTTCAGAGCTCCAGCTCCCCACAGCTGCCCTCCCTGGGGGAGGCCTGCCAATCCCCGCCTGGGTGCAGCAGGGATTGCCCCAGGCTCCTCCATGACTCCAAGGGCAGAGCACCCAAGGGCCAGGCCCCCAGAGGCGCAGGGGTGGGCCAGGCAACCTTGTCCGGGCCTGGAATGTGGAGGCCTCTCCCCTCCCAAAGGATCGGAAACCTGCCTGCTCAGCTTCCATTCCTCCGGGTCAAAATAAAGATTACCCAGGTAACCTTTCATCCTGGTGAATTTCTGCCTAAGTACAGCATCACCTAGATGGCTGGGCAAGAAGCCTCAGGTTGTGCCAGGGGCCCCTCTGGGATTTGGCTCCAAGGCCCCTCAGGACAAACCACCCGCGGGATGTTGAAGACAGCTTTCCTTAAGTTGATGCTTCCTAGGTGAGCTGGACTACAACTCCCCTCATCCTTAGCCAGCTGTTCTTCATGCAAGAGGCTCAACCTCTGTCCAAATCTCCACTGTTTCACAGTACCTGGACAGGTGGACTGGAAGGGCAGCGAAGGCAAGACTTTTCTCCAAGAGAGAAGCGAGCATGTCCAAGGGAGAGAAGAGGGGCAGCAGCTGCAAATGGAGAGTCCCTCCAGGGCTGAAAGGTTCGCCCGCAGCCCCTCTGCATCCCCAGGCCACACTGGACTTCAAGGAGGCAAGATGGCTGCGGGGGATCCCAGGGGCAAAGGCACCTGGGAGGAGGTGAAGCAAAGGGCTCCAGTTGATCACATTTTCCCTGCCCTCTAAGGAGAAACTCCGGAGGGCAAATTGCTCGCCCGGGGAAAACAATGGAGCCCTTCAAGGCCTGTGTGGGGCTTTGAGGTGAAGAAGAGGGAGGAAGGGAGACAGAGCAGCCACAGAGGCAGGCCTCTCTCTCTGGAGTGCCCCCACCCCTAGAAAATGATTTGCCTGGCCAGCTTACCTTCCCCCCATTCTCCCCCCATTCAATTCTTCCTCTAGGACATCCCCTTGCACAACACAGATTCACACAGCTGGCAAACACAGACAAACCACTAGAGTTAATGCAAACACCTGGGTTCAACCCATGAAGCTGGGACCAAATCGTCTGGCCAGGCCTGCAAGCCTCGAAAGAGGTGGGGGGGGCTTCCTCTTCACCGCTGCTGGTCCAGTGGGGAGCCAGGTGACCCCCTCCCCCATCAGCAGCCCCTGCCAGTTTCCCGGGTCGGAGCCTGGAAAGGTCCAGATGACCAGAGAAGGCCTGGAGGAACAGCAACCTATCCAGTCCAGTCTTCTCCACAGTCGTACTGGCTGTACATGATGGGAGAAGTCATCCGACTGATCTGGAGGACAGTCAGAGGTCAGGAAGGCTGCTCTGCCATGGAGGCTTCCCTGGTGGGACTGAGGATCAGGCCGGGCACCATTGGCCGATGGATTGCCACAGTCTCTCACACACCCCCACCCACCCAGCAGGAGGCAAGCCAAAGGCTGCACTCAGATTCTCTGGGGACTTTGTGTCTGCTTCCCCCACAGCTGCTCTCCTTGAACCTCCGTCCCACTCCAGTCGGCTTCAATGGTCTGCAGAGCCCAAAGTCCCAGGCAAGCAGCAACACCTGCCCTCCCCTCCTTCTGCGCACATGCCAGCTGTGGCTCCTGAGCTGTGCCCCCTCCTTCCACAGGGAGGCAGGGAAGCAACAGGGCCTGCCATGCCAGGGGCTTCCAGGGTGCCAGTCCAGGAGAGGCCTGATCAGCGCTTCCAGCAGCCAAAGCTCACCCCCCAACTGCTGAGCGGCCTTCTCTTCACCCGAGGCCCAAGGAGGCTTCACACTCCAAGTGGGGTCCGGGGCTCCTGGTTGCAGCTGCTCCCTCCATGGAGCGAAAGGTGGTTGAGCTGCTCTGGCTGGCTGGCTGGGGGGGGGGGACGGGGGGGGGCAACGCATATCAAGCCCAGCATTCCTCCAGTTGATCACCTTGTGAGCATCTACTTGGAGGCGGGAGGAGCAGGGCGAGGGAGCACAGGGGGTGGGGGTGGCCACAGCAGGGAGGCCCTCCTCACAGGTCAGGACAAAGGCAGGGGGGTCTTTTACAGGTGCCCCGCCCCTTTTAGCCCCCCCCCTTTCTTAGCCAGGCAAGCTCGGATGGAAGCAGCTCCGCTCATTGGCAGCTGTAGCAGCCGAGCTCCCGGAGCAGAGTCCTCTTGGCGGGGCCAACCTGGCTCTGTCTCTGGTCCAGTGCCTGGTTCTCAAGGGCTCCGGCTCGAATGTCTCCCACATCCCCATTGGCCCCAGAGCCTGTCTCTGGCGCTGGAAATGCGCAGGCACCCCCAGCCAAGCCCTCCCTGTGCAAAGGCTCTGGGGACCTCGGTCTCCCCTCTGGCCTGCAGCAGGAGAGGCGCCTGAGCTGGATTCTTTAAACAAAGAGTGCAGCCCGTTTTCTTCCTGCAAGCAACAACAGGGAACCCGTCCCTCCTTGTTCATTTCTGCCGTCACCCACTACGGCTGTCAGTAAGAGCCGCTGCCCACCTGATGACTTGCAGAGGCAGCCTGGTTTTCCTCAGGTGGTGGGTGGGAGGGAGAAAGCCATTGTCCCCACACATCTGGACCCCACCCCCACCCCCAGGAAGACAGTTTACAGCCAATCAGAAGCAGCCCTCACCAGCTTTTGGTGCTTGTGGACTTCCCCACCTGTTCAGTGCATGCCATGTGCAGCGCCTGATCACACCTTGCAGCCAGCCTGTTGTCTGGGCCAGAGGCTTGATGGGGGGGAGGGCAGGGGGGCTAAGAGGAAGCAGGGGGTGTCACCCCTCAGGGGGACCAGGGTCTTGGGCGCCCCTCTTTCCAGCCACCGCTTCCCATCAGCCGTCCGGGTGAGCCGTTGCCCTCCGCTGCCTGTAGAGGAACTGCTGCTGGTAGCTCAAAATGGCTCTTTCTGCCTGGCATGGATCCCAGAGGGAGGGGCTTTCCCTGAGCCTTGAACTAGGAGAGCCAGAGAAGGCGGGCACTTGGGGGGTGAATTGGCGACTAACTATACCGCCTGCCTGCCTGCCTGCCAGGGTCTCTTCCTGCCATCCTACCCTCTCTTCGGGTGCTTGGCCACTAGGCTTGGCCACCCCGGGGAGCCATGGAGAGCAGGTCCCCGGAAACCCCCTCCCCCGGCCTGCTTCTCTGGGGCAAAGAAGTTCATCCCCCGGAGTCCCTGGGGCTGCTCCCATGAGGCCCAGGGTTAGCTCGGCCCCCCTCACAGGGTGGTTGTCCAAACCAAGGAGGTCCTAAAACGAAGCCCTGGGCAAACGAAGAAAGAAAGCCAAGTCTCTATCCTCACAAGTCATTGGAGGAGGAGGGTCTCTCGGACAGGTGAAGGAATAAATGTGCAGGGGGGAAATAGCACCTTTTCTTCCTTCCCGCCTCACCAAAGGAGAGGCTTTGGCTGCTGAGCCTGCCAGCAACCCAGGAGAGGCAACCCAGCAGGAAGAAGAGGCAGGAGTTCTCAGCTCTAAATAAGCAGGAAAAACAAGGGCAAAATCCCCCCCCCACCCCCGCATCTGTGGCTCACCAATCGCTTCCACGATTAGTTTGCCCAGAAAAGGCATCAACAACTGCACCCCATTCTGGCCACAGAGCCCAACTGCATTTCTCTGCCACGTGGGGGGTGGGATGCTTCCCAAAAGGGCATTTACCTGGGCACCTTCTGCCCCTCGACTACCTGTTGACTGAGGTCAGGGTCTTGCCCTTGATTCACACTCTGTGTGACCAACAAGTTGTTCCTGCTCCTGAAGAAGGCTGGCAGGGCCCAGATCTTTTGAGGGATGGGTAGGTGGGCATTGGGACTAGGAGCCCCTTAGGAAAAGCCTCAGTAGAGCCAGGGGTCTTCTCCACCGGGCATTGAACAAACGGGCCTAATTGGAACAGCTAGGCTAGCCCCCCAAAGGAAGGGAGGGAGAAAGAGGGGGGGGGAGGCAGGGACTCAACATGGCTTGCTTTCCCCAAAGGCAAAGGCACAAGTCACTAGCCCTTCGGCTCAGATGGCCAGCAGAGCAGCAGGGACCTGTTCTCGGCCCGGGGCTCCGGTGGGGAGGGACCCCCAGCCGTGGCGGGATTTGGGGCTGTTCAGTGACCAAAGGGGGCAGGCGGGGGCAGCCCTGGCTTTGCTCCTGCCAGCTCGGCCACGCCGGCACCCACCGGCCTGGACCCGCAACGACTCCGACAGAGGGAGGAGCAGAGGCACCTCCCCCCGCGACCATTGCCGGGAAAAGCTTTTGGGGTCGGCCGCCACTCGAGGACCCCGATCCTCTCTCGCCGTCGGCTTCTCCCTTCTCCGTCAGCCCCGGAGCTGCCCAGGGGGGCGCCGGAGCAGCCGCCCCGCTCGCGCGCTCCCCCTTCGGACGCCCCGTCCTTGGCTGCGGCGCGGGGGGCGGAGGGCCGGGCGGGCGAGGAAGCCAGAGCCGCCGCACAGGGAGGCAGGCGGGGCGGGAGGGGGGAAGCAGCCTCCGCCCCCGCTCGCCCCCCTCCGCCCGAAAGGGGCTCCTCGGCCGTCCTCTTCTGCACCGTCGCCATGGCAACGCGGGAGACCGGTCGCCGCAGCAGCGCCAACCCCCCTCCGCGCCCCCGCGCCTGCTCCATCCTCGCCTCGACCGGCGGGCGGGCGGGCGACCGGGGGCGGGGGGGGACAAGGGGGAAGAGGAGCGGGGGCTGCCCTGCCCCCCCGCCCCGGCCACGCCGCGCGCCCTCCCGTCGATCTCGCCCTTCGCTTCCCCCGACGCCCCTCCCGGGCGCTTACCCGCCGACGCGCTGCTGCTGCTCCCGTTGCGGCGAAGGCGGCGGCGGCGGCGGTGGTCCCGCGGCAGCCATGCCGGGCCGGCGCGGGAGGAGCCGGGGCGGCGGCGGGAGGGGGCGCGGAAGGTCTCCTGCAACGGCCGCCGTCAGCGCCGCCGAAGTCCCCGCCCCGCGCGCGCGCCCGGCCGCCAGGCTCTCCGAATGAGCGGGAACGCGGGCGGCGGCGGCAGCGGCGCGAGCCAGCGAGGGAGGGAGGGAGGGAGGCGAGGAGGGGCCGGGGCGGCCCTTCGCCCGTGCTTGGCGGCGCGGGGGCTGGAGGGCGCGGGAAGGGCGTCTTTGGGAACAGCCCGCCCGCCCCCCGTGGAAAGGCGCAAGCAGGAGCCCGGCCGCCTGGGCCCCGCAGCCCGAGAGCCCCCGGGGACGGGGCGGGATGGCGAGCCGGTCCCGGGAGGGAGGGTCTGCCAGCGGATGCCAGGCCGAAGGAGCAGCAGGGGCCACCCTCCGCCCTGCTGCCCTTGGGGCCCGCTTCCCTCTTCTCGGGCACCGGGGCTCCTCTCCCCAGCCAAGAAGCTGCCCGGGAGATTTGCGGGTTGAAAGTCGGACAGTTTGGGGCGGGGCGGGGCAGCAGCTGCCCCCCTTCCTGTTCCACAGAAGAGGCTTCCAAAGAGAGGGGGGGCGCAGCCGTCGGATGGGCACGGAAACCCAGGGCACCTGGCCCTGGCCAGGCTCTGCTGGGAGAGGGCAGTCCAGCTGGGCCAGTCCTGGGCCATGGGTCCAGGTGCCCCGTGTGCTGCTTGCTGGTCCTGCCTTCCGAGGCCCCACCTGAGCCCTAGATCTCAGCAGCAGCCCCCCCCCTTCTCCACTGGGGGAAAGACACTCAACAGAGCACAAATCTGGCCTTTTATTTCAGACCCACCAAGAAATCTGGAGCAAAGGAGGGGGGGGGGGCGGAGGAAGTGGGCCCTGGGCCTGAGGCGGCTTCCACCTGCTGTCCAAGGTGCTGTGTGCTCACTGCCCCTCCCTCTCCTTCCTGACACCTTCGCACCAGATCCAAGGATCCGGTTCCCCCCAGAAACACAATTTCCTCATTAAAGGGACCTGCTTTTCATGGGATTTTCTCTTTCAAAAAATTAAATGGTGGCACTGCTTTGGGTTTGATGCTGTCGGGACTGATGGTCCTTGGGTTAAATTTAGCCCTGCTAATTGCTCCTTCCATAGAGGGTTGCTTCTCAGCAGCCGGTGCTCACCCCCACCCCACTCCCGCCCCAGTTCACTGAGTCAGGGCTCGCCAGGTCTGCCTCCTGGATCCCAACAGTCTCCAAGAGGAAAGTGACCCACAGCTCTTATTCTGAGGGGCTGATTCTGGGGACTTGACCCTCCAGAGGGGCCCCCTGGCCTTCTACATTTAGTCCTCTCAGCTAAGAAAGGATCCCAGACGAATGGGCAGGAAGCCAGGCAGGGACTGGATTAGTGGACCGGGCCAGGCCGGGTTGGGATGGGACAACGGTGAGCTCCTGGGTCTCCTTCCAGATCTTCAAAGCCGGTCAGAGCAATCTGGGCGATGAATAATGGATGCGGCAGATGCACATTCCCACCTAGGGCTTCCATCTGCTCCACCTGAGGGAAACGTTCTCTATTCCATGGAACTGGGCCAGGGGTCTGGGAGGATCAGAGCCTGGGACAAAAGGGCCCCCTAATGTGTCCTTCCTAATGGGACAGCTTCGACTGCGCTTTTCACCCTCCTGAAGGAATGAGAAAAACGGCAGGTCTCTGTCAGGCACACAAAGTCCTCCTGGATTTTGTGGCCCAATTAAGAGGACGGAGTTTAAGGTTCTGCAATTTCGCTCTGGACAAAATCCACCAGCGTTGGGCAGGCTACCAGGACTGTAAATTGCCTCCAAATGCAAAAGGAACAAAATCCCTGCTTGAGTTTACTTATGTAGCCAGTTTAATAGCCCTGGCTATCGAGCATTAGCTGCAAATGTCATAAAAGCATCATGTTTCAAAGCAATGATATAAAACCTCATGGTAAATAATAAAAATAGATTTAAATCTTGATTAAAGCAGTTGATAAATTCTTAAATAACATATAATTCTATCACTTGGCTCTAAAGCTCAGTCAACCACAAATGCTTTGTAATATACTGTACAGGAAAAGTCAAGAAGTGGCTGATTTCCATTAGCAAAGAGTTCCAGGGACCACAACCAAAGTGCCTGGCAAATGCAACCACGAACGGACCTTTTTGAAGTTCACACACAAACATGGATCCATTCTTAAACTAGCGGTTTGAAGCCTGCCCAGATTTTTCTCTCCAGCCGTTGAGGGGATATTAGCCTTACTGCCCTCCTTACACTTTTTAAAATGCTGGCTTAAGAGCATGGCGTGCTTCACGCTTGCCAAGCAGTCGGCGACTTCAGGGCAAGGCTGGTTGGGTTCAGCTTGCTTGAGTGAGAGATCCCTCCAGGCTGAGGCCTTTGGGGCTCAATCTGCACTTAAGAACATGAAAGTAAGGACATATGGGGAAATGAATCAAAATGTGTAAGAATTTTGCTGCCCCCTCCCCGGACCTCTTTTGGGGAGGGTGAGATTTTGCTGGCATTTGCAGAGCATGACGCACAGCCGTTTGAGGGAATAATGGTTCTGTCGTTGTTTGCTGGGCTTCAAACTGATGCCCAGCCTTCTGGCTCGCTTCCTGATGCCAGGGCCCGGGGAAGGGGAAGGGACACTGAGTGCCCTGGAGCTCCCGGAGCATTTCTGAAGGATCGGGGCCTGTTCCTGTCTGGAGTGAAACAGACAGCAGAAGCTGAGCAAACCTCTTCAGGGCTTCCGCTGCAACAGCCCAACATGGCTGCTTTCGGGGAAAGGTTGGGCAGGGGATTGTCTTTTCCACCACTAATTCCAAGAAGAGGGATATTCTGCGCAGATTCCTTCCAGACCCGCTTTGCATTTGCCACGATGGTGGCCCTGAATGGGGCCCCTGTGCCCCCAAGAGACTGCAGCTTCCCAGATCTCAAGCAGCCTTTGGGTGCCAGGCAATCTGTGCCCAGTCACAACCAGACTGCGGGCAAAGGGGCCAGAAGCCACAGGAGGGCACCTCAGAAGGGGGTTGGATCACAGTGGCAGCAGTGCAAGGAATTGGCACCCAACAAATTCCCGTCTCTTCTCCGTCCATTCCTTGGACATCTCTGACCCACAGCCACAACTCAGGACTTCCCTATGGCAGGCGGCCTGTGATGGTTCAACCCTTCAAGGTCTGCCTACTCATGGGAGCAAGCCGAACTGGAACTGGCAGTTATAAATGGTTCAGGGAGCCCCGGGGGCATTTGGTAAAAGCCAGTATGACAACACGTTTATGACCTCGTTGGGCAGCAGGCCATGGGCCTCCCTAAGGATGCTGGTCTTCCGAGCTGGGAGAGACACAGCCAGGAGGTTTTCTCCTCCAGGGCCTGAGCAGCCCAGGCGGCCACAGCGAGTTTGCCTTGGATTAGCCCCCATGGGGCTTTTAGCCTAGAAGGGGGCAGTGTTAAATGCTGATTATTCACTGGGCTACGGGAATCCAGATTAGCCTCTGTGGGTTAATCAGCTCCAATTAAGTGGCGCATAAACATTCTTCTGCAACAAAAAAAGGAACCCATTGGAGGGAGAGGCGATGCTCAGAGGGACCACGTGATGCCAGGCAGCTGCCTTGTGTGGAAGAACGTGGTGGCAACCGGCTGGCTTACAGGGAGTCTTGCCAACCTTCATCCCAGAAGAGGCCAATGACAAGTGTTTCCCCGAGTTTCCTTCGGAGAAAGGCGAAGAGAGGAACCCCCTGCAAAGAGGGCGGTAGAAGCTCTACGAGTAACGAACTGGGGACGATGGATCTGGGAGGACTGGCCTGGCCAGGGAGGCTGCTTCAGGGAAAGGTGCCCATGGACACCAGGCCTGGATCCTGGAGGCCCTGAAAGAGCTGCTGGCAAGGCGGAGGCAGGAAGAGCGCCCCAGAGGGCGAGGGGGTCAGGGTCCTTTCCAGGCCTCCACCAGCCACTCTGCTGCACAGGATGCAGACCTTAAACCTCTCCACAGATGGCTCTGGGGGACAGCTGAGGAGGATGGACCGGCAGAGGGGCTGCCCCTCAGTTCTGCAAAGACCCCTCCCCACAACCTCGTTAGCTGTGCCCCCTCTGCGCAAAACCGGCTTGACTAGGGTGAACTGTCAGAGCCTGAGGGGCACTTAAGCCCAGGCCAACCATCAGGTCAAAGCCAGGTGACTAAATCAGCAGGGCAGCATCTCTTGCAGCCCCAGACCCAAGAGCCTTGTGTGGCTCAAGGGCCGCCAATGTTTCTCAGACCGACGACATCGGAAGGGAAGAGAAACTCCGAAGGCATCTCCCCCAACAGCTGCTCAAGGGTCCCTTGGACCAAGGCGGGCACCTGGGTAGGGTTGCCCGAGGCAGAAGGGCTGCCTGGCCTTCCCCCCACTTGGCTCCATAAGGGAACGGCTGGCCGCCTTCCCTGCGCAAGCTGCGGAAAGGCCGGGTTCTCCCACCTTAACAACCCAGCAAGTGGGACTGGAGGAGATGGGGGGCAGCTGTACCCCCTTTCAGACCCCAGCCCCAATTAGGAGAACCGACTTCAGGAGAGACGAAGAGCCAGACTTCCCCTCCCCTGTTCTGAAAAACCAAGGCACGTTCTGGAAAGTATGCTCTGTGTATTTCTTTTCAGGACATCTGTGATACAGGGTTCATCTGGTATAAATAAAGTATAAAATCTTACAAGTTGTTTTTTTTGTCATTATTTTAACAAAAATACTAAAAACTTATTAAAAGCTGAAATCAAAGTGGGGCGGGAGATTCTAGCAATCACACAGGATTGGGAAACACTGGTAGAAAGTGGAGATTAAAAACACTCATTTGGCGTGATAAAACACTCCTGGCCGAGGGGGGGTTGCCGCTGCACAGCCGGACCCACGGGTGGGGGGCCTGTTCTCTCCCCGGCCCAGAGGAGTGGCCCTTCCAAATCCGCCGTGGAGCTGCTGCTTCTCTCGTGGGGCTCAATACCGTCCGAAGGGGTTGCTGCTCTGCTGGGGCTGTGTGTCTGTGTGGGGAAAATTCAGAGTAAGATGCTCGGAAGGGAGGGCAGGAAGGAGGCGTTTGGGGCAGGAGCTGGCCAGGTTTGGGAGGAGGGGGGCACGGCATCAGGGATGCCCCTGCGCAGGAGGTGCCCACGACCCGGCTCTGTGGCAGGGCGCAGCCTCGCAGCCCATGAACTCCCTGGGGCACAACCAGCTCCTGAAGCGCAGCCCTGGGCCTCTGCCGTGCCTCCCTGCAGCCCCATCTAGCAAAATGGCCTGGGCCCATGGCAGGAGGGCAGTGGCCCCTTTCTGCCCCGGCTCACAGGCGCCAGAGCCTTGGCCTCCCAAAGGCTGCCAGTGTCAGATTTGAAATTCAGCTGCCACAAAATGGGGAAGGGTCCTTGTGGAGGGGGGAGAGGGGTTAAGGACAATGTATTAACCCCTGTATCTGTTTGTTTTTTTTTCTTTTAGGAGGAGGAGTTTTCAAGGGGGGATGCCTGTCAGCTTTGAAATTCAGCTGCCACAAAATGGGGAAGGGTCCTTGTGGAGGGGGGAGAGGGGGTTAAGGACAATGTATTAACCCCTGTATCTGTTTTTTTTTCTTTTAGGAGGAGGAGTTTTCAAGGGGGGACGCCTGTCAGCTTTGAAATTCAGCTGCCACAAAATGGTGGGGGGTTAGAGTAGTTGAAAAGTTCAAGGTCATTCCGTATGTCGCACTAAGAAATTCCAATTGCAGTTAATTGGTTCTCATAATTTATGAAGTGTAGAAGTGGGAGGAGAGGAGGTGGATTCTGTGTAAAGAATGAAAATACTTTCACTTTGGGAAATTGCCTGAGGCATACCAGATCTGTTCCTAAATAAATCAATTGGAGAGAATATGTCTCAGAGTGATTGATATCATGGATACTTTCTGGATGCCTTACAGCTGGAAGGGCTGCCAGCAATGCCGAAGCCAAAGGCAGCCTGCTCCACCAGAGCCTCAAGGCCCCCTGGATCCCCCCCTCCCTCATTGGGGACTCCCAGTCAGGGAGGTGAGGGGGGAGCCCCCCGCTCCCTTCCCCTAAGGGAGGGCCCGGCCTTACTGGAGAGCTGCTGCTGGAGCTGCCGGACCAAGGCGGCCGTCTGCTGCTGCTGCTGCGTCTGCTGGAGGCCCTGACGCTGGAACTGCAGAGAGGGGGAGGCGTCACAGAGGCAGTGGGGGTGGGGAGCCCCCCGGCCACCCCAGGGAGAGGGCCCGACTTACCAGGGGCTGCTGGGGAGTCAGGCCTTGCATCCCCAGTCCTGGTGGCTGGCCCTGGGCTTGGGGCTGAGGGACGGGGGGCACCGGGGGGGGCTGCTGGGGGGGGGGGCTGCGGCTGTTGGGGCTGCGGCTGCGGGGGGGGCTGCTGCGGCTGCTGTTGCGGGGGAAAAAGGAGGGAGGGAGACACTTAGCGAGGAGCCCCTGGAGGGAGGCTCAGCTCCTTCAGGCCAGGTGGCCCTGGACAAGCACCTCCCCTCTTTTGGACCCCTCCCGATTCCTGCTGTCAGGGCTTGCTTGAGCCCCAAGTCCAGCGTTCCTCCACGGCTGGAGGGCAGGAGCTTGCCGGGCTCCCTGGCTGCTCACCCGGAGCAGCTGCTGCTGCTGTTGTTGCTGCCTCAGATATTGTTGTTGCTGCTGCTGCTGCTGCTGCTGCTGGTCGGGCAGGAGCTGGCTGGGCCGGCCCCCCGCGGGGACCCCTTGTGTGCTCAGCTGGCTGATGCTGCCCATCAGGGCCGGCTGCTGCATTGGCTGGTGGGGGAACCTGGAGCGCAGCGGGAGGCGGAGAAGGTGCCTCAGCCGGCTGCCTGGCAGAGCCTCGGCCGGATTGGGGAGGGGATGCGGCCCCCTGAGTACCTCTGGGCGGCGCTGAGGGTGTGCCCGTAGGCAGGGGCCTGCTGGTGCACGTATCCGCTAGGTCTCTGCATGGACCGGACGGCCTCGACAAAGGCAGGGTTGGCGCTGGGGTGGCTGTTCTGGTAGGTCTGGCCGGAATAGGTGGCCGGCACCATGGCGCTGGCCTGGGAGGGGTGCTGCTGCAGGCCGAGGTGGGGCACCCCATAGGGGGTGTAGCCCTGCCGGGAGAAGAGGGCAGGAGGGGCAGGGGAGTCATTGCTCAGCCGCTGCGCAGAGGAAGAGGCTCCCTTTCCCACTCGGCCCCCCACCCCAAAACCCCTGGCCAGGAGGGCTCACCTGCGAGGGCTGCCCGGTTCCGTAGGCTTGAGCAGGAGGCATCTGGCGCACGGGGGGCTGCCCCAGGATCCCCTGGCCTTGCTGGGAGGGAGGGAAGGAAGGGAGAGGCATGGCCCGGGGTGCATCCCCCTCTGGAAGGGCTGGAGGCTGCCCCACAGAGACCTCCCTCCCGCAGCCACCCACAGGAGACTCTCTCAGGCCACCCAATCTCTGCACACACCCCTGCCCCGCCCTTTGGGAGCTTACCAGTTTGGCCTGCAGTTGCTGGCGCAGGAGCTGCCCCCCGGGCACCGGAGGCGGAGGCGGCTGCTGCCTATAGACAGCCGACTTGTAGGAAGGGTCCATTCCCAGCATGGCCATGCCAGTGGGCAAGACCCCTGCATAGGGGAGCCGGTTGGGCACCAGCTTGCCGATGGGCATGCGCACTGGCCGGTATGACGTGTCCAAGCGAGGGCCGCCTGCAAGGAGAAGCGGCTGGTCTCTGCTGGGCGCCTCCGGAGGGAAGAGGCCAGGGCCACACAGCTCTGCCCCAGGCAGCAGCCCCGAGGGAGGCTGGGAGCAGCCCAACTGGATGACCCTCCAGGCTCAAGGAGAGGGCAGAGGCCTCCCTCCCCCAAAGGTAGGCCGGACCTTGACTGACCTGCCGGGAGGGGCTGGTTCTGGGCATAGAGGCCCACCGGAGGCTGCCCGTAGGCCAGGCGAGACATGGAGTTCCCCGGCTGGTGATGCAGGAGGTCGGTAGGGATGCCGGCCCCATAGGAGACGCCCCGGACTGCGTTCATCGGGTATTCCTGGGGGGGGGGGGGGAGGGAGGGGCAAAGGCTGTGAGAAGGCAGGCTGTCCAGCCAGGCTGGGGGAGGGGATCTCTCTCTCTCACACACACACGCTCTCACCTCATTCTTGCTGGCAGTCTGGGCCCGTTTCTTGGTCTTGGTCTTGGTCTTGTTCTTGGGCTCCGCCGCAGAGCTGCCGGCGCTGGCAGTGGCCTTCTCCGCCTTGGTTGGCTCCACCGCCTTCTTCTCCGGCTCCAGGGCCACAGGGGTGGGGGGCTCCTCCTCCTCGGGGGGCAGGGGCAGGGGCTCCAGGTAGTAGCTGCGGGGCTTGGGCTTCAGGTGGGTGTGGTAGAGGAGAAGCCGCTGCTGCTCTTCGAAGCGGGAAACCTTGCGGTCCACCCGCACTGTCCCAAACCAGCCCCAGGAGAGCGGGGCCGAGTGCTTCAGGCCCTCGAAGAGGTCCCAGGGGGAGATCCTCTGCTTGGTGGAGACCTGTAGGCCCTGCGGGGAGGGAGGACAGCCGTGGCAACTGGGCCGGGGGCCTTCCTCCCTCAGCCAGCCCCGCCCCCCAATGGCCGGAGGGCCACTTGCCTCCTTCTTGAAAATGGAGTCGAAGCCGGCTATCTTGTTGCCTTTGGTGTCGATGAGGGAGCCCTGCGGCTCGCAGGTGATCACATCCCGCGTCTGCTTGGGGAGGGGCAGCAGCTGGCGCACCTTCTCCAGGCTCTCCGACTGCCGGTCACCCAGCTCCTTCTGCAGAGGGGGAGGCCGTTCCAGGGAGTGCCAGGATGGACCCTGCTTGCCGCCCCCTTGATCCCAGGGCTCTGGGAAGGGCCCCCTCCCTCCCACTGCCCTCAGGCACATTCAGAGCAGAAGGCGGGCAAGAAGCAGAGCGACAGGGCAGCCCTTCCCTCCCGGGCGAGGGGCGGGGGGGGTCAGGTTTACCCGCAGCTTCTTGACCAGGTTCATGTAGGCCCGCTTGTTCTCCTCCATGCTGCCTTGCGAGATGCTGGACATGTCGGCAGCCAGAGTGCCGTTGATCAGGACGCTCAGCATGTCCAGGACGGTGGTGAAGAGCTCGCTGAAAGATCAGGGCCGGAGGTGAAGGGCGGTCAGTGGGGGGGGGGGCTTCTAAGGTGCAGGAACCCTGTGCCCCAATGGAGCTACTGGGGGGCCTGGGGTGGTCTCAGGGGAGGGCAAGGCTCACTTGTTAGACTGCATGTCCACCGTGCCGCTGCTGATGATGTCCAGGAGCAGCACTGCCCACTCCGTGGTCTGCTGGGTGCTGCGTTGCACGGTGTCGAACATGCCCCCCACCTGGCGGGAAAGTGGATCACGTGAGCTCCCTCCCACAAGAAGGCCAAGGGGGGAGGGGCAGAGAAAGCCAGGAGGGGGGGTCTTCCCCTTTCCGAGGCAGCCTTCACCGTACTGGACAGGGGGCCCCCTAAAAAGGGAGGGTCGAGGGGAGCCCAGGGAGGCCCCGTCCCTTAGCTCCAGGTCTGTCCCGCAAGGTTTGGGGAGCAGCCCCTGGAAGGCAGAGGGAGCCCCTTCTCACCAGGTTCAGCCGCAGCTTCAGCGCCTCGTGCATCAGCTGCTTGGCCTTGCAGTCGTCCTGGTATTGGTCCTCCCGCCAGTTGGTCACAATCTGCGAGGGAAGAACCCACCGTCAGCAGGCAGGAGCGGCTGGGAAAGGGAAGCCCCCTCCCGGAGGAAACGGGGCCAGGAGCCCCCCGGGGTTCCTCCCCTTACCTGCTGGACTTGGCTGTACAAGGAGGTGAGGAGACCCTCGCGCTGCTCGTCCTGGCCCTTCAGGCAGGTGAGCACCAATGACAGGAAGGGCTGCTGGCTCAGCAGGGTCATGCTGCAGGCAAGGGCAAAGGTTGGGTGGGGCTCACAGGGGCTCCCCTCCCCCCCCTCACTCCGGCCCCCTCACCTCTTCTGCTTCTGCCGGTCCCTCTCCTTGCGGGAGGAGGAGCCCAGGTGCTGCCCCTTCTCCAGCTCGTCCCCTGCTGCCTTCAGCACATAGCCCTGCACGGAGGTGGGCAGCTTGGCGATGAGGGGCGCCACCAGCCACACGCCGGACCGTTCCAAGGAGCTGGGTGGGCGAGAGAGCAGAGTCAGGCCGGGTTGGCCTCCTGCCCCTCCCCTCCCCACCTGCCCCGCCCTCTGCTGACCTAAGGACAGGCTTGGCTTTGGGGTTGGCCGGCATGAGGTTGGGACAGCTGCCCAGGCTGACGATGCCATTGGTCTCGGCTGACTGCTGGAAGACTTCAATGGTGGCCTTGGCGATGTTCTCCAGGAGGGAATTCATCTCCTGCTGCAGGAGGCAAGGGGGGGAGGGGGGCTGAAACCCTGAAGCCCTGGCAAGAGGAATGAGCCCCCTCCTCCAGGGACCTCAGCCCCAAGTCCTTACGTTGCTGGCCGTCTGCTTGATCATGAGCTGCAGTTCAAGCAGCGACTGGCGCATCGTCCACTGGTCCAGGTTCTGCAAGGAAGGCCGGCGGAGGCGCCAGTCAGAGGGAAGCCCCTGCTGAGGGGCCCACCCACCCACCCGCTGGCTTCTGCCCTCCTGAAAAGCGCCAATCCCCCGCATTCCCTCCCCCCCACGCCCAGCTTGTGCCAAGGAGTGCCCTCCCCAGATGCCCCCCCTGCCCCCCAGAAACCTGCAAAATGCGCTTGATCCTCTGCCGCTGGGGGTTCTCGCCCTCCTCATTGTCGAGCAGCCGATGAGGGTAGCAGATCAGCTGCATCAGCCGCTGGGCCTGGGTGCTGCTCAGGACGGGGTCCTGCAGGTCGTTGCTGTCCTCGCACAACGACTTCAGGCATCGCTCGCCCACCCATTCCTGTGGGCAGAGGAGGAGGGGCATGCCATTGACCCTGGGGGCCTCCGGCTCTGCCAGCCAGCCACAGCAAGCCTTCCTGCCTTCCAAGGCCCCGGGACCCAGGCACACAGCTGGGCCTCAATGGGGCTTAGCACCTGGCCAGCTGTGCTGCCCTCCAATCCCAAGGCGAGGAGCAAGGCCAACGGCTGGTAAAACATTTCCTCCACAAGGGACGGCGGTCTCACCTGCTGGCAGATGCTCCTGAGGACGTACTTGGCATAAACATCCAGGCTGGCCGTCTCAATCGAAACTATCCGGCCGGCCGGCTTCTTGTCGTCGTCCAGGAGGTCGTCCACCCCTCCCGGGTGGGAGAAGCCGGAGCCCTTCAGTTCTGCATCCCCTGCCACCAGGAGTAGGGACTAATCCAGTGGCCTGATTCATCCCACCCACCCACCCATTGCCCCCCCCCCCGGCTGTGTCCAAGCACGTACCCAGGACAAAGACAGCCTTCAGCACCGCGAAGACGGCCCCATCCACGATGCGATTCTGGGAAGCGGCTAGCAGGTGCCTGTCGCAGGACGAGCGGATGCCCACCGAGGGCTTACCTGTGGAGAGCCCACTTTCAGCCCTAGACTGATGGACACACGGAAGGTGCCCCAGTTAATGGTGGGAGAGCCCAGGCTCAAAATGGCTTACTGCTGTCCAGCTGGCAGGGATTCAGCTGGGGGGTCTTGAAGAGGTGCAGCAAAATTCGGCAGGTCAGGCGGGCCCCAGGCTCTGAGTCCTGTTCACTGCAGGCTGCAACGAGAAGGGCAGGCGGGCTGGTCAGTGGCCAGGCCCCCTCCAGGCCAGGCCTGTCTCCCGGACTCCCTCGGACAGTGTCCGAACCGGACACTCACCAGCATTGAGGAGGGAGGGAATGGCAGCGCAGCGGATGAGATCCTCCAGAAGCAGACACTGGCGAGCGATGAGGATGGCCACAAAGGTTGCCAGGGAGTCATGGAAGGACAGGTCGCTCACCTGCAGGCCAGGCGGAAGGAGCTTGGCTGAGGCCACCTCTACGCCCACCTCCCTTCAGCACTGGCCCCACCCAAAGTGGCCCCATCCCCAAAGCACTGGGGTGGAGGAGAGCACCAGCACAGGCGGTGGGGTCGGGTTCTGTGTTCCGGAAGTCCAGGAGGATCATGCCCTGAGCAAACCTGGGCACTGCGGGGAGTGAAGCCAAAAGCCAAGGCCAGAAAAGTTCAAAGTGTGGCACCAGTGGGATTTGCAGCCAAGCCCAGAGAGCGCCCGCCAAACACACGCAGGCCTCTTCGCCAGCGGGTCCTCCTCAGACGTCATGCCCACTCTGCAAACCCACCCACCCCGTCCTGCCCTTACGTCCACGTTGCAGAGGAGATCGTTGAAGCCGCACGTCCCGTTATTGGAGGAGCAGCACAGAGCCTTCAGCACCCCCAGCCACTCGGCACTCAGCAGCTTGCAGTAGCCGGTCAGCTCCGCACACAGGATGGCAATGTCGTTGACCCTGGGCGGGAGAGCAGGGCCATCAGCCAGGAGCCTCAGCCAGCCAGCCTGGAGGTGGCCCGAAGCCCTCTCTAAAACAGGGCTGCCGGATTCTCAGGAGGCCGAAGGGCCACGCAGTCGGATGGGGTCAGTGAACCAAGCTGAAAGCAACAGGAGGGGGGAGGGCCAGCCTCACCGGTCGGGGTCGTGGTGCCCCACGCAAACGTGCATCAGGGCATTGCAGACGAAGCTGTAGCGGTTGGCTGGGTTGTCTGCCAGGCTCTTGCCCAGGTTGGTGTAGGTGAAGTTGTGGGCCGAGGGGTTCTCGATGGTGTCGATCATGAACAGGGGTTCCCACAGCATGTTGGAGTCCGAGGGTTCCACGTTGCAGTAGATGGTGCTCTTCACCTTGGAGCAGAAGTCGCTGCGGGGGGAGGCAGGAGGTGAGGCCTGGGCAGCTAAGAGGCCCCTTAGGTGGAGAGGCCAGCAGGCCTGGGCAGGAAGAGGCTGGCCGGAGTGCTGCAGGTGGGGCAGGGCACTGACCTGAAGAGCTCCCCAAATTTACTCTTGAGGTGGCTGCAGGATGTGTATAGATCATAGAGGTAGGCCAGGATGCAGCGCTCGGCCGAAGAGCCATCCGAGCGGTTCATGCCGTGCTTCACCACCCCGCACAGCCTGGGATGGAGGAGAGAGGCACGTGGCAGAAGGCCGGGAGTGAGGGGGCAGAAGGCTGAGCAGCCCCTGCCCCTCCCCCCAAGTCCCCTCCCCCGAGGGAGCTGGTCAAGGAGGGCTGGCAGCCTCCCCTCTAGCCTGCAGGTAAGGAGGCGTTGGGCGCAGGACTCACCCTTCGAAGACCTGGGCCATCTGGTCCTGGTTGAGGATAAGGCAGGAGTGGTAGTGCCGCAGGACGGCCACGATGCACAGGCACAGGCTGGTGGTGTAGCTGCCCACCAGGTCAGAGGACTTGAGTAGCAACTCAGCCTCCACCACACTCAGCTCGTTCAGCAGCTAAGCAGCCACCCAGGATCCGTCGGGGAGGGGAGGGGAGAGGGACGGATCAGCTTGCAGGCCCCCTCCAGCCCCACTTGAGGTGGGAGGGCTCGGGGGGCGGGTTGGAGAGAAGGCTGTGTTTGGGGGGGGGAACCAAGAGGAGGGGAGCACATCCTGCTGCAGCCCTCGGCAACCAAGTCTCACGTTGTGAGGTTTGGGCCGAGCGCTTCGAAAAGGAACACAAAAGCCGCGGAAAGGGAAAGTGGTGGGTGTGCAAGGCACACGCACAGCCCACCTGCAGTCACCTGCCACTGGTGCCCTTCTGTGCTTGGTGATTCAGGGAGCCTGTGGGGGAGCATTTCGGCCCAGCGTTGGGCTTCCAACGGGACTGGCAACCCACCTGGCCGGGGCAGCTCTCTCTCTCTCCCCGGATCAAGCCCAGGGCAGGACCCTCGCCCTCAGCAAGGGGGCTGGCAACCCACCTGGATGGCAAAGTCGATGAGCCCACTGATGTTGAGTGAATACTCCATCAGGTCGAAGATGAACTGGATGTGCTGCACCAGAGGAAGGTGGTAGGACATCCCTAAGGCAAAGCTGGTGATTTGCTCCAAAACGTTGCGAGATACCTGAAGGAGGAGGAGGTGGAAGTGTTTTGCCCGGCAGTCCCACCACCTTGGGGTCTCCAGAGCCCAAAGTGCAGCCCCCCTCCCTCTCAGCCTCCAACCTGGCCGGGGGAAGGTACCTGAGAGGTGACGAGGTGCTGGTCAAAATGGGAAAGATGCTGGAACTTGGCAAAGATGTCCTCTGCAGTTGGGAAGGCCTCTGGCTTGTTCCTCTTCCTTTTCTGCCCTTCTTCTCCTCCTGCCCAGGGGAGACACGTGGTGATGACCTCTGCAGGTCCCAGCGGCTTCCTCCCAGCCCTTTGGCCTGAGTGGCCCCACCAACCTGTCTCCGCTGTACTTTTCCTGTTGAGCACCTTCAAGATGTCTTTGCCGATCCTTTTGATGGCGTGGCGGGCCTCGTCGCGCTGCTTCCCCACTCCGAAAAGGACCACCAGCCGCTGGTTGCACTCGTGGCTGCTGGACTCCTCCTGGGAAGGAGGGGAAGAGCAGGTCCAGTCGTCCATGGGGAGGTTCTCCAGCCAGCCCCACCCGGGGGCCCTTCTTCCTTTCGGAGGGGAGACCCCTTCCTGCCCTGTACCCCCAGAAAACGGCAGCTCTCCCCCACAGCCTGCTGGCCAGCTCTCACCTGGGGAATGGGGAAATGTGTGCAGTACTGGATGTGCCGAGGCTGGTCATAGAGGGCTGCCAGCGTCCCATCCGTCCCCCGGTCCTTCTCAGGGTCCACTTTCTCCGGGGAGGGGCTGGCTTTGGACTCACAGTGCATGGAAGGGGAGAACATCTGGTGTGGGGGAGGGAAGGAACGGTGGGGGGAGGTAGAGAGGTGAGTGGACTCTGCATCTTGGCAGGGAAGACTCTGCCCTCCCCAGCAGGCCAGTCAGGAGCCCCCTCCACTGAGAGCTCCTGCCTCTCTCTGCATGGCTTCTGCCCCCCTCCTGGGGCCCCAGGCAGGGGAGACTGGGCCTCCTTTCCCCCTAGGCAGGGCACTGGTGGCCATCTGGAGAGCGGTGGTGCTCCTGGGGAGGAGGCGACCCAGTCTGGATGGAGAGAGGGAACTAAGGCAGCCTGTGGGCTCCCCAAAGACCGGCCGAGATGCCTGGCTGGCCCCTACCGAGAAATCATTCTTCTCCATGTCGTCGAAGATGGCGCTGGAACTGTGGTCGATGTCCATGTGGCACTCCGAGAGGCTGGCATCCTGGCAGAGAGAAGGGACGAGGAAAACCCTCCAGCGTCCTGCAGCCAAAACCGCCCAGCCCCCCCCCCCGTCAGAAGAGGGAGGGGCTTCCAGCTCAAACCTCCAGCTTGATGCCATGGCCGCCCTCCCGCTCCTTCCGCTCGTGGGGCTCCTCCACGGCATCATCGAAGGGGGAGGCGGGGCGGGGCCCGTGGTCAATGGCCAGGTCGCCCCGCGAGATCAGGGTGCACATGTACATGTTGGGCGAGAAGACGTCGTGGCGGATCAGCTCGCAGAAGAGCAGCACCAGGTTGAAGAACTCGGACCGCTCGTCTTCGCTGCTGGGGTCGGCTGCCAGGGAGGGAGGGGAGAGGCGTGAGGGTCCGGCCCGCATCTGCCCAGCTGTCCCCAGCCAGAGCCCCCTCCCTGCCCCTCACACAGGGGAACCGGGGGTGGGTTTGCTCCGTACTCAGCATGGGGGCCTGTGTGTCCAGGAACTGCATGAGGACCTCTTGGAAGACCGGGGCGCTGACTGCCGACAGCGAACCTGATGAGATGGAGCCCTTTTCGTCCACCACTTCTGAGTCGCCGCACCGCTGAACACAAGAGCAGAAGGTGGTGAGGGCCCCGCCTGCCCCTCCCCAGACGCCCACCCGGGTCCCCGCTTGGCCCCCTGCACCAGAGCTTTTGCTGGAGCACATGCCCCACGCGTGGGACTGTCTCCGTGGCCGCTTCCGCCACGGGGACTGCCCTCAGACAAGGGAGCCTGCCCTCTGCCCACCCCTTTCCGAGAACAATCTTCTTGGTGCCCATTTAAACCATGGAGGTTTTCACCCCCCCGTCTCTGGCACGCAGAGCGCCTTCACCGCTCTACTGTTCTACTTTGCAACGTTCTTTATGCTGAAGGGTTCACTCTGGAGCTCGGCTTCACGTGTGTTCGCAGACTATTCCAATGAATTTTGGGGGCCGAGCAGAGAGTTGTTGGGCACAAAAACAAGAATTTGTAAAGCTCTTTGAGGTCAGAAAAGTCCGGTTCCAACCTCAGGAGAGTTCTGACCTGGCCAGAAACGCCCAGCCTTGTCTGTGCCAGGGTGGGCCAGTGGGGTGACTGAACAATCCCGGTCATGCCAGAATGGGACATCCTGGACTATTGACCCCAACGGACATTTCCTTTTCAAGGGGAGTAGGCTCCCCAGCCTGCTGGCCTGCCCAGGGAAGCCACCTCTGGGCTCACCTCGGCCTCGATCTCAGATTGCCGCTTCTCCAGCAGCTTTGCCACCACCATGGCCCGGTGCCGTCCTGACCGCTTGTGGCTCACGGCCCACTCGCAGAGCAGAGCCACCACTGCATCGTCATCGGGGGAGATCTGCTAGGAAAGAAAAGGGGTGACCTGCTGGAGGGGTCGGCCTCCCCTCCCCCCCAGCCTTCAAGCAAGCACCCAGGGGCTCCCCAGGGCCCTTGCTGCCTGGCCAGCACTGCCTGGGGGAGACTGCCAGCTGAAGAGCCAGAGCTGCTTCCTCCTCACCCCCAAGAGAAGACACACTGAGCTGTTGCCCCCAGTTTGGTCTTCGCTCTCAGCAGCCGAAATTCAGGCAGAGAGACTGGGAGGGACAGGGAGCCTCCCTCAAGCCGCCCTGTGGAGAGCTCTCCTCCTTCACAGCAAACGTAACCGGCCCACTGCCCGTGATTCCAGCTAGAGGAGCCCTGGCCACCTCCTGGCAGTGGCGGTTCCAACCCGGCTGTCCTGAATTGAATGCTTTATGTGCCAAGAGGACACCCGGTTCCTGGGCACAGGGGCACTCCCCCTCCAGAACCCCCTCCTCCGGCCACGTCCTCTTCCCCCATGGCTGAGCCCAGGCAGAAAAGCCCCCTCCCCACCTCGTGGCTGTCTTTGCTCGGCCCTCCCCCGAAGATCCTGTTGTACAGAGAATCCAGCGAGTTGCTGAAGTCCGAACGCTCGAAGCTGTGGCTGTCGAGGACTTCCAGAGTGTGGAGCACCCGGCTGATGGTGAACCCTGGAAGAGAAAGGGGCAGGTCCAAGGCAGAGATGGGCAGTCCAGTGACTCAGGCACAGGGGCAGCCAGGGAGGGGGGAGGGGGCGGGGCAGGGGCTACCTGCGGTGGCTTCCTGGCACTTGTCGAAGGACCAGCGCACCTCCACGGCCTGGCCACGCTCCTTAATCTGCTGCTCCGTCTCCCGCAGCCTCGCTCGGACCTGGCAGGGAAGTGGCATCAGAGGAAGAGCCTGCCCGGGAAATGGGGAGGGAGCAAGCCTGGCACAGCCCCAGGCCAAGAGGTGGGCTATTGCTGCTCACCTGTTGTATGAAGGTGGCGTTGACCCCTGGCATGGGCAGGTTTGAGGGGGCAATGGGCAGGTGGTCGAGGGGGGAGCCTGTCTTGATTCTGCTGTCCGTGAGGGAGTAGTGCCAGACGAGGGCGCTGGGGCAGCACAGCACAATACTCTGAAGTCAGAGGGGAAGGGAGGAGATGAGGAGGAGGCTGAGTTCCCTGGGAAGGAGGCCGTTGTGCTCCGGGGCAGTTCCGTGCCCGGCGCTCAGGTGGACGGCCATTTCCACGGTGATCCCCAAAGCCACATGCTCCGTGCCTCTTCACATCCTCCCGCTGGGCTCCTTGGTGTCTCCGACAGTGAGTCTGCTGGGCTCCTAAGTGCAGCTCCTGTCCTCAGCAGTGGGCCCACTGCCCATGATGCTGCCCACCTGCCCTCCTCCAGGGAAACTCTCCTGTGCTCCTTCGGAAGGACTGTCCTCTTGAGTGCACCCGCCTCCCCCCGCGGGACCCCGGCAGGCGAAGCGCTTGCCTGGAGGATGCAGCTGAGCCCAAAGACGACCGGGCGATGCTGGGGGCACAGCAGCAGGTCGCTGAAAGGGCTGGCGGAGGAGTTTCCCGCAGCCGGCTGGGGCGTCGGGGTGGAGGGGAGTGCAGGTGCCGCCTGAGAAGGAAGGTGGTGAGCCGGATGCCCACCGCTGGCATCCAGCAGAATTGCCAGCCGGCGGGTGCAGAAGTAAGCCAGGCGCCTGGACAGGTAGGCCGACTGCACAAACTCACTGGAATACTGTTGGGGAGAGGAGAGATGGGGGCTGGAGGCATCAGCTCAGCCGAGAAGCCCCCTGCTCCCTGGGGCCTGACAGCCCATCAGGCACCCCTTCAAAACCAGGTGCACAAGCCCTCCACGTTCTCTGCCGCTGAAATGCAGCCACAGCCCTCCCTTCCGCACCCTGTGACTCCCGCTGCCCCGTTGCAGCCCTGCAGTTCCCAGCCAGTGCCTCTCCTGGGTTTGCCTGGGGAGGGTGGCTGACCTGCAGGAGCAGCGGCAGGAGCAGCTTCAAGAGCTCGTCTTCACCCGGCCGAATCTTCTCAAAGCACTCGAGCACCCAGGTCAGGAACTCGTGCCGATCCAGCATCCCGTCCTGGAAGGAGCAGGCAGAGGTGCACTGAGAAGGCCGGGGGAGGGGAGGGGAGGGGGGCTCAGCTCGTCCATCTTCCACCCAAGGAGACGGTGGCCGCCTCCCCTCCCCGCTCTCACCTGGAACATAAACATGGCCAGCTTCTCATTGTAGTCCCACTGCTTCACCGAGTGCTCCACCTCCTGCGGCATGATGCTGGAGGGCGAGCCGCACGCTTGTGCCAGCAGCTGCCGGTGGAAGTCGGCGATCTTCTGCAGCTGCTCCCACAGAAACTTGGTGATGATCTGCGTCCACTCTGGAAAGGGGGAGCAGCCATCATGGTGCCGGACCTGCTCTGGGTCTCAACATGCAGAGACAGTTTTGGAGGCGAGGGAGATCAGGGATCACTGTCCCGGTGATTTGGGGGGCAGCAGGAACGGCTGCCATGGAAGGAGGCTGAGAGAGGCCCAGCTCAGCCCAAGCCCAGGGCTCCACAGGGATCCCGGGGGAGTTCGAGGCCTGAGCAGCAGCCCTTACCGCTGAAGGGATCAATGACGTGCCGCTTCTTCACCTTCGTTTCTGTAATGGCGGCGTAATAGGCACAGGTCATCTTGATCAGCCAGGCAGCTCTCATCACGGGCACGGCGTACTTGGCCAGGTAACTAAATATCTCCTCCTTCTTACTGAAGATGGGCACCTGCCAGGGAGCGGAGCAGGAGGAGGCTGATTCGCACATGGCTGCGGGCAGTTTGGTCAGAGACCCAGCAAGGAGGAGGACAAGGGAACCGCAGCCACTGCTCTCCTGGGAACAGCCCCCCCCCATTTCACTGGCCCGATCTCGTTCTTTGACCTCCCTCCAGCACACCTGCTTACCCTGCAGCCGTGTCCGAGCTGGGCCTCAGAGAACGCCTGCTCAGCCCTCACATTCTTGCCCTGCCTAACCAGGACGTTAGAGGCCCCGCTTCTCCACCCAGGGCTCCTCTCCTTTTGTCCCAGTCCTGGCTGAAGCTGCCCGACAGGAATCCTTGATGGTTCACAGATGCTCCCAGCCCCCCCTTCGCCTCCCCTTGACCAAGAGAGCCTTGGCAGCGCGGTACCTTTTTAGCCAGGTGGGTGAGGGGTTTGGTTCCAGCCAGATCGTTGAACCAATTGTTAATGGCGCTCTGGGAGCGGGCTGTCACCGGCCAGAAGTTGTCCTTTTGGTTCACCTGCGGTTTCCGACGGCCGGTATCGGGCAACGTGTTGCAGCGCAGCTTTTCGGCAATGATGCTGCTGAAGTTGGAACTGATCTGGAGAGGAGCAATAGGAGCTTCAGGCTTCTCCGACCACATGGCGCCCCATGGAAGCCCCGGCCTCTCTTGCCCTCGAGAGCCTCGGCTCGGCTTCATGAGCGGAGGTGCCTTCACCTCCACACCGAGAAGAGCGGACACCTGACGCTGGGGATCTCTTCCTCTTTTGGAGAGCCTGAGTTTAGCGAGGCAGTACCAGGCTGCACGAGGGTCTCACCACCGGCTCGCTTCTGCTGCCCACAGCACCAGCCCTTGTCCAAAGACCACATTCCGGACAGGGGAATGGCCGGCCAGCATTTGCAGGCAGATGCTGTGCTTGTCCCAGGCCCGGGATCCCTGCCCCGCGCCCCACTGCAAACTTTCAGCTCTGGGTGAAGCCCCACATCCTGAGCTGGGGGGGGGGCATGGCTGGAGCCCCCAGGGCGGTCCAGAGGGCAGGACTCACCTTGGCGGGGTTGAAGTTGACATTCTTGGCGCTGCCGTGCTCGTCCCCGGAAACAGCCGGCTGGTTGTTGAAGCCCTGCTTCACGTTGAGGGCCGTCAGCTCATCCTGCGGGTGGGAGGCCAAGAGAGTCAGCCAGGGCCGGTCAGCAGCCCCCACCCCACCCCAGGAGACGGGGGGGGGCACAAGGCGGAGGGACTCTCGGGGGGGGGGCAGGGGATCCCGGGGCTCCTTTAGCATCCAGAGCCGGGCTGGAGACTGGCAGGAGGCCAGAGCCGGACTGTCCGGTCAGGGCTCGCTCGCCCAGCCGCAGGGGGTGGGGTGGGGCTTGGATGGAGCCTCCATGGCCGAGAGCAGCCTGACCCCCACCGGGAGACAAACTCCCAACGGGGGGTGAGGCGGGGTCCGCGGGGCCCCGAGCGCCACGGCCGCCCCCCACCCCACCAGGGCCCGCGGCGGCGGTGCCCTTCTTCCTCCGGGCCGCGCGGGGGCGCTGCGCCCTCCGCCCTGGCCGCAGGGGGCGCCGTCCCGGCCGGGGGCTCCGGCTCCGCTCACCTCCTTCTGCTTGGGGTCCTGCGGGTAGACGTCGGGCGGGCCCAGGCGCGGCCGCTTGAGAGGCCGGTGCTCGTAGCTCAGCACCCCGAAGGCCGCCATGGCCGGCCAAGAGGCGCTGCCGGCCCGCCCGCCGACCAGACGCAGGCCCGGACACCGGGTCGGCGGCGGCTGCGGAACCAGCCGAGCCGGGCCGACGGCTGCCGGAAAAGGCCGAGCACGGGGTCGGGGCGGGCGGGCCGCGCCGAAGCCTTCCGAGGAGCGCTCGGCAGCGTAGGACCCGGGCGGCGCCGGAATGGATCGCGCGCGGCTGCGGGGGGCGCGGAGGACAAAAAGCGGAGCACCGCCGCGGCGGTCGGAAGCGATGACGCGCCCGGGCGTGCTCTCCCTCTTTAGCTGCCGCGGCGGAAATTGCCGAGGATGGACGGAGATGCCCGAGGATGGCCCGGCGTCTCCCCCTGCAGGCCGAGCTCGGTCACTGCAGTGCCCTGAAGTCCAACAGGTCGAGGTGGTAGTGGTGCCACACCTGGGAGCCTCACCTGTTGTGTCACCTGGCCGGTTGCGATGTTTTTAGGAAGCGCAATGTGGAGACCTGCCAGGGCAAGATCGCCGCCACTCCCCCTACCTTGTTCTCCTCTAGATGCTCTCTTGGGGTCTCCCCAGATGTGCTCCACCCCCACCCCCCCAAAGCAAAGCCCAGGGCATCGCCTTCCATGGGAAATGACAGGGCAGGAGGGCGTTCTCCAGAAGGAGCCCCCCAGAAGGTGGCCCTGCCGTGGCTGGAGCGTGGGCGAGGGGTCCCCAATGCCCCTCCCCCACCTTGCAAGGGAAGGCCCCAGAGGGTCTCCTGCTGTGGAGGATGGCTCCTGCTCTCCCTCCTTTGGGGGCAGGGTCCCCCAATAGCTTCAGCCACCTCTGGAAACCCCCTGGGGCCTTCAACACCCCCAGAATTTCACACCACAAACTTTCCACAGGAAATGGGTGGCAGAGGAAGTGATGCGTTTTAGCCACAGATAAAGTTTAATCTCGCATCGAGGCGCCTCTGAACAAGCAGCAGCTCTTTTCTGCGCCTGAGAATGAGGGTCTTGGACTATCCAGGGACCCTGCTTGGCCTCCTCTTGCTGCTGGTGGCCCCAGGCAAGCCAACGGCTGGCAGCCCCCAGGCCAAAGGTACTGGCCCCCTTAGCTGCTTCTCTCCATGGAGGTAGGGAGGAGGGGTGCTGGAACCTGTACCCCCTCCCCAAATCCTCCTTGGACTTTCCCTGAGGGAGGGAGGAAAAGCCATAATGAAACTGTAGTCTGTCTTGGCTTTGCGTGTTGGGCTGTTGTCATCTGTAAGCCACGATTTGTGGCTAAGCATCCGTCTGGCACTATGTGGCAGTTCAGCCAGCAAGCCATGGCTTAGCTCGCTTGGGAGCAGCCACAGACCCGCTTGTCTCTAAATCAGACCCACTGACCACCCCTGAAAATGATTTTAACCTTGGGGCTGTTAAGAAACGGGGAGTGTTGCAGGCGGGAGGCAGACTGGCTGTGGAGAAAGGCTTTTAGCAGCCCACGCAGACCAGCGGCTCCCCCCAATGTCTCTTGCAAATGGGGAATTTGGACCTTCTGGAGGGAGCCACTGTGCAGCCTACCGGTCTTCTCTGAAAATTGGCAATAAAAATCGGAGAGGGGAAAGAGGCTTTCTGAGCAGGAACGCAACGGAGCTGGCCGAGATCCCTGTAGCCTCACAGGGCTCCCTTCCACGAAGACCCCTTCTCGGTCCAGTCTGGGGGGAGGGAGGCCCGGCTGAGTCCAGTGGAGGTGACCGGAGCTTCTCTTCCTTCCTACAGTGGATTGCATTTGCCACAATGAGGACTACGTGATCTGCGACTGGGGCAGCCAGCAGAAGCCGGATCGGAACTACTCTTTCTACTTCTGGTAGGCGCCCTCTGCCCTCTTTGCCCATGCTGCCCCCTTTCTCGGCTTCTGTGCTTCCTTCGCCCCTGTGCCGCAAGGCAGAGCTGCCTAGGTCCTCCCTCCTGCTCTCCCTCCCATTCCAGGGATGGGGCTCTCACACCGCTCTTGAGCCAGCCTCCCTCAGGGTCGATCCTCCTGCCAGAGGCCCTGGGCACCTTCTCATCCTAAAGCGGGCGGCAGCACCTGCCTGAAACCCAGCTGGCCAGGCAGGGTGGGTGGCAGCCCTAGGAAGTGGCAGGGTTGGAGGTTGCCTGGAGTAGTAGTGGCCAACCGGTGGGCTGTGAGAAATTTTGGTGGGCCGCAGAGAAATCTCACCCCCAGAGCACCCCTCCAAACCAATTAATCCAGGCTGCACAGAAACACACGACTGCCCCGCCCACATGGTCCGCGGGAATCCTCCCTGCCCACTCAATCCTTACTCAGAAAACTTGCCTGCTAAATTGCTATTTTTCCTATTTCCGACCATCACCTGTTCTGCTGTGCAGGGAGATTTAGATTAGCTAGCAAGCAGTAAATGGTTGGATTTCTTGCTTTCTAGCTAATATTTAGATCTTCGGCTGTGATTTTAAGCACAGGCTAACCTCCCTTAGGACTGAAGGTTCTATTATTCAGTGCAGATTCACGGCAAGCAATTTTTATGTGACATTGAGTTAGCTGATGGCGGATAGATAGATCACTGAATGATTCTGTGAGCAACTCAATCTGCCTGCCTGCTTTGCCTGATTTTGTGGAAAAGTTGCTCTTTTTTTAATAAAAAAATCAATATTTATATAAATATTTATAATATTTACATACAAGCCATGCCGAGCCAGTCACATGACCACCAAGCCACACCCACAAATTAGGCTATGCCCACATAACCAGTTAGTGGTCCCTGGGATTTAAAATTATGAGTTTGGTGATCCCTGAGGTCCAAAGGTTGGTGACCCCTGGCCTGGAGGGACTTAAGTTGTCCTACGCTTCCAACCTGAAGCTGCCGGTTGGACAGGATCCAGCACTCTCATCTCTACCCAGGTACCAGGATGTCAGCAAGCCGTCAGAGTGCAAGGATTACATCCAGAAAGACAGGCTCAACGTGGCATGTCAGTTCAGCAATTGCGACCTCTTCATGTACTTGAATATGTACCTCAATGACAGCCAGGGGCAGAGCGTGGTCCCTGGAGCCCTGCTTCTGAACACCCGAGGTAGGGAGGGGTGAGGGGAGCTGCTTCCCCAGTGGGCTGGCGGCCTGTTGCACTGGCGGCTTTGAGGAGCAGCCACTTCCGCCCCTGGCAGCCCTCCTGCCCATCCCACTTTCTGCTTCACCTGCTCAGGGAGATGGCTGGGTAACAGGCAGCCCAGGGCTCCAGCATCCCTCCCTGATGGACACTTCATTTCTCCCTTCTCTTTTGGGTGGCTGATTTTTTTTGGGGGGGGGGTAATTTCCCCCCCTCCCCATAAGGTGAAGTTTAAGTTCCTTAGGCAGGAGAAGGATGCCAATTCTTAAGGGGCTGGTGGGCTCAGTTGGCCTCTGAGTCAGGCGGTTTGGCCCGGCTCCTCTGCCCACCAGAGCCCCCCCCGCATTCTCTCTTAGTGAGAGCCGGCAAGCCTTTCAACCTCACCTTCCACAACCTGAGCAACCACCAGCTGCTCCTGACCTGGGACACCCCCTACAAGAGACCCGTCTGTTTGCAACACTCTGTCAGATTCAAGAGCAACAAGGACACAGAGTTTATGGTAGGGATGATGTTGCGCTGGTGGACATCTTAGTGACTGGACTCCCGCGTGGTCACCGAGAAAGCAGCCGCTGTGTCAGGGCTGGGTAGGAGGGAGGAAGCCAGTCAGTCCCAAAGGGCGTTGAATGGCTGTGTCCCTTTTTCTTCGCTCTGGCTTGAGGAAGCGGGCATTGTTTGTGTGCTTCTGTGCCGATTAAAAGCTGCCTGGAAGCTGTGGCAGCCAAAGCCCCCTGGCCTTCTGGCCCCTTGGAGGCAAACTTTGGTGCTGGAGCTGGGCTCCCTCCCGTCAGAGGCATGGCGGGGTCTGAATGCTTCTCGCCTTGCTTTCCAGGAACTCTCCACCGTCAATAGCATGAAGTTCCAAATTCCCAGCGTGGATCCCGAGAAGCGCTACATCTTCTATGTCAAGAGCAAAGTGAACAACAACTGTGCAAGCACCAACCTCTGGAGTGAGGAATCCAGCCCAGCCTTTTGGGGAAAAGGTGAGCGGGGAAGACAGGGTGGGTTTTCTACCTCCAAGAGCCAAGAAAGGGGAACAGGAAGAACATCCAGTTCTGCCCTTTGGAGGCGGCAGTTGGGAACCCTTCTTCCCGCCTACAGGCGTATCTCATCCTCCAGTTGGTATGCACAGCAGTCCGAGGGCTACCCAATTCTCAACAACTCCCGTCAGCTCACAATACTCAGTTACAATAAACAGGATGACAGATGAGGGAAGAGACTGTGCCGAGTGGGGTGTGGATGGAACTGCCCACCACAAAGGGCTGTAGAGCTCCTTTAAAACTTCAGTCGCTTCCACTTATGTCTGGCCCACCTGTTGGCCGTTACAGAAGGCACAGAGGCTGTCTGGTAGGCCGTCGCAGGGGAGCATCACTCCCAGGTGAACTGAACTCAAATAGGGAATGCGCAAGTCCTGGCTGGGTGTTTCCCCCCCTGGGCACACTGCTGCTGCTGCTGTTGCTGGGACCCAGCTGCCCCACCTCCTGGGAACTTGGACTCCCTTGGACAGGTGGTAGGAGAGTCAAAAGTTTATCAGATGTCTGGTCTTCCCTCTGGCCAAGGAGCTCCAGGAGCAGACAGTCTGGTTGCTTTGGCATGAGGGCGGTGAGGAGCAGCTCCTCCGTCATGGAGGCAGCCGAGTGGCTTCTCCGAGACCCTCCATGGCTTTCCCCTTTGCAGAAGTCATGACCTCCACGCCGTCGCTGTCCTCTTTGGTCAAAACCATTATGATTCCCTTGGCCTCCTTCCTCATTCTGATGCTGATGCTTGTGGCCTTGCTGCAGATGGAGAGGTGAGCAGGGCTGAGGGCACCTGGGCGAGGGGCTCCCGGGTTGGAACTGTAGGGGAGACTGGATCCAGGCTTCTTGCCCCAGAGCCCCCTGACAGAGAGAGGGAGAGAGAGGGAGGGGTCGGTGCCCTCCGCTTCTTCCCACCTCTCTCTGGAGGGCTCAGTGGGGCAGGATGGGAGGTCAAACCCCTCTGGAGCCCTTCCCATCTCTCCTCCCCAAAAGAGTGCGGGTGGTCCTGATGCCCAGAATCCCGAACCCCAGCAAGAAGTTTGAGGAGCTCTTCACAACCTATCAAGGCAATTTCTCAGTAAGTCCAGCAAAGCTCACGAGACCTGACTCGGCTTCAGCCTCCCAGGAAAATCCGGGTGATTTTACGCCGGGGAGAAGGTGGCCTAGGAGGGCCACTTGGCAGCCCAGGCTGGGCTCGTCCGCAGGGAGCCCCCCCCCCGAGGGTCTCAGTCCAGGAAGGAAACCAGGCTGGCCTGTCTTAGCTTCGGAGGTGGGTGTGGGGAGAGGCGGCATGTATCTCTCCAACTTGTCCTTTCTTTATCAGGAATGGGCTGGAGTCTCCAAATACACAGTGGAGAGCTTCAAGCCCAACTACTATGAAAACATCTGCGCCATCACGGAGCTGCTGCCCAGCGGGGGTTACCTGTCTGTCAGCAGCGAGCCCACAGCCAGGAGCAGAGGGCCGCCTGACCCCTTGCCAGACCCTCCTCCCAAAGCCAGCCCAGATCCTGCCACGCTCCCCCCCTGAGTTGGCACACGGAGCCCGCTGAAGTAATGTCCTGCCATTGCCTGAGCCCAGCTCCCCCCTTCCACAGGGGCCACCCCCCCTCCCTGTTCCGTGGCTTATGGGGCCAGTATTCTTCTGCAGGTGGCGGGGGTGTGTGTGTCTGGTGTTGTTTTCTTCATCCACGTCATCCCACCCAGGCAGCCTTGGCTCCTGATGACTGACTGCTCCTGTTTCCCTGCTGCTGGCTGGTGGGTGCATCTCCTATACTGGAATAAAAAGGCCCTCGGTCATCCGGTCTCTTGCCTGCTCCATCTGAGCCTTCCAGGGCTCCGGTTGTATCCTCTCCCCCCCCCTCCAGGCAACCTTGACCCTCGTTCAAAGGCTGAGCAGGGGCGTCCCGAGGCCCTGCTCACTTCGCTGCTTCTGCTCCCCAAATTCTTAGTCAAGGGGTTCCCATCGGGGTTCGAGGTGCTCCCAAAGCAAAAGCCTCCCCTGGAATGAGTCCTCATCCAAGTTATGCTGCAGACTTTCTCAGGGAGGGCCTTTCGTTGGCCTCATGCGTGGAGGCTATTAAACCGCTGCTGGCTTGGATATGTTTTATTGCCTCAACTACAATCAGTTACGTTTGCCCAACACACCTGGTTTACCAACTACGGTTTGGCTCCCCCCACCAAACCAGCCAGGCCCTATGATGGCTTAGCCAGTGCAATGCGGGAACTGACCTGTTCTGGCTAATTTCGCAAACTATGATTGAGGAAACCACAGTCAGGGTGCCCTACCAGCCTGCTTGCCTCACAGAACCCTTCATTCTGACATGTCACAATAGCTGCCAGGCTGCCCAACTCAGGAGAACCTGCCCGCCATGCCCAAGGCTGCTGGGTATGTTCATCGTCATCAAACATGGAGGTACGGAAAGGTGGCCCGTGAAGGTCCCTGGGCCCCTTGGCCAAAGGGGAAGCTGAGGAAGGGTCCCTTAGGACCCTCCAGATGTCGGCCTCTCCTCCCTAGACGCGCGCAGGGAGATGGACAGGTGTTGTCCTGGCAGGTGCAACCGCCACTTTGGGCTCCTTTGAAAAGTGTGTTGCATTAGGCACACAATCCTCACTGATCCAGAATCAATGCGCTTATTATTCCAAAGATGGGGGGCAGAAGGCTAATGATACGGGCAAAGAACCTTTGGTGCCCAACTCAGTTCAAGCAGCCCTGAAGGATGGCACTTCCGCCTTGGGTGCCTCCAGCCAAGGGAAACCGCCTCCCCCGGGCCCCGATGCCAATGCCAGAAGGGTTGGACCCTGAGGAAGCCTGGACCAGGGATGCATGAGATCCAGGCACCAAGGGCCAAGAGCCTCCAGGCTGCGGCTCCCATGGGCAGCTTCTGAGTCCCTCAGAAGGGCTGAGGAGAAGGGCTGTCCCTCCCCCCTCTCCAGGCGCATATCCATCCCTCTCCGGCCTCTCTCTTCGGCGAGAGGGGGGCTCAGACGGCCAGTCAGGCCCAGAGCTGTTGACGTTCCCCAGGTCAGACAGGAGTCACCCTTTTGCAGCGGGGAAACATGGCATGGCCCAGCGGTGACCACGGCTCCTCTCCTTTCAGACAACCGGCAATTCCTGGCCAATATCAATTGCTCCGTTTTGCTTCTAACCCACTACCTGCGTGATAAGGTGGGATTGCACAGGACAGGTGAGAAGGACCTGGGCTCTCCAGGGCCGAGAATGCCTCCGTCCTTGAGAGGCTGGCAAGGAAGCCGGTGCGGAGGGAGCGTGGCTGGTGGCCAGGTTTAGTGGCTGCTGGATTGGAACTTGACTCCACCAGGTGCAGTTCAGGGACACTGGAAGGAATCTCATGCATGGCGATTGTCTTGGGGTGTCGGCTCCTTGCCTGGAAGGACAGGGGTCTCCACCACCAGTTGGGAAGACATGGAGGGAGGGAGGCCTGTAGCTTTTGCATAATGGTGCAGGCTTTGAGGCAGGGGAGCAGGAAAGGACTTCAGAAATGGAGAGGAGATGACAAGGCTTTGGGCCTGCTAGAACCAAGAGTGTTGAGCAGTGGATAGTGGTCAGGGGAAGGCTCTGCGGCCTCCATGTACACAACCTCGATCTTGCTTGCTCAATTTGGGCAGCTCATGTTAAAAAACAACTGAAGAATGCATCAGTGATGAGAACAAAACATGGCAGAACACCCATAATTCACAATCCGTAGACCCTTGTGGCTGCTCCCCGAGGGCCAGGTTCTTCAGGTTCATCAGTTGACTCCTGAATCCAACACCTGAACCAACCCACAAACGGAGGGGTTGCATGGCCTCCTCCCTCCGGACAGGCAAAACGATCAGGGGAACCTGGAGGGTGTGTGTGAGGTGGGTGGCCCTTCTCCGGCTAAGCTGAATCCCTGAAGGGTCGAAGGAGTGGGGGGCAAGGCCCTTCGTTCTTGCGGTGGGGGGAGGGAGAAATCCTGCTTCCCAACTTCCGCAGTTCCTTCTCAGACTCCATTGACCTCTGCGAGGAGAATGGGATCCTGAAGCTGATTTTCCTGGTCAAATTCCCAGAAGACAATGCCAGCAAGTTCCTCACTGCACGGGGAACCTACTACGTTTGCAAAGTGGAGCGCGGCGCCACAGGTGGGTGGGCAGGGGGTTCAGGGAGCACCCACCCTAGCGCTCCAGCCCTGCTTCTGCTCCAAACCTTTTGGAAAGCCCATCGGAGGCAGATGCCGCAGCTCTTCCTGGGGTCTCCTCCGCTCTTGCCTTGCCTTGAGCAACCACCTGGGTGCAACCTTCCACCCACTGGCTGCCTCAGGGTTTATTGTCAGAGTACAACACATGTACAAGGAGGTTGGTTTCCACTACGGAAGGGGAGGCCTTCCCTGGTTGGTAGGTCGTCAGTTGGGGACTGGGCCCAAGGGGCGCTCTGCGTGCCACCCCTGCATGCCACCCCTGTGGCTTTATGCCACAGTTGGGTGGGCTGGTGTTAGGACCATGGCCGACTGCAACTTGCATCATCTGAGTGTTGGACGTTTATATCTGTCCCTTGTGCCCTGGCATCTTTGCAGGCCAAGGCACCTGCCACTCACCTCCCAAAGCTTTGCCAGGGTTGCAGACACTGAGGTGGGCTTCTCTTCTCCTTCACTGCAGGGACCAAGAATGAGCACAGCTACCGGGCCTTCCACCCTCTCATCAAGTCTCCCCCGCAGGATTTGCTGGGTAGGGAACCTTGGCGAGCCTTTTCCTCGCAAAGCGGCACCATTGGAAGTGGGTGGAGGGTGGGTAGAACTGGGGAGAGGTGCCAGGTGGGGAAGAAGAGGGTGGTCTCACCAACATGAGCGTGCTAGATCTCCCCCCACCAATGAAGGAGGGGCAATGTGGCTGGTATGGGGTTGCCAGAAGGGGGGAAGAGGTGGCAGGATGTTGGCAAACAGCTCTGGATCCAAGGCGCATCTGTGAGGCTTCAGAGAGAGACCTTGGACGGGGGGGGGCATGCCACCCCTCTTTGCCTCCTTCAGCCCCCCTGAATTGGGGTGTGTGTGTCAGAATGACCTCCCTGGCAGGGAGATTCTGTTTCTACTAAGCAGCTGATTCAATGGCCACCTCCGCCTCCCCAGGCAGAGCCACTGCACGCCTCTCCTCCCTCTTAGATTCCCTTCGCAACCAGTGTGAGTACCTGGAGAAGAGCCGCTTGAAGATGCTCAAGAACCAGGATGGGAAGAAGCCCCCAACCATAGAAGCGCTCCTGTCCTACATGGCCAATCAGGTGGTGGTAAGGCTCCTCTCTTGCTCTCAGCCAGGACTCTGCCTTCCTCCTCTGCTCTGCTTGGACAAGGGCTTGCCTGAAATGGGGCAGGGCCTCCTAAGCAGCTCTGGGCACCACACTACTCCCATTGCCTGGGCAGGGGGTACTCCCCCCTGCCCTCCTCCTAACCGGGAGCCCCCGTGATCTGTGCTGCCTCCCCCTCCAGGGAAAAGGCCCCGGGAAGTCTGGAGGGAGCATGGCCAGCGGTCTGGACGAGGAGGGCTTGCCACGCAAAACGGCTGCCGCCACCAAGGCAAGACTGGAGGCCATCCGGAAGGAGAAGGAAAAGCACCGCTGACCCTGGGAAGAGACCCCTGGGAGAGCTCCAGCCGCTGCCCCTCCAGCATCCCCTCTGCTGAGCACCAATGGGGGTGACTTGGTGCCCCAATAAAAGTGTCTCTGAGCCCCCCAGCCCCCTTTCCATCTTCCCTCGGAAGCCGAGGCCCTGCGGAGGAGCCGGCATTGCTCCTGGCTGCATTGTCTGCCGGTCTGTTTCACATTCGGGACGAGTGGTGATGATGGTGTCCTTTCAAGGCTGATGTCACCAGGGAGGCTCCTGATTGGAGGCTCAGAAAAGAAGCTGCAGCAGAAACAGGATTTGCCAGCCCGGCTCCAGAAACAGCATGCGGGGGGGGGGGGGGGCTGCAAGGTGGACATTGGCGGGCGGCTGGCTCATTGCCCTGAGAGGGTTGTCCCGGCTGCTTTGGCACTGCTGCAGAGGACGAAGGGGACCTCCTGGACTGGCCCCAGCCTCTGCAGCTAGGAGTGATGAGCTCTGGGTAGCCCCTTGAGAATTGGCACAGCCAGAGGGGCACCCCAGGGGCGTTTGCCTCTCAGCTCCCTGATCCCAGGCCTGGAAGTCAATGGCTAGGAAAAGTAGAGGTGGAAGAGGGCACCCCAGAGGGCAGGAAGAACCCTCGGAGGTACATTTTAAGAAATGGAAACTAGCCTTAGAACGCTGGAGCTCTCTTTGCTTAGCCAGAGAGCTTGGAGTGGCCCTGGGGGGGCTGGGGAAAGCTTAGGGGTCCCCCGCTCTATTCACTGCTCCGGCATAAAGAGGCGAGGAAGCTGCCTTAATCCTTGCACTCATCTTCCTGCACAGCCACAAAAGTTTTTAAGGAACTGCAGGGTGTGTGCGTGTGTGAAAAGAGACATGCATTGGGGTGCCCTGCTTTGCACCAGAAGCCATGGGGCAGGCCAGCCACTGTTTGGGGGCAAAGCTGGGCTGGGCACAAGCAGATCTTGGGTTGGCCTTGATGTCTCCGTGCAGCCTGGCTTACAGGGACCCCCATCAGCGAACCGGGCGCTTCAAATAAATAGCGAATGGATGTTTAGAATCGCTTCCCAGACTGAAGCACAGAATTGGGGGGGGGGGGGCGGCGGCGGCGGCGGCGGCGGCGGCTTCGACTGCCATGGTGAGGTTGCCTTAACCAGCCGGCTGGGCATGATTAACGTTGCCATTTACGCTGCAACCGTAAGAAAGGGCCCGGTCTCGGAGGGAAACGAGGCTAAATAAGCCCCGAAGTTCCCTGCGAACTTATGCGGGTCTCGGTTCGAACCTTCCCTCAGCCGGACCGACCTCCGCGCGAAAACAGGACGCGGCTCCTTTAAGAGCTGTCAAGGGACACCACGCTGGATCAGTGGCCCCGCCCTTTTGCTCTCAGGGGGCGGGGCCCGGCGCTTGACGGACAGGGAATTTTCCACTCTGTCCCACATGGCCCCGCTCTCCGGGCCCGCCCCACGCCCGCGATTGGCCGGCCGGGAGGGCCGGCCCGCCCCCGCTGCGGCGTATGAACGGGACCGGGTGGTGGGCACGCCCCCTCGCGCCCCGACTCCGGCTTGGCTGCCCGCGCCTCCAGCCTCCCCTCGGCGGCGGCGAAAATGATCCTGTGCCCCCCGAGCGCGGAGCCCCCCCGCGGGAAGCCGTGCCAGAGGATACAGGTAAGGGAGCCGGAGCCGAGCGGGGCCCCCGGGCTGCCCCTGCAGCGGAGCCCCTCCCGCACCTCCAGTGCCCCCCCCCGCGGCAGCCCCGCAGCGCCCGGGGGGCTCCGGCCGGGGGACGGGCAGAGGCGATCGGTGCCCGCGGCGGCGGAGGCAGCCTCGCCCGTCTCTCCCTCCCTCGCCCCGGCCCCGCGCCGTCCTGCAACCCTGGGCGGCGGAGGCGGGAATGGCGGCGCCCCCAGCCCGAACCGCCGCTGGACCGACCTGCCCCCCTCCGCCGCCCCGCGCTGCCAATCAAACTTGTTTTTCTGCTTCTCCTCCTGCGGTTCGGCGGTCGCCCCGGCAGGGGGCGATGCGGCTCGCCGGCTACCGCATCTGGGACCGGCCGGGGTAGACAATGGACCGGGACCGCGGGGGGGGGGGCGGGGGGGATCGGACCGGTCCCGCTGTGACCGCCGCCGCTCCTTGGGCAGGGAGCGTGTTCCTCCCGTGGTGCCCGGTCAGGCGGGCGAAGGGCGCGGCTTCCTCTTTTGGGGCGGGGGTCCCGTCTCTTTTCCTGGCGCTGGGCTGCTCCGGCCAAAGCTGTCCCCTGCCCCCCCCCCGGGCGTTGGGCCACTTGCGGCTGCTTCGCGGGCCCCGGGACCGTTTCTTTGTCTGGCTCGGTCTGCCTCCCCGGCTCGGGGATGCGGCTCTGGGCTTCACCTCCCCCCCCCTTGATACCGAACAACACCGGTTCTCGAGGTGGGTAGGAAAGCTGGCTCTGTCCCCCCCCACCTCTTGGGCCCCTTTCCAACATTTCTGGGCGCCCCATTCTGAATGGAGGAGAGGGGCTCCTTAGGAGCCCCCGGAGATTTCCTTGGGGGGGGCAGGGGGCTTGTCAATGGTGGAGCCCCCTTGTTTCTTTGCCTTCAGGCAGGCACTTTTGCTTGGGGAGGGGGCCTGGAAATGGGCTTCTCCCGTTGCCTCCCCTGAGCTCCTTTGTTTTTGCAGAGAGACCCCCAGTTCTGAGGTCCCAGGTCCCTTGGCAGGTCTGGTGGAGCTCCTCAGTTATGGGGAGGGACGCATCCCAGGGCTCCCCCTCCCCTTTCCTGAGGCTGCTTTAATTTCAGCTCTGGGGTCTTCCTGGAAAGGCAGCTGGGTTGGCAGGGGGAGGAATCTCCTCCCCCCATCCGGTTGGGCCCTGGGAGGGTCCCCGCATCTTTGGGTGTTCCTGGATGCTCTGGATGACGCCACCCTGGAGGTCAGGCTGGGCCTGGGGCAGGCTGGCTGTTTTCTTGGGCAGGGATTCCTGCCTGGAAGGGTCCTTTGCTTGAAAGATGGGGGATGTGGAGCCTAGAGCCCCCTTGCCTTCCTTGAGCTGCTCCCTCCGGCCAGGGGAGAGGAGGGGGCTGCCAGGCCCTCCCCAACTGCCCCGTCGCCCACCTGGGGAAGGGGAGCCGGCTGCAGGCTTGAGAAAGGAGATGTTGAAGGCCCAGCTGCATTTTGGTCTGGGCCTGTCTTGGGGGGGCTTTTAAACAAACCCCATGGGGGGGGCTTTTTTCGAAGGCAGGGCAGGGAGAAGCTTCCATCATGCAAAGAGGGCAGAGAGCAGAACTCGTGAAATTCACCTCGGGTGATGGAGGCTGACCTACCTGGGATTTCAAGGCTGGGGTGCAGGGCTGCCTGTCTCCCACCCAAGCAGGCGTAACTGCAGTGGCCTATGTGTATCGGTTGCCGGCCCTGCTTTCCCTTGGCCCCAGATATGACTCCCCCCCATGATCTTCTGGCCAAAAATACACCTTGAGCCGGAAGGCGCAGCCAGGTGTTTCTTCCGTGCCCGTGGGCAGCCTCAGGTGCTTTTGGTGCGCCCCCCCGCTGATGGCACAGTGTCCGGTGTGGCCCACGGTCTGTGCTCTTCTTGCCCAGATGGACAAGGAGAGGCCCCCCCAGCTGCTCTTTGTGAAGGCCTTGGCCAGCAGGGGCCGGATCGAAGCCATCGCCCAGCAGATGGGCTACCACCCCCACTACCTGGACAGCTTCCTCTGCATGCAACATTCCCTGCTGCACCTGGACGGGCCGCTGCCCTTCGACTGCCGCCACTTCATCGCCATCATGGTGAGAGGGAGCCCTGCCCAGCTGGAGGGCGGCTGCTTTTGGCACTGCCAGGCCCTGCTCGGCTTGGGGAGGAGGGTGTGGTTGCCTGCTTGCTGCTTCACTGCTGAACCCCACCTCGCCCTCCCCCCTCTGGAGCCCCTTGCCACTCCAAAGGGATTACGGGCTGCTTGGGAGCTGCAGCTGCCTTGTGAGATGATGTGGCCCTTGGCAGTCCTTCTCAAGGGGGGAGAGCAGCGGTCCTGATCCCCTGAGGGACCCAGGAAGAGTCTCCCCACCACCACCACAAAAGCAGAAGGGGGGGGGTCTGGTGGAGACTATGCCAGGCAGGCATCGGGAGGAGGGGGACCAATTGTCTGGGTTGGGGGCACTGGGTGGGCTTCTGACTCCCAAGGCCAGGAGGGGGCCCTGCTGAGCAGGTGGGGGGGGCTTCCCCACTGCTCTGAGCAACCCTGCCCTTGCCTCTTGCAGGCAGCTGCCCGGCATCGATGTCTTTACCTGGTGAACCTTCATATGCTGCAGTTTCTGCGGGTGGGCGGAGACCCCCTGTGGCTGAGGGGGCTAGACTGCATCCCCCCCAAACTCCGCCGGCTCAGTGAGATCAACAAGGTCTTGGCCCATCGGCCCTGGCTGGTCTGCAAGGAGCACATTGAGGTACAAGGCCAGATCTGGTTGGGGGGGAGGGGGCAGGGTGGATGCTGCTGGGACCTCGGGGCTCGCCCCATGGGGTAGCTGGTGGGAGGGAGCAGCATACGAAGCCCCCCCCCCCAGGGGCTCATGCTTTCCTGCCCCCATCAGAAACAGCCTGCTGAGTAAGTGAGGCACGAAAGGTGGAGCTGCAGCTACAGAGTTTCTGCCCACTTGGTTCCCTCCCACCAGAAGCCCCCCCCCCCAAACAGGAGCTCCTGGTTCCCATCAGGAGATGCAGTTGGGGGGGGGGGGACAGTTTCATCCCAGCCAGACACAAGCCGTGGTTTCGGAAGCTGCCACTCCTCCCTGGCTTCCGATCGGTTGGTTCCCCCAGGAAGAGCTGGCACTCCGGCTGGGGCCCTGCCGCTTGGGGCCACTCGCGCCTTGGAGTGAGCCTGATGGGGGGAGTCACAGCCTGCCTCCTTTCGTCCCCCTCCCCAGAAGCTGCTGAAGATCAGTGAGCAGAGCTGGTCGCTGGCTGAGCTGGTCCACGCCGTGGTGCTGCTGGCCCACTGCCACGCCCTGGCCAGCTTTGCTTTCGGCTGTGGCTGTGAGCAGGGGCCGGGGCCAGAGGAGGGATGGGGCCCCCTCAAGCTGGGCCTCCCGGGGAGCATCTGCTTTTGTGATGTGGGCAACGGCTGCAGCCAGGAGCTGCTGCACCTGAACCGCAAGCGGGTGCGTGCCTCGGCTTCTTGGGGGGCATGGGGGGGTACCAGGCCCCATTTGCAGGGCACGGGAGGGGGCGGGTCCCCTTAAGAGACCCGGGGAAGGAGCCCTCAGTTGCATCCCTCCCCCTCTGCAGTCCTTGGATTCCTGCGTGGAGCTCGAGTCGCTTCGGGAGCGCATCTACCGGCTGCAGGCGGGCAGTGAGGCCCGGGAAGAGCTGAGGCTGCCTGCCCAACGGGAAGAGGGTAAGGCCACCTGCCAGCCTCCCTGGAGGAGGGGCTGTGGAGGGCCTTGTCCAGAGCATCCTGGGGCCCCTGACCAGGTTGGGAAGCTCATGGAGTCCCCGCGCTGATGGCCAGGCGGGGGCCATTGAGAGCAGCTGGGGCTCACCTTGCGGGCAGGCCCCCCTCGCTGAGTGCTCTGTCTTCTAGGCTTCAACGGGGAATTCTTGGGGGCCGCAGACCTTTCCTGCTACGTCCTGGATCCCAGCTTCGGCTACCAGGAGTTTGCCCAGTGCCACGAGGGGCAGCCCCAGATCTTCCGTGTCCAGGTGGGCGGAGCCTGGCAGTGCCTGGGGTCTCGGCTGGCCTCCTGCCTGCCCCTGGCCTGGGAGGCTGGGGATCCGGCCCCCTTTGGCATCCCCTCACCCAGCCACCCTCTTTCTGATCTGGGCAGGACTACTCCTGGGAAGACCACGGCTTCTCGCTGGTGAATCGCTTGTACTCCGACATTGGGCACCTGCTGGATGAAAAGTTCCGGAAGGTGGACGGTCTTCGCATCTGCTCGATGGCCAAGCGGCAGGGCTGCGAGCAGGCCACCTTCAAGCGGGCCATCTGGAACTACGTCCACTGCATGTTTGGCATCAGGTGCTCCTCCCCCCTTCTTGGAGCCCCTCCCCAGGGAGGGAGGGAAGGCGGGTTGAGGCGATGGGCTGTTGGGTCGCTCCCTGGAGACGACGGGGGACTTGGACCGAATTCCCTCCCTGGGAAGGTTTTGCGATCCCCTTTCAAACCTTAGCCCGAGAATCCCAGCTGTGCCAGGACCTCCTGCCCACCAGCCTGGCTCAAGGCGAAGGGCGAGGGGTCTCCTCTGGGGCTGAATCCAGGGCCTTGAATCCCTCCCCACTTCCAGGTACGATGATTACGACTATGCCGAGGTCAACCATCTCCTGGAACGGATTCTCAAGCTGTATATCAAAACTGTGACTTGTTCCCCGGAGAAGATGGATCCCCAGGTGTTTGAGCGCTTCTGGAAGCAGTTCAAGCACAGTGAAAAGGTGGGTTGTGCGTGTGGAGCAGAGCAGGGGGAGGGGGCCCGGCTGGGACCTACCCTCACCCACAGACGAAACAGGTGGATCCTCTGTTGGCAGCATGGATGGCTTTGAACCAGACCTGGCCCGGGTGCAGGGAGAGTTCCCAGGGCTACTTCGGGCTGAGGCTGCTGGGCTGTCGTCCTTCTGGGCACTGGGTCAAGTAGCAGCCCCAACTGGAAGGATTTGGGCCTTTTCATTGTTAAAGCAGCTCCGACCTACATTCTGCTCCACCCCCGGCGCCAACTCTGTGCTGGGGGCTGCTGCCCATCTTAGGGGGCTGCCCTTCCCGTCTTTCACTCCAGCCAGTCTTGGTGGGATTCTGTAGCTGCTGCTTCCTGGGCCAGGCCCTCAGGTCGGGGAGGGCCTCAGGCGTCTTGAGCTGGGGTCGAGGCTCCTCTTTGCCCCCCACAGGTCCACGTGAATCTGCTGATCCTGGAGGCCCGGCTGCAGGCAGAGCTGCTCTACGCCCTCCGTGCCATCACGCACTACATGGTCTCTTAGGCCTCGGGGCCACCTGGACTCTCCCCGTGCTTACTTGGTGCCATCTCCTTTCCCTCCGGGCGAAGAACTGGCCTCCCCGCAGGAGCCGCAGGGCTGGTGGGCAGCGGGCTCTGCTGCTGCTCTCTACAGGCCACAAGCCACGTGGACAGAAGGGAGCCACCGGGACGTGGCCCCTACACACTTGAGGCAGGGGAAGGACATTGTTCCTCTCTCTCCCCCAGTCAACTCCAGCGACAATGTTGAGTCTCCGTGACAGTATTGGGGGAGGGGCTCCCTTGTGCCATTCCTACTGCCCATGGAGGGCTGGGAAGGGGCTCTGCCCGCTTGGACTGGGGCTTCTGGAGGGAGAAGAGGGGCACTTTCCACAGGCCTCATCTTGTGCTTGCGGGGGGGGGGGGGCAACAGCAAGGAAGGGTCCCAAGCATTCTTCTAGGGAAGCCCCCCCTCTACTTTTCAGCCAAATGGACCTCGGAAGCCAAATTTGATCACCCCCCACCAGGCAGGGCTTTTATCCTGCCCCCCTCATCATATCCCACCCCCTCCCTTGCAAATGTGCTGCCCTCCCTCGCAGCTGCCTTCCATGCTGTGGCCCTTGGCTGACCCCCCCTCCCACCCCTGGCACCTCCTGGCCCCACGGTGTGGATCCCCAGCCCTCCTGGGCTTTTCTCCTGGCATTCCCCCCTCCCTCCTGGGGCTGCTCGGGGGTCCTGCTTTGGGGGCAGCTGGCAAAGGAGGCTGGGGGGGGGGGGGTTGGTGCAGGACATGTGGCAGCAGCTGACTTGTTTACTGTGTAAATGTTTTGGGGGTGGGGGGAACAAACTGTTGTGTGGGGAAGAGAGAAAAGCCTATTTTTGCTATAAATATAAATGTTTGACAAAGAACCTGGCCTGATTTCTGACTTAACTGGGGGTGGGGAATTCAGTTTCAGGGGAGCGGTAGCCCCCAAAGCACCTGACTGGGTCACCGTGAGTTGCCCTACCGCCCATCGCCAATGCTTGGCCTGTTGGTGTGCAGTCAATGTAGGACTCTGGAGTGGTTCAATGGGGGGAGGGCTCTGAAGGAGAAGCCTCTTCTGCCCCCCCCCCCTTGTGACTCCTTCCTGCTCCTGCCTGGAAGGAGCGGCTGTGTCTCCCCAGGGAGGGAATGGATTGCAGCCCCAGAGGCCTTGAGTGTGGGCTGGTCGTCCAGAGGCCCTTTGGGCTCTTCTGAAACAGGGCTGGCTGGGGAGGGAGGGGGCTGCTTTGCCAGCCTCCCACCATGGGCAGCAGAGGCCTTTCAGGCCACGTCCAGGCGGCTTCCCTCCAATCCCCAGGACTGGGGCCTTAAGTCCTCCTTGGATTCTTCAAAGCCGCCTCCTTGTCTCTGCAGCCCGTTTCATTGGGACATAATATTGGGCCTGTGGCAGGCAAACCAGGTGGTCGGCTCCTGTGTGTTTTCCAAGAGGCCAGAAAAGCGGTTTAACTGACAGAACCACCAGAGTCCTTCCCTCCCCCACCTGCCTAAACGACTCCATACCTGGCTGCCCCTCTTCTCCCAGGCCCTGCAAGTCACCCAAAGCCCCCCTTCTGCCCCCCATCAATTTCACTCCCACAGCCCAAACGAGGCCGAGGGTCTCATCCTGATGCTGGACCAGGGGTCTCCAAATGGGGCAATTTTAAGACTTGTGGACCATGCTGGCTGGCGAATGCTGGGAGTTCAAGTCCCCAGGGGTCTCCGATTGCCAGGTTTGGAGCCCCTGGGCATAGAAAAAGTTTCCTTTGATGAGACTGGAGGGAACTGGAGCGATGGGGGGGGGGAGCTAGATTGTCACTGCTCAAGCTTACAGGTGGGAGATTTCTCCCTCCCCCAAACTTGTTTCATCCTAGTTTCAAGGCTCCCCACCTCAATATCTGAGAAATGTGAGGGGGGGGGTCAAAGAGCCCACAGACAGAACTTGCTCGCCGGATGGAAGCATCTCAGCCCCCATCCGAACTATTTCCTGGGAAGTAAACACCCCCCCCCCCGTTTTGCTGGGGTGACTGAAGAGCCTCCGTTTGAGAGGGGAGGGCGTCTTTTCACTCGTTGCAGCGAGCAGTTGGGGGCGTCCTCTGAAATTCCCAGGGCGGCTCCTGCCAGGCGCAGGGTCCCATCTGAGTCCAAGTTCAGCCGAGGAGTTCAGAGGGAGAAAAATCTGCCACTCAGAACTTTCTAAGGGACGAAACCGGAGCGTCTCATCCAAGACTGAGCTATGAACACGCTGTCCCGGGAAGACAGGGATCTGCCTTTCGGATACGCAGCTTCCATTCTCACGGACAGCCCCAACCCGCGTCTCCGCCCGCGCCGAGACACGTGAGGATGCTGGCAAGGCAGCTGTTGATTCCGGGGGCGGGGCTGGAGCCGCAGCCGGGAGACCTGCAGGAAGCCAAACTGGCCCAAGGGAAAAGTTTGGGGCGCCCTCCCGAGGGGTCCCAGGTGCTCGCCCGAGGGAGCGCAGTCTCGGCGCGTCGCCTCCTCCGGGGCTTCGGGCAGCTTTGGGGGTCAGATCCCCGGCGGGGCTGTTGTCGCCCGAGTGAGGCGGAGCGGCTGCCGAGCGCCTGGAACCCGCTTCCTACGGCCGCTTCCCGGTCGGCCAGCGGCCAGGCGGCCCGCTCAGAAAGTTGGAGGCGGCCCCTTCGCCACCGCTCTTCCCGCCCTTCTCCGGCCCAGCCCGCGTCCCCCGCCCGCCCCCCGCCTTCCTTCCGCGGACCCGAAGCCCGCACCGATGAGCAGCCGCAAGGGTAAGGGGCGCGGGGCCAGCGCGACCCGGGGCTGCTCGGAAGGACCTTCTCGGCCGCTGAGAATCCCCCCCCCCGGTTGCAGGGGCCCAGAAGCAGCGGCCTTTTGCGGGGCCGCGACTCGGACCGGCCGTGCAGGAACTTTCCCCACTTTTCCGGGCGGGGGGAGGGGCAAGAGGGGACGGGGACCTCCAAGCAGGAGTTCCGGAGGCGCTGAACTTTTCCAGGCGGCAACCGGAGCTTCGGGAGCGGGGCTGGGTGGGGAGTCGGAGCGCCCGGCCGCCCCTGAGGGGCTCCTGGCGACCCCAGCTCCCGGGAGACGCCGCCCGTGCGGACCTCCATCTGCCAGGGCTCTTTGCTCCTTTCCTGTCCCCTCCCCCGAGACTGCCCTGCAAGAGGGTCTCCAGCAGGCCCTTGGCCTCCCAGGTGAGACCCCCCCTCCGCCTTAGGACCTTCTTGGCTGCAGGAACGTTGTGTTTCAGTCCTTATGAGTGGCACCTTCCTTCTGGAAAGTTTCTTACCTTTTCCTTCTGCCTTGGATGCCTTCTGAGCCCTGAAATAGAAGACAGCTGGCTAGCTATTTCCCCGAATTGTTGTGGGAAATGAGCCCCCAGCTTAGGGCGGGTTACTTGGAGTCTTGTAGGAGAGCATGCAGGGCCCCCTTGGGTGAAGGCAGAGATTCTGGGCTCCTCTGCAGTTGCTGGGGGAGGGGGGGGCTAGCCAGGGAGGTGGCTCGACTCCTGGGACTCTTCCTGGCCCTTCTTCTCAGAATCAAAGGCGGGGAGAGGGTTGCCGGAGGGGAGAAGGCAAGGATGAGGGCCAGGAGCATTTCAGACAACGCAAGGCTGCCCTTGTGCCTTGTAGAAGGCACAGCTGAAGCTGGCAGCACCTTCAGTCCCCGGGAGAACTTGGGGTCACCCCAAAGGGGATTATTTCTTCTTCTTCTTCCATGCGGGGAACCGGTGCTCTTGAGAAAAACCTCCCGTCTAGCTGGGGCCTCCGGAACCGCCAGAGCTGCTCTTTGGGGCTGGCAGGCCTGCTCTCTCCGTGGGACAAAAAAGTTCCGGGTTCTGGACTCCTCCTTGCCTAGATTGAGTGTGTGAATGTGGATCCTGGATTTGTTGGTCTCCTGCCAGCTGCAGGAACCTGCCTGGGCGAAGAGGGGCTGTGTGTCCTGGGGAGGGAGGGCTTGCTGGATACAGACCCCCCAGGCTTCCCTCAAGCTTTGCTCTTCCTTGCAGACACCCAACGAGCTGTGGCAATCCTGGCCCGCTATCAGGGGGTTCTGCAGTCCCCGGCGGAGCAGCCTCTGCGAGCCTCAGTCGAGAAAGTGGTCCGTGTATTTCAGAGCGAGCTTTTCCAGGCCCTGCTGGGTAAGGGGGGACTGGTGAGGGCCGAGCGCGCAGGCCATGCCCCTGCTGGGGGTGCCCCTGGGCATAGGCCCCCTTAAACCAGAGCTGCTGCTTGGGGGGTGGGGGGTGGGTGTGATGTTCAGGCCCCCCCAGAACTGCATCCCACAGAGATGGCAGCCTCTTCATTCTGCAGCCTCTGGGCAGCTGCTTCCTCCGGGGCCAGAGGGGCCTCTGACTTGGAGGCCTGGAGCCCAACCGGAAGGAAGGAAGCCAAGAAGAGTCTGGGGGCCCCACTTGCTCCCCCTGCGGGCTAAGCTCGGGGTTCTCTGCGGAGCAGAGCTGCTTTTTGGCTCAGCAGGTGAGACCCACCTGGCTCCTCCTGGTGGCTCCATCAACCAGGGGGATGAGCCTGTAGCCCTGCAGGGAAGGCCGGTAGCCAGTTCTCCCTTCAGCCACCCTGTTAGAGAACCACCTGCCTGGATTCTGCTGAGGGGCTGCAGGGAGGGGTGGCAATCTCTGGGAACAGCCTTGGGGGGAGGGAGAAGATGCATGGGGGGGGAGGTGTCATCAGCCATGGGGCTTGCCTGCTGCTGCTCTGGAAAAGTTCCGGGGAAACTGGATTGTGTGTCCCTCAGAGATGCAGCCTGCCCAAATGGCATCCCGGGATGCTCTGGAGGTCCTCTGCCAGGGGGCAGGGCGGGGGGGTCTTCAGAGCTGGCCTCTCAAGGCGCCCTGCGGTCTATCTCCCCCCAGACATCCAGGAGTGCTATGAGCTGAGTGTGCTCCCTGCTTGCCAGCAAGATGGACCGGCCAGTCTGGGGTCTGGGGGGCCCTCCAGGAGTCATGAAGCTGCTGACCCAGAGGGCCGAGAGGGACAGCAGCCCCTGCAGGTGAGACCGAGGGACCCCCTTCCCTTGATGGCCCCTTGGAGCTCCCTGCACCCCTGAGGAGGACCAGCACTTCGCCCCAAGCCCCCAACCTGCCTTTGGCTCTGGGACAGTAGCCCTGCCTCCCCTTTGGGCTGCTGAGCTGGGCAGAACCCCGTGGGGAAGGCTTCTCCCCTGGTGCCCGATGAGGAAGCCCCACGGCTCCCCTGGCTCTTAGGCCTTTCTCCAGCCAGCGGTGGAGCCCCTGCCAGCCCTGGGGGGACCTAGGCCGTGCAGCCCTTTCCTTCCCCTGCCTGACTGGAGGCTGCCCTGGCCCCAGGCCGGCACGGGGGGGGGGGGGGGGAGGGGGCCTGGGGGCGTGGGGGGAGGCAGGGCCTCCCTTTGGGCCTTAGGGTAGCTCCTCCCCACCTTCCCCTCCCCCCTCCCCGCTCCTGCCTCCAAGGCTGGAAGAGACCCGGCTGGTCAGTTGCAGGGGTGGGCGCTGCTTCCCTTCCACGCTGACCTCCAGGCCACCTTCACAAGCCGCGTCTTAATTGGCCAAGCCTGAAAATTTAGGGCCTGTGATTTTCAGTGCTTATTCCTTGAAAGGGGAAAGGAACGGGTCTCCCGTCCTCATGGCAACGGCCAAGGGAAGTGGCAGGTGGACGCTTGCAGCCCGGCCAGCAGCTCAGGAGCCCCGAGGGGCAGAAGGGACTCCAGGAGGAAGGAAGGATTAGCCAATACTCTCCAGCCCTGCTGATCGGCAGGGATCTTAGGCGAGGGTGCAAATAATCTTCCAAGCTTTTAAAACCATCTCAGCCGCCACTGTGTTAGGAGTGGAGTTGCAGGGGGGGTCAGCAAAAAGAGGCTCCCCCCCCCCCAGTGCCTCCTCAGGGTAGCTGTGAGCCGGTTGGGGGATTCCGCTGATGCAGCCGGGACTAGCCTGGGGGTGCATAGCCGCCCGGGGTCGACTCCTTTGCAGCTCGGTGGGCTCTTCCCTCCTGCTCCTTTTCTCGGTCCTCTAGGCTGGTTCATGGCTTTCTCCCCCTTCCAGGGAAGAGCAATGGGGACCCCAGAGGCAGAACCGGTGCCACAGCTGGTGAGAGTGACCCAGAGCAGGACTGAGCTGTCCGCCCGAGTCTGCAGTCTGGTGGTGGTGGGTGCCAGCAGCGTCTTGCCCAAGGTGAGGGTCTCAGTGGTGCAGAGAAGCAGCAAACCCAGGAAGAGGAGTGGGGCTTGGCCTCCTGGGAAAGGAGGGGGTCTTCAGGGGATGAGAACAAGGCCGTGGAAAGGTGCAGAGAGGAGGGGGCAGAAGAATTGGGGGGGGGTATCTGTGTGTCTGTGTGGAAATCTAATTTCTCTCCGGTTGTGTTTAAGACCCTTTGGGGCAGCTGGCTTTTCTCTCCCCCTTAAACCAGCAGGGCCTCCCCCTCCAAAGGGGAAAACGAGGCTCTGATACTTAGGACGCCAAGCCAGCTCAGCGCAAAGGGGGACCCGCCGCTTCTCTGGCGGGAAGGTTTCCACGCATCAGGGTCTTTTGCCAAGCTGGTTCTGGAAGTCCGCAAGGTCAAGCTTTGGGGTGGGGGGGATGCGGGCGGATCTGCATCCTGCTTCTGCCCCCAGACTGCCTGCTCAGAGCTTCCCTCGTTGGATGGCAAGCACAGCCTCCCTATCTGGGAGGGTCCGGCAGCCTCCTGAGTGTCAAAAAGGGTGGGGGTGATGGGCAGTGCAACGGCCTTCTTGCAGTGAAGGGGGGAGTCTAGGTTTGGGCCACGAGCGCAGCCGATTTCAGATTTCACGTGGGCTCCTTTCCTCTCCTGACATCTTCCTGCTGCTGCCTAGCAACCCAGCTGCTGCCTGCATGGAGCCAGGAGCCAGGCTGGCTGCAGGAATGGCAGAGGAGACCTTTGGGGATGGCGATTGGGGGCCGCGAGTCCCACGTGGGTTCAGCTAGGAGCTCCATCCTGTCCTCGGGGGTCCAACGCCTGGCCGTTCTCCCTGGTCATTCAAGGCAGCAGCAGGGGCATCCCCTGGAAGATGGAGAGATGGCCATGGGGGCCTCCTGCCTCCCCACCACCACTTCCTCTCCAACTCCAAGGGTTGGGCCCCCCTCCCTTTTGTCCAAGTGGCTGACCTTCAGGCCTCGGGACATGGCTGCTCTCCTGAAAGGGAGGGAATAGGCCACTGCCCGGCCACCATTTCCAGTCCCAGCAATTCCTGGCCATGCACAGCTGCTGTGGGGAGCGGAAGATGAGAGGGATGGATCCCAATGGGTGGGGGGAAGGGTTGGTCTACTGCAGCAAATGCTGGGTGGCCATAGCAGACAGTCTCTGTGCCAACCACCATCTCTTCAGAGAAGGGTTTCCCTGGTGGGCTACGCTCAGTTCAGAAGAGCTGCCACCCCCTTCAAGAGTCTGAAGTGACTGGAGAAGCCTCTGGGCTGTTAGTCTCCCAGGGGCAGAACGGCCTGGGCCAGCTCTCCTCCAGGTGACGTTGTGGCTGTGCTTGGCATCCCAGGTTGGCCTCACAAGGGCTTTGCATGGCATCAGGCCATCTGGGCAGCGCCAGGTTGGGAGGAGGACTTGGCGGAAGAGGCACACTGGGGAGTTTTTGGAAAGCAGCCCAAAAGGAGCCTGGAAATGGAGTTTGGTGAGCCCTCAACGGTGCCTTTAAGAAATCTCTGCTGCTGGGATTCCAGTTTGTGGGCTGATTGGCTAAGAAGTGAGTGGGTGGGAGGGGGAGGGAACAGCCATTCAGAAATCTGTTGTATTACCTTCCTTCTTTAAAGGGGGGGGGGGGGCGTTGAAGGAACAGCCTGCCTCTCCCCGCTGCTTTTCCAAGACCTTGAGATCCAGAGGCTTGGAAGGGAAGTCAAGGGGAGATGCTGGAGGGGTGGCTGCTCCTGGCTCTGGAAGGCGGGGGGGCAGGAGCTTCCCTCCCCAGCATAAGTGGAGGCGGCCTCACTGAAAGGAAACCTGAGTCGAGTCCAATGCTCCTGACGTGAGGCTGGGGGTTTCCTTCACCCCTTTCCCCTGAGCTGAGAGGGGGCTTCCTGGGACCTCTTGGAGTGGCTTCCAAAGGTGCTGGAATTCCCCATTTGTCTGGACTCTGCAGCTGGAGTTGCAGGCCTTGATTTGGGCCCCTTGCAGGACCGAATGCTAAATCTTCCGGCCAGCTGGAGGACCTCCGCTGCCTTTGGGGCTTTGCTCTGCAGACGATGCGACTTCCATCTTTGCCTCAGTTTCCCCTCATTCTTTCTCGGCAGCCTATTCTCTGATGGGGAGGTAGGACGGCCACGTGGTGGGCTGGGCAGGGTGGGCCTCCCTTTGAATGGCTGAGAAAGGAGCTCCAGAGTCACTCAGAGTTACGCCGCCGCCTCCTTGTCTGGAGATGGTTTCCCTGGTTGGCTCTGTTTGGATTCTGGAAAAGAAAGTGGCTTCTTGTAGTTCACAAAACAGGCTGGATTGTCACCCTGCGTTACAACACCATGGGTGGCACTTGCGTCACTCTCAAAATGTGGTGGATTGCGTTGGTTGTCCCGGGACTTTTAGAGCAGAACCCTCCAAAACCCATTTACAAACCAGCTGATTGGGTCCTGGAGGGCCGCTTCCCCTCTGCCCCCCAAGCCAGAATGTCCATGGCTGAGATTCTTGGGGTCCACCTCCTTGTGCAGTTTGGGGCACCCTCTAATGGTTGCACTGATGGTGGCGATGCTTGTGATGTGCTGTAATGGTTAAGGAAGGGGCCTGTGCAACCGTTGAGTGGCACTCCAGTGGGTACGTTCAGCACCCAGGCCAAAATGTTGATACATTAAGGAAGATTCACTAGGTTTCCTTCCTTGTAGTCAGTATATCTCGTGGCCCTGGTTTGGTATGAGGGTGGGGGCTGCCATAAGGTTTTGGAGAAGTGTAGCTCCAGGGAGCCCTGGGTTCAAATCCCACCCTCTGGATGTGGCTGGCCCCTCGCTCTGCCTGACCCTTTCTGACAGAAGAGTCTGGCTCTTTCTCAACTTCTGTGGGCAGAATCATTTTGCCCAGCATGGAGAAGAATATCGATGGTCTTACGGGAGGCTCCCTCTGGGGGAGGGGGGCCTTTGGAGACAGATCCTGGCTCCCCATGCTGCTCAAGGGTCTGGCTGACGGGTGGAGGACTCTCATTCCACTTCAGTCTCATGCAGCCACAGACGGGAGCCTTATCAGGTCTACCAAAGGCAGAAGAAAAAGTGTCCAATTGGCTAAATTCGGGGCTTTGGGTTGGGCTAGGAAGCCCACAATTCCTGATCAAGAAGCACAGCTAGCATGGCTAATAATGGCCCCAAAGCTACATCAGTTGGAGGCTATAAATGTTTGAATTAACTTTCATTTATACATTTGTATCCTGCCTGTATTACTTTGACAAATAAGGCAGTGCACATATCTGACCCAACTTCCTCCTCCTATTTTCCCCACAACAACCCTGTGAGGTGGGTTACACTTAAAGGGGGGATTGTCCCAAAGTCATCCAGCCAGCGTCCATGGCTGAGACTTGAACTCATGGTCTCTTGGTTTGATGGACCTTTGTGGGGGTTTCTGTTCTGAGAGGCATTGCTTTGATTTGAAAGCTGAGCGGGTGGGAGGGAAGAGAGGATAGGAGGGTTGGAAGAATGGCCCGGGCCCTAAGAGGCATTTGGGGAACCAAAGTCGTCTTCTCCTGGTTCTTCCTTTCTCCTGAGATAAAATGCAAATTATTCTCCGGACAACTTTTCATGCAACAGAACCTTGCTTTTTTCCTACCAGGGTTGATTCAGTTTGTACGTGATGTAGAGGTGGCAAAAGGTGGAATCATCACGTGTGAATCATGCTTCTTTGACGTTAGCAGGTTTGGGAGCCGAACTTCTGGTGCCAGGAGGGCCCAGGACTTCCGTGTGCTGCCTTAGCCATGAAAACGTCCAGGGAATTCCTTTGAGGGAGGCAGCCTGTGTGGGCTGGGCTGGGCTGGGCTTCCCAGGGTTAGGTGGAGTTAGCCCCAGGAGGCCCTGGGCCAGCTGTGGGGAAGAGGGAAGGAGGCTGCCCAGAGGGGGCCAGGAAAGCAGCCCTGGGAGAAAGCCCCGGTGTGGCCCAGGCCAGTGGGGGCGGCTGCTCTCTGACCTTGACTGATCTTGGGCGAGAAGCGGGCCAAAAAGCCCCGAGGGAGATCCGGGGAGGAAGGAGGGAAGGCTGGGATGAGCGGAGGCTCGAAGGAAAAACAACGCTCCTCGGGGGTCTCGTTGGCCTTTCCCTGCCTGGCCTGCCCCGCAGGGCGCGTGTCCAGGCGGCGGAGAGGAGCGGCCCGAGCCGCTGGACGGGAGGGCGGCCGCGGCGCCTTTAAGGGCCCCCTGCTTAACAGGCTCGGCGCCGCGGCCGCTGCCCTGCGCGCCGATTGGCTGCGGCGCGGCGAACGGGAGCTGCGGGCCGAGCGCGATGCTCTGCCTTCCCCCTTTCCGTCCAGGCAGCCCAGGCGGCGGCGGCCCCTCCGCCAACCCGCAGAAGCCGCCTCGGGCCGCGCAGGGGAGGAGGAGGAGGAGGAGGCGCCCGCGCAGCAGCGGCAGCGGCGGCCGGAGGGGGGAGGCGGCGCCCCTCCCCGGCGCTCGGCAGGCTCGGAGGGCTGGGCGATGCAGCGCGGCTCCCGCCGCCGCCGCGGTGATGATGCGCTAGCGACGAGGACGGCGGCGGCGGTGGCGGCGTGGTCGGCGCGCCCGCGGAGGTGACGGGCTCGGCGGCTGGCGGAGGGAGCGGCGCAGCGAGCGGGGGCCGGCGGGGCCATTGTCTCGGCGCGGGCAAGATGCACAAGCACCACCACTGCTGCCGCTGCCCGGAGTGCTACGAGGTGACGCGCATGGCGGCCCTGCGGCGCATGGAGCCCCCCAGCTACGGCGAGTGGCAGCAGCACGAGCAGTACGGGGGCGGCGGCGGCGGCGGCTACGGGGGCTACGGCTCGCAGACGCTGCCCTCGCAGCCCGGGGGCGCCACCCCCACGGCCCGGGCCAAGGGCAAGCTGGTCCCCACGGCCCGCGACAGCGCCCCCCCCGCGCCGCCCAAGCAGGGTCCGGCCAAGGGGAGCGGCGGGGCGGGCACCCCCAAGATCAACGGCAGCAGCCCCGCCTGGTGGCCCGAGTGCACCTGCTCGAACCGCGACTGGTATGAACAGGTGGGTGCCGCTTCTCGGGCGCGAGGGGGGCGCCGAGGCCTCACCGGGCCGGGGGCTCCGACGAGCGGTCACGTCGAGCCAAGCAGCCGCTGGGAAGGCCCCCGGTCCCCCGGTCCCGATCCAACGGGGCTGCTGGGCCACCTGCGCCCGGCCCAGAAACGGTTCGGGAAGCCTCCCCCCGCCAGTCGCCTCGCGACACCAGTGGAGAAAATGGATGGAGCCTCACGCGAGGCAATAAAATGGAGGCTGTCTCGGTGGGTCCCCGCCTTGCGCGAGTGGGCCAGGCCTCGGTTGCCGGAGGCTGCCTCGCCCCCGCCCAGCCCTCGAGGGGCAGGATCCGGGGGGCCGGGCGGGGGTGGGAGGGGGGAACAGTCCCGTCCAGTTTTGCCTTCCCTGCCTGCGTGGCGGCACCGGCCTGTCACCTTGGCGCTGGGCACTGCAGTTGTGGCAGACCTCCTGCCTGGGCTTCCCCAATGCCCCCTTGCTGGGGGGGGGCAATCTGTGGGGCGTGTGTGAAGCTGCTGGGCTCTCTTCCCCCTCCCAGAACTGTCTGATGGAAATTGGTCCACACACATCTCTCTCCTAAGATGGCAGTGGCAAGATGTGTGTGCTTATGTGTGTGTGTGTGTGCGTGCACACACGTGTGCCAGAGTGAAGGACGGCTCTGCTCTAGATCTGGCTGTTTAATACGGTGCTGGTCGAAAGGCAGAATAATGGCATGACGGGAGGGCGGAGGAGGCATTTTGGAAGGCTGGCATAGCAGCCGACCTGGAGAGGTCCTGGCAGGCTGTGGGAGGTGGGGCTGCGCTCAGACAGGCCAAATTGCTCACAGGGCTATCTGGAGGGTTTGCACTGAGCTCGGCTGCCTCTGCCAGCCTGACCATCTGGCATGGCCTGTTCTGGGCAGGGGGCTGTCTTTAGCAGTGCCAGGAAGGAAGGTGGAGCACCGTCCCTGCTAGGTGTGCAGGTGCTTCTGTGGGGTTGCCTGGCCTCTCTTATGGCGAACTCCCTGGCACTTGGGGAAGGAAGGCTTGGCCTGAAGGGGGGGGCAACCGGAGTGGCCCCACTTTGTCTCTGGTGTCAATTTCCACAAGACTGAAGGAGAATTGGCAGAGCCTGGGGGGCAGCTGATTGATTCGGTGGGCCAGGAATCTTCACCCCTCCCCAGAGCAGGGTCTTCTCAATGCTCCCCTGCCTCCTCCTACCCCCCCCAATCATTTTCCAGAGCCAGTGAAGTGGGGATCCTCAGCCAGGGCATAAGGGAACAGGCACCCCGTTGCCACTCTGGGGTGGCCCAGAACAGGGCACAGGTGCCATGGCCAAGTGGTTGGCAGGAGGGCGCTGCAGGGAGGCAGGTGACCTGGAGACGGGGGGGGGGGGAGGAGGGGACTGCCTGCCCCACAGCTGGTCTGAGTGGAGAGGTTTGGGCTGTGGGGGGGGGCACCGGGAAGGAGCCAGTCCAGGGGTCTCCTGTCCAACCCTTCACAACACTTGGGGGGGGAGGGGGGCGTTCAGAGAAGTGAGAGGTACCCTTAGCTTCTGCTGACTCGGTTCTCCCTCTCTGGAGTGCTAAATGGTCCCCAGAATCGGGAGAAGGGGAGCTGGAGGGAGCCGGGCATCGCTGGACGCTCGGAGGCTGCCTGAGCAGAAAGGAGTGGGTGACAAGGGATAAAATGGGGTGAGTGGTGGGGGGCTCCTGGCTGAGGCTGGATGGGGGGGCAGGGGGGGTGAGTGAGGAAGAGGGTGGGGCGAGAGCTGGAGGTGGGAGGTTGGCAGGGTGAGGTTGCTATGGCTACTTGTGTTCTATTCAGAGAGGGAGGCAGGTTCATCCTGGCACTGGAAGGTGGAGGCGGAGGAGGGTGCAGGGGGAGGGAGGGGGGAGTGCAAAGCAGCACAGCTGGAGGAAAGCAGGGGAAGTGGGCAAGACAGCTGGCGTGGGAATGCCAGGCCACTGGAGTGGGTGGGGGCTGCGGGGAGCCCCCCTCGTGATGCTCTGTCTCTTCTGTGCGAGGCAGCATGTCTGCCACCCTGGGTTGCTCGTGACTCAGAGGGAACGGAAAACCTGCCCCCCCCCCCAGTGCCTGGCATTTCGTGGAAGTGGAGCCCTGAGCACCGAGGGCTTCTCCCGCCCCCCCCAGCCCCTGTCAGAAGGAAGCTTCCTTGGGGAAACCGTGGTGAGCCTCTCACTGACCCTGCTATGGGGTGGGGATCAGGGCAGCTGGTGACTGCTGGGGGTCCTTCCTGGGATTTTGGCCTCTCAGTCCCTTGCACAAACACAGAGGGTGGCGGCTTGGGGGGTCTTCCAAGCCAAGAGAGGCAGATTGGGGGAGGTGTTGCTGTTTCCAGGATCGCCTGTGCTTTTCTCTTGGGTCTGCAAGAGGGTGTCGTGTTGCCCCCCCCTGGCCTGGCCTCACCTGTTGCGCACAGGTGTGCTATGATGGTCCATTCCTACCCGAGTGTGTTCCTCAGGGCACCTTCCTCTCCCAGCCAGGTATCCGAATAGGAGGCCTCCAGCAATAGCCATCAACCATCTTCCCTTCTGCTGGGGCTGGAAGCAAACCTTGTAGGTCCACCTTGACCCCATCAGGAGCTCTCATTTATTGACAGGCTTGGTGTCAAGGATCTGCCACCCGAGAACCTCCTGCTGGCCCTGGGCAGGGGGCTCTCTTGGGGAGACCTATAATGGGGTCTCAGCACCCTTTAAAGGCAGAGCTGGAAGCCCTGTGAGACAGAGGAGGGGTCTTCAGATCCTGGATCTACAAAGGAGGCAGCCAATTCCCCCCAGGAATTTTCCAGGAATTTTATTGCATCTCTGAACCTCTGCAGAAACCATTCGGTCCTGGATGCCCCCATAATAAAATACGGGGTCCTTATCCCCTCAGGCTCTGCTGCCATTGGAGTCACTCATGAAGAAGCAGGAGAGGAAGGGGCTTGGGGGAGAAGGAGCTTCAATTCCCAGCCTTTTTTTCTGAGAACTGGCCTTTCAGTGATGGCCAACCTTGGCTGATCTCAGAAATGCCCTAGTCAGACTCAGCTCCTGGGTTGGGGAGCCAAAGAGGAGGAACCTGGAAGTCAAAAAAGCCAAAGGAAACCACGTCAAGGTGCCCACGGAGCCACTCGGGATGGAATTGGTTTGTGGGTTTGTGGTTTGGCCAAGTCCCAAGTCTTGCCAGTCTTGTGTCCATATATCTGATGACTAATTTCTGTGGGGCGGGGGGGAGGCACTAATTGGACTTTGCTTCTCTTTCTCTCAAGCCAACGATGGGTTCCAACCCAATCATAAAAGGTCTCCTCCAATTCCTTTGTCTCTGAAAGCCAGGCTTCTGCTTGTGAGCCTCCAAACCTTTCTGAGCCCCCCCGCCTTTTTTTCGGGCTCTCCGACTAGCTTCTGGGACACTCGGGACCTGTTTGGGAGCAGGAAGGTCCTCGCTAGGTCTGGGACTTTCTGGCCAGGCTGTCTGGACGTTTGCCATTGGAAGGTGGTGGCTTCGGGGCTCTTTCCAGAAGCCTTGGAGGCCTCCCCTCTCCCCACATGGCTAAAGGTACCCAGAGGCTGACTGGAAAAACCTCCTTTGTTGGGGAGACCCCTGCCTAACATTGACTTGGGGGGGGTGTCTTCTCCTCACCGAGCCAATGGCTATGCAACATGGCCAGCCTCGAGTTGCTCATCCATTCCTTAGGCAATGGATTCACCGTAGAACTGCTTACTGCTATGACTGTTTCTACCATTATTATTGGTCGGTTTTTACTTATATTCCAATGAAAGCTGCCTTGCAATGGCTTTTTTTCTGAGAAATAAAGAATACAATAGGCAATATTCTGTGTAGTGAATAGTTTCACTGGGACGGTGGAGAATAGGCCCGTCTTATCGCGTGGACCAGTTCTTGAAGTCCCAGCTCATGGTACCTGTGTTGGTGCTGACGATATCCAGTTTCCTCAATCGGTGTGCGAGGGTTTAATTTCTGCTCCCATCACCCACCTGACTGTTCCCTGGCACCCAGTGCTGTCCGAATCTGCCTTTAAAGTGTGGCCCCTTTTGGAAGTTCCACTGATTTCGCCTGAAATTTCATTCCTCGTGAGGTTTCCCGTTTGCGGCTGTTCAGCCTGTGCTTGACTCTGCTTCGTTCCATCTGCTTTTATTCAGGGCTGGGGGGGGGGTGTCAAAGCATAAAATAACTGAGTGGATGTTGCTAAGGGAGACCATCCATCCCTTGCCACAGCCTGCTTGGGGATCTTGGCCAGCCTAGATCTGGAATTCGGGATTCCAAGGAACGGGGCTGGGGCTGCGGCTGCCCTTCCTCCTCGTGCCTGCTCCAGCTCTGCTTCCCCGCTCCTCTTGGGCCCCTAGAGAGCCTTTCAACTCCGTGTTACTACTGGGAACCAGGGGCTCATTTGGCTGGAAAGCCACTCGGGTTGATGAGCGAGCAAGCGAGCATGGTGGGATCCTGAGTGCACCCCGGGGCATTGGAGGAAGAGGAGCAAGAAGAGAGGCTGGCTGCTCCCTCGCACAGAAAGGTCTTCCGGTGGAGGGCAAAATCCGAGGCAATGATATCCGGGCACACGCTCCCCCCACCCTGGGGCTTTTCTGTGGCTATGGACACATGGCTATCTTCCTGGCATGTCGGCTGAATCCGCCCCCGGGCAGTCAAGCCCAGATGCCCACTCTGACCGGCAGAGGCTCTGGAGGAGGCCGAAAAGAGGGTGGACCCCTTGGGGCCCGGGGCGGTGCGGCTGCCCCATTCTCGGAAGAAGAGCTGGAGCCCGTTTGCTCACTTCAGCAGGTGCCGGTGCTGGACAGCTCCCGACGCCTGGGGAAACGGTGGGGGGAGGGACCCTGGGAGCGCCCGGGAGGAGGCAGGCGCAGGATCCTGACCCGTGGAGCCCCCACGGGGAGAGACAAGTCAGGAGTGGAAACAGGCAGGTGGACTCAAACTGCACTGAAGGCTCTAAAGTTAACCAGTTAGGTGGGGTCCATGGTACTTTCTGGGCTTGTTTTCTTGCAGAGGTTTCATGACCCAAACTAGGTAACATCATCAGTGCTGGTCATCAGCGCTGGACCCTGCCCCCCCCATCAGCCCTGAGCTACAAATATTGTCCTTTATTGTTAAATGGTTAAAATAATATAAAAACCGGAGGGTTCAGTTTACTAGTTATGCTCCAAAGGCAACAATTTAATCTGCAGAATGGGTGGACAGACGGACTCTCTGTGTGTTTGTGTGTGTGTGAGAGAGAGAGAGAGAAAGAGAGAGAGGGAGGGAGAGGGAGAGAAAGAGAGATCAGCCACTGGCCTTCTCAAGGACTTCAAAGAAACCGCGTGTGCATTGGAACGTCACCTGGTGTTGGGTGTGCATTTCTCCACCCCAGTCCCTCCCTGCTTTTTTCTCTTAATAATTTAAAACATCTTTTTCTTCATGGGTTTTCCCAATTTGCATTTTCTTGAGCATGTTTGTTTTTATACAGATTTTGGATTTCAGAACAACTTTTCTGGCCCAGTTTTTGGTAATGGCTTAATAATACCTCTTGGCCGGCACGGGGTCAGGTTTTGGCAACTGCTTCCTGTTTTGAATATTTCTTCTACAAGTTCAAACTTGGAACCAGAAACCCCTTAAGCTGAAACTGGCCTCCTGGGCCTGGAGAGGCCGTGGGATGGGGGAGGAGGGCTGAAGACCCCCTGGGAGACTAGGGTGCCCTTCTTGGTGGAGGGTGGGAAGGAACCCCCTTTTATTTGGCCAGATCGTTGATCTGCTATTGCCTTTTGTTAAGAATAAGGGGTTTTTAAACAATTATCATAAAAACGGTTCGCTGCCTGGTTTGTTAATTGTGCATCGTTATTCAATACTGCGCTTTTAAAATTACAGTTGAAATCTTGTGGTTGGTCACTGTTAGTTCCCGGGGGATGGTTGGTGGAGAACCCCCAAAATAAAATATTGCTAAAGATGAAGGATTTTTCTTTCTTTCTCAGCCCTTCTCCTGAGGAATCCCTGGATTCTGGATCTGTCCAGGATCTGCCAAAGACTTGGGAGTTGGATAAAGTGGCCACTCCAGATCAGAGGAAAAACCATGTTAGAGTTGGCAAGGTTTCAGTCAGTTGGCAAACAGCTGGATAATTGGGGGCCGGGGCAGATCCTGGCTCTCCTCCCACATGGAAATGATACCCCTTTGTCTGAGGCCTATACCAAGGCCGGGCACGCAGCTCAGGGGGCACCCTGGGCAAGTGGAGAAATCGCAGAGAACCCACTGAGGGCAGCTCAATTCACACAGCTGTGTTTTGCTCTTCCAGGCCAGCCCTTCTCCCATTATTGTGAACACCGACACCCTGGAGCCCAGCCTCTCCGTAAGTTTGCCTCCTCTGCTAGAGTCCCTGCCTTCCCCAGGGGGTCTTGTTCACCTCCAGCCCTTCTTGGCTGCCCATTGGGTGGACTCCGCTGTCTGGAGCCTCAGGTACGGGGTGGGATTGATTGACAGGAGGGAGAAGCCTCTCAAGCGGGCCTGCCGGTTTTTGGAGACAGTGACCTGAAGAGGCTCCCTCGGGAACACGCTGGGTTCCTGGCTCAGTTCCTGCCTGCCTAAACAATCTGCCCTTCAGTGCTCGTCCCTCGTCTGAGGGTTTGGCTTCCTCACCTTGACTCTGCAGGCTCCTTATCTCTGTGCAGCCAGTCGGCCTCCCTGGGCGTTTTGGACCCTAGCAAGGCCCCCAGGGAGGGCTGGGAGAGGTTTTTATGGCACAGCCCCCCGGAGCACCAGGAATAAACAGCACCGGTGTGGCAGTGCCTTCCCTGGTTTCTGTCACCAGCACCTGCATCTGTGCAGAACCTGGTTTTAACTCCCCAATAGTTCACGGTGATCCTCCAAGAGGATTCAGTGAACAAAAGACTCCCGACGCCAGCAGCCTTTTCTCTTCCGCCCTCTCCTGCTTCATGGCTAGGACCTGCCTGAGGCACATGGGCCAGGAGACATCCTTGGGCCCCTGGGCTCTGTGTGCCAGGGGGGTGCCCTTTATTTCTGGGCCCCTGGAACTCCCTTCTCTCCCCAGGTGAATGGCAGCGATGGGATGTTCAAGTACGAGGAGATTGTCCTGGAGCGGGTGAGTCCAGTCTCCTTCCTCCCCAGCCATCCAAGCCCACCACCTCCATCCCTGGGGCATGCGGGGGGGGGGGGGTCCTTTTCTGCAGGGCTGTCCAGAGATGGACCTGGCTGGAGTCTCTAGCTGGCTGGGCAGAGCCGAGGCTGGGAGATCTGGCTTGGCCTACCCCAAGCCTTCCCTTGCCAGAGGGCTGCCCTTCCTTGACCCTGCCCCACCGGGCTGTCTGCTTCCTCTTTGGTTCCCTACTCTTCGCTTGGGAGGGGGGCAGATGTTCATATCGGGTCTCCTGGCAGGGAAACTCCGGCCTCGGCTTCAGCATTGCTGGTGGCACCGATAACCCCCACATCCCCGATGACCCCGGCATTTTCATCACCAAGATCATCCCCGGTGGGGCGGCTGCCATGGACGGACGCCTGGGGTGAGTGTCAAGGGCCGCAGAGGCCGGATGGGGAATGTGCGATGAGGAGGAGCAGGAGGGCGGGGAGGGGCGGCCCTTCCTCCCTCACCCTCTGCTCCATGGTGCAGGGTCAACGACTGTGTCCTGAGGGTCAACGAGGTGGATGTCTCGGAGGTGGTACACAGCAAGGCGGTGGAGGCCCTGAAGGAGGCGGGGCCGGTGGTGAGGCTGCTGGTCAGGCGGAGGCAGCCCCCACCAGAGACCATCATGGAGGTCAACCTGATGAAGGGACCCAAAGGTGAGGGGCTGGGGCCCTGGGGGTCCTGGGGGGGAGCAGCTGCCGTTCAATCTGACATCCGGAGCACCTGAGTTGGGGTCTCACCAAACGGGGCTGGCTGGGGAGGGGCCTTGGCCTGGTCACGAGCCCCCTACCCAGGAGAGCCTGCTGCCTGGAGGGGCATGGCTGACTCCAGCTGGGGGAGGAGGAAGAGGAGCATTCCACAGCCCTGTAGTTCTCCCCCCACCAGTTCTTGCCGTGAGTCTGGCCTCCCACCCCTCAGGGAGAAGGACCCCAGCCGCGTTTCCCCCCCCCCCGTCTTCCTTCCTCTGGCCATTTGCAGGGGGCCAGTTCCTCCTGCCTTCTTGCCTCCCCCTCCTTGAGCAGCTGGCACTGCCACTCTTGGCCCTCCGTTCTTGGGCAACGGCCGAGAGCGTCAAAGTAGGCCGGAGGAAAGGGGGGCGCCCCCCACCCATGCAGGGCTGCCTCTTCCAGGGCTGGGCTTCAGCATCGCGGGGGGCATCGGGAACCAGCACATCCCAGGCGACAACAGCATCTACATCACCAAGATCATTGAAGGGGGCGCAGCCCAGAAAGATGGGCGGCTGCAGATCGGGGACCGGCTGCTTGCGGTGAGTGCCCAGCGCTGCTCCCCACGCCACGGTGGTCGAACCAGGTCTTCCTGTTCCTTCTGGATGTGGCAGCCCCCAGAAATCCAGGCCCAACCCACCTGCGGGTCAATGGGCTGGTTGCCATTGCCAGGCATGGATCCTCCATGTTTGAAGGCACTCTATCTTGCTGGGGTGTAAGCTGGGGAGGCTCTTGACTTTCAGAGAGGGCTGGAGCCGGGCGGGTGGGCTTTAGAGCCCCCTGGGATCCCTCTTGCTTTGCTTGGGCACTCAGAGCTTACCTGTGGGCTGCTTTCTTTCCCCTCCCCCGCTCCCCCAGGTGAACAACACCAACCTGCAGGAGGTGCGGCATGAAGAGGCAGTGGCTGCTCTCAAGAACACCTCCGACATGGTGTACCTGAAGGTGGCCAAGCCAGGCAGCTCCCACATCAATGACCTGTATGCGCCCCCAGACTACGCCAGCAGTATGTCCCTGCCCTCCCCCACCTCCAGGCCCCCCCGGCTCAGCAGAGGAGAGGAGGGTCTGGGTGGCAGCCGAGGGGGGGCTAAGTGTGGTCTCTCTCCCGCCCTTTATCTCCCTAGCTTTTTCTGCCTTGGCCGACAACCACATAAGCCATAATCCTGGCCTAGGCTATCTTGGAGGCCTGGAGAGCAAGCCTGCTTACCCTGCTCCCCCCCAGGTCACGCCTGCCCGCTACTCACCTGTGCCCCGCCATCTGATTGGCGAGGAGGACTTCACCAGGTGAGCAGTGGCGGCCCTGCTGGGTCCAGCAACACATAAGGCTGGGGAGGGGGTGTCTGTCTCCCCCCAGGGGCCTCCTTGGCTGCCTCTGGCGCACAGAGAGGACTGGCCTTCCACCCCAGGTAGTAGGAGGGGACAAACTTCCCTCAAGCTGAAAGCCCAACGAGGATCTTGCTGGTTGCGTTTTGGAGCCGTCCCTTCCATGCTGCTCTCGGGGTCCTTCTGGCCCGGCTCTGGCAGCCCCCAGCAGGCAGGGAGCCCACTGACACCACTGGAGCGTCGGGGGGGGGGCAGGGCTGGAGGGGCAGATCTGGGGAGGATGTCAGCCTTTGAACATGTGGCCCGGCCCTTCCTGTGCTGGAGTTGGGCGAGGTGAGGGCATAGGCTGGCATGGGAGGGGCTGGAAGGGCCAAGGCAAGTGTTGCCTGGGGACCACACGAGGGCGCTAACTAGACTGAGGCAGAGGAAGGCTGGCAGCCCATGCCCTGATCCGAAAGTCCTGCTGGAGGGGGCAGAGAGTCCATCTCAGGGGGGGGGGGGGCTGCCCCAATGCCCAGCAGGCTGTGATGCATAGGCGAAGGGCGGGTGGGCACATGAAGCCTCCTGGCCAGGAGCCTGCCAGCCTTGGGTGCCCCAACCCTGCTACCAAGAGCCTCTGGGCTCCCCCCGCCCCCCCCAGGCTCTGGGCCCTCTCAGGCAGCCTGTCTTCTGCAGAGCTGGCTGTGCAGGCTGAGCCCTCCCCCTCCTGCCTAATGGGTGCCCAGAGGGAGGGAAGGGTTAAGGCCAGGGGCAGCTTCCTGGGCAGCGGCTGCTTCTGGATCCTCTCAAGGGTCTGACAGCTCCTGGCTGCTGGGGGGGGGGGGGGGAAGGCGGAGCAGGGCAGATAAAAGGCAGGCGGCTTGGCCCCCGCCCCACAGAGGCAGCCACCATGATCACAGTCAACGTCTCCTCCTCCATGTCCTGCGGGGGGCAGCCCCCCCCACTGCACCCGGCCAGCTTGTACCAGAGAGGGACTCGGTATTGTTCCCCCCCCCATTTGTGCTTTTAGTTCAGGGGGGGCGTCTTGCAAGGCTTGTCGTGGCCTTCTGGGTCTGAGTGGGCAGGCAGGGCTGTCCTTGGCTTGATTCCATCCAGATTCCGCCCCCCCAGCTAATTGGCATGCAAGGTGGGGGTCGGGAGGGGGTTGAGCATCCTGGAGAGGAGGAAACGGGGTGGCTACTGCTGGTTAGGAGCCAGGAGAAGCTGGGAGGGTAGGGGGGAATGTTGGGGCTCCAAGAGGAGCTGACGCTCCCTAATTCTTCCCCCCCCCCCCGTGCCCACACCAAAAAACCATCCAAAAGCTCCCTTTGGCCAGAATGTGGGGTCCAGTTCAGCCCTGGACTGAATGTGGGAGGGTAGCTGATGCTTTTGGGGTGGGGGCTGATGGACACCCACCCTCTTGGGATCCAGCCCCAGCTGCTCCTGCCCCCAACCCTAACGGCCGCCCTCTCCCCTTCCTCCTTCCAGGGAGCCCCGGAAGATCTCTCTGCACAAGGGCTCCAGTGGCCTGGGCTTCAACATTGTTGGGGGCGAGGATGGGGAAGGCATCTTTGTCTCCTTCATTCTCGCCGGGGGACCAGCAGACCTGAGTGGGGAGCTGCGGCGTGGCGATCGGATCCTGTCGGTGAGTGCAATGGGGGCCTTCTTCTCGGGGGGAAGGGAGGGGTCAGATGGGGCTTTTGCCCCCAGGTCTCCTTGCTCCTCTGGCCCTTCTGCCCAGCCATGAAGGGGTTAACCCGCTGGCCCACGCAGGGCAGGGCTAGGCAGGGCAGGGCAGAGCACCTCACCCAACCGGTCCGGCCTGGCTGAGCCCAGCCCCATTGCCAGGAAGCTGGCTCCCTCTTGGCCAGGGGGAAACCGGTGCCGAGGCTCCCTCCTGCACAGATGGATCCCAGCACCTGTGGCAGGCGGGTGAATCCCGGTCTCCGCCAAGCAGGCTGCCCTCCCACGTTCCAGGGGGCTGCTTTTCCCCAGGTCAGGCCCAGGCTCCCTGCCACAGCTCAGGGCCTGGCATAGAGTGCCTGGCTGGAGGCTTTGGGAGGGGGGCACAGGTAGGGCCGCTGCCAGGTGTCCAGCTCTGCCTCCCTGCTGACGGGCAGGTCTGTTTGCCAGGTGAACGGTGTCAACCTCCGGAATGCCACGCATGAACAAGCAGCAGCAGCCCTGAAGAGGGCTGGACAGACCGTCACCATCGTGGCCCAGTACAGGCCGGAAGGTAAGAGCCCGGCGGCTTTTGGGCAGGCCTCCCAGTGGGGCAGGCTAGCAGCAAGACCGAGGCAGCACGATGGGCCAACTGGGTGGCAGGGCACCCCGGCTGTCCCGCATGGTGCCTGGCTTCAGCCCCTCTGCCCGGTCCCTTTCACTCTGGGGGTCATGCAGAGCCGCCCGAGCTGGGCCTGGGGGAGAGTGGGGGGTCTTCTCCGGTGCAGCTTTGCTTGTGGGCTCCAGAGGCGCCTGCTGGTGCTGCCCTTGCGGGGCCTTTGCCCAAGGTCGCCGGTCCCCGGGGCAGGGAAAGCAGCGGGGGAGGGGGCGCCAGGCAGAATGTCCCTCTGGCCACCCGGGGCTGCAAGGGGCTTCCTCCTGCCAGCCGGGGACCAGGAGCCCCGCCGGTGGAGTGGAGCCAGGGGGCCTCCTGGGACATCGGCAAGGCCGGCAGCACAAGCTTTCCGCGGCTTGAGGCGGTATTCCCGCCTGCGAGGCTCTTTTCCCACTGCCCATTCCTGCGGGTTGTGTGCACGCGTTAACACGCGTCGGGGCTGGGCAGCGAGAGCGGACGTGGGCGGGGCTTTGTATGCAAACGAGATGTCTGGCTGGGGTTACCCGGGGATGATCGGCGCGTAACGATGGGGCAGCGCGGCCGCCGATTGGCCGAGTAGGACGCTGTCGTAGCAACGGTGGGCGGGGCTGGAGGACGTTGGGGACAAACAGCCGGGCGAAGCCTGCGCATGGGGGGGGTAAGACGTGGAGCTTCGAAGCGCGGCGGCGATTGGGCCGATTCGGAGCGTGGGGGCGGGCGGATTATGAGTTCGGGCGGCGATTGGACGGGCGGGAAGAGAGAGTCGGCAGTGCGGAATCCGGTTGGGCGCCGAGGGCGGAGCGGAGCGCCGATTGGCCGGAGCCCGGCGCGGGGCCGCGCCTCCACCTTCCCGCCCGGGCGACCGGCCGGCCTGGCTTTGTGTGCAGACGGGGAGGCGGGGCGGCCGGCGGGCAGGTGAGCGGGCGCCGGGCCGGGAAGCCTCGCGGGGAGCCGCGGCTCTGCCCTGGCGGCTTGAACCGGGCGGGAGCCTCTTCCTCTCGCGAGACCCTCCGGATCGAGCCCCCCTTTGCCCCCGGGGCGCCTCCTGCGAGGGGAGGGGCGGGGGTCTCGCGCGCCCCTTTCCGTGGGGGGGGGTCCCGGGGCCGCTCCGGGGAGGGGGCCGCGGGGGGCGTCGCGGGCCGCCCGAGAGGGATCCCCGGAGGGCGGCGGGGGGCGCTGCCGCCGAGCGGGACCTCCTCCTCCCCTCCCCGCCACTCGCCTCCCGCGAGGCCGCCCCCCGGGGCAGGAGGGGCCCTTCGGGGCGGAGGGGCGCTGCCTGGCTTGGTCGCTGCCCAGAAGCTTCCGAGGCTCCTGCAGCGGGGGAGCCGCCCGGCCCCCTCCTTTCCCCGGCTGAAGCCTGGCGATCTTTTAGGCCAGGCCCCTGCGACCTTGGCCCCTTTAAGCCTGGAGGACGCTGACTCCCAGAATTCCCCAGCCAGCTTTGCTTTGACCCGGGGCTGGGGAATTCTGGGAGTCGGCATCCTCCAGGCTTAAAGGGGCCAAGGTTGGAGAAGCCTCTTAGCAGTAGTTTTATTCGCCTTCTTCAGCCAGCCCAGGCAGGAGACACAAGAGTTGCGTTGCACACAACAGGGAGCATGGTGCTCCCAACGTGGCCCAGCTACTCCCAGCAAGGGAGCGAATTACACTGGTCCTGCAAAGGAAAAGCTCTGCAAGTGACCCCTGCAAGCGTGGCCACTTTTCAAATTCCGTGGGAGATTTGTGAATGATCCAGTTTTTATTTAGCTTCCGCTGAATGTATGTGAGTCTCTACACAGCAGACATCTGGGCTTGGAGGGAGACTCTGAGATATTCGTTGCCGGCCTGGGATAACCATGATCTTAAAACTTTGCTGCATTTTGAGCCTTGTGGTTGAAATAGCTCTTGCTTGATCCGACTGAATCTTGCACGTGTTATTTCAGAAAGGACCAGCGTAGAAACTAGCAGATCACCTGTTCTGCTTCCGGAGTGAATAGTCTGGGCTCTTGACAGTTTGCCTGACACTTTGTTCTTTGTCCTGAGAGAGGATGTCTTGGGTGCAGGAAATTCTTGCTTGATTTGGCTTACTTTTTCTCTCCGACTCGCTGCCGGGTGGAATGTGCAATGCTGGTAGCTGTAAAGCGGAAGAGAGGATCGATCCTGCTAACCAGAATGAGCTGAGTTAACCAATGTGGTTAATGTGGGATTGCCATTGGGTTCCTGCCTGTCATGAGGCTTGGTCTGCTCTGGCACTTGTAGGGTAGATACTAGCTGGGTTTCACTTAGAAACATCTGTAAACATGTGTAAGATGATCAGTGTCATTGTACAGTTGTGGGAGATGACATGTAAATAATCGTCTCGTGAGTCTAAAGTCCCGAGGGATAAAGCTGAGGCCCTGAAAATCCACAACGCATCCTGGGGCGATATAAGTAAAGACACCTTTGAATTTCAGAAAGGGGAAACACGTTTAATTTTGTGGGTGCAGAGTAGAGTCCCCTGGCCCAAAATAAGCTGCAGTGTTAGCTCTCTGCTTCTTTTCTCATATAGACCTTGCCTTGAAACTGTCCAGTAGCTAGGATTTATTTATTTGGAAAACATTCAGACGTCTACCAATGAAACTGTTTCCCTGACTATACATTTAAAATGTAATCAAGGTGAGAAGCATCGCTAGGGAGAAGCAGAAGTACCAACACGCTCTCTAAGAATATTTAAGGAACACACACACACACACACACACAGAGTTGAATCACTGGATCCCAGGAAAGCTGCCTGAGAATGCTAAGGGCCCCAGATATCAGTGCAGGAGCAACCAGCTGTTACTTGCTCTCAACAAGCCAGATTCTCTGTCTCTCCAGAGCTGAATTGGGTGTGTGTGTGTGTGTGTGAGAGAGAGAGAGAGAGAGAGAGCCTTTTGCCTGTTCTGCTCAAGGAAGTTGGAGTAGGAAAAGAGGTGGCAGCTGCTGTTAGGATCCTATCTTAGCAGCTTCCCAGAGACTGGGGGAAACATGTATTATTAGTTCAAGATGATTTTCCGTGGTCTGACCTGTTGGACAACTTCCTGTACTTAATCCAAGGGAGATACGGGCTGTTTCCCCACGTGATCTGCCCGCCCCCCCCTCCAAAAAAAGCGCCTTCTGCTCCCAGAGCATTTCCTTGCTGGCGTTTGAGGCTGGCCTGGTTTCCTTGTCCACCTCGCTGGTGCTTTCTCCCCCTCCTGCCAGCTCCTCCTCCTCCGTGTTGCTGTCAGAAGAGGCTGATCAGAGCATGCTGCCCTTTGCCCTGGGCGCTGGAAGCGGAGCCCTCCTTGCCATCTCCCCAAGCAGCAGGGCAGACAGAACCTTTCTGTGCGTCCCTTTGAGCCGAGAGTGGAAGGAAACAGCCCGGGAGGCTCTCAGCCGAGCTCTGGGAAGAGCTGCTCCCAGCCTGTTTGGAGCCTTTGTCCTGAAATCTGCCCAGCCTTGACCGTGGAGTTCTGGAGCTGGGCCTGCTCTTGGCCTCTTGGTCCAGGGGCTTCTGCCGGCCAGAGTCATGTGCTGATTGGATGTGAGATCAAGACACACACAAGTCCCCCCCCCCCCTTGGCAAAAAGGAGACAGTTTTGCCATGTAAATGTTGGCTGTCAGTGGATCTGACGGGAGCTCCAGGAGTGAGGCAGAGCCAGAGAGCACCTGGCTTCAGGACTTTAGGTAGGGACAGGATGCTACCCAGGGGCCCCTCTGTCCCCTTTCATCATCTGCAGACGGGGAAGAGCCTCTTATTTTAATCCATTTATACTTCGCCACTCTGGTTGTGGCTTAGCTGTTTCAAGGAGGCCTGAGGAGGAGATGGGACCTGCCGCTTTGCCCCTCCGCAGCCCCAGCCTTGAAGGCAATGACCACAAGCCCTCTCCTGTGAGTGGGAGGCTCCGAAGGCTGCAAACTCTGGGGGAGAAGGCGGCTCAGGAGCACAAATGGGCTCAGGGCGTTTCCATGCTCTGAGCATTCATAGACTCCTGCACCATTGGTCAAGCCGCAAATGTGCCCGCAGCATGGCACATGTTAAACGATTTTTAAATCCGTTGTCCCTGAAGCTGAGTTAGGCCACTCACGTTATTTCTGCATTCTGTATTGACACTTTGGGAAACGGGGTCAGTATTGGTCCCAGCTTGGCTGTCGCCAGGGCGGGAAATCCACAGGCTGATCCCTATCGATGCTCGGTGGGGGGTTGAGTCCTTGCCAACTGAGCAGCTCCCAGAATAAAGCAAACGTAACGCTGGGTAATTTTTCTACGCCTGCAGGACTGATGGGGCCACAAGGAGAGTGGGGGGGAAGGAAGGGTTTCCTGGCAGAAAGGGAACGTATAAGAAAGTGATCAAGAAAAATCAGACTGGAGCTTGTGGACAAAGAACCGCAACAAATGATAAAAACTACTTTCAGCGGCATAATAAGACCAATAAGACCAAGGAGCTGATAGTGGACTATAGAAGGAACAGATCAAACATCCAGCCCTTGCTTTTCCATGGAGATCGAATGGAGCAAGTGGCCAGCCAGTTTTAAGTTTCTGGTTGTTACCCTAAAAGAGGACCTGACCTGTGGGGGCTCACATTGCAGCCCTGGTCAAAAGGGCCCAGCAGAGATTATACTACCTGATGCTTCTCAGGAAACAACAACCGAATGAAAAAACTGCTGGTGACCTTCTACCACTGCACCACAGAGAGTATCTTAACTTCCTGCACACCGATTTGTGGTTTGCCAATTGCACATTGGCAGATAGGATAGCGCTCCAGAGGATCCTGGGTTGCCCTCTCCCTCGTTGGAAGAGCTTTTATAGCTCCTACTGCCTTAAGAAAGTGCAAAACATTCTCAAAGATCCATCTCATCCTGGGCATCCCTTTTTTTTGGAACTATAACCATCTGGCAGACGGTATAGGATAATAATAAAAACAAGGACAAATAGGCTGAAAAACAGGTTCTATCCCAGGGCAGGAACTCTTTTGAATTCTACTGTATGGTGTGGTGTTGGGGATTTTCAGTTCAATGTGTGGCGTGTGGAGGATGTGTGTTTGTGTTTATTTTCATGGTCATGATGTGCCCTGAAGATGGTGTTTGATTTCATTGTATGAGGTACAATGACAATAAAGTAAACTAAACTAATAAAATACATTGTAAAATGAATAGGGTTGAAGGAATTGAAATCAGGCTATCTGTAATAAAATTGAATAAATTGACATTTGGAACAATCAACAATGCTTCACACTTGGGGCTTTGCTTTTAACTTCCACGTTTTTTAGGTTTCAGGGCTTCAGAGTTTCTAGGCAATGCACATAGAGGCCAAAAAGGAAGGATTAGATAAAAGTTCCTAGCAAAAGAGAAAACAGTTTTTGCTATCAAAGTTTAATGCTGAATTGGGGTTCCATTAATGATGATATGAATTCTGGGAGGTGACTAAGGTGTTTCTCTGCTGTTGGAGCAGACTTACTGTTGTTGGGACTTGTAAGAAACTCTCAACGGTGGCCGTGTGGAAAGTCCCTTGTTCTTGGGGACTTGTTTTTCTAAGGTCTTAAACACATTGAATTTATTAAACTGTAAACTCTCAAAATGACCCACCTCTACCTTATGCTCCTGTGTAAGAACAACGTTTAACCATAAGCCAGTATATGTCATTCATGAAGATGTGCTATGGAAAAGGCATAATAACCTTGAAGTAAATGGTAAATCCAAGACTGTGTTTATATAATCCCTTGCTTGCATAATCTGAATGCTCACAATTGCAGTGCTTGGAAGGTGGATAGAGAACCATCGGTGCATGCTTGTCAATGCCTTCAGGAATATTTTCAAACCTGTCCAAACGCTTCTGGCATCAAAGCCCAAGTCTGTTAATTTTCCTGCAATCTTATCTCCCACAAGAGCCGGATCCGGTAATGGATTTTTGAACTGCTGTTTGCTATTAATTGTGCCAACATTCTTCAAACATGGCCGCCTCTTTAGCCATTGAAGTAGTTGTGGTAATAGGTGCTAGATGTTTTTATTGTCAGTCTGGGGAAAGGCTTCTTGAGTATCCTCTGCCTCCTGTCAGGCACTTTGGTTGGTTTGTGCAGGTTCTGGGATTGGAGAAGAACAAACAATCTCCCGCCTGTCCTCTCCGTCCTTCCCCTGATGGGTCAAGGGCTCCTCCTGTGTTGGTGCCTCTTCTTGATGTCAGCCCAGCCTGTTCAAGAGATTTGATAAGCGGCTGCTTCCTTTACCCTTCCTTCCCCGGCAGCCTTTCTGAGAGGGAGGGAGGGATCTCAGCCATGACAATACTCTGAAGCGCAGAATGCTGGACACCAGCTGGCCGGTCCCTGTTAGTTGCCATGTTAGCCTATTCGTCGTGGGCCATTGAGCCATGACTTCCTCAAAGGCCAACACTTGTATCCAGTTATGCAGGGTATCTGGCCCCGGACCTGGCAGGTAAATGGTGCACGGAGGGGGAGTTGCAGAGGTGAGGGCTTCGGCTGACTGCTTCCTCGTTCCTCGGGTGTGAAATGCAGAGATCCCACAAACACATCAGGCTGGACTGTGCGATGGCTCCCAACCTTCCCTCCTTTGTGCTTGCAGAGTACAGCCGCTTTGAGTCCAAGATCCATGACCTCCGAGAGCAGATGATGAACAGCAGCATGAGTTCGGGCTCTGGCTCCCTTCGAACCAGTGAGAAGCGGTCCCTCTACGTCCGGTAAGCATCGTCGAAGGGCCCCTCCAAATTGACTCTCTTGTTACTCTGCTGCACTCAAGGTCATCTCGCCTTCCCTTCCCCCAGAAAAAGGGGCCTCGTGGGGCCACTGGCTGGGAGTGCTGGAGCTCTACAGCCTGGCTAGCAGCCCCCTTTGCTTTTTAAGTTGGGACAGCCAAGTTTAGCCCCTTTTCAGTCATCGCCCTTCTGACCTCGGCCTGTGACTCGGCCGCTTGCTGTCTCTGTGGCTTCCATGGGGAGCGCTGTCCTCAAGCGGCATGGCCTCCCTGCACCCACCAGAGCAAGGCATCGGACGTGGGACACCAGTGGCCTCCTTTGGTGGGCACGCCTGGGTAACTGGTGGTGCTCAGAGCCCACACGGCCTGTTCGACCAAATCCTTGCCACGCACAGTTTAGCCCCACGTGTTGAGCAAATGCAGCCATGTGAGCGGCTTTGGCGCTATGAATCCTGAAATCGAATTGGGAGAACCTGGATTCAGTTAACCCTGGTCGAGCATGTTGGGCAAGCATTGCCCGGGGCTGGGGGGAGGGTGAAGGGGCTGAGCCTCTTCTGCCTTCTCAACGTAGGAAGGGAGGCAGAGCCTCTGCAGGGCCTCAGCCTTTGGCTTGCTGATCGCCCGGAAGCGGCTCTCTGGCCCTCGCTGGCTGCTTCTCTCCCGGGCTTCGTGAAGGGATTCCGTGCCTGCAGGAGGAGGGGGCCAGCCAAGGAATCCGCCAGCGCTGGATCTGGACTCTAGCAGGCGGTTGGCTGTGCCGCTCCTGCTGGAGCTCCTCGGCCACCCCAGCCGTGGCTACTTACAACACAAGCCAACCCGGTGCAGTTTTTTGGGTCTGGCTGCTTAGCTGGACCGGTGGTCCTCGCAAATGCCTCCCCAACCCAGCTTCTCTTCTTCTCCATGGCAGAGCCATCAGGGTTCTTGAGCCCATCTTGCACAGCACATTCTGGGCTGCTCCTGGGATCGAGGCAGCTCTCTGCAAAACCTCCCCTGCACTGGGAGAGGAGGCTCAGCCCTGTTGGGTGGAGTAGTTTCGGGCACAATTTAGCTGAAACTGATGAAATGGACAAGCTGCCGGTTGTGCTAATTACAAGGCCGGCTAGGCCAGATGGGAAAGGCTGATCCAGCCCCAAACAAAGCCTTCGCCTGCCTTTGTTTCCCTGGCAGGAAGTGAACCCTGCAATGGGGCAGAGGCACAGAACCCTGTTGCGCCCCCTGGTGGCAACAAGAGGAGCTGGCAAAAAGCAAGCCGCCTAGAGAATAGAATAGAATAGAATAGAAAATAGAACAGAATAAATATTGGAATGTAGAATAGAGTAGAGTAGAGTAGAATAGCATAGCATAGCATAGCATAAGGTAGTATAGTGTAGTATAGAATAGAATAGAATAGAATAGAATAGAATAGAATAGAATAGAATAGAATAGAAGCTGGAAGGGACCTTGGAGGTCTTCTAGTCCAACCCCCTGCTCACTTATCTATCATTTCAGAGAAGTGACTGTCTGGTCTGCCTTTTTTTGCAAGGCAAGCCTAGGCCAGGTGTGGGGTATATGGTTGGGGCAAAAGGTGGGGCCTTGCGGTGGGCAGGAGGCAGAGTCGCCAGGAGGGACCTGGATGGAGAGCAGGAGGCTAAGGCCCAAGGAAGGGGACCCTGAGGAAGGGCAGGAGAGCATCCGCCTTGCATCCAGGAGAAGGTCTGAGGTCCAGGCGTCGGTGTGGGGAGCTTTGTGGACAGACAGTGGCCCTCCGTCCCTCCTGCTAACCTGCCTCGTTCCTGGACAGGGCCCTCTTTGACTATGACCGAACTCGGGACAGCTGCTTGCCCAGCCAGGGACTCAGTTTCTCTTACGGGGACATTTTGCACGTCATCAATGCCTCGGACGATGAGTGGTGGCAGGCGAGGCTGGTGACCCCTCACGGCGAGAGCGAGCAGATTGGAGTCATTCCCAGCAAGAAGAGGTGAGCCTGCCGCTGCTGCAGCCCTCGTGGTGGCCACGGTGGGTTTTCGCTGGACAGTGGTGTGGCTTCCCGTGAGAGGGATTGTCAGGAAGAGCTTAAGCGGAGTTTGGGGTGGGGCGACCTGGGCCGGTGTTTTGCTTTCAAGCAGGAGGAATTTCGGGGGGGCTTTGGGCTTTGGGCTGTGGAGCTTCTGTTTTACCGTGCACTGAAGGCCGGAGGAATTGGCCATGCCAATAATGTCTGTGAGGTTCCTGAAGAAAGATCTCGGTGAGGCAGGAAGAGGGACCAGAGAGAGATCCAAGTCACCCTTCAACCCCTTTCTGTTTCTTCACGCTGTCAGGGTGGAAAAAAAGGAACGAGCGCGCTTGAAAACGGTGAAGTTCCACGCTCGGACAGGCATGATTGAATCCAACCGGGTAAGTGGTGCTGATGCTACGTGTGTGTGTGTGTGTGTGTTTGAAGCAGGGAAGCAAGCAGAGTTCCTGCAAGGTGCACTGTGGCCGGTTGCTGCTCAGGTGACGGTTGAACAAAGGATCCGAGTCTGCAGGAGGAGCCTCTCTAAAAGACACACACACACACACACACACATACACACACACAGAGAGCTATGGCATCCTCAGCCTTCCTCCAGCCAAGGCCCAAAACAGTTTCTCCAAGGTCAGCTCAAGGAGTTTGCTGAAGGCTGGGACGGGGAATTCCTCCACAGACTGGTGGGGAGTCTCCTCCTTGTTGTTGTGGCAGTGAAAATGGTCAGTCATCTTCCGCCATCCATCAAGATCATTTCCTCCACCCTTAATTTTCCTCTTGCATCCCATTTACATGTAATTTCCATGATTTCATTTGAGGGGCAGCTTCCCTGACATTGATCACCATTGTCTGTTCATTTTAATTTTTCTTGCATGCTTTAAACTCCATTATTTTTTGTCCTTTTTGTTTCTGTTCTTTATGTTTCCTTCTGTACCCCTCCCCTTGCATCTTCATCTTCTTCACAGTTGATCAAAACGAAACGTAAAAAGAGTTTCCGTCTCTCTCGAAAATTCCCCTTTTACAAGAGCAAAGAGAACTTGGCTCAGGAAAGCAGCGGACAGGAACGTAAGTAGCAGCTGCCCTGCTCGGATTCTCTTGGGGAGACCCGGCAGCTGCCCCAGCCCTGTGAGGGGAAAGGGACCCACGGCTTCCTCCCTCAGGGGGCTGCCTGGCCCCAGACCCAGGTGGCTTGGCGGAGCCTGAGCATGGCGTGGCCCTCAGTGGCTGGGAGCAGATGCCGGGCCAAACGGTTCTTCATCCGAGGTCAGAGGCAGCCAGGAAGGGCTGAGCCCCAGGTCTAGAGGCTGCGGGCTCCTCCCGGCTTCCTTGCTCGGCTTTGCCAGGCTCACTAAGAGGCTCTCGGACTTTGATTGCAACGATGGGCCAAGCCTGGAGTCCTTCACTCTTCCTGAGGGGCCATATTGCTCTGCGGTCTCCCGTAGCCTCACAAATGGCCCCCGCCGAATGTCTTTGGGGCAGAGCTTGGCCCCCAGGGGCTCCCGGATGGCAGCCGGGCTCATCTAAGGCCTCAGCAGCACGTCTCTCTCTTTCTCTCTCTCTCTCCTTTCCCTGCCCAATAACTTACGGGTATTACTAATGACGGCTGCACATTGCACAATTTCTACAAAGCGACTGGTGACGCCCTTACAAAAGCAGCCGGTTTTGTGTGCTTGCTCTCCCTGGAGGGCAGCGTTGGGCTCTTGTGCCGTATTTGCAGAGCCAGCGGCGCCTGCGTCTGAAGCCCCAGTGCCCTCTGGTTGGTCTTCCGGGCCTCATCTTTTTCCTCGGCTCCCAGCCGTCCGATCCTTTTCATCGGAGTTGCTGGGGTAGAATTTGGAGCTTCTCCCTGCTAAGCAATGCCGGGTTGCAAAGCTATGCTCCTCTCCTACCGTTGGCCAGAAAAGCAGCCCAGGATTAGGATGTGAGAAAGGGCAACTCCTCTACACGGTTACCTGACTACCAGGTGCTGCAAGACCCGGGCAGGGGCTGAGGCTCTGCGAAGAGGGGGCCACAGTCAGAGCCAAGAATAACTCAGCCCAGACTCTTGGGAGCCAGGCGGTTCTGAGCACCATCCTGCCTTTGCATTGTGCTCTGGGTTAGGGCAATTGCAGCCGCGTCATTCCAGGAAGGTGAGCGCCTCCCAGCCGTGTGGACAAATGAAGGCTCAGCTCCTGTGGCTGTTGGACCATGGGATTGGCTGAGAGGACGAGCAGACGACCATTTGGGGGGGGGGGGTGATCCTTGGGCTTTGGTTGCTGAGGTCTACCCTGCTCTGTATGGGTGACCTCCCCTTAGTAGCCCCGGCCGGGGTGGCTGGTCCCGGAACAAGGGACTCGGCTTGGTGCTGCCCAACCCGTTTAGCCTGGTGCCAAGAGGCCAAGAGCTTTAGCCCTGATCCTCGCCAGGCACTTGGGGAGGCCTGCCTGGGTGCCGGGGCTTCAGCCTGCCTCACTTCCTAGAGATCAAGCTCAAATGAGGAGGTTTTGGGACAGCAGATATTTGGAAGCATTGGCCACGAGCTTTAACTTCACTTGCTGTTGCAGCTTTCAGCCATTCTGCACTCCTGTCACTAATGCCGTCCTGGCCCTGTCTCTCTCCTCTCTCCTCTCTTCCCCACTTTCTCTTTCCTTCTCTCGTTCTTTTCTCCCCCCCCCCCACTTCCTCTCTCCTCTGGCTGGCTGTGAATCAGGACTTCCCTGGGTTAAGTGACGATTATTATGGTGCAAAGAACCTGAGTAAGTGGAACTTCCCGGCACACCATCCCTTGTATGCTTGAGACCGGAAGGGGGTTGATGGGACACTTGGCGTAGATTCAGCCCCTGTGAGCCCAGCCTCCTCGTGGTCACTAGACTGGCCGTCTCCTTCCAGAAAAGAGACCCCTTTCGGCAGGGGCTGATGGGTCTTGGCAGCCTCTTCCTGGGAAGGGCTCCCCAGCAGTGCAGTGAGTTGGCCAGGAGAAAGGCCGGCATCGTCTTGAGGGCCAGCCAAGGAAAAATCTGGCCCCTGATCAGGTCGTTGAACTTTGCCACGTTGTCACACAGTGTATGTGTGGACTCCTTTTCTCCCCTGCTGTCGCAATGGGCACACCTCCGTTGGGCAGCCCTGCGGTTTCTTTCCTGCCGTCCGTTTGCTCACCGATATCCCTCCCCTCCTCTCTTCCCTTCTCTGTCGCTTCAGAGGCAGGGTTGTGCTCTGGGGGGAGAGGGGGGCAAAGGGGAGCTGGCTAGGAACAGGGCTGCATGTCTGTGCTTCAACCCTGCGTGTGCCTGAGCTGCTGCGCTGGGGGGCCTGCTGCAGAAGGCGGCGGAGGGAGAGAGGTGGTAGCAGCACCTGCTGCCGTCCTCATTTGGGCAAGCAACCCACCACCCAAGTGAAGCCCACCACCCAGCTGGGCTCCCCAGTGCTGGTGGCCCTCAGCCCCTGCTGGCATCCCCTGCTGTCAATCTGTATTAAACCTGGGCCTCTTTCTTGGTTGCAGAGGGGGTGACCTCCAACACCAGTGACAGCGAGAGCAGTTCCAGTAAGTGTCCCTGGTTTGTTCCAGCCTGACTTTCCTTCTGGCTTCATCCCAGTGCTGGGGTTGGGGGGTCAGAGCTGCCCGTGTCTCCATCCCTTCTGAGGGCTGGTAGCTCTTTTTGGTTGGGACTGGAGCAAAGCATAAGTCAATCGGCCAGGTAAAACAGGTTGGTTTCAGGTAGCAGAGACTAAGACCTGGACAGGATCCCCTTTCCCTTAGACATGTACTCATCCAGGTGACTCGTGCCAGGCCAAAGGTTAGGCAAGGGGCTTTGGTCCTGTTTCCTTTGGGGCAGAAGCTGCCAATGTCTGCCTGTCATTTGATCCGATCTACCAACTGGGGAAGAAAAAGGTGCTGAACTAGAACTCTTGGTGTCTCTCATCTTTAGGCCAGACTGGCTGGCTGCTATAAACGGGGCTTCCCTGGGAGTCGGTTCCCCAAAGATTTTGCTGAGTGGGAAATAGGCCTCCAATGCGGGGGAACCTTTGCTTCTTTCTCCCTGATTGCTCAGGCCAAGTGAAAATGTCAGGGAGGTGGAATGCCTCAGAAATGAATAGTGTTGCCAGTTTGGCCGTGAGGTGTGGAGTTGTTGCTGCGAGGCCAGCTGATTCTTTCCAATTCTTTCAGAAGGACAAGAGGACACGATTCTCTCCTACGAACCTGTGACAAGACAGGAAAGTAAGTTGGAAAAAAGGTGGATCCACCGTCTTCTTCCTGGAGGGCAGCTCAGCCCTGAGATTTCTGCATTTAGCTTTGAACTTCACAGCTGAGCAGAGACTCGTCTCCAAAACTTCTCCTTCCCTTTTGGACTGTCTTTCTAGTTCACTACGCCAGGCCAGTGATTGTTTTGGGGCCCTTGAAGGACCGAGTCAACGATGACCTCATCTCAGAATTCCCACACAAGTTTGGATCCTGTGTGCCTCGTAAGTGATGGCTTCCTTGTACTTTGGGGGGGAGGGAGATTTAAGGGACACCGAACGTCTTCCGAAGTGATGCGTTAGGCCCTGGGCTCCGGATGGTTGTGTGGGAAGAGAGTTGAGTGTTCACATCAATCAGATAGTCTTTTTTTTTGCAGCAGCAGTTAAGGTCAAGATCATGAGGGCATCGCTTTGGCCCCACTTTCTGAACCACAGAAAAAGCCAATGTATTTTCTTTCAGACACTACCAGGCCACGGCGTGAAAATGAAGTTGATGGACAAGATTACCACTTTGTGGCCTCACGGGAGCAGATGGAGAAGGATATTCAGGACAGCAAATTTATCGAAGCTGGGCAGTTCAACGACAATCTCTACGGGACCAGTGTCCAGTCTGTGCGGGCGGTGGCTGAGCGGGTGAGTCTGGCAGCATGGACTTTGCCATCCTTGGTCAAAATACCGCTGGGCCAAGTGGCATAATTCAGTCCATGAATGACCTGCATTGCATCCCCCATCAAACCAGCAGCAGATTCTGGTCCTGGCTGGGCTGTGCTGGGTTTCAGGTCAGCTTGTTTGAAGCTCCTGTTTCAGGCAGGAGTTGATGCATCTACACTTAGGGCCTTAAATCACGACCTCATTTAAGCTCCAAGATAACCGAAAATTAACTTGCCAGCCAGTAAAGTCTGATGGCGTCTCCGCTGCTTTGGGTTGTGGTCCCCCTTATGAGTTTGGGGTAGGGGCAAAGCGAGGGCTTGAAAGGGCTGTGCAAAGGCTGTGCAGTAACGGATGCCCCGCCCTCCTCCAGGGGAAGCACTGTATCCTGGACGTGTCGGGCAATGCGATCAAAAGATTGCAGCAAGCACAGCTGTATCCAGTGGCGATTTTCATCAAGCCCAAGACCATCGAAACGCTCATGTGAGTATCACGGAGGTTTAGCAATTGGGTTGCTTTTGTTTATTCATCAAGTGTAGGCCCCACCCATCTCACAGTCTCTGGAGGGCTTGTTAGCCAAAACATCGATTCGCTTACCCAGATGCCACCTTTCCGGGGTAGAGCAAAACCCGTTGGAAGAGGAGGCCAGGAGGTGCAGCGGCTGCCGGGTGGAGGGGCTGCGTTTTCAGTGATGGGGGCAGGTCGCGCCAGACGTCTCTGGAGGGAAGGTTTAGTGATGGACACGGGGAGGTGGCTGTTGGGCAGCTCTTGCCAAATGGACCACGGTTGTGTCAGGAATGGGCTTTTCGCCCACTTAGTGCACCCAACTCCCTCTCCCGGCTTTTGGATTGACAGGACGGTTACTTGGCTGCAGGTGGATTTAAAATCTACTGTGGGATACTTTTCCCTGCACTCAGTGCCAGGAATTGGCCGTCTTGGTTTCTCTGCGGCCTCCACACCATCCGTGGGCTGTGAACTTGCTCCCAGGGCCGCAGGCCTCCTGCTTTCCCTCCACCTGTCTCTTCAGGTGGAGTTGAGGTGACAACATGCCCCAGCGACCCAGGAGCCCCTCAGAGAGCTGAGGAAAAGTTAGATTTCGGACAGTGGCAGAAACAGAAGAGCTCCGGTCGGGACAGAGGCTTTTGTCCTGAGGCTTTGTTTATTTTTGCCCCGGCTGGGCCTGCAGGGAGATGAACCGGAGGCAGACGTACGAGCAGGCCAACAAGGTCTTCGACAAAGCCATGAAGTTAGAGCAGGAGTTTGGAGAGTACTTTACAGGTGAGAGTTCTCGTGGGTTGTGAGCTGTGTAGTTGCCTGTTTCGCAACAGGAATTGGGAGGAGTGTGCAAAACAGGTTTTCATATAGACAAAAATGGGGCGATAATGCAAGATCGGTTTAGTTGCTTGCAGCTTCTAAGGAGGTGGTGAAGAAGGAAAGAGGGCCCTTCCTGTCTAGTAAAGCACTTCTCTTTCCCTTCCATAGCCATTGTACAAGGAGACTCCCTGGAAGAGATTTACAGTAAAATCAAACAGATAATAGAGGATCAATCTGGGCATTATATCTGGATCCCGTCCTCTGAGAAACTGTGATGTCCCCCTCCTGTCAATCAACCCATTAGAAGATCAGCGACCCTTCCCCCGTCCTCTGCCCCGGAGAGGGAAGGAGAAGAGCACCCTGTCCCTTTTCTAGGTGGTTGACAATTGCGTTTTCTAGTCCCATTTTTCTTTTCCTTGGGATGGACCAGTCTCCTTCATCAAGTGACTGTCCCCACCATTCCTGCATGGACTATCCTGTTGCTCCCCTAGAAATGGAGACAAACCCTATTTGAGAGTTTTTTTCTGTGCTTTTAATTAAGAAAATACATCAACTGTTGAAATCAGAAAGCGAGAGGCAGGAGGTGGCCGTGGACAACTAGCCTCAAGAGCCACTGATGCGACACGTGGACAGTTCCTGCCCCTCTAAGTGGAATGGAAACTGGCAGCCTGTCAACTTTACCAAGAAGAAAAGGCAACCGAATGCTTTTATTTATCTAGATATGTAATTTTATATATATAATATATGCTCTAAATATATACATATATATGACTAGAGAATGTTCTGAATATAGTCATATATATATATATGTATACACATACACACACACACACGAGACTAGAGAACACGAGGGGGCTGCTGGAATGTTCTTTGTTAGCGAAAGAATTGCCGCCTTGCCTCAGCCATGGGGACAGAAAATGCTGTGGAGGTGAAGTTCATGGTACGGAGCGTTTTGGGGTGCTGTTCTGTGGTTCTTCCAAAGCCGACTTCTGCATTTGGAAAGAGAGAAGCCAGCACTGGGATTACGGAGCAAACAGAGGGCCTGGAACCGCGTAACAAGCTACAACAATTTATTTGAGCACGCAAAAGCAAAAGGATAATGCTACATATTAATCGCACATTGTTTTATGTCACCTGATGTGTTTGCATGAGGTTTTTTTAAGCTGCTGTTAAACCAAAATCATGTTTGTGTTGGTGTGTTGGCTTTTCATTATTCCAAGTTTTTGATTTTAATAATGAACTGAACGGGTATACAATCCAGTTTTTTAACTTATTTTTTAAGATTGTTCCATTGTAAATAGTTTCCAGACCCAACCTACAGACCGTGCGGAATGAGCACAGAGGCTGTTCTGTGTTGCAGTCGGGTCACTTGTAGAGACTCCACCCCACTCCACCAACTTGTCCTGGGGAAGAAGAACGTGGAGTTGTTCCGTGCAGTGGGAAGCGGGTTGCAGCAGGGGATGTGAAGAGAAGCTTGTGCCTTGGAGGGTCACTCTTTCAACCATGCTTTCAGTGGGAAATTGACTCGAGAACCTGGGAAGTCCTTATTCTAGCAGAATTGTGCCAAATTCTGGTTGCAACACTTGAAGCCCTTCCTGACCAGGCTAATCCTCAGAGGCTCCGTGAAGAATCGCACCCTCCGTCTTACTCTGTGTCTCCACATGATCCTCGTTGCAGAGAGGGACCCCGGCCTTCCTTGCTGCCAATGACTGCTGGGAATTCTTCAGGATAGCCCAAGGCAGGGGCAACTGAGAACGCGCTCTCTGTGTGGCACAGACTGTTCGTCTTCCGTCGACTGCGGCTAGCTGCTGTAATGGGAAGCCTTGATTTGTGGTCATGTCAAGTGTGTAGACTGTAGGTGCAAAAAGAGTTTTCTATTACTGAACAAGAGAATTAAGTTGGATTTGTGGAAGTTCTGGGTGGAGTTTTCAGGCCTTGCTGGGTGGGTGCCAACCCCCTTGCCCGTGGGCCAGAGGAGGAGATTTGCCCACTTTTGCCATCTTGCCCCAATCTCAAGTTTGAAAGAGAGGATTGTGCCCATCTCGTTTCCATGGAGCAAGAGCCACGGCTGCTACAGGAGGAGAGATCCGAGTTGCCTTAGTCCCAGTGCCCCGGGTGGGACGGGGCCTCGGCTTGTAGCAGGTTGGTGCTGTCTGCTCCATCGCTGGTAGGTAGCTGTATCATTCATTGTGTGATTTGTGCACGGCCTTCATTGTTCAACATGGGTGAAAACTGTCATCTTGTGGAGAATCATTCTGGTAAGCGAGAAGCCATTCCCACATCAGCTGTGTGGCAAGAGCCTCAAGAGGAACTTTGGGAGGAGCAGAGCTGCTGCGGTCCACTGGTGAAGAACCGGGAGGAATCCCTGGCGGGAGGATTTGGGAGAGCTGGTGGTGCAAGACATGTTCTGAAGAACCGGACTATGCATCAGTAGAAACAGCTCTCGAGGTGGCTCGTCTCCCATGACTTTTATTTTGTAATAGCCGGTCACTGTCTTCTAGGCTCATGGAGGAAGGGCCTGCCTCCTCCTCCTCCGTGGCGTAGCTGAAAGTATCCAATCATGACACTAGTTGGTTTACCAGTGTTTCTTCCAAGGAGACATATATTTTTAATAAACGAACATTGCAATGAACTGCTCTGTGGCTCTTTTCTTGGGAGGGGTTCTTGTCGGGCTTCATGGGCCAGAAATCTTAATCCAGAACAGAGGCTTCCACCATCCTCATCACAGCCATTCATTGGTGCCTTGATAAAATTTTGGAATCTTTTAAAACTTTTGCTGGATTTTTTTGACTTACTTTCTACTTTTAGTGGAGTCTCTCTTGAACCAGTCACTACACAATGAATGTCGTCCTTGCAAAATTAGAAGCTGTGACAAGTGCTGCAACGTAGCATGGTTGTTATTCCCCTTGCAGGGCAGGTGTGTGCACAACCCAGTAAACGGCCACCTACTCATAGCAACACAATAGTCTCTGGGTGCTTGAGGAGCTGCCTTCATGAGATTCTGGGCTAGGCATATGTGATACACTAGATAAGGAGCTGAACTAAAATTCTGCTCCATTGATGGAGCCTATTTTGTTAGAATAGCCTTGAGCGTCTAGGAAAGAATCACCAGCAGAAATGTAATTATAAAAAATACAAGACAAATACACTGGTAAACTCCTTTATTCCACTTCATGTTTGTGAAACATCCTCCCCTGAATACAATCCCACGTGCCAGGGACCACCTGTATGCAGCAGCCAGTTCCAGTTCAGCGAGGGCAGCTGGAGGTGGCCAGGGTCCCCCTCACTCTTCTGTGGAATGAGGTCTCTTTGCTTTGTCCAGTTTGTCCAGCACCTCACTGTAAACACTGATCATCTGTGGACAAAGGTCACCCCAAATCCTTTAACAATTCAGCGTGATGGGCTGAGGGGGGCTGGGCCGCTCAGCCCTTCCATTAGCTGAAATACCCAGGAGAGCTGGGGGAAGCAACGGGCACAAGGACTATGAAATGCCACCTCTCTGCAGTTCCTTGGACTCCTTTCAAAGAGCTGCTTCAGAGGGGGCTGCTGTGGCTCTTGGGAAAGGACACCACCTGCTTTGGTTTCAGGGTGAGGTATTTACATCCCTGAAACCAACTTTTGGAACCCCCCTACTCCCCACGGGATGCTCAGTCTCAGCAAGCAGTTTCCTCCCCCGGCCATGCAGGGTAGACCTGCCGTGTTTGTCCTCCTTTATGATGGGCCATTTCATTGCTCTGGGTGTGATTAAGTCCTCTACTTGTCCGCCCACCCTCACCTGGTCCTCGTAGCTGTTCTTCAAAGTCCCCAGGTAGGCCAAGAATCGCATTCCTAGGCCACACCATTGCTCTGCTTCCTTGTACTTGCCGGCACAGTACTGGTATATTCCTGTGTTCCACGCTCTAGTCATAAGCCAGATTATCTCCACCTCTGGGAAACCAGCCTGTAGCGCCTGCTAACATTCCAGTGAACACAACACAGTTTTTAGTCCAAGCTTAGTTTTAATGAAACCAAGATGGGCACAAACACGTATGGCTGTATTTTGCTTTTACACAGCTGGGTACGTGAAGACACATACACATAAGCTGCCTCATTTAACTGCCTGGACACAAGTGGGGCCGACCGAGAGAGTCTTGTTTTCATCCACCCGAGCCTGCGACGTTAACAAGGCAAGCCAGGCAAATGTCTTTCAAGAGTCCCGTCATCAAAAGAATCTGCATGATACTAACTCTGTTGTCCAACAAGGTCAGAGCATCTTCGAAATAGGCCCAGGCCTCCTCCAGCACACAAAGATCTGCCTCAATTGGGCCGGAGGGCAGGGAAAGGTGGACCAAGCTGTGCAGGCATTTGCTGATTGTGAAATAAAATGGCAGGACAGGCCTGAGGTCAGCACCTGTGAAGTCCCTTCTTCCTGCCTACTTTGCAAGGCACCCAAACCTCTCGCTGGGTCACCCCTGTCCAGCCCTCCCCTCACCCCAACTCAGGGGGCCTTTCTCAATCGGGAAGGTCCACTCCAACTTTTCAGAAAGAAGGTCCTGAGTGAGGAACGCCTCCCTGGGCTTTTTTCCTCGAGAAGAAATAGTCAGCATTTGATCCACAACAGCCGTCCTCTCCCTCTGCCTGGCCTCCCCACACACACCCAGCAGCTTCTCAGCTCCACTGCTTACCTGTAGGTGGCTATATCCACTGATTCACCTTTCCTGAGGAGAGTCAAGATCCTCCCGAGAGCCCTCTTGCACACGGAGGGATAGTGAGCAGGAGATTCCATGGCCAGCGCTTGAGGAAGAAGTCATGAGAAAAAGAGACACTTTTTGAGCTGCTGCTGGGCACCTGCCCTTTGACCACACTACAGGGCTGCCGCTCAGAGGAAAAGCCTGCAAGCACAGCATCAATGGGTGGGTAATCCCAGGAGCTTCACTTCTGCTGGGGCAACAGGTGTCTTCATGGCCTCAGACTCACGGAAGCAGCCGTTCTCCTTTGAAGCAGCTGCCTTGGAATGCAAGATTCCCCCCAGGAAGGGGGGCGGGAGCAGCAGGCCTGGCTCTTACAAGCAATGGTTTCCAGAGTCTTGATCTCCACCTGTGGAAGCGCCAGCACTTCGTCCAGCAGGCTGGACACTGCAGGAGAATTCAGCTTGGCACTGGCTTCAAACTCATAAAGCTGTAATATTGTATCTGTGGGGTCTTTGGGGAAATCCCCTGTGGAGCAGAAAACAAGTCCCATTTTAGTAGCTCACCAGCCTATGAAGCCATTAGAGGGGACAACACCTGCCTGGTTTCCACTAAAAGATCAGCTGTCTCAACTGCATAGCTTCGCTTGGAGGAAGGCTTCGGCCTCACTTCTCAGTTGACACTCAGGTTCTGGGCTCAAAGGGTTGCTTGAAAGGGTTCAAGGGACTCTTGCCTGAAACAGGCCTGCACTCCTGACAGATTTCAACCTCGGGGCAACCAACATCCCACTGCCATCAACTAAGGCAAACAGGTTTCACTGTTAATTTATTTTGGAATTGTAGAGATTCTAGCTCACCTGTTTGTTTCAAGATTTTCCAGATTGCTCTGCAGGACTGGATATACTCGAGGGCCTGAGTCAGTAGTTCAGCCTGCTTTGGAAGCCAACACACATTTCAGGTAAATTGCACGTGAGAGCATCCCAATGTTTGTTGGAGTGTCAGGGAGAATGCATTTCCTGGTTTTTTGCATACATAAACTTATCTATTGATTACCAATGCCTAGATGATGTGTTTGTTTTTTTTCATTTAAATGTTCTGCAAATTCTCCAGAGAAGCACAAAAGGGTAGAATGAATACAGGTTTACGATATAAAATGTGAAGCGCTGGAAGCATGGCTCAAGTATCAAGTACTATTCTCATTTCCAAAGACAATCAATCATTTCTATAAGGCACTTAATCAGAAATGACACCAGGCCTTTCCTGAGGCACCAGCCCTAAAATACAAACGTTAACATTTATATTCTTTCAAATTCTACCTCATCAGCTGGCAGCAAATTGCTTCGGCTTATGTCCAGATCCACTGCAGCAGCCATGAGCAGGCATGTTCTCTGAGCGAGCAGGACAGCTTTATCAAGAGGACAAAACTGGGAGAACTGGAGCAAAAGGTATCAGGGCAGCCATAATTAGTTCCTGGACTCAGACCAGTCATTGCTGGCCGGCTACTCATCAGCCGGCCAGTGACGAGACACGAATGCGAAGATAAACCTCAAAAGTAATGGAGCAGGGCTCCTCTCAAAAAGAACTTTGCACAAAGAACCCACATTTGCAACTGCAAAGACGTCAAAGAGAATTTAGGGAGAAGCAGCACATACCTTGAATGATAGTGTAAAGAAATCTCTCATCACTTTTAAGCCGCCCTTGCACCGCACAGCCAAGTTCCAAGCTCATAAAGCAAATAAAATGGATTGTCAGATTTAACAGCATCACCAGCGACAGTTATGACAATTCTGCTTTAGACAAAGCTTTTTTTCTTCTTTAAAAGTCACAGATTATTTCTGCATGGAGATTACATGGGGATTCCTATTATTATGAAAGAATACCCCTGCTTTTTAAATACCCTTCTTTCTTTGATCCGCAAAGATACATTCCCCAGCTCCCCTTCTTGGCATGTACAAGACAAAATGGTCATGTGAACAAGCTGTCTTGAACACCTGACCGAAGATGCCCACCGCTGACCAGCGCAAGAAAACCTGATTACTTGCCCTCCTCCTTGTTTTGGATTACAGGCCACGCCCTCAGTGCAGCTGCTTCTGTGCATGAATGCAGAAGGTGTGTGTGTGTGTGTGTGTGTGTGTGTGTGTCAGATGGCATCATTTTACACAGGAGGGAATGCATGCATCCCTGATGTAAGTCCCCCCCCCCGACAAAGCATTTCCATATTATACGTTTTGTTTTGGAAGCATGATGATGCAGGGTGAGGGTGGGTGCCACATCGTGGCCTACCTATCTTTCTGAACCACTGAGCTTCACTGGCCCTGATTTCCAGCAACTCTGTTTCCTCTTGGTGCAGCTCATCAAGTCTACGGTGAGCTGGAAGAGACTAAGTAATGTTAGCAACAAAGACGAATTTAGGAACATTGTACATTCTGACTGGGACTTTATAAAGCAGTTGAAGGTCTCTTAGGGTCCTGAAGAGATGACATTCTCCACTGCAGCTCTTGCTCTGCACTTAGTCAACAGACCCAAAGATCTAGCTAGTTTAATACCTGCTGTCAAGTATGATAGGAGGGACTCCGTATCTTTAATCCTAAAATAAAAAAGTGGGAGTTATTTAACATTTCTAAACGATATTAAAGGGAGGAAAATAAACAAATAATAACACTAGTCTTCTATGAGGGAACAGAAGCATGACTACAGGAAGGAAGAACTAACACTGGCGACAGGAAGGTGAAAAAGAAATTCTAGGCTCAGTTACTACGTTAGTGACAGTTCAAGATAAACACAGCTAAATGTTTATATCCTTCTATGCAGTTCCAGGTGCTATTTAACTTTTTCCACTAACCAAAATCTGAGTATCCACAATTATTAGAAATGTAACTCACATCTCCTCTTCAGATGTCACTTTCGACAATACCAGTCGAATCAAACACCTGCAACAAAAGCCAATCGCACCATGTGATGTTTAGCAATCACATAATTTAAAACCTCCACCTTCCTTCAAAAGTGACTCTCTTTATTTTTAGCAATGTTTACTGACTTCAGAGTCTGGGTGCTCCTTTGCTGAATCACTCCAGCACAAAAAGTCCACAGCTAGTGTTGAACCAAGATGGCAAAATTTTAATAATAATTTGGTATAGATGGGCTCAAATTCAGGAGAACTAATTTAAGAGTTAAGTTTTAAAAAATGAATCTGAAACAAGATTTCATGTAAAGCAAATCCTTCCCAGATATAAAATGAGGGCATTTTAAGGAAATATAAAAAAGTACCGGTCTTCATATTTTGACAGCAAATTATGAAACAAACAGCATTTATATACGTTACTCACTTTACTGCTGTAAGCGCTTGCTGGCAATCCTGCAAGTGTTGAGATAAATACCCCAAGGCTTTAATAGCCATATCCTGTTGATCATTCTGAAGGAGAAGCACTTTAATTAGCAATATAAATATGAAAAATATAACTTCAGTATGGTCTTGTTCTACCTGAACACAATGAATGTCACATTTGAAATACAGTTCGAACATGATCAGGCTGAAAAACCTGATCCCTATATTTGGAGAATCTTAATTCAAAGCACAAAATGTGGAGCAAATGCTAATGCTGAGACACCATGAGGACTAGAACATCACCCTCAGCTCCATTGTCTTTCACTAATTTTCTTTCTCTCTCTCTCTCTCTCTCTCTCTCCAGGGTGGTCATCGTAAGTATCCAACTAAGGATACAGTATCCCAATTTTGCTTATTTCCCTCTTCCCATCCCTTCCTGAGCTTTTGCTCTTTTTGCAAATTGCCAGCCTCCTGCAGAATGGAATGCTCTGCTTTTACCGACTCTATATACATTTTTCAATTCAAAAGGACAAATGATAGAGATCCCACCAGCCGTGAGGATCCAATCTGTACCTCCAAGGCAAACTGTGCTGCTAAGCTCAGTAGGTTGGTCGCCATAGATCCTTCCATGAGTGGTTTGCCTTCCGTGAACTCTGCAGCCGATTTCTCCATTGCTACAAATGCATCCCAAGCTTAAAAGGCAGACGAGAGACATTAATGGCATCCTTGACTTGCTCATTTAAACATGGATTGATTCTTCTGAATCAAGCTCTATTGCCAGTTACTCTTCTGGCTTGAATCCTCAATTATGTTTAATTAACTGACATATATGAGAAAGATCTATATTAAAACAACATGCAGTAAAATATATTATGTATGTCTAGGAAAATTACTTCATTTTTCATGGCTGAAAATTTAAACCAGTAAGATTGCAGAAAAATCATATTCTGTAGTCTGTCTTTCTGAATATACTTTTCTTATTCTATGTATTTTTCCTATTTATAGTGCCCTTTATTCTTTTTACCATTTTAATAGTTTCATGATCTATCCAAAGAACCCTAAATCTGGTGATCAAGAAATATATAAAAGCTACATAGTTAAATACATTATTCAAATAGGACATATTAAAGCTCATGCTGAAATATACCAGTAGCAAACTGTTGAAGGTTATAATGTATGCCCAAGTCATTCATTTAAAACCTAAAAATATTCTACCCCGATTCCAAATATAACAGTGGTGTAACTAAATCACTACTATTTTTCACACTCTGATAATAGTGATTAGCATCTTTTTGATGACATTAATAACAACAAGCAAGCAAGAGGGATTACCAAAGTGACAGTGTGCTACCAAGAAGCATTTCTGCTCTACGTAGAGGGAACAAAATGCCCTAAATTCTGAGATGACGTGTCCTGGACAGCCAAAGGTTTCTAAATCTGGAACGTTTACATTCTTTCTGTTGAAGCCCTTTGTGTAATTTGCCACATTCTCTTCAAAATATAATTCTGTGCAGAAAATATCATTTGTGAATTCCACTTTATGACAAGAGGTGCTTGTCTGACCTTTAGAGGGCAAAGGTGGAACCAACAGACTCTCTCGTTCCTTGCCCTTAAACTGATGGATTACACATTCACTGGCCCAATAAAAGCACCAGGGGGTTTACCTTTGAGGGTGTTTTTCTCCAGGACTGCTATTTTATAAATATAGAAGTGAGTGAAGATGCTGTTTGGGTCGTATCTTTCCGCCTTCTTGACAGCCTCATTAGCCTTTAGGTAAAAAGAATCAGCAATAGACAGATAACCGATTAATAACAAGTATATAATTAGTATCCATTAAATGCTAACATTTCTGCAATAAAAGGTTCATGTTATCATATTATGTTATATTATAATGATGCCATGTCACATTACATTGAACAATTACTGTAATATATCCCAAATGAAGCAACAGAGTAACTCTTGCACTGTCAGGTTAATACAGTCACACAACAGTTTCTCTTTTTCATTTTTAAAGTCCTTAGGTTCAACTGGGACAATAAAAACAAGACCAATACATTCTCTGCTGACAAGATGAGACGAGAGTCCCAGCAAAGAGGATGGCTTTGCTTCTGCAGTGATGCTGGCAAGGGAATTGTCCCGCCGGAAGCTTTGAAAGAAAAGAGGAGTTGGCAAGGCTGCCCCCCTCTCCTGGTTCTTCCTAGAACAGCCAAGGGCCATGCAAGCATTCTTCTTCCCTAAGGAGTCTGAAGTGAGGGACACATTGTGTGCCGTCATAGTGAGCACTGCAAATCATGCCAGAGACATCCTGAGACAAATGAGGCAACATCTGCCAGAATAGGATGTTGCTTTGGGCAGGGACAGGCTGCATGACCTCTGGGTCTTCTGTAGCAGACAACAAGCTTAAGAATACGCCTCGGGAAAAAGCCCACTTTACATGAATTAATATTAAGGTGCTAACAACTCCAGCCAAGAAACAGATGGATTTGATACCCTCCGACATATCTTCTCCTCCTTGTGAAGATTATGGGTTTCCATTGCAGGTGATGACCAAGGTGAAGCATATAAGCCTGACGAAGATCCTTATCTACAGGTATAAAGAGAGGCCCTGTTCTCTGGGGCTTCCTGGAGCTCAGCCTTCAATATTGAGTAGTAAAATGACACCAATTCCCCTCCCCCTTCCTTCAGGAGGAAACAGCCCCTGATTGCAAGCCCTTGTCGGGATTCCTTCTCTGCCCAGGGAGAAAGTTAAAGAGGATACAAAGAAGAAGGAATACCTTGCCAGGCTCTTTCAAGTGAAGATAGCAGGCAGCCATGTTCCTGTACAGTTTTGCCAGGTTCTGCTGCTCCGTCTGCCCAGATGCATAAAAGCTGAGAGAGTAGTTGTACCACTGAAGGGCTTCGGGGTAGCTCTTGGACTAGAAAACAGCAACCGGGTCTTAATGTTAGACATGCTCTAAGCACGTGCCTGTAAAAAGGCAGAGAGGCGGGTTCCTTTCTCAGACCAGGAGAGAAATCCCCAAAGTTTCTTATTTACTATGTACATTCATTAAAATTAGTTACCATGAGCTTAATCAGGCACCCCAATCTCAGTGCAAAGCAAGGGACAAATCTTCAAGACAGAGGATGAACACAACATATGGCAGATATTTTCACACTATTAACCACTTGCATAGTTATCTTCAGGAGTTTGGAATATATTAAATGACAGGTAATGAACACTATCTATTTACTCTATAATATTATCAATAATCTGAATTAGAGGCTCTTGGATTGCAACTTTAAGGTATTATCTGCATACGTTGAAAAGGATACGCTGACTTTGCTCAGAGGTAATAAGAGGACAAACCTCGTAATTCTTAGCTGCTCTGTCCCACAAAACAAGGTGTAAACGGCTGAGTATTTCCGGAGGCAGCTGCTTTCCTGCGCTATGTGCTAGGAAGATAAATTTCAGAATTTCACTAATCCTACAAATCTGAAGAATGTCTACATGTCTAACTATATTGAGACCTAAGTTCATCTTTGACACCTAGCAATACTAAGCAAGATTTCACCTGAGAGCTCAAAATACTGCTACTAACATTTCCAGCACCACATTTCAAAAGTGGATTCTTTGAATCATGATTAAAAGTTGGACAATTTAAAGATAAGCTTAAATTAATCTTAATCTTAATTGGTACATAAAGTTACACAATTTTAATCAACATGAAGTTATAATTGCTGGATTTCTAAGCTGAAAATTTCAAGCAAAAGAGGTTTCTTCCAAGTATCTACCCTCGAATAGTATAATTAAAAGCTGGACCCTGACCTGCAATGGCATCTTCAATCATTCCCTTGGCAAGGGGCTCCTTCATTCTCTGTAAGAGTAGCTCGATATGAAAGAGAAGGACTCTGCCGGCATCCAGGGATCTTTCAAACAGCTGAGATGCTGATTTCAGAAAGTCAAATCCGATGGCTTCCCTGAATGTACATGAAAAGAGGTTGGGCATTTTGAAACCAGGGAAAACTGAGAGAATTCATATATTTATTTCTCAGTAACAGAAACCTGATTCCTCACTATGTTGTTCTTCCAGAACAGTCATTAAGACACAGATTTCCATATCAAAAGCTTGCTGGAGCACTCTGACAGGAATCAAATTTTGGGTCTGTGCATAGTACCTACAATGCTGCAATCGTGCTAATTGTAGGCCTTTGGCTGAAAACACTGCTTATCCAAATTGTGTCTCTTCAAATCAATTTGAGCATCGAAATGAAGATTTATTCGTTGTCCCTTTGTTTCATTCATTCCCACCTAGCCAATGCACCTGCACCTATTGCCTACATCCTGCTACTAGGTAACTCTGGCACTCTGTCAATTCACTTCCCTTTATTGCAAGATGATAAATCATAATTATAGAAACAAGTTTGCAGAAAATTAAGAGTTTGTTAAAAAAAACTCACAAAGAAAATACATTAGATCGATGTCCTTAATATTCCCTAAATACTCTTACCATGGACACAGATGCCTAACTGTGTCCCGGAGGGCCCTTCAGTCTTTATACCTTTCATGTTCAAGAAGCAACCTTGCAGTGTCCAGACAGATCTCCAGAAAAACCTCATGCTGCAGAAGTTCAGTGACAGCTGGAAAGCAGCAACAGCAAGGTTAGCGTGTTCACTAAAAGGGTGTGTGTATGGAGGGGGGGAGGCAAAGTACAAGTACTTGTTTTATACAAAAATGACCAAATAAAAAGTTATAAATTTAATAATAAAATTCAACATTTATTATGGCAAAAAAAAAGAATGACCAAATAACCAATGGTCTGAGAGCCCTGGTGGACAGAAGCTCATCGGGATAATTTATACTGTTATGCAGTAGGAAAATACACCCAATAATCTTTGCTTTTAGAAAGGAGGAAAGGAAGAATTCACATGAGTAAACATGGACGCTCTTTGTAAAACTCTTTCAAGGGCTCCTGCATTAGTTTAAAGTTCCTTTCCTTTGTTTAGAACCAAAATAATAAATCAGCTTAATTTAAACCTGCACAAGTTAAAGTGAAGCTGCTACTGCTACAGGCTAAGAAACAGTCCAGTTCTGTTAACCTCCTTCTCTGTTACGACTCAGATATTCTTTAGAGTGGTAAAGTTGATTTTATGCTGAACACAGAATAATACCTTTTCTAATATCTTCATCCGATGCATCACCTTTCAGGAGAATTTTAATTTTTAAGTAAAAACCAGCTGGATGTAAATTCTCCTGTAAATTGAAACATCAAGATATTATTTGACACTCAAACTATTTTTAACAGATTCGAGGTATTTTTAACTAGTTGCTGGGGCAGCACAGCCTATTCATAAAGAATGTCAAACCTTTTCATGAGTGTTATAGAATAACCTTAAATATCATTAGCAACAATTTACCAGCTATTGCCAGATTGCCAGTTAATAGTTATTGTTCCTATGAGATTTATGTCCCATTTTTTCCCTTTTGGAAACACAGGACGGTGAGCCCAGCAATCTTCCTATTTCCCCCCAAGAGAATCCCAGAGGGGAAATCCTTTGGTCCAAAGGCACCCAAAAACTTCCCTGAAGAAGGATGGACCTGAACCACACCAGTTAACCACGACAGGGTGCTTAATCTACCATTTGAGTGCCTCAAAATCTTTTAACTCAGAAGCCTCATATCTAAAAAGTTATAAATCCCAGAGACCTCAAACCGTTCTCATTTTAAATAGTAAAATATTTTATTTTTTTTTTTTTTACATAATTTTGAATTAAAAAAAACCTATTAGGACGAATAAACTTCACTGGCCTTAATTTTATCAGATGCATAGAGATGAACTGAGATTTGTATGCATACTACGCATACATAAATACGTCATGACTATATGGTATACATCAGATGAAGGGGATTGCAGCTCACAAAAGCAGATATCTTTTAACAAAGTTTGTTGGAAAAGGTACTACTAAATTATTTCTTCTTTTTTATTGCTTTCCTCTAGGTATGTAATATCTTGGGAATCATTCCACTGATTGCAAAACTCTTAACCAGAATTAGCCTAGCCCCGAAATCAACCTCACCTCATTAGCCATGATGATAGCCTGGAGAGCTTTCTCTTGATATTGTTTATAATCCCACTCCAAATAGACAGTAGCTAATAATCGTAGCACTTTTGCCTATAAATAAAATAAATATTTACACTCAAAAGGCTGAGAACTGGAGAAAGGCAATAAAGGTCATGTATCAATAGTTCTCACACTGAGTGACCAAGATTACAGATGATAGATTAACAGATATTCTCCAATGGATTACAAAGATTGCTCACTTGCATTTCTTTACTGATTGAAGAGTTTTTTTGCATCTTTCCAATTTCATAGCTGAGGCTATTTAATAAAAGAAACAGAAAGGATTCATTGACCATGGAGGGGGAAAAAAAAACACTTGATTAGTAAAATACCTGCCCTAAAGATGCATTCAGGAGGATGACCCGAAACATGCCAAATGTCCTGGCATTGTGGGGTATTAATTTTGCAATGTTATTATTTGACACACTGCACCTTAAACACTTAAAAAATATACTGGAGGTCTTCTACTGTAAAGCTATGAAAGGAACAGAACAGAGTAGATGAAGTTTTTTCCATTCGGGGTGAGGGGTAGGATATAAGAAGTCTTCAGGCATATCTCTATATTATACACTGCACTAACGCTCACAAAACAGTCTTCTCTTTCAAATATCCATGATAGAACATGGTTTTTTGGGGGGGCAAATAATCACTCTAATTTGTATTTTAAAGCCAGCATGCATGTATTATGCAGGCATTTGGAGAGACTGCAACAGTTTTCTCTCTTTAATCCAGAAATAAATCATATGTACAAACCCTGTTTAAATGGCACCTTATTATAAGTAAATTACATCTGCCAGATTTACATAACTGAATAGTGATGATTGCTTTATTTGAGAAAAAGAAAGCTAGAGTTAAGAGAATTCTGAAAGGAGCAACATCCAGAGTTTCTACTTTTTTTTTTTTTTGCATCAAACCACCTGGGCCCTTCAAATACATTTATAAAATTACCTTAGCCTTGACTACCTCTGCAGCTAGAAGAATCTTTAAATCATGGAATCAGATAAATGCTTGTTTTGAATCCCAGTGGCTATACACAGGGCAGAATTTGACATTTTATTTATTGCTTATCAAAATATTACCTAAGCCAAAAGTAATAGAGTCAAATTACCTGAGCCAAAAGGAGCTCTGCTCATATATCTTGAATTCATATGTTTCTATGCCAAAGTTATAGCATAGGAGAAAAAGGTAACAAACCTGTAATTAAATTAATTAATTTTTGTCAGTTTCATAATTTCTGTTTTAAAAAGCTAAGAATTAACCAAGTTTATTTTTTCATAGCTCTGAAGGACCAGGGCAGTACAACAGAATAAAAAAGCATTTAAGATCTAATCTCTGACCTCTTTTGGCAGTCTTATCAGGATGTCTTTACACCGCTGAACACGCGTGACTGCTTTCTGAAAATCTGCTAAAGCAACTGCCTAAGAAAGCAACATGATATGCTAATGAATTGCTTGGATGACACATGGGCTCCTTTTAAATAAATGTTTAAAAATTTAATACAATTTTGCATTAGAGAAACTCTCACAAAATGATATATCAGATTTAGTAGCAATACGGGAGGCAGCAATCCAACAAATTGTAGAATATATTTATTGAATATAGAATTACAGAATTCTATTTAACGTAATATTGTTACTGAAAAATAACAATATGGATAAAATTCACTTATTGCCATCATGCTGCTGCAATGAATTGAATTATTTTTCAAACATACAGATTCAGCCTGGTAAGACAGAACTTTGAATATATCTTTCTGTATGCCAGCTTTGTGGATATTCGCCTCAGCCTCATTGCTGTAGTCCTTGTTCAACTGGTCATAAAGTTTCTCTAGATCCTGTAAAATAAAGCACACAATAAGGTTAAAATACATGCAACCACTATTATTATATCACCTACTAAAAACTTACAAACATTGGAAAGCCTTGACTTACATGCAGGGCAATGTCAAGGAATTTATTTGCAATGGCAGGTTTTCCAACATCCACCCAACCTTTTCCAGTCTTCATTAGCATCTAGATAATAAAAGATAAAGGCAAATTTAAAAGGAATCAGAAATTGGCAAATATAGCAACTAGATATAGGTATTTCATGTAATCTTTTAAAGACTTTTAAATGTAGCTGCTTTAGGCATAATAAACATCCTCACGTTATCTGTTAAGGTTAGACTATACATCATGCTATCCTATTTCTACATCACTTCTCAGCTATCAGTTTGTTTAAACCTTTGGTTTGCAACCAGCCAAAACTACTGTCAATTTCTCTTGGACACAAGAATAAAAATTTGAAATGTATTGGAAGATAATATTCTTCTAACATTCTTGAACCTTATCAATTCTTTAGCATTTCAGGAAACAGAAGACAAACACAAATAATATGTGGACATAAACTTTATTACCAAAATTTGCCTTCGTATCATCTCCTCGTTTGGATTACTCACTTTACAAATCATCATCAAGTTGCAGGCTACATGGCGTACTAGAGAAATGTGCAAAGACATTAGCTGTTTCAATGTTCAGTGAAAATATAGAGGATAAGAAAAATATTTGTATGTGGAGTAAATGCAAAAGGCATAAACAATATGAAGGGAAATACGTTTGAGAGCGATACATTCTGTGCTCAGTGCACCATTTCCATTTGTTCTGATTCATTCACTCCAGCATCAACTTCAGAAAAAAAGTATAGCAAACCCTAATGCAAACCCCCTCTGTCTCTGACTCCCTTTAGTGATCACATTAGAAATAAAATATTCTTATATTGCAAATACTGTGATTTAATGGGGCATAGAAAGGTAGATTTTCAAGAAAATAAGGATGTTCATGAGAGGTTATGAAGAAGCTAAACAGAAAACATTTTACTCATTTTAGTAAATCAAAATATTCTTGCTATGATTTATAGCTGTGAATTCAAACTGACATTTAACTCTTTGCATATCAGTGATACCAGGAGCTGATTTTTTTGCAACAGTCCAATTCCATAAGTTAACTGCACTTTCTTCAACCTGTAGGGGAGAAAAACAAGGATAAAAATTGAAAACCCTTAAAGTTCATAGAATCATTTAAATAGAAACAAAATAGCCAAAGTATTAAAGCTATGTAGTGTTTATTTAACTTCATCATAGGACATTTGGAATCCCAGGGAAAGGTAGGAAAACAGAAAGAGGAGCTAGTAGTGATCACTTTACAAAAAAAGTAGAGATGGACAGGAGATGGCCTGGCAGATGCTGGTAGACCACTCACTGGCTAGTCTGAGATGATTCAACAAATATAATTTAATGAGATTTTTTAGACCGTCTCTCTTCACTCTGCTCAATTATGCTGAGAGAAAGGCTTGGGCTAATGCATAGAAGCTCTTCTATACCTTTGGAGATATGTGTAAAAACTGAATATTAGCACACCAAATGTTTGTAATCAGATTTTTTTGATGGGCTACTTCCCTAAATTTTCAGCCTGTTGCCTCTAATGAATTACTACTTTTTTTTTCTCTCTCTCTCTACCTGGGCTTTCTGATTCTCTTTCCACTTCTCTTTATTTGTATTTTCTATCTTGCTGAACAGCTTCTCAATACTGTCTGCTATATCAAACAATGTCTCTTGGTTCATCAATTCTTGAATTAACTCTGAAAGATATAACAACATCAGAATAAAAAGAGGCAGCAAATTGTTTTCAACTCAGACAACTTAAAATTTCTCGTTCCAGTAGCTAAATAAAATGCCAGAGCCCAAGGATGTCAGTTGATGGGGTTTTAATCCTAAAATATTCTCTTCAGGATTCAGTATCAGGGGTCATCTTGCCCTTGCTGCAAAGACTGCAGTGTAGTTTCCTTCTCTTATCAGAAGCCACCTGGACAGAAGTGAGTCAAGAGAAAATACGGTGCAATGGGCAGTGATGGTCAGGAAAGGATAGATGCCATCCTACCCAAGTCTGATCAAGCCCACCCATGATCCTGAAGCACGTGATGCCATCTCCTCAAGCAGCCAGGTTTCTGTTAGGTAAGTGGCCTTCTCCTGAATTTCCCAGCAGCATTGGGAAAAGATTGCAAGGGGCTGTCCTTTTGGAAGTTTATACCTGCAAAATAATCCTACAACAATCCCTTAACACACTGCCTGCTAACAAGGCTGGGTGGGATAATGGTGTTGACAGACACTCCAGTTCTGACCTACAGACTTGAATTGTTAGATTGAAGTCAGAGCAGAACCAGAAATCTTTTGAATAGCAGGTTTGAAAGAACCTGCAGAGAGAAAACAGTTGATAATACCCCTAAAGTTAAATATTTCATTGCTGTATGCAAAAGTTACCTCTTATTTCCAGACTGTCACTTTCATCTTCCATTTCTGCTATGTAGAATAACAGGCCCTTGAAAAGAATTTTTAACAATCTTAGTTGTTCTAGTTCATATTTTAATTGATATCTTTCCCACAATATCTGTTCCTGCTTTGAGCATCCTCCAGTCTTTGCTGCAATGAGGACCAGCTTTCTGCTGACCCAGCAAAGGCTCTTTGGGGGTGCTTGAGGATGCCCAGGTGGCCATGAAGAAGGAAACGCTATGTCCATCGGTTGCCCTCTTGCAGCCCTTTTCTGGCCAGCCAAACAGTACTTGACTTTTACATTGCTTGTTCCAGCCAAACTGTCTTCTTCACGACCTACTTAGCAAATCTGTCTTGAGCAAACCCTACACTGCCCTGTCTCTCTGGAAGACCCGAGCATGTACAGAATGCCTCCTTCTTCCTGAAATGCCCCAATTTTAAGGTTTAATTTCCAATGGCCAAGCGACCATTAGGGGACCTGAGGGGAAGAAATACACTAATAATTAAAACCCAGGCAAGAATGTACTTTTATAGGAGAAGTTCATCAGCAAACTTTTATTTGGAGAACAAGCTTTATATTGTATTTGCTACAAGGTTCATTAAAAAAAAAAAAAAAAACAAGAACAAGTCTGACAACCATTTTTATCAGAAGGGGCTTGGGATCACCTTTCCTGACTAGCCAATTCAATTAGAAGGTGTGAGTTTTCATGAGCTGCAGATTAATCCTCACAGATAAAGTGTCTAGAAATGTTCACACCTTTTAATCAAATTCTTCCTCATATTTGGCCACTCTAACCAGTGTTTTTCAATCTTGGCAACTTTAAGAATGGACTTCAATTCCCAGAATGCCCCAGCTGGGGAGTTTTGGGAGTTGAAGTCCACTCTTGTTAAAGCTGGCTGCCAGAGTTGAGAAACACTGCCCTATAGACTCCGCCAAGGATTTAGATCGGGCATGCTTCTGCCACTGCACCTTGGATGAAGCTAAAAGGAGCCTTTCAAATCAAGATTTCTCCCGAAAGAAAAAGCCCTGACTGACACAAAAACGCTTGCCAGGGGCCGAGAAAATGGCCGCCTAATTTTCCCGCCAAATGTCGCCACTCCGCCCTCCTCTCCGCCTTCTGCGCGAAGCATGCTGGGAATATCGAGGCCGAGCCTTTCGTGCGTGTGCCTCGCCGCCCAAACTACAATCCCCAGCAACCCTAGCGGCGAAGTCGCTAGAGCGGCTCATGAGGCGGCTTAGGGAAGGGGAAGCGCTTTTCTGAGTGACAGGCGTTCGAGCCAATTGCCGTTCGGCGGAGTTGTCGAGTCTGAGGCCGCCTGGCTCGCCATTTAAGATGTCGGGGTTGCTCGGCGCCAGCCTGAAGATGCTCACCAGGGACTCGTACTGCGACCTCGGCGCATATGTGGAGCAGTTCTACAAGGTGGGTGTGTTTGGGGGGAAAGCGCTCGTTGGACTCGAGCCCGCGGGCGTTCTGTACGTGGTCGGCCGGAGACCAACTCTGGCCCCAGGAGCCCCTTCCCGGCATCCAGAGCAGTTCTGGTGCGCTTGGGCTTGTCCAGGAGGGAGGGGGAGATCCTCCTCCTCGCCACCCTCATAAAATAAGAGTAGTAATGCTAATAGCAGCCGCCACCGTGACTGATCTCTTCTGCCTCTTCTGCCTGTGTTTGCCTGACCCCCCCCATGAGGTTCCAGCCCCCCCCTTTCCTGGGCGCCTGGGGGGGGGGTTGCTCCACCTCAGCTGCTTTAAGAAGCGTGGAGAACTACAACTCCCAGAACTCCCCTGGCTGAGCCGGCCTCTGCACTCTGGGTGGGAGCTGGCGGTGGCTGATGGGGGTCCTTTGCTGGGGGACCCTTGCAGGGGCGGAAGGAGCTGCAGAAAGAAAAGCTGAAGGACTCCACCACCCTCTACGTGGGCAACCTCTCCTTTTACACCACGGAGGAGCAGATCCAGGAGCTGTTCTCCAAGTGTGGGGATGTGAAGCGCATCATCATGGGCCTGGACAAGAACAAGAAGACGCCCTGCGGGTTCTGCTTCGTAGAGTATCCTTGGCCTGCTGGGGGTGGGGTGGGGGTGGAGAAACACCTGGATGGAAACTCATCACGGAGAGGAGCAGCTTGGAACGAAGGAGGAACTTCCCATGGGAGAGGACCATTCTGCCACCAGCAGCTGTGGGTGTCCCAGCCACCTGTCTGGAATGCTACAGGGTCTCCTGCTTGAGCAGGGGGCTGGACTAGAAGACCTCCGAGGTCCCTCCCAGCTCTATTCTGAATTGGAATTAAGATGGCTTCTGCCCATTCATGGCAGCTGCACCCAGAAACGGGCTGCTCTTCAGGACGGCTCGGTTGGCTTCTTCTGCCCCGCAGCACCTCTTCATGCCAAGGGAATCTTTCAAATTTTGCTCTGTGGTATTGTTGCAGAATGTGCTGGGCAAGAGAGCTCCTCATGGGGCTTGTAGTTCCTGACTGGAGGGCTGGGAAGCTTGTTTTGCACCAGCCATTTCTGGCCTGGTTGCTGTTCTCTGAGGGAAGCAGGTTACACTCTGTGACTTGGAGCCAGATCCTGTGAATCTTTCCTAAAATAATCCTCCAGATACTACACAAAAGCTGAAGCTGAGCACGCCATGCGCTTCATCAACGGAACCCGGCTGGATGACCGTGTTATCCGGACAGACTGGGATATAGGATTCAGGGAAGGCCGGCAGTATGGCCGTGGCAAGTCAGGCGGGCAGGTAAAGAAGGGTAGCTGGGAGAGGACTGTGCCTCGAAGGCCCCACTTCACCAAGGGTCCCCTTCCTCTGGAGACTATGCTGAGCTGTGGGGCTAGATCCCAGAAGCACTGAAGTTTATATGTTCTGCCTTGGAGATCGAGTCATCCAAGGACAGGAACATGTACCTTTGGATGTTACTTCTATACTGTGTAGCCTTCCCTCACCTGGTGGTCTCTGGGGATGTTGGGGTGACATAACTCCCCAAATTCCTACATCTACCCTTTATGGGAGGTTGTCCATCCCCTTTTCTTTGGGAAAGGTTGCCCTTTCAATGCTTACAAGGATGGAGGCTTCATCCACACCTGAGCTCTGCCTTGTTTTCCATGTAAAGTCCTTGAGTTACACGATCCAAAGGAGGCTGCATCAGGGCTATAGAGAGAGCAGGAAAGGAAAATCTGCCAGTTGCGAGCTGCTTCCAGGCTGGGCTGCTTTCAGAATGTGCTTTGCAAGCTTCTTCCCGAGTGACCTTCCAGGGCTGGCTTTCACAGCCCCCATCCAGAACTGAGGGTAGCTCCTATTTGATAAAGTCTGGGATGCAGATAGTTCAGTAGCTGGGGTCAGCTGGATTTTATCTTGGTTTTTCCTTTCTCACTCTCCAGGTAAGAGACGAGTACCGAAAGGAGTACGATGAAGGAAGAGGCGGCTTTGGCAAGATTATCCAGCAAGAGTTGCTGAAACAGTAGAGGGGAATTTTCATAATTTGGATGGAAGGCAGGGAGGAGAACTAAGCACAGCTCATATCTCCCTGGACACCTGGATAGAAGGGAGGGAGAAAGGGCTGGCTCTCTTTTTTTTTGGCAAGGTGTAGTTTTCCTCACCTGCCACTCTTTTTATGCTTATCCTGGCCTGACTTGGGATATGGCCCAAGGGGGAAACAAGGGGTGGAAAGAAATTGGAAGCTCAAAAAGCCATTTCTTGTTTCTTTCCACTTTTCCTGTATGCTGTCATAGTGGTTGTAATGTTCTGGGGTATATAAACTGTCCTTAATGTTTAAGGGGACAAATAAGACTGGAATAAAAGTGTAATTGGTCTGAAGAGACTGCTTTCTTGGATGTACTGTTACCTTCTCAGGCAGACCTGTGTAGAGGCATAAGTAGTGTGGCTTGGGGTAGGAAACGGCGCACCCGAGGATGCCCATGGCAACCCACAGAACCTAATGGCTTCAGCGGGCCTTTTGTCTCTGGTTTTGTCTGGATGCGGCTGACTGCAGCTTCTCAAATGAGCAGCAGCCCAGGGCGGTGGGCTCGGAGGGCTTGCAGAGACTTAGGGGGAAGGAAAAGGCATGCCAGGAAGGGGGCCCTGCTGCAATGTATACATGCTGAAGTCGGCACCCAGGAAGACTGGCTGGGCCTTGAATTTGTGAGGGTGATTTTGGAGGGAAATGTTTTTGTAGATTCCAGGTCTGGCCAGCAGGAGGGGCTATAACAAGACATCGTCTCTCTCTCTCTCTCTCTCCCCCCCCCCCCCAAAATCTATTTTTATTGATTTGTCAAGCAAGTATTCAAAAACAGGTATAAGTGTGAACATGGTTATGAACACATGAAATGGATAGGAATAAAGCAGAAAGAGTCGGACAGGGGCGCTTCTGCCCGCCCCCTCCAGGCCTCTTCGGAAGGGGGTGAGGTCAACGGCAGACAGCTTCTGGTTCAAGGGCTTGGGATCGTCTCCAGGCGACGGGCTGGGCTCAGCGCCTGGCTTTGAGGAGCAGCAGCGGCTCCCCCGGGACAAGGGGGTCCCGGGCCTGGCGCTCCGCGTTCTCTGCCTTCGGGATGTTCCGGGGACGCGCTCCCTTCCTTACTCGGCTGGTCCATGGTTTCAATGGCACGGCAGGACTTCAGGAGGGAAACCCGGGCTAAAGGGCCGGCAGATCCCCCCGGAGTGGCCTTCGAAGGGGCGATCCGGACTCCCCAATCCCCGTTTTTGAGAAGCCGCCTGTCTGCCTTCCCTTCCCCGGCTGGAGCCCAACGACCGGAGCGCCGCTCCTCCGCCCGCCTCTGCCACGCAGATCCCAGGTTGGAAGACGGAGGGCCGCTGCCCGGCTCCCGTGCGACAAGAGCTCCTAGCGCCCAGCCGGGAGGCGCTTCCATCGGGCAGCCTCGCCCCCTTCCAGCCCGCGGCCCGGGGGAGCCCGCCTGGAGGAGGCGGTCGCTGGCGCTCGGCCCGCCCCTCGCCCGCCTTAGATATCCCGCACGCCGTCGCTGCCGCCTCCCTTCCTCCCTTCTTCGCCGGCTGCCGAGGAGCTGCGCGGCCGCGGCTGGTGAGAGGCGGCGGAGGCGGGCCGGGCGGGCGGGCTTGGGGAGCCTCCCCTTCGCGCGCCCCGTCCGGCGGGCGCCTGGTTGCAAGCCGAGCTCCGGGTTGCGTCAGCGCTGCCGGCGGAGGGTCAACAGGTGCCGCTTCGCCTGCCCGCGCGCCCCCCGCCCGGCTCCCAGCAGCCTGGCGCCGGCTCCGCGTCTTTCCCCGTCTTGCTCCGTCCAGGCAAAGTTTCTGGCTTCTGCTGCGTGGAAGGAAAGGCGCGTCCCAGCCCGGGGCTCCTCGGGACTTTCCTGGCAGCCCGCGAGGGAAGCCCCCGGGCAGGCGGGGCGGGGAGTTCAGCCTGGCCGGCGGCCCTGCGCCGCTGCTTCCCAGCTGGGCGGGAAACTCCGAGCCTCGTAGCGTCCGGCTGCTTTTCCCAGAACCCCGAGAAAGTCCCGCCGCGGGAAAGGCTGGCGGCTCCCTGCCTCTCCTCCTTCCGAGCCTTTCCCGGCTGCTGCGGGCGGGGGCCGAGGGCGGGAGGAGCGGCCCCCCTCCCGGACTCCAGTCCTGCCGGCGAGAGTCGGCTGCTGGGCGTCCGGTCTGCCTTGCTCTCCCGGGGATTCGGGCAAGGACCAAAAGGGGGAAGGGAGACCCTGTTAGGGGGCCGAAGAGCCCCCGCAGGCCGGCCCAGCAACGTCGCTGCAGGGGTTGCCTGCCTTTCATCTCGGCTTCTGGTCCCGAAAAGAGCCACCTGCTCCTTGTGGCCTTCGACCTGGGAGGGCCTTCGGGGCACAGCTCCCCTTTCAGAGCCCAGCGCCAAGAATTGGCAGGGAATCGGGCTGGGCACGTTAGATGCCCCCCTTCAGACGGGCCAGGCCCAAGAACCGCTCTGGAAAGGGCATGCCTGGCTGAATGCAAACAGGTGTGTTCCTGCGCTGAATGTTAGTGCCTCGTTTGCCAGGTGCTGATTGCTGGATACGAAAAGGGAGCTGCGGGCAGGATGCTCCTTTGCAGGGAAGGGGGAACCAGGAGGCCCCAGGCCCCATCCCCCATCCCTTGGCGCAGCTGACTTCATTAGTGGTGTCTGACAGGTTGGGCTTCATAGACCTGGGCTTGGGAAGGGCTCGGAGCCACTGCAGAGACATGAGAAGCAGTTCCCGTGAGAGACTCTTCTGGGTTTCTGCATTCGTGGCGGTCCCAGGCCATGCTGGGTGCAGGTGATTGCTGGAAAAAGGGAGCACCAAGAGGGTCAATGATACCGCTTGGCTGCAGGCATGAAAGCCGAAGAGAACTAGGGGGAGGGGGGAGGCTGCTCTCTTTCGTTCTGCAAGAACCCTGAAATATTCAGGCTTGGATCCTGGTCTGGCTGAGATGGAGCACCAGCCTAGCCTTCTCCTTTCCCAGGTAGGATCTTGATTTATTTGCCGTTCCTGTCCCTGAAGTCTGGCAGCCTCCGAAGGACCCCAGAACAGTTACATAAAACGAGACTAACCATCAGATCACCACCATGGCACCCAGACAGTGCAGACTTGGTTTCATAAGGCACACTAAGCCATAGATTGCTTACCCGTAGCTTGTTTGACAAACTGGTTTGGCTGGTTTCTTACCCTGTGCCTGCCAAGCCATCGAAGCGTGCCATTGTGGGCACCCAGGAGGACCTGGTCAAGGGATCTCACCTCCGGAGAATCACCTTCTAGCCCACCTTGGGCTCATCCTTCTCGTTACTCTTTCCTCTGGGTCCCGGCTGCGCTGCGGACAGCGGGGGATGGGGTTGGGCATGCCAGGTGTCTTTCTCCCTGGGTGGCCTCTAGACAAGTGTGCCAGGCTCGGGGGTTAGGGGGCAACCCTTCCTCGAATCGTCCATACCCAGTTGGGCAACTGCATGCACAGCCATTAGGGGGCAGAGAGGAGGCCGGCCAGGCAGCCTCTCCCCCAGCTGGCTGATGCAACCCGTGATGCAGCCTCTGCTCGCCATCTGTCTCTCTCGGGACCTTTGGCCGGTTCAAGCTCAGGGGCTGATGTCCCGCTTTGCAGCCTCTGCTTGCCAAGAAGCTGCTGCTGAAGCAGGCGCCGGGCAGCTCTTTTCTGCCAGAACTGGCAGGTCTGAGTTGGCAGGGTGATACCCCCGTCTGTCACATGGGCATGGAGTGGTTCACCAGCACGTTCCCAGCCAGCCCCACGGAGAGGAAGGAGCCCGGGGAATATTTAGCCACCCTTTTGGAAAGGGCCGGGGGAAAGAAAGCCAGGGGCTGTTTGGGAGAGAGGACGGGATTAGGGGTGAAGGCTGTCCCATAGAGCAGCACCCCCCCTAACCTTATGGGCACCAGGGAACGGTTCCGTGGAGGAAAGTCTGGTTTCGCAGGCTGCCTGCATCTCATGGCTTCGCTTTTTTGCACGGCTGGCATGCCACGGATTGGTGCTGGGGGTTTGGGGGGCCATTTGGGAGGAGAGAGCAGGGGTGCTTTTAGCTGCTTCAGAAGGGAAGAGGGAGAAGAGGCCCTTGGCCTGGAGGAGGAGGAGGAGGAGGAAGGGCCATTGAGGGAGGGCCAGTCATGTGGTGGCACATTCCCTGCTTCAGGAAAGTTTGGGGCTGCTCCCTGCGGCCCTCTTGGACCTGGGAGATTGTCTGAGTTGGAGAGCGTGAACTGCGCCACCAGCTGCACTCAAAACAGTTGCACTCCGGTGCTGCTTTTCCTCTCGCAAGTGCTTCCCCTCCCCCCCCCCGTTCCCCAAAAATATGCATCATTTTCTAATAAGTTACGGCCGGTGAGCAGGAAGGCATAAAGAGCCACCTCCCGTGTCCCCATTTCCCTGTTGGGACTCTTAATGGGTTGGCAGCTGTCAGAGCCCTTCCAGGCGTCTGCCAGGCTGGGCGAAAGGGGGCTGTGTTCCTCTTCACTAATTTAAGGAAGAGAGAAATGGAAAAACTCAAAACCTCCTACAAAGAAAAGCCAGCCTTTCCTGCACCTGGGAATGCGTTAAACGCAAGAGAGGCATGGCAGGCCCTGCGCAAAGTGATTTCTCAGCATACCGAAGCCCCTTTTGCCTTAATCTGCCTTTAGAAAACAAGGAAGGTGCTGAAGTGACTCGCCTGCCTCTTCCTGGCCGGGGAGGGGGCAAAGGGGGGGGGGAGCTCTGAGTGCAGCCCTTCCTGCCTTGCCAGGCCTTGGAGATCAGGAGTCTGGTAAACCAGGAAGCCTCTTCTTCCTGGGCTGCCAGCCTCTATTTCCCCTTCTTCAGACTCCCAGCCTGGCCTGCGTCTGCCTTCATTCCTCCAGCTTGTTCCCTCTGCTTTCCCCCTGCCAAGGCCACCTCATGGCTCCTGGGTGGCTTTTTGCTGGGGGTGGCTTCAGTTGGGCGGGGGGTCTTCCAGACTTATGGAAAGCCCCCGACTGAAGGCTGCCGCAAGAAGAACCAGTGAGGAGCCAGGTGCAGCATGCCTGAAATGCTGGTTGCTGGGAGATGGGCAGGGGGCAGGGGGCTTCCCAAATGTGCCAGTTGGGCACCTGCGGACCCAGCGTTGGCACTGAGGGTGGATCTGTGGCCTGACCCGGCTGGTTCTGCAGATGCCGGACTCTGCGCTCCCTGGGTTGCTTTTGGGGCTGGCTGGGCTCCCCTCGTTTTCTGGCTCAGTGGGACTCTAACAATGAAACCCCAGGGAGGCTTTCTCAGTGGGTGATCCCAGGGCAGGACGCCCGGCTCCGGGGCCACTGAGTGGGGCCAGGGCCTCCTGCTCTCGGAGGGGCCGGGAATGAACATGTCTCACGACGGCCAAGACCCCGGAGCACCCTCTGCATTTCCTGCATGCACAGCTCGGCCTGGGAGGAGTCAGCCGGCCAGGTCCTTCCCTTCCCTTCCCTTCCCTTCCAAGCGGCCCAGGACGTCTTCTTCTCTACCTCGAGAGCTGCTGGGCAGGGGCAGGGGAGGCAGCCCTGGGTGCTTCGGCATCTTCGGTCCCTGTCAGTGCCTGCTTGCCTTGGGCTCCCCCTTCCCAGCGGTAACCTTGGCTACAGGGCGGCTGCTGCTTCTGCCTCTCTGCCCAGCCATGGCTGCAAACCCTTGACCTTCTGCCTCCCTGTTGGCTATTAATAGGCTGGGCTGAGGCTTCCGAGGCTCGGCTGCTACCTGCTCGAATGGCAGTTTGGCTGCTCTTGCGCGGTGGCGGCCCTTATGCAGGTGCTTCGCTAACTGGGCGGTCAGGGAGGTGAGGCAGGTAAGGACCTTGGAGGGAGGAGGTGGGCAGCCCTGTAAGGTTCAGACCCCTCTCCTTTTGGAGCTCCCCCCCCCCGATTTGGATGGGCTGCAATTAGTATCCTGCCCCCACCCCCACCCCCATCCCTGTATAAGCCCTGGAGGCAGCCCTGCTGGGCCAGCCAGGATGCCAAGCAGGCAGGAGAAGCACTCAGGAGGCTCCTCCTTTCTGTCTTCCTTCGCGGGGAGCTGCGGTTTTGAAAGCTGCATTCCAAGGAAGCTTCTCTGCCACCCAGAGGAGAATGTTCTGTGGACATTCTCACGTCCTCCCTGGGCACTCATGGAGAGAGGTCCAATGTTGCAAGCAGCCCTGGCACCTGGGCTCGTTTCCCATTTGCCAGCCCTTCTGCCATGCAGCTAGCTGAGCCAAGCTGGTCTGCTCCCCCTCAGTGCCTCTCCAATGGTCTGGCCGGCCCTTGTGGGTGAAGGATTCCTGCTTCTCCTCTTCAGGGGCCTTGCCTTGCGGAGATCTCCCCAGGGCCCCCTGGTGCCCCTGTCTGCTGGGACCTCGCAAGGGCAGGCCAAGGGAGACCCCTCCTCTGCTGCTCCAGCCCTTCCTTGCTAGCCAAATAGTGAGACGTTGGGTTGCCTGTCCTGTATTTTGGGCTGGCGGTCCCTGGCAGCCCTCTTGGGGATCTGTCTCCCAGCTGACGGGAGTCAGACTGGAAGCTTTGCACTCATTCTGATGAGCTGCGTAACTGGTTCGGCCTTGGCTTATCCGTGATGGCAAGGAATCTCACCTGGACTCCAATAACCAGCCAGTTCCCCTGGCTTGCAGTCTCCATCCGGAAAAACCAAGTCCCCTCCTCCACTTTGATCTGGAGTACCTGGAGCTCTGGGCCTGGCCAGGGAGTTTGGCAGGTCCCCTCGTCTGCCGGGGCTCTGGGGCATCCGAGCCCTCCCGCTTCATGTGGCTGCTTCCATGCCAGATGCCTTTTCAGCCCCTCCCCCCTCCAAATGGGCAATGCAACCTTTCCGAGGGCACCAGACTCCCCAGGCTGGCAGGTTTTGATGCTCAATTGTGCTCCATCACTCCTGACAGCAGATCCGTGACAGGATAAATGAACCGACACAGCTGGGCTTTTGCCCTGCCTGACAAACAGCCTGGAAGTGCTGACTGGGAAATGAAGCGTATAAAAGCTTTGTCTGCTGCCTTTTTGTAGGGATTTTCTAGGGCGTCGGAGTGTGTGATCCCAGAAGGTCACGCCAGGCTTGACTGGCCAGGTGGTGGGAATACTTTCCCTCCCCCACCCATAGCCTCGGAGAGCGGGCTGAGGGGGCTTTTCTCCCTGCGTTCATGGGAACCTCTGGCCAAGGCAGTTTGGGCGCTGTGCCTCGTGGGAACTGTGGTGGGTGCCAGCCGGGGGCCAAGGCTCCGGAGTTTTGCTGGCACAGAGCGGAACCTGGCACTTGGTCCAGTTTCTCTGCTGGGAGGTCTTTCCATTGTCTTCCACTGGGCTGCAGAACAGACGGCTGAGCGGATCCTCTGCAGCGGCCTTGTTTTCCGTCTTATAAGGAACCTGTTGTGAGATCACAGATCCTTATAGCTTCCAAACTCTGAGATGTAAGGGGAAAACCTGAGATCTCTAAGGAGTAAATCTGAGCCATGCAACCCTTGGAGACCCCGGAAGACCCACCCATCTCCCCAGGGATCCTGATGAAGTTAACTGCCCCCCCCCCCAGTCCGAATGGCGGAGAGCCGCTGCGTGTCAGGGCTGGGATGAAGGGGGCCAGGCTGGCGGATGGGATGAGGGCGGGGGGGGGGCAGAGATGCATGCGAGAGACACAAACGGAGTGAGCCTGCTGCCTCTCTTCTTCTCCTTCTCCTTCTCCTTCTCCTTCTCCTTCTCCTTCTTCAGGGGCCAAGAAAGGAGAGGAAGCTCACCAGGGATAAATTCAATTAGTTCAGGTCAGGCTCTGCAATATTTGATTTTGAAACTGGGATTCTGCGTCTTTGAATTGCTGCTGTTTTTCCGGACCTTGCTTATCTGGTTTTTGTTTTCCTCCGTTTTGCTCGCTGAAGAGCTCCCGCCTGGCTCTTCTGCTCGTCCAAGCGTGGTCCCTTATTTCTCAGCTCCTGCAGGGCACCTGGGATGGCCTCCCCCACCCCTGGCAGAGGAAAGAGATGAAGGCCATTCATCTCCCCTGGCTGTCGCTCAGGAGAGAGGAAAGAGCCGCTCCCTCTGGGCAGAGCCATCCATCAGCTGATGGATGGGCCAGGCCCCGCATCGATCGGAAGCACAGCCAAAGGCGGAGAGCCACAGGCCTTTCCACCCTGAAGCCTCATCTTGCCATGCGAGTCACATGCTGGGCCTGACGATGCGCTTGAGGGTCTCTTCCAGCCTGGCTTAGCAGCTAAAGTTTGTTCTGTCGCCTGTTAACTGAAGTTCAGTTGGTTAATGACTGAAGGTGCCTCCCTGATGCTTATTCCAGCGAGCAGCTTGTGTAAACACAATTAATCCAAGTTGTCCTCTGAGGGTTGTTTTTCTTTGCCAACTTCTGCAGGGGCCAGTGATGCATAGAAGTGTAACCACAACTGGGGACTTTTGCCACTTTGGCTGGATGGCTTTTTCCTAAGATGGCGGTCTTGTTCCTGGTACTCTCTCGGCTTTCCAAACGTAGCCTGAAGCCCTGGTTCCTTTATGGTTGCCAGATAGGTGGACGGGGCAGCCTTGGATCTCCGCTCCTCCAAAAGCATCACTTCCAGAGTGATCTTTGAGAGCCTGGACCGGACTTTCTCGCCATTATGGCCCGAGTGGGATTCCTGTGGAATCCACCTGGAGATGGAGCAAGGAGGCTTTTCAGCCAAGCAGGAGATGCCCACAAACAGAGTTGACCCTGAAAGGAGGAAGGGAAGCTCTGGGCAGCAGCCCAGCAAATGCCCCCCCCCCCAAGGCTGGGTTGGGTCTGCACAAGCCTCCCCTCTTGATTTCCTGTGACTGCAGGCCTTCCTGTCCCCTGCTGGCTGACAGGCTCTACTGTTTCCTCCGCCAGGTCCTTTCGGGCAACGGGACGTGCATTCCACTCGCCAGGATGCTGAAGAGAACCTTGGCCAACTTTGGCAAGAAGCTGATCCGTCAGCGGACCGTGGACGTGGGCTCGCAGGAAACGCAGCTGGCCCGCTGCCTCTCCACCGTGGACCTGATTGCTCTCGGCGTAGGCAGCACCCTTGGGGCTGGGGTCTACGTCCTGTCTGGCGAGGTGGCCAAGGACCAGGCTGGCCCCTCTATTGTGCTCTGTTTCTTCATTGCGGCCGTCTCGTCTGTTTTGGCTGGCCTGTGCTACGCAGAGTTTGGCGCCCGGGTGCCCAAGGCTGGTTCGGCCTACCTCTACAGCTATGTCACCGTGGGGGAAATTTGGGCTTTCACCACAGGGTGGAACCTCATCCTCTCCTACATGATAGGTACATCGCCTTCTGCCGGGCACAATGATGGCTGAATGAGGATGTGGGAATGTCTGGAGGCGGAATGCTGCAGGAAGCACAACCGGGGTTTGCTTGTTTGCAGCATGAAATGGGGGATTAGCTCAAGTTCACCATAGGCTCAGCCATCGCTGAATGGTGATGGTTCTTCTGTGGGATTTTTCCTCAGGTAGTCCAGCAAACACGCCAAAACATTAACTCATCAAAGTTGCAGGACAAGCAGCCTTAGAAATGATCTGCAATGTTTTCCAGACCCCCCAAATTGAATCCTAATTGTTATGATGAGGGAATTGTTGAGCCAAGAAAAGGACTCTCACCTGTAGAAACCAGGTTCAATTATCGGCATACAGTGCCCTTGTTCCTGATAAGCAATGATTTGGACCCCTGGAGCTTTCAGGTTGTCTTCCGGCTCTCCCGGTGGGCTGGGTTGGAGGGCACCAGAACAGGAATGGCAGAAGCTGTTCAACAACAGAATTCTGCTGCTTTCCTTGGTCTATCCAGCTTCACGCAATGTGTTTGGGTTGGTGATTGAAATAACCCCTTTTTCTGAGTTCGCACAGCAGGTGAATCAGAGACTGAGGGGTCGTTGGTACTCTCTCAGCTGGGTTGCTTTCTTACAGGTGCTTCATTACCCAAACCAGGTAACCTCATCAAGTGCTAGGCAGAAATTGGCCCGCAGGGCTGAGTTGACATGAGATGCTGACTCACTCACCAAAGTGGGCCTTTTGCCCAGCGGGTTAAGCATGTTCCCAGCTATGCTGGGCATGCATTGAGCATGTAAGCATGGAGGACTATTGGTTTGGGAAGGAGGTGGGGGTCTCTCCAAACTTAAGGGCCAGGCGTGTGTGTCTTTTGAGCCCTTCCACCATCCTCTGCTCCCGAGAAGGGGCCAAAGCCCCCCCCCCCCCCCCCCCGACTTGCAGGGGAGATGCAGGCCAGAGATTTGCTTGAACTCACCAAGATGCCATCTTGCCCCCTCAGGGACAGCGAGTGTGGCTCGGGCCTGGAGTTCCACCTTTGACCACATCATTGGGGGCCACATCTCCACTTTCTTCCGGAACCACACAGCTTTGCACCTGGACAGCGTGCTGGCCGAATATCCCGACTTCTTCGCCCTCTTCTTGGTGCTGGTGCTCACAGGTGAGGCGCCTGAAGTTGCCCTGCCAGCTGCGGGGCTCAGGCAGGCCAAGGCTTCACCTCAGCCAGGGGGAGGCCTTCCAGGGCAGAGAGGGCCTGTTGGTACAAGAAGGCCAGGCCAGGCATTCCTGCTGTGAAACTTCTCAAGACACTGTACAATCTTACTGAATCTTAGGAAAACAGAAATGCCACATACAGCAACGTGGATAGCAGGAAAATCCCAGTGGATTCTCATAAAATATATGCCTGTCAGGGAGGCTGTTTTCCTTCCCTTTTCACAACTCTGATGCAGAGTTTGATGTGAGGCGGGCAGCTGTGTAAATGCTCTGAACAAGCAAAGCGGGGCAATGGGAGATTCACAGCAGGAAGGAGACAATTTGCTTCAGGCCTTGATCCTCCACTGCGGAGTTTCTCAGGTGGACGATGGGTGGACTTCAATTTGCCCAGGTTGACCTCCTGCCTTGGCTGCCCCAGGGAGCCCATCAATGACCAGCCAGTTGACAAGGGATGGACGTGGGTGACGAGGAGGAGGAGGAGGAGGAGGGCAGGACCAACATTCCTTGGGAGTCGGCGGGAGAGTGGGGTTGGTCTCCGCAAGGTGGGCTGATTGGCTGCAGCCGGAGCAGAGACCTGAACTGGACCGTGTCTCGAAATGGGCAAGCTTTTGGTTGCTGTGCTGTGCCTGCTGCCATCTTGCAGAGTTTGACACCTCCTGGCCCTGCAAAGATGCGACTGGACAGATGTTTGATCCGATTCCACGAGGCTCTTGGGCGCTTGGGAAGTAACTGCTGCTCAGGCCAGCAGAATGTGCTGATGTTGGTCATGAACAATAGCCAGGAAGGTGCCCGGGTGCAGCTGCAGAGAGGCCCCCATTCCCCAGCGCTTGACTTCCAAAGAACGAGGGAACCTGCCGAATAGAAATGCATGAAGCGACCGGTGCCAGGATTGGCCAGGAGGGGACTTTTAATTCTGACCGGCCTGGCCCATCTCTGGCCTCCGGAGGAAAGCTTAGACTGCGGAGACTTTCCCCAACGCCACCCCCCCTTTTTTCCCCCTTTTGCTCCCAGGCCTTCTCTCGTTCGGAGTGAGCGAATCTGCCCTGGTGAATAAAATCTTCACGGCCATCAACCTGCTGGTGCTCAGCTTTGTCATTGTTGCGGGTTTTGTGAAAGGAGATGTCAAGAATTGGAACTTGTCCAAGGAGGATTGGCAGAACCGCTCACAAAACCTCTTGGAGTCTAGACACAAGTACGGGCCCCCTCCCCGGTCGTGGCTGGGGTGGTGGAGGTTCTCCTACTCCCCTTGCTCCAATGGAGCATTGGCTGCGGCGGTTTTCCTTCTGCGGGAATGGCCAAAGGGAAAGCAGCAGCAACAAGTTAGAAGAGCTGCCCTGGAGGAGGTGCCTTTCCTCCTGCCCTCACCGGCCTGCCTGCCTGTCTCCCCTCAGGGACACCTTTGGTGAAGGAGGGTTTGTCCCCTTTGGCTTTGAAGGCGTCCTCTCGGGGGCTGCCACCTGTTTCTACGCCTTTGTTGGATTCGACTGCATCGCCACCACAGGTAACGCTTGGGAGGAGGTGGAAGGCAACACCGCTTCTCCGCCCTCTCTAAGTGGGGCGGTTCCAGGCTAGCTGTCGGAGCTGAGGATGGTCGTGCTGGGAAGAGGCAGTGTGGAAGAGGGCAGAAGACGGGCCTTCGGACTAGTTTCAGAGGGCAGTTCTAGAACCAACGCTCCCTAGAAGCAAACTTGGGTTATTCCCAACAATTGAAGTGGTCTGGGGAAGCCTGGCTAGTGGCGGGAGGCTTTCAAAGGATCCAGGTTGCTTTGCTGCCTGTCTCTTGCGATGGGCAGGGGGGTTCGGATCCAGGGGCGCCCCACAGGCTTGTCAGGAGTGCAGGAACTAAACGCATCAGCCCGGAGGCTCAAGATTCCCGGTTTTGCTATGGCCAGGTGCTCCTAATTTGGGCACCATGTTATGCCCAGTGGGGGCCAGGACTGTGGGTGTTCAGCTACTCAGGAAGTCCACTTGGTGTCTGTGGGAATCGGCCTGCCGAATCAACAAGCACGGGCAGGAGGGGGTCCTTGAACCTCAGCCAGCGTCGGGTACAGCAGAGGAAAGGAGATTTTGTGGAAACCTTAGCTGGGTCATTCTGCACCTGAACCCGCCATTCTTCCGCAGGTGAGGAAGCTCGGAACCCTCAACGGTCCATTCCCATCAGCATCATCATCTCCCTCCTCATCTGCTTCGTGGCCTATTTTGGCGTTTCGGCCTCCTTGACCTTGATGGTCCCCTACTTCCTGGTGGATAAGGAGAGCCCGCTGCCTGATGCCTTCAAGGCCGTGGGCTGGGAGCCCGCCCGCTACGTGGTGGCCATCGGCTCCCTCTGTGCCCTCTCCACAAGGTAAGAGCAGTGAAGAAAGGCGGCTCAGTTCAGCCAGAAGTCTCTGGCTGCTGGGATTGATAGCCGTCTCACCAAGATGACGGACAGGTGACTTGTTTGTGAATTCTTCAACTCAAAACAACGTTTTTTAAGCACTGAAACCCCATCAAACAGGGCTTTAAACAGGCCATTTTTGAAGGAAAGGGCAAGAGAATAGGATGGCAGTTAGAGGTTTGAGGGAAAAAAGCTTGAAGGAGAGCAACCTGCCCAGACAGAAGGAGGGGAGAGGCCACCACAGAGAAACTCTTTTTCCCAAAAGCTGCTGCTTAAACCATGAAAGGCAGAAGCAAAAGCATTTTTGGAAGAGGGCCAATCGCTTGGTGAGGCTTCATTGAGAGGCCTGAACCCTCATCCTAAATTGGGCCCAGGAGCCGAGGGGAGAAACGCTCCAGGCCAAATCCATTAGTGGCTTCTGCTCTCTTGCTCTGCCGTGCAGCTTGCTTGGCTCCATGTTCCCCATGCCGCGAGTGATCTATGCCATGGCTGAAGATGGCCTGCTCTTCCGGTTCCTCTTCCGGGTTCACAGCCGGGCCAAGACCCCCTTGGTGGCCACGGTCGTCTCGGGCATCATTGCAGGTATATCTGTCCATTCATGGGTCTCCCCCCCCCCTTCATCTGTGATCCAGAGATTTTTACAGCCTCTCTTCTCTTGCAGCCCTGATGGCGTTCCTCTTTGAGCTGAAGGACCTGGTTAACCTGATGTCTATTGGTACGCTCCTGGCGTACTCTCTGGTGGCCATCTGTGTGCTCATCCTCAGGTGGGGGCCTCTTTGGGGACAGAGCTTGCCTCGAGGTGCTGATCCCTCCAGCTTCACATCTGGAGAAGCTACAGCTGGGAAGGTTGAGGAAAGAGACCTGGCCATCGGGCCTTTCTTCTCCCAGGACTCATGGTTTGCAGAGGAGCTAAACTGGGATTTCCGCTTTTGCCACTCTTGCTTTCCTGGTAGATACCAACCTGAGCTGTTGAGGGCCTCCAAGGACCTGGAAATGCTCGAGATCAATGGAAGTGAAGAAGAAAAGCTGACCATGAATTCCACGGTTGGTGATGGGCAGAAGGCATTCCAAGAGAAGTTCAGCTGCAAGAGTCTTTTCTTCCCCTCCGAGGCCATCCCAACCCATGTCTCGGGGCGCCTCGTCTACATCAGCACCACGGTCATTGGTAAGGATTACTGGGGAGAGGTAGAAATTGGGGGACACGATGGCTGAGGCTAGGGGCTCTCCAGAGACGACTGGAGTGAGCAGCTGTTCGGGCTCGGCTCCTTCGCAGGAGACCAAGAGAAGAGGAGGAGGAGGAGGAGATCAGAACCAGGTGCCAGGATTCCGGGCTTGAGTGGCTTCTCGGGCGTGGGAACGGGAAAGGTCTCACCTGAATAACCCTTCCTTCCTTCCCTTGGGTCTTGTTTCCTTGCAGCTGTCACGATCACTGCCCTGTGTGGCATCCTGGCCCATGAGTGGGAAGCCCTCCAGAAGGGCAGCGTTGGCTGGGTCATTGCCTGTGTCATTCTCCTGGGCATTTTGTCCGCTGGCACTGCCATCATCTGGAGGCAGCCCGAAAGCAAGACCCGCCTGACTTTCAAAGTAGGACCTCTGGCCAGCTCTTCCTCAGGGGCCCCAGGTGGGAGGGAGAGGAGGTGCCTGAATCCAGACACGGGAGCAGGAGAGCCGGGCACTTGGCCACAGAGGTTGTCGCCTGCCTTCAAGCCAAGTTTCCACGCTGGCTGGCCCCCTCCCTCCCTGGGCCTCTCCCAACCGGCCTCCCCTGCCTTTCCAGGTGCCCGGCCTGCCGTTGCTCCCACTCTTCAGCATCCTGGTGAACATCTATCTCATGATGCAGCTCGATGCAGGAACCTGGGCCCGCTTTGCTGTCTGGATGGCCATCGGTAAGGAACTCGCTGCTCGATTGCACGAGCTGCCTGGCGCAGAATCTTCCCCGTGTGGGGATCCCATCTCAGCAGCTCTTATACTGGGGGGCATTGTCTCTTTCTCAGGCTTTGCCATCTATTTTGGTTATGGGCTCCAGCACAGTGAAGAAGGCCAGGCGGCCCCGCAGTCCCATTCAGCCTCCGACAAAGGCCTGCCTCCAGCCACCTCTGAGCTGAGCCAAGAGACGGCCGCCTGAGAGAAGCAGACGCTTCTGTCCTCCTTCCACTGCCCTGGAACCCTCCCCCCCCTCCTGCCCCACCCTTCAAGAAGGAAGCCATGGCACGTGGGACCTTCACTGGTGCGTTGCACTCAACCTGTGGCAGCAGCAGCTTCATTTTGCAGAGGAGGTGGATAAAGCAAGCTGGGATAAAATTTAGGGGCAGCCATTTCTCCTAGGTGGGGTGGGGAGGGTGACCTTCTGCCGAGAAGCCACCACACATAGTTTATTTATTTACCTGGTTTTGCTGCCTAGACTGCCTTCCTCAGACCTAGATGTGCGTAAAAGTGTCCCCAGATGACCTCCAGAACTATCAGTCTGGTGATCTTAACTGTTGCTTGTATGATATTTTTCCCCCAAAGATGTTACATGTTTTTTTTGTTTTTTTTACAACTCCATGCTCTTAGCTATTTTTTTTAAAAAAAGTTGGACTCATCTGACCCTCTGTCAGTTTAGTTTCTTTGTAGGCCTATCTCAGATGCCCTTGGCCGTGGGTCTCCAGCAGAAGCAACCTGGTGGCCTCCGGAAATTTAGACAGCCTAGGAGTTGTAGCAGTGCAGTATTAATCCAGAGCATCATTGCTTAAATAATCATGGTTGTTTGGAGTTCTGCTGTTCTCCTTGCCAAACATTATCAAATGGATTCCTGGGGTTTCTCAAATAAAAACAAACGGATTATGGGATACAAAACTGGCTCACCCAACATGCCATATAGAGATTCAATATCCTGTATACCAGTGGTGGGATTCAAATGTTTTTACTACCAGTTCTTGGGCGTGGCTTGGTGGGCGTGGCAGGGGAAGGAGACTGTAAAATCTCCAGTCAGAGGTGGTCTTTGCTGATTCTCCGAACTACTCAGAATTACCGCTCCTGCTTCTCCAGAACTGGTCAAAACCTGCTGAATCCCACCTCTGCTGTACACATTCAGTCCATAATAGTTCATTCACAAGAGCAGGCTGTACTGTCTTGAATGAATCGGCCCAATGGATAGTGTTGAAGTGGGGCGAGAGGGCCAAGGGCTGAGTAAAGTCACAGTAAAATAAGTCAGTTTGTTATCATGTAGCTAAGTCTGGAGAGAAGCACCACCACAACATTAGCCTTATGGGGGGGTTGATAAGAAGCAGAGGGAGGCTGGGCACTGACCTCATGGTCAGTAGTGCCCACCAGAGAGCTCTTGGCCCCGGTGACTCCACCTTCTGGACCAGAGGTCAGGGCTAAAGATGGAGGCCGAGCAAAGGCATAACAGCCCAGCTGTGTCTGGTTGCTTAGAACGAAGCCAGCAGCAGACCACAGCTGGCAAAAGCTCAAAGCAAGGTGAGGTCACTGCCAGACTTCATCTGTTGCAAAGATGGAAAAGCCAATAAACCCTCATTGGCTCCAAAACAGGGTGGAGATGTTTTCCCCCTAATAAATGAAGCCAAATATATTGTCCAACTAGTGATTTCCTATTTTGGCCCAACGTGAAACTGGCAAGGAAATCAGTTCCGAACTTGGAAGGCACCAGAGTGACAAAGACAGGATTGGGGTGACTTGTTTTCTGGGGAAAAAGTTGGTTGCTTTTTGTCATGATACAGATTATTTACCTTGGACTGGAAAAATAATTCTGAGAATCCCACAGAAAGCTGGATAGTGACATTGGTTGTATGTACGTAGATACACTCCACTGACACCAGAAAGCCAGGCTTTCTAACAACTGCACCAGGGCCAGGTTCTATAATGCCAAAGCCATTTCAACCTTCACGCAGCTCCGTTCCAAGTCTCATGATTAATTTCCCCAACATTTCCAAAAGCAAATTGTCAATGTGCAGAGCCAACACTGAATTTGTTGTATTTTGGAAATTGGCTCTATACGCACAACTTTTGACATTTCCTCTTTCTGAAGGAGATTTGGGACAATCTCAGTTTAGGGTTTGTAACTCAGCAGCAGAATCTTCATGGGCAGAAGGTCCCAGGTCTTCAGAAAAGGCTGGGACCCACCCTGAGATAAAGGGCCAGTTCAGCAAAGGCGGCTTCTCATGTTCCTAACCTTATGTTATTCCGCAGCCTTGGGCAGAGCAAGAGGGGAGATTTCCACTTGTTTTAACAGAACTTTGTTGTCTTGTTTGAACATCTACGGTACATGTGCACAAAAGTTCTTCAACGTGAATGTAATATCCAGCATCTTAATGCATTTGTTGGACCAAATAAAATGTTCTGCTGTTATTCGGTGTCCTCTGTGGTTTGTAGAATGAAGAGGAGAACGCAGGCGGCCATTTCAATTGTCTGGGTGATGTTCTAGAGCCGTGGGGAGGAGAAAACCTGGCTAGGGCAGAGATGCATTAATTAATTTCCCTAGAAATGCCATGCTCTCTAATTTAGATGAGGTGAAGAAGGCTCACCCTACAGATTTCAGCACAGAAGAGGAAAAACCAGCCCTGCAAAAGATAATAAAGATAGCAGGAACCCGACTGGGTGAGGCAATAGGAAGAGAGCAGGAAAGGCTGAGCAGAGGCAAAGCAACAAGCCTGGATTCGCAATCACAGCAGCCTGCAGGCAACAGGGACTAGCTTCTTCAGAACTTGCACAGAGGCCACGAGGGGGGAGGCTGGGAGAAGGGGCCGTGCTGTGCCGATAGGGCCAGGCCAGAGGTTCCCAGTTTGGTCCGACTGCCATCTGTGGCAGAGGGAAAAGCTTACCAAATGCCAGATTCCAATAAACTCTTGCAAGCAATTGGATTTAGGCCTGAGCAGCTGGCCAGCTTCCAACCCTTCGGTTCTGACAACAGGAAGCCAAAGCCAGATACCGGCCACTGGCTTTCCCACCAGACCCCACCACAACCAGTGAGAAAGAGTTTAATCGAATATCAGACAAATGCTCAGGCGAGCTGTGCCGAGGCTGGTGGAAGAGAAGATAAACCTAAGTCCCATTAACTATATCAATGTTTCGTTTCATACATGTTTATCATATACTCTCAAGCAGACCTTTTCAGAATGAGGGCTCTTTAAAAAAAAATCAAAAAATCAAATGACACAGGTAAATACATCCATTCAAAATGGTCTAGAAATCTTTAAGTATCTTTTTCACAGAATCCACAGCTGGATTCTTCTCTGTTAGTTACTGCAGTTCCAGCAAGCATTAACCACACTCAGGACATAGAACAAATGGGATCAGGCGTTTTTTAACCTCGTAATGACTGAAAAAGTGAATAATTAACGGACAGATGAGACTCTCCCTCAACTTTTCCCATGTCAACCTGGCAATCCTTTTTCAGGCCCTTGAAATCTTCATACCCTCCCTCCCTTCCTGGCTAGGTGGTTAGGTCACGTTCTCTGCAATAGGCACGTTTCAAGCTCACTTAACCCACAGGATCCTTCAGTTAGAAGCTTCATACCTCACCCTTTAAAACGTGACACTTTCCTCATCTTTCTGCTTTTTTTTTTTTTTTTTTTTGTGCAGAGGGAAGGACGGGAGAAGGTTGAAATGCAACCCAGTTACAGGATAAATACAATTTTTTTAATTATATAGTTTTTTGCCTAAATTTGGCCCTGAGAGGAAATCTGGGCCTTTTACGCAACTTCACAGGCATTCAGTGGGGATCAGAGAGCAGGAATCACCACCCTCATGACTAGCGGAGGAAGAGCCAGGCAGAGGGCCAAAATATTGTGCGGATCATGGCTGCCCTGAAGTGGTCATATGTGCAGATTTGTGAGGAACCCATGACTACCTGGGCTCTGAAAAACATTCCAATCTACCAATTTCCTTGCCTGTCGTCTTCCATCAAAGGGCTGCATTTTCCTAACTCCCCCTCAAAAAGCATTCCTACATTAAAAATGGTATTTTAATTACATACTGGAATAGTTCTTTTTCCAGCAATCTGCTGTTATGACCACATCTATACAGAGGAAGCTAGCAAGAAGTGTGTTGTCGTACAGGAAGTGCTCCTCCTCACATTAATAGCGGAAAAGTCGCTTTATAATTCCAAGTAGAATCTTATTGCAAGACCAGCTTTCATGGCACTGTTCAGTCTTGTTAAAACTGCGCAGAGAATCATATTTTACCAGAAATACCTCAGCTCAGTATGACAGATTTATTTTGATAAATATAGAATTTTTGGAAACAATTTTGGAAATCATTAATCTAACCCCTTATTCAGTTATTTCTACATCATTTTTCCACGATTGGCTTCTTCATAGAATGCCATGAACAGTGTTGATACCAAACTTAATTTTATTCGTTTTTCTGCAGGCTCAGTAGGATAAATAATTCCTACTGTTCTTTATACTCTAGGTCTTATTAGAATTACTTCACTGATACCGGGATGTCTGTTCACTTTTTAGTATACCATTTTGGAGAGGGTTCAGTGCATTCCATAAAACAAAAGGACAAGAACTATAAGATATAGAACAGTTTGAATGGGCATTAATATGATACATTAATTCAGCTACTCGATTATTGTGGAATTTAACTTTTAATTTTCAAACCATCATATTTAATCTCATGTCATAGAAGAATCTTATTCTACCCACTTAATGGCCAGTCCTGGAAATGCTCAGCCTTCAGATAAGAGATTTTGCTACTCCCTTCTATCCTCATGGAAAAGTACCAGTAGCAATATCTTGTTTCCCACTTGCTTCTGACTGGATTGCATAATCAGGAATTTAAAATGCTTCTGTAATCCACTAGGTATTTTATTACCCGACAATAGACTTCTAATAAACAGAAATAAACAGGGATGCTTGTTCGGGAAATTGATGAACCAAGAAGTTAATCTTTTAAAATGGTAATTCCGTTTCCCTTTCATTTACCGTCTGAACCAAAGGCAAGGAAAGAAATTTTCCAGTTCTCTTCCCACGCAGATTAGATCTGCACAACCTAGGTTCTTGCTGGAATAGATACTACCTGCCTTTGAATCAAACCTCTGCTTTCCATGTCCTGCTATGTCAAGATACTCCCTGTTCTTCTAATTTGGACGGGAGATTCTTTGGACTCTTATTTCCCTCTGCTGGTAACTAGCCACCCTTGCATCAGGAAACAGGTGGGGCATGGACTGGCAGGGAAGATGGCTTCTGAGCTGATGAGGCAACAATTCCGTTATATGTTTTTCAGATTCTGCCTTGGGTATGTTGCTGCCTCCAGCAGTTGAAACAAGCCGAAGTAGAGGAACAGCATGAACTTGAGCCCTAAGGCTGCATGGCTTGGCAAAACAGAGCTCAGAATCCCGCACATCACACATTTGTGAGTCAGAGCTTCTGTCAAAAAGGCTATACACGTTTTCACTTTCCGGAAAATATAGCGATCTCTCCGGTAGTTCCACCCCATTTCCTGAATTCAATTCTTCCTCTTACACATCCTACCCCTAAGGAACCCAAATACGGCTGGCCTCTGGCTTAGATCTAGTTTGTAAAGCTTTTCAATCTTTCTGTCGACTTAAAATTTATCCTTGCTAAATTTAGTTACTATAAGAATAAACTGCTGCCATCAAATCATTATGTTCAAAATGGTTTGTTGTTAAAATGGAAAGAATCAGAACAGACCCTGCTACTCCTGCTGTCTCTACAGCAGAGATGAAGATCAGAGCCAGGATCCAGGCACTACTCTGTAAGGACCAGACACAAAACAGGATTCAGCAGATTTTATTTATTTTGCAGCCTTCGCAGCAGACGAGGTACAAGGTCAAAGCAAACGAACTTTTGCAAGCGTTCGAAACTGAAATAGTCAATGAATAATCAATGATCGACAGCTCAGGATATTTGTCACTAAAAAGGCCATGAAACCGAAGGCTTTCCTTTCCCTCGGGAGCTGGAGGTGGCGTTCCTCTGCTGCACGGCCACCACCACCTGTGAGCTGTTGGTACAATGAGTAGAGGCAGTCCTTGAGTTACAGCAGTTCGTTTTGTGACCAGCTGAAGTTACAACGGCCCTGGAGAACGGGACTGACGACCGTTTCTCACCTCTGCAAGGATCTCCTGGGGTCATGTGATCAAAATCCAGCCCCTGGCAACCTACTCACATTTATGAGGCCACAAGATCCCCTTTTGCGACCAAGTCAATGGGAAAGCCAGGTTCACGTTACCCCAACTTATCAACTGCAGTGATTCACTTAACAGGAAAGGTCATAAAACAGGACAAAACGCAACACATCTCACAGCAACACAAATCTCGATTGTGGTCGTAAGTCGAGGACGGCCTAAACCTTCGCATTTATTGCAGCCGCAGCCTCCAGGAGGCCAAATGGGGAGCGGACAGGCGGCTCCACGGCCAGCCCTTGAAGGAAGAGCCTCCCTGGGCCGCAGCCACCTCCCGGGCCCCGGCGTGGCGGCTGCGGAATATCCATCGGGCCCCTCACGGGGGACTCCCTCGCCCCTCCCTTCTGGCCACCGAGTTGGACCGGCGCGCGCCCGCGACTCCGCGTTCGCATTCCGCGCCAGGCTTTTCATTGGTCCTCGCTCCACCAATCCGACGAGGACCTCATCCCATCGGCGCCGAAGAGCCCTTAACCACGTGCAGCTGGGTGACCAATCAGTGAACGAGGGGCGCCGCTCCCCCCCCTCCGTCCTCTTGATTCCGATGCGCAGCGCGCTCCGGGCGGGGTGGATGGTTGATTGGGAGGCCGGGTTTGGAGCGCACCATTTTTTTTTGCCCTGCGGGGGGCAGGAGGGAAATGTTGTCTGTGGCCCCCAGGGGATCTTGGTTTCCCCCCAAGAGCGCCCATCGATCCCTTCGGATCGTCCCGGCGCTGCTGCGCTGCGGCCGGCAGGAAGGGGGGGGCGAGGGAGACCTTCATCCGGAACCCCGCTGGCCCTTCTTTCTCAGGCTGCTGCCATTCCCGGGCGGGAGGCATCAGCCGAAGTGCAGCTGCTCAGGTGCCCGAGGCGCCGTTATCCCCCCCCCTCCCAGCAAAGGATGCCCAGGGCTCGCCCGCCCCCCTCTGGGCCAGGAATCCCGCCCAACCCCGAGCAGGGGGCCCGGCTTCTCCGCCCCCCAAGAGGGGCTGTGCCGCAACTGCAGGTCCTGGTGGCCTCAGCCGCGGCAGTCCTCTCCAGGTGCCCCCCCCTCCCCGTGCCACCTGAACGTAACCCAGAGCCCCTTCTTCCTGGCAGGAGGCACAGGCACCTCTGGCTTCACAGTGGCTTTAGTGGGAACAAGCCTCGGATGTTACACCAGCTGGCTGGCCAGCCCAAGACCCTGGGGGCCGACCTGGGAGCCCCCCATTCAAAGGCGTCCCTGTACAGCTGCAGCAGCCGGGCAGCTTCAGACTTGTGCACCGAATAAAAGTAGATTTGAAACCCAGAGCAAATGCTGTCCGGGTGCTGGCAGGCTGCTCCAAAGGGTGATGTTTCTATCTTTCTGGCAGCAGTTCTGGAAGGAAGGCTGCTCGCTATCAAGCACTTCACTGGTCATCTCAATTCATTTTGACGTTTCCCAGCCCTACTCTGCCCTTGATTGGACTTTATGCGGAGCTGGAAGACCAGAGAGGCCCTTCAAATGGCGTTGAGGAATGCTGGGAACACAATCCATACACGGCCTCTCCCTTCCCCCTCCGTATCTCAGTTAACTGCCCACCCTAAACTGTGGAAGGTACAAAAGAAATAACTTTAATTAAAGCCTTCAGGATATGGACTAATATTCTACCCTCCTCCCCTGTGGGGGGCAACCCATACAGAATGCTGGGCATTACAGAGGCCCATTCAATGGAGGCAGCTCCTTAGGGGACAACAGAATACCCACAACCTTAAATAAAATCTCCCTGTTTCATTACACATTAAACACCAGAGAACTTTGCACCACAATCCTGCAAGCACAGAGTTGTGAGCTTAGAGAGGGATTCTACAAAAGCAGGTCAAGTATCATGAACTTCCAGTTCAAAGGCAAAAAAGGACTTTTCAATCATGCAGGGCTCCAAGCACAGGAACAAGCTCCCCCACTCTCTCTCTCCCTGAAAAAGCAGCTGTGGGCGCCTGCTGCAGCACAAACCAGGGAAAAGATTTGGCTAAAGGATTCCAGGCAGGGGCTGAAGCAACTCTACACAGCTCCTAGGTGCCTTCAACTAGGAAATGTTCACCCAGCCTTTTGCTGTAAGTCAGGCTACCGTAACCTGTAATTCTGCACTGTGTGATCTGGAGCGGCCTGCACAAGCAATTGCTGAGAAAGGGTGGGGAGCCTCATATCTGCTGGGGTGCAGATTTTGCCTACACTCTTGGGGATGCCCCCCCCCAAAAAAATAGTTGGCAAAAGCTCTTCTTCGCTTCACCTCTCAGGGAAATCTTTTTGGGCAAGATACCACACAGCCCCTCCAAACATTCCAACGAGGGAAAGGGGAAGCGGAGTCCCTGCATGGCAACCGCGTGGAATTCCCAGAGGCCTGATCACCAACAAGAGTGATAAGAGTCCATAAGGCTACCTTCAAAGAAGGGAGAAGGGACTGGAAAGCAGAAACTGGCTTTAATCATTCAGGGCCGAGAGACACTAATGTTGACAGAAAGAACAACTCTGAGCAAGAGAGATTCTGTGCCAAGTTCTGTGCCAGGGACATCTGTCCAGGCAGGAAAACTCCCTACTTCCTTACTCAAAAGCAGAAGGCTCAGATCCCTAGTATATATTCTTACACGAGTTCCTGGCAAGCTTTACACACCCACCGATAAGTACAGCTATTCATAAATCCTCACCTTTCATGCAGAAACCGAAACCAGCAGAATTTGTCAAGGCTGTCTGACAAAGAGTGGAATGGGATGGCCTGATGGGCAACACTGGAGAAGTAGGGGAGTTCAGAAAGAGAGGGGGAAAAAAGCTGGTTCAGAAGAAAGTGTAAAAATAAATGTCATTTTTGCAGAGAGGAAAAAAAAAAGGGAGGAGCCCATTCTCCCCTACTGGCGGACCTTCCCCGGAACGTAATTCCTATCGATAGTTTCTTCTTGCAGGAACATATGTAAGCAGCGCTCATTCTGTGCCAGCGGGTGTCCAGCGATTCTGCCAGGAGAAACAAGGAAAGGCAGGGGGGTTACATGGTCCAACAGCTACCTGCTGGCTGACATTACACAAGGAAGAAAGATCACAATAGGTACACAACACAATCATGGTCTTGCAGGGCTCTAATTGCCATAGCCGCCACTCAGGGATCTTGGCCCTTGCTCAGTTCTCTTCCCTGGGCTCCGTTGGGAAAACCAATGGAGAAGATGCCAGTTTATATGGAAGGCAGATAACGGGCAGATCTGCTGGCGGCGGCAGAGGAAGCAGGCTGAGCAACAGCCTATGATTCTTATCCTGGCAGAGGATATATGTTTTCTGATGGACAAGCACTTCTCAAATAAAACTGGGCACTCTGCCCGTAGCAGGAGATGTCTACCTCCAGCCTTCAAAGCAACATACAGGATATTCCTCCCTCTCATTTTCCCACAACTGCATAAGGCAAGATGCAAAGAAGAGGTGAATCTAATCAGTTGGGGATGAACTTGAATCCAGGCCTTGCCTGAACTTATTGCAACTTTTTAAGCCTAAGCATGTTCTGCTCATTTAACGGAAATTCAGATAGTCCTCGACTTATCACCAAACCTTCAGATACTTATGACCCAGTTTCAAAGGTTGTACAGCCACACACACCCCTCACGGTCATGCAATTACACAACAGATTCACTCTTACAGCTGTTTGCAGTGTCTCAGACACACAAGTACAATTTGTGATGCTATGTGCTGATTTCTGGTGTTTAGTCCCAGCTTTTGGCAAAAAACAGCCATTGAATAAAATGGGTTTGTTTACTGACCACTACATTCACTCATTGACCACCACAAAAAGGGTAATAAAATCAGGTACAGTGCCTGCTTGATGACTAACCACAATCAATTATGGTTATCAGTTGAGAACTACTTGCACAATTTAACTGAGGTTTCGGACAACGTCTACTAAAACAGATGCATCTAATGTTGGGGTCTCCAAACTTGACCAATCTAAGATGTGGACTTCCAAGCTGGCTGGGGAATTCTGGGAGTTGAGGTCCACAAGTCTTAAAGTTGCCAAGTTTGGAGAGCCCCCATCCAAAGCACGAAGCCAAAACAAGAACCCCGGCCCTTCTTGCCCAGAGCCCCCCACCCCTTACTTGTTGATGAACTGTTCTAAGCCTTGTCTTCTTTCTTCTATGAAGGACTCCTCAAAGATGCCCTCGTCTCCCCGGAAGGGAAGCTGGCGCTTCAAGGCCTTGCCCGGCAACGGAGGTACTACAATCTGCAGGCCGAGAGTTATCGTTTCAGCGGGGAGGAGAACCGGACGCTTGCCGGGTGGCCCGTTTCCCCATGTGGCCCCTCCAGATGCTCAGCTCGAGAGCAGCCTCCGAGGCAAGGCCCTCCTCCGCCTGGGGGCGGCTGCTGTGGCTGCTGCTGGCACTCACCTTGCTGTCCCGCTCCAGCTCGTTCTTCAGCCATTCAAAGTCACTGTATCGCCGCCTAACGCAGGAGTCCTTCAGCTTGAAGATGGGCAGGTTTGTCTGGGCGGAAAGAAGAGAGGATTGAAGGCCACCCCCTCCTCCTGCTGGCCTTGCCCCAGAGGCGGTTTCAGGGGGCAGGGGCCTATTTACGCCCCCCCCCGAGAAGCCCCTCCTTCCTGTACATCTCCCCCCACCCCAAAGCTTCCAGGCCGCCTCCCACCCTCAGGATCCGGGCAGGGGCTCCCCTGCAGGGCGACCACGCTCTCCCGGCCGCTTTTTCTATCAGCCAAGGGGCGGACATCCCCCCCCCCCCGCTTTCACAGAGGGGCCTGGGGGGCTCTGGGCTGAGCAAGAGGAGCCCTTCCTCCCCCCGAAGGGCAGCGGGACAGGCAGGTGTCCTGGCCCGGAGCCCCCCGCCCCGCCAGCCCCCTTGGCAGCCCCGTCCCGGGGGGGGTTCAGGAGGGGAAGCCCCGCCCCCGCCAAGCCCCGCCCCACGCACTCGCATGCGGAGCTCGTAGCTGGTGTAGCGGGCCCGCCCGACGCCCACGGTCTGCGGGTTGAAGATGTCGATCTCCAGGAAGTTGCTGGGTGGCCCGTAGGCGTCCGTCAGGTCCTGCGGCTTCGAGTTCAGGCGCCGCGTGTCGGCCACCGCCGCGTCGGACATGATGGAGGGACGCGAAGTCGGTCAGAGCCGCCCCAGCGGAACCCGCCCCGCCGCCCCCGCCGCGACTACTCGGCCCCGGCCGCCGCCTCCACCTCCTCAGCGCTGCGGCGCCGCAATGCATAGCGCCGCCCCGGAACCTGCGCGGAAAGGCGCGGCGTCCCTTCCGTCCTGCATAACCGAAACTGGCATCCAGGTTTCGGGGCTCGCGACGCGCCAACCCCGCAACGCGCATAAGCTAAAGCCTCTCGCCAGAAAGGAGGGTGCCGGTGTGCTATCCATGGCGCGGGGTTCCGGAATTCTGCTCCCCGGAACCTGCATTTAGCATTATCGCCGTGCCCGCACCACGCAGAAGGGACGAAATATCCACGATCCGGGGCTGCCTGTCAGAAGGCCCCCCGACTGCTGCACCGTAAGGAAATGCCTCTCGCCTCGTAGAGGGGAATGTTCATGGCTTGGGCGCATGCGCCAGATTGCTTCGCCCTGTCCTGTGAAGGCGAGGGGACGCTGGCGCTCTACAAGAGGCGGGCAGGGGTGAAGTGGGCATAGGCTCAGAAATCAAAATGCCTTCAAATGCATATTGTGGGGGTTCATCGGATTGCAAACTTACCAATGATCTTACAGGTTGCGGGTGGGGATATTTATTCCCCCTCCCATTCTAACCCTGCTCTTCCTTCTCCTGGTATTTCAATGCATTTCCTTCTTCAAAGCAGAGCCCAAGCAGACCCTGGCACAGTAATCACAGCAGCAGCAGCCAAGTACTTGAAAGCAAAATGCAGGTGAAAAATGCTGCAGCCAGAACGGGAAGAAGGGGACACCGACAAACAAGCCACCAGCCAGTTCCTACAGCAGGTGTCAGCAAAGCGCAAGAACTGGCGAGGTGAAGGTGAACTGCTGGATCGAAGCTGCCTTTCCCCTTCCAAATGAGCTGGGCTGCAACTCCCAGAATTTTCAGCCAGAGGGATGACCTTATATATTGCTTCCATTCCCTCCCCCTCCCCCCCCCAAAATGGGGACACAAATTCCACAGAGGTAGAATTTCCCACAATCTTCCTGCTTTTAACTTCAGGAGGTGCGTCTTTGGACTGGGCATAGAGGTGGCCTGAACGCAGGGAGCAAGTATGCCATCCCTGTGGGTTTTCTCTTGACCTTGGAGAGCGACACCTGATCATCTGCGATTGTTCAGTTTGTAGCTTAAATGTGTGTCATTGCTCAAAAGCAAAGGTGAAAGTGAGGATCCAGACATGCCTTTTCCCTTCCATTATTGCTTATGATCAGGAGTGCCCATGATGGTGGATTGAGAGCACCAACGTGCATTAAAAACAGGTGGAGCTTGGATTGCACCCTGATGGCCACATCTAGACAGCTCTCACAGTACCTGCAGCTATTCCACCCTCACCCCCCCCCCCCCGACCATGCTGAATTGGCCATTTTTAACTTTTGGTTAGTATTCTTGTGGAAACCCAGTTTGCCTGGGTATCTTATGATTCAATCTATCCGGTGAACCCAGAGTATATGTTAATAATCAGGTTAACTATTGTGCATATTAAGACATCAGTTATTCAGTCTGGGGGTGGTGGTGGTGGCATGGCTTGGGTCCCATAGCCTGTCAAAAGGAAAATGCATGTAAGGGAGTGAACATTTCACATCGCCTGCTAGAAAGTCCCGTGATTAAAGGACTTCCTTCAACTGGAAGGTCCAGTGGTTCATGACGCACTAAGCTGTAAAGCACATGGGATGGATTTATGCACCACGGAAGGTGCCAAAAGTGGTTTGCACCACTTCCGCCTGACCTCTCTGCCTCCCTGCATCTTGGGAGGCTGCTGTAGCTTTGCCAAATGGGGTGAGGCCGATTTCTCCTCCTTGCCTAAAGATTGTAAAACGCACGAGCAATATTTCCAGTGCTAACCACCCCAAGAGACCCCGTCCCCATTTGCAGCGGGTCCAAACCCGCTGAAAGTGCAGCGCAAGAGGTCACAGCCAAGAGGCGGGAAGGAGGGGGGCGCAAGCTTGGAACAGCCAGCAGGGGGTGGAATGAGCGTCTTCTCGGCACGGCGGGCTTGTTTTGACGGGCGCGGATTGGCCGCCTGCTTTATGTAAGGGCCCCAAGAAAGAAAAGAAGGGGCCTGCGGGCCGCGAGGCCTTCTGGGAGGTGTAGTTGCAGAAGCGCGTCTTCTCCGGGGTGTGGGGTGCCTCGCTTTGGCCGAGCGCCTGTCCGCTCGCTTTGCCTGACGGGAAAGCGAGTCCCTTGGCGGCGCGCAGAGGCGCGGCGCGGCGCACGCGCTGAGGGGTGCCTGCCTGCCTCCCCTATGGTAAACAGAGTGCCGCCGAGGCGGCGGGCTGCTCTCGTGGTTCCGCGTCGCTCGGCTCAGGAACGGCCAGGCCGAGGCGGGAAGCGGGAGGGCGAGCGCAAGCAGCGGGGCCGCCGGGAGTGGCTTGCGGCGTCGGTCCCGGAGTTCCGCGGGCGCTTCCCCGCCGGGCGCCCCGGCCTGAGGCGCTGATGTGGCGGCGGCGCTGAGGGCGGCGAGAGAGGCGGCGGCGGCGGCGCCATCATGGCGGAACCGGCCGGGAGCCCCCAGGCGGCCGAGTCGTCCTCCCCCTTCTCGTCCTCGCTGGCCGCGCTGGACCCGGAGTTCCCCCCGCAGAGCCGGCGTCGCTCCTGCACTTGGCCGCTGCCCCGGCCCGAGCTGGTGGCCGTGGTCGAGCCGGAGCCCGGGGACGCGGCGGCCAGCCCCGAGGAGCCCGGCGGCGGCGGGGAGGCCTCCGGGGGGGCGGCGGGGTCGGCGGCGGGGTCGGTGCCGGGGGGCCCCGGGGGGCCGCGCAAGGGCGGCGGTGCGGGGTCGGGCGGGGCGCGGCGCAACGCTTGGGGCAGCCAGTCCTACGCCGACCTGATCAGCCAGGCCATCCAGAGCGCGCCCGACAAGCGGCTGACCCTGGCGCAGATCTACGAGTGGATGGTCCGCTCCGTGCCCTACTTCCGCGACAAGGGCGACAGCAACAGCTCCGCCGGCTGGAAGGTGAGCCTCCCCCCCCCCTCCTCCAAATCCTTCGGCAGCTGCGACGGCCCTGCGAGAGAGGCCGCCCGGGGTTGGCAGGGATGCCCGGCTCGGCCTGCAGCCTGGGCCGCTTTAAGCCTGGAGCTTTGCTGGCTGGGGAGTCCTGGGAATTGAAGCCCTCCCGGGTTAAAGCGGCTCAGGTTGCAGGCCCCCGGAGCCCTGCAGGAGAGCGGCCTCCCTTTGGCTGGCGGTGTTTCCAGGCTGGGTTGCAGGGCTGCTGCCTTTTGGAAAAAAAGCTGGAGTGAACGAGGCCTTGGCTTCCGGCCCTCGCAGGCTTTCACCATTTCATCAACTTGGCAGAAGGCTCTCCTGAAACCTGAAAGTTAGCTTCTTGTTTCAAATACACACACACACACACACACACCCCTATATGATAAAAATACTGCATTGCCAACCTAACACGTTTCTCCCCCCTGTGGAATCATTGCAATAGGAATGGAAGGCAGTAAATTACACACTTTTTCCAACTCTTTTTGGCAGGGCAAAAAGAAAAGCCTCAGGAATTCTGGTAAATTCTAAAAATGGGCAGGGATGGTCTGATGTTTTGAGGGTGGGGTGTTGGTTTTTTTTTGGCAGGTGCATTGTTTCATCAGAAAGCAGCTTTTGGTGCCAGCTTGCAAATCTGTGGCATTGTATAGAAAACAGCTCTGGTAGGCAGGGTTGGAAGACAGGTGGTTCAGCACTGGCTATTCTGTGCGTGCCGCCACATATTTGGAAACGGGCAGCACATCTTTGGGCTGATGTGCAGCAGTCCCTCATTTGTAAGCTGTCCAAGGAACACGGGTTTAGTTTCTAGAGCTTTGGGATAAAGTGCTGTTCTAAAAGTGGGACATTTCTGAGCATGTGAAGAATGCCAGCTTCAGGAAACCACTTGCTTCCTGGATCCTGCTTTTAGACAAGGTGAAGTTGCTGGTCTCCATAGATTGGCCTGCATGGTGGCTTTGCCATCTTGCAGGGTTCCTGGTGCAGAGGGTTTTAAGTCTTCTTCCATCCTGCCAGGTAGGGCAACTGCTTCCTTTCTAATTAGGGAGGGCAGGTGGAAAGGAAACCCAACTAGCCCATCTACAGATTGGCCCACTTTTGCTGAGCGTCTGGGTAGCTGTTTGGCCTTGAGCTCCTTTACAGCTGACACGCTGGAACTCTTTAATCTTAACCCTTGTACGAGTTTCAGCCCAGGTTGAAAGGACGGTGGATTCAACGCCATGGGTCCTGGCAATATTGACTCCTGCAGGGTGTCTCTGGGCAGAGAGGCCTGGGATTGGCTCTCCCCACTCTGCCCTGATTATTGCCATGGCCCAGATAGCCTGCAGTGCTACTGCAAGGGCAAAGCAATGTGGGGAGGTTCACCCGATCAGCCGGTAAGAGGACGGCTTCTGTGGCTGGAAATTAGAAAGGGAGGACAAGGAAGCTGCTTCCTGCAGGCCTGAAGAAAGGCCCCAAAATGCCTTGCAGGCCGTTTCTCCCTCTGTGTCTCCTTTCTCCCCAGTCTCTGAAAAAGTAGATTTAAGGTGTGTGTCTGTTTGTGTGTGTGAGATTCTAGATTTGGGAAGAGATTTACAGCTTTGTTCCACTTTGTCTACTGAATGTCCAGTCATGTTAGACAGACAATCTGGATATAATAGCCGCCTGGCTTGATTTGCCGTGAAGATGCCTTAAATCCTGGCATCCATGTCAGGACGGAACCAGAGTGGTCATCAAAGGGTGGACTTTGGGAAGCTGTGCAGCAGATGATTCCCCCCCTCCCTCCCCCCAGTGTTGTGCTCTTCCCTCTTGAGCTTGACCCCGCAGTTCAATTTGTTTCAGCACTTCCAAGAAAAGCCACTCCCTGCCCCCTTTGTAAATGTTCTCCGCTGTTTCTTGGAAAGGCAGGAGTCCCGTCTAGGATTCTCGGCCAGTGTCCCACCACTTCCTCAGTCACAGGCACCAGCTCTTTGTCACCCAGCTGTGCTGATGCTTAATATAAATATCTCCTTCATAGCGGGCATGCTGAGCCCTTCTCCTCTGAGCCCAGAGCGGACACGTCTCCTGCTCTGGGGAAAGGCAGCACAGCTGGAAACCCCCCCCTCCCTCCCTCTCTCTCTCTTTTTAAAAAAAGGCTCTTTTCAACACGACTCGTCTTCCTTTGAAAAACTGGCCGTGCCGGCCATAAAGGCAGTTGACTCCTTTGGCAGCCGCCTGCCTGTGTTCAGTGCCAGAATAGTGCCAGATGTGTGTGAATTACCCACTTTTTTCACAGTGTGTATATGGTGGAAATTGGTTTGGGCTGGAAATGCTTGTCTTTGGGAATGCCCCCTTCCTTTAGAGGGGGAAGCTTAGGACAAAGCCTTTGCTTGGGGGGGGAGGGTCTCTGTGCCTGTTGCTCAAGGGTTTCCTAAGGATGGAGCCAGCTGCCTTTGCTGTTCTGGAGTGCAGAGATTTTCGAGTGATGCCCTTTTGGTCTGAACAGAATCTAAACTCAGGGTGGCTCAGCCTCTTATTTTAGGGGCATGAATATGCTGAATCATGGAAGTTCAATAACGACGGGCAATTACCAAACCGTCCCTTTTTATTACAGAGTTTGGCTACATTTTGTCCTGTACACTATCGTGCCATTTAAAAAGGGATTTTTTCTGAGGTGCAGGTGGAGGAAGCCCTGGACTTGGAACCCTGATTGCAAGGCAAGAAAGCGGGTTGTCTTAATGCCTGCGCTTCTTGCCAAATGAAAATCTGCCCGAAGGCTTTGTCGCTCCTTTTCGGCCTCTTTGGAGGAAGCCTGGAGGTTGCTGGGGGCTGGATGGGAGATACAGAATTTAAGAGGGAACAGTTCAAAGGAGAATATTCAAATGATGCAGCACAGGGTAGTTGGGTCTCCTTAGTTAACTTTGTTTTTTACATTTCCCCCTTGCAGCATCCTTAAGGCTCAGGAGGGAGAAAGGGTGCATTTCTGTGCCCCCCCTCCCCCGTTTGTTTTGGGCTAAGCGTGGATACTCTCCATCCTTCCTTTTACAGTGAATTTCCAATGGTTTCTTAAAGTCCGAGAAGGCGTGGTGCCTTGGGAAAGCACTCATAGGAGGACCTGACTTTTTCTTTATTTTTTCTTTAGAAAACTGTAAGTTTCTACAGTCTTGGTATAAGTATGCTGAGTACAATGGCCGGGCCCATATAGCTCTCTAAGCTTCATTTGAACAAGCTATGTTTCTGTCATGGCTTGAGTTGATGTGTGAACGCAGCCAGCAATATATCAGTGCACTGATTTCAGGTGTCTGACGGCTGCTGAGGTGTCGGTTACTGGTTTGAGGAGGTGGGGGGGGGGGGAGGGGGAATTGGACAAATGAGGAAACAAATAAGAGTTTCAACTTGGTGATATTTCAGGGCACTTAATGCTAGAGAATGCAGAGAGGATATTATCAACCAATGTTTCCTGGCTGAAAGAGTAGATTAAAAAAAAACAGGATGTGCTTAACTGAATCAGAATAGGACAAACATGCCCCACCCCAGTTGGGTTCAGAGTCCCAGCAGGCACTTTCCCACTCCCTCCTCCTGCAGCTCCCTGCTCCTGGTAGTAACCCGAGTGGAATTATCTTCCTGAAGCAAGGTTCCCCCCCCCCCCAATCCTCCGAAGGAGCCTGTGCAGAGAGAGGCAGATTAGAGCTGTATCTCCCCCCAGTGGCTTCACCGGGATCCTGAAGCTGGCAAGAATCTTAACCCTCACTGACCACCAAATGCTGCTCAGTTGGGTGCCTGTTAACTTCACGTAATCTGCCACCTGAGTTAGATCTCTGGCTTTGCTGATATCATTCCTTGCTTCCACACCACAAGATCCTCTTGCTTCATATGCATGGGAAACATCCAGGTTTCTGCTGGATTTTGTAATTTCACCAATAGGCCTTTTGAAGCCTTACATTGTGTTTTCCCCAGTCGTCCAGAATGTGACCAGAAATTGACACCTTGCTTTGTACAGCTAAGTTCTACTCCTCCTGATTTAAGAGTTGGATGAAACACACTTCCTCTCCCAGTCAATCCTACAAGGTAGGCTGGCTGAAGAAACAGGTGCCACGTAGTCCAATAATAATAATAATAATAATAATAATAATAATAATAATAATAATAATAATAATAATAATAACAACGACAACAATGACTGTAATAACAGAATCTTGTATGCCTGAATGTGCTTCCCCTCCTCCTTTCTTTATTTTCCTGTGATTTTGGGATTTCCCCCCTAATTCACATTAAGATGAAGAAGGGAGGATGTTGAGCAAGGATCTGCTTACAACCTCCTACTGGCTTTGAACAACCACAATCTTTGTGGGGTGGCCAGGAGGAAGTTGCAAGTCCCAGGCAGCTCCCTGGCAGGTTGGCAAGCAGGTAAATGGCTGCTGTGGGGGAAGAGGATGCGTGAGAGCTTGGCATAGCACAAGGGCAGCAGGGGGCACCTAAGGGCGGGTGAGGGGCTGGTACTGTGCCAATGCACAGAGAGGCTTGGTTGCCAGGCACAAGAGATTTACCTGGGCAAGTTGCAACCTTCTCTGCATGCTTTCCCATTGACTTTGCTTGTTGGAATCAGCTGGGAAGCTGCCAGTGGTGATCGTGTGACCTTGGGATGTTACCACTGTCGTTAAGTTTGAACCAAGTGCCCCCAGATTGTGACCGTTGTGTGACTGTGAAGGTGCTGGGTCGGCCAGACCCTCAAGGACCAGTTGTAAGTACCCCTTGTTCAGTGGTGTCCTAACTTTGGCCACTCAACAAGTGGTTGTTATCCAAGGACTACCTGTAAATAGATATCCCCAAATCTCACCTGCGAAGATCAACTGAAATACTCCACTGAGGTGAGGAATTTCCATATAAAATTACCTGAGGAATGTGGTTAGGGAAAAATGGTCTTCTGTTTGGTTGAAGAACCCGGGGCAATTGGTGCGGCTGTGATGGCGTGAGTTGTGCAGTGTGGCAAGCAGACATTAGATCCTGGTCTCTGGTTTCTGCAGTCAGCACGCTATTCCTCAGCTATGTTGACTTGAACTTCTCCAGCTCCGTTACAGAGGGCAGATTCCTTCCTTGGCAGACGCTTCTGTAGGAGCTGGCAATTCGATACAGGAGGTGCTTTTCCTTCCTCCCAGGAATGCCTGAGGGTTTGGCACATCAAAGCATCATTTCCTGTCTGTCCTGGTGAGGACAGTTTGCCCCAGCCAGCTGCCAAACAGTTCCTGAATGACCTGTTGCCACTCAGCCCTTTTAAGATCCATTTGAGGACCGGCTGTAGTATCAAAATAGGGTTTGCTCGAGCTGAAGAGAGCTGCTTTTTAGAGAAATAATTGGTGCTGCTTTTCTGCCCCTCGATATTCTGAAGTAGAAGGATGGTTCCCAAAGTCGTCCTCCAAGATAGTGTGTCCTCCTATCATCTGGAATAAGAAGCCCACATCAGAAAACAGGGGAGTGGAGGAGATGCATCTATGCTGAGAAGCAACAGAAGCACAAAAGGTCGCCGCTGCCTTCTTTTTAAATGATCTCTTTCCCCCATGAAATCACACAGTATAGAATGCAGGTAACAAGCTTGTAAATGGCTTGTAATCCTGAACTTGCTTTAAAACAGACTTTAGTTTATTCATGGGTCACCAAGTTTCTGTTTTCCTTTTTCTCAGGAAAGGAATTGTTGAAGTCTTGATCAAACATTTTGCCCTGAATGTGCAATCAGATTTAGTGATTGGAACCTGGACCTTTTTAGAACCACCTGGGCTGGATTCACCCATCCATCAAGCTTGTTTTTGTGACCTTTTGTTTTTGTTTTAAAGTCACAATTGATTAGGTTCATAAAGATGCTAAGCCAACAGCAAACCAGAGTACAGTTCGGCACAGCGTGGTTCCTCGCCCTCTATCCTAAATTATTTTGCTTTGCTGTAACTCCTGGCTGTTCTTTGGGGGCCGATTCCACCCCAAAACTGTTTGGCTCAGCTTTACAACGTTGTCTGCTTGTACCCCACTGAGATTTTGGATCAAGTCAGGTGGCTTTGGCGTAAGGGAGCCTCCTGCCATGAGAGGGGACAGCGGACTTCCTCCACTTGGGCTCTTCCTTCACTTCAGGCTGACTTTGGGGCCGTTGGCCTGAGGCTCGCAGTCCCAGAGCAGCTCTGTCCTGGGGCCAAAGAGCTCTCTTGACGCAAAACTGAGAACACTGCAGTTCTGGCAGACGAGCCTCTTCCCCAGAAGCGAAACCTGACTAGTATCCTTAGAAAGTTACACGCTGTTCCCCACCTCTTGCTCTCAAGCCGCTCTGGTGCTGGGCCAGAATCTGCCAGTTACGCAACTAGGTGGCATCCATCATGCCTTTGAGGGAGAAGGGGGCCGGGGGGGGGGGGGAGGGGGGGGCTGTGGCTGACAGGCTGCTTTGCTGGCTCATGTGGGCTGGAGCTCTGAAGCCATGCGCAGCCCTGAAAACCCCCACGCGGGGAGTAAGGATCCTGTTCTAAATCAAGAACAGCCAGGGAAGAAGGAGCTGTGGTTTTTGTTCGCCCCATCCCAAAGATTGGAGGGAAGAAGGTCTGGGAGCCAAAGAATTCTTGGCTGGAATTTGAAAACAGCTTTGTGGCTTGGGATCCATGAACTTCTGGCTCTGCAACTGGTGGCCAGTTGGCAAGACGGCTTGCGCTGTCCCGGCCAACAAACAGCTAGTAATGCTGGTTAGGGGGCAGAGCCAAGGCTCGGGGTTCTAGGTAGGCGTAGCCCAGGGCCCTAAGCCAGATCTGTGCCTGCTTCATGCCGCTTGGGTGCATAACAGAGACCTGGTCATTTGTGCTATTGGCTGGTGGGGTTTGGGTCGAGGCCGCCCACTTTGCTATTTGCTCTCCTGTTCTCTGCGCACCTGGCCTGGAGGCAGATGAATGGCCCTTCAGAAGGAACCACACTGGCTCTGTTCCTCTGCAGGGCTGCCTTGTTTGCTTTGGCCTTGATGTGCTCTACACATTCAGCACGCTGCTGCTGCTGCTGCTTCCTGAACTAGTGCTTGGTGCTGGGTTTGAACCCAGTCGAGGAAAAGCCGGCAGGGAAACGATGTGGCAGAATGCTTGCCCTTCTCGGGGCTGCTAGCATGGCAGATGTCCCGATCCCTGTGCTCTGCAGGAAGGGAGAAAAGGGCCAAGGGAGCCTTGGGGAAAGAAAAGCGGGTGGAAGGAGGCAAATGGACACGGCGCAAGGAAACTGGGCGGGTGGCTTGTTGGCTTGCCTTGCCTTGCGGCCCAGACACCCCACCTGCAGGACCCTCATATGACAAATCTTGATGGATTGTACTACTTGCATTTGATGCTGAGTTCCCTGCCGTAACATTTTATTATTTAAAGTATTGGAAAAAGAGAGAGATGGATGTCAATATTACACAATGATGTTTATGTAACAGAGAAATAGGGGGAGGATGCTTGGCAAGGCTTTCTATAAAGGTTGGATCTTGGCTTCAGAATGTGCTTAGCAACCTCCTCTTCCATCGCCTCAACTATATTGTATCACCTGGTCGGTATTTTGACTCTGATTTAAAGAACTGACAAACCTAAAATCCACAGGCTGCTACCTGAGGTGGGAGCAGCCCGACAGGTGCCCCAACGGCTGCGGGTGTGGTGGGGGCTGCAGCTGCCCCCCCCCCCCGAAGCTCTTCCTGGGGCTTGATCTCACCATTATCCTTCCTGCTTTGTTTCCAGAACTCCATCCGGCACAACCTCTCCCTGCATAACAAGTTCATCAAAGTGCACAATGAGGCCACTGGGAAGAGCTCCTGGTGGATGCTCAATCCAGAAGGCGGCAAAAGTGGGAAAGCCCCGCGGAGAAGAGCGGCCTCCATGGACAACAGCAGCAAACTGGCCAAACTCCATGGGAAAACGCACAGGAAGAAGCCGGCCGTGGCGGCTGCTCCTGAACCGACGGCGGGTGACAGCCCGGTCTCCCAGTTCCCTAAGTGGCCGGGCAGCCCTTCCTCCCGCAGCAATGAGGACTCAGAGGTGTGGACCAGCATCCGGCCTCGGAGCAGTTCAAATGCCAGCAGTGTGGGGCTCTCCTCGGTGCTGGCCGAGCAGGACGACCTGGCCGACGAGGAGCTGCTCCCCAGCCTGGTGTTCTCCAGCGCCTCCAGCAACGTGCCTCCCACCGTGACGGAGGAGCTGGAGCTCATCGACGGCCTGAACCTGATGTCGGCCAGCCCCTCCTCCTTGCTGGCCGCTCAGCAGCCGGGCTCCAGCGGGGCGGAGCCGAGGAGCCCCCCCTTCCCCTTGCGAGCCCCCAGCTCTGCTGCTCAGGCCTCAGGCTCGTTCGGCAGCTCCCTCTTCAGCTCCCTGGATCACCTGCTGCCTGGCTCCATTGGCCATTTCTCCCAGTCGCTGGAGGAGCTGCTGACGGCCAACTCGCCGCCCGTCAGCGACGTGATGATGACCCAGGTAGACCCGATTCTCCCGCAGAGCGGCAGCCGGGTGAGCAGCCAGAGCTACCTGCTCCTGGGGGACCAGCCCTCCAAGCCCAAGAGGGGCCTGGGCAGCCTGCTCCGGAAGCCCCTGGAGCAGCCGCTGGGCTCCGTGGGGGCCACCACTTTGCCCTCTTCTGCCTTCACCTTGCCGGCAGCGGCCTCTTCGCAGGGCTTGTCCGCTCTGAAGAGCCCGGGCTCAGCTCCGTCGGCCCAGCTGGGCCCCCAGCCCGCTGCTCTGCCCACCCCTTTCCCGGCCTTTGATGGGAATGCGGATAAGCTGCCCAACGACCTGGATGTGGATATGTACATGGAGGACCTTCAATGCGATGTGGACTACATCATCAGCACCGACCTCATGGACGGAGAAGGGCTGGATTTCAACTTTGAGCCCCTTCCACCCACCTCCAGCTACCCAAGCACGTCCCAGGCCTCCAATCACAGTTGGGTCCCCAGCTAACTTCGTATGGACAAAGGTAGGCAGCCTCTGGCCCTGGACTGCTGCAGGCCGCTCCCCCCCCCCAGCCGGCTCTTTGGCCCTGCGGGGTCCCTGCCCAAACCCCCCTTCCCAGCGCTTGTTGGTTCAGGAAAGGCAGGAATGGGGCAGAGGCTCTTTCAGGTGCCCTCAGCCAGCCGAGCTTCCTCTGCAGAGGGAGGGAAGGCGCTTCATCGCCTGCAAGGCTCCGGGCGGTTTCTGTCCTTGGGGCCAAACTTGGGGCTGCTCTGGTTTTGTTCCAAGGAAAATAACTGCCCTCGAGAAGGAGGAGGAGGACTGTGGGGTCCCTGGGGGCTCCCTGACCTTGGCGGTTTGCTTGCAGGCGTTTCATGACTCAACTAGGGAACATCATCAGTGCTGGAAGGGGGGAGTGGGGTTTATTGGAGGGGGGGGATGAAAGGGGAAACGGTGGGTGCTCTCCTGGCTTCTGCATGCGTTGGGAGAAAACGCCCTGGGCAACCCCAAGTGCTCCTCCCAATAGGAAGCATAGCCCCCGGGACAAAGCGGAGGACAGGGGGAAACTTGGTTGCCTTGGTTGAACAAGCCCCGTCCTTGCTTGGTTGGGTCCCATGTCAGCCGCCGGGGGCGGTTTCCTTTCAAACGACACTAAAACGTTTCCTCTTTATTTGAAGACCAAGGGCAGATTGGTGGCAACCAGGGGGCCCCTTATGGGCGAGCAGCTCCAAGCCTGAGGCCTGCCTTGCGCAGAGGCTCTTGGGCCGGGTGATGGCTCCCTGCCCCTAAGGCTCCTTTGTCATAGGGGCTCTTGGCCTCGGTGCCTATCAGAGCCTTTGGAAGGCAGCTCCTGGGGGTGGGGGTGGGGGGTACCCTCCCCTTTCCTGTCCTTGGTTGCCTCCTAAGCACTAAAGAGAACGGGGCCTTTTTCCCCCCTCCCCCCTCCCAGTGCCCTTCTGCTTCAGGAGCTTTTCACCCCCAGAAGCGTCTGGAAGGCCAGGAGCTCTTGGCGCCCGCCTGGGCCTCGCCAGCGGGCTGAGGGGGATCTTGTCCAGTGCCACATCTTTTCATGAATCCAGCCTACGCCCTTCTGCCAGCAGGAGCCTTGCAGTGCTTCGCCACGGCTAGACCCTCCCTGTCGCAGAGAAGAGGCCTTGGCAAACGGACGACGGGCCTGGACACACCAGCCAATTTCTGCCTCGCCTGTCACTGGACTTGGGACCCTGCGCCTCCGTGGACCGGAAGTGGAGCAGCCGCCCTCGGGGCGGGGGGGGGGGGCTGCTTGAGCGAAAGAGGAGTCCTGCCCTTGGGAGCTGCAGGGGGGGGGTAGCTGTCCCCTGGAGCGAGGAGACCCGGACAGTCCTGGCCCAGAGGCCCTTCTGGAGATGCCAGCCTGCCCTCCTCGCCTGGCCTCTGGAGGGCCCCACCTGGGCCTGGTCACGGCAGGGGCTGCCCTCAGGCAAGCAAGCAGGTGCTCGAAGCCATGGCTGAGAAACCAAAGCGCCTTCTCTGGGTTCATCCCTGGGCTGCAGTAGAGAAACCGGAGACCCGGACTGGCCTTAACCAAAGCCCTGATCAGTATCAGATTATTATTATTATTATTATTATTATTATTATTATTATTTCTTCTTCTTCTTCTTCTTCTTCTTCTTCTTCTTCTTCTTCTTCTTCTTCTTCTTCTTCTTCTTCTTCTTCTTCTTCTTCTTCTTCCTCTTCCTCTTCCTCTTCCTCCTCTTCTATTTCTCCTCTTCCTCTTCTATTTCTCCTCCTCTTTTTCTATTTCTTCTCTTCCTCTTCCTCCTCTTCTTCTATTTCTCCTCCTCTTCTATTTCTTCTCCTCTTCCTCCTCTTCTATTTCTCCTCTTCCTCTTCTTCCTCTTCTTCTATTTCTCCTCCTCCTCCTCCTCTTCTTCTATTTCTCCTCCTCTTCCTCTTCCTCCTTCTCTTCCTCTTCCTCCTCTTCTTCTATTTCTCCTCCTCCTCTTCTTCTATTTCTTCTCCTCTTCCTCTTCCTCCTCTTCTTCTATTCCTCCTCCTCTTCCTCTTCCTCCTTCTCTTCCTCTTCCTCCTCTTCTTCTATTTCTCCTCCTCTTCTTCTATTTCTCCTCCTCCTCTTCTTCTATTTCTTCTCCTCTTCCTCTTCCTCCTCTTCTTCTATTCCTCCTCCTCTTCCTCTTCCTCCTTCTCTTCCTCTTCCTCCTCTTCTTCTATTTCTCCTCCTCTTCTTCTATTTCTCCTCCTCCTCTTCTTCTATTTCTTCTCCTCTTCCTCTTCCTCCTCTTCTTCTATTCCTCCTCCTCCTCTTCTATTTCTCCTCCTCCTCTTGTATTTCTCCTCCTCCTCCTTTTTTTTCTAACCTGGAAGGGCATTTTATACAGATGGACTGTTTTGGTGGCGTTTTTCTATCTTTCCCTCTCTTGTTTGGACGAGGCCTTTTGTGGTTGCCTCGGCCCCCTCGGTCTCTGTGTCCAGTGCCTTTTCTCCCCTCCCTGGGCCTGTCAGCAGCTGCCCTCCAGCACAGGAGGGCAGCTTCAGGTGGGGAGGGGCTGGAGGGGAGGGGCCAGCCTTGTTCTTTGGAATTGGGGCAGATGAGGGGGCTGCAGATAAAATGCCTGTAAATTTAGCAGCAGATTAACTAGAAGCTTTTATTAAACAAAAAATGGGGAAGGGAAGGGGGGGGGAGAAAATCCTGTATATTTTAACGGAAAATCCTGTGAAATGATTGGCTAAAAGTAAAGCACATTTTCTTTCAGCTTTATAAGTATTGGTACCAGAGAGAACACTAAAGTGGACAATGTCAGGAGCTGAGCTGAGGAATGGATGGTTGGGGCTGGGGGGCTTAGCCAAGACTGAAAGAGTCCCTTTCTCTGAGGAGGGGGGAGTCCAGGCCCCCTGGAAACACAAGGCCCAGCCTCTTGGATCCCTGGCCGGAGTTCCTGCTTAGGGTTGGCTTGGCTGTGTAGCCTGCCTGGCCATACTCAGAGTGTAGCTCTGGCTGCATGCAAGAGGCCCCCAGTAGGGAGGGTGGCAGGAACAAAGAGCACCAGAGGCGATTTCCACCCCTCCCTCCCTCCCTCCCTCCCTCCCTGGGAGGGGAGGTGGGCCATGGCCATGCTTGGGGGAAGATGGGGTTCCAGTCTAACCTTCCAGGCAGCTTCCACACTTCCTTCCCTTCTCTTCCTGCAGCTGCCCAGAGCCCCATTGGTGGTGAATGCGTGGAAAGGCCAAAAAGATGCCGGCAGGAGAGGTTGCTTGTCCCCCAGCGTAAGAGGGGCACACCCAGACCTCCAGTTCCTTCGTGAGGACCCTCACCTGCCCTGCTTTGGGACGGGGGGGGCTGTCAGAGGAGTTGGTCCAGTGGGAAAGAAAGGGGCGACAACTGGGAGAGCGCCTGCCCTGGCCTCCCTCTGCCAGGGACCCCAGTTACGCCAGTTGGCTTCTCCCAAGCCAGGACCGGTTAATGATGGGAACATCCTTGCATGGTCCAGGGATCCTGGTGGGTCTCAGGGAGAACCTTGCATGGAGCTGCAGGAAGAGCGGTGGCGGAGGTCCCCAAAATGCTTCCCAGAAGACAACGGGACACCCCTGCTTGGTTTCCTCCTCAAAAACATTCCGCTTCTCTCTCAGGTCTGAAGAAACTTCTTGGATGAGAAGCAAGACATTTTTCAAGAAAAAAATCAGGGGGTCCCCTTGCCTTTTGGGGAGGTGGGGGAAGCCCCTCTGGGGCCAGAGATACAGGCGCAAGTCACAAGCCGAATGTCGGGGCGAATCAGTCTGTGAAGGTTTGCAGGCATCTCATCATCCCTTACAGCTGGGCTCATAGGGGTCCCTGAGCCACCCTCCCCAGAGCCTTTGGGGGTGAGGTCAGCCCTCTGCCCCGTGGGAAGGAGGAATCTCCCCCACCCCGTGCTTTTGGGGTGCCCCGCTTTTCAAGGAGAGGATGCTTCTGCTTGGAAGGAGAGGGGAAGGCAGCCGGGGGTCTTCTGTGGCAGGAGGGGTGGGATCTGCTGGGATCCAGGACAGGGTCCACGAGGACCTTAGGGGCTGCATGGTCTCTTTCCCCCAGGCTGCTGCTGGGGATCCGAGGCTACCTTCCTGCCCTTGGACACCACTTCTCCCCCTCCCGTGCTTGCTTGGCTTGGCCATGGGCTGGGGGGGCCTGGCCAGAGGAGGCGCCTCCCAGCTGGCCTCTTCCCAGAGCAGAGGGAGGAAGGGGGGTGCCTGCTGTGAGGCTGGAGAGGAGCGGCTGGGCCCCACTCCCCCCTCTCCAGGCATTCGGCTCTCTCCCTCCCCCCCTTGCCCCCCCCCCACAGTTTTTGTGGATTTGCTGGAGGGCAAAATGTGACAAATAAACCTTTATAATCTTCTGTCTCCTCTGTCTTGTACTTCCCGTTTACATTTGCAAGAGAAGTTTGGCAGGGGGTTGAAAGCTGTGCTGGAGACCATCACCTTCACATGGAGGGCAGTGTGTGTTTGTGTGTGTGTTTGTGTGTGTGTGTATACATCTAAATGCCGGGTAATGGGAAATGAATGTGGGCAGGAATGGAGCAGGCAAGTTGGCCACCGGTCTGATTTCTGGGCAGCAGACGGGAGCCTGGGTGGGCTGGGGCCTTGATTGCAGCCAGGCCCAAGAGAAGCAGTCTGGGGGGGGGGGGTCAGAGGGGGTCATCTCCAGGCAGACGGGTTTTTTTCCAGGGCCTCCTGATGTCTGCATCCTTGCAGGTTTCCTCTGGGGGCAGGGAGAGCCCAGCTCAAGTGGGGGCCGGCTTTTTAGGGAAGTTCTGGATTCAGTGAGTGACATTTTCAGTCAGATCCAGAGGCAACTAAAGTCCCAGAAAATTTTTTTTAAAAAGATGCCTCTCCTGGACAGACTGGTTTTCCTGGGGAATCAAAGACGGAGTGTCCCCCGCTGGTCAAGGGTGGTGGTGCAGGAGGGAGTAAGGAGCCAAGAGGCTGACCCCTTGGACAGAGGAGCAGGGGCCAGCACGGCCCTGCCACCATAGCAGCAGCAGCAGCAGCTTCGTGTTGATAGAAAAGCTCCCTGTTTCCCTGGTGGTTTGTGGGCTCCTGGGTGTCACGCAGAAATAGGGAGGGCTGTCCACCCTCATGCAGTTCCCGTTGGGAGGGGGCCCGTGTGAGCTGAACGTTTGGGGGTTGCAACCATGGTTCGTGGCTCAGGTGAGGAACAACCTTGGCCATCGTGTTGAAGGGTGCAACCGGGTGTTGCTTTCCTGCAAGCTCTTGGGGCATTTGCCGGGGACTCTCAGCCCCAGGGGAAGCTTTGGGGCAGGAGGCACTTGGCCAAGATGGACTTTCCCGTTTGAGGGGTTCCATCTAAAGGAGCTTATGCTAGTAGATGTGTGTGCATTTTATCCCTGTGAGCGGCCTGCTTGTGATTGCTCTCCCTCTTCATTTTTCTCATCAGGACTACCACCCGAATGAACTTATGAGTTAATAGACTGATAAGGTTTGAATCCTGGGCTGCGAAAGATTTCTTAAACAAGGAGCACTCTTTCTCGGACCTCACCCGGCTAGTTTTCCCAAACCATTTCTGTAAAGCTTTTGACCCCAGTCCATTTTCAAATCAATATAAATTCACTTCCATCATCGCCGCTTGAGGTTTTTGTTTTGAAAGGTGAATCATTAACACCTAGAGTTGCCTTTTGTTCCTAAGAGAACCAGCCTGGGGCAGCCTGTGGCACTTGCCTGCTGGGTGTTGTTCCCAGACCTGCAACCCGACACGCTTCCACATGAGCGAGTAAGCGCCCTGTTGGTGCCCAGACCCCTGGCTTTCTCTCACCCTGGAGGCTTTGAACCCAGCTAGGCTGCCAGAAGGCAGGCTGGGGCAGGAAGCTGCTAGAGAGAGACACTCAGGCAGCTGTGCATTGAAAGAGTGTGTCTCCCCACCCTGCATTATTTGCACACACACCCCGGGAGAGGAGTGACCACAGCGGCTCCAGGTTTCCCAGCCTGTAGAAACAGCTTTATTGGGCACGTCCAAGATCCTCCCAAGTCCCACCTCAAGAAGAAACCGTGTCCCGCAGGAGAGCTGGTAGCTCCCTAATTCCATCCCGAGGCTCTAGCGGTCAGTCCCAGGATGTGGGAAGGCTCCGGGTTCCAAGAAGAAAGGCCGCATCCAAGTTGCTCTTGGCTCCTTGGAGGGCTGTGCAATGCAGGCCCCTGAAACAGATCCCAGCAGCTGCTGCCAGCAAGCGCGAAGGACAGGCTGTTCCCAGAGAAGCATTTGAGAGAGGAGAGTCCTGCCAAAAGTAGCAGGACGGGGGAGGGCAAAGCCCGGGGCTTCTGGACGCTCTCGCCTCACTCGGACAAGAGGCTGTGGATCTTGGTCAGCAGCACATCGGAGCTGGAACCTGCCGGCAGGAGGAGACAGCTGTGAGGGGCTGTGGATTGCCGGCTTTCCCCGAGGTGAAATCCCTGTTTAGGGTCAGCCATGTTCCTTCAACGAGCAGCGAGCCTCACTTGAAGCTGCTCATGGAGACAAGAATGGAGGAGGCCTCACAATATCCTGATTTCCCCCAAGATGCCGGTCAGGCCCTTTTCCCTGCTCTGTACCCTCTTCCCTGGTCGCCTGTGCAGCTGTTATGTGCCAAAGGGGCATTTTGTTCCTGTATTACCTCTCGACTCCTTTTTCCGAGACCATCTTCTGTAAAGAAGAAGAAGAAAAAAAATCAGAATTCCATCAAGTGAGCCTCTCTGTTCCCAAGCTCTCTTGGCACCTCGGTGGGCAGCTGGAGAGCAACCAGGGTCTTTCTGATGCGTGTGGCATAGCTGGACCAGGTCATGCGGTGCTCCACCTAAATCAAAGGCCTTCCAGCTTGGCAAGTTTAAGACTTGTGGACTTCCACTCCCAGAATCCCTGAACTAACATGACTGGAGGAGGGATTCTGGGAGTGGAAGTCCACAAGTCTTTAAGCTGTCAAGTTTGAAGACCCCTGACCTAAATGCACATCAACACTTCCCTCAGAACGACCACAAAAAGACCCATCTGAGAAGCTCAAGTCATAGCTAACCCAGGGCCAGGTTTTCTCAACGGCGGCAACTTTAAGATGTACCCTCTTCAACTCTGGGGATTCTGGGAGTTGAAGTTCACACATTTAAACTGTCCAGGGTGAGACAATGCACTCTGCCCCTGAGCAAGATTTCAGTAGGTGCTTCTACCTTCTAGTAGAAAGGCCGACTCTCCAACTGTAGACCTAATGCCCTTCGGTACATTGGCCAACCTCCAGAATGGTGATGGTAGCAGCCCCATCCCCCATTCCTTGGGAAGATGCAATGCTACAGAGCTGGCAGGCTGGGAAAAGCCCTAGCTCTGAGATTCCTCATCTCGCCTCGCCTGGCACTCACTTCAGCAGCAGGAAAGCCGAGAGAACCAGCAGGAAGGAGGCGCAGTCTGTCACAATCCAGATCATTTGATAGGTGCCACGAGGCTGGGAGAAAGACGGGTGGCCGATCAGGGTGGGCAGCTGCCTGGCTAAGCCCTTTCTGCCAGGGAGCCCGAGTGGGCTGCAGCAGCCAGAGCAGGAGCCCCCCACTCACCCCCGGGGGTCTTACCAGCAGCCAGAGGGGGTGCTGCATCTTCTGAAGCACCTGGCAAGCGTTGGTGGTAACCGAAGAAGTCCCAGCACACCAGAGGACGGAGAAGAGCCATGGAGCATTCACCACAAACAGGTTGACGGAGATATTGTTGCGGTGGTATTCCCTGCAGAAGGTGGTGGGGGTGCCAATAAAGCGGGGGTCAGTACCAGCCCATAATAGCACAGTTTGCATGGAAGGCCTGAGGAAGGCTGCATCCCAGCCTCTGGGAGGTCAAATCCTCCCTGGACAACAAGGACCTGAAGACGACACAGTCTTTTTGCTGGTGGCTTTGCAACTTCTTCTATGGAGGGTTATTGACGGACCTTACGTTGAGCCCCCTGCTCTGCTTGAGCCCCCCCCATCCCGTTTTTCAGTTTGGGAGGAGTGGGCTTCCGAGAGGTTTGCTTTCCGCACCCCACACATTTCCCAACTGTCTGCCTTCATAAAACTGAGCTGGGGCTGAAAAACGCAGTTATATAAAGCTGTCTCCCCCGGCCCCTCAGATGTGCCCAGTGTGTGCCCTGGCCTGGCCAAGAAAGAGCCCCCCTCCCTACCCAGCCCCCCAGCTCTAACCTGATTAATGTGCTGCTCAGTTTTTGGTAAGCCAGGTTGACTCGTGGGAGCCTCCTGGTCTTGTTGTCCAAACTTTCGGGGCCATAGATGTGCTGGAACCTGGGTGCCCATAGTCTCACCTCCTCCCGAAACTTATCAGGCAGCCATAGGATCTGGGTTGGGGGAGAGAGAGGGTGTAGCAGGTCCCACTCGCCGTTCGTAGGGCCAGGAGTATCTCCAGGTCTAGAACTACAGTGGCCCTAGAATGAGATACGCCTAAGGCAGGCGGGCGTGGCTCCGATTATTTGGATCTGGAATGGATCTGACTTCCGTCAAGTTCCTTTCCGGGATCCCTGATTGGAGAGGGCAGGTAGCGCAAGACGGTCCCGAAGTCGCATTTTCAAGGGGAACCAAATTGTCTTTTTCTCCAGCCTCATAAGTCTCCGCATGTTTGGGTTCTGTTGTGGTTCGCCTGCAGCAGGTATGGATGGCTGAGGTCTTGGAGAGGGAGGACTCGGATCAGGGGCCTGCGTGTGAGGCAGGGATGGGGCCAGGACCATCAGAGAGTGGAGTGCTGCCTTCAGAGATTGCGGAGGCTGGCAGCAATGAGGAAGAGGCCTCCGAGGAGCCTGTGCCCAGCACATGTGTGCACAGGGCTGCTCAAAGGAAAGAGCAGCTGCAGCAGCACGGGCAACTCGGGAGTAAGGCTGCAAGGTAAAGGCCCCTCCCTTAAGGGATAAAAGCCAGCCCTCAGAGGTGGGATTCTTTGCAGGAAGCAAAGAAGTTCTTGCACTTCAAGTCTTGTGGAAGTTCGGACTATCCTGGTCTGTGTCTGGAGACTTGGTTTTGATTATTTCCTTGCAATTTAATCTAGTGTTCTGGGCAGCCTTGCACAACCTTGGCAAGGCTTGTTCTTATCTGGGACAATTAGTTTTAATTGTGTTTTACTGTGAATGAACGGAATTCACAGAGAAGCATTAAAGAGGTTTTGCTTTTATCTCTGTTTGCTTGGAACGAGGCTTGAGTCAAAACAGGTTCTGCTTAGACGGTGCACTTGCCTTTCTTGCCACAGGGAAACTCACCAGCTGTTGGTCGATGCCCGAGTGGAGGATCGTCTCCACTGTGATGTTGACCAGGCGCTCGTAGTGGGGGTCTTCCAGCGGCAGCAGGTCAAACATGACGGACACCTGGTGCCTCCTGGCCTCTGCCAGCAGCTCCTTCAGGGAAGGAATGTGCTGCCTCCTGGCCTGGGCCATCCCTTCCTCTGAAAGGCTCCAGGCTGTGGGGAAGGGATGCTTCTGGTAGAGGAAAGGGAGGCGGTGAGCTCAGCAGCTGCACATCAACCCCGGCTAAACCATGTCCTGTGGTTAGGTGGGCTGCTTTCCCTCCGTTTTTCGACTCTCCATGCAAATCCAGCTTCTCGGAATGTGTGTGAGGTTGTCCCACCAGGGAAGAGGTTTAAACTTTCCCTTCCATTAGTCCTGATGCCCCTAAGACGCATGTCCGTTTCTGACTGGAAGGACAGGTGGGCTTCCCAGAGGGGAGATCTCCCCCTCCCCAATTGTTAGGTGTGAGTAGCCAGAGAAATGAGATTGCTATCAGTGGGAAAAGAAGGGGCCCTGCGACTCCCGACGGCCAAGAGTTAAGACGAGCACGGAAGGTCCCTCCCCTGGTGAGGGTGAGGACTCAGGCCCTGCTCCATCCCCTCTCGGACGTCCTCCCCAGAATCCGAGGCGTTTCACCTCAGCCAAATCCAGATGAGCGAGCCAGATGTTCAGCACAAACTAATCCTAGCCAGGCCTTGCGTGGATCAAAGGGCCCCATCCTGCTCTCACCTGCAAAAACCAGCTGCCAGCGTCCAACTGCTGCAGCTGCGTCCAGTTGAAGGCCGTGGCCTTGGTGTGGCTGTGGGTGGGGAAGACCTCCTGCACATTTGTGGTCCGTAGGAGGGTCTCGTCGTGCAGGAGGAAAGGGATCCCGTCGGCACTGGGAGTGGGAAAGGAAGGAAAGGCCTGGATCCTGGACCTTCCCTTCCTGGGTGGGTGGGGCATGAGGGAGCCCACCCTGCCAGCAGGGCCACTGAGGCTCGGCCCGTCTCTTACCTCACCCGGACATCCGTTTCTAAGACGCTCAGGCCACAGTTGAGCGCCTTCTGGAAGGACATCATGGTGTTCTCTGGTGCCAGCTGGAGAGAGGGGGAGGGGGAGGTGAAGCAGGAGGGTTTGGGACCCCCCCGACCCCCCCACCCCCCACCTCTCCAGGAAGGGGTTCCACGCATCCTCTTGCAGCTGGAACAATTCTGGTAGCTCGGAGGGTTCTTAGGAAGAAGAGGTGGAGCTGGGACGTCTTCCTAGTGTCTTACCGAGTTTGAAGGGACCCTGGAGGTTTTCTAGTCCAACCCCCACTTGCACGAGCAGAAGAACCCACACTGTTTAATCCAAGAGGAAAAAGCAGAGAAATCCCAGCAAGGCTAGGCTGTGAAAGTCAGCAGCCGGCGCTACTGCTGTTTTAAGGACACATCTGCCTTGGTGGGAAGCGGAGGGGCAGGGACTCACCATGGGAGCCCCACGGTGCCCAAACAGAGCCGGTTTGGGAGGGAGCTGGCTCTGCTCCAGGAAGCAGGGTGAGTCGATGCCCAGGGGGGCCAGGTATAAAGCCAGCATTGCGCCCAGATACAAGACCAGGATGACACCCCGGAGAGCTGCAGCGAAACGAATGGAAGAGGGCCCAAAGCAGTCCGTGGGGCCCTTGGTTCCCTTGAAGGCAGCTACTGGACCCCCATCAGCCAATCATGAGAGCCGACTGCTCTTCCTCTCTCCATTGATCCTAGGGGTCTTTGTTCCCTGCCCAGATCCCCAGTGTGGAAGGCTGTTTCTCTCCCTCGATGCTGTCCCAACAGGAAGCAGCTCCACCACACACGTGGGGACCCTCCATCCGAGACCCCCAACTTCCAGGCATCGTTTTAACAGCTCAGGAAGGAAGGAGCTGTGCCTGAGTGTTAGGGTTCCAGTATCCACATTCACCTTGGAACAGGTGTCCAAGGGCTGAGCCCCAACCGGGCTTTCATAAGGAACCACCCTCCTTGTCCCCACCCACAGTACCTGCGTGGGAGATGCGGTAGAAGCAGGTTGCTACTGGCCAGGCAAGCATCGTCAAGCCTGCCACGGCTCCAATGTGCAGGAAGGGTCCAGTCGCCTGGCAGGAGACAATTCAAGGGGGTTGGCCTTTCCACGGGAGCCCAGTTGACCCCAAGGGGAGGCTGGCCCCGAGAGGCCACAGTTCAGAAGCTCTGAATCCTCCCAGGATTAGGGAGAAGGGCAGCTGGGTCAGGAGGGGGTCCACCCCGCCCCACTCCCATAAGGAAAAGCCGCAACATCCCTTGGATTTGGCAAATGGAGTCCTTCCAAAATTCCCTCTCCATCCACCAGAACCTCTTTCATTTCCTGGCCTTTTTGGTCCCCAAACAAGGATTTACGGTCCTGTGGCAAGGCACACCTGTCCTGGAGAGTCTTCCCTGCTAAATGACGGGCAATTGTCTATCACTGAGTGCCCCCAGCCTGCCAATTTCATGGAGCCAAAGGCCTGACCATTAGCCCCAAAGGGGGTTCATCCGAACCTCGGATATGCCCACCTGATGGCTGCCCAGCCTCCATTCTCTGGGGCCCCAATTGGGCACCTCTCCCTGTAGGAGAGGCTAAGTCACCTGCTGCAGCTCAGCCAGCAGGTGGGACAAGAACAGAATCACAGAGTCAGGAGGGACCTTAGTGATCATCTAGTCCAACCCCCAGCTCAAGCTGGAGACCCTACACCATTTCAGGCAAATGGATGCATAATCTATTTTTGAAAACTTCCAATGTTGGAGCACCTACAATCTCTGTAGGCAAATTATTCCACTGGTTAATAAAGAAATTTCTCTTGACTTCCAGTTTGGGCTTCTTCGGCGATGGACCGAAATCCGTGGTCGTGCGCTGTTTTGATCCATGCTCACCGCTGGGGCGCCCCGAGCTGTAGAGGTGGTGAAGACGGGGGGAGACCTCCAGCAGAGTTGAGGAGAGCTGCCTCTCTCCTCCTCAGCTGGCCATTACTCCCTTTCCCAAAGGCAGTGCAGCGGTGGTCAGAAATGGCCACCTCAAAGAAGAATTCGACCAGACAAGATTGTGCAGGAGGAAGATAAAAAGAGAAAGCTTTGACTGACCGGGTTGAACTGAGAAAGCAACAACACAAGGTACCTGGAATTTGAATTATAAAGAGTAACATTGTTCCCAAAGAAGATTTTTGAAGCGACGAAGTAGAGAGGGAAGGGAAAAGATTTGGTTTTTTTCCTTTTCTCATCCGTTGCTTCTTGTCCTGCCTTCAGGTGCTTTGGAGAATAGCTTGACCCCCTCCTCTTCTTTGCGGCAACCCCTCAAATATTGGAAGACATCTATCCCGTCTCTCCTCTCAACCTTTCGTTTCATTATATTAGACACACCCAATTCCTGCAACCATTCCCCAGACGGTTCAGCCTCCAGTCCCTAATAGAGGGGGAGCAGAGAACAGAACAGAGCTGGACAGACAACTCTGCATGGGGCTCAGCTTAAAGCAGGGAAGGGCAGCCCTTCCCTGCTTTAAGCTGGGCTTCTCTTGGGGCCCCTACCTGTAGGGCAATGTGGGCGCTCTCCCACTGCTCTGACCACTGAAGTTTCAGCCCCACAAAAGCAGCCACTACAATCAGCAGGGTCAGGATCAGGAGGCCCTGGAAGAAACAGAGAAGGCGCCTTCAAGGTCCAGGAAGTCACCCAAAGAACCTCTGTCCAGGAAGGAAACGTGGCCCTCGGTGGGCAAGACCTGCTGGCGTGGGTTGGCAAGGGACGTTCAAGCGGAGGGCCTCCCAGGAAGGCCTCAGAAGCCTCCTGCCCATGGGAAGGAAAGGAGGCAAGCAGGAGATTGTGGTCTTACCTTGTGGAGCCAATGCAGCTTCAGGGGCTGATGGCAGAGCTGGAGGCAGAGTGCCAACACCTGGGAAGCACAGGAAAGAAAACAGCTGCTTGGGGTAAGAAAACCTTGAGGAGGGCAGGACAGGATGTCCCCACTTGGAAAGACCCTGAACTGAAGGGGAGTTCATGCAAATCTCACCCTCCTGGATGTGTCGGACCAGCCAGTTCCCTCAATCCCAGGTAGTCCGATCAAAGTGGGTGAAGATTACCCCACACCCCCAGGAAAGGAAACGTGTAGCTCTGACTTACAAAACAGGCATCCCTTTTCTTGCCTATTTTACTCTCCAAGCTGGAGATGCCCAAATGCCAACCTCTCCCCTCTTCTGTTTTCTGGGGGTTGGGGGTTGCCAACCTAATTCTGGCCACTTTGAACTGGAGAACTGTGGCTGTCCATTCTTCAGAGTGAGCCAGTGTTCCATTGTGCCAGTATAACGTCAGCCTCTCGATATGGCAAGAGTTTATTCTGTTAGATCAGAGGTCTCTATATGCTGGCTGGAGAATTCTGGGAGTTGAAGTCCACAGGTCTTAAAGTTGCCAAGTTTGGAGACCTCTGTGTTAGATGCTGCTGCAACACTCCTCCCCCGTCTCCCTCCCCATGAACCGCAGAGTCCAAATTGGGAGGCAGAATTTAGTTTATAGCACAGAGATATCCTGAAGACCCTCCCATACCGTCAGCAAGAAGGGAGGGGCGATACAGAAACCCCCAGAACCAGGGAGCTTCACCCCCTAATCAGTGCAAAGTTGGGCCAGGAAGGGAGTGGGGTATGAAAGATGAAGGGAGGCCTACCATCAGCAGAGAGGAGTAGGTGACCAGCATGGCTGTCACACCGAGCATCACCACTGACCAGTCCAGCCACCATTCTGTCTTCTGGAAGATGAATCTGTGCAGGGTGGGGCAGGGGAAGGAGGGCGGGTAAAGCTTACCCAAAGGTCAGAAAGGGGCATAATGGAGGCGGGGGGGAGCAGGGGGGCCTTCTACTCACTCGTTGAAGTTGTGGAAGTCGTTGAGCGTGGCCAGAGCCACATACAGCCAGGCCAGGGCAAGGATGCCGATGCAGAAGAGCAGGAAGAACCAGGCATAGTCACACTGTGGAGGGAGCCGGGGGGGGGGGGGGAGGCTCAACGGACACTGCCAGGTTGGGACACCCCCCCAGGGGGCTCAATCCCCCCCCAGCCAATCCCATAAGCCTCATCCCCCCCTTGGCTACGGGAGGGGGGAAGAAAGATGCCACCCCAGGAGGGAGGACGCACCCTCAGCCCTTGAGTGCTTTCCATGCAGACCAAGAGGGTTAACTAATGCCCAGCTTATTTTGGGGGGGGGGGTCTGCAGCCCATCCCCAGAGGGACAGGGACATGGCGTGGGCCTTCTGCCATGCCTCCCAGGGACTCCTGTAAGGCCACATACCTTGCTCGTTTTCAGGCTCTTCTTGTGGGTCCAGTGGCAGCCAAACAGCCCCAGCAGGCAGGTGGTGCAGAAGTGCTGGCAGCCCCCATTCCTCTTCGCCATGGCCGGTTGCGTCTTGGCGAGGGGCAGCCCCACCCTGCAAGGGGAAGCAGGCAGGCAGGCGGTTCGGGGGAGAGCCTGGCGGGAGGGGAAGGAAGGAGACGCCACCTCATCCCCAACAGCAGGGACCGTCTGAGCAGGAGGCGCGTTCAGCAAGATCCCCTGACTCATCCGGCAGGCTCCCAGAGGAGGCCGATCCCAACCAGGCACGGAAACCTGCGCAACCTGGCCAGGTGAGCCCTGCCCAGCCATCCCACCCCAAGGCTGCAGGTTGGGGCAAGCCCGCAATGCATGGAGGCACTTTGGAAAGCCGTTTAACCTGCCATCTTCTCCCAGGTGGGGAAAAGGGAAGAACTGGGGGGGGGGCAACCTTTGGCAAGGGAGGACATCAGGAGGGGAGGGGGGGAAGGGCCTCCCTGCTGTGCCCCAACACAGCTGCTTTAGCCCCCTGTGTCTCTTATCTGGAATCAGATGATTAAGATTGGATTTTTGCTGAGATGAACTCCCGAAGCAAGTTAGCAACATGGATGGATTCTTTTTCCCCATCCAGAGATTAAAACTAGTAGGACTGAAAATGGCTCTACAGGCAGGATGGTGCTGCTGAGACCAGACCAGGCCGCCTCCTGCTTTGCTGCAGTGTGTAAACGGTGGTCTTTAAACCACGATGGATGCTAATTAAATTCTGCCCAAGTTGCAGAGGACTGAAACGTGCCCTATGTGTGCAGCTCCCACTCTAAGTCAGGGGCCTCCGAACTTGGCAATTTAAAGACTTGCGGGCTCCAACTCCCAGAATTCCCCAGCCAGCATGTCTTGGGGAGGGGCAATGGCTGGCTGGGGAATTCTGAGAGTTGGAGCCGGCAAGTCTTTAAATTGCCAAGTTCGGAGGCCCCTGAAGGCACTGAGGCCTTCAAGTCAGAGGCATGAATGCCAGTCCTGCTCACAGCACCAGAAAAGTGGGCAACCTCCCCCCACCCCGCCTCCTATCCCCCTCCCCCCTGGGCCTTTCCCCATTTGCCCCAAATGGCCTCCTCGGTGTTGCTCCATCTCAAAGCAGCCCCCATCCTCCTCAGCCCCCAGCAATTAAAGCAGCCTTGCCCCCCATTCACCCAACACCCTCCAAGGGCAGATTTGGGGCAGCAATGGGAGGCATCTGCCCCTCCTCTTGCAGAGGCAGATGGGCCTGTTAGGAGGGCAACGGGGGTGGGGGGTTGTTTGCTGATGCTGAGGGCAGCCCTGCTCAGCAGTGAGGAAGCCCCCATCATCCTTCTCGCTCCCAGATTGCAGACCCCTCCCCCACCGCTTGGGGAAGTTCCATGGATGAAAAGCCAGGGACCCCTCAAACCCTACAGGTGCTGCATGGGCCAAGGAAGGGGTCAGGAGGGGGGCACAGCAGCAGCAGCAGCGGCATTCTTCCACGGAAGGATCCCCTTCAAGGACCGCGCCACAAAAGCATTTGCAGTCGTCCCCCCCCTTTAGACCTGGGGAAGGGTTGTCATGGCGACCACCAAGGCGTCAGGCCTTGGTGCACAAGGGCAGCGGAATGGGGGCTGGGAAAGGAAGACGGGGGGGGGGGGGAGAAGTTGGCTCTGCAACTCGAAAGCGGCCGCCGCCTCCGTGCCAAACGATACTCTTGCAATGCTGGGATTTGTTTTCTTAATTGGGGGTGGGAACACCCTCTTGGCTCCCCCCCCCCCGGCTATAAAGACACTTGGTGGGAACCCAGCCGCCTTCGCTGCAAGAACCCTCGCGCACTTTGGCTGGGGGGGGAGCGGCGGGGGCCCTGCAGCCTGGGCGAACAAAGCTCGCTCTCCCCAGAAGAAGCGCCGCTCGGGGCTACTTTCTTGGGCCTTTTCAAAAACTTCTCCCGAACTTCCCAAACTTTACCTTTCTGCGGAGAGGAACCAGCTGGGATCCGGCCTGAGTCGCCTCTGCGGCGGCCAGGTAGGCAGCTCTCCCCCTCCCCCCCGGTCCCGGTGCGGGCCAAGCGCTCTTCGTGGCGTAACCGCGACTTTGGGAACGTGAGCAAACTCCCGATTTTCTCCGGGAGAGCCTGAGGGAGGAGGAGCCGCGCCGCTCCCTCCAAAGAGAGAAACCGGGGAGCGAAACTTTCCCACCGGATCCCAACGGCTGCTGGGTCGACTCGGCCAGTCAAGCGGGACGGGAGAGCCACGCGACCCCCCAAAGGCTCCGAAGGGAGCCCCCGGCCCCCTTCGCTCCCCCCCCCTTCCTGCCCCCGTCCCCGCAGCCTCTTCGCCCCTGAAGGTCCCCTGGGGAAGCGGCCGCATCGCCTCCCCCCTTGGGCGCGCCTGTTGCTCAGCCGACGCCTCCCGGGTCACTCACCTTGGCCAAGCTTCCAGTCCTCGTGGAGGGCGTGGGGGGGGGACGACTCGGCTTCCCTTTTCGCGCTGCGCTTTTGCTGGCTGCCGTCGGCTCCCTCTTCCTCCTCCTCCTCCTCTTCCTGTCCTGCTCTCACCTGCGGGGCGCCTGGCTTGGCACCCCACTTGGGTGCCGCCTCGACTGTTTGTGTGTGTGTGTGTGTGTCCGTTCCTCCCGTTTGGAGCTCAGCCGCGCGAACTTGCAAGGCTGGGTTACGATCACAATGATAAAGCTATTTTATCTACCTGTTGCTGCCGGTCATGCAGGAAACGATAAGCGGCCTTGTGGCTCTTGGCAGCCCTTCAGTCCCAGCGTGGGGATTGCGGGGCAGCTTCTGCTCCATTCGGGGGTTCCCACGGAGTGCATCGCACAACAGGATACCCTCTCCCTCCAAGTCACTCTTGTTCTCTTTTGGAGCGGGTAATTTAACCCCGCATGGAAAAGTAAACTAAAAAAGTTGAAAAGCACCAAGACAAAGAAAAGAAAGGATGGCCCCTGTTTAGATCAGCCCATCAGCCCCGACATCTTGCCTCCCTTTTTTCTTGACCCTTCTCCCTTCTCCTCCCCTCCCCCCCTTCTCCCAATCTCTCCCGGTCTCTGTGTTTCCTCTGGACTAGTTGTTCCCTGGAGTGTGTGTGTGTGTGTGTCAAGGCCAGTTTCTTCACTATGTCACTCAGGCGGAATCCGACTGTTTGCTAGAAGGGATTCTCTCTTGTTTGGCCTTGCCTAACCCTGCCCTGGGAGGCTTCAGGCAAAGAAGTGGGGTGGAGGAACCTGCTTGCCTATTTGAACTGTTTACATGCCATCTTTCTCTTTGGAAACATCTAAGGTGGTTCCCCATTGCCTCTTGCACGATAGAAGCCTGTGGCCCTTGCACAGGTGTGGGGTGGAGGAGGCCATGGGGCTGGAGTCTGCCCCCCCACCAATTTGACTGAGCACAGGTGCAGACCAGCTCCTGTGCATTGCAGGTGGCTGTAGCACATCGTGTGACCCCCAACCCCTTCCACAGACTCTACAGGTAAATCAGCCAAAGCGAGATGGGAGGTAGGTAGGTCGGATCTCTTATTCCTCAACCAACCACCTCCATTGCGCTGCTCCCCCACTGGGCCCCCAAACCGACTGGCAGAGCCATACCTGGGAAAGGATAGGAGGGTTGGGGCTGACCTCACACAGGCGTGGGGGAGGGGGGGAGATGTCTCAGAGGGCAGGAGTAGCAACAACAGAGAAGGCCTTCTTCTGGACCCTGCAGGCCAGAATAATTGGGCTGACGGGACCCACAGCATACCTCCTCTGCCAGCAGGAGTGGGACAGGCCAATCCCATGGCCTGGTGAGAGGGTCTCTCCAGTAGCCAGGACCTCTGCCAGGAAGTCACCAATGCCCACTCATACTCACCTCTTCCTTCAAAAGGAGCCTCTCCCTTTAAGACCAGCCAGGAGAATCAATTAAGCCAGCCCCCCCCCCAACTTGGCCACTTTAAGACGTGTGGCCAAATTTGGAGACCTCTGAATTAAGGCAAGGAGTTTGTGATGCAGGCACCCACCCTCCTTGGGATAGAAATGCAGCTCCAATAGAAGAGGCAACTTTTTCCAAAGTTATCTAGCCTGGTAACAAAACGTTTGGAAGCTAAACAGCAAATTTGGAGAACAATCCACCGGCCCGATGCCATTCTTCCCTTTGCATTTTATGAGGTGTCATTTTCCTGTCTGCAGCTTTTCCATGAGGAGACACAAAGTGTGAGGTGGAAAATGTCTTCATCTTTATCACACAAGATGATCACACATTTTTTTGGGTGGTGGTGGTGGTGCAGGGTACATTTAATACCTTCACCTGTTCTGCTTGTTCTTGTTTTGCAAATAAGGAAGGGAAACTTTGCTTCCATAGGCCAGCAGGGGGCACCGAAGAACCTTCATCTCTAGCAAGGGCTTCGGAAAAACCAGGAAGCTTCTCCCAGAGCCCCAAGGATCCTGCGTTGAAGGGGGGGGGGTGAGAAGAAAGGGGCGCAGGAGCCCTTCTCCACCTTGCCTGCTTCCAGGTGCTATGAACCTCCAACTGGGTCTTTCTGGTCCCTGCAGGGTTGGCTGTGCCTTTTCTCAGTTGTGGGATCTCCATCCCACAAGGGGCAGTTGGGGAGGTGGAAGGAGGTTGGAGGATGCAGTCAGCTGCAAGGGAGCTCCCAACTCAAGAAAACTTTGCGTGATCTGGTGGTCTCAGGCCAGGGGTCCCCAATCTTGGCCACTTTAAGACTTGTGGGCTTCAACTCCCAGAATTCCTCAGCCAGCAAAGCAAAGCAAAATACAATGGATGGAACTCCAGATGATATAATGAAAAATAAGCAATAATTTATTGTGAGGGTGTGTCAGCCCTAGATGGTGGACCAGACCAAGAAGCAGGCACTACGTAGATCTATGACTACTTTGATTAGAATGGCTACAGTCTAGTAGCGGAATCTTGCAAGCCTGCCTCTTTTATTTTCCTGTGAATTGGGCAGGTGCCTGCCATAAGCACAGTGGAAACCTTTCTCTTCCTAAAGGCTTGAGCCATGTTTACCTGTCGGTTGCCTTGGTAACGGACCTTCCCTCTTTCTGTCAAAGCCACCCTCCCTCCTCTCTACAAGATGCAAGCCAGGGGAGTCAGCTGGTGAAATCCCCAGGTGCATCATGGCTGTTGTGCCTACGGCAGAGTCTTCTGCTCCTGGTGAGCTTATTTGCTCAGCCTGCTCCCAAATGCTGGAGGCCAAAACAGAGAGAGCACGAGAGAGAGAGAGAGAAAGAGAAGAAGGAGAAGAGGGAAGAAGAATCACTCTCGGAAGGGAGTCGGGCACCATTAATGTCTGCAAAGCTCCCCCCAGAAGCCTTCAGGTGAAGTCTTGTGAATGCCCCCCCCCCCGCCGATACTGTGAATGTTGGGGGTCCCTGTTTCGGTGCTAGCATCCAACTCATCTCAAACGTGCACGAAGGCAACCTGTGAGTTGTGCACAGGTTGTTTCCCTCCCTGGCAGCCTCTCACATCACTGGTAGGAGCTTCATCTTTTCATTTTCCAGCTGTTGTGTTGCTCTGCTCCAAGCTTGGCTGGGAGAGGCAGGTCCATCCAAGAGAAGGGAAGGAGCCCAAATGCAAAGCCGGCCTGAAACACACGGCAGAAAGGTGCTTGCTCTACTCAGAAACACCCCCTCCATTTAGTTAAAAGCAGGCTGGGCTCCAGGACCAGCTCCAGGCTGGCACTTCCTGTTGCTGGCACAGTGGCCTTGAAGGGAAGGGGCCCGTCCTCAGCAGGGCTTCCAGTGCATGGGGGACTCCCGCTTCCCTTCGGGGGACCCTAAACTTGGGAACGGCATCCTTTCGCAGGGGCACCAGGCCTTACAGAATATCCCGGCACCCCAGAATGCCAGGCGGGCGAAGCAGAACTTCTGATATGCAAGGAATGAACTGGGCAACCTGCCAAAGGCCAGGCCAGGCTGACGGGAGAGCAGGAAGCTTTGCAGGCGTCCCTCGCACTTGGGACCTGAGGCCTGGGCTCTCTGGCCTTGTGGGGCCTTCGGTAGCGCTTCTTCTTCCCAGGATCCGCTGTGAATGCCCAGAGCAGCCAGTTCTTCCGCCACCTGATAAACTAAGACAGGACTGGTTGGTTTGGCTTTCGGTATTCAATCCGAGGCTTGACTCTTGTGCCAAGACCCCTGACTTCTCTCCACCTCTGTGGAAGGCTTCTCGGTTGAGTCTCACAGCTGTGGAGAGCCTTATTTGGGATAGAAATTTCCCTTCCAACTGCCCCCCCCCCAAAAAAAAACTTTCCAAGTTGGCTGGTGAGACACAGAGCATGACCCAAACCCTAAGCCTCCCTCGCCCCAATTGAGCCCAAAGGCAGGAACTCAGTGTGTGGGGGGCTGATGGGGGCATCAAGTTCTGGGGGGGGGTCTTCAGCCTCTCCCCGCAGCCTCCCCTTGCAGAGGGGCAGGCAGAAGCAGCTGAACTGGGCCAATTCTGTCCAAACCTCTCCCACCGTTGCCTGGTGGCGAAGACACAGCAAGTGTGAAAAGCAGAATTGGAGAGGACACCAATTGTTTCTACCCAGCGTTTGATGCCAGAATGTGCCAAGGCCACCCCATTCAGCCTTTGGGGGGACAGTGAGGAGCAGTGGTGGGGGACAAGGCCAGGAGTCTTTGGCCGGGTCCCCAACGCTCCCTGGGAAAGTAGGCGAAGCTCCTTCCCAGAATCAAATGCTTTTCCTTCTCTGTGGGAGGCTGTGTGCTCGTTGCTGGCGAGGGGGGGGGAGTATTATTAGAGGTTGTAGCAACTGAACCTAGGTACTACGCACACTTTTCGAGGAAAGGAGGTGTTTTTCCCCTTGTGAAGAGCTGGTGCTGCCTAATTATCCTCCACCAGAACCTGCATTCTGCCCAGCCAGCTCTTTCTAACCCCAGGCAGAAGGGATGCCGAGAGAAACGAAGGCTTCCCGGCTGAACTAAACCGGCAGGCAGTGCGGTCCATGCGCTACAGAATTAAGCCTGGCTCTACACGGAACAGTGAATGGCTTTTGGCCTTGGGGGGGAGGGGAATCTAGGTAGCCCCTTTGTCCTGGGGAGTCGATGTGTGTGTGTGTCTTTAGGGACAGGCAGCATGGAATAAGACCCTTTGGGGGAGGGTCTCCCTGGCCCTATCTAGGGGCAGAGATGTCCTCTCATCACTTCCAATCAGCCCAAGAAGGAGTGAAGTCATGTTCCCACAGAAGTGAATGGGAAATGCTTGCCAAATCATGTGGCCCATCTTCGTGTGTGGGTGCCTGTTGCTGTATGAGCTAACACCTCAGGGACCGTGGCTCACCAGCCTTAGGATCCGCTCAGCAGCCCAGCCTCCTGAAATTCCTTTGCTCCCTGCTAACACAGCCTTCCCAGCAAGCTTCCTCCGGTCAGGCTGAGCCCCGGGTGCCAAGGCGGCTGGTGGGAAGGATGAGCTTGTCCAAGCAAGAGGGGTCTCCGTCCACTTCTGATGGCTCCGTGATTCAGCAGGACTCCCAGGCCAAGAGGAGGCTGCCTGAGGGCCCTTCAGTTCTGTAGCTCCATTTGGGGCAATGTCTGTCACTCTTAAACCCCCCCCCCGCATTTCTCTGGGTTGCTTTAATTTTGGTCTCGGCTTGAATCACTCCCTAGGACTGTGTGCCGAAATTATAGAGAGAGGGAAAAAAAGCAAGCCATGTTTTAGTTGTGTACATAATTTGGGTATTTTACAACTGGGTCCTGGTGCAATTTGATTCCCCCCCCCTTTCTAAAGGCCTTTTGAGGTCTGTTTGCCCTCCCCTTGACAAAACGCCCCATTTACCCAGCCTCCCCCAGCCTCCTCATGCCCCCCTTGAAACCACATCAGAATGCCAGCAGTAAACTTGGCCAGCTTCCTTGGAGACAAGCAGGCCGTCTCAGCCATGGATCATCGTTTAATACATATCCATTTATGTCACTGCAAGAAGTATGAAGAATAAATGAAAAAGGCCTGTTGGAAAATTATAGGGAATTAATGCTCCAAAGCCATGAGGGGGAATTTGAAAGAATCGATGCTCCTGCTCAATCCTTCCCCCAAACAACCAGGAGCTAAATCAGGGTTGGCAACTTTAAGGAACGATTCGTCTTTCTTGAGTCAAGTGGCGTTTGGAAAACTCTTGGCTGAAAATAAAGCAAAGGGAATCGGTTTCAGTCTTATTGAACTCCTTCTCTCTGCCCCCTCTTGCACTAGAAGCCCTAATTCATATTCATTATTCTATTTCTAATTCTATTCTATTCTATTCTATTCTATTCTATTCTATTCTATTCTATTCTCATTCTCATTCTCATTCTCATTCTCTATTTCTATTTTCATTCTTTCCATTCTTTGCCTGGCCCAGGTTCGTCTTCTCCTAACAGCTGCTGCCTGTTGTCTGTGCAGCTGTTCAACAGTTTAGTCCCAACGTAAAACAGCACACGGGAGAGAAGCTGGGAGCCCTGGAAGCTGCGTGGAAGTGAAGCCTTCAGGAGCAACGCTGGTTTAATTGTCATGCGGTGAGCAGAAAATGAGTAATGAGACTCAGACAACCTCATTACAGGGACAAGGATATTGGTGCATTTAATTAATAGCGAGCTGGGTAGCTGTCACAGAGAAGGGGAGGCCAATTGTTCTGTGGAACGTCACTCGGCGGAGGACACAGAATTCTTGCTCTTCAGGCTCTTCAGCAGCCCAGGAAGGAGGTCTGGGTGGTGGGGAATCTGATTTGCAGGTTGACCAGGGAGCTGAGCGGTCATTTTAAGAGTAGATGGTGTGACCTTTGCAGGCCCCTCTCTCTGTCCAGGAGGAAGAGCTTCCTTGGGATTCCAGTAGGCCCACTGCCCAAGGTGGGCGGACACTTGACCCAAAAGCAACGGGTCTGCCTTCCAGCTCATTAAGCAGCTGCACTTGCAGTGCCCCGGAGACCCTGAACATAGGATGGGAAGGAAAATGGACCATGTGCAAATCAATGCAGTATTTTTTGTTTATAGAACTTTGCTCGGTTGGTTCTCTTCTTAGAACAAGGATGCTCTGAAATGCCAAAATGGTCCTGAGGACAGATCTGACCTCCTTGCGAGGAATGGTCATGTTGTGTGGGACTTTGGGCTGAAATTAGGTGAGTCAGGAGGAGGTTACAACAGCCTCAATTAACAATGGCTGAGGCTGCTGGAAGAGCAAGAACCAGAACTCTCCGTCTCCCTCCTGACACCTGAAGTGGTAGAGGAGGGGGAGGGGGAGGAAGGTGTGAGGGCATGTGACACTGGGGGAGCGGGGAATATGTCTTGGACTACAGCCACTCTTCCCTCCGCCCCGGGAGAGAAACAAACAAGGCAATGTTTGGAAATGCACTCGAGCAAAAGTGGCCGTAGTGGTGATTGCTGAACCTTTGTTCCTTCTTAGGATGCGGTTTCCCAATGAGACGGATGGGGCAGGTTCCAGAAAAACCCACAGCGGTGCAAAAGCTGACTGGTTCCCGTAGCATGTCATTCATTTGAGGAATTCGCTGCCACCAGAGACTTTGAAAATTTAAAGCTTGAAACTTGCTTTCCTGGTTTCTATTAACCTTCAATATCTCTTAATTTTACTCTAAATTGTTTTTATAATAATTATATTACAACCTTTCGGTTCTTACATTGCCGGGATTTATACACAACATTGTTTGCTTAATTATCATCAGTTGACTAAGCCGCAAAGTGCAATGGCTAGATTTGCGCAATACGTGAAGTTGAAACCAAATGAAGTGTGACATGCCAGCTCCCTTATTGTGTGATCCACTCAGATAAAATGAGAGGCATATAAATAATGTCGAATAATTTAAGTGCACACAATCGTTGAATGCTTTTTCCTCTGCAGTCACAGCTGCAAATGGGAAAGGTAGCTGTCCATGGTACTGATTCCCCCGTCTCTTCCTCCCATTAAAATGGGTATTGGACTGTGCTGCCTGGGGAATTTGGGGAGTTGAAGTCCACAGATCTTAAAATCGCCAAGATTGAGAAACACAGCTGTAAGCAATTTCATCCAAAACTTATTTGTCGCCAGTCTGATTCCACGTTAGGAGTGGTTGGATTGAGTTTTGTCCACTTCTTAGGGACCCAAGGAATAGTTGATTCCCCAAAGCTGAAAGAACAAAGATTATTATTTCCCAGTCTTATTTCCAGCAGTGGAAGATGCTGACAGGCCTGGCCAAGAGCCAAAACAGAGAGATTGTGAATTTTTTATCAGTATAAAGTCAGCAGAGCTATCCTACTCTCTAAGCTGCTGCATTTACTCCTTCTCTCTCTCTAATCGCTCTATTGTTTTGCGATTCTCAACTTGTTTTTAACAGATGCCTCTATTCTGATAAAATAATTTTTTTCTTGCAGCTGAGAAAATAATTAAAACAATCCCCTTACCTCACCATTCATTTGTGCAAAGTTGAAAAATGGAATTATTATTTTTTTAGCAGAAGTGACTAATGTCTTGTTTCTCGTGTACCAGTTTCTTTTAGTGATGCAAACATCAATGTGAGTTTCCTGCAGTGTCCATTTCTCACAGATTGTCCTGGGGTCCCCGGCCAGATTGAAGTTGGGGGTTACGCCACTGGCAGCTGAGCTGGTCCACAAAGGCCAGGAGGCTCAGCTCAGGGGTGAGTCACATTCCCTGCACTATGGGGCTGCGCCACTTTTCCTGTGAGAAGGAAAGAGCTTTGGGTGACATGGAGCAGAGAGCACTGCATGGCATTTCAGGTCCCATAGGAGATGACACGAAAGAAAGAGGTCCCCTCGTTGATGATGCAGCTGAGGGAAAAACCCTAGTTGGGGGCCAAGGCCATTGGGGGTGTGCCAAGGGTTGTGCCCTGGGCCTTGGCAGGTGGGAAGGGTCCTTCTGGAGATGATGGACCCTGAAGGGTGATGACCAGTAAAGGCTGCTGGGGCCACAAGGCTGCTCTCAATCAGAAAATCAGGAAGGCCTCTATCTGCAGCCTTTCCAGGTCTAACCGTCCAGCATCCATTGCTCTGCTTCACCAGCTTGGGGGCTTGGAGGGGGCTTGGGGAACAGAAAGTTGCTGATTGGACTCGGCTCTCTGATTTTAGAAAGCATGACAATATGGGGAGGTCAAGGAAGTTTAGCAGTGTGCAATTATAGAAGTCCGAGCATATTTCCAAACTAAGAATAAATGTAGATGTCGGCATAATTTTGATCTAGATTCACACTTGGTTTTCAGGTAGCCAAGAATGGATGTGGGCACTGCAGGGAGTCCAGCTGCCAGACCGAGATTTTGAGCGATCCACCCATCATCTTTTCCTCTTGGCTGGCAATGTTGGCAAAGTATCTCAACCCTTGTGGGAGCCATCAGCTCTGAAAAAGAGGGCCTGTCAGTTTTCTTCTCACACACATTATGGGTGGTGGTAGGGATAATTGCTTTGAAATATTTTACACCATAAAAGCCTAATCAAATCAACGGCTGGCCTTAATTCTGTTGAACTGAGAAGCATCGTTTCCACACTGCTGTCGCCGCTTATTGTCAAGAGAGGCTGCAACTCTTTAAATGGATTTGACTTTTATGGAGAAAAAATAGGGATGATTGGTTAATGTAAATCAATGCCTAACTGCAAATGCTCACAGCCCGGGTCTGGTTGTCAGTGAGTTAGTGAGCATGGAGGCCATTAAATCCTGGTGCTCCATTCACTGTCTCTCATCTATGGTGTCATCTGCCTTTCCCTCCTCCATTGTTTTCACAAACAAAAATAATTGACTTTCCTGCGGAATTTAAAACCTTTTGCACTGAGATACAGCAACACCGTATTGGGAAATCCTGCCGATGACAAGCAATCTGTAGATACTACGGCATTCTCTGCACAGAGCTAGTATTTGGCTGACAGGATGTCTGCTTCCACATCACCAACTTTTATTAACTTTCAGAGCTGGTTTATTCTCCTTTAGCCAGCTGTCTTGGAGGTTGAGGTTGTCACTTGATAGTAATCCTATCTGAGAAGGATTCTGCAGAGGTTTCCGTTGTAATGTTGGAGCTTCTCCTGAGAAGCCATACTGTGGACCGGCCCTTGGCTGATTGACCCAGGGAATCCTGTGGGTTTCTCAACCATGGCATCTGGGAGATATATGGACCAACTCCCAGACTTGAAGAGGGGGGGCTGAGGGTAATGATTGTAATGAGACCAGTCAGTGATGGCGAAGAGGAGGAGGAGGAGGAGGAGGAGGAGGAGGAGGAGGAGGAGGAGGAGGAGGAGGAGGAGGTGTAGCTGAAGTTCCTCTCCCTCCTCCTGCTGTTTCCCCACTTGGCCTCACATGACCTGGTGTGGTTGAAGGTGTGTGGCAAGAGAACCCATGCCTCCTGCCCCAAGATGGCTGTTCTTTGGTTTCATGGCCTTGAGGCCCTTTTCTCTCTGAATGCCCAGGTGAAGGGCTCCTCCTTGCAGCTCTGATCCTCCACTGGTGCCCTAGAGGCAGCCAAGGACTTTTCGCTCATGTGGGCCAAAGATATCCTGATCTCCAGCGCTGAGTTCTGCCTCTTCCAGAGTTGAAAGCTGCCCTGACTTTCAACTGCAGTAGAAGCCAAGGCTGGCCTTTTGCTGAGCTTCTGCCCAGTGGAATTTATTATTTTCCACATGCTGCTGCCTTGTTTCCAGAAAGAACTTTGGCTTCAGAGGTTACTCTCCAATTAAAATAATTGTTTGTGAAAACTGGAGCATGCACGGTTCAGGAAGAGAGCCCGTTCTGGTTGGAGGTGACTTGGTGTTGCAGTCTTTATAATGAGCACAGTCTCAGGAGGAACATGCGTGGTGTATGTGTGTGAGCATGTGTGTTCAGCCTGGCAATGGAGACGAGGGCTATGTATTAGATGTCACTGAGCCAGATAAAGTCCTCATGGGACTCTGGCTTTCCTGCACCTTCTGGCCTTCTCAAGTAGATTGGGAGCAGCCCATTGAACCATTCTGACTTATCAGAAAGCGGAGCGAAGGTCGGCCGTGGCATAATTAGATCCATGGAGATCATCGGTGCAGATGAATGTCCTTCAAGCATCCTCTGGATGAAAAAGGCAGGAGGGGAAGGTCAGTCCAGACCCAGGGATGGAGATGGAAGAGCTGAGGCATCCCTGAGGCATCCGGTGTGCAATTTTGCAGATCAGGATTGACTTCCTGGGAAAGATCAAACCCAAACCAACTTTGGCTACCTTGAGCGGCTCTCCATGAAATGTTGACATTGACTTAATCATGCCGCCTTTGGGATTTTAGAAACTCTCCATAAGGTTTCATCATTTCACGGGGAAAATGCTTGTGTTGAATTGTGTTTCTGTCCTGAAGGTATTTTTTTCCCTTTAAACAGAAGATAAATGTGGGAACGCAGCCGCAGGACAATTTAGCATCTCTGTCCAAATGTATGCACTATTCGTCTGCAGCAACACCGCAGTATGTGTTCACCAGCGTGAATAATTTAATTTAGAATTAAAATTGGCCTGGGACTTGTTTTTCCTTGCAGATATTTATTCTCAGGATTGCTTGTGGCTTTGGACGCAAGTCTTCTCAATAACTCCCAAAGATCCTTGAGCTTCAGTTGCATTTAACAGCCAAAATACAGCAGGTACTGATGCTGTTATTTTTTAAAATCCATATTCTCTACAACACGGAGCAAAAAATGCAACATTTTTAGGGAATTCTGCAGACAAATCAGGTGGGGGTGGGGAAAATGCCCACTTAAATAAGGAAGCAAAGCAAGAGATGAGAGGCAGCAGCTTTTCTTGGCATGCATAGCCACAGTGATCCTGGGGCTCTTTGCCAGGGGATGCAGAAGACCCCAAAGCTCACAAGATCACAGGCTAGACTATCAGGGGTCTCCAACCTTGGCCACTTTAAGCCTGGAGGGCTTCAACTCCCAGAATTCCCTAGCTGGGAGTTGAAGTCCTCCAGGCTGAAGTTGCCAGGGTGGGAGACCCCTGGACTCGATGCTCTCTGAAATGATACACACATGACATGCAGGAAGGTGGGTCTGATAACAGCAAAACAGCCTGATCTTACAGAGGGCTGAGCTGGCTCCTCTTCCTTCTGGCCATTCTGATCAGGAGGCTCCAAGCCCGTCCTTTCTCCTGACCCTCTAATGTCAACAGGGCCCTTTATCGTGTCCATGTATCGAAACCCCCCCCCCTGCACACCACAGGAGAAGTGAACAGAACCTGGCATTTGTTAACTGCTTTCCAGGATCAGTTTGCCTACTCTGCCTAATAGGCACTTCGGGATTACTTTTGCAAAGATGCAATGTATTTCTCCTCCCCCACCACACAAATCTGATAAAACTCTCTTTCTCTAGGATTGGAGGAAAAAAAAAGCGGGAGAGAAAATTGGTCCAGAAGCAGAAGACACCACGAGGGTATTTTGTGAATCGCTATAAAGACAAATCTGCTTGGAGCCATGAGGAACTTCATCCTGTCCAAAAAGAAACTCTGAATTAAATTTCAGAATTAATGACTTTCCATGGGGAATGAGTTCCTTTACCTATTGCAGTTGGAAGAACTAAGGCCAATTCTCCCTTGGATGATGATGACTCACCACTGGCCAAAGGGTCATCTTGGTTTCTCCGCTGCTTCTGCTCAACCCTTGTTGCAGCTCAAGTTTACGATGTTGAGATTTGACCCAGTCCAGATGTTGCACCACGGTTGATGCCAGATTCAATGGCCGTTGGGCCTCTGGTTGGTGATGGGCTGGCAGTGACATGCTGAGATGCTCCATCTCAACTTAAGGCAGGACATCAGTCCTTTGGTTTGTGTTCTGCTGTCTCTCCATCCCTCCATCTATCTGTCTCTCCTCTCAGACCTTGGCTTGTATATTGGCGGTCTGACATCCGAGCACCCAGCCTTGCCTGTCTCTTGCTAAGTTTAGCTTTTGCTTCTGTGCAGTGAGAGGGAGGGGTGGGTGTGAGGAAGGCAGGCGGTGGCTGGGCCCCTCTTTCCTGGAAGCCAGTCAAGATTGCCTGGGGAAACTATTTTTATGAGTCGTGTGGACACTCGGAGAGGCTGCAAAGCGCAGGTCGTGGGCAGAAGAGGGTTCAATTTCCTTGGGCAAAATCCAGGCGGTGAGGAGAACAGATGCAAGGGGACCAACTGAGTTCTGTCAACATCTCATTTTCGGAAATCGCCTTGAAAGCGGAAGGTTCATTTGTTGATGGTGAAACTCTAAATATTGGCTGAGGGTGGCGGTTTCGGTTTTGCAAGTTCATAGAAGCAGAACCCCACCGTAAAACAACATGTGGAATCAGCTTCCTGGATGGCAAGCTGGCCAAAGGAGCCACATTTGTACCTGTGGACAATCTGCGTAGCGCTTTTCATGAACAAAAGTGGAAATGACCCCACAGAGGAAGCAAACCTTTGGACTAGGTTCAAATCCTGCATAGGTTAAAGGTTCCCATTTTGGAACAGTCAATGTTCTCCCTCTCTTTTTTTGAAGATAAAATGAGATGACGATGATAATAATGCAAAAGGTTCATTGTGCTTACATTATGTAGAGTATCCCATCACAGAAAGAATTCTGTTCTCTCATATGGCCCTTTCCTCTGGCCTTCCTTTTCCTCTATAGATCTTCCTCCTTGGAGGTCTACACCCTCCCACCTATTTCCCATGCAATCTTTGCTTTTCCAGCCATTGTCCACACCTCAAAACACAACCGGGGAGCTTGGCTTCGAAAGAGGCTCCCTTTCATTTGGACAGCTCCTGAATCTGTGCAAGGCAACCCGCTTTAGGGATTCTCAACCTTGGCCACTTAAAGACGGGTGGATTTCAATTCCCAGAATTCCCTAGCCAGTTGATCCTGGGAGTTGGAGTTCACCCATCTTCAAGTGGCCAATTGGGAAAAGACTCAGGTAAGGTTTCACCAAACTGGGTGCCCCACCCTTAAACAAATCCCTTCTGTGCTGAGAGATTGAGATAACGATTAAGATTTTATTGCTACTAATTTAGTGTCTCAGGCATAGTTTACAAATGCTTCTTTCCCCCTTGTTCCTATTTTAAATCCTGCCTATTGTCCTCTTCCAGCCACCCATTTATGGCCCATTTCCTCTAAAGCAGGGGTCTCCAACCTTGGCAACTTTAAGCCTCCCAGAATTCAGGAAGTTGAAGTCCGCCAGGCTTAAAGTTGCCAAGGTTGGAGACCGCTACTCTAAAGCTTTCCAAGAAGCTGTTGATTACACATCAAACCTTTGCAGTTGGTTTGAAGGTAACAAATCACAGCCAAGTGAAAGAGCTTGGCAAAGGAGGTTGCAGCCCCATCATGGCTTGTCTCCAAGTGAATCAAGTTTGCCTTGGGGTCTTTAAAGGCAATCCTTATTAATACATTTTTTTTTACTTAAGGCTGATAGATTTCTGTTATTATATCTCCCAATGTCACTCCAGCTGAAATAAATGCAGTTTCAACTCCAGAGTGCTTTATGGGTTTCCATAAATAGATAGCTCCAGACAGCAGGGCTGCGGGGGAACTGCATCCTTCCCAGGAAGATTGCATTACATCTCTCTCTCTCTCTCTCTCTATATATATATATATATATATATATTTAAAAATCCCTGCTTTCTACTTTCAAAACCACAGTTCAAGGAGCTGCTGTCTGCCAGCAGGATCTTAAAATTAATGATCCAGTTTGCAGGTAGCTCCACCTTCACCAAGAGAAGGGACTTTCCAGGAAGGCCAAGAATCCAATGGCTTATAACTCTATAAATATTTGCTTTAGTAAACGCAAGTGACTGATTTGTCTTCCTTTAGGCATCGGAAGTAAGTCTGTAGTAGTAGCAGCATCAGCAGCTGCCTGTTACTGGGTTTCAGCATCATACAAACATGCGCTTAACCTGATGGGGAGAAGAGGCTTCAGCGTGGGGGGGGGGCTTTCCTCACTGGGGCTCCCTGCTCCTCATCCAGAGAACACAAAGACACATTTCCTCCCTCTGAGCGCAAACAGTTTCTCCCTCTGAGATCATTTTGGCAGAGTTTCCCAACCAAAACCCCAGATTTAGTTTTACAGAGAACTGAGGAATATCTAGCTGGCAGTTCTTAGGCCCTTTATCACTATCTGGATATTAGCGGGGCTAAGAGACAAAAGCAGTTGGGATGACCGTATTTATAAAAATGAGCCAGTCTATAGAAAAACATCTGGTTCTCCCTGCCCTTCACACACACACACACACACACACACACATTTTCTTTCTTTCTTTCTTTCTTCCCTCCCGCTGCTGGCTCCCAAATTCCATGACGATCAGTCTGCTTCTTAATGGGAAACAACCGCTTGCCGCATCTCTTCAATGTTTCCCATTGAAAGGAGCCGATTCTGGGGGAGCCGGTTTCCAGGTTGAACCTGCCACTCAACTAGAGGGGGAGATCTGGATCCCTCTCCCAGAGGCCCCCTCCCCACTTTCCCACTTTCTGCCAGCTGGGCAATAAAGGTTTCCAATTGATCTGCTTCACACAACGGAGAGGAAATGTTTTACCAGCTGGGCTGTTTTCAGACGTAAATAAAGCCATCTGTTCCCTTTGGAAGTCTGGCAAAAGGCTGCTGCTCCTCGTGAGGAAGGGAGAGTTTTGGCAGTGGCAGGGAGGGAGGGAGGGAGGGGGGCCTTTCTTTGGGTTCCTAGCAATGCAAAGCGGGTGTTGGTTGGATGAAGGGGCACTGGCCAGGGGCTTGTCCCATTGGAAGCTCTGAAGGCTTCTGGCCCAGCAGCTCCTGTGAGAAGGGTAAGCAAAGGTGAGGTGCCCAGCTCCCTGGGGAGGCCGGGAAACACCTGCTGGCAACCTCCTCGCCCCAGAGGCTCCTGCACGGGGCCTCTCCCCACACGCCCTGGTAAGTCACCAGGGGCTTAGCCTGGGTTCCTGGAACAGCCCTCCGCTGGTTGGACTCCTTCGGCCTCCAGGGCCAGACCACTCCTCTGCATCCTGCTGTTGAAAGCAGGTGCTGTGGATCTCTGACAGGTTGACGGGATGGAAAATGTACCAATTTTGAGAGTAGAAATAAGGTAGAATCCGCGAAGACCGAGGAGCAGGCCTTGGAGTCCAAAGATGCCCCTTCTGCCTTCCCCTGGGCCAGAACCCCGACGCACCCCCAACCCCTGGAGGCTAAAAGAGGGGAACCAGACACCGGGTGCTTTGGATGGCTCCCCTGCAGCAAGCCAAAAGGCCCCTTTTGCTGTGCGGAAGGGGCCAGTCCAGACCCCCCATGACCCCCCCCCATGCTGCCCATCAGTGGCCCCAAATGGTCTCTGTGCCACGCCTGAGAGGCCGGCCCTTCTCTTTCAGCCCAGCCTTGGGCGTCCTGATTGTCTCCCCTGGTTGTTGGCTCAGCCACGGAAGGAGAATTGGAGGAGAAGAGGGAGGGTTTTTCTTCCGTCCCTTGCGGAGAGGGAGGACTTCCTCGCCTCCGATCAGAACCAGCCGTGGGCATTCCTCAGTCCAATGAACTCTGCAAATGGCAGCTGCTTTGCGAGGCTCCCCTAACTGGAAGGTCTGAAGGAAGAGCTTTGGCCTTGGCTGCCTTGGAGGATGCAGGAAGGTTGGTTCACGAAAGAGGGGCAGCTTTTAGAAAGCATTTATCCCCCCTGCTCTTCCTCCCAAGACCCCTGGCAGGCTTCCCTCCCTGGCACAGTTTAGCATCCTAATAACTTCACCATGTAGGCTCAATTGAAAGAGATTGACCTGGTTCTCACGTCACACAAAACTGGAGTTTATTGACCCAACTATAATTGGTTGACACAAGGCTAAACAGGTTTGTTTGTGTGTGTTTGTGTGTGTGTATGTGTGTGTGTGTTGCATAAGCCACATGATGGGTCTAATCTGCTGCTTTGGAATGGAACAAACTCACCACAGGACAATTCAACAAATACAAAAGTTAAATTTATTTTGACGGAACCACGGCCACCAGAAAAACAACACCAGAAATACAAGTGTTACAATCATTTCAACAAAAATATTGTCACCAATAATAAAAGGAATCGAATGAAACAATTAATACAGCATTGAATGGTCCCTTGGCAAGTTGGCCATGGCCAGTTGTCCTGGACCAGAGCTCTCCAAACTTGGCAACTTTAAGACTTGTGGACTTCAACTCCCAGAATTCCTCAGACGTTGCCAAGGTTGGGGACCCTTTTTCTGCAACAGGATAGTTAGTACAACATTCTAGTTTGGTATGTGTGGGAGTCTCTGGCCGAAGGCCCCTGAAGGAAAATTCCCAGCCTACTAGTCTCTTCGCCCTCGGCCTTCTGTGCCAGTCACGGGTCAGGTGGAAAATCTGAAGGTCCCTGCATGTGCCAGCAGGAGGGGTGGCATCCCTGGTGCCAACCAAGCACTGCAGCTGGCCAATGTCTCCTCCACCCCATGTCCCACCGGGGCACTAGGGTGCCCCAAATGGTTAGGCAGGTTCCCACCAAATGGGTGACAGACACGATGGATATAAGCAGGATCCTCTTTTGAGTGGCCAGTGAAATTCTGCAGTCCCGTAATCGGTGCTAAACTAGCTTTGCAGAGCCGCTTTGTTTTCAAGCTAATCTCAGTGGCTTTTATCTAAACTCCTGCATGGACATTAAGCAGTGATTAGATTGAACATCATTGGTGGTAATTTGCTTTTTCCACTGAGGGTTTGAAGCTGGGAAACTGATGCTCTCCTCTCCTTTAGGAAGGAGTTTAAACCTTATTTACTCATGTCTTTTAATGTAGTTCTTTATATTTTCATTAGCTCTATTTTAAATAATTGGTTTTAATGGCTGAGCATATTGTTTGTTGTGAGCCACTCAGAGTCATCAAGGGAAGAGGGAGCAGATATACCTCTTAAATACAGAGGTCTTCACTTTGCAACCAAAACTGGGACTGGCAACTGAGTCATTAAGTGAAGTGACCACTAAGTGGAACCTTACCTGGGGTTACACTCTGGCTTCCGCTTTCTTTTGCTTTACAGACTGACAAAGGTTATAAATGTGACGGCTGGCCGTAAATTTACTTTCTCATCCCCAACAGAACTGTGAATGGTCCCTAAACGAGGCAGTTGTTAAGTGAGGACTATCAGTAAATATTGATCTTGACTTCCTGGAATGATTCCTGCTGCCCACCAGGAACCTGCCCATGGCATTGGAGAAAGCAGGAAGGATTCGCATTGATCTGGGTGAATGAAAGGAGGCCTGGACCAGATTGAGAGGGTGTCCTTGTTTTACGTCTTCCCATTTTGTGGCAAGAGAGCCTCTGGATTGGGATGCATTTCAGTGTCACAGCTCCTCCCTGGGAGAAGAAAGCCACCTCCTGCTCTGCATCCATCCTAGACACAAGGCTGCTTTCGAACGTATTAAAGGTGATTTCAATGAATTAATTCAACCAAGTATTACATTAATGAATTAAAATCCATTTCAAGTGTTTAACTGGATCTAAAATTAATACCAACATTGCAAAGAAGGGAAAGGAAGTTAAGGTTAAACTGAAGAGGAACTGACAAATTGGGAATATTAATAAAGCAAGATGGAGTTTTATCAAATGCAGCCTGTGATCTTAGATTCAGGATCTAAGATCACACAACCAGGACACAATGATAAGGATGTGAAATCTACCTTAATCATAGTTGATAATCTAATTTCCTTTGCTTTTTATCTCATGGATGATGAGTCCTAGGACTGCTTTTTCCTTGTCTCTGATCTGCCTCAAGATGCTGGTCAGTGCGGGGTGCTTCAAAAGTAGCTAAAAGCACCACTTGACCTCTCTCTGCACAGCCTTTGGCAGGCAGAAAAGCCCCAAATTCATGTCTCCGCAAAAAAACACAAAAATCATGATTAAAAGAGAGCAACTCTTCCCCCTCCCTCCTTCCAGCAGTTTTCCCTTTTTCCTTTTAGTCAGGGGGTTGCACAGCTCTGTAAGGGGGGGGGGGCTACACACGGACTCTCATCGCGCGGAACCCCCCCCCCCAGCTGCATGGCAAGTCAAGAACCGCAGCCAAAGACAGCTGGAGTTGGCCCTTGCTGGGCTGGGTGGCTCAGGCCCCACCAGGAGTGGAAGGGAGGTTGTGTTTTCAAAGTCAGAAACGTCCATTTCCCCCCCCCCACTCAACCCTGACCTCTTCAAACACACATCTCTCTCCCTCCCTCCCTGTGTGTGTATGTGTGTGTGTAGAACTCAGAGGGTGTCTAAAAGTTGCAGCTGGTCTACCTGTGTTATTTGGGCTGCATTTTTCCCACAATGCATCATGGTTTACAAACTCAGATGTTGTGGGAGCTTTCAAGAAGAGACTGGATTGCCATCTGTGGGAAATGGGATAGGGTCTCCAGCTTGGGCAGGGGGGTTGGACTAGATGACCTACAAGGTCCCTTCCAACTCTGTTAAAATCTGTTAAACTCCCATGGCTGGATTCATAGACTGCGCCAAGCAGCCCCCATTGTGGTTTGGAGCATTGCAAGAAGTGATGCCATCATCCACAATCAGCCAAATGGTCGAAGCACACCTGGGATGGGGATGGGTGGGGGGGCTCTAGGGTTGCACTCCAGACGAAGAAAAAGGATTATTAGACTGGATCCCAATTGTAACCTTTAAGTTCTTCTGCGCTGGAAATTGCTGACCAACATACCCCTCTTTTCACACATTAAATTATTCCTTAATGGCCTGACGCCATTAACTTAATCCCAGCAAATAAGAAATAAGCCACGCGTGGGAATGGGGAGGGAGGGAGTGAGTGTGTGTGTGTGTGTGTGTGTGTGTGTGACCTTGGTCCTGGCCTTTCGCAGCTGCCTGTGCCCGACGTCCCGTCCCCGGCCGGCTGAGCGGGAGTTGGGGAATTCACACATTCTGGCCTTGCCACCAGGTCCCGCTTCCTGGGCGGTGGGTCCACTCGGAGTCGCCCGCCTCGGGTTCGCGCGGCGTGACGACCGATTTCCGCCCCCCGAGCCGCTCTTAAAGGGCCCGGAGCGGATCCGGGGGCAACGCCGCACCTGCTGCCACCTGTTGCGCCTCCTGGGTAGGCCGGCCGGGGGCTTCCAGCAGCCGAGGGGGCCGCTCACCTGTCCGGGGCAGCGGCGGCCGGGCGAGGCGCCTTTAAGATGAGCGGAACCGCGGAGGCCGCCCCCTCCCTTCCCGGCTGAGCAGCCCCTGCGGGTCAGCCAGCCCGGCGCGCAGCTCCAGCCCTGCCCGGCCGGCGGGATGGCTCGCCGGAGGCGCCTGGGGACGCCGCCGCCCGGGAGAAGCCGCCCCGCCCGGGCGCACCAGCCTTGACCCGCCGCCGCCGCGCTGCCTGCGCCCGGCCGTGCTCGGGAGCCGAGGGGCCGCGCTGCGCCGCCAGTCATGGCTCGGAGCCCCTGCAGCCCCGGGCGTCGCTCGCCCGCCGCCCGTTCTGCCAGGTAGGCTGTGCGGAGAGCGCTCGCTGCCTCGCAGCGGCTCCCTCGGAGGAAGGTCGCGGGCGCCGCGCCGGGGACGCTGGTGACGGGCTGGGGGGCGGGAAGGGCTCCGCAGGCTCGGCCGGGGACAGGCGGGCAAGTTGCGGCCAGGCGGCGAGTCCTTGGAGCGGAGCGGAGGCTGCCGCAGGAGAGGCGCTTCCCCCGGTGCCCCCTCCCGGGGTGGCCGCCGCTGTCCCGGCCGGCGTCCGTGCAGCGGGAGCACTCGGAGCCCCTCGGCCGGGACGCGCCGCTACAGACCTGTGGCTCCCGCCGTTGCCTGCTCCCCGGTCCCGCCTCTTTGGTCGCCCCCTTTCTCTCCCCTGGGCCGCGGATGCAGCCGGACCGAGCTCGCCAGGCCCCTTGGGGCCTTTTCCGCGGGGTCTCCTGCCCAGCGCGTCGGGGAACCGACTTTACCCGGTGCAGCAGCCCCAGCCTGCCCTTTGGGGTCTCCAGCATGAGCTGCGGCCCTCTGCAACAAAAGGCCGGGCTTTGGCCGCCCCTCCCGGGTTAGGAGCAGCAGCCCCCGGGGGCAAAGGCCCAGATTCCGGGGGGGGGGGGCTGGGGCTGGGGCTGGTCTGGATCCCCCCCTTTGGACGTCTGTCCCTGGGTTCCCGCCTGCTTCTTCACCCACAGAACGGGGTGCCCACAAGCCGAGGCTGTGGATCCATGCGGAGGAGAGGGACCCTACCGCCACAATGAAGGGGAATAATTGTAGCTCAGGGGACGTTTTTAGGTGCTCTGTTGGTTCTCTGAGAGCATCAGGGACCCTTCAGATCCTAAGGGATCCGAGAAAGCCCCCCCCCTCTATGGAGAGAATGCTGCAGGGGAGGGGGCGTTGGGAGAGGCAGGGGCCTACTGGGGCTCCCAGGGAGGAGGGGCCATCGAATTCCCAGCCGAGCAAAGGCCGCCTTTCCTGCCCTTTGGGGCTGGCTGGTCCAGCAAGGCCTGCCTGCCTGCCTGGCTTGGAGGGCACAAGGCCCATCCCCCTCTTGGCGTCTGGGGAGCCTTGTGGAAAAGGGGGGGCCTGGTGGAGACCAAGCTTGGGTGGAATGTCTCGGCTGGGTGGCCTGCATGTTGGAGGGGACTGTGCTGCCTGCCTTCCCAGTGCCCATGCTGCCTCTGTCCCATTTCTGAAGAACTCGGCTGAGGGGCGCTTTGCTCTTGGGCTGAGCTGGCTGGGGGTGCTGGGGGTGCACATCTGTCTGCCTGTCTGCCTGTCTCTCTGCACCTGGCTCAACTCTGCCAGCCTCGGTGCCCTGTTTAGTGGTTGGACGGTTAAGTGGAAATGCAACTTACCTGCGTGTGGAAGGGCAGTTTCAGCACAAGGGTTCCTCTAGTTTAGCACCAACTGGAAAACCTCCAATGCCTCTGCAAGGGAAGGGAGCGGGATATGTGTGTGTGTGTGTGGGGGGGGGGAGGACAGGAGAGGCTGAAACTCTGGAGTGGGACCCCCAGGCAGGATTCCTGCCCTAAAGTTTAGGAAGCCCTGATGCCCACATCCATCTTTAGGGTTGTAGGATTCATTGCAGTCCTTGACAAGGGAAGAAATCAACTCAGGGTTTAGATTAGATTGGACTAATACCAAGGATTACATTAATTCTCCACTGAGCATTTTGCTGTTACTCTAGTATATTATGCACATTTTGGGTATCCTTTTGGTCTTAATTCTGTGGCTTTTAAAATACTCGAATAACCAAAGCATGGGGTGGTATCAAAATATCATGCTCCTGTTTAGATGGGAGGGGGCTCTAGAGACAACTTGGCCTCCCCCCCCAATGACCAGTCTGATGGATCAGGGAACAATGCAGAGAGGCCACTGGGCAGCTGCTCAGCCCACAGATGCCCCAAGACAGGGCACCAGTTCTGGGAAGGGGCGCTGATGCTGCTGGAAGGGCACAGAAATGCGGTGCAAAGGCCACAAGGTGTGTGTGTGGGTCTCTCTCTGCGTGTGGCTGCTCAGCTTACCTGCCCAGTGCTTTGATCTTCTTCCACACAAGAAGAGTCCTGTGAAGTCCAAGCTTCTTCTGGCCCTTTGATGCTGGGACTTTTCCGCTTTGGGGTTTATTGTGTGTCCTTAGAAAGAGGCCCGAGGTTGGTGTAATAAATGCAGGAGGAAAATGGAGACAAGTGGTAGTAGGAAGCGGTGCCTTTTCACAGGTTCTGAGCCATCCGGGCCTTCCTCTGGCTTTCACAGAGGATCAGGACTCCAGTCCATGAGGACCATGAGGAACAAGGCCTTGCAGCAGCTGTCCGGCTGGGGGGGTGGGACTCCTCCAGACTCCATCGGCTTTCCAGAACCAGCGCTGGAGCCACATAGGAACTCCCCCAACCCCTCCCCTTTAGGTTTCAGCAGGGTGTGTGTGTGTGTGTGTGTGTGTGTGTGTGTGTGTGTGTGTGTGTGCATAGGCACATTCCAAGAGGAAGAAAGGGATGCTTAAAAAACGGCTGTCAGTTTCGAGGCTTGAGGGAAATGATCTTGCCCAGCATCTCCTGCAGCTGACAAACCGCGCCCCCCCCCCCCCCCCCGCCATCTCCTTTCCCCTGTTTAGGAAGAGTCCCACGCGTGAGGAGCTGGCGGCCTGGGCGGGAGAGCGCCCCTTCCAGGGACCCTTCGCGCCCGGGGCTTGTCTGCACCTCGGAAGGCAGCCGAAATCTTCCCTGCACCGGCCGCTGCCTGACCCCCTTGCCCGGCAGGGAGAAGCGGGAGGCTGGCTTGCTTGCTTGCTCTCATCTGGTAGCTGCCAAACGTGCAGCGGTGGCGGCGGCGGCGGCAGGAAGAGGGCCGGCTCTGTGCAAGGGCCAGCCAACCGCCCGCCACCTCGGCAGCCTCGGCAGGTGACAGTAGCCGCCTGCCTCTCAGAGCGCGCCTGGGGACGGGCCCGCAGAGCCGAGGCTTCCGTGTCAGGAGGAAGGGGCTTCGAGGGAGCCAAGGAAGGGGGGAGGGGCGGGGGATAAACGGACCCCGGCTTATCTTCGAAGCCACCGGAGATGGAAGGAAGGCGGGCCGGGCCAGGCTAATGCCCGGGGAGAGGTGAAAGTTGGTGTGGGGCAGAGAAGGACCTCTTGGAAACCTCACGGCTACTAGGATCCCAGCCTGGTCTGACCCCCTGAAGCGATGACCCCCCCTCTGACCTCCGTCCTGGGGGCTCTTTGGCACCGATGAGGATTGGCGGGCCTTGGCTGATGTGTGGAGCATGTTGGTTTGTTGGTGGCTGGAAGGAGAAGCTGCAACATCCACCTGCATTTGGGAGGCTCCTCCAAAGGTAGGTCTGGCCAGGCCTTTTAAGGGCCGGACAGCGGAGAGTCCAAGGTGGCTTGGAGCTGTGGGTGGCCTTTCTCAGACCCTGGGGGTTGGTGGCTGGGAACAGAGGGCTGGCTGCAGACCAGGAACAGAGCAAAGGGGGCAGGTGAAGGAAGCTGGTTCCCTCCAGGGGGAAACCCTCACAGGGAGCAGGGACTGGGGACCAGGGAAGGGGGCAAAGGTTAGTGGCATCCAGGCATTGTCTGGAATGGCTGTGAGCTGCAGAATGGTCTCGCCAAGGATTGGAACTGAACCCCAAATGATGGGCAGTGAGGGGTGTGTGTGAAAACTTCACACCTGCTGATGAACCTGGGAGGGACTGGCTCAGAGATGGCTCCGGGCTGGGGGGCAGAGAGGTGGGGGAGACAGCTGGTTCCTTGGAAGACTCACTGAGACCTTTGAGGTGGCTCCAACTGGGGAAACTGGCCAGGTTCCTACCTGGGAGGGTGCCTGTTTTTACGGTGATATGGAGAGCAAGCCCTGGTTTGGTTTGGTTCATGGACACAACCCCATACAGTGAAACAGGGTTCGCGATCCATGCAGGGCAGAGACAAGGCAAACCACACGACGGCATTTTGACCGGATTTCCCCCTTGGTCCCTCTCATTCCTGAATCCCCCGTTGGATTCTGGTCCACCTTGAACATGAAGTCCTTAATAGATTGCCACTGGAGGCGCCCCCATCAACCAAAAAAAGTCCCCCCCCACCTGGTGGCAATTTCTGAGTGTCCAGAGAATTTCTCCCTTCCTGGGAGCTCAGAGGAACTGCCCCCCCCCCCCCCTTGTAGAAGAGAAGGAGTCTCAGGCCCTCTGAACCTTGTGAACCATCTTTGAGACTCTGGGGGTTGCTCTCTTCCGAACTCCCCCTCCTTCCCTCCCATAACAGTTGGGGAGCATTGAATGGAAATGGGCTGACAAGAGGGGGCCCTTCCTCTGGGGGAGGGGGCTTCTGTAAGGATACCTGGAAGAGATTGGAGCTCAGGAGGACCATCTGGGAAGGCCTCCCTTTCTCCTGGCCTGGATGCTGCCCCTGTTTCCTAGCAGCTGAACTGGATGCTTGCTCTCCTCCATTGGGAAGTGGAGTGGCCGTCATCTCTCCCGGCACTGGGAACCAGTAAAAGGGTCCCTCCCTCCACTCCTCCACCTCCTTGGCGTCTCCACCCCTGGGAGCGTCTTGGCCTTGCCCTCCAAGGAGCTTGGAGCAAAGAGCCTTGTGTCATGGTGGCAAGAAGGGTTTTCTCTCCCTTTGCCTTTTAAAAGCCTTTGTTGCATGAAGGCTACTGAATGGTTTCTAAAATAGCTCCAGGATAGGAGCCTCCTAAGCATCTCTAAAGGAGACGGCTATGACTCACGTTCTACCAGTTCTACCAAGGTTTTCAGCCAGGATCCAGAGGAAATTATACAGAACTCCAGATTCACTTCAGGACTTTATTATTTTCATGGGCAGATTTCAAAGTAGCCAGCTGAGGTGTTTGGAAAGGCTGGGCAGTTTCAAATGAGTCTCTGGAATCTAATTATAGACGTTACACGGCTGAACGGCCAAGCCAGATCTGTGCTATCCATTCCCTTCTGTCTTCTTCAAAGTCTCCCCAAATAATTTGAGTCAGTGGTTGGACTCTCCAACGTTCTCAGGCCTGTCGTAGTAGCATCGTCTCAAAGAGGTAATATCTGTCTTCTTCTAAATGTTCCCTTAAGCCTCCAAGTTAACAGCTGTCATGCTCATACATGATGCTGAGCTGTGCCTGCGAGTGCTTAGCATCTAATACAAACCAATCCCTGGGATCAACAAACCATGCTTTATAGTTTAGCATCATTCAAACTTAGAAGCAACCAGAATTCCCCGGCATGCTGGCTGGGGAATTCTGGGAGTTGAAGTCCATGCATGTCTTAAAGCTTCCAGGGTTGAAAAGGATGGACTTAGCCAGATGCTGCTGCCTGTTGTTTCTGCTGCAGGGCAAATGGGAGCCTGGCCTCCTTCCTCCATCCCTGGAGACCTCCGGAGAGGGAAATCCAGCTGGAGTCTCCTCTGGCAGGGATAGTTTCCCATAGCTGGTCCCCTTCTTCCCTCTTCCTCTTCTTCCTCGGCCGTTCTTCTTGACTTTCCAAAATCACCCTCAAGCTCCCTCCACAACCCGGCAGCCTTTCTTGATCTCCCCCAGTGAACTCTTCAGAAAGTATGACTTCTTTAAAAAAAACAGAAAGAAAAGACAATAATGGTCTTGATTTCTCTCCCCCACCCCCCGCGTAATGAAGAATTTGGACTGAAATCCAAGCAGCGTTTGCTGCTCTGTTCTTGCTCAGATGACAAAGAAAAACTGCCTTTAAAAAAAATGATTTTCCACCCAAAGTGCCAGGGCTGTAGGATATATTACCCAATTCTGGGCAGTGGGGGATCATGAGCTTTTATCCCATCTCATAAATAGGGAATGACATCGCTACTGTGTCTTCTTGCTTGTTGATAGCTGGCTCTCCCCTGGCTTTGGGTCTAAGAGCATATTGCAGCCCTCGGCAGGCAGGTTTCGGCAGGAGCCTCGTTGTCCGTATCCCAGCCGCTCTTGAGGGGTGTAAAGGAATCCAGACCTCGGGAACATCCCTGCTCCTTTCCAACCTGTTTCCAATGGAGAATTTTCACCCGTTTCCCCCCTCCCCAGAGGGGGATCTTTGCTACCCATGTAGATCTGTGGGTATTTGTTTGCTGCAGGGTTATTTGTGGGAATAATAGCAGGCTAGTGTTCCCCTCAGTCAATTTGCACACCTCTGGCCGTGTGAAGGTTCCTCTTGGATCCGGGTTTAGGGCCCACCTTGATATCCTGCACGAGGGGAGGGGAGGGGATGGAGGCCTGGGCCGCTCTGCTCTCTGATGGATTCCTTGGGCTTTTTGGCCAATTAATGGAAGCTCCCCTTCACATGAAGCCTCCTGTTCCTAATGATTTAGCAGAGCCTAAAAGCCTGGTGTCTTGGGAACAATCAAGCTGATGGAACTGCATGAACATTATAAATATTCAACATTTCACAGAGCAGATCCCCCACTTAAATAGATTTTAGCTGAATTATGACTTGTCTGAAAATTATCAGATTAGTTCCTATCAAAGTGCTCTTCTCAAATCTAACTCCTTTTTCCTCGCTCGATTACCTGGCAAGGGACCTGCAGAGGTAGCACCAGCTCAGTGTGTGTGTTTGTGTGTGGGTGTGAGAGAGGGGGGGGGAGAGTGGGTGGGGGGTGGGGGAATCCAACCTCAGTGTTGTTTTATTTTTTAAGAAGGACGTTCATAAAACCAGAGCTGCTGTTCAGGGCTACAGAAGGTTTGCAAAGGGGTGGAAACGGCCGTTTAAGGGCTGTTCTCAGATTTGAAAGGAGGGAGTCAGTTCTGGCAAGGAGGTCCTGAATAGCCGGAGTCCGGTTGTGGTGCGTTGCTTCAGGTAACACGCACATTTTTGCCTTCACACGACAGAAAGGGCCCTGCAAAGGCTGGGCCCTGCCCGTGGAGATTACCAGAGTCTTCCTGGCAAAGCAATCGTGCCACTCTTCCTACTCAAGGGCCAGTTGGGGCAATGGCCACCTGCAAAAAGCCCTGAAGGAAGAATGGGAGCAGATGTTGGGCACACGGTGGCTGCTGTTCATTTGCACCCATCTGCACTCACCGGCCAACTGGAGGCAGTGCCGGCTTCTCCATCAGAAGGCCCAGTGGGGACGCTTGTGTGACCTCCAAACACTGCTACGAAGAGAGAGAGAAAGAGAGAGAGAGAAAGCCTTCGGCACTGCAAAGTGGTTTCATGTGGTTTCATGCCTGTGTTTGGATTGTCTTCTGGGTGCTCTGTAAAGTCTTGCAGGACGCCCCCCCCTCCAGCCAAGGACCAGTGCAGGTTCCCCCCACCCCGCAACCCAGGGGTGCTCAGGGTGCAATCAGCCAAGGAAACTTCTTCAGAGGAGAGGACGTGACAAGCTTGTGTTACGGGGTGGAGACAATTGACACTTGAGACTGGCAGGCAACTTCCACAAGAACGATGGCTGATGAAAGGCGAGTTGATTTTAAATTAGCAAAATCCCGTTAAAGTCAACAGTGCCACCAGTTTGTTATTTTTACAATACCAGCAGCTGCCAAAGCTCCCCTCTTCTCTTTTTTTGCCCTCTCCTCTTCTCTTCCTGCTGTGCGGCCGGAGTCCTTTGCCTCGTCTCGCAATTGGCCCTTGCCCCTATTCCAGAGGGAGCGTGTCAATGGGGCCCCAATTCTTCAAGTGGGTTTGCCTGGGCCTCCCCCCTCCCTGGCCCTTCGCTCCTCGGGCAAGACCTACTTCTGTGGCTGCTGGAGGAGGGGGAGGGCAGGGCAATGATGGCAGGGGAGTTGGTGTGGAGCGAAGTGGGCCTTCCCAACAATGAAAGGAACGTGTGGTTGTCTTGGGGCCAGGTGGAGCTTATGGCAATCGTGAGGCTGGACTTTCCGTGTGGAAGCAGCAATAGAGCTGAAAGATTACCTTCTGAGAATCTCTTGCATTGCCCCGTGCCATGGTGGGCTTTCTGGGATTCTGGTTTAGTTGAACCTTGTAAAATGTGGCTGATTGATTGCCATGTGGCATGAATCCAGACCATTACGATTCGCTTCCTGAATCATGGCTAAGCGAGCCACTTATGACATATAGATCAGGGCATGTTGATTGATGCACCCTGCTTAACCAAGCTTCACTTAATGCAATTAGTGGCATTCGTGCCACTAACTCTGAGGCAAAACCATGATCTCACCCCTTGCCAGCACACCAAAGACATCGGACCAGTGCACCCTGGCAGCCCCCGGGAAGCGTTGGGCTGAGGAGCACCCTCGGCAGGGGTGGGACCACGCAGAGATGCCTTGGCCTCCTCTTGCACTGCCTGTGCGGCCATCTCGATGGCAACAAAGGTTAATAAATAGCTCTTCTGATGAAAAGAAGAATTAATAACATTACCAAAGCAATTGAATCAGATCTGGAGGAGGAAGAGGAGGAGTAAATTAAATGCTCTGTGGCTAAGGGGTGCCAGATGTCCCTGGGAACAGTCCATTCCAATAATGCCCTGGATTCTGCTAATTCCAAATTAGGGAGGTGACCAAATAATCCCAGGAGAGCAAAATCCAAGATGTTGGATCAGGGGACATCCAGCCTTTCTCACCAGGAGGGAGAGGGAAGATGTGGGCAGGAGAAGGTGGCTCCTAAGACCTGGAGCAAATGATGTTTGAAGGGAGGATAAGGCAATTTTTCTTTTCTGCGTAATTTGTTTGAACTTGGACAAGATATTTTGTCATTGGCTGATCTTCCCAACTCCTGTCTTGTCTTGTTTACTCAGCAAATTCTATCAAGCCGGGATGCTTTTATTGATTCCCCATCACTAGAGTGGTGTAATGTCAAGATTATAAACATCAGAAGCAAGAAGGTCTAAGTGGCCCTCAGGAGGAAAGTGGGCACTGCAGGGCAGCCAAGGCAGAGAGGGGGCTTGGGGAGGGGAGGAGAAGCCCCTCCACTGCTTACTCCCCTTCCCCATTGGCCCTTCCAGGATGCACCAGGCCCCCCAGGTCAGTTTTAAAGGGTGTGTGTGTGGAGGAAGGGCTACCGAGAGGTCATGCTCCTGTCCTAGGGCAGTCCTGGGTCAAAAGAGGACCCCTTTCAAGGCCAGGAAAGGGGAGCCGTGGTGGCTGAGAGTCCCCTTTCCCAGGCAGTATTGTCTGAAACTCCAAAAGCTGGACTGGCAGGCACGGTCCTGCTTGACCAGTTTCAGAGCCACCCCTTTGCCCATCCCAATGCAGTAGATGGCCTCCTACACTGGATGACACGAAGTGGCATGTTTGATTCTGCATGTCTCTTCAGAAGTCCAGGAGTGCCACGGCCACTGCCTGTTCCAACAAGGTTGCATTGTGAGAACACGCCACATGTTCCTGCCACATGCAAAATTAGGAATGGCTATAACTACTGGCACTACTACTGGTACCACTAACACCACCACCACCACCACTAATCACCAACAGTAGCTCTGTCAATGAAATTAAGCTTTTCCAGAGCCTTAAGAGAAGTTGGCGCCATTCAGTGGTGCTCAAGGCAATGAGACCCAGTGACACCTAGAGCTCATCAACTTTGCATTCTCTGCATAAACTGGGTTAGGCTAATTCTTACTTTTGGGCTTCTCTCCAAGCAGGACCCCAATCTATATTTGGGAGGGCACAATAAACCGCCAGGGACCACCTGGAGGATGGCTGTGCAAATGAAAAACAGGCAGTATTAGAAGTAGAAAAGGACTTGGGGAATTTTGGGGGAGCCAGAGCCCCTCTGGCTGGGGTTTTGCTTTGAATGGCAAAGCCCTGGGAAGAGAAGCACCACGGACAGCTCTTTTGTTGTGAGGTGTTGCAGAGACTGTACGTCATCAGCCCAAGCAGCAAAGGTGACGGGTAGGGAGGGGCAGAGTGGGGAGAATCACTTTGCATTATCTTTCCCCAGATGGAAATACAGGCTTGTGCAGGATGCTTGGCTTACAGTGTCCTTTGTTTGATTTGGGCTTCCCTGTCACCAGATGGAGGCCGTTTATAAATCCTAGTCCCCTTCCTATAGTTCACTCAAGAATCAGCAGTTTGGGAAACCTCCCTGGTTCAGCAGCTGTGTGAAGGCAACTCCTGTGCTCCGGATTTGAGCCTTCCTTCTCCTGTGGGATGGAGAAGTGAGACACAGCAGGTGGTTTTTTGTTCTGTTTTTTCTTGGCTTCTCAGTGGTGTTGCCCTTGATTAAGATGTCAAAGAACGAATCGGTCTTCATTTCCAGGGTCAGGTGAAGCTTAGAATTAAATGTTTTATGGGAAATAGATTTTCCCTTTTTTGTGTGAAAAGATATGATCCTGAGCCAGGAGACCAAAGCCCTGAAGAAACCTTGCAGCTGCTGCAGAGTAGAAGGCCTCTTATCCATGGGTTGCCTTCAAGAGCTTCCTTGATGCGCGGTCTTCCAACTCCCATGATTCCCAGCAGAAGCCATTCTAGTTGCAAATCATGGGAGGTGAAATCCGAAGCTCTTGGAAGGGCATCTGCTTAGGGAAGGATGAGTCACAAAAGTCCATTTTTAGGGAGATTCCCCCAGGCCCTAATTTATACCACAGAAGGCAGACTTTGAGCACCATTCCTCAGCCATGCATTTTTGAAGCAACTCTTACACCTACGTAAGCTGGAGAATGTCATTTGCAAATTGTGGGTGTTTAACATCTGAATTTTAAATGCTGCCACCAGAAACCAAGGAGTTGAGGAGCGTAAGCGGTGAACTCAGTCGCTGGTGGCCTTGGTGGCTTCTCCCTCACTGCTTCTCCTCTTCAGAGCCCCACTATTTTCTCCTCTGGCCGAAACCAGAAGCCTCTCTTGACTTTGCAGGAGACGGACCAGGCTTAATTCTCCTGGTACCTCACCAGGGCCGGGCTGGCTTTTGGGTTGCTAGGACTGATCCAGTGAATTATCCTCCCGTCCCTCATGATCGCCAGGTGCTATCCTGGATCGCTTCATGCTGTTGTTCCATATTGTAATAACACTTGTAAGTTGTGTGACCTTGTTAGAATTGGGAGGGTTGGGGAGAGAGCCATGTTTCCCCAGAGGCAATCAACTCTAACTCCAGCAGTTTGGGAAATGCTAGGCTAATCCCAGTAGGAACCTCTTCTTGAATAGACTCCTGAGCCACAAAGGCCCAATGGTGAGCGTTTGGCACAAAAGCTCCTGACATTTAGGGGAGCATTTCTTTCAAAAAATAACATTTGAGAATACTGTACCAACCTGCACAATTATATCACAGCCTCAAACGGCCTGCCACAAGAAAGGCCAACAGAAGAGGCCTTCCTGGGGAAAACTCGGCAACAGGGGCTCCAGGAGCGAATCTTTCTTAAGAAGGACCTGCTCTTGGGTAGGGCCAAAATATCCATGGCAAGTGAAGAATCAGGTAGCAGGTTTTTCTGGAGGTGATTTTGAGGCTTTTGAGAAGGTCTCAGTGTGGCAGGCAACTTTGGTGATGTGATGCTTCTAGGCCATTTCCAGGGATATTGTTAAGCCTGTGTTCCCCAACCAGGGTTAAGGAGACAAGCTAAACAGAATGTGCAGCGTTAGTCAAATAGGCATACAGATAAATGTGTGAGATAAAGTTTGTATGTTAGTTAACATACAGTAAAAATAACATACGCTTGTGCTATCAAAATATAGTTTATTCCATTTAGAGTTTATAGCATAGTCAAAATAACAGTCCATTAGTCATGTATCATTTTAGTCAGTCCATTCAAGGTTATTCAATTAGCAAAGTCCGTGTAGAATATCCAATGTCAGTTCACTTACAATAAATCAGTCCTTTCTCTCTCCCTTTCCAGTAGGAGAAAAACGCAGTCTTGAATCCATCCAGTAATTAGGGATCATCAAGCCAGAGAGAGCAAGCTGCCGTTGTCTTGCTTCTTTTATGGTGCTTTCACAACCACTCCCTTAATTACATTCCTACAGTTAAAGTTGCAGATACTTTAACTAACAAACCATAATAAAATATTTATTATTTTACCTAAACCAGTTAGGGTAAACAATGTTATCCCTAACAGATATGATGCTTATTGCCAGGACAAAATGCACAAACTGGTTCGTGATGCAAAGGAATCTACGTAGGCAAACTACCGATGGATTGGCTGTCCTTTGAGGGTTATCTACTTTTCTTTGAATACTGACCCTCCTCTATTATTATCCTTGGTCATTGCACAAGTTTCTTTCTTTTGTAATCAAAATACTATCATCCTAGCATTTATTTAACCAAGACATGATGTGTTCTGTAATTTAGTACACCCCTTCCTTCCTTCCTTCCTTCTCTTTCTTTCTTTCTTTCTTTCTTTCTTTCTTTCTTTCTTTCTTTCTTTCTTTCTTTCTTTCTTTCTTTCCTTCCTTCCTTCCTTCCTTCCTTCCTTCCTTCCTTCCTTCTTTCCTTCCTTCCTTCCTTCCTTCCTTCCTTCTTTCCTTCCTTCCTCCTTGTTCTTTTTTTCATAATGGCCTCTTTACTAGCAGTTCACTGGTGGACATCTTGGTAATTAACCATTAATTGTTTTTTCAAGGATATTCTCTTGCTGATACAGAGAGAAAGAGAAAAAAAATCTATATGTGACACTCCGGCAAGAATATTATGATCTGTAACAACCTGGCAAATTGGCTCCTTTATGGGAATCTTGTACTGATCGCTTTGTGTGTCTTAGTGAAGAATTTTAGAGAATATGATTTCATAACGATAAGCCATCTGTTGTGAGCTGGATTGATAAAAATTGTTAAAGCTCCCTTTGAATTAATTTCTAGACTTGTAAGAATATTTTAGGATTATCTAGCAAAGGAACGTTAATGGCAGATCTGATGGGGATGAGATCTGGGGAGATCTTTCCCCCTTTGGTCAAAATGTCGTCCGATTGCAATAAATTGTTAATTTCTCTCACATATGTTTGTCAAGGGAAAAAACCTCCCCAGGAGTCGTTGATTTTAATTTTGGGGGAAACCTGGGCATTCCAGCTTGTGTACAGTCCTTTCCGGAAAACGTAGCCTGAGTTTCTGTTCCTTTCACAGAAATTTCCTCCTAGCAGGTTGACTGGGCTTTGAGTGGGATTGTTGGGGAGCCCAGCAAAGCCTCTCCCATTGCTATCCAAGCTGGAGCTATTTTGGGCCTTGCCGAGTGCTTAAAAGAGTCCTTCAGAGAAGCTATTTATCCAATTAAACCAATAAAAGGCCAGGTCTAAAAGTGCATTCAGTGGCAGCTTGTCACTTGATCTGATTTGCTCTCCGATGCTAAGGGACATTCTCATTTCCTGCATTGCAGTGCAAGTAATGGCATTTGGCAGTAATTCCACAGTAGGAGCCCAGTGAAACCTCTATCTCCATCAGCAAACGTGCTCAGGTTAAAGCTGGGATTCACTGCAGCTCAGATAGACCTGGGACAGCTCCAGTGACGGAGGGCAAAGCTGATCCGAGAAGGAATATAATATATTTATCAATTTTTATTTGCTCAAGAATGTCTTTCTGAAGGAAAGGAGCCCCGGTCAGGACAACGAGAGGAAACTTTCATAAGATGAGCGCTAATGACCATATCTACTCTGGGCCATGAAACGTCCAAGCTCGGAGGGCACCAAGGACCCCTCACCTTCTTCCATTTCAGGCTGTCTGTCTAGAAGGTGAAGATGGGAGCAGCCACAATGGCCTGGCCTAAGCTCAGCACCCAATTTTGTTGATGGCACTTTGGCTGGAAAGGAGGGAGGCCTTCTACTTGGGGAGGTGTCTGAGTGAGATCTGAAGAAAGCAAAGCATCCCCATAACCTTGCAGCTTTATAAGTGCAACCGTCCACCCCTCCCCCCCCCGGAAGGCCCTCTTACAGCTTTGCATTGGGAGAAGCTCCTTGGTTCTGATGTTTTTGCTTTGACAATTGGGGGTCTGATGCCCAGAAAGAAATGAATGCCAAGACGTTCCCTTTAGTTTTCTTGGTTGGTTGGTTGACCTCAGGCCCTGTTCCTGTTCATTATAGAATATGCCCTTTTTGAAGGACACAATATTGCTAAAACCATAAAGGGCTTTTGGTTAGTTCTCACAATGTGAGCCGCAAGATGGGTGTTTCGGTATGAGTGCCGTGTGGATGTGAGTTTAATTAATTGTTGGTGTGTTTGAAGTTCAAGTTCTGATGCCCTTGGAATAGATGGTTAACGGTTAACGTATTGCGGCGTTATTGGATCTAGTGTGCCTTTTGGCGCTTTCCTTAAGTGATTTATGTTCTGTACTTTGAACAGAAAGTCTTTGTGGAAAATTCTGCAGAAGCCACCTCTGCTTGTGACTGAAACCCGGAAGAAAGATTCTTGGCTGGTCTCTGTGCTGCCCCAGCAGATCCAGGAAAATACTGAAAGTGTTTTTAGTGGGAATGGTGAAGGTTCCCCCTCTGGGAAGGAAGGAGAAACCTGGGGCCTCCTTCCTCTGCAGCAGGGGCCCTTCCTGGCCCCAGAGGCCCTCCTGTGAGGTGGGGAGGGTTGTTAATAAAGGACACAAAAGAGATGTGTTGAGCCAAAGACTAACCAGTCAGCTTGTACACCTTTAACCCTCCCTATACATTGCGGGAACAAAAAAGGGGCCAGTCATTTTTGGCTAAGGTCCCAGGGGGCCCTTATTGCATTGGGGGACATGCTGCAACACTTCTCCAGAGCCATTTTGAAAAATGGGAATGCGGTTGTCTTGTTTGCCTCTGGTGCAAAGGGCCAGATTGGATGAGTCCTGGGAGGGGAAAGCAGCTGGGTGAATTCTTTGGAAGAACCCAGTGGAAGCCAGAACTTTGGTCTTGGGCCAAAAGTGTGTTTCTGTTTAGAAATAAGTCTCACTAAAGTCAATAAAATTGACCTCCAGGTATAACGTTGTGACTGCATCGATTCCAGTCGTGGAAAGAAGTTGAGGCACAGCCGAATTGGTTCACATTTCATGGCCCAGATAAACAGGATGATTTTGGAAAAATGGCATTTCCAGAGGAAGGCTCTGTTGTAATACAGGCTCTGCATGGAAATATTTAGTTTTTCCCCCTCTGGGAATAGGAACAGAAAACATCTGGGGTTTGTTTCAGGAACTGGTGGTGTAGCTTTTTTGTCCCCTGAATAGGTGGCTCCATCTATTGTCAGATAAAAGAAGATACACCAGGAGCTTTGAACCTGCCCAGGTGGCACAGAAGGGGTGCCAGCTGCAAACCTCACCCCAGTTCTCCATGGCTTTACACAGCTGCAGGATTGTGTAGAGCGCCTCTGAGAAGACAATGAAACCTACAGGGTTTTGTTTTATTTTCCCATTTTAAAGCAAACCATTGGAGTGTTTGATCCACATTCACAGGAAAATAACCCTTTTTGCATTGAAGGCTATGCACTCTCAGCAGAAAGGATTTGGATACCATGCAAACTGCATTTAATGCTATAAAATGAGGAAAAAAACCGAGAATAAACCAAGCCTTTGTGTAAGATGGGCACTTAGGAAGTTTGCTTTTTGGGAGGAGATACTCACGGTCTGGTACAAAGATGCAATTGAGAGGTTTTTGTAAAGTGAGGCAAAAGAAAAAGGACAGGCTGTTTTAAAATAAGGGAGGACTTAAACTTGTTTTCTAAGAAAATGTTGCCTTTCAGTTTAGGTGGCAGACAATGGGGCACTGTGGGAGTCTGTACAAATCACACCAATAGAAATTCTCAAGGAGCCTCCGAGCAGTGGCACAAATTGTGGTTAATGCTTCCGCTTCTCCTTCCTGTGATGTGTCAGCTTGGCAATAGAAATAGAATAGAATAGAATAAGGAATGGAATGTAGAATAGAATAGAATAGAATGGCAGAGTTGGAAGAGACCTTGGAGGTCTTCTAGTCCAACCCCCTGCTTAGGCAGGAAGCCTGACAGCATTTCAGGCAAAATTTCAGACTGCCCAGTTCCTGTGTGGGCCTTCCTCATTCCCAGCTGCTGTGGGCATCCCACCAATAGGCCTGGGCAACCTACGGGGTGGATGGGTGGGTGGGTGAAAACTTGACAGATATTAGAAACCAAAACCAAGCAGGGAGACGCACCCTGTGAACCCTGTTTTCTCCTCGAGTCTTTCTCTGGCTCGCAAGCCGGGGGAGCAAGAAGGGAAGATTGCTTGGCCCCTGATTGACGCAGCCCATTCGTCTTTATATGCTTCTGGGTTGAGGAGGATCCTTTCCTGACCGTGACCTCAAGTGTAAAAACAACAACAACAGGATGTCGATCTGCCTATTGATTTCCCGGGACGGTTTCAGGCTCCTTTTGCAGGCAAAGAGGCCACCGGGGATGGAGAAGGTGAGCCTTGTCTGTTTTTCCTTCCATCGGTTGCTGAGCTCAGATTCGGGGGTGACTTTTCATCTGGACCCCAAGTGGCTTGCAGCTGTCGGGGGCAATCCCAGCACTTCTGCCCCAGAGTCAGTTGGAGGCTGGCAGGAAGGGCAGTGCTCACCAAAGGCTGGGAGACCAGCTGCCTGTCCTGGGTGTTGCACCCAGAGCGTCTGAATGCAGCCAGACTGCCTTGGCTGGGAATGAGCCGCAGCAGCCGGCCTTCTGTTGCTCCCTGAGCATCTGGCTCCCACTGTGGAAGCCTCAGGGCTGGGCTGGGCTTCCTGGTGTGCAACTCTAGGGATGGCTCTGCTGCTTGGTCGCCCCTCCCCACCCCAGGGCGAGAGGGATAAGGTGCCTGGCAATGGTGCCTGGCTGCTTCCCTCCCTCCCTCCCTCCCTCCCTCCAGCGCCTGGAAAGCTGGACGTTGGCCTGTGCCTCTGCAGAAGAGGGTCTGGGCCGGGTCCCAAGGCAAGATTTCCCCATCCCCGGCCTTGCAGGCCTGTCCACCAGGGTCCACAGCAATGAGCTGTAAGTGAAAATGGTGTTGGTGGTGCTGACCGGCTCCTTGCTTTCCGAGACCATGTTATTTGCAGACCAAAGCCCTGGTGGGTTGGATAAGTCACAATTGCCTGGCTTTGAGGCTAAATCATAAACCATGGGTTACTAATCATAGCAGCCGGGCTTGGTCAATGTATCCAGCCACAAACAAGGACATTGAATCAGCGCTCTGGTCCAGTCCTTTCCATTAGAATTAGGTTCCTGCAATGGAAGTTACAGTTCAGTGTTAGATTCAGGTGTGGAATCTTTTCCCCAAGGATGTTTGAGGGGGGAAAGGGAGGGGGAGAAGGAGATGAGGATGATCGGGAGCAGGGTGGGTTGGCCTGGTTGTAGCTGCAATGGATGCATGGACAGAAGGCCTTGAAGGGCCAGATTGGGTGGAGAGGATCCTGGAGGATCCGTCTGTGTGGCCATCAAGAGTCAACACAAAGGGTCAACATCAGCCTGACATAGTCAGTCGAGGCAAATAATTGGCTCCCTCCAGAAGCCCATAATTGTTGGGCAAGGTGGAAGAAAAGAGAAGATGACCAGCAGAAGGTGGACGGACTCGGTTACTGAGCCCCTGAGTGCAACGTTGGAAGACCTGAAGGACCACATTGGGGCAGGTCATCCTGGAGAAGGTCTGGATGGAGATCTTCTCCAAGATCTGGTCACCAAGAATCAAATCAGTTTCCAAGGAAAAGGGCTTTGGGGGTGGAAGGGAAGAAGGGACGGCTGGTCTCCCTTTGTGGGTGGATCAGTTTAGATCGCAGCCCCTTCACACTTGTCGTGGGCACAAGCTGCTAATGTTTGTTTATTTTTAGAAATTTGATTTTCTCCTCTTGTATGGTTAGCAGAGGCAAGACACTGAGATAAGAACTGAATTAGCACTTGAGTTTGCATTTTAACCTTTGTTATTCATTCTAGATGCGTGTGTTGTATATGTGTGCACTTTCCTTTCTTACCCAGGTAAGAAAAATGCCCCTCCCCCGCGCCTGTTCTTGCTTCCGTCTGTCAGGTGTGAATTAAAGGGAGAGAGCGGGATATGGAAAAGGCCTCCTGACCTGGAGCGTTCTTGCACTTTTCTGCTTGCACACTTTTTACACGCTTTGGAGAAGAACTTGTTCTGGAGTGCTCCCTTGGGGGAATGCTTCCTATTCAGATCAAATGAGCAATTAAACATTGTATCTCATACAGGATGCCCCACGCTTCCTGATTATGTTCCTTCTTCACCTCCACTGACAGAAGGGGTGTGTGTGTGTGTGTGTTTATAGATCCTATGTCCTTTCTGCCTCTGTAGGTCACTGTGTTGAGCTGCTCCTGGTTCTGACGGCCTGATTGGTATTTACAGCCAGGCAAAAGCGATGTGGCATCTATGCATATTCATCGCCAATGAGTGACAAGCAGGCTTTTGTTTTCGCTCCTCTTCTGGCCGAGCGTCTGTTGTGCATTCTCAAAACCAGGAGCTTCAAGCTAGCAAACAGCCCAGAAGGAAGATGGATCCACCTGCGGGCAGCAAAGACTCCCTGGGTGATCCCCGAGAGGAGGGACCAGTGGAGCAGCCTCAAATACAACCTAGACCCGGGCAGAAGTGTTTGTGAAGAAGGAGGCAGAGGCGCTTTCCACACAACAGTGACCTTTCCAGATGAAACGGTGTCAGAAAGAAAAACACAAAATCCTTTGGTTTTTGTACCGGGGACAAAAGGTCACGCTGAGCAGGCAGACAACATGACAGCCGACAGAAGCAGGTCACAAGAAACGGCCTTGTTAGAAAAGAGGAGGACCAGGAAAGGGTGTCTCTGGCCCAGAATGGAGGGGTCCTTTGGGTTTGAAGCCCTGGAGCTCATGAGAGCAGCTGGTCACTGGGAGGTCACTGGTCACTGCTCTCCGAGTCTCCCCCCCCCCCATGGCAGCTGCCTCCATGGGTCGGAGACAGGAGTCCTTGGCAAGCCCTTTTCCCCCTTCCCTCCCTGGGATGTGACTCTCTTTACAAAGGGACTTCTCGCGGCATCTCCTGGGAGGGGCGGCTGTCTAATCTGTTCCCTTCCCTCCTTGCTCTCTACCCTCAGCATCTCCTGGCAAGTGGAACTGAGTCTGGTCAGCAAAGTCCTCCAAATCCAGGAACTTCTCCTGTGGGTTTTTAAGGGAAGCAAAGCCAGGAAGCCATGGGCAAAAGAATTCTAGCAACTCCCGGCCAACAATGGCATTTATGGTGGACTTGGGACTGAACTCCTTGTACTTTTTTCCAAGTGCTGCCTTCCACTTGAGTTGGGAAGTCTGACTTTCACACACCGGGTGTAGGAATCCAGGCTGGTTCTAATGGATGTTTCCAAAGTTACAGGAGGGTTTAACTCCCAAGAAACCCCCCCTACAGGTTGGGGCCGTAGCCAGACGCAGCTGACTGATGGAGCCCCACACTCCTGTTGGCACCCCCATGCCAAGCCAAGCTCTTTGGGCCAGACACAGCCTAGCCTGGACCTGCTGCACGCGGGCTGGGAAGTTGGCAGACAGCAGCCTGCCTCCCCCCCATGCCCCTGGAAGAAGAGCCTGATTCTGAATACAAGGAGTGGATCAGAAAGACGGCTGCAGAAATGGATAACATTTCTGGAGCATTTGGGGGAGAGAAAAGGAGAGGAGCCTCGGTTTATTGGTCAAAAGAAACATGCTGTTTCCAGCAGCCTTGATAAGCTGGGATTGTTCTACCTTGTAAGCCCCTAGTAAAGGAAAACGGATGGAAAAAAAGCACATCCCGGGTTTGAATTCCTCCCCATTCTGCTGGCAGCCAGCCTGAGACAAATTGTCTGGATAACTGGCTTACTGCATTCAGCCTCGAGTGAATGGCCGGCTTATCTGAAGCCTTATCTAAACCTCCGTGGTGTCTGAATCTGGCATTTAGCGCTTCCCACTTTGAGAACAGAGGCCCTGCAGGTGCTTAGCACAAAGATTGGACTTCATTGCCAGAAGCCCTCCTTTTTGGGGTGGGGGGAACTTCACGGAGCTCATGTGTGGGTTGCCTTGACTTTTTCTGCACAGAAAAACTCCTGGCATGGAAATATCTGCTCACTGCATGATTCGCAGCAGGGCCCCTTCCTCCCCTTCTTCTGATGAGCTGGATTTAGAAGGCCCTGGCCCTCTCTAGAAACCTCCCCCCGCATTGCTTTCATCCGGAGAAGAACCAGAGAACGGGGGGGGGGGGCTCTGAAGCAGGAGAGGATTTCTGGGAAGCACCTGGGCAGGTGAAAGGGTGGGGGTAAGAATGTCTCCCTCGTACCCCTCTCTCCCGCCTCCCCAGATTTCAAGGGGAAGGCTTGGGAGGGCACCGAACCTGGGATCTTTCTCCGGCTGGAAGGCTGGCCTGAGTTTGTAGGTCCCAGATCTATCCAGAACCTTGCCATCTGCAATCCTGTAGACTAAGAGTCTCCAACTGTGGCCCCTTTAAGACTTGTGGGCTTCAACTCCTAGAATTCCTCAGCCAGCTGTATCTGTTTCTTTTCCTCTTATCCTCTCCAAAGAGGAGAGAGTGCAGAGGAAGGGATTGCGAGAGAGTAAGCTATGTTGGCTGAGGAATTCTGGGAGTTGAAGTCCATAAGTCTTAAAGTTGCCAAGTTTGGAGACCCCTGCTGTAGACAAAAGGGCAGTGCAACCCCCTTGGGTTTTTTTTTTAGGTGCTGGTGGTGGTAGGGGTGGGGTAAAAATCAGCTGCTCTGTATCCCTGGCACATCCTGGTGGTTGAGCTCCCCCTGCCTTCCCTTTGCTGTGACCAGGTTGGGTTGGCTGGCACAGCAGCTGGCACAACACTGTGGGCTGCATTCAGTGCAGTGCCAAGTCTTCTCTGCTGGAAGCCCTGGCATCCCGGAGTGGAGCAGGCTCTGTTTGCAGGGCTGCCACGTGAGTGATCCATCTCCCTGCCTGGGCTGATCCTCAGGAGCTCCTGGGCTGCCCATCCAAGCACCGTGACATCAATTGTGAAATAAATTTTTGCTAAATGACCCTTTGCACACACAGGTCCCAGGATGGGCAAAATGCATCTTTGACCCACTTTCTCCACTTCAAAGGAAGCTGCTAGAGTAGTCGGTCAACACTGAATCAAGATGTTGTGCTAATCTATTTGTTGGATGTCAGTCTGTAGCACAGACCTAATTTGGAATGCAAAGACGGTGGCTTGGCATGATGGTTAAACTCAGCCAGGAGCAGAGTGACCCCTAAACCACCTTCCCTTTGCATGCAAACTCTCTCCTAAGTTATGGGCCTTCACCCCTTGAACCCTGCATCTTATTGATTGGGAATTGGTTGGATGGGGGATTGAAGATGGTGAAGCCCCAAGAGAAAAGAGGGGTATTTCATGGGAGCACCTCCTTTTCACCTTATCTGAACTCAGAGGAACAATCTGTTTGAAGGAGACCAGGAAGATGGAACCTCTGAGGAGAAAGCAGGTAAATAGAGATCGGTGCTTCCATGTCCACCGAGATCTCCCCAAAGCTTTAAAATCACGCGATTTCCCAACCTCTGTGCATGCCCTTCCGTCTTTCTGTTTTGCAGCTGAAACCGGGTGGTAAGCCCCTGGGGTTGGGGATCAAATTTGCTTGGAAGACATTGACATTTCGAGGATTGCTCCCAGCTGATGTGATTTACTTGGCTGGAATGTTCTTAGTCAACAGCCCTGGTTGAAAGCTGGATGCGGAAGGGATCCGACCATAGATTGGAAGGCCCCTTGATGGGATGGCAAATTAAATATGTTCACTCCGTCCCTTGGTTGGCTTTAGAGTTACCGCTGACAGAAATTGGTTTTAAATCTACGTTCTGGGATTAATTCTTGAATATTTAAACTTATCTGAGGGGTTTTGATGCTACTTTTTGTGCTGGGGAATAGAGATTGACTGTAGCTTTAAATATGAGCTGGATCCAAGGGGGCATTTCGCTAGGTAACTTGTGGGACATTACATTTTTATTTCAGTCTTATCTTTCCCTGGCCATGACCGTTAAATCAGTTAACAGTGCAACAAAATAAATCAAGAAATGCTTAAAAAGCTCCGATGTGAAAATCATAAAGGAAACAGTTCAGAGGACTATCTAAAGAGGTAAAATTCTATTCCCCCCCCCCGAAAATCTGGGGCAGCGAGGAATAAATGTTTCTCCTAAAGCTATGCGCTTCAGAGCTAGATTTTCCTTTTTTAAAAATGGCTGTCATAGGATGGAGCACTAAAGGGCTAAATTCTTCTTGCTGTGGTTGGAATTGGACAAAATACTATTGGGGGGGGGGCGAGGGGGTGGAGAATAATTTGCCAGCTATCATGAACCTGCCTTTCAGGGCAGAATGTTACTATAGGTCCACCAGAGCAGGTTCTCCCTTTCAGTTTTATGGTGGCCATCAAGCAGTGGAAAAAGGAAAGACAAAAATGAATGAACCCAGAATTGGTCCATTCCTGAACAGCTGGCCTTTCTGAACGGAACTGGACTCTTGGATCTGGGGGTGTTGATCTCCTAAGCAGGGCGTTGACGGATAGCTCCGAGATATTTAGGGGATGATTAACTGCAGAGTTTGGTGGATCTCCATTGTTACTTGAATCGACTCTAGATTCTTGCTCTGCTCGTCTTTTCTCCGATCCCTGAGAAATGCCCCCTTTTGCCATACCTGTTTTCTCTTTGGGCTTCAGTCTTCAATCATTCATTCAACCAAGAACTTGTGGTCCAAAACGGCCTTGTTATTCCCCCAAACTTAGTGAGATATCCTCTTGCTTTTGTGTCTTCTACGTCTTCCGGTGCTTGCTGTACCTTTGATCATCACTCTGATCTTCCCGATTGTACTCCATAATTGCTGCTAATTAGAAACTGCCAGCACTTGCTGGGCTATTGAATTCTCTTTCATAATTTGGTGCTAATGAGAGGCTGGTGGGTGTTTGGCAACACGGCTTCGGCTTCTGCTGGAGTAGAGAATTCTTGACTCCTTCCTACAAAACGGCTCCAACGTGAAAATTGCGCCCCAGCAAGTCTTATTTTGTGGGTCTACAACAGGAATCAGAAGAAGGAGGCCTGGGGGTGGTGGGGGGTGGATTTATCTACAGTAGGAAATGTTCAAGAGGAACCTGGTGGCCCATTTCATTCGAAAGCAGCTGCATGAAGGCTAATAGCTTCTAGTAACGCAACTTTCATCAGAAAAGGGGCCACCGGAATCCTCTTAAGCAGAAGAGCAAGAGAATAATCCCTTTTGCACTGGCCGAAGAGAACAAAGCTGCCTTCCAAAGATCTGCTTTCAGCCCAGGGCAGCTCGCATTCCCTGCCTTCAGCTTGACTGAGCAATCGTAAAATAAGCACTTTGCATTTTCTCATCTGAAAATGATGAGGAGGAGGAGGAGGAGGAGGAGGAGGAGCCGGGTTCTCCCAGCCCTGGGAATTCTGGAGGTCGAGAGGAAGCCAACCACACAGGTGGGCTCATTTTCATGCAGGTTTCAGTCCCCTGAGTGGCGCTTTTCAAACCTGGCAACTGTGAGATGTGCTCAACAGCAGAATTCCCCAGGCAGCATCCCAGGGCCCCATGAGGGCTCTTGATGGCTTTTGCACTGCCACCCTTCAGGGGAAAATTCTAATGCATACTGACTGAGTTTCTTCCCTGCAGTGCATTGAAGTGAGCAAGGCAGGTTTATTTCTGGCTGGGTTGCCTGAGTTAGAGGAATGGTTTGGAAGTCAACCTTATGTACACATGTACTCTTTCTTCCTGCCTGTTGATCAATTTGCTGGTGAAGTTTCTGAGGCACCTGAAAGGTGGCAACTATTTCCGTAAGATCCCACTGCTTAGTTAAAGCCCATTTTGGAGGTTTCCCCCTTTAGGGCCAATACTTCATTGTTCCAATGTCTCTCCTCCTTCGGGACCATCCCTGTGGCCTGGTTTTGGCCCCGGGGCAGCATCTTTTTCATAAGCAGGTGAGGATGGCAGAGAACTGAACTGAACTGAATTCTTTATTGTCCAAGTGTGATTGGACACACAAGGAATTTGTCTTGGTGCAAATGGTCTCTGTGTCCATAAAAGAAAAGATACATTCATCAACAGTCGAGAATCATCAGGTACGACACTTAATGATAGTCATAAGGTACAATAAGCAATCAAATCATACTAGGAAACAGTCAATATAGATCGTAAGGATACAAGCGACAAAGTTATAGCCATACAGTCACAAGTGGGAGGGGATGGGTGATAAGGAGTGATGAGAAGATTAACAGTAATAGTAGTGCAGACTTTGTAAATAGTTGATGAGTGTTGAGGGAATTATTTTTTTAGCAGAGTGATGGCATTTGGAGAAAAAACTATCCTTGTGTCTAATTGTTCTGCTGTGCAGGGCTCCATAGCGTCTTTTGAGGGTAGGAATTGAAATAGTTTATGTCCAGGATGTGAGGGGTCTGTCAATATTTTCACAGCCCTCTTTTGGACTCAGGGTGCAGGATACAGGTCCTCCTCCATGGAAGGCAGGTTGGTAGCCATGGTTTTTTCTGCAGTTCTAATTACTCTCTGGAGTCTGTGTCTGCCTTTCCTTTCCTTCCCCAGGACTATGTCCTGCTGGAAGTTGGGTCAAGGGCTGGTCGTGCATGGAGGTCATCGATTCCTTCTGTAATGATGATATCTCCCCTCCCCCCATGTCCTGCCCTCCTCCTGGGCCCTCCTCTGGCTCTCCATGTTTTGGGTGCTTTTGTTATACATGGGAGACAGATTAGCGGGTTAGGGTTAGCCTCCTAATGTGAGCCCTGCAATCCGGCGTGCCTTTCCCTGCTGGAAAAGAAAGCTGGAAATCCAGCTTGTCAGGGAAGGAAGGAGAAGCCGAGGTGGGACGGGGTTAATGGGCTTTGATGAGAGAGCGGAGATGTCAGGCCACGATCAGACTGACATCCTCCCGCTGACAGATGCCTGGCTGTTGTGTACACATTTCCTCAGACACTTCCCAGACCATGGAGGCTGGAGTGCTTGGGAGCTCTTTCCTTCCTTCCTTTTAGACCTCTGACCCCAAAATATTGTTTGCAAGGTTTGTAGAACTCCAGCACTTTTATTTTGTTTTTTTTTAAAAATCCTTTTCCATGATTAGCGTGCCTAGATATTTAGCAGCCTCGAAGACCCTGCAGTACATTCCGTACTTGATGACAGAGAAACAGAAAAGTTATGGTAAGAGCAGCACATTGTGCAATCCAATACTTCCTCAGCAGTTCCCCTCCAAGCAGCCTCAACGCCCCAAAGAACGATGCAGATAATTTCTATTCAACATGCTCTGATTCACAATTAGACTTCCACTGGTGGCGAACCCAGCAACAACCCTTCGCGTGAGTTACTGCGCTCCTCCAATTGGTCAAGGCCGAGAAATGGGGCTTCCTCGAGAGAAGCCGCCGAATGAATGCGAGCCTTGTCCTGAGACACAAATGCCAATTGTTCTCTGGGGGGTTGGTGGGCGAGGCGTGGAGCAGAGCCGCCTTTCGAAGGAGCCTTTTCAAGCCTTGAATGCCTGGAACTGTGGGAATCCCATTGATCTGGTTTCCATCTGAACTGCATGACTCCCGTCGCCCGATTTGGGAGGAATACCAATTAGAGCCACTCGCTCAGGGTCTGAATGAGGAGAGGGGGAAGTGGCGGGAGCTCCTCGCCTCCCAGCCCATCTGGGAAATGCGATCTGAGCGGCTGCCTGAAAGGTGGGCCCTCCAGCCGCTTGCCCAGCCACATGGGCTGCCGAGTCCAGCTGGCAGGACGGAGAGCCTCAACAGCCTTTGAGTTTCTCAAAGCAAACCCGGAGGGAGGACGAGCCGAGGAGGTTGTGGTTGCTGGAGAGAGCAAACCACTGCAGTGATTTTCCTCCAGCTGTACATTTACTTAACTGTCTGTGTGCCCAAGAGGGGCAGGAGATGAATGAGCGGACGGCCCCCCTCGCTGTTCTCTGCCTGCAGGGAATTTTCTGTCTGAGCAAATTGTTAATGGCAGAAGAGCTTGTGCTCAAAAGCTCCCAGGCAACCATTTAAAAACCTCCCCCCCCCCCCCACGTCTCCCGTGAGCGCATCTTTCTGGAGGCCCTGGGTAGCTTGGCAAGAGGCAAGCAGATGGTGCTAATCGCTTTGCCCGGGCATCGCGGCTGCGTCTTGCCTGAACCTGGGAAAGAGATGAGTGGGACCCTCCCTTTTCCAGCCCTTCCCTGGCAAGGCTGCCCTCCCTGGGGCTGGACGAGGGTGGAGAGGCCTCCTGCGCTGCCGAAAAGACCGTTTCTCTTCACTGGTTCAAAGCTTGGGGGGGGGGAGTGGAAAGGTCAAACCGAGAGGGGCACCCAAAGCACTTCTATATGGGGGAGGGGTGTCTTTCCACTCCTTGGCCAAGGGTGTGCCCGAGAGTCCCAGCAGGATCCTCTTGGCACATCTGCTCCCTCATTATAGGACAATTCTGGGTTCCCCCCCTTGTGAAGCCCAGAAAAAGAAACACCAGCCTGGCTTTTTAAAACCGGTGGCAGACCCAGTGGGCTCCTCGTCATCGGAGGCTGGGGGTGGAGGGGAGCTTCCTGCCTTAATTGGGGGCAGTGGGAGGTGAGGGAGACCCTCCGGCTAGAAAGCTTGGGAAGGAAGAGAGGGCATGGCCTTCTCTGCTCTGGGCTGGTTGGTTCAGGGATCCCCAAATTTACAGGCTGTCCCCGACTTATGACCGCAACTCAGCCCAACTTTTCTGTCGTTCAGCGAGACTTCTTGTTAAGGGAGTTTCACCCCATTTTGCAACCTTTCTTGCCACCCTCGTTAAGGGAATCGCTGCAGGTGATGGGTCAGTAATCTGGTGCTTAGTAATCTGGTCTTTTCCCCTTTGACTTTCCTTGGCAGAAGGTCACAAGGGGTATGTCTGACATCTGCAATTGTCATAACTACAGGTCAGTTGCCAAAGGTCGATATTTGGATCACGTGATGGGGGAGCTGCTGCAACGGTCGTCACGGTGAAAAACGGTCCAAAGTCACCTTTTTCAGTGCCATCGTAACCTGGTCACTAAATGAAATCTTGTAAGTGGAGGACAGGCTGCACTCTAACGGCACCTGCCAGGGCTTTGGTGGGCCATGAAAGGCCCCAGGTCGGAGGGGGCTGGGTTGGTTCGGCCTCCCTGGGCCTCTTACAGGCTACCTGGAGAAACCCGCCTGGGACCAGCAGCCGCAGCCCCCACCCTGTGGAGACCTTGACCAGTGTCTCTGGGCAGCCTCCCCCTCCCACCCGCCGCCTTTGCTTCGGCCCTGTTGGCCCTCCGAGAAGCCCTGGCTGGTGGGCGAGGGGTCTCCCAGGCCCAGGGCTGCCGTGGAGCGAGCGACGATGACTGACGACGATGATGCCGGGAGGGAAGCGTGATTGGGAAGGAAGGCCGGGCAGGCAGGTGGAGTGGAAAAAGGAGGCTTTTTTGGGGGGGGGGGGGCAGGAGGGCGTCGCCTGCTCTCTGGAGCCCTGCTGGGTTGATTCCTGGCTGTTCTCCTTCTCTCTCAATCAGGGGCTTCCTAGCTGAGCTGGGCTGGGGGAGCGTGTGGTGCTTCTACCTCTGCTCCTCCCACCCGTGAGCGCTCTGCCTTGCACTCCAGCTCCCAGGAGCCTTTGCTGGCCGAGCCGAGCCATGGAATTGAGGTTGTTGAGGTCTAAAACCTCTGGGAGTTATTCAGGTGCCCCCCTGCCCCCCCCATTCTCCTGCCTGCCCAGGTTTTCTTCATCTCAGCTCAATACCTTTCAGCTTAGATGCCCAGGGAGCCCTGTGGGCTGAGGACTTCCCAGGTGGGAAAAGGTCCCAGGAGCTCCCGCAGAGTGCAAGGAGCCTTGGAGAAGCTTCTGGGGTGGCTGGATTGACGTGGCCAGAGGCAAAAGGATACTTGATCTGGCCAATTTATGTCTGCCACTGATGAAGGGAAAGTCGGAACCACAAACCAAGGCAAACTTGAAGGACTGGCAAATCTGAGCTTTGATATTCTAGGAATCACTGAACTAAAAAGGCTGGAATTCGTTACTTCGCCTCTCGGAGGAGAAGCAGATCTTGGGCTGTAGACGAAAGCAACCAAAGAGGAAACGGAGCCCCCATCACTATTGGCAATGGATTCCCAAGTCAAGGTTGGGGCCCCGAAGGACGGACTGGCCTCATTTGGAGTCCAAAGCCAGCCTTGGTCTGAAGGCGACCCAAATCCCACCACCCTTGAAGAAGAAGCCAAAGCTGACCAACCCTATGGCAAATGGCCATGAATAAATAAATACGGACATAAATAGCAAGTATCTACTAATCACGATCCAAAGCTGGCGATAGACAGCATTGGAATAAGGAGGAGACAGACTCACAAGGAAACAAACAGCACACCCCTCCTTCTGACAGCCCAAAGGCAGCTCTGCCCTGAGCTTCATCGGATGGATGACACCCAAACGAAACTGCTCTTTAATCAGCGGACAGAGATGAAGAAACTCCATTGAGTTGCCCCAGACCAGAACAACTTGCTCTGGCTCAGATCAGAAGCTCCTGGCCAAGCAGGAGACAGGAGGGGAGCGTTAGATTTCATGGGAGGGCATGTGTGCTTTTGGGCACCACTGAGGTGTCCAGGGTTTGAAGGTCATCTGCGCTGGCCGTTTCTCAACTTCATCCTCCCTCTTCCCACAGCCTGGCCAGCAAAATGTGGACCATGATGGCTAAAAGGATGCAAGCTCCTTTGGGGAAAGACTTTCTTCTCTCTCTGAATGCGGAGACAGGATATTCGTGGCAGGGATAGTTTTAAGAATGACCGTCTGGTGGTCCAAAGCCCAGTGTCCAATCCATGGGCTGAAGACCAAGGGCTACCTTGCCCCTTCCCCAGACCTTAAAAAGGAGTGACTGTGCAGCCCCAGCCTTAGGCTCAAGCCGTCACCCCATCTTTCACTTGCCTTATTTTTATGTTTAGGTAACCAAGGAGATAGAGCATATTCTGGCTATTTTATAGAAAGCAATAAAGAGAATTTTAATTGCTCCTTACACTTTTAGGGTTCCCAGACCTGCATTTGCTAAAATAGGACATAAGTCTCCCCCACCCCTCCTGCCAGTTTATCAGCAGAGCATAAGGCAAGTTGGTTAGGAAAGGACGTTCTGTTTTTGAAGGAATGAGCAGTTTTACTTTTATATTTATATATATATATATATAAATATGAATGCCTATGAACTGACATGCTCAGTGCTTCCAGAACTGTGAGACGTCAAGTGGGAAAGTGAGACAGGGAAGTGCTCCAAGATTGATTGGAGGCCTTGGCTGGGCTGCTTCTGCACAATGCTTGCGTCAAGGTGCCGTCTCCAACCTGGCATCGCTTCATCTGCCAAATTGCAGAGCCGGAGCAGCAGGGGACCATCCTGCTACATTTGCAAATCGCTCACAGCCAGGGTTATGCCTGCTGGGTTTTCGGTTGCCCTTTGCCGTGCTTGGCTATTCTTCCCACGTTGCCTCTTGGCTTCCGGCTTGCACGTCTGATGGCCTTGACATCCTCCGGATCCCTGGATGTGGGTGATTCGCAGGGCGAGGGGCGAGCGGCCTTCTGCCAGGCACCATAGCTGGGTAGGGGGTGTTAGAGAAGGAGGGCTCCCATTCCTGGAGAGGAGGCTTTGCGCTTGATGAACAAAGTGGGCAGACGCCCCTCAGTCCAGCCCACTCCGACTTCATGGATGTCATCCTGTTTTCCTTTCATGCTCTGGAGATTGTGATGGAAGGTGATGCTTGGTGGTCCTTATCTGAGCCAGGAGTGTGGGTTATCTGAATACTTTTGTAGCTGCAGTTACTAAAATTAGCTTCCTCCTTATCATCTTGCACCGTTAGGCCAAGTTCTCAGAGCTGCCTGGGTTTAAAGCTGGTTTATACAATAAGACCCATCGGCGGAGAAAGAGATCCGGGGCACAATTGGCCGTTTGCAATTTCAGCGTTAGAACTTGGTTTGGATCACAAAGGATCAGTCCCTCTTACTTGTGTTCTGCTGGTGTGGAGCTCAACAAGTTATGCTTTCAAAGCCAACCCAACGTTTCTGCAATGTTGAATGTCTATCTCACCTTAGAGCCATGCTGGGATGAAGTGTTGAGTGGACCTTATGATATCCTTGTGCTCTGTCTGCTTATCTGTGTGATGGGATGGGATACCTGTAGATGCGGGACTTGTCCAGTGGCTACATGTCCAAAGCAGTTCCTCTCAATTACTTCCTTCATTGTTTTACTCCCTTTAAAAATTATGCATATTCTGAAGTTATAAAATCTCCTGGCAGTCTTGATTTTTTTTCTCTCTGTGTAAGAGATGACATTATCAGATTTAGTCACCAGATACCATGCTGGTAGTTTCATTTCACAGCTGAATTTCTTTAATTACCTTGGAAGGTGGATATTTTTCCTGTTCAGTTTTTGCCATCAAGCAGCAAAAACTGGATGCAAAGAGCAAGGAATTTTCGTAATTAAAATCTTTTTTTAAAAAAAGTGTGGTGCTATTTTTGTCTGCAGAAAGGATGATAAAAGGCATTAAAGAAAAGCGTAGTAGAAGGCGGTACATTTCAGAAGAATTTCTATCCTATAGCTTAAAATAATAGCTAGATATACAGGTGTAAATCTGTTATTTTGATTTGCTATCCTGGAGCGTATAGATAGAGCAACTATAGAATGTAACAAGCATTTAACTTCTCCAATGAGTGGTCAACAGAAAGTAAATATGATTCAAGTGGACCTTCAGCTGTACTTTTGCTTTCATCAGAACTATTCTGTGGCTTGTTTTAACCGGAAACAGAATAATTTGGGGTGGGTGAAGAATATCTCTCTTTTTAATTAATCAGTTTTGTAGAGAGGTGAGAATCATGAAGCCAAATCTAGCTTTAGGCAGTGTGCTTCCACCTTGGCAACTTCAAGTTGGGTGGACTTCAACCCCTGGGGGGCTGGGGGAAAATCTGACACGTTCAGACAACTGGCAGCATCCGAGTTCTGCCCGTTCAGTAGCCAGAGGTACGTTTCTTGGGCAGGTCTCTCCACCTGCTGCTCCTGGGTGTTTCTGGGTGTTTCCATGGCTTCACCTGCCTGGAGTTGCTCAGGGGACTCATTGGACGCCCAGGTCAGTCTTGGCCTTGCCACCAGCTTGGCCCTTGGGGTGGCCACCTCTCTGCACTATAGGGACGGAATGGATGGGGCCAGATTATGAAGAGACTATTACAGTTGAATGAAGCATGCCGGTTGACATGCTTTCCACAGGACGACAGAGACAGAAAAGCAGTTGGGAAGGCCCGCCGTATCCTAGAAGATAGTTACGCACGAAAGTGACATTGAGGTTGGGTTTCATCCTTCAAAGCCCCTTTCCCAAAACAAACCCAACCAACACTCATCTTGCAGGGGGGGGGGGGGAAACGCTTTCCCGAAGCAAAGTTAGTCAAGGCCGCCTCTTCCCTTCATCTGAGCAAGAGGTTGTGCCTGATCTCCTTGCTCTCGTGGTTGAGACAAAGCACTTGAAGCCCTGCAGTCGCCTGTCAGTCGACCCCTGGAACGGACAACCAGCAAAGTTGAGGCGAAGTCTACTTGTCTCCCCCATCCTGCAGTCCCAGGGAACCTGTTTCTCTTCTTTCTTATCTATTTCGTGAGCAGATTTGACAATTTTCCTCTGGCTTTTGAATGTATATCTTCTCTCTGCCACCTGGAGCTCCTCCAACTGCTGTGGCTGGACATTCATTGTTTTGCTTTCTCCCTCCCAGCCTTTGGAAGGGAGCTTCAGAAATTCCTATGGGAGCGATAAGGTTTTTGCATGCAGAACAGGCCCATTTTCTGGTACAGAAAGTTCCAACCAACTAATTTGTCAACTTCCAAGTTTTACAATCTAATTTCAAAGAAGTTTCAAACTTAAGAAATAATTACAGAGCTGGGAAGCCACTTCCACCCCCATTCCTTAATGTTTCCTTTCAGCTAAAATAGCTTCCAAGTCCTGTGGTCTTCAGAACGTTCCATTTGCTTTTTCGCCTTCTGTTTGAGAGATGTTCACCTTGGCTGCAGACAAGATAGCCTAGGTGCTGAAGGTACATTGTGCACAGAAAGGCCAGTTCTGAGGTCCAGAATTGCTGATCCAGGAGAAAAACATGAGAGAGTTACTTCGTGCTAGTGAGGAGATGACTTCCCCAAAAGACAAGATGTGGTGGTCCACCTCCCAGCCTCCGTTGCCTTCTTGTAACAAAGGCATTTTGTAGAAATGACTGCATGTTACTTTGCTGTCACTGTTTAAGCTGCTGTGGTCTTCTCTTTTAGCTTCTTCAACACACCACGGGATTATTTTTATACCTAAATCTTTATTGTATCTCATTTTTGATGAATTATATTTAGCCTCCAGAAGGTTAATCTTTCAGAACTGCTTTTGTCCTTTACTTACACAACTTGATCCTTGACATGATCAGAGTTTAGTGGCCCTTTTAGAACTAAAGATCCAAAGGTCAACTTAAGAGTTAGGGGTCTTCTAGATGTGAACACCCAAAAGGAACCTGAGATGCTGAGATGATCATATTTGCTTCCAAGAGAGGAATGATTCCCATTGGTGGGTTCAGGCATTCCCAACGTGGATCCTGGAGGAAAACTTCAAACCCCTTTGAGAAGATGAAAAGGCCTCTTTGGGAGCTCCTGTTCCAATTATCCTCTAGTCAGGATATTATCTAGAATAATTTTTAAAACATTTCCTGCCCACCACTCCATGACCAGAAGATCCCTCCTGAGTGGCAGTGCTGGAACGAAAGCCTGGAGATCTTCCATCTATGTGCAAACAAGGACTTGAACTTTCAGAGGTAACTTTGAGTTGGTTCTCCACTTGTGCCAGGAAGTCCACTGATTTCTCCCATGGACAAGCAGGCGTTCTCCAGAATTTTGGGCAGAGAGAAAGAGAGCGAGAGAGAGAGAGAGCGTCTTCTTCTTGCCTGCCTACCGGACATCCACCTCTCCAGAGAGACTCCACAACTGGACCTGAGTCTTTCTCCATGCACTTTCTCCTTTGAGGTCCTTCTCTTGGGCCACTTTTGGTGGTAAAGCAAGCTTCAAGCTCCATGTTTTTAAGGACTGAAGAGACCCCAGGAATTGATGGATCAGTGATCAAGTTCTTCACTGCAGGCCGTTCAAATCCACCCACCTAGTCCATTTATCTTCTTTGTATTTTGCAAAGACTATATATTGTGTGACCAGATTTTGCAGAAACAGGGCTCCTTGTAGGGAGCAAGTCAATTGGCTCTCCTAATCTGCCAGCCTCTTTCTTCTCAGTGTTTTCCTGATGAAGGTTGAGGGCTCCCACCTCCTTTGCATGAAGGATTTCATTGGCATTTTCTGCCACAGGATGAGAGGGACACGAGGGCCATAACTCACCCCGATTCTCCCTTCAGTCTGCTGAATTCCATTAGCCGTGTTTACATTTAATGCCTCAGATGATTGTCGTAGCTGTTTCCTTAATTTTATTACTGTACACCACAATTTTCTTTAGGGCTGTTTTCGAAATTGGCTGCTCTCCTGAAGTCTCGTATTTCTTCCACTCCGTTGGGCCTGGGGCTCCTTGTGAATCTCCCAGGGGACCTGGGGTGAAAGGGGACAATGGAATAGTCGTTGAATAAGACATTCCCCACCCTGCAGGCCAGAGCCGTGGTCTTCCCGAGTTCTGCGTTCAGCCCCCCAACCAAATCAGTGGGTCAAGTTCTGAGGTAGAGCCAGGGAGCTTCTATGATTAATGGGATTTCTGCCCCACCTGGGAGTAGGAAATAGTGTCTTGACTTAGAACCCAAGTCCTGTTGAGGAACATAATTGTCCCTATCATTTTCTTGGTGGTAATCTGGTACAGCAAGGATGTCCAACCTTGGCCACTTTAAACCTGCCAGAATTCAGGGAGTTGGAATCAAAAGGTTTGAAAGTGGCCAAGGCAGGACACCCTCGCTCTGAGGGATGTTCCTCAGCCTCCTTCCACAGGTCTTCAGCTTCCCAATCTAAACCAATGGTCCTCGGGTGGGGCAGCTTCCTGTTTCCTGGCTTGGCCTACCTCAAGGGGCTGGCAGTTGGGCACTTCAGTGATCAAGGCCCCTCATTGGAGCCAATAGATTGGACTGGGTCTGTTTTGTAAAAGCTGCACCCTTCCCTCCGCCGCCCCCCCAATGTTCTTCAAGACATATGGCATCTTTACTGGGTTGCACTCTGTGTGTGTGTAAATGTGTATGTGTGCTTGACTGCCAAATATAACCATGGCAAGGAGTGCAACAACTCCTCTCCCCAAAAACCCAGGCTGGGTGTGAAGGCCAGGTGGTTGCGCATAATTTTTCTCATATTTCAGAAAAGGTGACGATTTGTACAAAAGCCTTAAAACCAGCTTTGCTTTGCAGGAGGGGGCTGTTCAGCCCGCAGCCCCCTTCTCAGCCCAGCTGGACGTGGCCTCCAGGGTCTCCTCCTCGCCTGCTCCCCGGTGGGGATGGTTTTCTCTGGAGTTGCTGCCCCCCCTCGCTTGCAGAAGCTTCCCCCCTCCCCAAGGTTGAAGCCGACTGGCGATTGTTGGGAGAGGTGTGTGTGTGTTTGTAGAGTCCCTCTGGGCTTCCTATGCCCACCTTGGCTTTGTGAAGGACCTGGAGTTTGGATTCATTGGCCCGTAATCCTTTGCAAGGGAATTGGAGAGGGAGGGGGGAAAGGTCCCCAGGGGGGGCCCAGTATTTTAGACAATGCTCTCCTGAGCTGCCATAAAATCTGCCCTTTAATCATGTCCTCCTTCTAGTGCTCTGCCCAGATGCAATGGGTTACAAGGCCCATCCTCCTTAGCCCAGGTCTGCTGTGTCCTGGGGCCAGCCTGGGGAAGAGGCTCCCCGAGAAAGCCCCAAACTCACAAACTTTGCCTCTCCCAGCCTTCCTTCTCCTTCTCTTAAATTCTTCAGTTGCATTCCCCCGAGAAGGGGAGGGAGGTGGATTTAATCTATGCAGATATTTGCATTTGGAAGATGACTTCCCTGCCTAGAAGGCAGGAGGTGGGAGCACACCTGCTCTTTGGGTGCTGTGAATTATTCACTGTCCATGGATTGAAAGAGCCACGCCAGAGTCGCTTTCCTTGCAGAAGCCAGTGGGCGCATGTCTGCTTGGAAACTAGAAATTACGGGTAACATATATTTGGGTTGGGTCTTTTGTCAATGTTTTCCTTTCACCTCTTTGATGGAAGGAGGCTTTTAACTGCAGGCAACATTTGCGCCCCACATAGACTGGGTCTGCCCTGCAGTTTTGGGGGTTGCCTGGTAAGGCAGGAGAGCAGGTATTGGGGCCAGGTGTCTCAAGGCCAACCTTCCTCTTCCTTGAAAGGTGTGGACTTCCCTGATCTTCTCTTCAGTCCCTGCCTGGCCACCTGGGGCGTCAGCTGGAATGTTTGATGTCCCTCTAAAAGCCGTCCTTGGTATGACTTGGTTAGAAAATAAATGTGGGTATTTATATGTCGGTGATGAAGCAAAGCAGCGATCTGGAATGTTGTTGGATTTCATTTTGAAACAGCATCTAAGAAACAGTTTTTAGGCATTTGGGTTCAATTCTGAAGTGCAGATGTGGAGACACCAGGCAGTCCCCCAACAGCTGTGAGGACAGCACAGTGGAACTCTACATTGGCTCCAAGAAGCTTGGTTGAGCTGGTCGCCAAAGCCCTTTATGAACTCTGACCTCTCATGCAAATCCTTCTCGGTCTATTCTTCCCCCGCCGTATGACTGCCACTCTTACAATTATCTCTGCTTAAATATCGGTTAATTAACGGAGTCTTATGTTCCAGGCCTCGGAGTTTCTCTCTGTGTGAAAGAAAACCAGCTGGTGCTTTAAGCAAAGCTTTGGATTGAGGGTCCCACATGGGCATGTAGACGGTCCTTGGATGCGGCTGTCTTTCCTAGGGCTGAAGATCTGGTGGTGTGAATTGTGCAGGGCTGCAACCCCAACAAGTGTTCGATATGGATTTCCACCACCTCTTTGCTGGTTGAAGTCCCATTAGAAAGATGGTAATGGCAAGGTGGGCCCAATCCACCCTTGATGCTTGGAGGGAGGGCAACTGCGCTGCCGAATAGAATAGAATAGAATAGAATAGAATAGAATAGAATAGAATAGAATTCTTTATTGCCGAGTGTGATTGGGCACACAAGGAATTTGTCTTGGTGCAAATGCTCTCAGTGCACATAAAAGTGAAGCTATGTCAAGAGTCGAGAATGACATGATAGTCCTAGGATACAATAAGCAATTAAATCATACTGGGAAACAGTCCATATAAATCGTAAGGATACAAGCAACAAAGTTATAGCCCTACAATCACAAGTGGGAGGGGGTGGGCGATAAGGAGGGATGAGAAGATTAATTGTAGTGCAGACTTTGTAAATAGTTGGACAGTGTTGAGGGAATTATTTGTTTAGCAGAGTGATGGCTTTGGGGAAAAAAACTCCCCTTGTCTAGCTGTTCTGGTGTGCAGTGCTCTATAGCGTCGCTTTGAGGGAAGGAGTTGAAACAGTTTATGTCCGGGAAGTGAGGGGTCTGTAGATATTTTCACAGCCCTCTTTTGGACTCCTGCAGTATCCAGGTCCTTGATTGAAGGCAAGTTGGTAGTAATTGTTTTTCTGCAGTCCTGGTTACCTTCTGAAGTCTGTGTCTGTGCTGTTGGGTTGCAGAAGCAAATCAGACAGTTATAGAGGTGCAGATGACAGACTCATTAATTCCTCTGTAGAACTGGACCAGCAGCTCCTCAGGCACTAAAGGGAAAAGAGACCCTCGAAGGGCAGCCGTTTGTCGAAATGAAAGGATATCGTCCTGGCACATTTGCTTCTTTAGCCTCTGTTTTAATTTCTCAGGCCCTCCCATTCAGAGCCCGAGTGGTGGGATTTAATTAAGCAAATTGGTTTATTCAGCTAGGCCAGAGGTTTCTAAACTTGGCCACTTTAAGGCTTGTGGACTTCAACTCCCAGAATTCTCCAGCCAGCAGAGCTGTGATCTCTTGTGATCCCTTCCTCTGCAAACTCTCTCCACTTTAGGAGATTGAGAAAAAGCAGGCATAGCTGGCTGGAGAATTCTGGGAGACAAGGAATACTTGCCAATTATTATTTATTATTGTTTATTATGAACTATGAGGTCCACAAATCTTAAAGTGGCCAAGTTTGGTGACCTCTGAGCCAGGGGTGGGATTCTACAGGTTCGCACTTATTCGCTAGAACCGGTTGTTAACGATCTAAGCAGTTCGGAGAACCGGTTGTTTGAAGAAATTACTGGCCTAATCCTGTAAGGAAGGCAGGAAGGAAACATTCTGGGGTTGCTTACAGAAACTGTTAAACCTTATTACATTCTTGGCAGGACTAGACTTCCTGTCTCAGGAACTTCTCTGGAGTTTTTTTTCCCCTCCTTTGCTGGTACTTTACTTGTGTGGAGGGACCGTTCAAAGTTACAATGGCACGGAAAAAAGTGACTTATGACCATTTTTCACACTTACGACTGTTGCAGCATCCCCACAGTCATGAGAAGCCAGGTGAGGAGATGCGTGCCTCCATGTGAGTGATATTGAGCTGGCCACCCAGCCGGTCACATGACCACCAAGCCACGCCCACCAACTAAGCCACGCCCACACCACCAGTTGTTAAAAAATCTGAATCCCACCCCTGCCTGTTCTGAGATTCAATCAGAGCAATTGCCACTGGCTCCAGGAATCCTGCCTGGCCTGACCCCTGACCCCCCCGCCCGCCCCATGGCTTTTGGGGCAGGGGGCTCCTTCTCCTGGATCGCAGGCACTGCAGGAAGAGCAGCTGGAGGGGTCTGCAGGGCAGGGGGGCTAGTTTGAGAGCTTAAAGTGGGGAGGCAAACTAAACCTCCTTTTTCCCTTAGAATCTGGCCCTCCACACTCAAGGAAATGCAGAAGACAGGGAGGTGCGCTGGGTGAGAACAGTTGGCACTGCCCTGGGGCTCTCAGTGGTGCCACTCCCACCCTAGTTTTGTCTCCTTTGGGCCAGGAGGACCCTTCCTCATGTTTTATGCAGCCTCTTTCCCCTTCCTCTTTTCTGGCTTGGGCTCTCCCACAGTGAGTTCCCCATTTGGCTTTCACAAGACAGCAGGAGAGGTTCTTCAGTTTCCTTCTCTTCAGTTTTTCCTGGTAGTCCTTCCTAAACTCTTGCTGCTGCTGTGCGTTTGTGTGTATGCGGGGCTCCTGCTCTGCACAAACAGTGTGAAAAACAGATGGAAAAGCAGCATCCACAGCGGCAGCCCAGGTGGTAGCCAGGCCATTGTAGGTCTGAGGCTCCCTCCCTTCCTTCCTTCCTTCCTTCCTTCCTTCCTTCCTTCCTTCCTTCCTTCCTTCCTTCCCTTCCTTCCTTCCTCCCTCCCTCCCTCCCTTCCCTTCCTCCCTCCCTCCCTTCCTTCCTTCCCTCCCTCCCTTCCCTTCCTTCCTTCCTTCCTTCCTTCCTTCCTTCCTTCCTTCCTTCCTTCCTTCCTTCCTTCCTTCCTTCCTTCCTTCCTCCCTCCCTCCCTCCCTCCCTCCCTTCCCTTCCTTCCTTCCTCCCTCCCTCCCTCCCTTCCCTCCCTCCCCTTCCTTCCTTCCTTCCTTCCTTCCTTCCCTTTCCTTCCTTCCCTTCCTTCCTTCCTTCCTTCCTCCCTCCCTCCCTCCCTTCCCTTCCCTTCCTCCCTCCCTCCCTCCTTTCCTTCCTTCCTTCCTTCCTTCCTTCCTTCCTTCCTTCCTTCCCTTTCCTTCCTTCCTTCCTTCCTTCCTTCCTTCCTTCCTTCCTTCCTTCCTTCCTCCCTCCCTCCCTCCCCTCCCTTCCTCCCTCCCTCCCTCCCTCCCTCCCTCCCTCCCTCCCTCCCTTCCTTCCTTCCTTCCTTCCTTCCTTCCTTCCTTCCTCCCTCCCTCCCTTCCTTCCCCTGTCCCATTTCTTCACCCTAGGTAAACAGCTGGCTGTCTCCCATCTGTGACTTGCAAGCCAGCCGAGCTGAATGGGAAGAGGGAAACTTTTGGGGGCTGGGATGAATATTAATGCCCGGGGAGATGGAAGGAGAAAGTGGGATCTCTCCATGCAGAAAAAAACTAGTTGGTGATTAATCATTTGCTGTGACTTGTAGCTGCAGAAACCAAAGCAATCAGTGGAATGTGAAAGAATCATCAAGGGAAGAAAAGCTTTAGAATAATATCTTTGTTTCCGTAGCAGGGACGGGTAACTCCCCAACCCTCCACTCCATCGCTCTAGGCTCCATCTTGTTATGGGGGAGGGGATTCTCTCATGAAGGGGGCACATCCACCAAAGTCCAACCTCTCCTGTGGCCTGGATGCCTCCCTCCCCCCACCATGGTACATCCTTTTGCATTCGTTGACATGCATCTCCTGTCTTCTAGCAGGATGCGAGTGCCGCTTTGCCTGTCAGCCTCATGTCAGCCCTGACTCATTTTGCTACCATCTGGGCATGGGATTCTCTGCCTGCCTCCTCGTCCCCCTTCTTTCTAGAGGGGGGCATGGTTCTTCGGCCCCACCGCAGAGATGGTAAAGCGAGGGCCACGCTACGGATTCCTCGCAGGGAAGCCAAGTCGGGGATGCTCAGTGCCCGCTCTCCCAGAGGCATAACATGGGCCTTTGGGGCAGTGGGGGGATTCAAATTTTTTTTACTACCGGTTCTGTGGGCGTGGCTTGGTGGGTGTGTCAGCTGGGGCTCCATTCAAAATCCAAGAAAGAAATACTTACTCCTTTAATCAGAGAAAAGGTATCTTTTACTGGAAATCAAGTGGTAGCAACAAAAGACTTCTGACTCTGAGAAAATGGGCACATCAATCACCTATACAAAGTAATGGCAACGTTTCCACCCCCAAGAGTTCAATTGGCTCCTCCAATTAAAAGTTGTGTAGATCATCATGTGGGCATCTCCAGGGGGTGACGAGGCTTCTGTCCGTTGACCTTGACGTACTTTGATAAAGGGTTGCAGCTGCGCAGAGCATAGGATAGAAACCTAAGCAAGAATGTATCCCCCCCCCAGCTTATACCTCCAGCTCACTTCCCATAACCATTCCCTCCTCCTCCTCCCCCCCGTTACTTATGACAGCCGGAAGATGCAAAGCAAAGGGAGGAAATCTTGAAGGCTGACAGGGTGTGGCAGAGGAAAGAAACTGCAAAATCTCCAGTCAGAGGTGGGATTGGCTGGTTCTCCGAACTACTCAAAATTTCCACTACTGGTTCTCCAGAACTGGTCGGAACCTGCTGAATATCCACCTCTGGTATAGGGTCTGAGTAATCCCCCAAACCTCCATTTTGAGGAACAAAGGAGAAGGAGATCCATCAGGACCAGGTGTTGTGGTTAGCTGGCAGCAGGTGTGGACAGCTGAGGAGAGCAAGGACTCATATGAGGGGCCAGGACCATCAAGGAGTGGTCTGCTGTCTTCAGAGATTGTGGGGGCTGGCAGCAGTGATGAAGAGACCCCCGAGAAGCCTGTGCCAAGTGCGTGTGCATGCAGGGTTGCTCATAGGAAAGAGCAGCTGCAGCAGCATGGGCGACTCGAAAGTAATGGCCCCTCCTTCAAAAAGATAAAAGCCAGCTGTGAACGAATGTTCTTTGCAGAAAGCAAAGATGTTTTGAAGCTCAGCCTTGTAGACATTGCAGTAGCTTAGTTGGTATTTGAAAACTCCTGTGTTGTGAAATATTTCTTGTCTGTGATTCTTGACAGCCTCGAACAGTTTTGGTGAGGTTTGTGCTTATCACAGTTAATTACTTTGCAGCAGCCTTTTAACTGGGGATTCGTAAGAATCATTAAAAGGTTTCTGTTTCCCTTGGTTCATGTTTGTTTTATTGGGAAAGGGTTTGGGTCAGAACACCAGAGGAGGAGAAGGTAGGAGACCTGAGTCACAAACTACCTGTGAGGTGGAGGTCCACTTACTGCCCTTTCAGAGTCCTCTATCCATCTTTGGTATGTTTCTCCACCCCTTGGATGAGGGCCTCGTCTCATACAGAGAGGTGGGGTGACCAACAGCAGATGTTGGGGTGCAGTGGTGATGAGCAATCAGGTCCTGGTGCACTTGCCACCTTCATGGGGGTTGGAGGAGAATAACCTGGAATCGAAGCAAGGTCCACCTCCCAGCTCTCCCCTGGGGTAACCTCTCCACCTTGTCCCCCAGTAATCTCCAGCTGTAAGAAACCTTCAAACGTGGCCTCTCCTTCCATCATACATTTTCTCCAAATCATTACATATCTGATATTAACACAGTTTAGAAAGTCCAGAAATATTTCACAAGAAGAGTTCTCCACTCCTCTACTCATTGCAGAAGACCTTATACCGCCAGACTTGAAACTCAAGATTTAGAAAACCGAGAACTACGGTGCCTTTGGTCCGATCTAAGTATAGTATATAAAATCATACATTGCAATGTTCTACCTGTCAATGAATACTTCAGCTTCAACCATAACAACACAAGAGCAAACAATAGATACAAACTCAAGGTTAATCGCACCAAACTTGATTGCAGGAAATACGACTTCAGCAACAGAGTGGTCAATGCCTGGAATCCTCTACCTGACTCTGTGGTTTCTTCCCCAAACTCCAAAAACTTTAAACTTGGACTGTCTACTATTGACCTCATCCCTTTCCTAGGAGGTCTGTAAGGGGCGTGCATAAGCGCACCAACGTGCCTACTGCCCCTGTCCTATTGTTTCTTTTATTTTCCTTATATGTATCCATGTATTCATAGCTATGTTTTTACTTATACCTATTATCTTGTAAGCGATTGACAAACCAAATAAAATAAAAATTAAAAAAAATCTCCCAGAAGTGGAAGAGGCAGATTTTTTTCTCTTCATGCATGACTAATAACTGGGAGCAGAGAACATCTCGTTTTTATGCAGGTGATCCTTATCTGAATTCCTGTAGAAGCTCACTTGAGGCCAGAGGTTAATTTTTAGCAGCAGGATGCCATAAGCATTAGAAATTTATTAAGAGAGCGACTAGACGGAGCAGCCAATTTCTTTGGAAGGAAATGATAAATTCTGCGGTGACTGGGTGATGATCCAGATCAGGAGGAGAACAGACCCAGTGGACCAGGGATCCATCTTCTTCCCTTGATCTGAAGATCTATTCTGAGTGATCACACGATCTCTCTCCCATTCCTGCAAAACCAGGCTGGGGTCAGGGAAAAGGGCCTCTGGAATGGCTTCCTTCTCCAAACGTTTTGTTCTCCAAATGTCCAGCGTGTTGTGTTTTGACCTCAACTCTCTGATAGGGGCTGGGCTGTCCGTCCCCCCCCCCCCCGTTCTTTCTGCCCTGGGGGTTCCTGGCCCAGGAAGCTAAGCTGAGAGACAGAAGGGGGGGGACTTTCTTTTTTGCCCACCTCTGGTTCCTTCTCCGTTTAGCGAAGGAAATATATCTGAAAGGCGCAGGAGGTCTGGTCCCTTCAGATGCTTTTATAAATGCATATTTGAGAGAAAATATGTTCACACATCCTCCTCTAAATGGAAGTGATGAACTTCTGTGAACATGACGCAGCATAATAAACTGGCAACCTGATGGGGAAATGACCCATGTTCTCCACTTATGAGACTGGAGTAGAAGATAAAACTGTATGAGGACATTTTTTTTGTACCAAGGTTTCAATCGCTGAGATTAACAATTTAAGCAGCTCCGATTCTCCTTGAGTTCATGATGAGAAAGTTGAGAATGAGGTGCAGGGGCTGAGCTGCGTGGAACTGGCAACGGAGCATTTGGTCAGATGGAGCTCAAATGACCCTTTGAGACATTCCAGAAATGAATCCGTGTCTTTTTTTGGTAGCAAGAGCTCCCCTGCCCCCCCAGCCTCCATGTGAGTGGGGGAGAATTAGCATGCAGCTGGCTGGTGCAGCCAGCCTCAGCAGGAGACAGAAATGGAGATTAATTATCAAAAGTGAGAGCTGCAAAAGCAATATTGTCTTGAAACCTTGAGGGAGAACCTTTATCAATGATGTTTTATGGGTTGCCAAAGGAAACAGCAAGTGATCAATCAGGAGGCCATTTGTTAATCTTGGAAAGAGGAGTAGCAAAATATTGGGAATTCTGGACTTGTGGTGATAAATGTACTTGGTATAAAAAGATCAGTTCTTGGCCAATGTTGCTTTTGTAAATTCCAGAACATTCTTTGCTTATCTCTCTCCCCCCCGCCCCGTGGGCCTGATGAAGAAAGCTCAGGGCTAGCTTCTCATTGGCAGATGATAATAGATAATAATTCTTCAAACATCAAATTCGTCTCTTTCTTGTTGGCTATATCATAATAGTAGCAGAGATGGGATTCAGCAGGTTCTGCCGGTTCTGGAGAACCAGTAGCGGAAATTTTAAGTAGTTTGGACAACTGGCCAATCCCACCTCTGACTGGAGATTTCACAGTCTCCTTCCCCTGCCACGCCCACCAAGCCATGCCCACAGAACCGGTAGCCAAAAAAGTTTGAATCCCATTACTGTATAGTAGTGCTTTCTGGATAGTGCAGTGTTTCTCAGTCTTGGGCACTTTCAGATGTATGGATTTCAGCTCCCAGCATTCCCCAACCAACTTCTCCATGTTGGCTGGAGAATTCTGGGAGTTGAAGTCCATGTAATTTAAAGGTGGCAAGGTTGAGCAAAAACACTGACATAGATTATAGCTAAGTTGCTCAGTTGTTTCCCAGCTGCATCTAAGCAGATTCCCAACTAGATTCATCATAAACACACTTTTTTAAAAAAAAGTTAATTATGTTTATTTTTAAAAGAGAGGCAGCTCGAGGGAATGTTTGTTATCATTACTTACATTTCTCTTTCAACTGTGAAATATTGGAAGTTGGTAATAATAATATTATGGAAATATTTCTATTCTCACTTTTCTATTTAAAACAGCCAAAGGGGTATATCAAAAATAAAGTCCCACCCAAGGATTTAAAAATAGCACAGGGCCCCAAAACCCCAGGGAAAGCTGCTAAGATACTCTCAAACCCCCTGTCTGTGTTTGCTAGAGCTGGCTAACCAACCAGAAGGATTTTGGTACTCTCTCCAAAATGTCGCGGGCGAATTCCCGGACAATTTTCTGTGTAAGTAGAGCCCAGCTCAGAAAGCGAAATTAGCTTGAACTTGAAACCTGTAAATTTGAAAGCTGTAAATTTGGGATGCAGACTCTCCTTTTCGCCTGTCAACACAGCTGTCTGCAGAGATAAAGACCACTCCGTTGTACATGAACTACATGGGATTTTAGAAAAGTTGGTTTTTATTTTTAATCTTTCCTTTCCCTCCGTCCTCACAGTTGGACTGGAGATTGAAAATTATCTTAGGTAAATTGCTTTCGGGAGCACTTTAAAGCTGCTTCCCAGTAAATTCATTTCATGGAAAATTATTTGTAGGAATCATTTTTGGGAGGAGAGCTATGAGACAGCAAGCAGGTGGGTGGAAGGAGAAACAGGAGGAGCCGGGAACCGGCAGTCTCCTCCGAATGACATCATCGTTTGTGCAATGACATCATGACACACCGAGATGATGTCACTGCAGCTTCTCCTGGACGCCAGCTCTCCCCAGTCCCAAAATGGATGATTACTATGTGCAAGGGGTAATCTGCCTTCCCCAAGTTCACTCCCTTGGCAGCGATCAGTTGAGTGGTCTCCTGAATGTCTAGGGCAGATATTGTCTCAGAAAAAAGGAAAAATTAAGAAAAATAATCTCACTAGCCAGAATATATCTCAGCCCAGTCTTATTCAGTGCACAACATCCATTAAGGAGTGAGGGGACTAAACCCCCTCCTGCATTTTCTTTTGTGATATTTAATCACCCTTCTAGCCAGAGTCAAATGTAGGCTTTCCAAGACGTATTATCATTTTTTTTTTGAGAGCTCTTTAGATGATTCTGAATCACTAAAACAGGAATCTGGGCTCTGTGTGGTTCACTCCTCCTTGACAAACATTAATCAAATGAAAATGTGAAGATGGATGATGTCAAAGATGACACAATTGTTGTTTGGTCTGTAGGGCTGTTGATGAGTTTCTTTCATTTCCTGAATGGTAACCTTTAGATTAAAACTCTCAAAGGAGCTGCTGGATTATGGGAACTGCATTCCAACAGATCTGAATGGTGAAAATGGGAGAATAAGGTTTGATTAGGTGAGTCCGAAGCATCGCCTGCCATGGGCTCCTTGCCCTTTGAGCCAGCTGGGGCCTCGTCTCTGTCCCCTTGCCTTGTTCTGCTCTGCCATCCAAGTCAGGACTCCTTCCTCAACCTTCCCTCTGGATGGAGTGAGAAATCGCTGCCCGGCTGAACTTCCTCGGGGGAGACGTGTGAAGGGACCGTCCTGAATGCTAATGAACACCCAGGTGATGTCACTGTCTCTGGAGCCCGGGGGGGGGCTTCAGGGGGCCTGTTTGCTCTGGCAGAGGAGCAACAAGAGGAGTCCCATGGGAGAAGGAGGAGTGGATGCTGATCGAGGGTTGATTCCAGCCTGGAGCCATTCCAGAATCAGTGGGCTGTCCTAACCACGGGGGAGTAAACACATGCTTTTAATTCATCCTCTGTGAACAATGCTCCTTTAGGAGGGATCTGGGTATTGAGGTTAAAGAGTAGTAAAAATGAGCTTCCTATTTCATTGTTCATCCTTCCTCTTTGAAAGAAGCAACTGAAGGGCCCTTCCCATGGAAGGCGGCTCCATCTCCAAGGCCATTATGCCTGGTTGTGTGGTATCACGATGGAGCTGAAAGCAAGGGCAATCATGTTGGTCCATGGAGAAGCAGGAATTCTTAACCTATGGTTGGAAATAACTTTGTTTGGCCCAATAAAACTAGAACAAACAAGGGTGCAGTTTTTGCAGTTCTTCTGGGATGAGAATGTAGCCTGGATGCCTTTGGGAGAGGCGGAAGGAGACTCCCCAATTATTTTTGGGGAGCTGTCCAGCAGTTCAGTGGTCAAAGCTCCAGAGGAGCTATCCAGCAAGAGATTGGCTGACCAGGATAAGACATCATTTGCCACTGTAGGAGCTTTGACTGTCCTGCTCTGGGCTTTGGGGGCTGTCATCAGAATCTCAATCTTGAACAATGCCCAGGCATAGCTTCACTCAAGTAAGATGCTCCACAGCCAGATGGGCAACGAAGTACTGACCAATAGATTGACTCTGCTTCCAAGGTCTTAAAGGAGGTGAAATACTTGTAAGAACCAGTCAAGGTGTCCAAATCCAGGCTCCCCAATTTGATCAACTGCAGAGGTGGGGACATCAGCTTCTGGAATTCCCCAACCAGTATGGTCCTTTTGAAGAATTCTAGGAAAGGGTTAGCAGCCGAGTCTTCCTTTTCCTAAGGAAATCCCACTGGATTGAATAATGGGAATAATGACCCCCATCTGCAGTCTGCCTTGTTTCCTGGTCTTCGGTTGGTTATAGAGAGATTGTGTGAGGAAGCTCTCTTGGCTGACTCCATTAGGTATTCCTGGCCCAGTCCTTGTTTTCAGGCAAAACTCATCCTTCCTTAAAGATGAATAGCAACTGCTTATTAGATGTTCTTTAGACAAGGGAGAGCTATTCAAATACCAAAAAGGCTTTTATCAGGCACAAAATAAGATGATGCAACATGCACCAGTGCTCATTTTGTGACCTACCAGTGTGCTATTCCCCCCCCCCCCCCGTTAAATCCTTTCTGAGATCCTAGATATTCCTGGAGTCCAGCCAGGAGTTACATTAACTTATTAAGTGTTGAGTTAGAGAGGTTGCACTCATGAAAGAACGTACATCATTCTCTTTCCCATTCCTGAGTTGGGACCCTTTGTCTTGCTGGTTCTCCAACCAGCCTCCATGGGGTAGATTCTAATTATCCACATCCTGCCTGGCTGTGTTGAGAACCAGAATCCAACCAGCTTCAGGCCTGATTGGAAAATATCTCTGAAACTCTCAAAGGAGCACAAGGGTCCCTGGGAAGGGGGGGAGTGGGCCATTTTATCTGCATGGATCCCTCCCCTACCAAGTCCTGCCTCACTTCCTGACTCCATTCAAGCAAAACTGGGCAGCTTGAAGGATGGAGCATCAATGCAAGGTTTTTGTGGAGAGAGAGATATGACCAAGAGAACATAAAGACAGGCACCAGATGGGTTAATTTTGCAAAGCCAGGCCGATCCCTTCCGTTTCCCCACCAAATGCTTCCTTTGTGCCCCAATCCTTTGGCAGCCTGTCCTGAGGGCTCTGCGCATGGCTTCTCCTGAGAGCTGACAATCCAGCAGGCGGCTTCACCTCTGCCAGCAAGAGTGGATTAAAACCAATATAAGCAATGGATAGCCTCTCATTTGTCATTCTGTGGCTGTTTTTCTATTCAGCCCTATTGGAACACATACAAACACAATTTCATTTTCATTTGAACATTTTATTTATTTATTAAATTTATAAGCCACCCATCTCTCTCTGGAAAAGGACTCTTAATTAAGCTTGTGGAACAGATGCAGTTGATGTTAATTTAAGGGTTTGTGGAATTTGCTTCTCAAAATGCATTAATGACAGGGTAGAGATGATGACATCATTGGCCTGATGACTTGAGAAAGCCATCAAAGCAGGAATTAATACGAGAGACTTGTTTTTAAGGAATAACGTTGAGAACTAGGGACTTGGCTCCTCTTTTCCACTAAGGAAACCTTTCTTGATAGTCATTTGGGAATGAAATTTTGCCTCCTGGCTCAGAATCACAGCTAGGAGCCCCTGAGATGTTCTGAGATGTTTGAAGTCATTGTAAAGTCTGCTGTGAGTTACTTTGCTCCACCTACCATAAATTGTGGAATGACATAGAATGATCACCGTCTGGATTTTGCTGTATGATTCTGGATTCACAAAGAGTTATGCAATCCCCCCTTTAAAATGTGTATTTTTAAATATGAGGCATCATAAATGGCTTTCAGAGCACGGTATTTCAACTTGTCTTTTGATGAATGTAGGGTTTGGGAAGGGATTTATGGATGAGCACGGCCCAAATTCCCAGGGCTAAATAGACAGCAAATGGCTCAGGCCTACTTTGTCTTTATTTTAAAAGAGATGGGTATATTTTATATAATGGCTGATACAGTCACAATATGATGCATATGAAACTTCTTTGATTTAACTTTGTCATCCTGCAGACTATTTATTGAAATTCAGCTTGTTCCTTGCTTCCTTTTCTATAAAAAGCATCCATGGTCAAAGTAGATAGCTGATCTTTTTAAAAGCTAAAACAATCAGTAATTATCAAAGAAAGAATAAAAGTATACTGAAAAAAGTGAACAACCTTAAAAAACAACAACTCAGAGATAAAAATCAAAAACTCAATCTTGATTCCTACTGATTGCTACTGATCAGTAGTAACATAATTTCCACTTTTCTGCGGAGCTGAGTCACTTGGAAGGAGATGCCAGCAGCGCTGAGTCTTCAACCTCCCCTGTTCTCTCCTCTCTCTGAGAATCCTTTGCTGGGTTTTGCTTAGTTCATGCCAACATCTGGAGATGTTCACCATGCCAGATTCCAATGGAGAGGAAGAGCTGAGTTGCAGCTAGCCAGATGGTAAAGCAGGATTTTCTTGGACATCCTTTGGGCATCTTGGCCAGTTTGCCCAGATAATTCATAGGTAGCCCACCCACTAACTATCCTGGACTCATGCTGGCTTGAAAGGCAATGGGTGAACATTGTAATTATGTTGTAAGCACAACATAGGTTGCTTTGTTCTTTGTCTCAGAGGGCTCTTCAACAGGGTGGAAAGTCCAAAGAATAGAATAGAATATGGTGTGTTTCCCTTGGCTTGATCATAGATTCATTTTCATAACAAATATGCCTGTGTAAGTCTCTCTCTCTCTCTCCCTTCAAATCAGTATATCATTTGTGTCTTTTATTGCATCATGAGAACTTGCTGAGATGCTGATATATCGGTCGTCAGGTTCTTCTTGTATGCGCTAAAATAAATCAACAAAACTTGGTCGACATAAAGAGACCTCAATCTCAACTAATCCCCAGAATCTAGGGAGATGGGAAATGTAGTCTTCCAGAAGTTCCAGTTACTTGGTGGAGACTTGTTCTTCTGAAAATGACTTGTGTGGCAGGACATCAGATTAGAGCAAGTGTCCAATAATTTTCCAAGTTCAAGGAGTCTCAATAGACACACTTTCTTGGGCACCTGGGTTCTCAGAAACTCTGGGAAACCTGCATTTTGGCCTCTGTCTGCTCAGAAACCTGGTTTTCCTTTCAAGCCAGACGATATCTTGGGAGAGAGGAAATTATCATCTTCTAGGTGGTCATTCCAGGGAGGACCTCTTGCTTTTCTGAAGGAGAGGAATGGCTTCCTAGCTTTGATGATGTCTTAGGTCAGGCTGCCTCGCATTCATCCACTGCCCTCTCTGATAGCAATTGCAGCAATCTTTTCCTGATTAAAGACTCCATTAGTCTTTTATTTTTATTTTTATTTTTTTTAAATAAATTTTATTATTCCAAATTTTAAAAACATAAAACAAAACTTTATACATTGTTATCAACATCAAGAGATCTTTTGCATTTCCTCACATTTTTCAACATATGTATTTACTTATTCCTTTACCATTGCATCTTGCTCTTACTATAAATCAATATCTTTTATCCTTACATCTCAATCTTCTCCATGGTATATTTACATATTCCCTCATTCTTTTCCTAATTGCCATTTTATTTTATTTTTATTTCTAGTGTGTTGGACTTTTAATTACTCTCCCTGTCTTTGCCTAGCTTATTTATGATTTATAGTTGGCTTGGCTTGCCTCACCTGTTTAAAATTTAAATAAGAATATTTGTTACTGTTTTTGCTCCAAATAGCCCACATTCTCCTGTGGACCTTTGCTGTCCTGACTTCTCTGCCACTCCTCATTAGGCCCTGAGAACCAAACAAGCATCTGCAGCCAGATTAGTTGAGAGGGATGTGGCTGCGTCATATTTTGTACAATGAGAAAACTGGGAACAAACAAATAAATCCCATTTTAGGTTCAATTTTCTTTTGTGGCCTTTCCAAAATTTAAATATAATTTAATCGAATGGCTGCCCAAAGGGGAGGTGTGTGAGTTTCAACGCACTGCATGGAATGCCACTGAACACTCTGGCAGTAGGTTGCTACCAATAAACAAATTGATTAGCTTAATGAGATGCATGCAAATGTCCAAGAGCAATTGGAGTGGAGTTCAGCAGCAAAGCAATATCTTTCTGTAATTAAAATCCTGGAGGCATCTTTACATTGCCTTCCTCCAAGGAAAAAGTTGCTGAAACTTAGTGCCTTTTGTCCCAGAATGTCTGCATCTCAGTTCATCAGAAACATGCTGTAGTCTTTTCCCAGAAAGGGCGCCAGCCCAGCGCCAGTTATGCTGGGTTCCTCTAGGCTAGCCCATAAGAATGCCTGGTTGCTTAATCTATCATTCGTTGGCATTTTTCCCCATATCCTACTCTGTAAATCATGGGGCACAGAGCCACAAAATCAAAGGAAGGCAAAGCATAGAGTTTTGCATAGTGTGTAAAGCCAGCCTCTGAGGACAAATGAGGGTCTCTGTTATGGATGGGACCACCTCCTCTGGTCCGGTTGAGCCTCCCGGTAACCACAAACTGGGTTTCTACGCTGCTTTGGTGTTTGTGGAATAAACTGCCGATGGAGTTGGGTTCCCTGCCTTCTTTCGTGGAGTTTAGGGCTAGGGTTAAAAGCTTGTTTATTTTTCCAGGCCTCTAAAAAGCTTTAGTTTTATTGTTCCTGTTTTTCATTTGTGGTCCTTTTTATTGAAGATTTCACAACATTTTTGTAAGCCTCCCAAACCCATAAAGGGACTGGATGGGAAATAAATTTCCTAAATAAAAGAACTCCACAAATTTCCCCCAGAGGTAATAAATGTTTTGCTTATGGCTACCCTGAGTAATTGTTTATGCAGTAGATAGTTGCCTTCGGTCTTTTTAGCTAACAGATGGATTCCATCAGGGCATTCTGGGGCATACTTGCAGGGCAGGGGTCTGATTTTCATGCTGCCTCCAGCATATCCATGTTTGGCTGCAAGGGATACTGGCTGGGGTTGACCCCAACCCCCTTTTGGAAGGCCAACAGCTTCCCCAAGAAGGATAGATAGATAGATGGATAGATAGATAGATAGATAGATAGATAGATAGATGGATGGAGAGATAGATAGAAGATAGATAGATAGCTATAGATAGATGATAGATAGATAGATGGATAGAGATAGATAGATAGATAGAAGATAGATGATATATTGAAATATAGATAGATAGGATGATATATTGAGAGATAGATAGATAGATAGATAGATAGATAGATAGATAGATAGATAATATATTGAGAGATAGATAGATCAGTGTTCCTCAACCTAACATTAAGCTGTGTGGACCATAATTCCCAAAATTCTCTAGATAGCTGGAATTCTGGGAGTTGAAGTCTACGCAGCTCAGAAGTTGCTGAGGTTGAGAAATACTGCAATGGATTGTGGGATTTCAAAATCTCTGAGCTGTTTTTGAGGGTCTTTTATCTTTTGGGTTTCTCACATCCACATGGCACCTTGACGGGTTCCCCAGGTGCCTCTCCAGCCGCAACGGCTCTCCCTGTGGGGCGCTCACAGTTTTGCAGGAACTTCGGGACGTACCTTTTCACACTGGAGGGGGGCCAAAGTGCCCCTTCGCTCCCTGCCTCCCTCTTAGCCAACACAAATTTTCTCCAAGATTGATTTTTCTGCCAATTTGTGTCGTTCAGCATCTGTCCAAAGCAAACAAATCTCCACAGCCCCGTTGTTGACATTGTCAAGAGCAGGTTCCATCACTGGACCTTAATTTCCTCAAAGCCTTTTTTCCTCCAGGATAATAGAATTTGTCATTTAAAAATAAATAAATAAATAAAACGATGCATTGTTTAATTCATGCCTGAATTAAAAGGAAATGGCTCCGTAAATGCATTTCCCTGCCAATTTGTGATTCCCCTGCTAATAATACGTCGTTTCTTGAATAGATTAAAATTTGGGGGAATTAGTCACCAACTGAACTCACATAAGGGTTTAATGAAGAGGGAGATTTGCTTTTGTAATTGGGCGAATTGTTCCTGGCCAACCTGATTTGCCGCTTCCATGGGTTGGTTGTCTGGCTGTCCTGTCCTGGCAGGGTGATGGAGTCTGCAAGCCAAGAGGAATCGGGGAGGGGGAGAGGGAGAAGGTTGAGGATTGGGGGTCCAGGTTGGCATGGGGAGTTGCCCCTCTTCCCTGCCAGTGAAGGCCCTCTCAACACCAGAGTGGGAGAGCCTGTGTGCCAGTGCTACCTGCGGTTGGCAATTTGTCTGGGCTAAGACAGGGTGGAGAGGTTTGGGGCCAACTCCAGGGAGGCCTTGTGGGAACAGAACTCCAAAACATCTGGATGGAGAGCAGAATGGCCGTCAGCACAGCTGGCAGAAGCACTTACCTGTCTGAGGCTAAGCAAAGGGGCACCTATGACAGTCTGACAAAAAGCAATGCATGGAAAGTAATCAAAGAAAGATCTAACCAAGACCTGGAGAAGCTTCTTGGATGAGAAGCGAAACGTCTTCAAGGAAATATAAAATCCAGTTGCCTTTTGAAGAAGCACCTTTGGGACAACCAGGACCTGGAGGACTGAGAATCTCCATAGAAATAAACCTGGAACTAAGGAGAAATTTCCTGAGAGTGACAACAATTAATGGGTGGAATGCCTCCAGATGTTGTGTACGCTCCGTCCCAGGAGGTCAGGAAGGTTATAGGGCCTCTTGCTTAAGCAGAGAGTTGAACGTGAAGACTAGACCTCTGAGTCCCTTCCAACCTAGTTATTCTGTTAAAATAAGGTTCAGGACTGTGGGGCATTTACTACTTGAAGTATCCCCGCTCTCTCCGCCTGCAGGCTGAGGGTCTCCTGTAACAGGCATTAAGGAATGGCCAAGTTGTGTGGCTCGAGAGACCAGGCCCTTTGAACTTGGGGGAGGATGGGGAACCGGGGTTTGGCCCAGAATGACATCTCGCCTTGGGGAAGCCTCCTTTCAAACTGCCCTCAGGTTCCACCTCTGTGGAAAGGCGGATGGAGCCCAGTTGGAAACAGGCCTGCCTTCTTCTAGCAAAACAGCCTGGCACCTCCTGTTCCCCAGAGACAATTGGGGGAGAAGCTCCCCCAACTCCCTGAAAACCTAGACCCTCCAGATAGAGTGACAGAGTCCAGACTCGGGTTTCTTCGGTCTGATCACGGCTTTGGTAGCAGCTCTTCCTCCCGTTCCTCAAGGCCACCCTCTCGGCCCATCCCATGGAAGTGGGGAGCTGGGAGTCCCTGGCAGGAGGCAACGGAGGAGGAGGGCGTGGCTGACCACGCAGCAGAGAGCTGACCAAAGTGTCCTGGGGAGCGTGTGCGTGGAAACTCGCTGGCATCTGCTTTGAGGAGAAATCGTTTGAGGACAAGAAGGTCAACGGGTCTCTTTGGCAAGATGAGGCGGAGACTCTGTGGAGTAGGCAAGAGGAAGATCTGCTCGTGTTGGTGCCAATAAAGACCATTCTGGAGGCAAAGGGGAGAACGACGCCATCAAGGAACCTGGAGACGGCTGGTTGCACTTCTGGTGGCCAAGTGTCACAGGGAAAACTCCCATTTTTGGTGACATCTGAAGTTCTGGAGAAGAGTTTAACCTCCTGGTCCTTTGTGTGTTCAGCTGGCTTAGAGCAGAACCCAGGATGATGGATCAGGAAGCTTTGGCCCGATCCAGGAAGGATCTCCCTGCATGCTTCTAAACCCAAGAGGCTCTGAAGAGCATTTCTGGGGCTCATCCAAATTGTGAACAAAAAGGGGGAACCATTTCCCTCGTGAGCCATGCAGGACACCTGGGCGGGCCTGTCTGGCAATTCCCAGAACAAGGAAGTGCTTTATCTGGAAATGGGCTGCTTAGTTTCATCTGTTCTTTGGCAAAATGAATGTTGATATCAACAAAACAGGGCTTGTTGTTTCTGGGCCCTTTGCCAAAGCTGCAGCCTTTGGACGGCCCTGCCACTCCTAGACAGACGGATGAGTCAGTGGCCGGGCCCTGGTCTCCTTCCGTAGAGCTCTTTCAAAAGAGGGCGATCTGGGATGGCCGCGGAGGTTCCTTCCCACACCTGGAAGTGGGAGGGGCTCTCCAGGTGTTGGCCTGGGCCGTTCTTGGGAGGGGGAGGCCGAGAAGCCCCCTGCTGATACCTGGGGAGAGATTCAGCCCTCAGGCCCTTCAGGAAAGCTGGCTGGGTGGGCAGCATGAGGAGGAGAAGTGACAGGAGTGCCAGGAAAGCAGCTTCCCTGGCAGCCGCTGGGTGGGCTCTTCACAAGCCCCCTTTGTCTACCGTGGAGTCAGGACTACAATTCTGGCTTTAAGGGGCCGGCAGCTGTTGGCAGCGTGAAAGCCAAGCTGGTCCACCTGCAGGGAGCAGCAGTTGGTGGAGGGGAAGAAGCCCCCCCTGGAGCCACCGAAGGGAAGGAAGAAAACAACTTTGGCTCTTCAGTCATCATCGCAACTTGTGAAGCGCTGATTCATGCCACAACTGGGAGCACCAAGTTCCAAGTTTGGCTCTGCCGTCTTCACTGACGTCAGAGGCAGCCAATAATAGCTCAGGCGGTGGGGGGGGAGGGAAGGGGGGCACCTGCAGCCGCCAGAAAGCGAGGGAGTCGAGCTCTCTCGGACGGGATGGGGGGGCCGTCAGGGGCGAGTGGACCCCCTCCCAGGAGGCTGAGAATTGCTGAGTGGGGCAGATCTGGGCTGGGGCAGCCAAAGGGGGCTCAGGATGCAATGCTGCCTGTTTGAAGCTAGCATTTGGGGGGGGGGGCTGCAGCTGAGCATCGCCAGAGTGTTAAGTGCTTCTCTGTAGTTATGCCTGGTCTGTTTTGGAGACCAAGCCAAGAGTAGGTCAATCAGAATAGAGCTGGAAGGGACCTGGGAGGTCTTCAAGTCCAGCCCTTTGCTCAAGCAGGAAATTCTGTTTCATTCCAAACAAATGGTTGTCCAATAGTTTCTTAAAAGCCTCCAGTGATGAATCCCGCACAGATCCTGAAGGCAACTTCTGTTCCCTTGGTTGATTGCTCCCACCATTAGGAAGTGTTTCCTTAATTCCAAGTTGCTTCTCTCCATGATTAGTTTTCATCCATAGTTTCTGGTCTTGCTTTCTGGTGCTCTGGAAAATAAGTTGTCCCCCTCCTCTTCTTGGGGTAGCCCCTCAAATACTGGAAGACCGCTGTCATGTCACACCTACTCCTTTTTTCCCCTAGATATCTGGCACACACCAGGTAATGACCACATCGTGGGGCAACTGATGGACAGGAAGCCATTTGCTGACATAGTTCATATATCATTAGCACCATGTTGTCATGAGCTGAGTTCAGGAGAAGCTGCAGTGGAAGCCATAACTTGGTTGAAGGCAGCTTCTGGTTCTCTCCATGCTGGGCAGGTTCTGGACTTTCTTGGTGGAACATGGATGCTCTTCATGGTCTCCAGGCTCTATGCTTCTTTGCTTGGGCTGGAGGAGCAGCTGGGAAGCAAAAGTAGGAAAATGGAAGACAAAAACTCCCCCCTGTCCTAAAACTGGGGGCTCCAACTCTGGCAACTTTACAATTTGTGGACATGGCTGGCTGAGGAATTCTGGGTGTTGAAGTCCACCAGTTGTAAAGTTGCCAGAGTTGGAGACTCCAGGTTTAAAAACCTTGGAGAGCAAAGTTGGGGGCAGCTGCTCCATGGACATGGATTCTTCTCATTTTGGAAGTCAGCTGTGACTTGGAGTCTGTTTACAAGCTGTTTTGTGTATTTGCAGTAGAAAGAGAGATCTGAATTGTGCCAAAAAGGGGGACAAAAATGTGATATTTCAGTGGTGATTCCCAGGGTTGAAACTCAATTCTCCCAGCAAGAAAAGAATCAATTCCCCAGAACCTTTCCTTTTGCATGTCAAAGTTCTTAATTGTTTTTAAATGACAGAAACATCTGATAACAACAGTTCTTTGAGACTCAATTGTGAGAAACCCGCTGCCTCTGGGACATTAGCTGATATTGACTGCAAGATCTCAAACTTTTCTGGAAGATTTTTTAGAGGGGACTTGGGGTGTGTGTGTGGATGCATTGGCCGTGTCCCCCTCCCTCTAAAATCAACACATGTGTGCACTCCAGCATGACAGGAGGGATCCAGCCTGGATCACCCTGACATAATAACTGGGGTTCCACCAATTACAAGCCATTAAGCTGAAAATTAGCTAAGGAAAGGGAGAAAAGGTCCAGAAGAGAGATTGATCATTTCCCAACTAATGTTGGCAAAGTGTACATCATTTGCCCATTTATTGCAAGAATATTGCATTCCTCTTTCCTTTTAATGTAGTGATTTCAGCCCATTTTCCTGAGCTAAGGACAGAACTTCGCCTCCACAGAGGTGAAAGGTGTGTTGAAGACAATGGTGTTGGTTACCCCCATCTTAAAGGTTCAATCTGTTACTGAACCAGATTCCAAAACAGGCTGGCTTGAAATGAGAATATTTTTAAGAGATTTGAATTTTCTTGCTCTTTGTTCCAGTGACTGAGGCTCTTGAGATTATGGCCCAGCAATTGCGGGGAAAAAACCCAGTGAAAACTGAGTTTAAAGAGAGGCCGTTCAGATAGAGAGTTTGGGGAGTGGGGAGGGGTCCTTGGGCTATGGCTTTTCTGGGTGCAGGTGGGGCTCCTTCTCCTGAGCATCCATCCCTGGACGAGTCCTTTGGAGGACCCAGGCTCACTTCCAAAAGCCAGCTAAATCCACAAAGCCCTTTTTAGGCGGCAGATCAAACAATCCAATTATGGCAAAAAGCCTTCGGTTAGGAAACTAAAAATAGCAACTGGAGAAAGTCTGAAAGCCTGCAAAGAGGCTGAACGGATGGAAGGGCTTTGGAAAAGAGGGGGCCCTCCAAGGTAGGGAGCCACCGCCAAAAAGGCTTCCAAGGGCCCCCCAATAAAAGAAATAGGAGACAACAATACAATAAAACAAGTCTTACTTTAGAATCATGGGTTTGTTTCATGGGCAGTTTGGAACATGAACAGCCAACGTATCAATACAATCTTGCAGCATTACTTACACCAATCACCCCATTGCAATGAGGTCCAGAGATATCAGCTAGGTCCAGCAAGGAATAGCTACCCCCAGTGGCCATAATTTGAGACCCACTTCCTTCTTTTGTACCTTTTCTTCTGACAGCCCCTCGGTAAGTGGAACTTTACTGGAGTTACTTCCTTGTTCCCTCATACAGATCGCCAGTTAACACATACTTGCGTGTACCTATGAAATCTCCTACCACCTGCTACTTTCAGCTCCCTGTTTCCCAAAGTCCAGGATATTCTTACTCCAAAATAACTCCTGAAACTAATTACTTTGCAGATACACGTTGCAAAAATAGCGCTGGCACAGCAGATTACAAATATTTCATTATGCTTAGGAAATCATTTCAACCAGCACTTGAATATATCCTTTCATTTTGGGGCCTTCTTAATCAATCTGAGGCCGATACAATTGCAGCAGTTTTCAAAGCCCAGTTTTTCTCCTCTCACACATGGAAGGTGGGAAAGTCAAAACATTATACGGAGATTTGCAACCCATTGCTTAGTCCCTTTCCAGAGTTACAATACTGACCGGTCCTTGCACTCATGCCACTCTATCCCCATCATCAATGGTGGGATTCAAAATTTTTTACTACCGGTTCTGTGGATGTGGCTTGGTGGGTGTGGCTCGGTGGGCGTGGCAGGGGAAGGATATACTGCAAAATCCCCCTCCCCTCCCCACCCCACTAACCTGCTTTCCAGCTCCGTTCTCCTCTGCAGGGCAACCAAAGGAGACCCAGCCAATCAGCTGTGACTCGGGAGGTGGAGCAGAACATTTCTGCTACCGGTGCTCTAGAACTGGTCAGAACTGGCTGAATCCCACCTCTGATCCTCATGGTCACAGATAAAAATTCAGACACTTGGCAGCCAGCCTGTAGAACCTGAAGAACCCTCCGAATCAAATGGGTGTTTCTTCTTGTGTGTGTGTTTGTGTGTGTGTCCCCATATAAAATGCACCAGAAGCTCTTCAATATGCTCTCTATTATGACAATGAGAGCCTCTTCTAATGGCCTTCCTCAGCTTTAGTGGGGATCTATGGTGCTTCTTGTGTCGGCTTCGAAAAAGCCGTGGCTCTGTGCAAATGCCCCTCCTCTACCCAGCTCTCTTTCTCCAACCAACCCTGGAGTCGTAAGAATCCCTCTGCTAGGTTTGACCCCCGTTAGCCTCAGTAACTGGGTTTAACAGGCCTGCAGCAGCTTCAGGGCTGAAGGCATCTGAGAGTCCCCTGGGCATGGCTGGCCTGGCCTGCAAGCAAAAACAGTCCCTCTCTCCGAGGCGAGTGAGTGGCAGTCGCAGCTTCTCAAGGGACTGGCCCCCTCGGTTCCCTGGCACTGGCAGCAGGCCTGGGTTCAAGGCTTCCTGCTCTCCCCCTGACCTTGATTTAACCTCTGGGCTTTGCTGCCAGGCCTGGCCTCCTGCTGCAGCGATGCCACCAAGAGATGGGGAGAGAAGAGGGAGGGGAAGGACTCCCACGGCTTTCCCCAAGCCAGCATCGTTGTTGGGAGGCCCTGGACCACAGCTTCCATTTTGCCAGCTGCAAGTGAGGGACTCGGTGTCAGTCTATGTGCTACCTGGGCAAGGCCAGTGCCCAGGAGGTACCTCCCCAAAGTGCTTCCTGCGTAGACGGAACAGCCGTTCTTCTCCAGGAGACGCACTCAGCTTGGTCTCCCTTTTCTCTGGTTTGTGGAAGAGCTGTGATGGGCAACTCCTCCACCCTTTGCTGCTTTGTTGGTCTTGTTAGATGCCAACCCTTCCCTGGAATTAGACTGGTAGCCAACTTTATTAGCCAAAACAAACTTCTCCCCCTTCCTGCATGGCTCTGCCGTTTCTTCCTCCAGCTCCTTCCAGACGTCCCAAACGTTTCCATTTAGGGCGATGATTCCTTCCTGGCTTTCTTTGGCCTCTTGGAAGTGGCGGGACTGAGCCTTCCCCTGGGGCAAGAGCTGCCTTCCGTCTGCGGCAGGAAGGACGCAGGAGGTTTTGGGGTGTCTTGAACGATTGCGGGAGCCAAGCTGTTCTAGGGCAGACTGAGCCCTTTGCAGATGGAGAGCCCCTTTTTTGGGATGCTTCCGCCTTCCACTGCGGGGCGCTGTCCACGAGACAAACAGAACCAGGATGCTTGGAAGGCCACCAGGAGGCTCTTCCAATAGGCTTGGCGCTTCTGGAGGAGAGAAGTGAGGCTTGTGGGAACAGGGCTGGTGGGGAGACCACACTTCTGCATAAGTGAAGGTGCCTCTTTCTTTCTTTCTTTCTTTCTTTCTTTCTTTCTTTCTTTCTTTCTTTCTTTCTTTCTTTCTTTCTTTCTTTCTTTCTTTCTTTCTTTCTTTCTTTCTTTCTTTCTTTCTTTCTTTCTTTCTTTCTTTCTTTCACAGAATGCTGGCCTTGAGCACTCGCTGGGTACTGCTGCCAAGATCCCATTGCTCTTCACCAGCTGACCTTTCCAAGCTCTGGGCTCCGGCAGCCTGGAAGAACATCACTCTGGCTTCAACAAGCTTTCACCCACTATGGAAGGTCAAGCGCCTTTGTTGGGCCAGTGCTGGGCCATCCAGTGGCTGCCCTCCGTCCTCTCCCCTCTGAGAAAGGGATTGGTTTGTAGGTGCTCTTGAGGAGAGGAAGGCACCTGTGTGCAAAGGATGAGTGCCCTCAGTGGGGGAGGGATTCTTGGCTTGACCACCGTATCCATCACTCTGGACTTCAGCCTGCACAGCAGCTTGATGGCTTGGCCACTGAGCCACAACTTGACTGGGAATCACAGTTTGCCAACAACTGATCCCCTGAATTCCTCCATGGGGACAGACATCTCTCGGAAGTCCATCAAGGAGAAGAACTGGCCAGCTCTCCTGATTCTGGTCATCATCGTCTTGACTATTGGTGGGAATATTTTGGTCATCATGGCGGTCTCCTTGGAGAAGAAGCTCCAAAATGCCACCAACTACTTCCTGATGTCCTTGGCTGTGGCGGACATGTTGGTGGGCATCCTGGTAATGCCAGTATCTCTGGTCACTATTCTCTATGGTAAGTGCCCCATTGTTAGTGTGCATAAGAGGGCTGTAGCCCTGTAAGACAAGTGGCTTCCAAAGGAATGCATGAGAAGGGTTGCAATCTTTTTTTCACTGCTGTTCCCACTGCCCCTCCAGCCAGCCTGAGAACAGAAGGGCACTCTGGTTGAGAGGGGACCTGCTCTGTCCCTTCGGGGCCCTGTTTTGCATGAACAGGAGTCACTGGCTTGTGGTAGCTCCAGAGTCAGGAGTCTTCAAGGGATGGTCTACAGATCTGTGGGTCTTCAAAGGGGCCAGGGACACTGAGAAAATAGGACCCTTGTGGGCACCAGAAGAGAAGTGGGGTTTTGTGGCATCTCTTATTTTCGTTCAGTGTTTCCCAACCTGAGCTGTTTGCAGAAGTGTGGACTTCAACTCCCAGAATGCCATGCTGGCTATGGAATTCTGGGAGTTGAAGTCCGCACATCTTCAAATTGCCCAGGTTGGGAAACAGTGGACCAATTGCTGCATGTGACTGAGACTTGGGAAAAGCAGTTTTTCATGGCTGAACACCCTGCACCAAGGGCGTTGGCCAAGAGAAGGGTGGAACGGGGCACCCAGAGGCTCCCTCCTGTTCTGCTTCCAATCTCTTGGGAGGGCCTTCCAGAGGAGAAAAGGCTGCTTGGATCCATTGGCCTTGCTTTGCCCTGCCCATCAAGTACCCTTCAGCCACCCACTCTACTATTCTGCACCGAGGAAGGGAAATGCAGTCCTGCAGAGCAGCTGCTACACCCACTGCAGGCCATGGGGGTGGAAGATGGGCATGTCTGGAGAACGGCTGGATGGAGAGCTGCTTTTATAGTTTCCCTCAATTCTTGAAACAACTGCTCATTCTTTAAAAAGCAGGCATGTCCTCTTTCCCTGCTACCCTTCATGTCTTCCTCAGCCACCTACCTAGGATGCAAAACTCACACGAGATCTTCATTTCGGAGGTCAACCTTTGCCTGCTGCAGAGCCTTTGAAAGAGGCTCCCAGGTCCACCTGGAAGAGAAGTTGGAGCAAAGGTTTGAAGCTTTCACTCGTTCACCTTCCTCTCTCGTGTCTTATTAATGGTCAACTGTTACACTTGGCATCTTAGGTGTATTTTACAACAGGACAATCCTGAAGGACTAATTAAAAATCTCTGCTAATGAATAGAAGCCAAAGTGGAGACACATGATAAAAACTGTTGAGTTTGAACTCCTGGAAAGCAAGAAGGGAGTGTGAAATCTCAGGAACAAGAAAGCCGACCCAGCCCTTAAGGAAGGAACGTTGTGTGTTTTCCTGGCAAACCGTTCTTCAGTCTTTCTCACGTAATAGGGCAGAATGTTCTTCAGTCTTCAAATGATCTTAACTTTCTGGAAGAACATACAAGAAGACGGATAATAGCAGCAGGAGGTTGAAATATCTCTCGTTAGATGAGTTAAAAAGTTGGCAGTCTTCACCGAGCCTCAGACGTTAAGCAGGGTTTAATACGAACTCTAACCTGGATGAGAGTCCACCAGAAATCTGAAGCTTATTCTGGAAGTTGAAAAAACATCCCGGAGGAAGAGAAGGATGAACTGCTTCCGTTATCTTGCCAAGGGAATGTCATGGATGTTGTGTGTGGAGTTCCCAGGATCTGAATTTCACTCCAGGAATCTTCTTGGCTTGAATGCTGTACCTTCTGTGGGAATCATAGCAGAAGAAGAGGGAGAGTAAAATGGGTCATCAGTTTAGAGTCCCAGCATTGCCACAAGAGACCCAAGTCCAGATTCCTTTTGAATTTTGTTGACCTTATCCAGTGCCAATTTAGTGCTGATGGTTAGTTGACCAGATTCTTGTGTATAGGCTTCAATACATCATTCAGGCTGCAACCTATGGTCCTGATTCTTTGCATCTGATAGGAACATCGGGATCCAATTTTTAATTTGATTGGGGATCTACCTCCCTGCCTTTCTTCCACACCCAACTGATTTTGTACAAAGCACAAGACCAAAATGTGCTTGGCTAAATGTTGGGTGGGCCAAGAGGTAAATCCAATCTGGTTGGGTAGACTACACTTCAGTGGGTGGTGTTAACTGGTTAACTGGTCTAATTATTAGCCATTTTTTAAAACAATCTTATCTTCCCTGCAGGAGCTCAAGGCAGTATCTATAGCTCCTCCTCCCCACAATAACAGCCTTGGGGCTGGAGAAAGAGGGTCATCCATGACTGGACCAGAAGACAGTCCCAAGCCAAAAGCAAGGAAATGTCCCGGTTAGCCCCCTCCCGCCTCACATTCCTCCGCCTTTTGTCTTTAGTTGTCTCACCTGGCTTCATGCTGCTCTTTTTATTGCTCTCTTGTGTTTATTGATCATTGTTTTGTTTTTAAACGTTGAAAGAGTCCCACAAGCAAAAGAATAGGTTGGAATCACTCCAAAAATACCCAATTACTTCCCCGGCTTGGGAAGCCAGAATACCTGCCATAAATGTTTTTGCTTTTCAAAACAAACTCGGCACACATCACCTGGGGCCTGTTTATGCTGAAGGCAGCAGCAGCTGAGGGCTGACTCCACAAAAAAAGGGAAGGTTTTGTGCTCTAAATTGGGGCTGGGCTGCTCTTTTTCACCCTCGCATCTTGTAACTCCCCAGTTTCCTCTTGAGAATAGATGCAGAGCATTAAAATGCCAGGTACCTGCAGATATTTTGCTGATAAGTTGGTTCACACACCGAGGCCCTCCCTGGTCATTGTGTAACTTCTTTAAGCTGCGTCAGTTTCAACTCCCAGAATTCCCCCAGCCAGCATAGTAGGAGAATTCTGGGAGTTCAAGTCCACATAGCTTAAAAGTGGCCAAGCTTGAGGGAAGCTGCTCAAAGCTCTTCCTGGGGGCTAAGATAGCGTCTCAGCTCATGCTGCCAAGGGAGGGGAGCAGAACTTTGGAAGACCACCAAGGAAAGAGTTTGGCCGAAGGGAAGGGATATTTCCCGGTCAGGCATCTCCTTAAGACAGGGGGGGACACGGTGGGAACCTGCTCTCTCCTCTTCTCTCAGAGGGACTGAAACGCCACCTTAATCAAGAGCAACGGGGAAAGCAAAGTCACACCTGCTTCTCAACCCCTCCAGGTTTTTCCTGCACCAAATGTAGAGTGAGTCCAGCTCTGACAAGGGAGTCCCATCACTGTGAAAACGGTTGTTTCATAGCTGTGTTTGCATTCGCTTCTAGCGAGAACTCCCCCCTCCCACAGTTTGCACATAGTCTCATTCTCAGGTTTAAGGGTATGAAAGACCTCATGGGTGTGGTTTAAAAAGCAAAGTGCCTCTGAAGGAAACATCTCAGCTCCATTGCCTTCTGAAGGTGTGGGGCCTCCAGGATTGGCTGGGGAATTTGGTGAGATGGTCCAAGCATCTCAAGATGGTAGAAGTTGAGAAGCAAATGTAGCAATGAACCCAACTCCCAGGGAGCAAAAGGCATTTCACCTTTTCTTTGGAAAAAGAAAAAAAAAAAAAACACCCCAAGCACTGCGAAGCAGTAAAGACAAGAAATTAAACAGGGCTGGGTTATTTCTAGCAGCAGGTCTACAGATGTGTCACTTTGCTCTGAGTTGTGGAACATCTGCTCATTCACCAGGATTTCCAGGCAGGTCTGCTCAACTGGTGCCCTTGAACCCTGCAGAGCAGCCGCCACCATGAGCAGCACAAGGATCTTCCTCCTTCTTAAGGCATTCTCTTGGCTCAGTCCCTGGTCTGCAGAGAAACGGGACCTGGGATCCTATTTAGGCTGGGGAAAATCTGCAGCCTTGGAGAGCCACCAACCACCAAAGAAGAAAACCCAGGGTTGACGGGAGAAGGAAACGCTTGGGTCCACCCCTGAAGGAGACGCCATCATCTCCTTTAGTCAGAAGGGAGAACTCCAAGCTAGCAGGGGAGCATCATCTTCTCCAATTCATGAGGAGAGACTGGAGCCACTGTGGATCTGCTGGAATCCTGTGTCCCCCACCGACCCAACTCCTGGCCATCTGAAACCCTTCCCTGATGCTTCCACATGATGCCTGGGGGCCTCTGTTGGGTTAGTTCTTTTCAACAGCTTCCATCTGGAATTGCCTCCTTGCACCCTTGCCACTTGGTCTCGCCCTGTGCCAAAACCAGTGATGGGCCAGAGCAAATGAGAGCGCGGGGAGGGGGGGGAATTAAGGATGAAAGCCACAAGTATCCCAGGAGTAATTAGGCGATGGGTACAAAAAAGGAAACGAGGGAGTCTGGCACACCCGAGCAACCAGAATCGAATGCACGCCTGGCCGTAATGCTTCAGGGGTGTCAAGAAATGCAAATTGTAGCTGAAGTTCATCCATCTGTCAACTGACAGGCTGCGGCGTGAGCTCCCTGCCGCTGGGGAGGACCCATCAGTCCATCTGCAAGTTCTTGTTGGTAGTCGACTTTCAACCTTGTCAGGAAAGTGAAATGCCATTAAGGAGACCAGGCTCTGAAATCACTGGAAAATTAATCCATTACTTCTTCTCAACAGTTCAGGAGGGCCCTTTGGATGCTGGAAAGCAGATGCCTTAAAAGGAAGGGAGTAAACCCCCCACTGACAAGTGTTTAATTTTCCATAGACTTAAACAATTTCCTATTTCTGGTGCTTTGATTGACGGCTCCCGGTTGCTGTTTCCATTGTGGCTTCGCACCTCTTGCCTTGGGCACTTCAGAAGACTCTGCTGGGCCCAGGTGTTTGCTTTGGCTTCCCAAAGGTGACTGTGTTTTACAGAGATTGATGGTATTTGGGACACAGCTCATCATTCTACATTTATTCCCTTCAATCATTTATTTCTCTTTTGTTTAAACACGCAAACTCCAGACTGCTTTTGGAAATGCTTAAAACCGGGAATGTGCAGTCCAGCTTGTCTCCTGGTACACAAAGGATCTGAAACGGCTTTTGTGCATATTTTTTTCTTTCAAAGGAACCTGGAGAATGAAAATACCCAGGCTGGACCCTCTCAGAACAACGGTAGCCCCCTTGAAAGAGGTCTGGGGCCGTATGTAGGTGCAGCCCCTCGCTGCAAATCAACAAAGCAATTGTGGTTTGGAAAGAAAGCTTCTCTGGAAGGCTGAAAATGGGAGGCTGTTTTTTTTAAAGGCTTCTCTTGTTAAAGCTGTCCTTTTTCAGATTCTTCCTCCTCCTCCTCCATCCATTATTACAGCCAAAAACGGGGAATATAAAGCACAGATAAAGATAGCAAAATAAAACTCTGGATGACCTCAAGACAGTCAACAAATAAACTGAAACATAACACGAGAAGCTTTTTTGCATTAACCTTTTATTACATTTAAGAAATGCCCCCAACTTCCAGTGCACAATTTTGCTTGTCATGTAATCAGATTAAACCTTGGGACAGATTCCAAAAGGTTGCCTAGAGATTTGGACTCCTCATTTTGGAACAGAAGATGCATCATGTCTTCTGTCTAAGTTCGCTTGGCAGCCCAAGGATGGAGCAGGTTCCTCACCCAAGGCCTTGCCAACTTTTCTGGCAAGCTCCTGCTTGCTGTTTATTATGAAGTTCCTCCTGTGGCCTCTTTTTTACTCAGCAGGAAGCAGTCACCAAATCACCCCTGCTGGGTGTCGGCAACTGTTAGGATACGATCTGCACACCCTTGTAGTCCACAGGTCTTAAAGTTGCCACTGTCAGGGGCCCCCCCTTGGTCTAGAAGATGCTTTTCTCCTGGGTGGGTTTTCTTCCCCTCGGTCTGTCTGAGAAGTAGGGTTCCTTTCTCTGTTCCTGGATCCTTTAGCCCAGGAGTCTCCAACCTTGGTCACTTTAAGATTTGTGGACTTCAACTCCCAGAATTCTGAGAGTTGAAGTCCACAAGTCTTAAGGTAGCCAAGGTTGACTGAAGAATTCTGGGAGTTGAAGTCCACAAGTCTTAAAGTGGCCAAGGTTGGAGACCCCTGCTGGTCCCTCATGCCTGCCAGGTGCTTTGCCTCAGCATCACTCAGTGTGGTACCCAAACGTGGTTGAGTGACTGGGGATTTTCCTCCTCCTCCTCTTCCTTTTCCTCTTCCTTCTCCCCCTCCGTTCTGGGCTGAAGCCCCTTCCGCTCATGTGTCCTTCCTCGCCTCTCCCTTCTCTCTCTTCCAGATTATGCCTGGCCTTTGCCTAAACAACTGTGTCCCATCTGGATTTCCCTAGATGTGCTTTTTTCCACGGCCTCCATCATGCACCTTTGTGCCATCTCCCTCGACCGCTACGTCGCCATCCGCAACCCCATCGAACATAGCCGGTTCAATTCCCGCACCAAGGCCATCATGAAGATCGCTGCCGTCTGGACCATTTCGATGGGTAAGCGGTCCCTCTCGTTGACCGAGGCCTTGTTCTCAAGGAAGCTCTGGTGAAAATCACCATCGTCATAAAACAAGACATTCTAAGAGCTTTGTGTGATCTGGGCTGAAGGACAACAGATAATCAATTGCTGCGGAAAACCAGAAGTATTTCCCTTCCAATGCTTGGAAGAGTTGGTTCAAGAGGAATCTTGGTTGCCTTTCCATGTTACCTGTTTAGTATTGTATATTTAAAATGATGCAGTTCAGCCAACCAATCAATCTTCTACTAGATTTAAACCTAGGTTTTATTAGGCTTAGTCTTGTATTTATAGGCTGGAGCCCGGCCAGCCAGCCAGCCAGTCGATCGATTGATCGTTCTATCAATGCTCCACGAGCATCTGCCTAGAGCAGAATTTCTCAACCGTGTCAATGTTAAGAAGTGTGGACTTCAACTCCTGGCTGGAGAATTCTGGGCACTGAAGCCCACACTCTTTCATGTTGCCAAGGTTGAGAAACGCGGCTCCAGGGTGATGCGTGGCAGCTTCTTGCCCCTTTTCTTTCCTTGCTTCACAGCTGGCGCCCTTTGCTATGGGTGGCCACATGCCCTGGGAGCACAAGAATGAACAGCTCCCTCTGGGCCTGCCTTGTCAAGAGAGAGCCAAGGGCTTCTCTGTCTTCCAGGTCCCAGTTGTCCCAAAGGTCATTTCTCAAGAGGCGACTGGACTTCGCTTCTCATCCAAGAAGCATCTTCAGCTCTGACTTCATTAACTTCTTGGATGAGAAGTGAAGCATCTTCCTCTTGAAAAAGTGCCTTTGGGACAAAGGCTTCTAGATGATGGGGATGGGTGGGGGGGGGGGGGAAGAAGCAAGAGAGGGAGGGAGGCATCCGGTGGGCTCCTGAGCTGCATAGGGAAAACAAGACAAAAGCCTTTGGCGCCAGCAACGTTTCAGTGCAAGATGGCCTCCTGCCTTCCCATCAGGGCCATGGGCCCCATCTAGTGGAGCCAAGGAAGATCACACCCTTTTCCTCCTAAAGGCTCACACTTCATCGTGGGAAAAGGTGCCCATAGCTCTATTTGGGTTTGGTGGGCTTTCCTGCAAACCAGCTCTACCTCTGCAATCAAAGTCACAATAGGATAAGAAGGGAAAGCACAGTCAGATGTGCAGGACTCGGTTAATTAGAGCCAATCTCAATAAAAATAGATTCAGCCTTTCTAGGGAATTGAATTCCTGGTCTGATCTATCTACTGGACTGACCATTGGACTCCAATTCCCATCGCAGTTGCTCATCTGCCAAAATGTCTGGATGCCAGGAAGTTGAGGAAAGGTCAGGAGACAGAGAGGGATCTTGGAGAGTTAATACCAAAGGACCGTGGGAAAATGCAAGTGTATCTTGGCCATTTCATTAAACATCTCCAAGCTGACCCAACATCACTCTTTCCCCAGTTCCCCCTTGGACACCTTCATTTCCTTTGACCGAGGAAGCTCTCTGGGGACAACGACTGGCCACTCTGACAATGCCCCAATCCTAAGGATTCAAGGCCCGGTCACCAATCCAATGAAAGGAGCAGCCTTTTTCTCCGTCTGCTTCTCTTGATGGTCTCTCTTTTTGGCTTGTCTTCTCCTCCAGGTATTTCCCTGCCTATCCCAGTCATCGGCTTGCAAGATGATTCCCAGGTCTTTGTGAATGGAAGTTGTGTCCTGAACGACGAAAACTTTGTCCTCATCGGCTCCTTCGTGGCCTTCTTCATCCCCCTGATGATCATGGTGGTTGCCTACTGCCTGACCATCCAGGTGCTGCAGAAGCAGGCCTCCCTCTTCCTCTACGGGGAGCCCCTCAAGCCGAGGAGGAGAAGCATCAGCTGCCTGAGGAAGGACCCCAATGTGGAGAACCTCTCCATGCTGCAGAACCACGAGGCGGCTTCCCACTTAAACTCTCCAGTCAACAAGGAAGGAGTCCTTTTCCGGAAAGGCACCATGCAGTCCATCAACAACGAACGCAGGGCCTCCAAGGTCTTGGGGATCGTCTTTTTCTTGTTCCTGGTTATGTGGTGCCCGTTTTTTATCACCAACATCATGTCCGTCCTCTGCCAGGAGGCCTGTGACCAGGCGGTCCTCCGTGAGCTTCTGGACGTGTTTGTTTGGGTGGGCTACATCTGCTCGGGGGTCAACCCCCTCGTGTACACTCTCTTCAACAAGACCTACCGCAGGGCTTTCTCTAACTACATCCGGTGCCACTATGAGAGCAGCAAAAGGGCCTCCCAGCTGCACAGCCAGTGCCCCAACATCTCCTCCACTGCCTTCTATGGCAAGGATCTCAACTTGAACAGTTACCGCCATGAACTCAACAGCATGGAGCTGGACGAGATGGAGACAGCGTTGGAAATGCATGCAGGGACCCCGGAGATCTCCATCAACAGCTGCAGTGGTGAAAAAACAAGCACTGTGTAAACTCACACGCTTCTACTCGCAGCTATGAACAATGTTCCTGCTAGTCAAAGAACAATGTAAATACGGCATTACAAACCAACCCTTCCTTTCTTTCTTTCTTTTTTCATTTCCGCTTTCTTACTTACTTGTAGTTCATTGTTTTGTGCCATTCTTAAAATCAGAACCTGTCTCAGTTGTGGAGAATGGAGCAGGGGGGTCTCCCTGGCAAAACGGCATCCCTTCTTTTGCTTATGAAATTGTTATTTTCATTCTGGTGCATGAACAAAATACCATTAATCTCAGGTGGATTTTCTTTTTTCTTTTTAATCCTTTTTCCCCTGTCAGGTCTCAGTGATCAGTTATGAGTAAGTCATATATAAAATAAAGGGATTTGGGCTTGGAGATGTCAACAACATTTCTTATCCGGGTACTGGAAGAAAACCTTGGATTTCCATCTTCTTGCCTGCATAAGTCTTGATCTTGGTCATGGAGGGTAGTGCAAGTGCTTCCCCCCCTCCAGCCACCCCTGGACAGGTGATAGTTGGGAAGTGGTCTCCAATCTGCCAACTGCCAATATTGTATCACTGTTGGAGAAACCTGACTGAGAATTCTGGGAGTTGAAGTCCACAAGTCTTCAAAGATGCCAAGTTTGGAGACCTCTGTGCTACAAGCACAGGGATGCTGGCTGGGGAATTCTGGGAGTTGAAGTCCACAAGCCTTAATGTTTCCAAGATTGGAGACCCTTGTTCTGGAGAGTGGGGGTCCCTCAGGAAAGGTGCTCCACCCACAGGCCAAGGCATTTTGCTGGCCTTCCCCCCAAAAGAATCTTTGGCATACCTCGTTATAGCACCCATGAGCACATGTGGTATGGCCGCCATGCAGGAAGGAGGTGAAAAGAGGAAAAGTTATAAGGAGGACAAGCAGATGGGGGGGGGGGGGAGATTCAGGACCTTCTTGCTGTACCTGGTTGACTTCTGGGGTTCTCCTAGAACAGGACGTGGGATGATCTCCTTTCACCAGGCTGGAGGGAGGCTGTTCTGACCCAAACCCTTCCCCAATAAAACAAACATGAACCAAGGGAAACAGAAACCTTTGAATGATTCTTACGAATCCCCAGTTAAAAGGCTGCTGCAAACTAACTAACTTTGATAAGCACCAGCCTCGCCAAAACTCTGCGAGGCTGCCAAGAATCACAAATAAGAAATATTTCACAACACAGGAGTCTTAAAATACCAACTTAAGATACTGTAATGTCCATGAGGCTGAGTTTCAAAACGTCTTTGCTTCCTACAAAGAATGTCTGATTTACAGCTGGCTTTTATCTTCTTGAAGAAGAGGCCATTCCTTACTCCCACGTTGCCCGTGCTGTTGTAGCTGCTCTTTCCTGCGAGCAGTCCTGCGTGCACACACACTGGGCACAGGCTCCTCGGGAACCTCCTCATCGCTGCTGCCAGCCCCCCCCCCAATCTCTGAAGGCAGCAGTCCACTCCCTAATGGTCCCGGCCCCTCATTTGAGTCCTCGCTCTCCTCAGCCGTCTGCACCTGCTGCCGGCTAACCACAACAGAGGGCTATCCCTGCTCCTCAAGAGGCAGCCTTCGGATTGCGACTAAAACAGGAACTCCTCCGCATCAGGGACCCTCCTGCCTGGAGATCCCAGAAGCCTTGACCTCAGCCAACCAACTCTGCTCATTTGGCAAAATGGCCGAGAGGGACATCAGGTTTATTTGGGAAAGAGGTTTCCCAGAATCCAGAACCTTATTTCAGATTCCCCGACTTCTCTCAAGGAAACCATTTCTCCGTCTCCCTTCATGCCCTGCAGTCTACAGCGGAATACCCAAGCCCTCCTCCCTGGATCTGTCAAGCTGACCCCCGAGCATCCTTGGGGGGGGGGGGAGGAATCTCGGCTGCCAGGAGTCAGGCAGAGCATGAAGGCCCCAAGGGGGGCTTCAAAGACCTCCCCTGCCTCGGCTTTCTGGCAGCAGAGGGGACAAAGGATGTTAATTGCAGAAGAAGCCGCTTTCCCAGCCCTACGTGGCTCTTCTCCCTCCACTATGACAGGACATGATAGCAGCCTTCCAATATTTGAGGGGCTGCCCCAAAGAAGATTAGGGGGATCAACTTATTTTTCAAAGCATCAAAAGGCAAGAAACAACGGGAGGGAGACTCACCATTGAGAGGAGCAACCTGGAATTAACCAGAAACCTCCCAACCCTGAGAGCTATTAACCAGTAGAACAGAAGTTGTGGGGGCTCCATCATTGGTGGCCTTTGAAGAAGAGCCTGGACAGCCACTGGTCTCAAATTGTGTAGGTTCTCCTGCCTGAACAAGGGGCTGGACTAGATGACCTCTGAGCTCCCTTCCAATTGATTGCTGCAGCTGGGCAGGCACAAAGGACCAAGGCAGGTGGGTAGGAACCCCATTCAACGTCCAAAGCAGCTGGAATGGTCCCTGGCTGAGCCGTGGTTCCTCCTCCTGGCTTCTCTTTCACCAGGCTGTCACTGTGGGGGAAACAACAACCGGAACAGGAACAGGGAGGGAAGAAACCCCGGGGTGAAACCCAGGGAGGCCAAATCTTTCTCTAAGGGACTCTTTAGAGCAGGATTGGATCAGTTAGAAACCCAGCACGGATTCCCCCTAAACAGGCGAAGGAGCCTTGCTTCTGGCCGGACCTCCCCCCCCCCTCGCCTCCCCCAGCCATTTGTGTCCCCTGCCTGCAGCTTTGCTGCAACCGTCCAGCAAAAGGTGGAACCAAAAGCGACAGAACACACAACGCCAGGGGAGAATTACGAAAGACTTCATTTTATACACAGAGTATGTACATTAGGCTTATCCATGCAGATTTCAATAGAAAACTCTGTACAAAAGGAAACAAAACAGGTTCCAGGAAAGGTGGGTGTTGGAAGCTCCAGCAAGAAGAAATCCAGAAAGTGTCCAAAGAGACGCGTAGTGATGATTGGGACTGGCGAGGACAGGAAAGAAGCAGGAATGGCAAATGGAGACAGACACAAAAGAAAAGGCTGAGTTCCTGGCTAGCTACCTCCAAACTGGCTTGCATTTATGCATATCAAAAGAGCAACCGTGTGAGTGTGTGTGTGTGTGAATTTGGCTCGGATTAGGAATTAAAGAAAGGAAATACAAAAGGAATGGATAACAATTACGTCATACTTTGTTTTTTGTTTTTATAAAAAGACACCCACAGACACAAAACTCATCCCCTGGACCCTTTGTGGTCCAGGGAGGGTCCACAGATCATTCAACAGTTTGCACATCTCTGCTTAACCCTGCCACAACCGAGCATCGACATGGCTGGGCTGGCGGTGCTGCTGGAATCCCAGAGACGGAAGGACCCGTCGCGGCCCAAGAATGAAGCCCGTGTGACGTGGGACTGGAGGGCAGTGCTGGTTTCATAATCAACCCATTTTAAGAGCTGGTTATTTATTTATTGCCTTTATCTGTTAACTATATGACTTAGAAACTCCTGGACATCCCAGGCATTCTTCTCTGCACAAGAATCGTATGGAGGCCAGAGAGTGAGAAGAGAAAATTTATAAAGGGAGACGGCAGGAAAACCAGATCCAGGTAAAAACAAAACGAAGGGGATTAATGCATGGCACGCACACACGATATGACTTTGCTTCACTTACCCAGTGCCTGGGGAAAGGGAGTGAGGGAGAACTAAAAATTTAATTTACTTCTATTTTTCGGTACCTTTTATTCTTAAGATAGGGGGCCATCCTTTTTATTTCAAAGGAATTAAAAATCCCAGCAACCGCAACCTTAAAAAAACATCTAAAGCAACCAATAACAAAACCAATAAATATCTAAAGACCAAATTTTCCCACTCAGGCACCCCGAAGAACCCATATGCCTGCACAGGTGGAAGGTTAGGGCAACTGAACGTCAATCTATCCAGAGAACAATCAACTGGGGGAGGCTGATCTAAATATAGACAAATCATTTCATGCATTTTAATTGAACACGGGCTCACAATTGCATTTTAATGCAGAACAAATGGAGGAAGGAGACTTCATTAATTCCAAAAATCATCCCCCCCCTCCCCCCAAGGACATTTAGCAGAAGTCGGGAAGGAGACTTACACAAACACTTCTGGCTTACACACACACACACACACACACACACACACCTCCCCAGTCTTAGAACCGGCTGGAAGCTGATGCCCAGTTAGGGCCCCGTCCCTGGCACGGCGTACCTTAGAACAGGGGTCTCCAACCTGTCTTTCCCAAAAACGGCCCTCTCCTCGCTACCTCCAGCAAGGCAGCTCAAGTTTCAACAGGCCTGTCCTGGTCTCAAGGAACACAAGGCCAGAAATAATTGGCGCTGGGGCAACCCAGACAAGAAGAAATTGGATTTAAGCCTTGCTTAGCAGGCATTTGCCAGAGTCGCTGCCCCCATGAGGCAGGATTTTCTGCCTCTCCAAAATTCACCTGTATGCAGGTGTCACACCCATGAATGACACCCTCTCCTCACCTTGTCTCTTCAAATTGGGCTGAACTCCTCCGCTCTGACTTGTTTTCTCCCTCCCTCTTTTTTAATATACGGAGTTAGGCTGGTAAGATGTGTGTTCATTGGGAAGAGAAGGCAAATTGCCCTGGCGAATAGATCTCTACCCCAAAGCAACCCCAAGACAAAATTTTCCTGTCTTTTCTGAGCTTTTGTCCTGAAATGGAAATAAATAAGAATTCAATTAAAAACCTCTTGAAAAGCTTCCCTGGGGTTCAGTGTTTCCCATTCCATCCAGGGGCTCCCACCAGCCCTGCCACAATGGGGAAAGCGGTGCCCAGCCTCACTTTTCACCTGGGGTGTGTGTGTGTGTGTGTGTGTGTGTGTGTGAGGGATCGCTGTGTAGCTCTACGACGGTCACCGCAATCCCGCCACATGCTTCGTTCAACTAACGGGAAAATTCCTTGGGCTGCCAAAAAAAAAAAAAAAAGTGCAAAGAATTTAATTTCTTAATAATTCCAACAAGAAAAGGTAACTCGGTCCAACCGAAGGGGCCTCCAGGCAAAGCCTGAACCTTAAATCGCTACGAAGGGGAGCAACGCAAAGCTTATTTCCAGGCATTCCCCAAACGCCCCAGGGCAGGTACCCTCCGAGGGGCTCCCTTCCTGTGGGGAGGGAGGGGAGGACTCTGGACGGAACTCTCTCTCAAGCCCCCCAACGGGCCTAAAACAGCTCCCAAAATGAACAGCAACACTGAAAGAACACGTGTGTGTGTGTGTGTGTGTGTAGCTTGCAATACTGGCTGCTCTCTTGAAAGGTGGCATCTATTAGAGATGACACCACTGGAGTTCTCATGCAAACACGCAGACACACACACCCCCTTGGCAACAACACTGGGCAGAGAGGGACTGGCAGTCAGGGGTTCCAACCACAACACAGGAGGGAGGGGATTGCCAGGGTGGAGGGCAGCTATCAAGGCTACTAATCTTCCTTCCTCATTCAACAACAACAAATGATTGAACAATGAAGTTGGGAGAGAGCTATGAAATCCTGGCTATCACAATATAAACCTGAGATTAATACTTTTTCTTTTAAAAAAACTTTTTCTTTTTTGGCAGTTTTACTGAAAAGTTTTTAACTAACACTCTTTTGTAGGATTCTCCATTAAAAACCCTACACGTCATTATTTATCCCAGACAAGGAAAATAATTTTTCAAACATCCACTGACCAACAAATACATTAAAAATGATTACATATCAAATTAAATATGATAAATAAAAGCATATTTACATTTTTTTCTAAAAACCAAACTTATTAAATTCAATGTGTGCAAACTGAAGAACATCCAACATTCAGATGTTAGTCCTTTAAACTTCACATATTACCAATCTTACAAAAAAAACTAATATTTAAAAATACGCATTGCATCTATTGAGACGTAAAGAAACTGCAAAAATGTTTTAAGACTAGGAAAAGAGTTATTACACAGGCACTTCACAGGTAAACAATCTACAGTACAACTGAAAAATATTTTGGCACCAATCTAGAATACTGGGGGAGGGAAGAAAAACCACACAATTTGTCCTTTATATTGTATACTACTCTGTCATCGCCAGCATACACCCAACTAAAATATTGGAAATGGTACATCGGTAAGAAGTGCAAGAAATGAAGGATGCAAATCTTCTCAGAACTGGTCAAACTGTTTCCCGTGATGCTCATCCAGATTTTCTACTGCGCTGGAGTGATTTCTGCTTATTTTGCAAGCATACATGGAAACTTTGATGCCTGTTGAAACTTATAATGCGCAAATGCTATTTTAAGAGCTGCCTTGCTCCATAACATCCCTGGAAAGGAAAATGCCACCGAAAAGCCTGTCCCACCATAAGCCTTTGTCGAAGCGCCTGCGTTTCCTCCTTCAAGGTGTGCTGCCAGACCGAAGAGGAATTTGGATGCAGTCAAACCCTTCTTTCAAAAAGTCCATTAAAAAAAGGAAGGAGGAGGAGAAGGAGGCTTGACAGGTGGCTGAGAGCCAAATGCAGGACAGGCTCTACCTGGAAAGAGAATCTGATGACCTCAAAATCTCTTATGGCTCTCGTGGTAAAAAAGAAAATAGGAGACATATATATATATATATATATATATTTTTCCATGCTCCCAAGGAATTGTCAGCTGACACCCCGGTTCCCAACAGGCAACCCAGGAGCCCCGGGCAGCCCTGAGGGCGGATGGCTTGGAGCGGAAAGGCCTGGGGTGGGTCCGCCAGCTTCTTCTGCAGGAGCCCCACTACAGGCAGGAGAGCTGGGAGGCTTTGGAGGAAGGGATCTCCAGCAGGGCCTGGACAGTGAGTCCAACTTTGACCAGTCCTCTCTCTTCCAAAATGTGATGGGGCAAGCAGAGCCTTTCCTACAAAAGGAAGAGAGCTTCAGGTTCCCCTTCGGAACAAACCCAAATCCAGGCCGATGACGGGGAAGACCTTCCTTTCATGCCAAGGGCCCCAAGGAGGACAGACTTCCCAGGACCCGAGGGCTCTCCAACCGGGGCAACTTTCAGCCTGGAGGACTTCAACCTCCAGAATTCCCCAGTCGGAGGAGGAGAAGGAGCACTACTCTTTTGGGGGTGGGGGGGTGTCTAGTGGGGACCTTTTGCGACCTCCAGACAAGCAAAGTCAGCGGGGAAGCCGGTTTCGCTTTACAACGGGGTCCCTAACTGAACCACTGCACTGATTCGCTTAGAGCAGCCGCGGCAAGAAAGGTTGCAAAAACGGGGCAAAAGGCGCTTAACCTGCGTCTCACTTCGCCACGGAAATCTGGGGAGGTCACTGAGGACTGCTTGCATAAAGAGAACAGTCTCTCCTGCAACTGGCGTCGCTAAGCACCTCTGCAATTTACCTGTGCCACGCCCAGTTTTTTGCAAGCATCCAGGAAATTTTCAACGTTTCTTCGGCATTTTGCCATACTGAGCTTAGGCTGTTGAGAGAGAGAGAGAGAGGAAGAGAGAGAGGAAGAGAGAAAAAAAGAGGCAGAAGCGTCAAGGGAAACAACCCAGGCAAGAAAACTATCGTTGGCCTAGTCCAGAGGTCTCCAACCGTGGCCCCTTTAAGACTTGTGGACTTCAACTCCCAGAATTCCTCAGCCAGCAGAGCTCACTCTCTTGCGATCCCTTCCTCTGCACTAGAGGAAAAGAAACAGACACGGCTGGCTGAGGAATTCTGGGAGTTGAAGTCCACCTGTCTCAAAGGGGCCACGGTTGGGAACCCCTGCCCTAGTCCTAAGATTAAGGGAGGTTTTCTCCAGAGGAGGCTCACCACAGCTGGTGACGGGACGTGTATGCTGGCCACCGAGCGTGGCCTCATGTGGTTGGCCAGGTGGCAGAGAACCACCCCATCCATGAGAGCGGCTCCGATATCCTCGGGCAAACTGACCTTCAACCGCGACTCCAGGTTCTAGGGAGAAGGAGACATGCTCAGGGTCAAAGGCCAGCAGCTCTCCCTGGAAAGGCACCCGCCGCCCTCCCATTAAAGGAGGAGACTCCAACCATGGCAACTTCTAAGTCCACAATGTCAGGATTCCAGCAATCACCCTAATTAAATCATGATCCTCGAGCCAAACTTCAAAAAACTTCCAAGGATTCATTGGGGCGACATACTGGCACTGCCCTGTGTGAAGCCAACTCTGGCAGTCCCATGTCCCCATTCCCCCCCCTCCTCCCGGATGTGTCATAAATCAGATTCTCCAATTGAATATATTCCTGGGCAAAAGCTCTGGTAGTTTAGTTACAACCTTTTAAAGAGAAGAGTTGGAATGGACTTTCTCTTTCAACTGCTGCATTGCTCTCCCAGATTTCCTTCCTCTTTTTATGGCAACTACTAAAAGAGGCTTAGGAATGTTTGATGAATTGACAGACAAGTTGCCATGGTTGGAGAGCCCCACATGAAAGGCAAATTACACTGCGCAGTTGTTTGATCTGTTCCCTTTCTTCCCGCAGGTGCTCCATTTTCCTCCTCATGGTAAATCCAGGGTCCACGGTGCTGTAGTCCTGACGAGAACGCCCAAACGCTGGAATAAAGGGAAGCAGGCCATTGGAAACGCTACAGGGAACGGCTGGCACATGATGCCACTTGCACGTGCCTCCCTCTCAAATCCAATAAACTAAAACTGCTTCTGGGTTAGATGACAATGGCGTTCATCACACAAGAGGGTGTGTATCCGTGTGTCAGAGAGGAAGGTTGCATATAAAAAAAACAGGGCAGAGTTTGTGCAGAATTTATACAGAAACAGGTGTTCTATTCGATAAAACTCGTTCTCCTTGTGTGGAAACGAACGGCTCTCATTTGGTGTGGGAGAGAAAATTTCCAGCTGGAGGAGATTTAGGCCACCCATCCCAGACTAGCCCAACTCCCTTGACCCAGTAAGGGCAGTCCAAGATCCCGCAGCGTCCCAGCGGGGTGTCTCCATGATCAGGTGGTGGGGGCTACAGTGCAGGGTCTCCGCAACCAAAGGACTGGCCCTGCAATGCCCTGGCACAGCTGGCAATGCAGCCGCTTGTGTCTTCTCTTGCTTTGCACCTTCTGCCCGTCACTTCATAGTCCCCCCCTTCTTCTAAACTCAACCTCTGTCTCTAATCCAACCCCCAACATATTCTAAGCAATCTCTTTTCTAACACACACACACACACACACACACACCCAGCCAGGCCTGCAGAATAAAACATGTGAAGAACGGCTGCGGGATTTGGGTTTGGCTAGTCTAAAGGAAAGAAGGCCTGGGGGTCAGGATAGCAGTCTTCCAGGATTTGAGGGGCTGCCACAAAGAAGAGGAGGGGGTCAGCCTGTTCTCCTGAAGACAGGACAAGAAGCAATAGGTGGAAACTGATCAAGGAGAGAAGCAACCTGGAATTGAAGGCAGACTTCCAAACAGGGAGGACAATTAACCAATGGAACAGAAGTTGCCTCCAGAGGCTGCGGCTGCTCCATCACCGGAGGCTTTTAAGAAGAGACAGGACAGCCACCTGTCTGAAATGGGACAGCGTCTCCTGCTTGAGCAGAGGCTTCCAGATCTACTCTGATTAATTACAGTCCTCACCTGATCGGGGCTTCAGTCCAAAAGGGCCATGAGGACTCCCATCTGCCCGGTCATAATCCTTGAAAGGAGGGAGGAGAAGCAGAGCAGTTAGATGGCCTCAGGGGGCACCCCAAGGCATGCAAGGGTCAAGAATTCAGGGGCTTCGGCCTCAGATGGAAAATCTCTATGCAGCCATTTTCCCAGTCTGGACAAAATGAGCCCGGATGCCCACTGCCCTTTGGCCATGGCATGGGGAATTCCTGAGAAAGGGGCACTCGGTGCTTATAAAAGTTCAATCTAGTGCTAGGACTTCAAAGCTTCAGGGAAGGGAGACATTCCCCAGAAAGATCCCCCCGAAAGCCCTTCGATAACACGTTTCTTAACAGATGGGAAGAGTTCAGAAACTTTTCTTCTTCTTCTTCTTCCAAACATACGTTGCAGGCCCTGCACCGTATGTCACTCTTGGGAGTGAGCTTCCACTCTTCAGGCAACGCCAATTTACATCAAAACGGCACATCATGGTTAAAATCCACTTCGTGATACACGAACAGAATTATACAGAGACAGACAGACAGACAGACAGACAGACAGGGACTTGTACCTCGGATGACACGGGAGACTGTGGAGACACATTAGCATGATCACTGTCTTGCTACAAAACAAAACAAAAAACCAAAAAAGTGGAAATTTGTAAAATGAAATGCTTTTAACACGGAAAGTTTTGGTCAGGCAACACGTAACATGTGCGTGTGTACAAACACATATTCTGCCCAACCGAGACACACGGCTAAACACATGGAGATGCATCTCTGTTTTTCTGATGTCATAACCTATAGAGCAGGGATCTCCAACCTTGGCCCCTTTGAGGCTTGTGGACTTCAACTCCCAGAGTTCCTCAGCCAGCAAAGAGGAACTCTGGGAGCTGAAGTCCACAAACCTCAAAGGGGCCAAGGTGGGAGACCCCTGCTCTATAGACAGCTCTTGCAACATCAACTTTGCTGGTCCAACACCTACCTGGTTGCTTGCACTTCCTTACATGACGAGCAGCTTCTTCCTTCCTTAAGCCTTTTTTAAACTATGAGGTCAGTTCCTCCCTGACCCTCCTTAAACCTCTCCCAGATTATTTCTGGGAAATAACATCTACATTTCTTGCAGCAGAGGAGATCTTCCTTATTTCGATGCCTGGTTATTTATTAAAGTAGGTACAATCTACAGCAGATCTCAGGGTGGCACCGATTTCATAGAAACCCAACGTTTCAAGCAGGGCAGAGCACTGTACAAATCCAGGCAATATCTAAGAGTGGTTCCTAGCCAGGCCAAGGGAGATAGATATTCAGCAGCCTCGAGGTCCATCCATGAGATTATCAAGCGGCTCTAAGCCATACTGAACTCATGGGCTTTGTGGATGTAAATTATGCTCAGGTGTTATTTCTTCAAGTGGGGAGGGAAACAACTTGGCCTGTGAGCGTCGGGAGGAAAATGCAAAGGACGGTGTTGCGGAATCCTTGATTCCCACCGTTCAGTTCCGTTTTCTCTTCCGCTCCTCCCTTACCTCGTCGTTTTCATTTCCGCTGGAATTCTTCCGCGAAGACTTGTACTGAAAAAGAGATTGGGAAGCCTGTTTGTGTGTGCTTAATCACTTTGACTTCCTGCTTCCTCCTCTCACCACATCACCACTGCGAGAGACAGAGACCCGGGGGCTAGGCTGGCCTTGTGCCAGGGCGCTCTCTTGGGGGCTTAAAATGCTGGTCAGGAGGCCACGTGCAACGCTTAGGCTCAGTAACCAGCATAAGGAACTGGATTTGGCTTACCAGAGGAAGAACTGCATGACTGACAAGCTCTCTCTGAAGAAATGTTTATCGGTGTATATTCCCACCTTGAGGATTAACTTTGCTGCTCTCCAAATAATGATTCCCTACCTAGCAGGCCCCCTTAGTTTCTGCTGTGGTCACAAGGCTTTGCAGACCCCACTATAACAAGCTCTCTGTCCCGTATGGGAGAAGAGACCGGACTGCCATTTGACAGAAATAGTGCTTGGGCCGGGGGGTTGGACTAGATGACCTCCAAAGGTCCCTTCCAACTCTGTTCCTCTATTTAAATCCTTATGCAAAGGACTTGCAGAGGCAAAAGGCTTCAGCCAGGCTCCCCAACCACTCACTCTCTCAATGCCTTGTGGCTGTGAGTGCCAACGTTCCCACGGGGCCTGGCCAGAGAGGCCCTATTTTTGCTACCCCTGTAAAAAAATACTCTTTGCTAAACCCCAGGCCTTCTCTGACCCCCGAGAAGAACTTTCTTCAGCCAGAGACCAGGTGAATTCTTCCCTGGCTTCCTTTTACCCAGGTCTCTCAGTCAAAAAGGAACGATGCTCACCAACTATTATCCCTCCAGCCTCCCCCTAGATCCATTTCCATTGTGTGTGTTATTCTGTATGGCAGAGATCGATCTGATCATTCCGTGTGAATGAATGCCACCCATAGAACATTTTGAGGCGCTTCCCATTTTACAATAAACCACCTTCAATTCCATCAAGGCCTGGCTTGCATGAAAAAATATCTGCCAGACAGATTTTTTTAACCTGTTTCAGTTTATCAGGTGTAACTGAGCTTGCTGTTCAAAGCGGAAAAACAATGTTGCTTGCAGGCGTTTTAAAAGGCAGGAGGTGGAAACCTTTTATGGACTGAAAAGGGCAAAAAAAAAATATATGTACAGTATGTGATTTGTGGGTTTGATTATGGGAGCAAGGCGGTTTTGATTTAAACTCAAAAGAGAGGAGATAAAAATTCAAACGCATTTATAATTGCTGTAAAGAACACTGGAGGCCATTTTTAAAAAATAGTTCGTATTTTCTTGTCTTTCTCTTTCTCTTTCACTTCTCTATTCTTTTCTCACCAATTTTCTTTTTCTTTTAAAAGTTTTTATTCTTGTTAATTTTTCCTCCCAAGAAAAATGATCACAAACATGATTTAAGTCGCTTGTAGGGGTTTCTGACACTTTCAAAGGGCAGAAAAGGTTTTATTTTCTTCGACTGGTATTAGGCTAGTTGGCAGGCAGAGAAAAAAAAAAAGTTTGGGGGGGACTCTTACTTTGAAATACTCCCTCCTGATCTGCTTGCTTCTCCGCCTTTCCTCGTTCTGCCAGATGACCGGCTGCACATCTGGCCAACTGGGGCCGTCCGGGTGGCCCTTCTGGCTTTCCAGAGACTGCGGAGAAAAAACAACCTGTAAGGCTTTGAATCTATTAAGTTGATCAGGATCGCCCCAAACCTCCAATGAAAAGAGCAATGCTTTTCCTAAACTAGCCTTCCAGCTTTTTTTTTTTTTTTTTGCCATCAAGGCAATCACAAATAAATAACATTCAGAAGGCAGGTGAGTCACGGAGATCTTGCATGCCTGCTGTTCACTCAGGTTCTCTGTTAAACTTATGGCTCACAGCAATTAAGAGCTTTCACTTCCAATTAAGAAGAGGAGAGTGGAAAGTGGAATAAAAACACGTGCACGAACGGATCAGCATTTACACTGACAAGGGTTACAGAGTTGGCAAGGCTTCATTAGGCTTCATTTTATTATTAAATTGAAGTACTGACATTAACAAGAAAAAACTAGTAACTAGGTGACATATTGTTCCATCTATTGATCTACCTATTCGCTGATATTGATGCAATTTGTGAATTCACCCACTTACTAAACACTATACTGCGCAATTGGTTTGTATTCAAAGTCCATAAATGCCACAAAGGGTATGACTCTTGAGGCAATCGGCAGGAATTCCGCTGCAGATCTCACTGCTGGGACAGGACAACTGTTGTTTTCTCCTGGAACACTAAATGGACTAGGGGAAAATGCATAAGCATGTCCAGCAAAATAAAGCAAACCATGAAGTGTTTAGGGCTGCATTTCTTCATCCAACGTTAACGTTGTCCAAGCTTCCCTCACAGCAAGCTGATCACAACTTGGAGGGGGGGGGAATAGTCGTTCAAATGTTCCACAATGGTGGAACGTCACACAATCGGTCACAGCTACCACACTGCACAACAGATGGCGCAAAGGAATCCCACCCAATTATCTGGTGCCGGGTGCACTTTCGACCAGCGTAGGCAGCTCATTTGCAACCAAATCTACAAAAGAGCGATCAAACATGGTAGCAAAGAAACATTTGCAATCAAATGTTATGGCTGCCCAGGGGGAGATGCGGGATTTCAAGAAGAGATTGGACTGCCATTTGTCAGAAATGGTGTAGGGTCCCCTGCTTGGGCGGGGGGTTGGACTAGATGACCTACAAGGTCCCTTCCAACTCATCTAATCTCATCTAATGCTTTCTTGTCTCTGCGTTACCTGCCAGCTGCAGGGGGAAGACGGAGAATTTGCTTCATCTGCAGAAAGGCTGCATAAAAACATAAAACATAACAAAACACAAAGTTGTTAGCTTACAATAAAACCACATCTCTTTCTTCCTTTTTTAAATATATGCACCTCGTCACTCAAAATGTGCAACTTTTCTCACTGTTTCCTAAGACCAGGGCAGACAATTTCTAATCTGACATGAAATACTACTACCAATATGTATTTATAACTGAATAACTTATGAATTGTAGGACTTGTTTAAAAAAAAATCCTAAAGAAAAGCATAAACAATGTGGGGAATTATAAAAACCTTAAATGTTTGCAGACATAACTTCTGGAAGATGTAACAGGTGTTGTTCCTCTGGATGAACAGACTGAGTGAGGCAGAAATCCAAACTGTTTTCTCAAACAGTCCAGAGCAGAGAAAGGGGCTGGAAATGTTAAGGCAGGAATTCTTAAGTCGCGTTTCAGCAAACATTCTGCCCTCCAAGGAGAGGAGAAACTGGAAGAAAATTCCATGGGGGGGCCAACTTCCCACCTACAGACTGAACCTTTTCCTGTCAGTCCCAGACCATAAAAACCTGCTTCCTTTAACACAGTGAAATCTTATTCAGATAATTGGTGCAAAAGGGTCTCTGGGAGGGGTATGGGGGCTGCACCAACTTCACAGCTCCGGACTCCCCGCGGCAGGACCAGTTCTCAAAGAGTAACGGTGCCCCCCCCCCCCGAGAGCCTTTGGTTTCGGCCCCCCCTCTGCAAAATCTTTTCACACAAATGATTTCCATCTATTTCACACACACACCGCGTACCTTTTTTCTGTGTCCACTGTCTGTTTTGGTCGGTTTCTTGTGCTTGTTGGGGTGGAGTGATTCAGAAGTCTAAAAGCAATAAAAAGGCCCCCAAATGACACACAGGCTCAGCTCCGATCTGATCGGAGGTTTATGCTGAGCTGAGGTCCCGCAAGCCTTCGTGGAGAAGACCCCGGCTGGGCTGCCATCCCCCAGTCTGGCCTTTAACCCTGGTCCAGCTGTCCAGCTGAGGTTGCGGGACCGCCTGGGAGAGAGATTGGAGAAGGAGCAAAGTCACAAGCGAAGGAAGAGCAAGGAAAGAGAGCCTGGACCCAGGAGGGCGACAGGAAAGGCGGAGGAGAAAGACAAGAAGCGAACAGGGGCTCCCACCTGAGTCAGGGCAGAAGAGTGGCAGGAGGGCTGAGTGTCCTCCATCTTGTCTTGCAGGACTGAGAGGGAGGGGTTTTCCCAGCTGGCTAGCAGGGTCGTCCTCCCCCCCCCCCAACTCCAGGAAATGGCCACGGGTAGATCACTGAAGAGTCTCCTTTCCTCCAAATCCCATCAAAGACTCTTTCGCCCCAAAACAGCATGGAGCTCTACCTTAAGGGCCCGGAATCTGGTCTCCAGGTAACAATTTGAGAGGAGCACATTTCACAATTTGGGTGGCAGATCCCTCAGGATCCCTCTCAGAGGTGGGCATTCTTTTTTTGCCCAAGGTGTGGTTTACGCGGGAAATCCCCAAAACAGGGATGGGGTCACCCAAGTGAAGATGGCGAACGTGACGGTGCAATGGAGGCCGCTGCCTATACCACGGAGGCTGGCCTTTGGGCCACGCGCAGGGGACAATCCCATTTCTATGACGGAGGCAGACAAGCAGTTGAAACAGACAAACAACTTTGCCTCCCGGAGTTGTGGGTGTGCCATCCCTGGAGGTTTTCCAAAATAGACTGGGCAACCCTTCGACCGGATTGGCCGCGATGGCGAACCAGGTGGCACATAGAGCCAATTTGTGCCCACACACGAGCGTCAGGCAAACTTAGCTCACTGCGCATGTGCCTGCCTCACAGCTGATTTTTGTCTGGTTTGAAGCCTCTGCAGCCCAAATAGGCCCATTTCATCACTTCCTGCTAATACCGGAAGTGACGAAATGGGCCTATGTGGCCTGCCGAGGCTCTTTTCAAGCCTCTGGGAGGCCGAAAAAGGCCTCAAATCAGACAAAAATCAGCTGTGAGCCGCAGTGCAGGTAAGGGAGGGAGGGGGGATTGTACACGCATACACAGGGGCTACATTGCCTTCTGAGTGCTGGCATGTGAGCGCACAAGTGCCAGCACACACACAATTTTTGGAAAAGGAGCCCAAAAAGGTTAGCCACCACTGGCCTAAGGTCTCCTACTTTGAGCAGGAGGTTAGTCTAGAAGACCTCTGAGGTCCCTAGCAGTCTATGTTCTAAGATGGCCACTAGGCTTCTTAGGGGGAGTTTAGGGCCCTTTGCAGCTTTTCTTCAATCTTCCCCCGTTACATACACCACAACTGCCACCCAAAGGGTTGTTATGGGCTGGACTCCCACCGTGTGACCACCCCAGGCCTCCAGTCCCAAGTACCTTGAGGCGCGTCCTGCCACCCTGGTCCTCTGGAAAAGCCTTTCACTGAAGGAAGAAGCTCTATAGCTTAAGGGCCTCCGTCTGAATTCGTGTACCACGTACCCCAAGGTGGAGGAAGGGAGCCGTGAAGAGGGACAGGAGAGCCATTAGTAAAGTCAGCGGAAGAGAGAAAGACGAGAGTGGAACATGGTTAAGGCAGGAGAAGGCAAAAATGGTCTTTACGCCCAAGCTGTGGGAGATAATCCTTTGAAGAGGCCCAGAGCTCTTTGGGGAGGGCAAAGGCCACCGGCTTTCGGGATCCATTTTAGCAACGGTTATAAAGAACCGAGGTGCGTATTTTAAAGCAGGGGTCTCCAACCTTGGCCACTTTAAGACTGTGGACTTCAACCCCCAGAATCCCTCAGCCAACCTTGGCCGCTTTAAGACTTGTGGACTTCAACCCCCAGATTCCCTCAGCCAGCAAAACTGGCTGAGGAATTCTGGGAGTTGAAGTCCACAAGTCTTAAAGCGGCCAAGGTTGGGGACCCATTGGTAGCAGCTGGATTGGCCCTAAACTAACTTTTCTCCTTCCCAACTTGGATGGGGCCTGTTTTTAAGATGCCACACAAGCAATGGGTCAGGGCAGACCCTCACTGAGGTCCCCTGCTTGCCATAAGGGTCGCACCTGTTCTTCTGCTCCTGCTGCAAAAGCTGAGCTGCAATTTTCCGCAGGTCGGTCACCTCCTTCAGATCATTGTCTTCTTCTGCCAGCGCCTTTTCTTTCTGGGTGCTAATCAATCAATCAATCAATCAATATTTCTCGTTGGATAACATTAAGGTTTCCCAACCTTGGCAACTTTTAAGATGTGTGGACTTCAACTCCCAGAATTCCCTAGCCAGATAGGCTAATGTTAGCTGGGGAATTCTGGGAGTTGAAGTCCACACATCTTAAAAGTTGCCACGGTTGGGAAACCCAGATTAGCTACTTCTGCCAAACAGATCCCACGTGTGAACGGTCCCCAGTAGACCACCGCCAAACCCCACTGGGTTTGTGAGGGACCCACCTCTTCTCCTCACGCCAATCTTCACGTGGGTCCCTCTTCTGCGGCTTCTCAGCTGGCTTTCCACGTTCCTTTCACAGCACATTGGAGGTAGAGGAAAAAAAGGGGGTGTGTGTGCACAGAAACCACTGTATTTAACTTTAGATCCAGAAAGTCTCCGCGACTCATTCCCTTTGTCTTACTGCTTTTTAAGACATGGGCTACCTTAATGTACGAGATGGAGGATCCAGTCTGGGCCTCTCCTTGGTCACATGCAGCCACGTCTTCTGAGCTGGGATCCAGGTAATCACACACATCAGGATCTAGGGATTTGGTTAAAAAAGGGAAAAGGAGATTTATATGGTTAGATTGAACGTACAAAAGCTTCTGTCTCTAAGACTGTAAGCAGGTCCTTCTCCTGAATTAATTTTTTTTTTAATTTTTTTTTTAACGTACAATAAACCCATTCCATTTCAATTGTGTGTCGTTTAGGTACATGTTTCATGTGCTTAACAATTACTAATATTCTTCTTCTTAACGGTATAACAATATAATAATACATTCCCACATTTATAAGTAATATTCAATATATCTATTACACTCATTTCTCCTTTTGCTTTATAAATACATCTAATCTCTTTTAATTAATTTTATTTTTTAGCCATTTATAAAACAAGCCCATTTATAAACCATGTAACATTCAGGTTCTTCTTTTTCTTTAATTTCTAATGTTAACTTATTCATTTCTGCACATTCACATATTTTTTCAATTACTTTTTCTCTCCATCGGCATCTAATCAGCAGCAGGTCCTTCTCAGCCTTTGTGACTTTTGAGACGTGTGGACTTCCGCCCCCAGAGCACCTGGATGGAGGACGTTACCTTTATGTATCTCGGGTTTGTTTCCTAGCAACTGATGGTCATTCCGGAGAGTCTGCTCCCTTGTCGATTCCGACACCTGCGAGTGGAGGCTGACGGTGTCATCGTCGGACGGCTGAGGAAATACAGGGGGGAACATCACAAACCCTTCCCATTCATCTTTCTGAGGGAGACGCATTGCAGCACCCTTTTTTGCAGGAGGCCCGTGTGACGCAAGGACCCCAACCAGAGCCCTTCTGAGAAGGTGCCTGTGTTTCTTTCATGGAGCATCCAAGTCAGACATTCATTCGGTTAGTAAATAGTTGCCACAACTCACAACACATCCAGAAATGCTTCAGTTGGATCTAGTTTCGTGTGCCTAACAAATAAAAAAAAAATCAGGGACATTTGATTTCCCCCACTCCCCTTTTTTCCCTTTGCTATCAAATCAGCAGCATAAGTTAATGTGGTGTTTTCCAGCAACTTGCGGATGACATTCCCGCGCAAGCGGGACACACAACTGAGAGTTGTGAAGTCGCAATACACTTGAGGCCACCAGATTAGGACAGCCTGATGCATACAACTTCACTGTGCTGGAGAATAACTTCTAACACATCATGTTAATTAAATGGACTGCAATGATTTAATCAGACAATTACCAGGTAGTTCAAGGAAAGAGAGAGAGAGAGAGAGAGAGATCTCCATCCCAAAACTGAGGGAAAAAAGGAACGAAAAACACCCACGTCTCTCTTTTTCAACAATGTAAAAAAGAGCAGACTTACTTCTGTAGTCGATAATCTTTTATCCCCATTATCGCTTCCAATTCCAGAGTCTGGGCCGTGGTTTTTATTGGGGTAAAAGTCTTCTATACTGTAATGGAGAAGAACATTGGTTACAAACACCAGGAGATTATTTTCAGTTCCCTTGTTCTGCTCTGCGATGGTAATAAAAGACTGGCTGAAATTTTTAGTTCCTCCAAGAACAGAGACAGGAAATTGAGAGGAGGAAATAAAGAGCTATCCCCAAAGTTCTTTGCTGAAGAGAAAGTGTGCACTGCTGTTCTTCCCCCTCAGACTCAAAATATAATGAAGTTGACTGGGCAGTAGATGGCAGACTTGTCCTTCAGTAGAACTGTTCTGTTCTGGATACAAGTCAGTGGAAAGAGAATTCCAAGATCCATTCAAGCCTTGTGGGTATGAGGAAAGCCACACTGAAGTGATATTTAAAGTTCATGGCTCTGCAGAGGTGAGCAAAGACCTGACCTACAGTCTATGGCTGGGCTGCAACGGGCCTCCATTCTCTTATTATGGGCCCATTCACCTTGATCCGGACCTAACATCCTTGCACTCCATTCACTATCTCCAAGGAACCCAATTCAGATCCAACCCTACACTGATTTAGCAGAGAAGAGTAAGTCAGTTCAAGACCCCGAAAGAGTCCCTTTCTCGTGTTCTGCCACAGTTTTGAAGATGACTGGAGCTCCTGGTTCCAGCCTGGCCTGGTTCCTTTCAACCAACCGTGATTGGGAAGCAGGGCCAGCAGTCAGAGGTGCTGAAGACCCAGGCCAGGACTGAGCAGCCTAAACTGATTTAGATGCACTGCTGCAGCTGGCTGAAACCAAGCGGTGCAGAGGTCTGCTCTCGTCCATACAGAAGAGAAGAGAGGTGCAGCTCCTGATCCCAGGCCCAGCAAGCTCACCCAGCTCTGCCTTAGCAATGTTGCCTGACACACAAGGGGAAAAGAGAAGGCAGGCAGGGCAGGGCAAACAGGGAGCACAGCCCGAGGCTGCAGGGCCAGGAACGGGACACTGGATGAAGTTCCTGGTGTGAGTGGAACTCAGAACAGGGTCTCGGCGACCACACAGGCTCAGTCTTTGCCTTCTGAGAGAAGGGAAGGTGGCTTTACCTGTCGGTGAGCGGCTGGGAAGGGACCCTTCTTCCCAGGGAAGGCAGATCCAGGGAATCCGGCTTCTTATCCATTCTCAGGCATGCCTGGACACTGAGGAACTTAAAAATGTGCACTCTGCCCTTTAAGCAGATCTGTTAGGAAAGAGACAGCAAAGAAACCAAAACGGAATTTGAGTCAGTCAGGTTGACCTCTGGAACTGCTTCGCTGCCTTTGATGTGTCTGGCTCTGTGTGTGAGTGTGTGTGTGGACTGACAACGGCTTCACGCAAACCTCCCCAAACTACCGACTTATTCCTGGCAGCTCAACCTGTTCATCACCTTCATGCAAGGAGGTGACGCATCAGGAAAGCTGATTTGGCGGTTCCAGGAAAAAGACCTTCCAGGGCCCCAGAAAGAGAGACCGGGCCCTCTCCGGCTACGGAACCCCTGAGAAGCATCTGGTAGACAAGGGGCTTCCATCAGATGAGGGGACCCAGTGGATCCCAGAACCCACGGAAGGATGAAGCTGAAGGTTCCCATTGCACTTCTGAAGGGAAGAAAAGGGGGATCGACACACCTGGGCCGGCGGGATCTGCATTGGATTATTATCCAGAACGATGACTTGCAAGTGCCGCAGTTTCCGGAAGCAGACGGGGATTTCTGTGACTTTATTACAAGAGAAGTCCAGCTTGACCAAGGGAAGCTCCCCTAATTCTGTTAATTGCAAAGGGGGAAGAGAATGGCCTTCAGACATTACGGGACATGTGTCCAAATCAAAGATCTCCAATCTTGGCCACTTTAGGACCTGTGGGCTTCAACTCCCAGGACGCCTCAAGTCAGCCATGCTGGCTGAGGATTTCTGGAAGTCCACCCATAGGAAAGTTGCGAAGGTTGGAGCCCCAGGATGGAAAACTGCTTACCATTGGGTAACATGTGGAGACTGTTCCTCCTTAAGTTGAGTTCTTTTAAGGAGTGCAGTTTTCCTATCTGCTGGGGAAGGACCTGGATCTCATTGCAGCTGATGTCCTAAGGTAAGAAACAGAAAAGCAGCACATCCCAAAGTCACACAAGCATTTCCTGACCTGGATGGCTTAACCAAGGGAAGGTGCGCCTTGAAGAGAGGAAGGCCTATTCTGCTAGAAAGGGAAGGAGGAGGAGCCTCTGAAAACAGATTTTTGTTTCAAAGGGAAAAGGTTTCAAAAGGCCTCTCTCTCTTGTAGCCAGAGATCAAGAGATCCAGGCTTTGGTCACGCCTTAAGCATGAAGCCAGTTGGATGACTTTGGGCCAGACACGCCTTCTCAGCCCTAAAAGAAAACAAGGGCAAACCACTTCCCAAAAACTTGCCCAAAACCTGTATGGACGTATCTAGGCATTCACAAGGAGTTAAAATAACTCAATACCCCCCAACCTCTCTAACACAGACACAGACACACTGAGACAAACCAACAAACATTGACTCAACAAAAGCTAAGAAATCAACCAGATTTTGTGAACTTGGGGCCACCAGACTGGAAAGTTTGAAGCCTGCCCGTTACTGTTCTAGGCCACTGAATTTTTCTACACAGGATGCAGTTCAATTTGTTGACAAACAAGAGCAAAGCCAAGTGTGTCCAGGGTGACAAAGGACAGAGCCAACGGCACATACCAATTCCATTAAGTCTTTCAACTTCCCAATTTCCTCAGGAATCGACACCAGCTTATTATTGCTGACAACCAAAACTTTCAACGGCAGATCAAATAGGTATTTTGGCAATGTAGACAGGAGATTTCGGCTAGGGAGGAAGGAAGACATTGAGGGCTAATTAATATCTGGCAGCTACCAACTGTTTGCGTTCAAGAGATGCAAACCACTCCAGGCTCCGTTGAGAAAGAGACGCAGCATTCAGCTCTTAGGTTACAATTCCTGCTGGTGGATCACAATATCCAAGTGGGGTATTTCCACAGCAATGCATTTCATCTCGTGTGCAAACACGGAAGCAGAATCTGCAATCTCTGCAAAAGCTTAAATTTTAACAGGGCTTTGCAAATTCTTCCCATGTCATCTCCCCCCCCCCCCCCCCGGAGTTGAGGGGCAGCTTCACTTTTCTCTGATCCTCTTTTTCCTTCTTTTCATTTTTCCTCCTCTGGTGCTAATTTGTCATCTTTGCCCTGCTGTTAAGCTGCCTAGAACCTGGGATGAACCCGGGTGTTTCACTTTCTGTGCCTCCTTTACAGCCTAACGGGAAAGGAGGCCTGGTGCTCTAAACCAAAAATAAATCTAAGAGCAGCAGCCACAAAACAGAGCAACATTCCTTTCACTAAAGACAAAAAAGGCTGTTCTCTAGTTCTGTGGTCAGCTCAGCTGCTTTCCCACCAGAAGACAAGAATAGTTGGGTTCTTTTCAGAACCAGCTGAACTCCCAGAAACCGAAACTGAAATACGAAGGGATTACATTTGCATCTCAAACTTCCTAATGTGAAAGAGGAATATCAGGAACCAAGGTAGGTTCCCTTATACACGTTTATCTTCTGACAATCTCTGGCCTGCCTGTAGCAGCAAATATTTTTGTAGTCATCTTGAGCAAGAAGGCGCTCCAATGAGAAACCCGGCAAAGAAAAATGCGCCCACCTGATATTGAGATATGTTAACATCTGTAGGTTTTTAATGGCTTCAGGGATGGACTTGATGCAGTTGTGATACAGGTTCAAGGTCTCAAGTGGCGCAAACTGCCACACATCTGGAGGGATTTCACTAAATCTGTTCCTGGAAAGATCTGAAAAGGGAGAGGAGGTTATTTCCAAGGATCAACCTGAAGGAGACAAAGACGACACCCAACTGGTCATTGGCGGCTGCACAATTCTATGCTTGGAATTAGAGGCTTTAAGTGGGAAAGGGTTACTTTCTGCTAGGATGCCAAACCCAACATGCAGGTAGAGCTAGAAGCTCACCAGGACCTGCCCTTCTAGGAGCAGAAGACAAGAATTCATGACGATCCACTCTTTGCCCCATCACCCCATATTCCCCTCCAGTGGAAGTTGGTCCCTCCTGACCAACAAAGGCCGTCTCCGTCCCTCCAACTTCCTTCAAACTGAGTGGAGCCCAACCATTTCCGCCTAGCCTCCTCAGCCTCCTCCAGCTGAGTCAGGGTCCTCTTATCTTTTTCTTTCCTTTTTTAATAAAACCTTTTTGAACACTGTGTGTGTGCACGGATGGCAGAGAACAGACAATAATATTATGAAAAACTCTCCCAGCAATCTGGAGGCCCCATCAAGCCAGCCTGGGGAACAGCCATATTGCTTTTGGAAGACGGGCCTTTCTTTTCGAGCCCTCGGATTTCGTCAGCTTCCCCAAACAAAGGTGAGTGCAAGAGTAAGAGGCAAAGCCCCCGTGAATGCCAAGCACGACAGACCGAGATACAAGACACCAAGCGGGCAATCTTCCCCTTCATCTCTTTGTGTCCTTTGTTGTCACATGCGCAGCAGCCGGCACAGGAAGCTGATTAATCCTTCCCAAAGTCTTCATTCCGCCGGGGGAAAAAAGAGGAAGCTACTTCCCCTGTTTCACCTACCAAGAACCTTGTATGGAGCTAGATACCTCACTTACACACAGGCTTTATGCAATAAAAGTACCCTTTGGTAAACCTCCTATTGAAATACTATCCAATTTGACAAGTTACACACCTCTGTGATATTTACGTGGGAAAGACTTATTGGCCATGCTTGACTCTAGCTGCTCTAGGTAGAATAATTTCAAGGAATGGACAAAAACAACCTTTGGACTAGATTAACATCAATCCTAAGTATTTTTACTGCTACACAGAATAAGGAAGCCCTCCAGTGGCCCCAGGACGGAGCACGTCCAGCCAGACTGAATGCCCAGGATAATCCCCAGGTCTTTGAAGGCTGGCTGTTTCAGGGGGAAGTCAGGGCAGCTTCAGGGACCCAGCCCAGGCGTCTCCTGTGGGACACAAACACAGTTTGGCTTTCTTCTCCCATCCCTGGGGAGGGGTGGAGGGAGGGGTGTCTATTCAATCACATGCCATTGTGGTTGTGTTCCCTTGAGTGGCCAAGAAAAAATTTGGAGAAGAGGGAAACGTAGCTGAGGAAAAAGGGTTGCTAAGGGATGTTCACCCACCTAGCCAAACATTCTACTCTTTCTAGTCCATGCAGAATAAGAGGCAGAACAAACAGAACAATCTGTATTTTCCCATTTTGCCTGAAGGAGCTCTCTGAGATTCTTCAAGGACTGAAGGGCTGCTCCTCCTACTGGACTTTTTCCTGCAATGCTCAAAAGTATGGCAGGTCAGAAGTAGAAGTACCTGGGGGAAAATATTCCTTAATTCTTGAAATTCTACATCTTATTGTCACCTAGGTAATAGCTAAGGGATCAGGGGAACAAAAATCTAGACTTGAGCAGTTTCCAAGAAAAAATGCCCTGAGAATCTTGTTGCTGCTATCAAAAGATCAACTGGATCCTTCACTCGAGATCCACCAGTTCTACAAAAAACCTTCAGCATGCATCACTCTGCATTTCTCACTGGAGAGGCGGCCTTCAAGCTTCCGCATATCTAAATACATCTTTGTCAGCGCTCAAGGCTAATTAGCTTGATCGGGTTTTCATTCAACCAATTAAGTTCAGATTTATTCCTTTGCATGGTGCCAAACCTATGAGCCACCAGGATCAGAACCAGCAATCCATTTAATCTTGGTACTTCTGCAGCGATGAGCAAAAAGAACTAAAAATAAACTACCAGCAATAATATAATTCGGTGCAAACATTTAATTGGGGGGGGGGGAGATTGCCCATTTTTAGCACAATGCCATGTGCATGTAAATTCAGGAACAAGTCACATGGATTGAGTTGGGCTCCTTCATAATAAGGGTGTTTAAAATTGCAAATCACATGCAAATTTTTGGAGGGAGGTTCTATTTAATATGGTCAGGCTTAGATCTGAAAAACAATATGCACATTACTGATGTCAATCAGGAAAGGCTTGGCTCGCTTTGCATTGCATTGCAAGACTGACATTCCACATACAGCAATTTCTGCAATCCAAGTTCTGAGCATTAGTGACACTGATATGATCTTTGTTAAGCAGCTGAATAAAAGCTACTTAGTGGGAAACAGACACAATAGATTAGGGTTAGGCAGGATCAGTTCGATCAGGTGTGCCTTCTCCCAGTCAGGACTTGGTTCAGCAGCCCCTCACCCTTCTTCTCTGGGGAGAGGCGTTTGGGGTTAAACAACACAAAAAAACAAACCTGGCTGACCTACCAGCTGCAGAGTTACGAAGATCGCAGATTCGCTAGCAGTCAACTGGCCAGGATGCCAGCCCTTCCCAAGTCACCAGAGCCTTCTAGAACCGCCCTCCGTTTCCCTTCCAGCCACAGATCTTTGTGCCCTGCCTCCCCTCCACCTTTTCATCCAGATTCATCAGCAAAGTTCTTGAGGCTCTGATGCTACACTTACATCTTTCAAGCGCACAAAGCCCACTTCAGAGGGAGCTGCTTTCCCGATAAGCCACCCTCGCCTTTGTTCCAGACTGGATCCCACATTAGTAACAGCTCTGCTGCCATCACGTTCCTAATGCAACCTGGCAATGCTGGCGAGCAAAGCATACAATCTGAGAAGCTCCGCTCGCTGCAGGAAGAAATGGGAAGGAAGCGTCATTCTGCACTTCCCCAGATCGCCAACGCCTTCCCTCCCAGGTCAGGCCTTAAAGCTGGGAACCCAGCGGGCCAGCACCAATGGCCCCTTTCGGCAGTTTTTGCAATGCATTTCTGGTTTACAGTTCAGGACATGGTTTTCTTTGAAAGCAAAAATATCCCACCTAACTCTACAAAATTTGTCCGCCCCGAGTAAAGAGGCAGGTGTCATTTCCCAAATCTGATATTTTAATCACAGAGAATAATTATTGTTCCGAGTGCAGATAATGCTGGAAAGCTTCTGGGGTGTGAAAGGAGCTTAAACAGCTAAATTACACCTCGGGTGCATTAAATTCAAGGTTGCTTCTTTCTGTTTTGAGGAAACCAAATTCAGGCTGGATTTTCCCCATGGTTCAACTGAAGCCTGCCATTGTCAGTGAACAGAAAGAGGGGGGGGGGCATTTTTAATCCATATCCAGAAGAGCAGCTATGTCAACTCTGAGAAAAAACAAAGGGCCTTGTGTGTGTGTGTGTTTTCCCCATGCTCAGCTATGAAGCCGAATGTATACATATTAATTCATTTACAAAGAGGAATATCTTTCCTGCTGGCTAAGGTTTGAAGCCAGGAGTTGTTTTTTGGCCTGGGTAGGCCAAGAACCCCAGGACAAACTCTTAAGAGAACCCAAAGAGAAGCTTGCCTATTTCTTGACTGTAAAACGAAGATGGTGGGGGAAGGTGCCCCAATTCTTCTTTGCTCTATCATCCTCTTGAGGGGCAATCTCGGCTTACTGTAATCTGTGAAAAAGCTTCAAGGATTATGCAAAAGGAGGATGCAGTAGAGCAAGCAGAGATTACAGCCCAAAGTCTCCCAAACAGAATTATTTAGGAAATAGCACCTGTCGCCCTGACCTGATCACCTCCTGGAAGTCCTTAAATCCCCAGGGCTCCTTGCAACCTTTTCGCCAACATCCACTATGCCACCTTTGGCACCAATCCAGAAAGGCACCTTTCTGCAGAAAGCCAGCCTGGGCTTCTACCCTTCTACCCCCATTGAGCCGAGATACTGGTTGTTCTCAGCAAGCTCGCATGCCATTAAAGATCACAATTCCAAGGACTCAGCAATGTTAAATCACGGCGGAAGGCATTTCTTTATAATGTTTTCTTTGGACGTCCTTCTACCAATCTATGCAAAACCTGACATTTTGAAAGCCATCCAAGTGTCCCTGGTCTGGACAACAATGGCTGATTTAACAATGGCTCACGTACGTTCAATGCGAGGACTCTCAGCCTTGCCACTGCCCTAGAAGGCCCAGAGACCTGCTCAAGAGCCATTCGCCTGGCTTGGGCCTGGCATGCCTCCCACCTCCCGAGTTTTATATCCATAATAAACCAGGCAGTTCCATTACTCAGCTCCAGCTCATCCCTTCATCCCAGCCAGTCTGCAACTGCCGGCAGGACCTCTGCGTTGCTCTCTGGGCCCTGAGGGGGGAAACTGCCTGCAACATTCAATTTCACCTCTCTGTAATTATCAGCCTTCCAAAGTCCTTTCAAAAGGAGCCTTCAGGAAGCCACAGTCTATTCCTGTAGAACAAATGAACCCATGGGAAAGGAACCTCTCCCTGCAACAATAAATCTGCAGGCAGAATAAGTGGCAGCTCTTGGCTTTTGCATTCTGCTGGATAACAGTCTTTAAGGTTTCGTTTTCCAGGGGAGGAAAAGAAGGGCATTCCAGCAGTGCCTGGGATGACAGATGCCCCAGGCCAGCCCTTCTCAGCCTTTATTCCTAGGAGATGTATATTCCACCTTTCGGTCTGACAGAAGTCTCAAAGGGAGCCAAATAACACAACAGAGCAAACTTTTAAAAGAGATGCCCCAGTAATAAAGTCATGATGAATTCAGACAACCATGCCAAGGCTGTCACGCTTGCTGCCCATTTTTTTCTGGAAGGAGGTTAAGATTAGAAATGAAACAGACTGGAGAACCTAGGAAGTAACTTCAGAGCTTGGAAACAGAACGGAAATTAATCTATGTGTCATCCAAGCTTCTCTGCTCATTATTAATGATGTCTTAGATTTACAGATAGAAGAATTTTGAAAATGGATTTTTGCTTCAAGCTAAGCAAGGCCTAATAATAAGGCCAAATCTGGTTCATGGGGCTTCGTGGATAGTTAAGGGGGGTCCGACTTGATTTAGTTCTCAAGACCAGACAGAGGTTACAATCGCTGAGCCTGAAGAGGTCTATGCTCTTAACCAGTAAGCAAATTTACCAGTCATCATGCAAACCATAATCTAATTCAGTGTCTCTCAACCTTGCCCTTCCAAGCTATCTGGACTTCAACTCCCAGAATTCCCCAGCCAACCATCAATTCTGGGACTTGAAGTCCAAATAGTTTGAAGTTGCCATGGTTGAGAAATCTAATTTTCCATCATCTTTTCATAGCAGAATTTTTCTGGTGTTAACGCAGAGAGCCCATTAGGACTCAGCAGAAACCACCAGAGCACCAAGCTCTCCTTTGCATCGTCATCTTTTGGGGGACAGAAAAATGTAATTTACATTTCTGAAGGAGGGCCCCTTCCAACTTCTATCCGACTACTGAGGCTCGCATAGCACAACCAAGTGGCTTTGGCTACTAAAAGCCAGCATCCCAACCTCCCCTCACTTTCCCAATGTTTTCTCCGTAGCCAATCTACACCCTGCCAGAATATCCGTCTATATTAAACTGGCACGGAGGGGAGGCTCCCATCTTTGGCCTAATCTGCCATGATCCACTCTTCTAATGACCCAGCCTAGCTGCTCCCCCTCCCCCAATTCCCTTTGCTTTCAGCTCTTCTGCCATGACCTGCCTCCCCTCCCCTGTATCCCAAACTGCCCCGAGCGCTTCTACCTGCTCACCTGCCAACAGCCCACCTCCCTGGGCATCATTGTCCATTTCCTGCCCAGAGCCCCATCCCAGCCCTCTCCTCACTTGCACTGGCCAGCACTCTCCTTCCCCTCACCCCTTGTACACTTTGCAAGCCACCCCATGCCCGCCCCTGCCTGCCAAACCCTCCTGGCATCCCCCCACAAGGATGCCAGCCCCAATGCAACTTTGGTTAGGGGTCACCTTAGGGGACTGCTTGGGGGGGGGTCTTGCAGACCCTGGCCCCTTCCCTCTTCTCCATCCACACAACCCGCCCTCATCGAGCCCCCTCCTGCCCAGCTGCTGCCCTGCATGGGGAGGCAGTTAGCACTCCAGAAGTCAACAAATGCTGCAACTCAAGAGCCCCTCCAGCCCCCCCCCCCCAATGTTAAAGACAGCTGGGACATGGTCTATACAGTCAGGCAGGGGATAATGGGGCCTGGACAGCAGCTCCCATGGGGCGATGGGTGTTGGCAGAGAATCAGGCCGTAAAGGGGATGATGGGCCTGGGGGGGTAGCCCTGGGGGGGGGGGCTTGGGATGATGGGATCTGCAAAGGAGGGCATGGGGGCGAGACTGGGGATGGGCAGGGTAGTCAATGGGTGGGGATGATGGGACGAGGCCAAGAGCTCAGACCAGGGAGGATCGGTCTGGGAACAGCCCTGGTGGGGGAGGGCAGAAAGGGGCACTGATGGGATCTGCAGGGCGAGACTGGGGATGGGCAGGGTGGTCACTGGGCGGGGACGATGGGACCTCGGGAGGCGGCCAAGCGCTCCGACTGGGGAGGACAGGCCCGCGGGTGCAGGTGGGGATGGCGGGCCTGGGGGCAGCAGAAAGGGGGGCAGGGGACGATGGGACCAGGGGGGTCGCCGCGCACCATGGGCCCGCTCGCCCGCTCACCGGCCTGCGTGGTGTCGCTGAGGTCGTAGGCGGCGGCGGCCGAGAACTCGCGCAGCTTCCTGCCGCTGAGGCAGAGCAGGCCGGAGCTGCCGGCCTCCTCCAGCGTCTTCTCCAGGCTGCGGCCCGGCGAGGGGGCGGAGGCGGCGGCGGAGGCGGCGGAGGCCGCGGCGGAGGCGGCCCCGCTCGAGAGGGCCCCGCCGCCCCAGGCCGGGTAGGGCAGCGTCAGGTGCGGCGGCAGCAGCAGCCCCGGGAAGGCCGGGCCGGGCTCGGCGAAGGGCGGCGGGGGCGGCGGCGGGGGGGGGCGGCGGGGGAGGAGGGGGCGCGGGGGGGAGGGGCCCGGGGGGCGGCAGCGACGAGGACGACGAGGGGCCGCCCCCGCCCCCTCCCGCGCCCCCGCTGCTCCCGCCGCCTCCCTCGCTGCTGGCCGCAGGACCGCCGCCTTGACCGGCCGCCATCGCCGCCGCCGCCGCCCCGCCACAATACTCGCGGCGGCCGCCTCTGCGCAGGCGCGGCGGCGGCGGGGCGCGGCCCGTGCGCAGGCGCGCGTCCGGGAGGCGGGGCCGGGGGCCGAGGGGGCGGGGCCGGCTTGCCGGGGCGGTGCTTCGGTCCTCGCGATCTGCGCTGGCGCTTCGTTCTTGGATGCCTCGGATTGATTGCCTTTGTGTGCCGCCCGGCTCGGCTTCCTCGCCGTCCTTTCTTCCGATGCACGGAAAGGCGTTTTATCTGTCTGTCTGTCAAGCAAGTATTAGATAACAGGAATAAGCCTGGATATGAATACATGAAATGGATACGAAAAAGAAAGGAAGAATAGGACAGGGACGGTCCTATTGATGCGCTTATGCCCGCATTTCCTTGGAAGGAGGAATGGTGGAAGGGAGCGCTGTAGGAGAACGCCCGCCTCCCCCTCCTTCCAGGCTGTCCAAATGAGGCGGGAGGGGGGCTGGGGTAATTAAAAGTCCCATGAAATGTCCCAAAGGTGCTTTTTATATTTCCCCCCAAGAGGCAAGTTGGGCTTTCTGGTTTTTTCCTTGAAGACCTTTCGCTCATGAGAAGCGAAAGGTCTTCAAAGAAAAACCAGAAAGTCCAGTTTGGCTCTTGGGAAAAAAAAAAGAAAAAGAAACACCCCTGGGACAAACCTGACCTGGAGGACGGAGAATCTCCATAGACATCTGGGGCAACGAAGATGCTGACTGTTGCTGAACAATAACGGCAACCAAGAGTAATTAAAATTGCACGGATGGGCTGATCTTGGGGTCCTGCCCCAGATCACTTTTGAAAAAGGCCCCGAGTCTTCCTGGTGTTTCCACTGAAGTAGACCCACCAATCCTCTACTTCTGACCTGGAAAGAAGACATTCCCTCCCCTCTTCCTCCTGGCAGCCCCTATTACTTCAGGAAGGCCAAAGGGGGAGGAGTCAACATCCCCCCAAAAAAGTTTTAAAGCTCAATCGGTTGTTCCTCGCCCCCCTTCCCTGGGTCAGGGGAGGCATCCCAAGCCAAGTCTCAAACCTGGGAACTTTGCAACAGGTGGAATTTTCTTTCTGCGTCTTTTAAAAGGGCCCGCTTAATTTCTGGCAGGGGAATCCTGGGCCTCGTAAATCCACATATCTGAAAAGTTGCCAAGGATACACTGAGATTGTGCCAGTGTTGCACCACCAGAAGTGTTCCAGAAACAATCCTGATACAAGACAGCCACTGCGTTTGTTTAACATGGGGACAACATTTACAATACATAGATATCAATAAGTACATTTTAATCCATGTATGCTTCACGGGAGGGTTCAAGCTACTCCAGGGGCTTTAGACATCAGAGGAGAATGTCCTGTCCTCTGGGCAAAGCTGAGAAGGTTTAAAAGTCCGTTTGTGACCACTGTTCTCCAGTTGCTTGTGTGCCCAAGTTTGAGAGGCCCTGCTTTAGTGTCATGTGTGAACCTGGAATGCCCGTAAAGATGAGCAATGTTGCCCCGAAGGCCTGCAGGAAACACAACCAGATGACTAATTCAATTTTATTGTTAAAGCTACTTTAACAGAACATTGCAAGTACTGAAAGTACAATTCTTACACACACACACACAAACTCACTTTTGCTATACAGTCCAAGAAAATAGGGGTGAGGGTTCAAGTGGTTTTCTAGATTTTTGCAGGAAAGATGGGAAGTTGGATATTTAGGGCACTTCATATGATGCATCCAGAACAACTGAAGACAAAAGCCAACATTTGTAAGGAGATAAAATGTTATCCGGTATGATACACAGGTAAAGGTTCCCCTCCTTGCACATCCATGCTAGTCGTTCCTGGCTCTAGGGGGCGCTGCTCATCTCCATTGCAAAGCCAAAGAAGAGCCAGCACCCTCCGAAGACATCTGCGCGGTCATGTGGCCAGCAGGACTAAAACACCTTTGAAGGCGCACGGAACGCTGTTCCCTTCCCACCAAAGGGGTCCTAGTTTTTCTACTTGCAGTTTTACATGCTTTCAAACTGCTAGGTTGGCAGAAGCTGGGGCAAGGAACGGGAGCTCCCTCCATTACGCAGTGCTAGGGATTCGAACTGCTGATTCTGGTCGACATGCTCAGCGTCTTAACCGCTGAGCCACCACGTCCCTATCATATGCACTAGTAACTCTTTAAACTTCACTGGGTCAACTCTGGGACCTTCAAGCTGCTTTCCTTGGCTTCCTCCAGGTTGAACTGAGACCAATATCTGGTGGCTGTAATAATAGCTGAGAAATTCTGTGCGGTGGGCAGCCCTTTGGAAGACCCTGGTCTCCAGCTCCCCTCCTTGCCAATCCCTGTACCTTTAGGAGCAAGTGGCTGAGGCAGGTGAGCTGTCCATCTGACTTCCCTCCAGGCTGAGGCCCTCCACCTGCCCCTTTGCTGCTGTTAAAGGACCGGAAAGGGGGCCTGTTCCAAAGGCAGAACTCTAAACGGGCTTTGGGAAAAACCGGAGAGATTCAGTTGCAGAAACCCAGAGAGGAGGAGGAGGAGGAGGAGGAGGAGGAGGAGGAGGAGGAGGAAGAGGCGCAAATGGAACGTTTTCCCCTGCAAAAGAAGAAGTGGGGCTCCTGAAGACTCCACTCCCTCCAGAGGGCTGCAGGGCGATTCTTCTCCCAGCAGGATCAGCCCTGTAGGGATCCAGGAGGGGCTTAACCGAATCATTAGGAGCTCATTGGCAGGCAGGAAATCACTAGAGGCTCTTATTTAGGGGGGGAAGCTGTAAGGAGGCAGCCTGAGCAGCCATTGGTGAGAAACAGGGTTGGGGGCATTTTTGGCGAAGGCACAATGGATACGGAGAGGATCTCGGAATACCTTCCGGATGCAGCTACCTGCACTCTATGCAGGCGTGTGTTCCATGACCCGGTTACTTTAAACTGTGGCCATAACTACTGCCACGCTTGCATCCAGAAGCACTGGGGAGATGCGCAGAGCAATGTGGCTTGCCCCCAGTGCCACCAGAGGTTCGATCATGTGGCCCTGACACCCAACAGGCAACTGGGCAATGTTGCCTGGCTCATCAGAAATCTGCAAGACAAGGGGGTGTTGAAGAAAACCAACCGGGGGCTTTGCGAGGCCCACAAGCAGCTGCTGACCGTCTTCTGCCAGAACGACCAGGCGCTCCTCTGTGCTGAGTGCCAGAAGTCCCAGGATCACACCGACCACACCCTGGCTTCTCTGGAAGGGGCAGCCCAGGCAGCCAAGGTAGGGAGGGTCTCCTCTGGCTGCAGGGGAAGCGAACAAGCCTCCTTTTGAAGGAAGTTGCTTCCCACATGCAGTGAGCTTGGTGGTTGGGGAGGCTGACCTGGCCTTGTGTGTGGCTCCTGTGACTCCAGCAGAAAAGGGTTGTGAGCTGTTGGGTTAAGATAACTCTGCTTAACTCTGGTGAGTTTAATAAGCCATGTGGGTTGAGTTCATGGACCTCCGATAGGGCAACAAACAAACCATGTTATACAAGGGACAAGGGTCTACAACCGTGGCCACTTTAAGCCTGGAGGACTTGCCAATTCTGGGAGTTGAAGTCCTCCAGGCTTAAAGTGGCCAAGGTTGGAGACCCCTGCCTTGGGATGTTCTGTGGTCCTGTACCAGCTACACTGAAGTAGTTCAAATGTTTGCTTACAAGGCAGCAGCCATTGAGCCCAGCAACTTCACAGGCTGAAGGGATATACTACAACTTTGCCCCGTGTAGAAGTTACTTGCACTCACATGCAGGCCTTAACTGAGGAGGCAGTTTGTCTCCAGACAGATGTTCAGGGTGCAGCCAACTCAAGGAGGGCCATCCAATAGCCCTCAGGGCTGGGAGGGGCCTTGCTCTGCGTCCCTCCGAGATCAAAGGCAGCTCCAGTTTCAGTAACTGCCTCTTTCTTGCAGACCAAAGTCCAGGTGTTTCTGGACCTTCTGAAGATTCAGAAGGCCCACATCCGAGACAGCTTTTCAGACGCGCGAACCGAGAAAGAAAACTTGGAGGTAGAGCTTCTCTCTGGGGAGGAGCCAGGGCTGGTCTTGCGGGGGGGGGGGGTGTCTCCTTCCTTCCTTAAGATGGTTTGGGCTTGTTTTTTTTTAAAAGAAAATGATGGACCGTGAGAATCAGAAGTTTCGCTCGGGATATAAGGAGATGTATGAGCTGGTGAAGGCGGTTCAGCTGGACCAAAAGATGGCAGCCAAAGGGATCTACGGGGAGATCGAGGAAGAGCTGAGCAGGCTGTCTAGGAACCACAGCACAGTCCGGGCCTTCGCCAAGGGGCTGGAGTGGAAGTTCGAAGAACCCGCTCATGAATTCCTGATGGTAGGCTGGTCGGCAGCCTCCAGGCAGCGGGAGGGGTCCCAATGGGGGAAGTGGGATGCAAGGCAGGTCATGCAACGGACGCAGCCTCCTTGCAAGACTAGGGTTTGAAAGCGGTGGAGGTTTCTTTACGAAGCAAAAGCTTTTGGATTTGGTAATGGCTTTCCATGGAGGGTGGGATGGGTGGGGGTGTTCCCCATTCAAGGGGGCTATTTCTGCCTCTCTGCTCGCTGCCTTCGGCTCACATAAACCAGGAAGGAAGATGCTCAACTTCATGCCGGAGAAAGAGAGCCACCTTTCTGGGGTAAGCAACCCCCTGCCTGGGTGGGGGCAGAGCCAGGCCAGGCCTCCAGCTTCAGTTGGATTCATTTTGCCTCCCTATTCCCTTCCAAGCCCAATGGATTGGAACCCTTGGATGCAGGAGTAAGACTGAGCAGCCATGCTGGTGGGGAATTCTGGGAGCTGAAGTCCACAGGTCTTAAAGCGACCAAGGTTGGATGAAAGCCCTGCCTGAATGCTTGCTTGTGATCCAAAGAGGATGATCCTCATTTGCTGTTGCCATTAAGCCTGTTTTACAGCCAATGACTTTCCTCTCTTTCCTTCCAGGATATCAAAGAGGTGATGGCCAGGTACGTAAAGCTTTCCTCCCTCTCCCAGCTTTCTTCATCGCCATATTAGGCTGCTGTGCTATGCACCGACTCCTTGGGCTGGACCAAAAGGCATTCAAAGGATGTGGGCTGCATCCAGTAATGGTTAAGGATGGCTAATCCCCTATTGCAGTTTAGGCCCTGTATTTCCTGCTGGAGCTCAGGAGCACTGCTTTTTAAAATGCTTTGTATGTGAAACCAGTAGCAAATTAGTCCTTGTGATGGACATGAACTGCAGGCTGCAGTTGTTTTGGAGGCATGATGTTGGCCTGTTGGCCTAATCAGGTTTAAGTTACGTGGCTTTATTGTAACTTAGTCTTGTTGCCTAAGGTTTAATGTCTGCTTCATAGTCTGAACTCAGCTACAGAGGGGTTGTAAATGATAATTAATCCATACCTTTCCCTAACCCCAAGGCAAACAAAATAATACAATTTAATGCAATGTATGAGAATCTACCAACTCGATTTTTCCAGTTCTCCTCTTGAAGCTGGGCTCCTTCCCAAATCTGACTATTCTTGAGGCACATTATTTATTTCTCCCTTTGCTCTACATCAAAAAGATTCGTGATTTGTCCCCTTGAGCACCCGTGGGCAGGAAAACTCTGCAATCTGCCTGCTGCTGTTCCCAGAATGCTGAAGGTTTCCTGCCCACTTGGGCAAAGGGATAATGCTTTCCCTGCGGGGTGTCCGTAGGTGCAAAGAACTTCTGGCTCAGCCTCCCGAAGGAAGCTTCCCTCCCTTCAAAGAGAAAATGTGGGATCTCTCCCTTAGAAGCCTTTTTGTGGAGGATACCTTGAAGAGGTGCAAAGGTAAGGATTTGCTCTGGAGCAGTTTTAGAAGTCCTGCTAAGCAAATACCACGGAGTAGAGTGCAAAACTGAGGGAATTTGAGTGGAGGTGTGAATAGGATGGCTTTATTTCAGAGTTTATTTCAGGGGAGCCTCTGACTGATATTGGGCGGCTTTGCTGCACCCCCCAGCATTTCCGGGGCCAGGGCTGTGAAAGCTGCCCTCAGGCTGCCCTCAGAGGAGCAAATGTGTTTGTAACGCCTGGTTGAGAGGCAGCCCCTCCCAGGGTTTTGCTAAATTGTCATCTGTTGAGTGAGCCATGATTGCTTGGACTGTGGTAAAACAGGCTAAGATGAAGAAGACATTTGTGGTGTTTCAGGTACGTGAAGAAGAGTCCAAAGGCTGATTCCGTGGGGTTGAACCGCTGACGACCCTTGGCCAGGCCAGACGGAGGGTGGGGGGCCTTTGAGCTGGGCAAGGAAACAAAAGGGGGGATTTCTGGGTAGGAACCCCCCCACCCCAAGATGATTAGCCAATAGTAGGCCTGAGGGCAAAAAGAATGTTTTTCCCCCTCTCTCCATACCAATGAGAGGAAATGACGTCTCCGTATTTCTCACCATTTTTTCAAAAACACCCCCTTTCTTTCTCTTGCCTGTCTCCCCAGATGCCCTCCCATTGGTGTATGTGTGGGAAAGAGGTGAGTCCTTGGAAGGGGGAGGGGGTGGGGAAAGTGGACTGACCATGATTGATTGCCTAAATGGGGGGTGGGGGACGGACTCCAACTTGTCCACTTTAAGATCTTGTGGACTTAAGCAGCTCCCAGGTGTAGAGGGGAGCTGCCCCCCTTCCCTCCAAGAATTCCTAGCCTAGTCAGTGGATACCTGGACTACAACTCCCAGCAACCGGAGCAAGGCTGGAGAGATTCGGATTTAGCTCCCTTGGGGGGGGGGGGTTGGGCTCAAATTTCTGACACAGCTGTCCCTCTTCCTTTTGAAGCCAACGTGACCATGGACCGGCTGACCGCCCATCCACACCTGCTGCTGTCCGCCTCCAAGAAGACCGTGATTCATGATGCCACCCCCAGTGGGCTGCTCCCCGGCCGGCAGGCCTTCGACACCACGCCCTGCATCCTGGCGGAGAAGGGGTTCACGGGGGGGCGGCACTGCTGGCAGGTGGAGGTGTCCTCGAGGGGCCACGGCTGGGCCTTCGGGGTGATGAAGGACTCGGTGTCCCGGAAGGGGCCGGTGGGTGTCTCCACAGACGAAGGCATCTGGGCGCTGCTGCCCGAGCACCTGCCTCCCGCCGGGCCGGAGCTCCGCTTCTGCAGCTTCCGCCTCTACCTGGACTACGAGGGTGGCAGCGTCCGCTTCTTCGACGGGGCAACGCGGGAGCCGGTGGCGCTGCTCTCCTACGCCGTCTTCCTGGGCGAGAAGATCTTCCCCTTCTTCAGGCTGGAGGAGCCCAACTCCCAGATGTGCATCGTGCCCTGAGCGCCGCCTCGCTGCTGGGGACGGGAGGGGGCGGCAGCCGGAGGGGCGAGGGCGTTTCGGGTCTCTAATACCAGGGTGGGGGGAGATTTGCGGAGAGAAGAGGGTCTCCCTCTGGCTGCTGGAAGGGGGAGCGTGGGCACCATTCGGAAGATGCGACGATTACAGATGAATAAAGATTCCGTTTTTAATCTCGGAGGTTGGCGGTGTTTTCCTTCCACCCGGGAGCGGGGCGGTGGAGGGAAGAACAGGTGGGACCCTCGGCCGGCCGGAGTTCCGGGCGGGGGGGGGGGGGCGGGGGGCGGCTGCTGGTCGTCCAATGGGGGAGCCGCAGCAGCGCCTGCCTCCTCCCTCCCTCCGACAGGTGGAGGGGGCGCGACCCCCGCCAGCCACCTCTTGGCTTCGGTCCTGGCCGGGCATCCTGGGCTCCGCTCCTGGGGAGGACTGGCAGGAAGCCCTCAGGGCACGCGAGGGGGGCGAGCCTCAAGGGGAAATTGGGGGGCTTTGGAAGGGCGCCTCAGGGAAAGACCCCACTCCGTCCGCGGCTGCTCGCCGGGCTGGGCGAGGCGGGCGACCCCCGGGGGCGGGGCGCGCGGGGCGGGGGCTGGGATGTCCCGAGGCGGTTAAACCTGCCCTCTTCCCCGTCGGTCGCGAGCCATGGAGGTGCTGGGCGCCGGGCAGCAGGAGCCGGGCGCGGCCGCAGCCGCCGCCGCCGCCCCCAGCGAAGAGATCGACCTGTCCCTGGGTGAGAGTTCGGCTCCCTCCCGGGGAAGGGTCGGGGGCTGCGCCTTGTGAGGCCAGGGCTGTCCTCGCTTGGGGACAGGAGGGTGGGGGGAGCCTCAGCTCAAACGCCCCCCTTCAGCCGCCCGGTGGGCAAAGGGGTCGGGGGGCGTCCGAGAGTCAAGGAAAGTGGCTTCTCGCGGTGCTCCGGATCCCCCGAACTTCCTCCCTGTTCCATGCTGTGAAACGCGGCCGAAGCCCACCCCCATCTCGGAAACAGAGACTTCGGTCCCCCCGTCCCCACCGGTCGGCTGTTCTCCTTCACTTTTCTGCCTCTTCCAGACCCCTCCAGGCCTCTCCCGGCGCTTCGGTCTCTCCCCCCCTCCAGCTCCTCAAGGGGGCATCTGGGACCCCTGCTGCGCCTCCCCCTCCCCCTCCCAAGCGCCCAGGGCCAGAAATAGAGCCGGCGCCCTGCCAGCGCCTCTCTGGAAAGGGACCAAGCCTTTTCCTGGCACCGGGCACATCCAAGCCCGCCTGAAGTCAGCCGGCTGGAAATACCTCCCGGTTGCCGGAACTGTTTTGCAAGCGCTTCCCTCTCCTTACCGGAGCTGCGCTGGAAAGAGTTAAGCTTCCTTGTGCAAGTTCGCAGGTCTCCAAACTTGGCAACTTGAAGACTGGTGGACTTCAACTTCCAGAATTCTAGGAGTTGAAGTCCACCACTCTTAAAAGTTGCCAAGTTTGGAGACCTCTGTGCTAGTTAGGAGTTTCATAGGCAAGGAAACTGCTCCCCCCACCCCCCAAAAAACCATTTTGGGCACAATGTCCCCTCTTGCTTCTGGCCAGTGTCCTGTCGACCAAAATGTGAGGATGTTGGTCCTTCACCAAAGAACAAAATTTGCCAGTATGGTAATGGGCCCCTTGCAACCTGCTGGGCCTTTACCTGTTGAAAGCTCCTTGTGAGTGCCAGGGAAAGTGTGGGGCAGTTGTGTCTCTGCCCTCTTTAGATGACATCATCAAGCGTAACCGGAAACCCTGGCAGCACCAGCGGAAGACCCAGAACCAGGCCTCTGGCAACAGGAGGGGGCCACCAAGCCTGCCAGGTGGGTGGAAGGCACTGGGGAAGGAGAGGGCCAGCCAAGGGGACGTGTGCCCTTCGGTCTTAGGTGCCAAAGGAGCTGGCACAGAAAACCGACTTCAAGACTGCTGGGGCAGAGGGGTGTTGGAGAACAGCGCCAGGAGGGTGTGGCTGTACCCAGACCGCATTAGGGGGCTCTCCTTGGGGCAAGTGGGTTCATTGAGTTTTGGGTGGGCTTGGCAGGTATGAAAGGCCTCAGATTGGGGAAAACCTCGTTTAAGAAACTGGCCTGTGGACGGCAGCAGGAAGCAACGTGGTTGCATTACAAAGAAGGCAAAAGTCAGAGGTGGGATTCAGCCGGTTTGGTAGCGAAAATGTTGAGTCATTGGGAGAACCGGCCAATCCCGCCTCTGACTGGCCCCGCCCGCCCCATCTCTTCTCTGCCTCCCATCAAGTCCCACCTGATTGTCTGGGTCTCCTTTGGTTGCCCTGCCCAGGAGAACGGAGCTGGAAAGCAGGTTAGTGGGATGGAGAGGGAAGGGGGAGTTTGCGGATCCTTCCCCTGCCACACCCACCAAGCCACGCCCACAGAAGCGGTAGTAAAAAAATGTGAATTCCACCATTGGTCTGGAGCAATTCCTCCCAAGGGTGTGCAGGGTGTGTGTGTGAGTGTTGTGTGTGTATGAATTCCACTAGGGGAGGAGGTAGAATACATTCTACCCAGGAACTCAAATCAAAGTTGGTGTGTGTGTGTGTGTTTCCTTAGGATCTAGCAGATTTCCCCAAGGATTTAGGAAGCCACCCTGGGCCAGGAAGCCTTTCGGGAGCAGGATGAGCACCCCAGGCCCAAGACCAGCAGGGCAGATGAAGGGCAGGAGCCCCCTCAACCGGCCAGCCTTGGCCCAGCAGGTAGGAGCCGCAGATCCCCCCTCCTCTTCCCCCGCCCTCCAAGAGGCTCTGAATCAAAGGCCAGCCCTGCGGAGGCCCGGAGCTGCCAAGGTAGTGAGTTGCTGGGTATCGTTTCCAGGACAAGCCAGGGAAAGCCCCACCGGGCAGGAATGGCAACAGGGCCCCTGCAGATTCTCAGCCCGAAGCCCCCCCAAGAGCCAAAGCCTTCAAAACAGCACGGACACCTCTGCCATTTCGGAGGTTGGTGGGTTTAAACGTGGCCATCTCTTGAGTTTTCAACAAGGGGCAGGTGTTGGGGAGAGGGCAGGTGGGAGGCCCCAGGATGACATCAACGTACCCCCAAACAAGGAGACCTCAAATTACAAACGTTGCCCACACCTCAGTTCAGATTTGCAGGGGTTTCCAACCTTGGCCGCTTTGTGTGGACTTCAACTCCCAGAATTCCTTAGCCAACCTTGGCCACTTTAAGACTTGGGGACTTCAACTCCCAGCTTTGCTGGCTGAGGGATTCTGGGAGTTGAAGTCCCCAAGTCTTAAAGTGGCCAAGATTGGAGAGCCCAGGATTGCAGAGTTGGCAACAACATCGATGGTTGGGTTTAACTGGGGACCCTTTTCTTTCTGCCAACCGCAGACCGTTCCGGTCATTCAATCAAGGACGTGCTTATTTCCTCCAGAGCCAGGTCAAATTCAACTTCAACCAACGGGTCAGTTTTTCTTTCTTCCTGCAATCACTCTGAAAATCCACTCTCTGCTATCTACCCATTTTAAAGATGAGGAGTTGAGGCCTAACCAGCTGCCTGTGGTTACCAAGGGGGTTTTCCACTCCCAGCAACCCCTTGTATGCTGGAAGCATTCAGAAACATGTGAATGAGGTCCAAGTTCTATCATTGTTTTAGAACAAATCATTGTTTCTCCCACAATCGCTGCTTTTGAACATGGGGCTTGCATCCATCCATGCATTTCTCCATCCATTTGTCTAAGTCTCATTCCAAGCTGGTAGCGCACCTGTTTTAGCCAGTTAACAAACTGTCTCCTGTAAGCATTTTGCTTTCGGTTTTTTTATGCCTGTCCTTCCTGTCCCTCCAGCAGCAGATCAGGCCCAGGATGGAGCAGAACCTCTCAAGAGTGAGAAGGTAAATAAATAGCAAAGAAGAGTCCCTGTTGAGCTTTTTCATTGTCTCCACGGATTGATGGTGGCTTCGTTCTTTTGGCAGGGGGAGAATGCAGCCCAGTTCTGGAGCAGTCTTGACCGTCTCGGTGTCCAACCCCCAGGGGTATGTTTCCTCCTTAAAACATGGATTTCGGGACCCTGGGACTGTGAATCTTGGACTCGTGGTCCTTTGATGGCTGCTTTGTCTCTGAGGTGTGCAGAAGGATGTCTCTGGAGACGCTCAACCCTTCAGGTCACAGTTGTCCCAAGGGTGTCTTTCTCAAGAGGCAACTGGACTTTGTTTTCCCTTGAAGACGTTTCTCTTCTCACCTAGGAAGCTTCTTCCATTCTGACTGCATGGTGTGGAACAAATCCTTCCTTTCTCCACCATTCAGTCAGAACTGAAGAAGCTTCTCGGATGAGAAGTCAAACGTCTTCAGGGAAAAGCAAAGTCCACTTGCCTCTGGAAAAAGCACCTTCGGGATGATCCGCAGGAGGAATTTTCACCTGCACGCAAGGGAGGCACAAAAGGTGTTTTGTAACACACGCAGACCAGGGGTTTGGATCTCTGAAAATGCTCATCACCTTTGACGCCACCAGGCAACCCCTCGGTGTCTCAGCAGGTGAAAAAGAACCACGTGGCTTGGATTTTAGGTGGCATACAAGTCCAATGAATAAATAGATTTTGAAAGACCAGCTCAATCCCCGAGTCGAAGGGCCTCTTTGTTCCACATCTCTGTAGCCCGGCGTTTCTCCACTTTGACAACTTGGAGGAGTGTGGACTTCAACCCCCAGAACTGTGTGGCTCTTTTGCAGGCCAGGACTGAAGCGCCCCTTCCTGAGAAGGCAGACTAGCCAGACCCCGCAGCTCCGCTGGCAGCCAAGAGGAGTGATGCTACGATTCAACTTCCGGGCTATGGCTAACCAGGTAGAGAGGCCTCCCAGGCCAGAAGTGGCCCCTGGGGAGCCCTCAAGGCCTCCAGGGTACTGTGCCCTGGAAGGGAAGGGAGGGAAGGTGAGATTAAGATCCAGATCAGGGATTGGGGGGCTGAAGTGATGGGGGTCATTGGACCGGCAGTCCTGTCTCCTGAGGCTCAATGGAGACGGAGGATGTGACCTTCCGCAGCAAAAGGAAGTGGCAGTGTAGATTTCCCAGCCAGACCACAGGGATCTTTGGTGATCTTCTCCTCCTGGAAAGGCCTAAGTGTTCCCCTACTATCCCGTCAGGAACTGGATGGTCCAGTGTTGAGAATTTAAACCAGGGTTCTCCACCTGGAGCCTCCCCAGCAAAGGATTCTAGGAGTTGGAGGGCCAGGAGGGGGAAGGTTGGATGAAGCTAATTCCCAGTCAGGGAGGGATCCTAATTCTGGCTCCTATCCGGGGAGTTTCCTCTTAGCTTCTCTTGTACAAACACAACTTGGCACCTGTTGTGTCTCCCTTCCTTAGACCAGCATGACTCTGAATGAGCGATTCTCTGGGCTGAGGCACCAACGTCATTTTTCAGCAGAACGCAACACCAGCCGGATGGTCACTCTGCCATGAGGCCAAAGCTGGAAAGAGGTCAGCCCTCCAAGGCCACCAATTGTCTGGGCCTGCCTGAGGAGGTCCCTCACCAACTGCAGCTTGGGAGGTGTCTTCTCAACGGAGATGGTGACCTCCAAAGGCCCTTCTTTCACCTGCGCAGGGTCTCCAGTGGCCAAGCCTAAAAGCACCTGCCGAGGAAGATCTCCAGCTCTTGGTCCTCCCCGGGAGAAGGCTTGGTCCTCAGCACCTGGTACCTGTGTCTCTGCCTCTTCCTGGCCTCATGTGGATGGGGAGTCCATGGTTTACCACCCAGGGTCACCCTTCCGAGTCAACTGAACCCAGAATTCCAATGGTTGCTTGTTTCTTTCTGTGTTTGGCCTGGAAAGGACCTGTTTTGAGGCATCCACTTCCACAGGACTGGGATGATGACATCACCTCTATAATGCGGTCCTTGTGCAGATGACGTAAATTGTGCCATTTATATACATCACATTGGAAGTCAGGATGTCTGACCTCAGCACCGTATCTACTGGATGCATATATTTGGAGGACTGTGTCATATTTTAGCAAACTTTATTTTTAGAAGGAATAAAGCTATTTTAGAATCTGAATATCTTGGCAGAATAATCACGGGCTTCCTTCTTAAAGCTGGTTTGTTTTGCACCACGCCTTTAGCCAGCTTACTTGTGGGCAGCGGATGATGCTGGATTGTTCTCCACCTGCAGTTTTCTTGGCTCCATTTCCCCTCCATTTCTCCCTCGGCTGAGAGTGAGGAGAAGGTTCAGTCCAAGGCCCGATGCACGGATTGGGTTTTCTCCCAGTGGGTGCAGCATGGCAACCGCTCCATCTTGGCCCTTTCCTTCCTCCCTCAGCGGGTGGGGCCCCCAAAGGGCCCTTTCAGCAGAACCACAAACTCTTTCTCCTGAGCCTGGTGCTTGGTTCTCACCTGGGTTTGAGAGCCATGGGGCTTTGGCAACTGGGGCAGCCCACCTGCCTCAGCCCCCCCCCCCCACCGGATCAGGAAGGAGGATCGGGCATTTCCTGTGAGCTGCCACCAGGGGGCAGCAGCTGCCAGCTGTCTTCCAAGCCTTTTTTTTTCTTCTGCCAGCTGTTCTGCTCCAGGTAGAAACTTTTCCACTTGCAAATTAATAATAATAATAATAATAATAATAATAATAATAATAGCAATAATAATAATAATAGAAAAAAACCCTCGCATTTCTCTCCCCCAAAATGTCTGCAGCGCCTCAGGATCCCAACCTGTGAGTTGCACATTCTGTTGTGGAGAAAAGAAAGACGAGTGGCCCTTGCTTGTGTTCTGACCGGCCTTTGCATTATTCCCTTTTGGTACGCGATTATTAAGAGTTGAACGCCGGTGAATCAGTGAAGCCTTTTTAAAGGAAGCCTCAAACTCCTTGGGGATTTTCTGATGCCTCCTGCAGGGAGGGGGGAGGGAGTCTGTGTGTGTGTGAGTGTGTGAGTGTGCCAAGCAGCCTTTGCTTGCCTGGCTGCTCCGTTAAATGGTCCAGAAGAAGGCAGAAGCATCTTCTCTGCCGGTCTTCCCTGCTCACTGGTTCTTCCCAAGCAGCCAAAGAGAGGCTTTCATCAAGATGTAGTTCGCTCGGCTGGCAGCCACCTAGCGCTGCCATCTGTCAAACACCTGGCAAGCAAACGGAAGATGCGCGTAGCTGAGGCTGGTCCCTCCCGCCTCCCTGCAAGAGAAGACGCTGCAAAGCTCCCCTGCTCTAATGGCTGCCTTTCTCACAGGAAGCTCCACCGCCTGGAAAGGACCACGAGGCCCACAGAAATGCCAGCCAGCCACCTTCTCTGCTCCCTCCCCACTTCGCCTTGCTCGCTTCCTCTCACATTTCCAGCCTGCCCCTTCTTTTCTCAAGCTCATGGAAAGGGTGGCAAGGTTAAAGCCCCCCCACCCCAAGCTTTCCATCTGCAGGGGGGGAATTGGGTGGGTGGGTGGGTGAATTGGGAGGAGGAGAACCCAGTGCCCTTCTCAGGGGAAAATGACACCCAACCTAAGGGAGTCTTCAGACATCTCACATGTTTCCAACACCCGTTTCTACCAATGACTCAATTCTGCCCTGGGGTTTTTCAAGTCAGTTCTTGCTGCTTGGAAGAACCTCAAACTGCTGTAAAGCTTCATGCCTCCACCCCACTCCCTGTTCACTCTGCTAGGAAGCTGGTTTTGCTCCTAATCCGACCTGATCCTCCATCCCCTGGGACCCTCCAATAAACCTTCTTCCCCAAGATGGGTCCATTCGTTGTGGGGAATCAGCCCAGGGACACAGCCCAGGCCACACAACTCTGGAGGACAAACTTTAGTGCCATCACAGGTGAGGAATGCAGTTTTCTCTGGGAGAGGCAAGGCTGCTGCATCCCAGCTGACTCGCTATTCAGACAGTAACAAGGAGCCAGTGAAATATCTCAGTCTCCATCTGCAAGCAGATGCTTTAGGGCAGGGCGTGGAATGGTGGCGCTGTTGGAATTCTGGGAGTTGAAGTCCACGAGTTGTTGAGGCCCCATGGTTCCCTGCCTCTGCTTTAGGGGGTCATGAGGGATTGATTAGGTGCCACCAAATGGGTGTTGATCTCTACCAACCATGTAGAGAAATTTTCTCCAGGGGGAGCTCTCCCTAGATCTTATCATCCAAGTTTTCAAACTGTAGTCCATCTCCTGGGAGCCAGACTTGCCATGAATTCATCTTATCTTCTTTTAAAGTCCTGTGAGGAAACATTGGTCCCTACAGTTCCAGATTTCACTGCCTTAGGAGAAGATTATCTTCCTTTCACCTTGTATCTCCTGCCCATTGTGGGAAGATCTCCTTTCATCCCCCTCTTGGCCAGGTTCTCGTCCGTTCTTTACTCTCAAATGTTCTACATAATGCGGTGCTTCCCAACCTCAGCCATTTTAACAGGTGTGGACTTCAATTCCCAGAATATCCCAGCCATTTCTGGGGGTTGAAGTCCACACATCCTAAACTGGCTGAAGTTGAGAAACCCTGGGAAAAGGAACCCTCTGGCTAGAGGCCTCAGCTGCCCAAGCTGAAGGCCTGCATGAAGAGATGCAGCCATCCGAATAATTATTCACAGAAACTCACTTCTCATGGTTGCAAAACAAGATTTATGTGTCTCCCTTGGTGTCTCTGGTCACTCAGACCAACTCAGGCATCACCTGTGTGCCCATGAAGGAAGTAGATTTTTGCTTCAAAGGTGTTCCAGTTGACGTTGGCTTCAACAGAAGCTGCCCAGATGTTTTTGACACCATTGATGGACACCCAACTCCCAACGGGGAGGGATTCTTTTGCAGCTCATCATGGCCTGTGGAGTCAAAAGCATTTTGGTGTCAGCCCCAAAGGTGGGCATCCACTGCTTCCCCTTGCCCCTCTTTAGGAAGCCCCCCCCATGTGTGCCCTCCTTCTCTGCCAGACACCCAGTCACCGCTACTTTTCTGCTACCAGCCTTGTCAGCGTCTCCTTGAAATTTCATGTGCACATTTGCCCCCTGACTTAACAATGAATAAATTAGAACAACTCTTTGTGAGAAAGCAGATCAATTCAACTTCAGAGACATCCGTCCTTTAACATTAATGAAGGAAACTAATTAATTAATGAAGGAAACTAAATGACAACTGAGATGTAAAGTTTTGTCTGGATGATTTGCCAATCTTTCATTTGTTACTAAGGCTTCATCTTCCTTCCTTCCCACCTCAGTGTAGGTGTGGATCTCCTTGTCTATTCTGAGCACCAGCCTGGTGTCATTTAAGAGAAGCGCTTGAGCTGCTTTCAAGCGGCCTCTTGCTATTGCTTCCAGCTGCCTGTTCCTCCCATCTTGAAAAACAAACGCCTGATGCAAGATGTGTTTTCCTTTTGAAATCAAGACTCACAATAGTTGTCCATCCACTTGCCAACAATGCTTGTCTGAAATTGGGGCAGGCTTCCTCTATTGTTGCAGATATTCATACTTCTTTTTGGTAACTTACACTTTTGGAGCGTTTGTGGGCAGGAAGTGGCCACCTTTCATCCTCTTTGCTACTCTTAATACGCTTTTCTAGAAAGAAAAAAGGCTTGCTTTGGAAGCAGAAGTGATAATTGCAGGGGAGAGCACAGCCATGCAACAGAGATACAGTATAGAGGGTTGTCCTCTGTGTGTGTGTCATACGGGTTAAGATGGCGGCCAGTGATGCTCCCAGAAAAGGGGCAGGGTTGTGACTATACAGCCACAGCTGCCATGTTGACTTTTGTTGACAAACACACACAATGCACAGAGGCATCTGCAAATACTTCCTGGCGTTGTGCTAAAGCTTGTTTTTGTCCTTATTCTGCTTAGCTTTCTTTTCCCCCTGGGAATTCTGAATCCTGTTTAGAACAAAGTTGGCTACAAGAAATGCTCAGTCCTTGGTGTCCCCTGGCATTGTGCATGCCGCTTTTTGGGAAGTCGGTGGCACTGCCTGCTTGCCCCTTTTGCCTTCAAATTCTCCCAAAGGAAAACACCTTCCCAAGCCTCTAGGCCAACCCACTACAGCCTCACCGCCCCCGTTGTGCAGGACAATGTCTGGGCCTGCCACGCACCCAGGGACCCACCTTGCTGAACAGAGCCCAAGAGATGGAATCTCTAAGGCAACCTGAAATCCCACCTTTTGCGCTTTTCTCCCCTGGTACTTTTGGAGAGCAGCTTCCCATAAAAAGAAAGTAAAACCTGGGGTGACCCACCTGATTGTTTACTTGGCATAGAGCTAAGGCGGGAGTAGAAGAATAAAATAAATTGCAGTCCTTTGTCCGCTCTGGAGCTCAGACCATTAATCTGGTTGCAAGTTGGAAATTATTTGCACTCCATTTACCTGCACGCTTCACTTATTGAATGATAAGGTTTGCTCTGGGCATCCTTCAGAATAATTTAAAAGTACAATCTTGCTGCAATCTTTCTCTTTCTTGGCTTGGCTAATTTCTTTTCGACTTGCTCTTCATTCAATTGGACCTGAAGCTCCTTCCAATCGCCGTCAATTCCTGCTGGCTTCATGGTCACCTCCGTGGAGATGCCTTCAACAAATGTGAAGATGTGGTTTGCGGTCACCTTCTTTCCAGGAGAGTTTAAATGTCTCAGTCTGCTTTAGAAGGAGGGATGTCCCAACTGGATGCTGAAGCAACCTGATTGTGCAGCTTCTACACCCAGGGAAGATCAGCCCAGCGGGATGACATGCAGATGTTGCAACACCTGGACCTGGGGGGAATTCGTGTGGGCGTCGATCACACTGCCTTCATGCGCCCTCAATGTGATCTGAACAAAGTTGTGCAACGGCAACAACAACTCTGTCACACCACGCTGGAAGAGCTGCAATCGGTGGGGTTTCAGATTCCTGGCCTGCTCAAAATCACCAGCTGGGAAAAAAGCCACCACCAATTGCCTCCCAGTATGGGTTTCAGGGCGGTGCTTGAATGCTCCGGTCCAATCCAATCTTTACTCCTATTTTTTTGCTAAAGAATTCCAGATGCACCACTAGATGGCAGCCATGGGCACTTCTGTCCCTCTAGGCTGCCCTCTGCAGCTGCGAACAGGAACTGTTCTTAAGAGCAGGCGTGCAAGGAATGGAACTCAGGGCTTGTGAAAAAGGTGTGCTTCTCATGTGACGCATTCTCAGGTATTTTGGCTGCTTTTTCTAGTTAGCATATTGATCCTTCAGCCAGCAAACTGCTCTAAAGTTTACACTTCTGGCCTGAAAAACTCTCAAAAGTTAAAATCTCACACCATTTCCCCCCCCCCCCCCCCCCGGCAGAAGTTGACTGGAAGAGTCTTCCCTCTTGACTCTTGGGATCTCGCTCCTAGCAGCCAACTGGAGGATGCTTTCAGACCCCCATGGACCCCTCCCCGTGGTTTATTTATGCCCTCGGCTTTTAGTCCATTAGGTCTCCATTAAATCCTCTCAGACCAGAGAGGCTGAAAGCTGGATCGGCTCAGAGATTCGACAGTGAGGCTATGCAGCCAGCAAGCGCCGGCAGATAAAAAGAGAGAAGGGGAAGGTTGCAGGGGGGCAGCAGCCGGCAAGAGGGACAAAGGGCTCCGCTCTCTTTTCAGAGAAGAGAGGCAGAAAATGGAGCCTTCTTTTAAAAGCAAAAACTCCACAGCCTCTGGGGTTTTTTATTTTTAGAATATGCCACCTCACCAGAGGCAGAATTGTGGGCTGGTGCTTTTTGAGCATTCTCCTCTGCTGGATACGCATGCCAGCTGGGCTGAGGCCGGCAAGACAAAAACACCCCGGTGCCCCTCCCAGACAGGGGAGCTAAAACTGGAGGTGGTATTTAGCCCCAGAACCTCTTTAGGGAACCGGGGCTAAAATCTCCCGGTTCTGCCCAGGAATTGAACCACCAAGGCTGAGAAGACTGTTGCCAAAATGGGGCGCATATCTTGAAACTCAGGAGGAGGAGGAGAGAGCAAACCCCAACTGGATCAGGATGGAGCCTTTTCTGCTTCTGCACAAATTCTGTTTGGGAAGAGGCAGAAAGCAGGGAAGGGAAATGGAAGGGAGTGTCACGGAAAAGGGCAGGGCCAGCTGGCAGGAGCAACAGCCCATCCTGCGGCAACCCTGTGTTGCAGTTCCCAGTTGGGTCAGGTGGAAAAGAGGATGCTCTGAGAAATCAGAGGCCAAGAGACATTGCCTCAGAGCTTTGTGGATTTAGCAAGGCTCCAGAGGAAGCGATTTCCAGTAAGCCTTGCTTGGGCCATGCAGTTTTTCTCGCGTCTGAAAGAAATCTCCAGGAGATCGCAGAGATTCATCAAGAGAGCCTGAATGGCTATGTTTCAAAACCTCTACACTCTGGGCCTCTGAAGTGTTGTCATCTTCTGACAGTGCAAACCCTGAAAAACAGCATTTCCGGCCAGTTTGTAAGACGAAAACAGGCTTAAACTGGCTGCCAAACGATGCAAAGTCTTTCTTTTCAATGATAGTGCCAATGACCCAGGGGTGGAATGCTACCAGTTCGCACCTATTCGCTAGAACCGGTTGTTAACATTCTAAGCTGTTCGGAGAACCGGTTGTTAGAAGAAATTACTGGCCTAATCCTGTAAGGAAGGCAGGAAGGAAACATTCTGGTGTTGCTTACAGAAACTGCCTTTCCATTAACCCTTATTATATTCCTGGCAGGACTAGACTTCCTGTCTCAGGAACCTCTCTGGAGTTTTTTCCCCTTCTTTGCTGGTACTTTACTTGTGTGGAGTGACCCTTCAAAGTTACAATGGCACTGAAAAATGTGACTTATGACCATTTTTAACACTTACGACTGTTGCAGCATCCCCACAGTCATGAGAGGCCAGGCGAGGAGATGCATGCCTTGATGTGAATGATGTTGAGTTGGCCATGCCCAACCAGTCACATGATCACCAAGCCACGTCCACCACCAAATCACGCCCACAGAACCGGTTGCTAAAAATTTGAATCCCACCCCTGCAGTGACCCCCCACAAATTCCTAGCTGTGTGTCACAGCTCCCCCTCACCCCACCTGAAACCACACACACACACACACACACACACACACACACCAGTATCCAAACTGGCCCCCACCCTGACTTCCCCAGGGTGGATTGTTGAGTTCAGAACAGAAGAATTCACCCCAGAACAGCCAAACCCCACCATTTAAATTTGAACCTCCAGCTCTGCAGAGCCCCGGTTGGTTTCACAGCCCAAAATAGCACAGGGAGAGAAATACCCCTCCTGGGACCCCTCCCCTCGAGGCCCTGGGCCTTTTGCAGAGGCATCAGCTGAGCTGGAGGTCCCCCATTCAGGGGACGTTTTCATTCAGGGCCCGAAGCTTGCCTGCTGCTATATTTGAAGACATCTGGCTGGGGTCCGAAGCACGAAAAGCTGAGTGACAATTTGAGAGGTAAGAATTTCTTCTCATCTCCCCAAACCACAGCCTGGAAGGAAAGGTTTAAATTCAGCCTTAAGAAACCTGCCTCCTATTTCTACACAGTTCTAAAATAAAGAGCTCTATGCAGAGCCTCTCTTAGCCCCGCTGTTGGGGTATCCTGCCCTCCTCCATTCGGTGGCAACACAGGTGGATCTGGCCCTTCCTTGCCACGGCCCTGGCTGGGGAAGGTGGCCGGCCCCCTCCTCATCTCAAGGCGGCCTCGAAAGAGGAAGGGCTAGATGTCCTTGGATGAGCCCCAGGGTTCTGCTTGTTGTGAAAGGGAGCTGAATGAGGGGAAGCCACGGTCCATACAGGATCTTCAGCTGAGTCCCTCCCCAAACGGAACCAAGATTCATGGTGAAACTGAATAGTCACATCGAGATCTTTTGCAAGCATTTATCTGAGATATTTCTGATAAGAAGGGGAACTCTAGGTGCACCAAACAGTGAAAAATCACCCCCCCCCAAACCGTGAGTGATTGGGGGGAAGAGAAAAGGCTGCTTTCTCCAAAGTTCTGCAGGTGTCCATGAAGGTGAGGACTTCTCAAAAGCCACCTGAGATGTTGACACCACCACCGGAAGGGCAAGGCTTGGCACTGGAAGGTGGTGGAGCTGCTGTGGTGCTTCAGGGGAGGAGATGCCTCCATGATGTTATTCCAGAGAGGTCCAAGAAGGTCTTGGAGGCAGCTTTGACTCTGAGGGGGAAGCAGGAGACCAGCAGCGGAAGGAGGGCCTGCTTGGCTTCCTCCTTCCGCAGCGAGACCCAAAGCCAAGGGGCCTCTGGACGCTCCCCGGCTCACTTTGCAAACACTTTTGAGGGCAGCAAAGGAGGAAATTAGACATCTTGTGGTTCAGGAGGGAACGTTTCTCCAGGGCAGTTATTTCAAAACCCTTTTAGGTATATTTAGCTTTGTTTTCGGTAGCTTTCAGCCTCCTATTGATTCATGGGAGGTGTATTTGGAAGGCTTCATCGGATGCATTTCAGCCTCCCTCTCAAAGACTTCTCCACTTTTGGAAGGCAAAGTTTCTCTGAAAAACAGAATGTGAATATGCAGGAGCATCTCCTCCTCCTCCTCCTCCACCCATCATCTCCCTGAACTCCTCCTACACGCTAGAAAGGGGAATATTTGAGTATGAAAAGGACCAAAATGGGCACCGGGAGGGATGTGAAACTCTTGGTCTCTTTCCATTCCCCTCAAGGTCTGTGCGAGCATTAAGTCTCCAGTAGAAAAACCCTCCATGTTCCTTAGTTCACATCTGTTCAAAGGGGAAGGGAGCCCACAAGTTGAAGGCATAGAGCCCAAACATCTGGCACTGCATTCAGTTTCATCTGCCTGGATTTCCCCTGCTCCCCTTTCTCCCCGACGAGACCCCAGTACTGATGTCCATGTGAATTTCAGGGTCGGAGAGGGGGTTAAGGCCCCCTCCCATTGGAAATGGCCTATAGAACCGGTCCGAAGCAGCAGAATCCCACCCCTGCTGCTGCATGATAGCACCCTTCAGGAGGTCACAGGGTAGAGAGCCAAGAAATGGGGTCCACCATTCCAGAGTGTGGGGTGCAGAAGAATGGACTGGAGTTATCCTTTCCAGCTTCCCAAACATGGTTTTGCTTGGAGACCCTGGTGGCATGGAGCCTGTTAGATAATTGTGTAACCTCGTAGAATGACATAGAAGCGACAAACCCCTCCCCCAACCATAATCCCTCTTTCTCCAAGCTTCCAGATCAGTTGGGACACCAGCGACGAGGCTCTGGAACTTCAAGTCATGGGAGTTGTAGTCCACATCGGAGGAACGATTCCCACGCAAGTCCATCCCTCCGTTGATCTGGAAAAGGAATTCTGGGCTAAGTGGGCCAGAGGGAGGCCCTTTCCTTCATGCATATATTGTCTGTTTTCTGGCTTTTTCTTTGAAACTGAGTCCAAAATGTTTTTTAAAAAGCTTCCTTTCATGTGACGCGAGTGCTACAGGGATGAATTTTCCAGAAGGACAAGAAAATAGAAAAACAAGAGAGAGAGAAAGATGCTAAAAAGAAATCAACCACAGACAAAGACTCTTTAATATAAAAAGGCCCCACAAGAGGCTATTTTTTCTCATAGCTTTAGTCCCTTTGCTTTTCTGATGGAATTAATTTACAAAGTTAAAAAAAAAGTATTGAATGGGTGACTGTAAAATTTCATACTCAAACTTGATACTCATATGATTAAAGATTAAAGCAGCTCAATTAAATGGAAATTAAAGAAATGTGGTAAGAGATGGAGAATGGAATTTGAGTTAAAAATTATTCAAGCGGCTTAGCTTATGTCAGAGCAGACAAAAGCAAAGGGTTTTTGCTTTTATTGCCCCCGGTGTACAATTTGCGGGGAGGGGTTGTGTATGTGCAAAGTGTGTGTCAGCAGGGAAACTGAACAGCAGTTAAACAAGCAAAATCTTTTAACCACCAGCCTTGTACATTATTCTCCCCCAATAAAATTCAGGTTGGAGTCTCGGTTTTCTTTAACTCACAGCTGAAATGATCAGCATGCTTGTTATCTGTCTGAATTTGTACAATGTGTTTAACCAGGTGAGTTGTAAACCTGATGGCCTGCATTACACAACAGGTTGGTATTGGTCAGTTGCTCTTTTGAGGAGCTAAGTGTGTTGCGAGAGACTGCTCAGGCCAGCAACCCCCTTTTCCATCCAGCTGCCCAACATCTCCAGGAAGGAAAACTACAAAGAGGACCATGCTGTCCACCACTATTTATTTATTGTGCATTTATTATTTATTGGCTTGATATCTATCTACAGAAAGGTCTCTTAGCAAGGAATATTTACTTTGCTCTCCCTCTTTTGCTAACCCCCTAATTCTGAAAAAAGAAAGAAAAAAAAAAAGAAAATGACTACAAAAGCTCTTAAGAGCTGGAAACAAAGAAGTAGATCTAAAATATGGAAGTAAAATATGGAACTAAAAAAATTGTGAGCTTCCCAATTCACAGCTTGTTCCCAATGTGTGTTAAAAATAAGACTGGCTCTGCCAGAGTTTCAATATCTTGATGTGAGCATTAATTCCATTCAGGGCTAATAGAGGAAGCCCTGAGTAAACAGAGATTGGACTAAGTGCTGAAATTTTGCCTAATAGCCATAGCAATAGCACTTAAGACGTATATAGCACTTTGCAGTGCTCTAAGTGGTTTACAGAGTCAGCCTCTTGCCCCCCAACAATCTGGCTCCTCATTTGACCCACCTCGGAAGGACGGAAGGCAGAGTCCACCTTGAGCAGGTGAGAATTGAACTGTTGAATTGCTGGCAGCTGGCAGTCAGCAAAAGTAGCCTGCAGTACCCGCATTCTAACCAGTGCACCACCAGGGCTCTTGCTGAAAACCCAGCAGTAGGCCACGTTCTAGATCCGTGGTTCCCAGCCCTTCCCATTCTACAGACTGGTGGTGGTGGCCAGCTGTGGTAGGGTAAAGGGAAGGGGTTCACGCCCATCACTTGCAAGGCCCTGTTCCCAGTGGGCCACAAACTGGTACCAGTCCATAAACTGGAGGTTGGGCCCCCCCGTTGTAGATGATTCATATCTTGCTGCAATTCAAAGTCTCTTAGGAGATGCCAAAGGGTGCAGTACAATCTCAGTTGTAAAAATACGAACATTATAGGATGAGACAGACAAACACAAACCCAGGGTTGCAGGAAACCATTTCCTTGCTGAATGAATTCGGTTTCCAGCCTCTTCCTGAAGGCCGACAAAGAAGAAGCCAGATCTTCAAGGGAATGTCAGTGCTACAACAAAAAAAATCAGCCCTGCCTCCTGTCAGCTCCCCTGGAATGTGGACCCCCCCCAGCTCTTGTCCCTACACCACCAAAGTGGACTTCTTAGCCTCCTGATAAAGGAAAGTCTTGGAATATTTATTTCTGTGAAAAAGTCCCAATTCAGGTTTCAGAGGAGCTTCTCCATCTCTTTGAAGGCTCACTTCCCCCTGAACGGCCTTGACCTTGGGAAAAACAGAACAACCTCTTTTTCTCATTATTGTCATGAATTTCCACTGCATTTATCAAATGCTTTTTGTGTGTTAATAAGATGGGGAAGTCCAGTGTTTCCCCCGCAGCCTCTTTTACTTCTCTGTCTCCACTTTAATGCTCTCCTTTCACTTGGCTGGTTCCCTTGCCTTAAGAAAGACCCAATTGGGGGCATTTTGCAAATCACATCAAAAACAGGGAGAGGCAATTCCAAAGTAAAGTTCCCAGGTCAGGGGCAAAGTCGAAGATACATTTTCTATTTTTATGAAAGCAAAATTTATGAAAAACCAGCACCAACACAAAGGTCAGCTTTGATGGCAAGCTATGAGAACAATCCACAACATCTTCTTTGACAAGTTTTATTCTCTTAGTTCACCGATCATACAGACAGCCTAAGTCAGGGGTCCCCAAATTTGGCAACTTTAAGACTTGTGGACTTCAACTCTCTGGCTGGCTGGAGAATTCTGCGAGTTGAAGTCCACAAGTTGCCAAGTTTGGGGACCCCTGACCTAAGTGGAGTTGCTAGGGGGAGCCCCGATCTCACACAGACCAGGAAATCGGGTTCAGGAAAAGGGTTCCCTCTTTATTCTGCAGATGTTCCATGTGTTAATCCTAATGAAGTCTTTGGTGCTGGCTTTGGAGATGATAATTGCTGCCTCAAAAAGCAGAGGCATCCAGAGGCATCCATGGGGTCCCCCTTGCCCGTGGCAATATTTCTGCAGAGTTGGCCAAGGGTTTGAGGATTGCAAGAGGAATGGCAGGCTCTCCTCCCCTTCTTTTGCAATGTGGGGGGTCCAGGGGAGGAAGTCCTCTGGCTGGGCTCACATATAGATTGACACAAAAGTGCAAATCATAGATGCCTAGGAATGAAATTTGTGGACAAGAAAAGTACCTAACAAGCATGTAAACATTAAAGGGGTGGGGGGAGAAAAAACTAAAAATGAATAGCTACAGGTAATTCATTCCAGAGATGGGTTTTCCAAGATTAATAATCCAACTCAACCATTCCCTATGTTGTTGCTTTTAGACATGTACCAAAACTTCCAGAATTTTGAAGCGCCTCCAGCTCCTCCATTTTCAAGAGGATTCTGGGGTTCAGTCCAAGTTGGAACCAAACTTCTGAAACAGCTTTACTGCTCCGGAGTGTCTTGACTTGTCCAAGTTCAGCCTGAATTTGATGTTCTTCATCCACCCAACACAGTTTCTGATCTGCCAGGACCCCTAAGATGGACATTCCCTCTCTCCAGCTCCTAACGTGGGTCATCCCATGGAATCCACTGAGAATTCATATCCTCCAGAAAACCTGGAGTTGAGAGCCACTGGACAGCAGGGCACCCGACCGGAGAACAGACTCCTGGGCCATCGCACGAAGCTCTGCTGATGGGCTCAGACGGTTTGTTTTTGCTTGCTCCTCCTAGGGGGAACCGAGAGGGTGGCAGCGAAAGCTCCGAGCTTTCATGGCCATGGGACCCAAAGTGGTTGGGAGAGATGCTCCTTGCTCTCAGAAGCTCACAAAGGCTTTGCCTGTTGTCCTTGTTCTTCCTCTGGCAATTGTCATTGGCTGATGGCAATCGCTGTTCCTTGATAAGAAATCAGACCCAGCTTGGATCCCAATGTTTTTCTGATGTGTCACAAAACTCTTGCAGCAAGAATGAATGCCTTTAACTTGGCATATCACCAGCTTTATTCACATCATCTCTTTCTCTCTCTCTCTCTCTCTCTCTGTTAACACAGCCGTTGGGCAATGTTCTGGGGTGAGGGGGAAGCACCCAGACCACATCCTCCAGTTTTGTATCTTTTCATCACCTTTTAAGTACATTTCTTGAGGCCCCAGGAAGTGGGAAAGGCTGTGACACAAATCAGATGTGGAAGGTGATTTAATATTGTATTATCAGCCTGTTGTAGGCAGAAGTCAGCCTCAATTCAAAGAAAGGGGTCAAAGATCACCACACCCTCCTCTCCCCCTTCCAACCCTATCAAGCCCATGGCAGAGGGAGGAGCACAAATCAAGGTTTCCCCCTGAAAAGGCCTAAAAATGATTCACTGATGGTGGCCCTAGTTTACCAGGCTTGTGATCATGGGGAGGGCTAGGCTGCAGCTGGGAATTTGAGCCTTCTGGTACAATGTACCAGTGCTGTATTTGGGGGAGGAGGTGAGTCCCAGATAAAGTCCTGGCTCCTCAGAAAGGAATCCTAGAAGAGTCTCTCAGTTGGGAGAAAATGAACGTGCAATTACGCGACTCCAGAAAAAAACCCGCAACCCATGTTTTCATTTCTGCTTAAACTCAGAACTCTTTGCCTCCCTTCCACGTTTAAAGAAGACAATGTACAAACAGGCCCTCCAGCTGGCTAATATCAGTGTAGGACTCAACTGTTTGACAAATCATCAAGAGAAAATATCTAAAGCCCAAATACAGAGCTCTCTTATTGGTTCCTAATCTCTTTTTAATCACTGATCTTAGTATTTGTCTTCGTTGGTTGTCCCCATTTCTAGCAGAGCCGTTTGGATGCTGTTTTATTTCTCCTGGTGCTTTTGCTTTTTTTCTTACTAAAGGCCCTTTTAAAAAAGCACTTTTAAGATGGCAGCTGGACTTTGTAAGCCCTTCTGCAGCTGCCCCTGGCCTCCAGGCCCGCTTCAGCCCAGCTTTGGTCTCCAGTGGAGATCTTGGAGGGTCCTTGGCCAATATTTTTCCTGGCCACTTTTTCTCTGCTGCTGCTGCTGCTTTGGACTTTTTTTCATTCAGTTGGGTCCCCGGAGGGCCCCAAGTTTCCCCTCCCTGACCCCAGCTTTTCTGCCCCTCCAACAGCTGCTGAGCAAGTGGCTCCTTTGCCTGCCACCAGCTCCAGCTGGGACAGCTGTCAAGGGACTCATGCAGCATTTGAAACCCCAACATTTATTTCGGGAACAAAAGCTGCTTGATTGCATGAAATCTGTTTTTGGCCTGGAATCCCACTGTCTGGTGAACACACACCCAGCGTGGCTTTGCACCATCAGGGGCGCCAGGGCGCCAGCAGGATGTGGTCCCAAGGTGGCTGTCCCAATGGTGGGATCAAAGCTCTCCCTGGTTTGTGGGGCATCGGACTGTTTTTGAGGATGTCCTGAGTGAGCTCAGCCCCTGGACCAGTTGAGCAGATGCACCCAGGGCTGGGATTCTACCGGTTCGCACCTATTCGCTAGACCTGGTTGTTAACATTCTAAGCGGGTCGGAGAACCAGTTGTGAGAAGGAATTACTGGCCTAATCCTGCAATAACATGACCCCCAAGCCATGTCCACCACCTAAGTCACTCCCACAGAACTGGTTGTTAAACATTTGCATCCCGCCCCTGGGTGCACCCACCAATCATGGCTTATGGACGGATTGCCTTTGAGCCCCCCTGGTTTATGGGATGGACAGGCCCAAAGTGAAAGGCAACAGGCCCCCTTCACAGGGGAAGGAGCCCCCAAGGATAAGCAGGAGCGTCTTTGGGGGAAACCATGGCCTTCAAATCAGGCCAGGCCACCGAACTTCAGAGAAGGCAAATGGGTGGGAGGGTCTTTAAGGGGCACCTGGGAATCTCCAGATCTGCTGGATCTGCAACTTGTCGGAGCTCCAAGTGACCAGCTAGGCAAGGGACCCCGAGGGACATTCTGAATTCAGACCAGGTTGCTTGTGGTTCCACTGAAGGACAATCCGAGAGTTTTTGAAGGACTCTGAGGGAGCTTCGGCTGCATCTTTAGCCTGGGCCATCTGTTTGGTTTAACCCTTTTAAGCTGTTTTTAAGCTTCCTCTCCTTTCTTGCCCCATGCGGTGTCTACTGGTGTGGGCGGCCAATACTTTTAAATAAATAAAGGAGATATTCGCTTTAGTTTGTTTTTGTGAGAGCCGATTCAACCGATGGTCTTGGGTTTTGCATGCACAGAAAGTTTCTCTTAGAGTCAGTTAGGCTTGGAGGTAGGCAGGAAGTCCCACTTGAGCAGAAAACAACAGCAAAACCAAAATGGAGGGAAGCTGAAAAACAACAACAAATCTTCTTCCCCTTCTGCTTTTTGCAGACCCCACTTCAGTTCGGTCTTCCTTCAGAAAAGCAGCTGACAATCCTGGCCAAGCAAGCCAGGATTGTTTCCTCCAGAGCTCTGCACATCCTGGGTAGAGACCCGGCGCTGACAGCCAGACAGGCCCGTGACAGCCTCACCACCTGGCTCTGCTCCTGGTGAAGTGGGGGGAAACATTTCCCAGCATCCAAAATCCAGGGTTCTTCACTTGGCTACAAAACCCCACGTTCCAATCCTTGACAACATTTCTAGCTTTAAATAAGGGTCTCTTGCTTGGTGGGTGTCTGGCTAGGACAGGGGTCTCCATCCTTGGCCCCTTTAAGCCTGGGGGACTTCGACTCCCAGAATTCCCCAGCCAGCTTTGCTTTGAGCCCGGGGCTGTCCGGCCTGTGTTAAAGCAAGGCTGGCTGGGGAATTCTGGGAGTTGGAGTCCTCCAGGCTTAAAGGGGCCAAGGTTGGAGAGCCCTAAGCTAGGATGTTCCTCACTCACCTTTTCCAAAGAGGTTTTTTTTTTTTAATCCCACGTAGAAGCATCTCAAGATGGTGAATGTATCTAACCCTCCTCCCTCCTCCTCCTCCTTTATCCACCACAACGCCCCTGTTAGGTGGGTTGGGCTGAGAGTGAGGGACCGGGCCCAGTTGGTTTTTCATGCCTAAGGGGAGAACTCACACCTCCCATTTCGAACCTGATGCTTCCAACTGGCTGCTTTCCGGGACCTCCAACCTTTATTTTTTAGCATAATTCCATTTTTTAGGTCTTTGAATGTGTGACTTGACCAAAGTAAGGCAGCTCAGTTTGGTCATCTTGGGTTCCAGGGCTTATTTCTGGCTTGCCGACTTAAGGCAGAATTCCATGCCAATCCACGGGTGGACAAGGGCCATCCACTGAGCCTGGCCTCCTGTTTGATGTCAGGAGACCATATTTCTCCAAGAAGAACTCCGTTGGGTCCCTTTGCTAACCATGGGTGGACCTTCGAGCCTTTGGATATAAGAAGCGGGAAAGAGAAAGGGGCGCAGAGTGAACTAACAAAGCCGGCTGGGAAGAGCACAGGGATCGGACGCTCTGAGGGGCTTCCAAGCAGCCCCGGGGGAGGGCAGCGCTGGCCCCCGCGGGCGCAAACCGGCCAGCACCGCAGGCAGCCTGGGTTTCGGCGGCGGGAGCGAGGGAGGCGCCCGGGATGAGCCGAAACCGCCCCGAGAGACCCCAAAGCGCCCCCGCTCAGCTGGGTCGAGCGCCCCGGTTGGGGGGGGGTCACGTCCCCCAGGCCATTCTGGTTACTCCTCCCAGCCCGGGCCGGGCGCGCCAGCGGCAGCCCCACCCCAGAAGCATCGGGGGCGGGGGGGGGCTGCTCCCTCGCCCTGTGCCCGCCCCCGGCCTTGACGGGCGGCGGCTGGGCCAATGGCACCGGACGGGCGGGGCGGGGGGCTCGGGCGGGAGGCGCGCGGTGCCAGCCCGAGCGGAGGAGCCGCGGCCAGCGAGCAGCGGGCGAGCAGCCGGAGGGCGGAGCGGCCGAGCCGTGAGTGGCGCAGCGGCGGGGCGGGGGGCTCTGGCGGGGCGAGCTTGGGCCGCGGGCGGGGGGCCCGGGAGGATGATCGGAAGAGGCCAGTCCCGGCTCGGCCCGAGGGCTCCGAAGGGAGCGGGGCGCAGCGCCTGGGGAGCCTCCAGGTGGAGGAGCAGTCTACCTCTGCCGGGACCCGCCCAGGCGGACCCCGGGGAGACGGAGCTGGCTGGCGACAGCCGCTGGGGCCCGCGGGCTGCGGGGGGGGGGGGGAGAGGCTGAGACCCGGGGGAAGCCCGCCCGCGCCCCCTCCCTCCCCTCCGGGCATCTCGGCGGCTCCTCCTCGGTCCCGGCCGTCGCCGAGTCTCCCACTCCCCCCCCCCCGCGGGTGCCGGGGAGAACTCCGGCGGGCCGGTCGGAAGTTTCCAGCGAGGCTGCGGGTTCCTCGCGAAAGCGGCCCGTGGGTTGGGGGGCTGTTTGTGCGGGCTGCTGGGGGGGGGCTTGGTGCCCGGTTTCCGGAGGCGCCTGGCCGGGGAGCCTTTTCAGAGCCGCTTAGTGGGGAACACGAGGCGCTGAACACGAGGAAACGCTGCTCTCGCCTTTCTCGAGGCTCAGGGATGCGGGGAAGGCTCAGTCCGGAGTTCTGGCATCTGGCTCGCCCATCGGGGCAAAGGGACCAGCACAAAACACGGTCCTGCCACCCCCCACCCCCCCCAGCACTTTGCTTTCCAAAACCCGGGAGTCGCCCCCAGAGCCGCCTTCAAGGCTTGGCAAAGGATGCTCCAGACTCTGCTCCCCCCCCACCCCCGTTTCTGGTGCCCCGTCATCCATCTCTCTCTCTCTCTCTCTCTCTCTCCTGCACCCCAACAGCTGGGCTTCCCATGGCTCCTGCCAGGGCCTCTCCCTGCTGGCATCGCATTCAGGGCTGGGGTGAGCCTCACCCCTTGAACAAACGTCCAGAATCACTTCCATGGGCTACAAAACTCCCTCCCCATCACCCCAAAGCCCAAGGACCCCTCAAAGTTGGAGGCTCTTGGGTGGGGCTTCTGCAGCCCTCCCTGCAGCTGGGTGTGTCCCCTGAGCTCTCGCTTGGGGGCTGGGGGTAGAGAAGGTGGCCCAGTTGCCCCCACCAGGGCTCTATTCTTGTGGCCCTGACGCTGAGGTGCTCAGCCTAGATAGCTGGGACCTTCAACTCCCAGAATTCCGCAGCCAGCTACAGGGTATCCTCAGCTGGGGGATTCTGGGAATTGAAGTCCTCCTGTCTCACGGTTGCTGTGGTTGAGAATCCCTGCTCTGATGAATCCCCTCCTTCTCTTTTGATGCCAGAAGCCCCAGTTCTGGTTCCAGGGTCAGGCGCCCCGGCTGGTCCTTGCTGGCCCCCAGGGCATCTTCTTCCATGGGTTGATTCAGGCTGATTGGGGAGGTCCCTAGGCCAGGCCCTCCCATCGAGCCTGGCCAGAGAAGAGCCGTCCTGCAGAGGAGGGGGAAGGGCTACTGGGGCCAGCAGAGGGGGGAGCACCGGTAGATACCCCGGGCACAATCCATGTGCCAAGAAGCAGGTGAAGGCGGCCCTGAGCATTTGGATCAAGCAGAAGAGGTTTTTCCAGTAGCTCCTTTCTTTTCCTTTACGGTTCCAATTTATATAACTGCCCATTGCAGGTTTATGACTCTGGGCAGCTGACAAGCCATTTCTCTGCTCTCCGCTTGGCTCCATGCCTGCTTCAGCTTTTCTGTGAAGCCCCCAAACACAAAGAGTTTCGGAGATCCTGGGAGCTTCAGCCCCAGAGCCAAAGCACTGAAGAAGGTGGGAGGGGGAGTTAGGACCAGTCAGGCTCCCGAGACACAGATGCAGCCCAGCCTCCAAAATTAAAGCCAAATCTTCTCCTTTAGTAGAGGGGAAAATTCGACTTCAGGAAACGGATTTCTGGTTTTACTCTCCCCTTAAGTTGTTCCCTCCCTAAAAATATTATCGATAACTCCCGAAGCAAGTGGGGCTGAATAGCTGGAGCAGACTATGGTTAATATATTGCATAATCCCTGTGGAATGTGAGGGTATTGTTTTCTGTTTTGATTCTTTTCTGTGAATGAAAAGAAGCTGTTCAGTACAAGAGATGCCTCCAAATTTACCTTCTGGGAGAAGTAAGTGTGGGAAACGGAGCACAGGACATATGTAAAAAGGGATTTTGATGGCTGCCTTTTTAAAAATTATTATTATCAAATAGCTGTGGGATTCATCATACTGACCTCTGCTCCCCACATGGCCCCCTCCTGATGGGCTAGACTACAAGGCCAATCCTGCCAACTGGTTGGGGAGGGTGGGGCCTTAGCCTGACACCCTGGGAGGCTGGGAAAGCTGGCCAGGGAAGGAAAACGGCCGCTTCCCTGATGAAGAGGATTCTGGCAGCCCCACAGCAGGCTAACCACTTTCATTAAGGGAAGCTTTCATAAAAGCTCTGCCTTTTAATAAAATTAGCTTGCGACAGAGCTGCCAGTCCTCGTGAACCCTGGCTAGCTCCAGGTCTCCTCCTGTAGGCCTTGTTTTGGGAGGTATTTGGGGAAGAGAGTAAACATGCTGAAGGCCTTCGGGCTCCAGAAAAGCATCTGGGATACCCAGGAATCTCTTGGGGAAGGCTGGCCCCTAAACAAGCTTTGGGTTGTGCTGGAGAATCTGTCATTCATCTTCCAATAATGGATTTTACTTGCAAACAGGCCTGGCAAAGTTACCCTGGGTGGAGGGAGAGTTTGGGAGGGACCAACATGGCAAAATTTGGGCATTGCTGCCAAGCTGCCCCGTCCATTTGAATTGGGGGGTGAGCCCAGCCATAGCCGTTTGCAGCCTTCTCTTATGGCTGAACGCTATGCATGAACTCAGCTGGTGGTTTGTTCAGCACAGTTTCAAGTGTGATCCCAAGGAGTGTATGCAACTTCAGAGAGAATCTGAGTTGCCACAGATGGATGGCTGAAAAAGTCAGGGACACATATTCTGAGTGAGCATTGTGGCTGAATTCATGTGCGTAACAGAAAAATGAAGTAGCCCTGGAAAATCTGATCTTTTGCACCCGGTTAGAAAAAAGTCAGAGTCGAGGTGGGACATATGATAGAGCTGTTTAAAATTAGGCTGCAAATGTTGCGTTGTAGTTGGGTTCCAGCATCTTCTCTGATGAGATTTTTGGCTGCCCTCGTCTGTCACCTGGAGAAGCAGCTTCCGGGGGCACTTTCTGGCTATAAGCTGGTGGAAAGGGCACGTTCCTCTCCTGCCCTCATCCATTCGGGGTTATTTCTCTTTACTTACCTGCTGACCATCTTTTCTTCTGCCTATGCAGAATCTGTCAGTGCAGTCCTATATATTCCTCGCGAACAAGGCTGTTCAATTCAGTGGGGTTTACTTCCAGAAAACTTGTGGAAGATTGCTCAGAGACCAATCTGACAAATTGCTTACTTTATTATTTGCATATTGGTGTATTTGTGTTTTTGGGAAACATGGTAGTAAAAAAATGCTTATTTGCCAGAATTACGTCTGACTTGGTACTTAAAACTGATGGTCTTGTTGGGGTTTCTTTGGTCTTGTGATTACTGCAACATTGTCATAGCAAAGATGCTTTATTTTTATATAGTTCCTCATTCCTTGCTGATGTGAAGCAGATGTGGAATATTTGGGGGATGTTAGAAATGCAGTTAAGGCTGAGTCTGATCTTGCAGATGTTTGAGGAGAGTCTCTGAAAATACCAAAGGGTGGGTTATTTTTAGAGTGAGTGGTCTTAGCTATTATCTTCCATCTCTCAAGTAATGTATCCCTTGCTCATATCCCAGTTATGGCTCAAAATGCTATTGTAGATGTGTCTCTGCTGATTCACCGGCCACCTGGATAATGTCCTGGAAAGGCCTAATCAAGGTGGCACAACAACATGGATTTTTTTTTTATTTCTCTTGGGAGGTGAGAGATTACAAAAACCACAAGTTGGGGAAAAGGCAAGGGAAAAACCCAAAGTAAGCCAGACACTTCACTCAGGAGGTCCACCTAGCTGGCTGAGGAATTCTGGGAGTTGAAATCCACAAGTCTTAAAGTTACCAGGTTTGAACACCCCTGATTTAAATTATCTTCTTTCACAGTTCTACAGAAATGCTCTTAGTTTGTTTTCCTTCCTTCCTTCCTTCCATCCATCCATCCATCTATCCATCCATTGCTTTGTTGGCAAAATCTGCATTTTCCTACTGCTTGATTCATGCTGCTTAGGCCCTTGGGTATGAAGGCAAAAATAAAACTTCCTTTCCCCCTGCCTCTAGTTGTGATGGGAGTTGTAGTCCAGCCAATCTGGGGAGGGGCCAGTTTCAACAGATGATGAATAAGCAGATTTATGCTGGATACTACATTTGCAAGCCAGCAGCTGCAAAAAACCTCCACTTCCTTTGCCGTTGTTAATGCAACAGCATCACCTCAAACATGTTTCTGCAGCCTGCTTTAATTCTTCCTCTGGTGCAGATATTCTGGATTTCCTGTTATCACTGACATTTCACCTACTGGATATTAGGGTATATCTACTTTGACTATGGGAAGCCAGCAGGATACCAGTCATAGATAATCTTTGTCTTTCCTTGCCTTAAGGAGCAGTTGTGATGGAGGGTGTAGAAAGTGTGTTTATAACATATTTTAACTGGTGCTTCGACTGTGCACCGAATTTGCTTTGCAAGGGTTGAAGCTTTCCTGACAAAGGAGGCCAAGGGGGGTTTCTTTCAACTTCTCTTCCTGTCCTCTTGACAGGACAAGTCTGGCAGAGCTGATGGCTGCAGCAGCTGGCAGAAGATGAGGGGAGTTGAGGGGGGGACGACAGGATATGAACATTGTAGTCAGCTGACCCAGCCACAGAATCTGCAATTATGCAAATGCCATCCAGCTCTCTTGTAGGGATGTGCAATGTTTGCTTTAAATATGTGGGTGTGTATGTTTTCTGAGGTTCTCGCGGGTATTTGTATGTGGATCTTTGGTTATTCGGGTTTTCTCCCATGGGAGAAAACCCGAATAACCAAAGATCCATATATATATATATGTATGTATGTCTGGCATTCAGCTTTGTTCGGGTATTTTCCCACATCATAGTAGTTGTGCTTTTAAAGTTGTAGCAACGTTTCAGCAGAATCTCATCTGCCTTCATCAGGCTTCTGCACCTTCTTTCTGAAATTGTGGGAGTTGAATTATTTGAAATGGGCACTCTTTTCAAAATTACAAGGCGATTTTAGGCAAGGCATTGATGCTGGCCTCACTCAATTTGGAAAGCGGTCATCCCTCTGAATGGGCAGCCTGCAGGTGTAACCCAGTGATAAGGGCTGGATTTTGCAAGAAAAAGTGCTCAGGAGATTGCAGCCAACACGGAGGTGCCTGCACGCATTGTTCTCCCCAGGTGACGTACAAATTAAACCAAGTCCTTCTTCAATGTGCCTGCTTTCTTTTTTTCTTCTTCTCGACGGGGTGTGATTTGAAACCAAAGGCATGGCTTGGTAGAATTTATTTTCAGGAGCTTTGCCCTGCATCTGTCCAAACACTCCCTCCTCCGAGCAGCCTTGTGGGACAATATTAGCCCCCCACAGCAGTTGTCGAGGCAGATTCTTTTTAAGCCCTCAACCCCACAGGGTAGGAGGGATGCCCCGAAGACCCCACACTCCTCGCAACAAGTGTTCACGCAAAAGCAAAGTCTCTCTCTTCCCTACCACAAGTGTTGCCAGCAGCTGCTGGGGACACACTTGTGTGCAAAAGAAAACAGCCACATGGCTCTTGGCTGCATTGCACATTCTTGCAATGTACTAACATATTTACTCAAAACGTACACATTTCAGAAACATAAGTATTATATTTTATTTGTTGAATTTCTAACCTGCCCTTCTCACCTAAATGATTCTGGGCAGGTTTACGACATCATAATAAAAATCAAGCAAATACATGAATAGAAGCGTAGATGACAAGCAGAACCGATACCTTAAAAATGACAAGTTAGACACAAAAAAGCAGAGTTACCAATTCAAAAAGCAAAAAAGGAACCAAAAAGGAAATGTTGCTCCTATGTAGGAAAACAAATTGATGTTTTTTTTTCTATCTACAAAGTAGCACTTGTTTTGCCTCCTCCTCCTCCTCTTTACACCAGAGCTTCCTTTTGCTACTTTTTATTCATTCTTTCCTTCCTTTCCTATCAAAACAAACCTGTTCCAGTCCTATGATTAAGCTGAGAAAAATCCAGGGACTGTGAAGCTTGAAAGAGTGAAGGGGGTGCTTTGGGGGGAAAAACAACCGCCATCAAGTTCCTAGATTTGGCTGCTTTCAAGAGGAACCTCCTACTTCAAGGGCCCCCAAATAATCCCATGCGCCAATGATGGGCCTGCGAGGCAGCTGCTCTGCCCCAGCAGATGTTCTGTGGGTCTCACTTTGCTGCACTGGGGCTGAGTGACATCCACAGGCCTCTGTGGGCAGCCTTGGGGGATGCATTCATGAGGATCGTAGCCTTCTGTGGTCTTTGGGGAGGGTGAGCTTCCTCCCATAGGGCACCTGGCACGGCGGAGGCCTTTTCACCCCTGCAAGAGCTTTGGTCGCTCCCCTTAATGGCTTGGCCAGAAACTCCTGCCGTGATTCCAGCCCTGACCTCCACCTTTGATCTGGCTTCCTGCATGCATTCCTTTCTCGAAATGCACAAATGCTGAGCTCATTCTGGGAAGTGGCTCTTCGGGCAGCTGGAAAACTCCTCAAGAGGCCACTAAAGGCCAAGACTGCCGCTCGCCTGCTCAAGATTGGGCCTCTCTAGAGCCTCCATCCCTTGGTGCTCCTCAGACAGGGTGAACGGCTCCCCGTCAGCTCCAGTCAAAACGGGGAGATGCTGCCTGGCCTCCCTGCTAGTCTTCCCCGAAATGCTTGACGCTTCACAAAATAAGCAGGGACAGCATTTTATAGGCAAGCCAGATTAAAAGATGGTTTCCCTGAGAAGCAAATAGGAAGGAGTATTGCTGTTGCTGTTATTGTGGTCGTTTTGATACCGGTAATGTGGAGCTGCGGGATCCAGATGTATGCATTTGCAGTGGCTGGTCTCTCCAGGTCATGCATGCACAAATGACATTGAATCCTCTTTCTGTGGACAGTGATGCTTTTCTGAAGAAGTGGCCATTTCCCTCCCCTTCCAGCTGCGGATATGGAGTCCGCAGAGGTCCATGTAGAGGCTAGTTTGCTCTGAGAAGGGATTTCAACATTGCTCCAACGAACTGAACTGAACAAGAATGGTTGCCCCCTTTGCATTTCAAACCTTCTGCACCTGTATATTCTCAGTGGGAAGAAGGCCCATTTTTGTTCTGCTTGGAAAAGGGGGCATGTATAAGAGCAGCCACTTTGGGTGGCAGCCCCCAAGAGACACCCCCCCCAATAAACAACCTGCCAGTTCAGACCTGTCCTGGGTGGGAGGCCTGTGGACTCCTTATCATACTCCTGAATGTGTGATTGTATTTTTAAAATCCCAAAGCTATGAGGTCATTTTCCCTAAATACCCATATGTGGATCTATAAATAAAGGTCGCCAGGCTTCAGTCTTTGGGGAACATAATGGTTATTTTGGCCTCACTGGAGTCTGAGCCACACCCAGATGGGGGTTGTAGGAAAAATAGCATCTTTCCCTGTAGCAGAAGGAGATGTTTACATCTCGTTTCCATACGGGCAGAGTGTTTGGAGCAGGGCAGACTTAAAAGGCCCCAGGAGAAGGAACCCACACGGAACCCTGGCTGGTTGTGCTTCCATCCTAGGAGGATCCAGGTAAATGAGTCGCTGTGAATATCACCTGGTGTTCTCTGCTTTTGCCTCGCCCAGTCTTTTGTTTTGGGGCAGAGTGGCTGAATGAGGAATAAACAGGAGGAGGCCACGTCTGTGGGGTGACTGGCATTCTTCTTTTCCTGCAGATCTATTTGGGAAGGGTCTCCCAGGGTTAAGTCCGTTGCATTTGGCACTGGGAGCCTGGAATGCTGAGGAAGCAAAGGGGTTCCCTTGCCAAGGGGGTCTGGTGGGTAGGTGGGTTCACCTTGCAAGCCAGGAATGCTCAAGGAGAAATGCTTTCTGGTAGCCTCTGCGGGAAACACTTGTTTTGAAAAAGTCTGGAGCGATTTTCCCTGCTTGGGATGGGAAGTGGTTACAGAACGTCTGGAGTGTTTGAGATTTATCCCAGTTGGGAGAATTCTTGGAGATCTGGTGCATCATGGTTAGGTTTATCCATGGTTCTTGACATAAATCATATTCTCCTTGAATATGAACCTGGTGCCTTTGCTGTAGATAAAAGTCAGAGTGCATGGCTCTAAGAAAGAAGCCCAACTTCCTTAGAGAAAAAACAAGAAGGCTGCATTTTGGTCTCCTTCCTAGGAATCCCAGGTGAGATGGGACTCTGGACTGCCCCACTTGAGCCTGTAGGTAAAATACTCTAAAGGTGAAGGACTCACCTTCCCTGGTTGTGAGCCTAGGAAGTGAGAGGCAAATTCCATTTGCCTGACGTGATTTGTTTTCTTTTCGGAAAAGAGTTTTTATTCCCTCGTTTCATCTTGTTTTGTCTCAGCCTGCAGTTGCCAGAGCTCTTGTTTTCCTGTGTCTGGATTCCAAAGGTGGCCATTTCCTCAATTCTGTGGTGGATTAGTCTAGACTGGGATGACGGGGTGGGGGCAATTGTGGAAATTTAACAACCTGTGGACTTCAGCTCAAGGATAAAAGTGACCAAGAAGCATACGATGGCCCAAGAGGAGACAAGAAAGAAGGCATAAAAAGCACACTAACCCCAAAGTGAAAGATTTGCAGAGCTGCTTTTACCAATTCTGAGCATTTCAGAATTGCAGAGCTGGAAGTACCACCTGAAGACAATGAAGATCAACGTCTGGCCTGGAGCCTATAATAACCGGCTTCGACCATTTCCTGATGCTGCCAAACTCCACCAAGTGAGAGGCGAGGTTTAAATTTAGCTCTGAGTCCCTGGACGTCTCTTCTGCCTCCAGATGGCCAGCAGGTCTGGGAGAAGAGCCTCCAAGATGGGAAGAGGCTTCTTCCACAGCCCACATTGGAGAATGCATGGGGCCCTGCTCTTCCTGGGCTTCAGCCCCATAGATGGAAGGAGAAGGCAGGGCAGCTGTGGGAATGTGGAGAGGGGATCTACCAGATCCTTCAAGGGTGGAGTTTGACTCCAACCCTCAGCGTAACGGAGGTCACAGCAGCATTGGAGTTCCATGGTTCATCTAAAGATCTAAAGATGGGAATCACGTGCATTTCATGTGGAAGTCCAACCACAAACCCAACACTGTTTTAAAAGGAAGCGTGCCCACGTGTGCTAAAAGAGGAGCATGGTCCTGCCTTCCTCAGCAGCATTGACCCTAGTTAGATACTTCCCCGTAGAGTCAAAGCCTCTTCCAAAGGCTGCTCAGTTCAGTCTTGGATGGTTAAAAACCAAAAGCTCTAAATTATTTAGGGGATAACAAACACACTGAGCTGGTCCATGCAGGATTCCTTCCCTTGTGACTTATTTATTGATTTGATTTGATTTGATGATTTGATTTGTCAATCGCTTACAAGATAACAGATATAAGTATAAATATAGTTATGAATACATGGATACATATAAGAAAAATAAAAGAAACAATAGGACAGGGACGGTAGGCACGTTGGTGCACTTATGCAGGCCCCCTACAGACCTCTTGGGAAAGGAGTGAGGTCACCAGTAGACAGTCTAAGGTTAAAGTTTTTGGGGTTTGGGGAAAAAAAACACAGAGTCAGGTAGAGTATTCCAGAAATTGACCATTCTGTTGCTGAAGTCATATTTCCTACAATCAAGTTTGGTGCAGTTAATCTTGAGTTTGTATCTATTGTGTGCTCTTGTATTGTTATGGTTGAAGCTGGAAGTATTTTCATTGACAGGTAGGACATTCCAATGTATGATTTTATATACCATACTTAGATCAGACTGAACAGCGTAATTCAAGGCTTTCTAGGTTTAGAATTTCAAGTCTGGTGGCATAAGGGATTCTACAACAAGTAGAGGAGTGGAGAACTCTTATTGTGAGATATTTCTGGATTTTCTCAAGTGCTAATATCAGATTCGTAATGTGGGTTCCAGACTGATGAGCTGCATTCGAATATTAGTCTAGCAAATGTTTTGTATGCTCTAGTTAGGAATAAATAAATGATGCTTAGGAATAAATCAATTTATGTTGGCAGAATGGTGGTGATAGAGCTGGCTACTTTTCATCCTTGATGATGAATTAGCTTAAAGCTCTCTTTTTTTGCTTCCTTTGGTCTCTTCTTACCACTCCCAGTTCCTTCTTTTATTCCAACTCTGCTGTCTTCATTCTCACAGCTTTTGGGAGGCTGCCACCCTGCTCTTCCACCCTGTTTGCTGTTCCAGGAGACCTTGGGAAGAAGCTCCTTTGTGACCCCTGCAGGGTTGAGAAGAGTGGTCAAAATTTGCAATATTTTCCACTGGGGGGGGGGGGGGGGGCAAAAAAATGCCCACCATCCTGGCCTCCCTACAAGCTTGGAGAAGCGGAGAAAAATAGGACAGCTGCTGCTGCTGCTGTTACATGGCCTTCCCCTCCATTCAGCAAAACTGCTGTGTCACCCTTTCCGAGAAGAGCCGTGTGCCTCCCCTCCCCTCCCCCCCCCAGCCTTCCTCCGCAGCTCTTCAGGGAGCTGAGCGCAGGAAAGCAAGCAGCCTTTTTCCCCCTGGCAGAGAAGCCTGCCGAGACACGCTCAGGCGGGTGACAGGGGAGTCCAAGGAAGCCTCGTCCTCTCCTGGCCCAGGGAGTGGCTGGGGAGGCGATGCATCCTGGGGCGGTTTCCTGTCCTCTTGTTTTTGCAGGCCTTCCTCAGAGGCTCCTCCACAGTTTTTGTTGTCCTCCTCCTCCTCCTCCCCTCCTCTGGCCCTCCCAGCTTCTGCCATCAACTTCAGGGTGTGGAGCAGGGCAGCCGATCTTCTGGCCGTGCCAAGCAAAAGCTGCTTGCTCCCGATTTCAGCACCCCAGAAACTGGAGGCTTTAGCAAGGCCCCGCCAAGTTTCATGGAGGAAACCAACGAAAGAGCGGGTTGCCCCACTATTTCCCTGCCTCCATCTTGATCAAGGGCCCCCTTTTCCTTGAGGGCCCCTTTGGCGGCGGCGCAGAATCCAAAACGGAGGATGACCTGCCTATTTGGGAAACTTTGAGCTAGGAAGGGAGCTTCTCTTTCCCAGGCTGAACCACACTTGGCAGAGATTTGATTGAAGGAGGAGGAGGAAGCAGCAGGACAAGTGCTCGTAGCAGTTTTAAGAGTAGTGGTAGTAACTTCTGACCCCAGCAGGATGCCAGAGAAACGGACTGCAATCCTATTTTTCTGATTCAGGTTGTTACCTGCCTTTCCACAGAGCTCTTTCCCTCAGCCTTCCTCTAATTCAGAGAAGTCTCCCAATTTGGCAACTTTAAGACTTGTGGACTTCAACTCCCAGAATTCTCCAGCCAGCAGAGCTTTATTCTCTTGCGATCTCTTCCTCTGCAATCTCTCCACTTTGGTGGGTAAGAAACAGACACAGTCGGCTGAGGAATTCTGGGAGTTGAAGTCCACAAGTCTTAATGTTGCCAAGTTTGAAGACCAGGAATGGGAGCTGTGTCCACATGCCTGATCTTGCCTGTGAGAGTGAAGCCTCTGGTCGGCCGATGCTTTGGGTGTTGTGCTTGCAGGGTGACCAGGCGAACTTCCCTGATAATAGGAGGGAGGTTATCCCCGGGTTAGCTCAGCCTGCCTTGCAAGGAGCAGGACAACCACCAGACTCCCAGAAAGCTAAGCAGGGGCAGCCCTGATGACCCCCAGGCTGAAGCCCCCTCCTGGGCCGTGAGCCATTTGGAAGCAGGCTGTGGAAGGAGTAGGTGAGCATCCGCCCGCACACATGCCCGCCCCTCACGCAGATGGAGGTGTGTGCCCGCTTGCCCACTGTTCATGTGGAACCCTCCCATCTCCTGCCCTTCCCTCCTCACACCTCTGGCCGGTCTGCAAAGGTTGGGGGACTGGTTGAAAAGGAAGCACCAGAGAGGTCTCCAAAGAAGGCTGTGATGGGCTGTTTTCCGACTGATGGAGCCATTTGGCTGGCAGATTCTTGTGGTCCTTTCATCCCCTCTGTGCCCCTGAAGCCGGCGTTAGATTTCTGCCTCAGGCAGGTGAAGGGTTGGGCTGGCATTGGCTTTGGATTCTTTGGGGGTAGGGACAGCAGTGGTGAGATTCTCAGCCCCTACCTGCCTACAGTGTCTTCTTGGCTGTGAAAGCTTCATCTTCTCCAGAGGAAATTTCCTCCTTTCTTGAATGATCTTCAACATCCCTTTAGATGTTGTCCCACCAGCCTGAGTCCTCCACGTATCATTCAGAGCAGCTTTTGCGGTGCTCCAGACCAGTGGTGGGAGTCAAAGATTTTTACTACTGGTTCCGTGGGTGTGGCGTGTCGGGCGTGGCTTGGTGGGCGTGGCAGGGGAAGGAGACTGCAAAATCCCATTCCCTCCTCACCCCACCTTCCAGCTCTGTTCTCCTGTGCAGGGACTCGATGGGAGGCAGAGAAGAAATGGGGTTGGTGGGGCCAGTCAGAGGTGGCATTGGCCGGTTTTCCGAACTACTCCAAATTTTCACTACCAGTTCTCCAGAACCGGTCAGAACCAGCTGAATAGCCCCTCTGGAAAAGGGGTAGGAAGGGGACATCTTCCCAGCAGAAGGCTGGTATGGCCGGCCATTCACCCCTCACCTGTTTTCCTTCCAAGGACGCTGGCTCTTTCCCCTTGCTGGGAAGACAGGTGAGCCGAGTGGCTGCCTTCCCCCGAGGCCGTGAGTGTCCTCCCGTTGCTCTGACCCAAAGGAATTGGCGTCAGGGAGGGAGGTGCCAACTGATGCCAGACCTGTCTCAAGGGCCCCCCAACCAGACACCAGTCTGCCAGTGGGCTCTGCTGGGGGGGGCAGGGAAATGCAGTCAATCCATCCTCCCTCCCAAAAAGGGGGGAATAATCAGACCTCTTTAGCGGGGGGGGGGGGGAGAGAGAGATGGCATCCCTCCTCCTGTGCCCAAACTGGCAAGGCCTCCCTCCAACCGCCTGCTGAGATGTGAGGAGGGGGGCTTTCCCATCTCTCAGATTCGGGAAATAACAGAGCTGGAAGGGATCTTGGAGGTCATCTAGTCCAACCCTGCTCAGGCATGAGGCCCTAGACTAGAGGTCTCCAGACTTGGCAACTTTAAGACTTGTGGACTTCAATTCCTCAGCCAGCATAGCTTCAACTCTGGGAGTTGAAGTCCACAAGACTTAAAGTTGCCAAGTCTGGAGACTTCTGCCCTTAGACCATTCCGGACCGATGGCTGTCCAATCTCTTCCACTCTCTCGCTGGGGACTAGAATGTTTGGTTTAAATGTTGGCAGGCTGCTCAATGGAGAGAGGAATAGTATAATATGTAAGATAACAGGATGTAATGATGATATATCATGGAATATAAGGAAATGAATTGCAAGATCCCAGGTTTGTTAAAACTGAGATTTGCTTGATAAGAAATATATAAACTTATAGTTGGGTCTAATAACGACACAACAGTAACGTAATATAACATAATATAATATGTATAGTTGACCTATGTAATATGAATGTATGTTTGGAAGGGGAAACCGTTGATATTGTGACATTGTTCGAAAGAAATGTAGCAATCGACACACTGTATTTTGGAAGATGGTTTTAGGTTAATGTTTTATGTTTGTGTTTGTTAGTGTTTGTCTTTTAAACATAAAAAACTTTTATTTAAAAAAAAAAAAGGAAAGAGGGCTTTCCATTCAGCCCTGGCACATGGTCGGGAGTCGGGTGGCCGCTCTGGACCCCTTCAGCCACACAAGTGGCCTTTTTGGGTGGGGAGGGTATCTGCTAGGTGGAGGGCTTGGAGCCGGAAGGGAGGCCAGACACTCTTCTGTGATGTCTGAATTGCTTGGCCCCCTCCCAGTCCTGATCTTTCACGCACCCCTCCCCCCATTCCCAGGCACTGAGTTTTGGGTCAGGGCTAGGAAGAGCCGTTTGAAGGAGACTCCCTTCTCTGGCAGGTGGAAGCCCTAAGCGTGGAGCTTTTGGGCCTCTTGAGACGTCCTGAGGGGGGGGCTCCCTCCCCACACTGTTGTGTTGATAAGGCCGGGGTCAAGGGTGGGATGCTACCAGTTCGCACCTATTCGCTAGAACCGGTTGTTAACATTCTAAGCAGTTGGGGGAACCGGTTGTTAGAAGAAATTACTGGGCTAATCCTGTAAGGAAGGCAGGAAGGAAACATTCTGGGGTTGCTTACAGAAACTGCCTCTCCGTTAACCCTTATTACCTTCTTGGCAGGACTAGACTTCCTGTCTCTGGAACGTCTCTGGAGTTTTTTCCCCTCCTTTGCTGGTACTTTGCTTGTGTGGGGTGACCATTCAAAGTTACAGTGGCACGGAAAAAAATGATTTATGACCATTTTTCACACTTGCGACTTGCAGCATCCCCACAGTCATGAGAGGCCAGGCGAGGAGATGCGTGCCTCGATGTGAGTGATATTGAGTTGGCCACACCCAGCCAATAACATGACCACCAAGCCACACCCACCCAGTCACATGACCACCAAGCCACGCCCACCAACCAAGCCACGCCCACTCCTGACTGGGGCCAAAGGAGAAATGTGTGGAATGGGTAGGAAAGTCAACCCCTTTTCCTCTGAGGAGGTACACAAAGGACATGGGGGGAGGTGGGGGGGAGATGCCAGTGGTTCTCCAAGCATCCCCCCCCGCCCTCTCCTTGCTGCTGTAACTATCTGGTGCACTCAGCAGCAGCAGCAGCAGCAGCAGCCGTGGGGTTTTCGGGAAAGCTGCTCCCGGCAGGCTGGATCTATGATTTGTCTGCGGCAGGCGAAGAGAGGGCGGTCGGGAGTTGTGTGTGTGTTTGTGTGTGTGTGCCTGCGCAAGTGTTCAAGTTCTGCTGTGTAATGCACGATTCCGGCCCAAGAGGGCCAGCAGACTCCTCTCTCTCCGCAGACTCTCATTTGTTGGCAGGAAATGTTTTGACTTGCTTGCCTGGAAGAATGTGGGGCTTCCAGATCTAACGTTCGTCCGGGCTGTGGGAGAAGGCCCCGTCTCGGGCCTGGGCTGGGCTGGGAAGAGCTGCTCCCTCAGGGGTCCCACCAGGAGAGGTAAGGGGCTTTGGGGCTGCCGGGTCCGAGCCTGGCTCAATTCTGCTGCAGTGCAGACAGTGTGTGTGTGTGTGACGTGGGAGATTTGGCTTGCCAACCTTCCTCCCTTCTGTGCGCTTAACTTTTCCTCTGCCTTCCTCTCTGTCTCGGGTTTCCTGCCAGCCTGCCTGGTGAAGGGAATGAACGCTGAGTGACACACACATGCACAAAGAGAGAGAGGGGGATCCTTGGGAAGGTTTGTGTCTTCTCTGGGTTCATTCAGCAGAGCTGCTCCCTTCCGCTGGGCATGGGGATCCTATTTTGGGGTGCACCGGGCCAAGAGCGCCAGTTCTGAGTTGCTTCCCGTCGAAAGCTTTGGGAAGAGCCCCCATTTGCGGACTGCACTGGGGCGTAGTGGAGGGGACCATTCATGGAGCACATCTGGAGAAGGTCTAAGGTGGAAGGGCCAGTCACCGTAGCGGGTAAGGGAAAACATCTGGACGGTGCTTTGCTTGTGAGAGGCTGCAGCAGCTGCTGGAAATCCTGGGTGGATCAAAGAGATCCAGAGAGGCCTGAACTTTGGAAGGTCCCAGAGAGCCCGGGAATCCTGACCTGGAGGTGGTGGAGGCGCCAGGCTGGCCTCGCTGGCTGCGTTGACTTGGGGCTGACATGTTGGGCCGTTTGTGCCTCACAGACAGAGGTGTGTGCCATTGTTTTCAGCAGGAACTCAGTGCCGGTCGTGATGTAATGCCAGATGGCACAAATGGTTTGTGTGTGTCTCTCTCTCCTGGATGCCCAGCAGGTACAAGATTTGGGAGCAAGGCAAGGCAAAGGAGAGGAGGCCCAGGCTGCTTGCAGTGACCCCAAGACCAAGGTCTGAAAGGCAGCCTTGGGCAAAGGCTGCTGCGGGTTGTGGGGTGGATAGGAGATTGTTTCCTTTTCTTCCCAGGAATGTCTTTGCCAGCATGTTGGGAATTCTCTCCCCCTGCCACCTTCCTTCCTTCCTTCCTTCCTTCCTTCCTTCCTTCCTTCCTTCCTTCCTTCCTTCCTTCCTTCCTTCCTTCCTTCCTTCCTTCCTTCCTTCCTTCCTTCTTCTCTCCCTCCCTCCGTCCCTTTGGATTGTGCTGTTATGATCAGCAATATTTGGGCATCTCATGATTGGAGTGGCTGCTTCTATCCTGTCTTCTGAGCAGCTGAATTTCCTGGGTGTGGGGGGATGCATTTTTCTCCTTTGGAGGAGGCAAAAATAAATACATGAAATATGTCCCTGGAGAAACCCCAAAAGAAGGGAGGCCTAAGGGACAGTGGCTGCTTCTCCACGGAGGGATGTAAAAAAATGGTGTCCTTGGGCAAAGGCCCTTCAGGAAAAACAGGCTCCTAGGAATTCTGCAATATGGGTGCCCTGCCCTGCCTGAGTTGCCTTACCTGAACAGTGGCTGAAGAGTTGGAAAACAGAAGCGATTAACCTCCCCAAATGATTTGGTTATAGGCCTTGCTTATGATCAGTTAATGGAAGAGGAGCTAACTTTTCCCTTATGGTGGGGGCTGGGGGGCTGCAGGATGTATAGATTCCCATAAAATAAACAGATAACTTCTTTCTTAGATGCCTTTGCAAAACTATTTTTTTTTAGAAGAGCTGTCTGTCATGCTAGCAAAGGACCTTCCATGCCAAAGTAAATCTACATTTTGTTGTAAGGTGCTAAGAGCTTTGTTGTAAAGTATGTTGGCAGTGGGACCCTACCCCCAACCACAAAGATCACCCTGCCTGGTGTGATAAGAGCAGCAGGTGTTTCCTTCCCAGCCTGGAATTGGGGAGGGGGCTGGGTTCACCCCTCCCTCATTGGAGCTGACCTTAGAAAGTGCTAATGCATTTCTTTCCTCCCGTTTTTCTCAAATTTCCAAGGAGAACTTAAGAGCATTAACTGAGGTGAAGGCACATCATTTCTAGAAGACCTTTATGCTCGGCCACACGTGTATCTGTGTCTTCGACCCTCTCTGTGTCCATTTTGCTTGCTGCACATTTAAAACAGGAAAGGACTGGTGCTCTCCATGACCAAAAAGCATGGGAAAATGCTGATTAGCTTCCTGTAGAGCAGCGGTCTCCAAACTTGGCAACTTGAAGACTTCTGGACTTCAACTCCCAGAATTCTCTTCTGGGAATTAAAGTCCACAAGTCTAAAAGTTGCCAAGTTTGGAGACCCCCTGATGTAGAGCAAAGTCTCACCACTGCAGCTAGTTCAAAATATTTTACTTTCATCCCTGCGCTGTGTGTAGTCTGTGAGAAATCATTGGGAAAAGATGCACCTGGAGAAAAATAAATCCCGAGTGTTTTCTTGAGCAAGATGTATGGAAAAGATGGGCGTTGTGCACAAAGATCCCAGCAGTCAAACTGTATTCAACGGCGCACTGATAGATGATACATCTTGCGCATGTTCAGGTGGAGTCTTTTTGTCATAGTCTTGTTGCCCCCCCGGGGGGGGGAGGGGCATCTCCCTTTGCTCATGGTGGAGACAGTTGGTTGCCATAACCGGAGCTTAGATCTTTATCAGTCTGGGAACCAAGGCTTAGATAGGGGTGGCTGCAATTATTGATTCCTTCCCTGAACAGGGAGTTGGACTAGATCAAGGTATGATTGTTGGATGGGATCAAAGAAGGGAGGGGGGGCATCGCCAAAGCACCAGGAGGAAGAGTGCAGATGGAAACTAAACAAGGGGAGATTCCAGCTGGAATGAAGGGGAAATGTCTTGACCGTGAGAGCCATCAACCGATGGAACAGAAGTTGCCTTTGGAAGTTGTGGGAGCTTCATCCCTGGAGGCTCCCATCTGTTAGAAAGGGTGTAGGGTCCCCTGCTTGGGCTGGACTAGATGACCTACAAGGTCCCTTCCAGTTCTATTCTGATTGATTGATTGTTTCCCAACCTTGGCCACTTGAAGATGGATGGATTTCAACTCCCAGAATTCCCCAGCCAGGAGAAGATCCTTCCTTCCATGTGACCTCACTGTTCACTTTTCCTTCCATTTCTGGGAAAGTCCGAGGCAAGCCAGCTCCTTTCCAGCATGGAACCTTCTTCCCAAGAGACCTTTCAAGGCCCTTTAAGCTGACCTTCCTCAGGAGCCCACAAATGTTAACTATGCTGCTATGTGGCCTGCAATAAAAGATCACAGCTTCCCCCAGAAATCCCAAGTCTGGGAAAGTCCCCAAAGCAGAGAAGAGGCTAGGAACGGCTGTTTCTGCCCTCTTCCGGCAGGACTGCTACCTGGAGTACCAAACCCCAAACCCCGAAGGGGAAGAGTGGAGCCCTTCAGGAGGCGGAAATGGATCTCGGCCTGTTGAGTCTTGGCTCTCCTGTAGTTTCTGGTGTGGCTCTTGGTGGGCCCAGCCTGAGTCAGGCTGATGTCATTGAGGCTGGCGACTTCCTCCAGATCATCCTCCCGCCTGGGCGTTCCCTGACCTCGGGGTTTACTCCTGCTAGTAAAAGCAACACTGAAGTAAGTAATTAGGGAACGAGGAAGGCTTAAAGACACAACCTTCTCGTCAGCAAAAGAGAGCTGAGATTGACGGCCTGCAAGTGGCAAATCCTATTCTGCTTCCCCAAATTTGAGACTGGGGCCAACCTGATGGTCAGTGCCATTTAAAATGGGATGTGTGGAGTGTAGCGCAATAGTGTAGCCTGGGCTATAAAATAGGGATGCAGGGAGAATTTAGCAAACAAGGAAACGGCTCATCCCTTTGGTCTGCAGGCTGCTGCTACTGCAAGAAAGTAGGAGATAGTTCACACACACACACACACACACACCCGGCTTGTTTACCTAGAGGGAAATGGGCCTAAGGACAGGAACATTCCCCATAGAAAAACAGAATTGCTCCAGATCAGAAGTGAATCAGCCTGTCTGCTCAAGGAAGGGAGCGAATGTCAGGCAATTTCTCCATCCCGCACGCACACAACAAGGAGACCCAGCTGACGGGCGGAGCCAGTGATTCTCTGGGCTGCAAACGTCTTCATTGCGCTGCAAATGGGGGTGGTGTCCCCTGGGGGCTTCCCCCAACCCAATCTGCTGGCAGGCAGCAGCTTCCGCCGTGGGATGGGGCTTATTGCTCAAGGCAGTTTTTATTTATTTTTTATTTGATTCGTCAATTGCTTACAAGATAATAGGTATAAGGATAAACATAGCTATGAATACATGGATACATATAAGAAAAATAAAAAAGAAACAACAGGACAGGGACGGTAGGCATGTTGGTGCGCTGATGCCCACCCCCTACAGGCCTCTTAGGAAAGGGGTGAGGTCCATAGTAGACAGTCTGAAGTAAAAGGTTTTGGGGTTTGGGGAAGAAACCACAGAGTCAGGTAGAGGATTCCAGACATTGACCACTCTGTGGCTGAACACCTCTTCCCTGGCCAGAAAGCTCCATGGACACCCCCTGGGCTTACTTTTCTTCTCGCTGGGTGTGAGTTTTCTCCAGGTGGCTTAGCCAGGTGAGCTGGGCCTGGACCTGGGAGGAGTTGGTTCCTCGCCAAAGGGGTGGCTGGCTTGAATCCTGGATAGTTAGTTACTGCTCCCAAGGGAGGAGGGAAGGGTCAAGCCCTGAAACCCCAGCCTGGCCTTGGGACAGTTTCGGTTCTCAATCCAGCCTCCCCGCAGGTGGGTTGCTCAAGAGCTCTGGCCTCTTTATGGCAGCGTAGAGAGAAAGAGGAGAATAAACCCGCACACAGCAGCACCGCCCGAGTGTTTGCTAGGGCCTTGGGAACCCGATTTGCAGGGTTTGTGTATTTGCTTAAGGCCTGGATGATCCTCAGTGTCCGAGCAGTTGCAGGTGTTAAAAATGGGGTTTCCCCATGGTCAGCAGACCTCAGAAAAAGCACCTGTGAATTTCAGGATTTACTGTAGCTAAAAAATCAGGAGTGCGGTCATGCTTTGTTGGATGAATGAATCTTATTGGATATGGATTTGTGTTCCTAATTTATTGATTTCCCCCCCTTTCTCTCTTCTCCCTCCTTTTTTAGGTGTTGTGTTAATGTACAAAAATGGCCAACACCACACAGATATCCAAAGATGAGCTAGAAGAACTCAGGGAGGCCTTTTCCAAAGTTGGTAAGTGGTTCTATTCTGTTCAGGCTGGATGCATTTGGCTTGGATCCATTTCCCAGAACCTCAATTTTTATTTTGCAACCATAAAACATTTTTTAGTACTTTTTGACCCATTACACTTATTTCATTTCTGATCTGGATAAAGATAACGCTCCCTCCTCTGATTCCAGTACAGGTTGTCCTTGACTTAATGACTGATCACTTAATGAGGGACCTCCCCAGAACTACTCACAAGCCCGTTTTGAAGTTCAAAAGGCTGCCCCCCTATTCCTCCACCCCCACAGTCACAAGACTGCATTTTGAGTGCTCAGCAACACGCTCACATTTATGACTATTTGCAGCCTCTTGTGGTCCCGTGACCCGTGGTTTATAATGTGTTTTATGGAAACCAGAGTTTACTTCCAGTTTTTAGCAAAATAAAAAAATAAAAAAGCTCATTGGATACAATAGGTGGACTTAACAATTGTTGTCCCCCCCCAAAAAAAGTTATAAAATCTGTCACAGTCACATGTTGAGCTATTGAACTACCAATGGGCTCCAACCAAGATTTAAGTCAAGGGCTAAACTGTATTTGGGGTGCATGTGATAGACACTCTCCACTCACCAAAATGCTGCTCTTAAGGCCAGGCCAGGGTTGGGATTCTACCAGTTCACACCTATTCGCTAGAACCGGTTGTTAACAGTCTAAGCAGTTCAGAGAACCGGTTGTTAGGAGAAATTACTGGCCTAATCCTGTAAGGAAGGCAGGAAGGAAACATTCTGGTGTTGCTTACAGAAACTGCCTCTCCATTAACCCTTATTACCTTCTTGGCAGGACTGGACTTCCTGTCTCTGGACTGTCTCTGGAGTTTTTATCCCCTCCTTTGCTGGTACTTTGCTTGTGTGGAGTGACCATTCAAAGTTACAATGGCACTGAAAAAAGTGACTTATGACCATTTTTCACACTTACGACTGTTGCAACATTCCCACAGTCATGAGAGGCCAGGCGAGGAGATGGGTGCCTCAATTATATTGAATTGGCCACGCCCAACCAATAGCATGACCACCAAGCCACGTCCACCCAGTCACATGACCACCAAGCCACGCCCACCAACTAAGCCACGCCCACATAACCAGTTGTTAAAACATTTGAATCCCACCCCTGGGCCAGGCCCATTTGTTGAGAGGGAACGGATCCTGGTGGAGCCTGTGTACAATTTCTCTCACATCCTCTGGATCAGGGCTCCCCAAACTTGGCAACTTTAAGACTTGTGGACTTCCAACTCCCAGAATTCCCTGTTCAACTCTTCAGCTTTGCTGCCTGGGGAATTGTGAGAGTTGAAGTCCACCCATCCTAACACATTCCTGAGATCCAGAAGCAGTGCTCTAGATCAGGGTTCTCTAACCTTGGCAGCTTTAAGCCGGGAGGACTTCAACTCCCAGAATTCCCCCAGTCAGCAAAGCTGAAGAGTTGAACAGGGAATTCTGGGAGTTGGAAGTCCACCCATGAGGCATTCTGGGAACTGAAGCCCACCCATCTTAACTTTCCCGAGATCCAGCTGACTGGGGAATTCTGGGAGTTCTTTAAGTCCTCCCTGCTTAAAGTTGCCAAGGTTGGAGACCCCTGCCCTAGATACTCTGGATTTCAAATCCCATCCTTCTTCAGCTGGAGCAGAGGTCTCCAAACTTGGCCACTTTAAGACTCGTGGACTTCAACTCCCAGAATTCTCCAGCCAGCTATGCTGGAGTTGAAGTCCACGAGTCTTAAAGTGGCCAAGTTTGGAGACCTCTGCTCTGGATGAACAGGTGGGATGTGGCTCTTGTTTTGACAGCTAGAGAAGGATAATATAGCCCCACCACACACACATAAAACATGTCTCAAAATAGTCCACAGGTTGGAGACCCCCGCAGTAGGGCGTCGGAGTAGGGGGGGGGGCTTGAGTCTCTTGCCTTGTTCCTGCTCTGATTCTCCCCCTCTCTCTCTTTGTCGCCTACCTGGAAGACCTCAACAGCAACGGTTTCATCTGTGATTATGAGCTGCACGAACTCTTCAAGGAAGCCAACCTCCCCCTCCCGGGATACAAAGTCCGAGAGATCATTCAGAAGCTCATGATTGATGGAGACAAGAACAAAGATGGAAAGATCAGCTTTGAAGAGTTTGTTTACGTAAGGCTGGAACTCTCCTGGTGTTGGTGCTCTGATCCCCCCCCCCCAACCAGCGGCTTTCCCTGTGAGACCACCCAACTTTCCTTCCTCCAGCCCTCCCTCCATGCATTTATTCACCCTGTTATTCTACCACCCACCGCAGCCGTTTTCTGGGAAGAGCTAAAACCTGTAGAGTACCCAAACAATGTTGAAAGCAGCAGAGCAGAGAAAACAGAGCCGGCAAATGAGAGGTTCCTCAGAATTAAATTAGGGTGGGTTAATGCAGGACCTTCTAAAAGTTTCCACCTCTGGGCTCTGGTTTCTCTGCTGCTGAAACCCCAAAGAATAACAGAATAAAAGAGTTGGAAGGGACCTTGGAGGTCTTCTAGTCCAACCCCCCCTCCCCAAGGCAGGTGACCTCCTTGCATCCCAGACAAATAGCTCTCCAAACTTTTCTATAACATCTCTAGTGATGGAACCCCCACAACTTCCAGAGGCAAATCATTGCACTGATTAATTGTTCTAACTGTCAGGCATGTTTTCCTCACTTCTGGGTTGGTGGCCTCCTTGATTCGTGTCCATGCATGACTTCTTGTTCGGCCCTTTAGAGAACAGGTTGACCGCCCCTCTTCTTTGCGGCAGCCCCTCGCAGGTTGGAAGGCTGCTCTCACGGCAGCCCTAGTTTCTCAGAGTGTCCTCAGGATGGGTGTGGGACTCTCTTGCTGCCCAGGTCCTCCTCTCTTCTCTCCCAGACCTTACTCTAGGTTGTATCCCAGGATTCTACTAATCCTGGCTAGGTAGACTTTGAAGCCAGACCCAAAACCTTCTTGGGCCTTAGCCCACCCACCTTCAGATGCTTCCACAAGTGCCTGAAATAATGGTGACACATTTACTCTGGCAGATCTTCCAAGAGGTGAAGAGCAGCGACGTGGCCAAGACCTTCCGCAAAGCCATCAATCGGAAGGAAGGCATCTGTGCCATCGGGGGCACTTCGGAGCTGTCCAGCGAAGGCACCCAACACTCCTACTCAGGTGCTGCTGCCTGGGAGCGTCACCTCCCCTCCTGGCCCTGCCAGGCCCGTGACTGGCTCTATGCTGCCCTTCCAACAGCTGCCCTGCAGTTCTCACAGCTGTCCAAACCTCTTCTAGAGGCCACACCACAATCTCAATGGCTCAGCCCATCGGTTTTCTTCTCCACCTTCCTTGACAGACTCCATGTCCTCATAGCCATTAGGCCTGGTTCTTGAGTAAAGCAGGGGCAATGTGTCTGTCTCAGGATATTTTTTTTAAAAAAATAACTTTATTCAATTTTCAAAGGTTTTAAAAACATAAAATAAAACTATATACACAATTGTGTCAACATCAAGACATCCTTTACATTTCCTTGTCTTATTTCTATATATACTTTCTTATTGCATTACAATTCTTTTCCTTATAAAAATTTATATCACATATTTTCATCATGAATTTCTATTTTCACTACATTAAGTGTATGTATGTGTTTATGTGTGTGTGTATCTATCTATCTATCTATCTATCTATCTATCTATCTATCTATCTATCTATCTATCTATCTATCTATCTTCCTATTCTTTACTTAATCACTACATTGATTTCTTTTTATTCTTAAGCCATGCATCCCAGGCATCCCAGACTATATAGTATGTCAATTCCTCGTTATCTTTTAGTTTTAGGGTCTAATACAGGTAGTCCTCAACTTATGACATTTGTTGAACTATGGTTCAAAGTTATAATCGTTTCTGGCCAAAACCCCCCACTTCAGTTCCAATTGTGGGCATCAGTTGAGGACTATCTGCATTGAATGCAGCATTGATCGGGAAGGGTAAGATGGAGGACACGGCGTTGCAGTGCCAGCCACACCGTTCCAACTTCAAGGGGCGAACTGGCATTGGGTCTCATGTCTATTCTCTTCCCTTGGCAAACTGTTGTACCCCGTCCCACCCAACTCTCGACCCCCCCCCCCCAGGTGCCAGTGGGGGCCTTTGAGCTGCAGCGTTGATGGGTTCTCCCACTTAATGAGTGTTAATCTCAGAGCTTCTCTCTACTTCAGAGGAGGAGAAATACGCCTTTGTGAACTGGATCAACAAAGCTTTGGAAAACGACCTGGATTGCAGGCATGTCATTCCCATGAACCCAAACACGGATGACCTCTTCAAAGCCGTTGGGGACGGGATTGTCTTGTGGTGAGTCTCCTGCTCTGTGGTGATGGCCCATGGAGGTGGGAGTGGGCAGGAGGAGCCCCCGCAAAGAGGCAGGCTATTCTCCCTTCTCTCTAACCGCCTGGATTCCCGGCTGGGTGTCCGTTTTCCTTCTTGTTTCCCTGCAGTAAAATGATCAACCTCTCCGTTCCTGACACCATTGATGAACGGGCCATCAACAAGAAGAAACTTACCCCATTCATAATTCAGGTGGGGGTCCATTGTGTCCCAGGTCTCCTCTCCCCACAGCTTAAATAATGCTGGACTTGTTCGCGTTCCAAGGGGGCGGCTCGGAGAGAGGATGGATTTTGTTTGCTTTTAATTATTAAAAGAGGGTTTTGTGCTGCCTCTTTGTTGGACGTTGAAAGCAGAACCTTTTCCCAACCGAGGAGATGTTGCTCAGTAAATATTAATTGCAATCCAAGAGGAAGATAAACCAAGGCTGCATTTGGCATCCATTCAAGTGTGGAAACAATCAGGAGCTTTTCAATTAGATTCTCCACTCTCTCCTCCTCTTCTGGCTTCTCTTCCCCCCTCCCTCTTCCCCTTCTCTTTCTCTTTCCTCTTCCATCTGTTTCTTTTCTCTCTTCGCTTCCCTCCTTGATCCGTTGCCGGGAGGCTCAAGCCTTATCTTGCTCTGGCAGTGAGAAAGCCACACATTTCTTTGTTGTTTGCAGCTTGCTATCTCTCTGTTCGAGGTTGGCCAGGCAGGGCATTTAAAATATTTTGGTTTGGAGAAGCATTTGTGTAATGCCCTTCATCAGGGGGTGAGAGTGTGGAACAGGTTCATGGCCACTGTAGGCGTCACATCCTGACCTGAGCTGAATCTCATAGCCTCAAGACTGTAGAGGACTTCCTATGAAAAGCCTTCTCCATTTGCAGGAAAACCTGAATTTGGCTCTGAATTCTGCTTCTGCCATTGGGTGCCACGTGGTCAACATCGGAGCGGAGGATTTAAGGGAAGGAAAACCCCACCTGGTCCTCGGCCTTCTCTGGCAGATTATCAAGATTGGCTTGTTTGCTGATATTGAACTCAGCAAAAATGAAGGTAAGAGAAGCCTACCTGGCCCCTGCTGGGAGGTTGCTTCAATTGCCAGTGGCTGGGCAACGGGGCCCATACCCCCTGTGGGCTGTAGAGGGCACTGAATGGGTTGGAGCATGGCTGGACTAGCCTTGGATGGGGGAAGAGTTGTAGATGGGATAAACGAGTAACAGGATGCTAAGAGAGCTGGGCGTAACATTTTATTTAAGCACTGTGCAAGGGATGGGGTTTGCCTGCAGGAGGCCCACATTGGTGTTTCTCAAAGTTGGCAACTTTAAGAGGTGTGGACTTCAACCCCCAGAATCCCCTAGCCAGCACGGGGAATTCTGGGATCTGAAGTCCACACAAAGTTGCCAAATTTGAAAAGCGTTGGTCTAAATCAAGGGTCTCCAACCTTAGCAACTTTAAGCCTGGTGGCCTTCAACTCCCAGAATCCTGGGAGTTGGAGTCCTCCAGGCTTAAAGCTGCCAAGGTTGGAGACCCCTGGTCTAAATAGATATCTAGCTGTCAGTTAAGCCGAAGGACTTCCTAAATGGGTTAGTCTGGAAGTGTACAGTATCTCATTTCTTTCTAAGTAAGAATAAAATTACAAATGTTGTTTTCCAAAGGCGAAGCTTTTGGCCGGAGAAGTTTTCTCCCGCCCTCTTAGAATACCAACAGTCTCTCTTGGCCACTTTGAATACTTGGTTTATACTTCTCATAAATTAAAACCCTTATTTGACCTTATTTTGGTTTCATAATCCAGCATAATAAAAGAAAAGAAAGAAAAGCATCTGCCGAGGACTTAACCCTCAGCCATTAATTTGCTTCCCTTGCAAATAAAGTCAAGAGATCATCAAATCTAAGGATTAAGAATTCTAATAAACCGCGTAGCATTAAATTGCTTTCTCTGTTTTGAGAGCCATCATGCTGTTGTGGCCAAAGGCTTGGGCCAGGACCAAATCCACCCTTGGGCCCTGCAGACTTATGGGTGACTTTGGACCAGTTGCCCTCTCAGCCTCAGCCCAGCCTTTTGCAATTGTGGGGATGAAATGAAGAGACCTCTCCATGGAAACCTCCAGGATCTCTTGGGCCACATGGGGTTTTCCATCTGCTGAAGAGGCAAACGAAGTGTGTTCCTTGGGTTGGGGAGGGTGAACCAGGAGTTGGGGGCCGGCAGTGAGATTCCCCTCTCTCCCCTTTTCAGCATTGGCTGCCTTGCTGTGTGATGGAGAGTCTTTGGAGGACCTCATGAAGTTGTCCCCAGAAGAACTTCTCCTGCGATGGGCCAACTACCACCTGGAGAGCGCTGGGTGGCACAAGATCAACAATTTCAGCTCCGAGATAAAGGTACTGGAGGTCTTGGTGGGCGTAGGTCCATGCACCTCTTCCATTTGGGAAGAGGGGCTCAGAGTGGAGTGCTCTTCCAGAGAGTTTGCTCTAGATTAAGTGACTTGCGTACTTAGCCTTCTCTCAGTCCAAATTATTGTCCATCTAACCTTCTTAATTCTCTTCTCTCCTATGCTGTCTGGACTTCCTTTCTCTTTCTTGTTCTGTCTCTCCTTTGGCCTTTTTCTCTTTTGATTTTGCAAGCTTTCTGATTTCCATAACTCCGTCAAGGTACAGGAACCCTTCCTACTTCTGATTAGCATATTATATCACCTGGGATTGATTCATAACATTGGGTTGAAAAACAACCTCAGCTGCTTCTAATGCAGACTTTCTCCACCTCAGGCTGGCTGGGGAATTCTGGGAGGTGAAGTCCACCCATCTCAAAGTTGAAAGACCCTGCTCTAATACCTTTTGTCTGGTTCTGCCTCCTCCAGGACTCCAGGGCCTACTTCCATCTCCTCAACCAAATTTCACCCAAAGGACAGAAGGAAGGAGAACCACAAATCAACATCAACATGTCAGGCTTCAATGTGAGTATGGGCCTTGGTGGCCTGCCGGGAACCTTGCAACTACCATTCTACTAATCCTATCAACAGAAGCTGTATTTCCCACCCAATGATGCCGGGGTGGTGGTGGTTATTTGTGTTATTGGTCAGTGTGCATTTGTGGTTATTAGAGGATTCCTCCCATGTTCCCTCGTTGTCTCCTGGTTTAAAGTATTCACTCCATCAAGCAACATTTGGGAACCCTTTACGAGGGACACTCTGGCTGATTTTCACTGTCAAAATGCATTGAATTCTTTATTTGAAGACCTTGTAGAAAGAAGGAGGTCCATGCTAGTCTATGATGGTTCTCTTCACTGGGAACTTCTTTTGTGAAGAACACCCCAAAGCGGGGAAGCCTAAAAAGAAATCAAGATGGCAGCCTCAGAGCTTGATCAGGGCTGTCATCTTCATATCCCCATGGACCTTGAGGTCTTCCAGGTCTCAGAGCCTGCCTTTGAAAAGACTTCCTCCCAAAGTAGTGGCTTCATCAAACCCAACGTCAGAAAGTACCACCTGTGCCTTCCTTCCCTGCAGGAGAAAGATGACCTCAAGAGGGCCGAGTCCATGCTCCAGCAAGCAGATAGACTGGGCTGTCGGCAGTTTGTTACCCCGGCAGATGTGGTGAGCGGCAACCCCAAGCTGAACTTGGCCTTTGTGGCCAACTTGTTCAACAAGTACCCAGCCCTCACCAAACCTGAAAACCAAGACATTGATTGGACATTGCTGGAAGGTGAGAAGCTTCTCCTTCTGTGTGGTTAATGGGAGGGTGGGTGAGAGAGAGGAGGAGGAAGGAAGCTGTCTTTGCATCTTTGTGTACTGAAGACTTCTTCTGCTTTCTTGTTTTAGCATTTTCAGGACATTTGCCTTAGTTTTGTGTCTATGTGTAGAGAATCAAAGGCAGATTCCCTCAATGGCATCTCTGTATCTTAGGTGAGACCCGTGAAGAACGGACGTTCCGCAACTGGATGAATTCTCTTGGCGTAAACCCTCACGTCAATCATCTCTACGGGTAAGTCTGGCTTTCTTTCAGGAGGCCTGGCTGACAGGACCAGGATCCCCTCCGTCGGGTCCTTTTCTCTCTCTCAGGAACTAAACTTCTCAGTGAGCAGATTTCTGTCTCCTGTTTCAGGGACCTGCAAGACGCCCTGGTGATTTTACAGCTCTACGAGAAGATCAAAGTTCCTGTAGACTGGAGCAAAGTCAACAGACCCCCATACCCGAAACTTGGGGCCAACATGAAGAAGGTGCTGGAACCTGGTTGTTTCTAAAGTCCCCACGTTCAGTTCAGTTCAGGGAAATCCTGTTGCTTTAGCCCATGTTGTTAAAGGAGCCCTGGGTGCTGATAGCTGATGCCGCTTCTTCACGCCTCTCCCCTTCTGTGAAATGAGAGCCTCTCATCCGGGGTGAAGAAGCCCCTGCTTGGCTTATGGAAAAGACCAGCTTTGGGGCATTTCAAGCTCCAAAGCCTTCTGGCAAGGAGGGATGAAAAGAAGACCACTAGGGTATAAGGCAACTTCATGGGCCCTCTGAAGACTTAACTGTTCTCTCTCCCTCTCCCTCCCTCCCTTTCTCTCTGTCCTCCAATCTCCTTCTGTCTCACCAAACAGCTGGAAAACTGCAATTACGCCGTCGATCTAGGAAAGCATGCAGCCAAGTTTTCGTTGGTTGGCATTGGCGGGCAGGATCTCAACGATGGGAACCCGACCCTCACCCTGGCTTTAGTCTGGCAGTTGATGCGAAGGTATCCATGCAACCATGCCGCTTAGTCCAAGTCCTTTGAGGCTTTCCACGAAAGACCGACATTTCTAGGGGTTCCTGCAGAGGCTTCCCCCAGGTTTCCAGTAACGTTTCTGTGTCTCCTTTGCCCAGATACACTCTGAATGTTCTGCAGGACCTTGGAGATGGTCAGAAAATCAATGATGACATCATTGTAAATTGGGTGAACACGACCTTGAAAGAAGCTGGGAAATCCAGTTCTATTCAGAGTTTTAAGGTGGTAATTTAGATCTTCTTGTCACAAAGAGGCCAATTTGTGCCCGGGGCAGCTGGAGTAAATTGGGAAAATGGACAGATGTTGCTCCTTAGAGCAGGCCCTATAAATGTGTCCATCCCCCCCCCCATTCCAGCAGCTGGATTTTTAAAGGCTTACTGAGCCTCTGAAAACCAAGGAGTTTTCAATAAAATAATACTGAGTTTTCTGTCCATTTACAGTAATAACTTTCCTGGCCATCTTTAGAGAGCTGTCTTGTCTTCAGAAAGCAATTGGGCATTGTTAAAAAATATACCCTGGACACCACTAGGAAACAGCTTCATATATCTTTGCTGGTAGAAAAAGGTGTTGGTTGTGTTTTGCACAAACCCTAAGAACACCACAAATTTGAGCCCTGCTCCAAGTGCACCAGACCCATCACCGCCTGGCCAGTCGTGTCCTTGCCCACCTCCACTTTAAAATGGGGGCTGTTCATTGGATGCGCCCACCCTTTTCATTGATGTGATCCTCAATTTCCTCTCCAGGACAAAAGTATCAGCAGCAGCCTGGCCGTGGTGGATTTAATCGACGCTATTCAACCCGGCTGCATAAATTACGACCTTGTGAAGACAGGCGATCTCTCCGAGGAAGAGAAGCACAGCAATGCCACGTGAGAGGCCTTCTTCCTCTGGGGCACTTGGCTGGTTCAGATGGCACATTTAATGGGAGGGGGAGGGCTGTGAGTCTGAACTCCGAGCTTGGCAGTTTGGTTGTGGAGGCTCCGACACCATTCGAGGAGACTGCGCTCATCTGCCAGAACACAGGTCTTTAAATCCCCTTTTGGTGTGATGCAAATTAGTGTGGGTGTTGTTTGTTACTTCTGAGTCAATGTCTGATTACCCCACTGTCAGAAAATCCCTCCTTATTTCCAGGTTGAATCTCTCCTCTTTGGAAAATAGCTTGACCCCCTCCTCCTCTCTGGGGCAGCCCCTCAAATATTGGGACATGATAGCAGTCTTCCAATATTTGAGGGGCTGCCCCAGAGAGGAGGAAGGGGTCAAGCTGTTCTCCAAAGCATTTTAAGGCAGGAAAAGGAAGAATGGATGGAAACTGACCAAGGAGAGATTCAATCTGGAAATAAGAGGGAATTTTCTGACCAGGAGAACAATCAACGGATGGAACGGAAGTTGCCTTTGGAAGTTGTGGGAGCTTCATCCCTGGAAGCTTTGAAGAAGAGACTGAATGGCAATCTGTCAGAAATGGGGAAGGGTCTCCTGCTTGGGCCCCGGGGGTTGGACTAGATGTCCTGCAAGGTCCCTTCCAACTCTGATTATCTGTTATCTGATTGTTGATTGGCTGTTGGTGTTACTGAGGCATGGCCTTTGGTTTTAAGTACTGTCTGTGTGATGTGAATTAGTGTAGTTAGTTTGGGTGGTTCTGAGTCTGGTTTTGGGTGGTTTGAATGGCTGGTTCCGAAACCAGGCCATGACTCAGAAGCATCTTATTTACATCACACAGATAAATAAAAAAGGTCCCATAAAAACCTATTTAAAGACCTGTGTTCTGACAGACGAGCGCCATTCAAAGCACACTGACAACGTCTCCTCGAATGGTGACGAAACGTTTGCAACCAAACGGCCAAGCTCAGAGCAACAGCCCAACTACCAACCCGAGCTGCTACTCATATTCAAACACGTCTCAGGCATGTTTAACCTCAGGCTGTGGAGGAAGGCATCGTCAGTGGTCATGCCCAAGACGTGGCTGGCAAGCCATAAGAGCTGGGCTCACCCGTTCGCAGTTCAGGGGAAGCCAGCCGGTCTCCCTCGCCTGCGTGTCCTTTGCCAGGGCTCCAGGGGCAGGTTAACCCATCCTGCTCCATCTACCCCCATGGGAGTTTGAGGGGTTCAGGGCCGCCTCTGCTGAGGGGCATGCAGATCTCTTGCCAAATCCAAACCTTTCCTGCCTTAGGTACGCTGTCTCCATGGCCAGGAGGATCGGTGCCCGTGTCTATGCCCTGCCAGATGACGTGGTCGAAGTGAAGCCCAAGATGGTGATGACCGTCTTTGCCTGCCTGATGGGCCGAGGGCTGAAGCGCGTTTAAAGAGCGAAGACCCCCCAGCCTGCCCCCTCCCCACCCCAGCACAGATGCCTGACTGAAGGGCTCAGCTCCGCTTCCAGAACGGGGGACTCTCTTTGGCTCAAGGACTCGGAGAGGCCCCAGAGAGGGGAGGGGAACCCATCCAGCCACCTCCCTCCCTTCCTCCCTTCCCCAGAAATTTCAAGGTTGCATCTCCTCAAGTGCCCAAGGGAACAATCCACACTCATGCCGGTGGCCGGCACACCAACCAAAGCTTTCTTTCCTTGTCCAGAGGGGCTGTATTTGGGAGGGGTGCCTGTCATGGGGATGGCCCTAAGGCCTCCCATCTGACTCTCCTGTCCTGAAAGGAAGAAGGAAAGAAAAGGAAGTTTCCTTTTAAAAAAAGAAAATAGAAGTTTCTAGTGGTTCAAAGATTTGAGATGGGCTTGAGTTTGTTCTTTTTTCTTTTTTTAATTTAACCTGCCATTTTGTCATGGGTGCAAATGCAGTATCCCCTTTTTTTAAGCCACACCTGTAAAGGAAACGGAAGCAAAAACCACTTAGTAGAAACCATGCCAAGTTAGCCAAGAAGGCATAAAGGCTCTTATTTTGCAGAATTTATCCTGCCACGGAAGTGAATTTGGCACACTCCATTCTTCACGATTTGGTCACCGAGAGGGACACCCAACAGCCTCTCACTTGCAATCCGCCTCCCGAAGGACTAGAAACCTGGTTTGGTTCTGATGGTTCAGTGTGAGTTTCCCATTTGGGGAAGCGGAATTTGGTGCCCAGCTGCTCCTTGTGATGCTCTGGCACCTGGGCCGGGTTCAAGTGGGCGAAGCTCGAGGGCTGCCAAGCTCCGTCTTCCTCCAGCCTTCTGATGGTGCTGCTTTCATTTGCCTTCACAGCACAACTGTGTTGTCACTTCCCTTTCCCAGCAAAAGCACAACAGGTTTTCCTTTGTGCCAATTTTTTATTTCCACGTTACTCATTTTTATGCAAGGTTCCATCTCCAAAGGTTACCGCATTGCCTCAACTTAATTGAACCCAGAGAATTGAATTGATGCAATTTTTATGTGTTGCCTTGGTTTTCTTTTGTATTTTGCCTAGACATGTTTTTTTTAAGTTTTGTTTTGTTTTTTCCAAAAACTGCATGGAAACCATTTAAAAAAAAAAAAAAAAATTTTAGTTGACGTGAGCTGTTTGCTACAAACTGTGTGAAAAGGGTGCCACAGGTGAGACCGGGCCCGTTCTGCAAAAGGCCGGGACTAGTAACTTGAAGAGCAGAATGTGCTGAGATTAAAGAAAGTATTTTTTATAAATAAAAGGAAAATGTTATCACCAAAGAAAAGGCTTTTATCTATAGGAGCAAGTATATTCTGGCTTTAGCAAGCTGTTAGCTACCCCTGAGATCATCTTGTTACATATTCACAGCATTGGATTATGGTGGCCAAGCAGTTGATGATGAAATAAAAATGGTTTATAAACCTGGCACCTGGATTTCTTTCGCAAAACCTCTGTGAAACTCAACTTTGGCTTGGAATCCTGGTTTCAAGAGAGAAAGTCTTGGATATCTTTCCATTAAACTCTTCTGCTTCTTCCTGCTAATATTCCTGCCACTCTGTCGACTGGTTGAAATCTTCTTTGAGTCCTTAAAAAGAATACAAAGCAGGGGCGTCTAACCTTGGCAACTACCTGTGGACTTCAATTCCCAGAACTCCCCAGCAATGCTGGCTGGAGAATTCTGGGAACTGAAGTCCGCAGGTCTTAAAGTTGCCAAGGTTGGACCCCCCGGATATAAATGGAATGTGAATAACCTCATTTCATCCCTTCATTTCTGCCACTGTTGACATTCACACAGCCACTTAAATTACAGTTGGCATCATAGTAGAGATAGGCTTGTGACAACATGGTTTGCCTCGGACCCTGATTCATTCACACAATGCCTAGATTCATCCAACAGCTAAACCCGAAGTCTGCCTGTTGGATGGAGGGGCAAAGAACTTTAACAAAGCCTTCCCAACAGTGAAGTCCAAAAATCAAAACTGGTAGCTAGTTATACATGAGTAAAGGAATTTAACGGAATAAATCCAAGAAAAAAGAACATGGCAAAAAGTTGCTGTGTGCCACTAGGGGGCGCCCTAAACTTTCCAATTAGAGGAGCCATCTTTGGAATTCAGATTTGGAAAGTTAAAAGGAAAGTTAAAAGAAAGTTAAAAGTGTTGTCCAAGACCTCAGCTCCATGGTGGCTGGGTGGGATTTGCATTCTCCTGGAGGGAGCATGAAAGAGCCCCCTCCCTTGGGAGGCATCAGCCCTGGTGGGGGTGGGAGATCCTTACTCTTCGTCTAAGCCAGGGGTCTCCAAACTTGGCAAATTTCAGGCTTGTGGGCTTCCAACTCTCAGAATTCCCAAGCAGCATGGCCAGCACTGATGATGTTGCCTACTTTGGCTCAGGAAATGTCTGCAAGAAACCCACCAAGCTCTGGGTGCCCCAAAGGCCCCTCATTTCAACCCTGAGCTACACATATTCCCCTTTATTGGGTTGCTGGATATCTGCCAATCTGTTCTTGGCACAAGAGCGACGTTTAATTTATCAGCTAGCCTGAAAAAGACCACTGAATGAGGTCTGGAATTTGGGTTCCTCCCCCCCAATTTCTGGAATTGCCTTGATGCTTGAGTCCCCTTTTTCAAGAGGGCTCCCTCCGGCCTGTCTCAAAGTCCCCCCTCCCTTCCCTCCCTTGGTTCAGTCCCTTCCCTCTCCCCCATGGCTGCCTCCTACTCCAGCCTCTGGGCCAAGGGGTCTCTCTTTTGCAAAGCTGGCATGAGCCCACCTGGCCAAGAAAAGCCGGCTTAATTTCATCCATGTTCTCAGCCCACATTCCTGAATCTGGGGTTCGGCAGGAGGTCTGGACTACAGCCAGCCTGGCTGGGGGTGGGGATACTATGTCTGTGGGGTAACCCCCCCCCCCCAAGCACAATTGCCAATTGGAAAATAAAGATGTGAGATTGTTGAAAGCTCTGCAGGTGAAATAATAGTCTCAGGGAATGAAGTCAGCCCCGGATTGTCTTTCTCCTTGGCTGAAAGGGCTGCAGAACAGGCTCTGCGTCTTCAGGATCACTCCCATTAATAACATTGGCTAGAGTAATACAGCTTGATTGCAAAATGCAGAAGGTAAATGCAGTAATTTTCCGTATTCAAAATTATGAGCATTTCCCATCATCAAAAGCATCATCCTCAAAGTAGTTTAGATAAACAATGGGATGAAGAAGGAAAAACACCTCCCAGCCAGGACATAAGTTGTTTATGTCACGCGTAGCAGAAGAAGTCCAAATATCACGGGACCAAATCCTAGTTTAGGATTTCCCAGATAAAACATTTCTTGGAAAAACTTTTGCCCAGATTTCATTGATCCAAAGCTGAGAAAAACAGAAGTGCTATTGTGAACTTCTGGTCCACTTCCACAACTTGCTATATCTTCAGCCTCATGGTTTCCTCCGTTCTGCAGAAGCCCACATGTTCTCACATCCTCCATTCAGCGCCATTTCCAGAGGCCATTCCTTGGAGTGCGCTTTTCTGCTTTTCCCCAAAGGCAGCTGGAGTTTCTTTGTTTTTCCTTGAAGATGTTTCACTTCTCATCCAAGAAGCTGCCTCTTGAAAAAGCCCCTTTGGGACCACTGTGATCTGGAGGACTGAGAGTCTCCACAGATGTTCTTCTGCTTTCTTAGAAATCCTGAGCACGACGTTGTTCATGCTTCCTCTGGTCCAGTGCATCCCACAAACAGGACTTGGCATGTGCCACAGTCTTCAGCATAGCTTGACCAACCCATGATGAGAACATTTTGAAAGGGAAAATTCCAGGAAAGAACAGCATTTTTAGTCCGTCCAGCTGCCAAAGCCAAGAAAGTATGTTTTTGTTTAGATGTTTCTGCTGAAACAAGAAGCCAACAGAGGGTGAGGGATTGTGTTGAGAGATCTCATTGGGCTTTTTTTTTTTTTGCAAACCTCTTTGCAATGACTTATCTTCTGTCATACCTCATGACTAACCACATCGTTTGGCCGAGGGGAACACAGCTCTCCATTCATGTCATGTTTTGTTCACAGCTGGAATCAGGGCCAGCTCCACCCTCCAAGTGTTGGGTAATTAATAAATTTAGAATGGCCTAAATTCTGTGCATGGAGACCCAAATCATCAGCTGCAAAAGTGTAGATGAAGAGAAAAGAGGAAGAAATGGCTCCAGACTCTCCAGGAAGCCTGAGAAGATAAGAGCCCCTTGAACCTCTGCAGACTAAGATACCAGTAGCTATAGCTATTACTGGATTCCCTCCTCATTTTGGTAGTTCTGTAAATCCTTTTAATGAAAGAGGAATAAGTGGTGAGTTCTCCATCCTGAAAAGATGATGTTTCAAGAATGGCCTCCAGAAGGGTGCTAAGAAAGTTGGCCTAACCTCAGAACGTCCATTGAGCTCATGAACTTCTCCCCCAAGTTTTCCCCTCCTAACATCGATGACCAGAGAGCAACAAAATGGAAGAGGTGCTGCTAACCCAAAAGCATCAAAGTCCCCCGCCCACCGGGTTGTCCTAGAACAGCGTTTCTCAACCTTGGTGGGCTTCAGATCCCAGAATTAAATTCTCCATGCTGACTGGGGAATTCTGGGGTTGAAGTCCACACCTGTTAGAGTCACCAAAGTTGAGAGACACTGGATGAAAGAGCTGAGATGCTACTCTTTGTGGCTCTGAAGACCAGTTCCTTTCCAGGGTTCCCCTCCTGGGGTGGAGGGTGTGGGGAGGGTAGCCTAAATTCCATGCAGGAAAGGTGGAGCCCAGCTGGGCTTTGGGGTAATGCCAACTGCCCCTCCCTGCCAAGCCTCTTGAGAGGACGGGGCTTGGAGAGGCTGCCCCTCTGCTCTCCAAGGGAGCCCAAAGGAACACATCCCCCCCAACCCACCTGCCCCCAATCCCTGCCCAGCTTGGCTGACGCTCCTCTCCTTCACCCCAACTTCAGCTGCCCAAGCAGGGAAGCAGAGAAACACAAATGCCGAGTTTGAAGGGGTGGGAATGAGGGGATGCGAAAGGGGTTAACGAGAGTCTCTCCAGCAAGCCAGCCAGTTTGGGATGGGTGGCTAGAGAGCCCGCCCATTTCCAGCCCCCCCGACTCCCATTGGCTGCAGAGAGAGGGGGGGGCAGAAGGTGTGGATTCCCTTCCCCAGCCGCTGCTGGAAGGCAGGCGAGAGAGGGGGCTGCCCCTTTGCTTCCTTTGGATCAGGGAGCAGGCTTGCTCATTGCTCCGGAGGGAGCCAGGAAGAGGCCAGGCTGCCCCACTGGACCCTGCAGCGGCTAGCAGAGAGCGGTCACTCTTCCGATGCAGGAAAAGGAGGCAATTGTGGACATCTGAAGTGCTCTGGGTGGGGATAAGCCCCAGGACGGTTCCAGCAACCCGTAAGTGACAGACAACTCTGCTCTGTTCCACTTCTACGTTTCCTTTCCAATGCTTCTCTCTTTTAAAGGAGTGTGCAGCTTTATGTGCAGCCTCCTCTTCTGCTGGAACATCTGGATAGCATCCAGGACTTAAAAGGCAAACACTTTTGCTGCCATCCATTTCCATTCTTAGACTCATTTCTACTTTCCTTCTAATACCTTCAGCAACCGACTCTAGTTTGCTAAGGGGGAATATCGGTGCTCCACCAGGAGGGAGAATTGGTGCTTTCTGAAGGGCCCATCATCCTCAATGTCTTTTCAAAGGACTAAAATGGGACTTTTCAAAACCTGGGACTTGGGGAGAGTGACAGCTTTCCTGGGAAGAGTTGTGATTCACGCGTCTGTTCTTTTCTCCTCCTTTCTTTAAGAGCCAGCAGCATCCAGCCTTGGTAGTGCAGACCCCGAAGTTCCATGTCCCCATCTTTTCTGACCCCAAGATGCATTTCAGGAATTTCTCCACCACTCTCACCACTGAAGGGTCTCTTCAAGAGCTGGCTCCCACCAACGTCTCCACCAGGGAGGCCTGCCTCCTCCGCTTCTCCAGCCACCAGTTTGTGCTCATCCCCGTGCTCTACTGTGTCATCTTCATCCTTGGGCTTGTGGGCAACAGCATGGTCCTCACGGCCCTGTGTCGGCAGAGGAGCCCAAAGACGGTGGCCAACGTCTACATCTTCAACCTAGCGGTGGCTGACCTGCTGGCCCTCACCACCCTTCCCTTCTGGGCTGCCAGCTACGCCAACGGGTACACCTGGGTCTTTGGCTCCATGATGTGCAAGTTCTCTGGCTCCGTCCTCTGCTTGACCATGTTTGCAAGCATCTTCTTCATAACGTGCTTGAGTGTCAACCGTTACCAGGCCATTGTGCACCCCTTCCAGTGCCAGCAAGGAACGTTGGAACGGGCCTTCATTGCCACATTCGCTGTTTGGGCATTGGCAACCTTGACGTCGCTGCCCACCTTCTGCTGGCGTGAAGTCAACTACATCCATGAGCTGGGTGTGAACGCTTGCATCATGGCCTATCCCTCTGAGAATTATGCCACCTGGTCAGCTGCAACAGCCTTAATGAAGAACCTCCTTGGCTTCCTGTTCCCCATGGCCATCATCCTTGGGTGTTACATCTGCATCAGGGTGCACCTAAACAAGGCCCAAGGGTTCACCAAAAGTGTGAGGGTGAGGGACCGGGTGCTGAAGTTGGTGGCCGCTGTGGTGGTGGCCTTCTTGATTTGCTGGCTCCCGTTCCATGTCTTGACCTTCCTGGATGCCCTCTCCTGGATGGAGGTGATCAGCAGGTGCCACGTCACCTCCGTGGTCGATGCAGTGCTGCCTTTTGGGCTCTCCATGGGCTTTGCAAACAGTTGCATCAACCCTTTGTTGTACTATTTTGTGGGCAGGCAGTTCCAAGATAAACTCCAGCATTTATTCAAGCTGAGCCTCTCCCAGTTCAACAGTGGCCAGGAAATCCTTTCCTCTAGCAAAAGCAATTCTCTCAAGACCGCTGGCTCCCCGAAGGAGGCTGACCCAGGAGGAGACACAGAGCGGCCCCTGACCCACCTACTGTGGGTTCCCTAATCACCATCTGGAAACAATTCAGTGGTGGTTACGTCCCCTCCGTGACTTGTGTTTTTCCTCTGATCTCCCCTTGCTCATCTTCTAGCTAGGACAATCTGTCCACTGAAGACCAGATTTTCATTTGCTTTGAGAAAGGCCGTCTTGTAGGGGGCAATTAATTGTCAATCAATGTCTTCACAACCTTACTAACCAACTTTACTTTTATGACTAAAGTTTGTTTCTCATGGCCCTAAAGAGGAGGAGTTTGCAAAGAAACTTAACTTTCAACACCTTCTTATTCTTAATATTGCTAAAAGTTCACTAGGAAGAGGAGAGAAACCAATTTCTTGATAGTCTACATTGTCCATAGTCTAATTTGTCTACAAATTTGTCTAATTTGTCTAATTAGTTTGCTTGTTTAAATTTTGGTTGTTGTTTTAAATAGGATTGAGTCCATTTTTTTGTTCTCTTTCTCAGTTTCTGATGATCCACAATGACCAAATCTATCAATTCGTCCCTTTGCAGAAAATTATTCCTTTCTTCCTTGTGCCAGCATCCTTCTACCTCCCAGTTCCCTTTAGAGTGGCCTGGATTAATACCATGCAGCCAGAAGCTCCATGTTCCCAACACATCTGGGCCTTGCCAGATTATGGAAGACCACAACAGGCCATCGTCCCCAAATGTGGTGGCCCTCATGGATCTACAAGGGCCTTAAGTTCACCTCGCCCACCTTCAAGGGGTTGATTGTCCCAACGGGTGTTCAAGGGTGAGCTTGCAAAAGGCAGAAATTTCACAGCAGTTCTGAAAGGCTGGCAGGACAAACCAAGCCATGCGCTGAGCTGCAGGTTGTTGCTCCCAACAAAATAATTTAAAGAGAAGGTTGAAAGTCAAAGACATTCAGGCAGGAAGGAGCCGGTCTGCCAAGAAGCTAATGGTCCTGAGGAACGAGGAGTGAGGTCTGTTACCAAGGCGGCAGCATCCTTTGTTTAAGTTAATGTTTCTCAACATTGGCAACTTCACGACGGGTGGGCTTCAACTCCCAGAATTCCCCAGCCAGCTGGCTGGGGAATTCTGGGAGTTGAAGTCCAGCCGTCGTGAAGTTGCCAACATTGAGAAACATTGGCTGAAGATGAAAAAACAAGGAAGTGCATATTGAGTGGGGAAAAGCCAGTTGCATCAGTGTCGGACAGCTTGGTTTATTGTGGATAATTAATCCAATGAAGTCTGGCAAGGAGAGGGAACTTAACTCTTTCCTCCTCCTCCTCCTCCCTCCTCCTCCTCCTCCTCCTCCTCCTCCTCCTCCTCCTCCTCCTCCTCTCCTCCTCCTCCTCTTCTTCTTCTTCTTCTTCTTCTTCTTCTTCTTCTTCTTCTTCTTCTCTTCCTCGTCTTCCTCTCCCTCTCCCCCCTCCTCCTCCTCCTCGTCCTCCTCCTCGTCCTCCTCGTCCTCCCTCCTCTCCTCCTCTCCTCCTCCTCCTCCTCCTCCTCCTCTTCTTCTTCTTCTTCTTCTTCTTCTTCTTCTTCTTCTTCTTCTTCTTCCTCGTCTTCCTCTCCCTCCTCCTCTCCCTCCTCCTCTCCCTCCTCCTCCTCCTCCTCCTCCTGCTCCTCTCCCTCTCCCTCCTCCTCCTCCTCCTCTTCTTCTTCTTCTTCCTCGTCTTCCTCTCCCTCTCCCCCCTCTCCTCCTCCTCCTCCTCCTCCTCCTCCTCTTCCTCCTCCTCCTCCTCCTCCTCCTCCTCCTCCTCCTCCTCCTCCTCCTCCTCCTCCTCCTCCTCCTCCTCTCTTCTTCTTCTTCTTCTTCTTCTTCTTCTTCTTCTTCTTCTTCTTCTTCTTCTTCTTCTTCTTCTTCTTCTTCTTCTTCTTCTTCTTCTTCTTCTTCTTCTTCTTCTTCTTCACCTTTCTGAAATAAATTCATATCCTTAGGACCCGTCCCAGCCATTACCATGAAATACAAACTTCCACAAAGTTGTTTGTGACAAACTTTTCAGTGCAGAGAGAAGGAACCCACTCTTGCCAGTCCACATTTGCTTGTAACATTTGATGTACTGGGCGTAATTGCTTGTTTATCCCTTGGATGTGCCATTCAGTACAATATGTTCCTTCGTCTGGGACACCCCCTAATTTCACCACCTCCAGTACTGCAGCCACAGCCTACCTTGGCTCTGCTTGGGCTGCCCATTCACTCTGATTTATGGCACTGAGTGGCACAGCGTCTTCTCTTCCCACACATCTGGAGTGAGATGGGTGTCTGTAGAGCTTTCTGAACTCTCCGTCAAAGAATTGCCCATTCAGTGATGGCTTTGGGCCACGATCCCATGTAGGTCACTGTTGCTGACTCCCACTGTGACAGCTGAAGAGTGAGGGATCTTATTAGCCACCTTTCTTTTAGCCAGAGGGAAAAAAATTGCCCGAGGCCTTCCTACAGAACATTGAGATGCTACAGAATGTGCTGCTATTTTTGTAACTGATACCTGTACAGTTTTATCTGTGGAAAATGAGGCTAGCATGTCCCTCCATCTGCGTTGACCTCCCACTTATTTTATGCAACATTTCTAACCATTGTTCTTCAAAGAGATCATGGGACTTTGGGCCCCAAATTGCAAATAAAATGTCCAATGTGGTACCCAGATTCCAGAATTCTTCAAGTTGACCCTCCCCTCCATTTGTCAGTCACTGGGCTGGGAAGAGGAGCCTTCTTCTGTTCTCTGATGATGAGAGGAAAAGTGACGAAGAAGAGGCTGTGACCAGATGGGAAGTCCATCTCGAGCTGCATCTCCTCCTGAAGCAGAGGCTTCCCACTCACCCCAGTGGCTGAAAACAGAGATAGTTGTGTGAATGTCATTTCATGCCCATCTTTGGCTTCTCCAGGCCTTCATCTTACTGATTCTACAGCATGGAAAGCATTGAAATTTGATCTCTCTCACCGATCAGAACAGTAAGTTGTACAGAACAATGAGGTGGTCTTCTAACCTCCAAAGCTGGGAATCTTCCCAACTCAAACTCAGGCAGGATGCTTCATAGCGTCAAGCATTCCACAAGGACCTCAAGTCCCAATGGTTACAATTTTTGAAGCAAAAGAACACAGGAGTGTCTCCGCATGTCAACGTTCCCCACATTCTCAGTTGCTGTTGCTGTTGCTGTTTTATCTTGGGTTCCATACATTATGCAGAGTTGTGCAGAAGGAGTGTTCCCAGGACAGCTGGAGACAAACACTTGCTGTCCAGTTTGAAGACTGGGATAAGCCTCTTCTAACTGTCTCCATTTGTCACCTGGGGCAATTAGATTATGTGAGGGTGGGTTAGAGGAATATTATGAAAAGTCCAGAGCTTTAGGTTCCTCATAGGCCAGGCACTCACTTCACTGGGCCCTCCCATGGCAACCAGGAGATTTTATAAGTAGATTATAAAATCTAGTTATACTTTTGTAGTCCATGATTTTAACCAGGACATCAATTCACTGGAGAACAGAAAATAGCAAAGAAAGGGGTTGTTTCAGAGGATGTAACTAGAGTTCCACCTTGAAAAGTCTTCTATTGTCAGAAATTCAGTGGAGCCAAGTTTGAAGCTGGCCCTGCCTGATGCTTCTTCGTAGGAGCCTGCCATAGAAAATCTTCTGCAAGCTATTTATGGTCCTGGTGGAAGCTCTCCAAGGGGGCTGGCCTCTCCTGCTGTGCTTTTTCTGGCAAGTAAGACGCCTCAGTTCAAGGATGTGAGCCAATCAGCTGTCCAAATCAAGGTTAGTGGGACAGGGGTGGAAGGGGCCTACAGACCAGAGCAGCTGAATGATGGCGTTCCTCCTCCAAGCATCTCTTGGGGAGCAGTGATCGCTCTTAGTGTGCCTCCTTTGCAGCTGTTTTGTCAGGAACTTGGCTGTCCCACTTCAGGGGAGTGGGAGGCGGTCCAAACTCTACACCCCAGGCTCCTCCAGGGAAGGCAGAGGTCACTGCCAAAGGGGCCCACATGCAAGGCAGCCAAGAGTCCTTTCGGTGGTCCCAGGAGAGTGCTGCAGCTCCACCAAGTCTGCAGAACATGCCAGGTTTGTGATCCCTGGCATCTCCTGATTTCTGATGGGCACGCCAGCCCAAATGCCCTGAAAACTAAAGTACTTGCAATCCCCCCGCCATGACAAAAGTCTAGATAGGGACTTTTAAGGGACAGAAATAGAAACCATCTCCTTCATTAATGTGGGCTGATATCTTCCAATGCTGTTATTCTGTTATTCCTCCAGTGGCAAGATTGCCCCTCTTGTCCTCAACAATCTCTGAGTATTTGGTTCAGGCTGTTACAGACTTTCAACACTATGTACAAATGTTTTTATTGACCAAACCTTTCCTTGGTCTGTAGATAGTTGGAATTTCTGCAAGATACAAACTTCTTATCTTATCCTAAGACAGAGGAATGAAAGTATATCTTCAGAGGTTCTCTGAATAAGCTTCCCAATGCCCGGATAAAATCCATTCTACTATTTTTTTAATCTTTAAGCAAGAGATAGGCAGTTAAAATTAGAATTTGATTGCCTTCTCCTGGGGGATTAAGATAGCAATGCTTGAAAGAATGTTGGTTATTGTCTATTCTTGAAAATGGTTGTGAGGGGGTGGATTTTACAACAACTTTACTGGATTTGCTCTTTGCAAATCTCTTTCTGGCATGTGGAATTCAATCTTCCAGACTTTCTCTCCTATGTTTTTCTGAGCATTCAAAGAACAATCAGCTGCAGGAATGAAGTTTTGTATCAAAGGTTCACAATGTGCAAAACAAGAACACCTCAACTTATCACACACCTGATCAAATTTGAATGTTTGGAAGCCTTGCTTAGGGGGTGTCCTCTCTCCTAACCCCCATGCAGTGTTCAACACACACAAAGGCAGAGGGATATCTTTGCCTTTGTTTTGACTTGTTGCAAGATTTTATCCCTTCTCCTGTAACTGTTGTGCTGTCTCCAACCAAGATTGAGGTTTGAAGGGTTTGTGCGAACTCAGCCAAGATATCTTCTCCTCCTGGGTCCTATTGATTAAGAATAGACGAGTTGAAGGTTCCCCTTCTGTGGACCAACCCTTGTGTGTAGACATCCATCTAGCTAAGTGAGACACACTGTCTATGGAGGGCAGCTTGAGAACCATATCTCTAATATCTGGGAACTGAATGGAATAATCTCTGCATAATCTAGTGTGATCCACCCATTCCTAGTCAGATCCAGATCACAGCTACACTGCCTGGCAGCTGCTCAGGGTCCTGCTAGAGGCCCTACTCAGAAGCTTTCAGAAGGAGAAACCAGAAGTACAAAGAACAATACAAAAATGTGTGACCAGTTTTGAGTTGAGAGGTGGCTCTGTGTTCTTTTGTTCCACAGCTTGAGATGGAGAGCGAGGACCTTGGTGCTCTGTCCCATCACAGTGTAGGTCATAGACGGAAGGCAAATCCCCAAAGACTCTATCCAGCATTGAGCAAAGTTTGTCCAAAGTCTTCCAGACCAGGATTTCTCCTAAATTTGGGCAATTCCAGATGTTGATACCTAGACTCTCCAGGCAGAGGGAGGAATCAAAGGTCACAATTAGCATCTGGAGTTTCACTTCTTAGGATGATGTTGAAATAGAGACAGTATCCAATAATTAATCGGCTCATCAGAAATGCCTCAACAGCTTCTCCATCATTTTTAATCTAACCAACAATCTTTCTTGGCTATCAGCTCTGTGGGCAAAACCTTCCCAGCAATGCCAGGGTCAAAGAACACATGGCATGAATGGTGGTTTCTGCTTTCTTCTTACTACACACCGCTGGTTGCTGTGATCAGGGCAGGGTTCAAGGAACTATCCTGATTTGGCCTCTCAGTGGCTTTTGATACCATCAATCACGGTTACTTTCTGGACTGCCTGCGGGGATTCGGGGTGGGGGGGTACGGTGTCTCAAGGTTCTTGTCTTTTCTCTGTGTGTAGTTGGAGGATAGACTGAGCCAAAGACCCCATCCATATGAGGTGTGTCTCAGGGGTTGGGGCCACCATATGTTCCCCAAGAAATGAGATGATTTATGGCTGAAATTTAACTCCTTCTATCTCCAAGGTTCTATAGTGTATCTTCCTTTCTCCTGACAATCCAGAGGCTGTGTGAATCTTCCTTCCTGGGTTGTGTGTTGACACTGGGTGACCAGAAGATCATGAGGAAGGTTCGACTTTGCACATCTGGGTCCTGGGTGATGCAGCTGAACCCGCCTACCTTCCCAGGTGGGAGTTTCACCTCCCACTCTGCCTGTTAGCAAGTGGAAAACTTCCCAGATTTGCTTGTAAGAGCCAGGAAGGGCTCATTAGCCAACCAAGGAGCTGAGTCATTCCCCAGATTATCTTTTAATAATTCTTTTTTTTTAATTTTTATTGGTTTTAAACCAATAAACAAACAAAACATAAACAAACAAAACATAAAAATATCAGGCCATCTTCCATATATGTACATACAGTGTGCCAGTTGGTTTACAAATTGTTTTGTACTTCCATTTCGTAGTCTTCAATTACAATTACATTGTATATAATCTCGTATTTTCAATCCAATATTAAATACATTGGTATCATTATTAATCAATCATTTGACTATACTTTTATTCATTCATGCTTTAGGAAAGAATCATATTTTTCTTAATTTGTTTTGTGACAATTCATATTATCATCCCAAATCTATCCTAAAATCATTTTGTAGATATAATAAGGAAAGAATACGTCTTTATATATTTAGTATTTTCTAAAAGTCTACATATTTCGTTACCATATTTTATTGTCTAACCATTGATAGAATAGATCCCAAACTTTATAAAATTGTTTATCATCCTGTTCTCTAATTTCAAATGTCAATCTGCTCATTTCAGCACATTCCAATATTTTCTTAATAATTTCCTCCTATGATGGTGTTTTCTCATTTTTCCAGTTTTTTGCAAATACAATCCTAGCTGCTGTTAATACATTTACAATCAGGTATTTCAAGTCTTTACTATATATTTCAGGTAAAACTCCCAAGAAAAGATAGAGACATATGGAAAGGTGGCTGGTTTGAAAATAAATAAAGATAAGACAAAGATCTTGACAAAGAATATGCTATCAAGACAAAAGGAAGAGCTGGCAGACCTTTTGAAAATTCAGGTCACGAATAAGATCAAGTACTTGGGGATATACTTGACAGCAAGATGCAGTGCACTAAAAGAGAATAATTATATCAAACAAACAGCAGATAGCACTAGATTTGGTGAAATGGGAAAATTTACAACTGTCATTAATAGAGAGAATATCAACAATCAAGATGAATATATTACCCAGAATTTTATATTTGTTTCAAACAATTCCAATTAGGCTTGGAAAAGACTATTTTGAAGATTTAAATAAAATTGTGTTGAAATATATATGGCAAGGTAAGAAAGCGAGAATAAAGTTAAAACTTTTGCAAGATGCTAGAATAAGAGGAGGATTTGGTTTGCCTAATTGGGAGTTGTATTATCTTTTAATAATTCTTGAGTTTTTTTTTAGTTTGTTTTGTTTTACACCCTGAAGAGTTGTGGGCTGGTTTTCCTCTCTCAGTCTGCCTATTTGCTTTGTAGGCTGATGCAGTGATACCCAGACCAGAGGTTGTGGCTGACCGTTTATCTCCTCGCATCTCTTTCATGCCACCTACCATATCTGGCTGCTTGTAGATGGGAGAGGCTCGGAGGTGGGACTGAGGGAATGGCTTTTGTTTGGTGGTCAGGCGCTTGCCTGGCCGTTCAGCTTATCTGTTTGCCAACCATCGTAGTGGCCAAAGCTTTTAATAAGCTGAGATAAATAAAGGAAGTCTAGTTTCAAAAGCTACAGGGACAAAAACATCCAGTCACCAACTCACCTCCAAGCAGGTGCTCACAAATCTTTAAACTTTCAGTTATTGTGTGGGGGCTGGGAGGTTTAAGACCATTTAAGTACTCTAAAAGCCACACTAAGTCCTAAAACCAAGTGTGTTTTTGGGGACAATGAAGCTCATCAAGACTTTTTCCAGCTTCTGCCTTCTAAAATGTATTCCTGTGGGCCCTTTTTCCTCCATTTGCTCAAAGGCTGATGGGAAACCTCTCCCAGGGAAACCCCATAACCCAAATGGGTCTTCCCCAAAGAAATGTTGTTATGATTAATAATACAACACAAAAACCTTGATGATTCCCCTCTTAGGTCTATGAGCAGACCAGACAAACCAGTGGTGAACCCAGGGACAAATTGGTGCTTGTGAGAACAGATCAAACTGAGGTTCTTCTGTCCCACAATCATGTTTTCGGGCTGAGCTGGAAAAGTTATTGCCTTAAACAGCTACTCCTACTGGGTACTTCTAATTCAGCAGATTTCCCCTCTAAATCTTGTGCCAATGAGGAGGTTGAAGAACTACCTGCCTGGTGTTGTAGGTGTACTAAGAGAGAAGTAGACCACTACCTAACCAGGAGGATTCAAGGTAGAGAGAAAGTCCGTGGCTTCTGTGGCTGTCCTTGGGGCTTCCAGCCTGTCTTCCTTCTGCTTCCAGGACAACTCTAATTTGATTGTTCTACCAACATCTCCCCAAAGCTCAAGGATGGACCTTTCATTCATATGGAACAAAGACTCTCCATCATAGACATGGACCTCTGGTCGACTGTGTTGACAAGCAAAGACAACACTGCCCAAACAGCAAGATGGAGAACTTCTGGGGCAGAGCCAACAGGACACCTTGACAGACCAATGATGATGGAAGGTCGTAATTTGAGCGTTGGGTGGCATATCTTTTCATGGTATGATAAAGTGAAAGTAAATGTGGTTTTTAAAAATCATAACCCAAGAAACACGTTATTAAGGACAAATATAAACCCATGCTGTTCCCAAGGATATCACCGTTGACGTCCATTCAAGAAGCTTTCTACAAAAGAGAAACAGCTGATAAACAATAATGATTAATGTGAGGGTTTATTAATACAAGATAAGGAAGAAATTAAGATGACGAGAAGGGAATAATGAGCAACAGGACACCCTTTTCAATGGTTGACTTAGAATAAAAAAAGAGGTTTACTATGGGTAAAGGGACAATTGGGATTGAGAAGAAAATGAATTTGAAATAGAATTATATACAAATGATGATCATGTAAGAGCTGAAATGCATAACTTGTTGCTAAGATATGAAACAGAGGATGAACAAGTTGAAAGACTGTATGGGGAAACAGACTATAAATTTTGGTTGCAATTTAAACAAGAACGTATGAGAGAAGTTGTTTGGAACTGGTGTTAAATTGACATTGTGTTTTCATTTAAAAGAGTACTTTTACAAAAGCGATGTACCAACGATATATGATACCAGCTAAATTGTCTAAAATGTACAAAAGAATATAAAATCAGTGTTGGAAGTGTTATGCTTTGGAAGTATTATATGCAAAAAACTAGAAAAATAATGAAATGCTTTCAGTAGATTGGATTATAAAATTAACTGAACTGGCAGAAGTGGAGAAGTTGACCATAAAGACTTTTGGAAATATTGGAAACCTTAGATGGGCTTTTAGTTGAAAGAAGGAAAAGAAGATGATTTCAGGGTTTGGGAATTAAAAAGATGACAAAGAAGTTTGGGAAAACTTGACAGAAAGTAGTAAAGAAGGAATCATTTTCTTTTCTTTTTTAAAAACCTCCGTCTCGTTGGTGCCCCATTCTCTTGGATTCAACTGGACCTTCGAAATTGCAAAGAGGGTTTTGGATGTTTTGACAGTTCTCTTTTAATCTCAGTCATTCCTTGCTGGAGAGATGCTTCTCAGTTGTCCTCGGGGACTATTAAGGGGGTGAATGACCTCATGTCTCCAGTCATTTTCGGCTTTCTTATTTACTCCTATTAAATCTGTATTATATGTAGAAGGTAAGTATCTGTGGTTGGGCCAAGCTTTGGTGACTCACCTGTTTTTAGGCATAAGCTGTATATGAAAATTTAAAAAAACAATACAAGCCTTACAAACTTTTGCCATCAACAGTCCAACTCCAGTTCTAAAATTAGACCATTTAATCACACAAGAACTGGATTTATCACCACCATAAAACTCAGATAATTTCAACAAAGCCTGCTGCAAAGTAGTTTTTTTTACTGTCTGAATGGTAATTAAAAGAATGTAGTTTAATGCCTTAAGTGTCCTTGCATAACAGCAGCTGAGAACAATCCCAAAGCCCTAAAATCTGGAAGGGAGAGTGTAAAAATCCTGTTATCAGTTTATAATGTTGAGAGCCCCAGGTGAGAAGTGCTCTAGAAGGAAAGGAGTGGAATCATTCAGCATGTGTGCTTCAAAAGTCCCCGTGATTGGGCCTCCTCCCTCGCATGGAATACATTTTTAAGTGCATCAGAAATAATAACTCACCGGAAGTTATGATCGTTTGAAAATGACCAAAGGGATTGAAACAGTCAAGTTCATAATGACTTGGCTCAAAGTTTGATCACCAACTTACCAAGCTCTGCTGCTCCTGGGTCTCCCAGGCTTTGGACCTCAGGTGGGCTCTTCTGCTCAGGTGTGGCATGGGGGAACAGGGCTACCTGACTCCAGGGCCCCTAATGCAGCTCAGATTCCACCAGAAAGGAACATATTTCTCAAAGCTTGCTGAGAAGAAGGATAGAGGCCATCGGAAAGGTGAAAGGGCCTCTCTGTGACATTCCCCACCTCCCTGCTGACAAGTTACCCACCTGTCATCCACATCAACTTTCTGTGCCCAGAGCTGGAAAGTAGATAAAGTACCTTCCGAGAATATGGTGATAAACAAAATACTTGATTGTGCCAAGATGGATAGGCTGACAAGGAAATGGAAAGGGAAAGAGGAGTCTGTGTTTTATGAGGTGTGGGAAACGTATCTATGGATAGAGAAGAGAAATAAGGTTTGATATGAAAAAGAATTGTAAATATAAGTAACGCTTGACACAGTACTGTTAAAATGTAAATGAATATGTATATTGAAAATAAAGAAAATAATAAAAAATAAAGAAACTTTCTGATTCAGGGTCTTTCCAGAAAAACAAGTACATTTCCTCTGCAGTCACTGAAAGCAACTTTCCCTGCCTCTCGGAGTTAGATCAGACTCGTGAAGAAGCATTGTTTGTGCACACCTGTTCTTGGCCACTTTGGGCCTATTGTGCATTTCCTCAGCCTCACCTTACGTGAGATGGGAGAGAACGTAATGCTTGTGTGTCTTAGAGCCAAGGAGGGAGACACACTCCCAGCAATTTGTCAGATTTTAAGGACAATAAAACTGTCACGCAGATGCCAGAGAACAGAGAGCCTTCGTATTTTGCCTTTTTAATCCAGGGCTGTTCCGAGTGAGCAACAGATTATTTAATCAAGCCATTTGTGATCTGACGGAAGATTTCACAGAAGAAGCAATCCTGGGCTTTCCCTCTTGAAGAAACCACCTGTGATGCAACAGGAAGCAGAGAAGGCATGCCAGGAAAGGGAGCCATCCAGGTGGGTCCAAGGAAGTGAAATTACAGGTGATATCATGGGTTTTTAGACATCTTTTCTCAATCCACTTTCTATACTTTTTCTGAGTCAACGTGGGAAAACCAGAGGTAGATTTCAAAGCCACATTTCCTTGAGGGAATTTCTCAAATGAAATTCTGCCTTTTCTGGGGGAAAAATGAGAGGGAATCTTTCGGGATCCTCAGGGATCCTTGGACCACACCTGGAGAAACGCAGCTGTAGGAAAACAGGCAGGCAGGGAGGGAGGGAGGGAGGGAGGGGCAGGATCCAGCCCAGGAGGGAGGTGCTGGGTTGTCTTCCTGGGGCGCTGCTGCCCCATGGGCTCACGTGCTCCAAAGCAGAGCAATGGGTAATTAGCAGGGTGCAGAGGAGAAGCGAAGAAAGTGCTTTGGTCTGGAGGGTTAAACATGTTCATCCTGCTTGCTCTTGTCCCTCCTGGAATTTTATTTATTTATTTATTTTGTTTATTTGATTTGTCAATCGCTTACAAGATAATAGGTATCAGGATAAACATAGTTACGAATACATGAAATGAATACATATAAGAAAAGTAAAAAGAAACAATAGGACAGGGACGGTAGGCACGTTGGTGCGCTTATGCCCGCCCCTTACAAGGGCAGGCCACCTCTCCGATGGCAGGCTTGCTAGTGGCAGGGAAGCAGGCAGCAGGGGTGGGCGAGCCCCCCTCCCTTCCCTCTCAAATGGCTCCCCTGTGGTTTCTAATGCAGCCCCTCAAAGCCAGCTGAGCAAAGACCCTTGGAAGGCAGCCTGGAGTGGGGTGGGCTCCCAGACAGGCCATGAGATCCCTGGTGAGCAACCTCCCAGGAACTGGAGAGAGGTGGAGGCCAAGACACCTGCGGGGTCTTGCAACAGCGCAGAGAGAGGAAAGGAAGTGCCCAGGTCTTCTCTGGGTTCCCCGGGCCTGCCCAAGGATTCAAGTTTGCATGTTCTACAGCCCTGAGGATTTGTTCCCTTCAGGGCCCAGCCAAGATATTCTATCCACACAGAAACTCCAGTGGGAGGAAGCTCAGGGTGTGGACCTGGCCATGCCTCCCTGCCTCCTCCCTCTCTTTTGCTCCTGGTTGAAATCAAACAAAATGTCAGCTGGGGCTCCATTCAAAATCCAAGAAAGAAATACTTAGACTCCTTTAATCAGAGAAAAGGTATCTTTTACTGGAAATCAAGTGGTAGCAACAAAAGACTTCTGACTCTGAGAAAATGGGCACATCAATCACCTATACAAAGTAATGGCAACGTTCCCACCCCCAAGAGTTCAATTGGCTCCTCCAATTAAAAGTTGTGTAGATCATCATGTGGGCATCTCCAGGGGGTGACGAGGCTTCTGTCGGTTGACCTTGACGTACTTTGATAAAGGGTTGCAGCTGCGCAGAGCATAGGATAGAAACCTAAGCAAGAATGTATCCCCCCCCCAGCTTATACCTCCAGCTCACTTCCCATAACCATTCCCTCCTCCCCCCCCCCCCCGTTACTTATGACAGCCGAAAGATGCAAAGCAAAGGGAGGAAATCTTGAAGGCTGACAGAAAAGCACAACTATAAGGCCCATGCCTTGATGCTTGCATCAGGGCTGCTTCCTTGTGGACAGCAGCTGGGCCTTCCCCCGGGAGATGCCAACTTCCCTGGCACTAAACACCATGAGTTGCCATAATGAGGCATGCTGTAGTCATCTCGGGAGTCGTCTTTCTCTCAAAGCAACCCGGAGCCAGTTGCCTTTCTATGAAACCAAAGTGCTGCAATGCAGAGTCCTCCATGACATTACAACTTTCCCGTGTTTCACAGTGACGGGTCTGGCAACCTCTCAGCACCCCTCCCGTGATACTGGGCATCTTGCAGTTGGCCTTGAACCCTTTGCCAAAGCATGGAGTCACTTCACCGGGTGATGAAGAGAAGGCAGGGCAGGGTTTCCCTCTCTGGAGTTACATAAGCAGCGCTTCTGGCCGTCAGTGCCATCCAGTCTGCGCATTTCAAAAGATCTCAATCCAGCCAGGTGAAGGATTGGGCCCTCAGGAGCACGGAAACCATTGCTGGCGCCTGAAGGATGCTTGAATTCCCTTGTAACTGGACACAAATCATGTGCACAAGAGGTCTAAGTCCAGCCCGCCTTGAACTCCACGGACTCTTATCTACCGCTGATTTGTGGTTCTGATTTTGGAAGCTTACAGTCACTTGAATCACCTTGAATCCTGATTTCTTGCACCTGACAAGAAGGGCTGAACTGATCATAGCTTGGTTTTCTCCAACCCAGGTATCTCCAATCTGCTGGACTACAACTCCAATCTTCTCCAGCCAGCAGAGCCCACTAGAATTTGACTTCAGGCATTCTTACTGGGTGAATAGTTTCCTTTGGTCACCCCGTTGCTCCACTTCAGCCACCTGGCCTGGGGATTTATGTGACACAAAATGTGTTTGTGCCTCTGTAAGTCTATCCCAATGACAGTGGATTTTAAGAGAAGAGGCTTTTTATGTGCCACCAGATTTCTTTGCTGTGTCCATTAACTTCTCACCTGCCTTTCTCTTTTCTGAATATTAACATTTTAAATTACACACACAAATACAAACATCTTATTTTAGGAGACTCTTCCCCTCAGCTGCCTTTGAGCTTTCTGAAGTTATGCATCAGTAGTACATTTCTCCACTAAACAATAATTTAATAAATAATGAGAGTTTAAAAAGCGAGCAACATTCTGTTTTCCAGAGAGATCCAAGAAAATATCTCTAGAAACTGACAAGGAATCACAGAGGGTCATATAACTATCATCCCCAAGTATATATAATATTTTAAGATCCTCAGAGAAAATCCCCAAATGTGTTGTTTCTGTATAAAATTTATAATTAAATCCATCTTTTAGCAAGATGAATGCGTCAAAAAAAACCAAACCCCATTCACCGTATTCTATCCATGATTTGGCAACCCAAAACTGGGCAAGACCAAACAGGTTGCAACCTGAGGTCCATTTTGAACATGGAAGACGGAACAATCTGTTGCTTTCGTGGATGATGGATGGCTGAAGACCTTCATCCATGTTGCAGGAGGAAGTTGGAAAGAGCTGCGTCATGTGTAAAAATAAACACAAACAGTGCAACTCAGCCTCTTGACTCAAAACCTGGAAACCTCTAAAATGAATCACGTCCCCTTCCTGAGCTCAGAAGGGAGCGTTTCCCCATGCATTCGGATTTTGTCACCTTCTGGGCGTAGAAACCTTGAAGTTGACCTCAGAAGGAAAACTCCCTTGGATGACCTCAAAGCAAGTTACAGATCCCCCTCCTACAACATCCCTTGAACGCAGCCCCTGCTTTATTCACCATCGTCTGATCCAGGGCTGATGCCATCTTCTCTAGTGAGCACCAAGGGACCCATTCCTTATCACGAAAAAGCCAAAGGAAGACCCCAAGTTTGGTGGGGAGGCCCTGGGAGGAAACTTGGTTCTCATTTTAATTTTGCAGGAGACTTTTTTAACCATTACACCTCCTCTCCTTCCTTCGTGTGTGAACTGTTCCTTTTTTTAACTGCAGTAAAACAGCAACCAGCCATTCTCTCCTTCATGCAATTCCACAAACACTAAATGTCTACAGAGATTCTCAGTCATCCAGGTCTTGGTTGACCCAAATATGCTTCTTTTTTTTTCCCCAAAAGGCAACTGGACATTCTTGGTTTTGCTTGAAGAGGTTTCACTTCTCATCAAGAAGCTTCTTCCAAAGTCCACAAATGCTACACCCTGCCTGGCTTTAGTCCTCCTTCTCTTCCCCATTCAGACTTCTTATGCTGTTCTGAAGCCCCTTGCTCTCTCCAAGTGGTGCTGGTTGGGTCTTGAGGTCTTCCAACTATTGACTCTACTCAATTGGACAGAAAGCTGGAGCTCCTGGCACCAAAGAGCTAAAAGAAAGAGAAGAGAAGTGACTTGACTTGACTAACAACCTAGCAGGGCATCAGATAAACAGGAGATCCAGTCTGGTATGCAGCCCATTAAAGCCACTCTTCTTTGGAGACAGCCTCAGCTATTACGGTCTCACGCCAAGGGCTGAGCTGGGATTTTCTTTGCAGCTAAGCTGCCACAGATGAAATGTTTTTATATATGCTTTGTTGACACATCAACCGAGAAAACTTCTGCAGAGGAGTTAATCCGTAAGGATACGAAAAAGAGCAAATGCAGAAACTCATTGGAAGCGAGCCCAGTGCCTGAATGCCAGGCTGCTGCACTGTACAGGAAACTATAGCCAGTCATCTTCTCATCTTTCGTCAGCAGATAATGTGGCAGGATAAAGAATCTATTGTCTTCTCCCTGGGTTTCTACCACCCTTGCATGGCTTCGGCCGAGCAGGTTTGCACGCTATGATGATTACAATGCCAGGCCGTTGAGTTGAAGATGATTGAAAACAAAAGGTTGTATCCTCAACACAGGAACAATTCCCGGAACTGCACCAATCAAAAGATGGTGTGGGTGTGGGTGTGTGGGTGTGGGTGTGGGTGTGCAAGGGGGAAGCTGGAAGAATTTCAAGACCAGGCGATGCACAGATTGCAGGCCAACCCTCCACGGATTCCCCCTGTCTCAGGGAGCCTGGCTGAAGATGGAGCCCTCTGTCACTCAGAGGCTCTGGAATGCTGAGGGTCCTGTCTCTCGGGATAGCTGGAAAGATCTTGAGAGCAGGAAGGAATCAACTCAGGGACTCGTAAGCTGCTGCTTTGAGCAAGAACTTGCTCGCTGGGCCCAATGTCTTTTGGGAAGGGGGGATTTTCTGCTGCTTACACGGAGAGTAGGCTCCCCCCTCTGACCTTGGTCTTGGCCTTCCATAAAGACCACCTATCCTCTGCAGCCTGTGTGGCTGGAAGAGATATTGTGGGTTCTCATTCCACGGATGAATTGTGAGCGTGGCACACAAAAGAGCTGTCATGGTTGCCGAGTTTCTGCTTGTGAGACAGGCCTTGTTAGAAACAAAGCTGGTTGAAATTGAGACTGGAGGAAACAGAGATAGTTCAAAGTCTCTGGAATGGGGAAACAGTTCCACCTTCCCTGGATCTGTGCCAGTCAAAGCCTGAAACTTCCCCAAACCAGAAGGAGGAGTTCTGCAGGTTGAAGAAGCCCACAGTTGCCAAGCTTGGGTACTCCTGTTGTAGAAACTCCCACAGGACCAAGAAGTGGTCTCAGCATGCCAGACGCAAGGAAGCCAAGTGAAAATCTAATTGGGCACCTTGTTGGGAAAGGAAAGGAAGACCAGGTCCCCAGGATGAAACAAGGTGATCTCAGCATGCATCCTCCTCTGATATAATCCTCCCTTTGCCTTGGCTGTGCATGTGGAGCTCAGCAAGAGAGATGCTTTCTTGGCAGAAGTTGTGGTGGGAAAACGTCCCCTCCAGAAGGAGGCTCCTCCCTGGTGCCTCCTTGCCCTTTGGACCAAGCGAGGGGGGACTGTCTTGTTGGCCCAAACTTTACAAGGAGAATGCCCACTTCTTGGTGGTTTGATGCTTCTTTTTATAAAGTTGTGGCCCTTTGGGTTATTGTTTTATGCAGAAACAATGGAAAAAAGGATTGTTAACCTCTAATTGTTCTGATTAACTGCAATACATAGTACAGTGCAAGATAAACCAGAAATGATGTCCCACGTCTTGTGGAAGATAAATTGCTTTATGTGCAAGAGACCAGATGGAATTTAAAAAAAACGAATATGTCTCATGCTTAAAATGTAAATATTACCATATTTCAGCATCAGGATCTCCCTTCTTTTAGACTAGATGCTCTCCCTGCCATCAACTGCCACCTTTGATAGGAAGTTGTTGGCTTCATTCATTGATGCCAATTCTGGGCAGAAGAGTTGGCAGTCCACATGCTCGTTTTTTTCTGAGCAGGTGAAGAAAAGGATGCCCTGATTATAAGGATCTGTCAAGGGCAGACAAGGAATAAGTGGAAGGCTGATCATAAACTCTGTTTTTTTTTTCCAGTACCACTGTAACTTTGGACAGTTGCTATGTGAATGGTTCAAGGACTAGCTGTATAAGGATGCAGCCTGGGTTCTCTTTGCAGCCTTCATCTTCTTAAGGTCTGTGGAAGCTGTTCAAACCTTGGGCAAAGGAGGCGTGAAAGGCTCAGTCATGCCACCGCCTTCCTGGAATGACCTGGGCTTTGGCCTCAGCCTCACCTTCTCCTGGAAGTTCTCGCTATTCCAGCCTCCTGACGGGGCTCAGAAGGGGAAAAGTTCCTCTTGACGTCGAGTGTTTGATTCTCTCCTTACATCATTGCTCAGGTGAACTTTCTTTCCCTGTTTGCGAGGCGGGGCAGTTGGCCCAACCCGCCTTTTCAAATTCACCTCCTTGGTTCACTGTGGGCAACATTCTGATATGAAGCCACAGTGATGATTCCTTTGTGAGGCCACATTGCCTAAACTTCAGGAAGAACCTCCAGGAATGCTGTTGTTCACAGGGTGAATTCATCCCAGAAAATCTCATTCTTGGTCATCTTGAAGCTGAAGGGATGGAAACCTTCCCTGAAAGGCAGAGCTCTCCAAACTTGGCAACTTGAAGACTTGTGGACTTCAACTCCCAGAATTCTCCAGCCAGCATAGTTGAAGTCCACAAGTCCACAAGTCTTCAAGTTGCCAAGTTTGGGGACCCCTGGTCTTAGGGATGGAAGATCAAGGCAAACAGGAGAAAGTGAGATAATTCTGGGCTGACAAAAGTTCAGGCAAGGAGAACTAAAGCTAGTTCCAATGTCCTCAGAAGTTTCTTGGACATCTCATCCTCTCTTCCTGTTTTCTGAACACAAGATCATGTTGTTGGTGGGGAGTGCAAGATCTCTGCTCACCTTCCTTCCCGTTTTCCAGAAGAGAAACCATCTCTGCGACAACATTTTTCACTTGAACTACCGAATCACGCCAACGTTTGGGGGATGGTCAGAACCTTTTCTGAGGCTTCACAGAGTCCCCTCTGGAGTTTGGCTTAATGGTCCCCAACTGGGAAGTCAGTACTTCCAGACTGCAGATGTGGAAACATTCCCAGCATTGAAGATTTGTGATTTCTCTTCCACTGCTTCAAATTCTTCCAATCTTGAGAACTTTTCACAGGTGGTATAGATGGAATTAAAAATTAGAATGACACATCAGTTGGGTGGCTGTAGGAAAACTAGAAAAAGGAAGGAGGAAATTGGGTATGTTTGCCACCTCGAGTTATTTGTAAATATAATAATAGTAGTGTTCTGTACGGTCATTTGCATTCTCGTAAACGCCGTGCTGTGATTGGTCAAAGCGTGCAGGGATCCGATTGGTCGAGCGAGCTGCTCTGATTGGCCCACTAGGGATCTCCCGCGATTGATGGAAACTAATCGCGGGAGATTCAAAGTGGTGCCATTGGCCGCGGCCACCACGGCTTGAGAATAAAAAGGCGAAGTTTTTCCTCGGAGTCCGAGCCGTTCTCAGGACCAATAAATGAGCTGAACCAAGGATGAAAAAAAATCTAGATCAAACATATCATTTTGCAATAAGTCTCAACCATTCAACCATCACCAAGACTAATCTAAGCCAAATATTACTACAATGTATACTCACTTTTCAAGTTAATTTGACACAAAGATAATAAGGGTTGTATGCTCTAGCTTAAAACCTTGCTTCCTTCATGAAATGCAATAAAAGGTTGGTTTCTGGAAAAGCTAAATTCAGGCAAGTTCCTGGTAGCCAAGCCCATCACTAAGGCATTAGCAAACTGATAAAGTCAAGAGAAGAATGTTTAACTGATAAAAAAAAACATGCAGTTTACCTGGAATAAACCTCATGGATTCCATGGTCTTACTTCAAAGCAGGAAGATTTCTATTTTTAATCACGAATTCCGTTCATTGATACAACTGTGTTTAAATAAAGGCGCGTCTTATGAAACTTCTAATCTCTCTGTTGGATTGAAAACAGTTTAAGAAAGTGACAGAAAGTAACTTCCATTCTACCACCTAACTCCTGCCTTGGAGACAAATAGATTAGGTGGGCATTCTTGGCCAACCAGGCCTGATCAAGGAACACCAAAGTTTGCGGAACCTATTCAGAACTGAGCTGGAAGCTTGTGACAATCTCAAAACTGCAGGCCTGGACTAGGAAATCTAAAATATAACCTGGATTAAGGCAACTGCAGGCCATGTCTTTCCAGCTGCCAAGACCACAACCTGGCTGTGCCCCTGAAGTCATCAGAAAGTGAGCTGAAGTGATCCCTTCCAGTTAGACTTCCTCGGTGATGGACCAAAATCTGTGATTGTCCGTGGTTTTGGTTCGTGCTTTCCGTCAGAGGGCCCCGATCTACCTGATTTGAGGCCAAAGCCACCCTGTGTGGTGGTGAAGAAGGGGGAGACCACCAGCTGAGTTGAGAGGAGCTGCATCTCCCCTCCTTGGCTTGGTATTTACTCCTCTCCAAAGACAGCTGTAGCGGTGGTCAAGATGGCCACCCTGAAGAGAAGAACTGATCAGACAAGAATGTGCAGGAATGTAGAAGAGGAGGACAGCTTGAGTGACCGAGCTAAGCAGTAACAATATTTAAATACAAGGTACCCTGGAATTAAAATAATTAAGAACTTTTAAGAAAGATTTTTAAAGCGGCGGCAGAGAAGGAAAAAAAAAAGGGGGGGGGATTTTGACAGCTGAAAGAGGCTTTGAACTTTGAAAGAGAAGCCTGAAGAAGATATTTGCTTAAAATGATTTTGACACTAAAGAGGCAAGCCTAAAGCTGAACTTGAATGTGTCAAAAAATGAAGAACTTTGAAACTTAAAAGCCGTCAAAGGGGGAAAAAAGTGGAAGAAAAAGGTTGGAACTTGGACATAGCAGAGAGGGCCACCTGGTAGTAAAAGGAATTAATTGTGAACGTTTGAAGGATTCAGAGTAGGTGAAATCTTGCTAGCATAAGAGAGAGCCCCTGGAAAGTGAAAGTGGAGCACTGAATTTTGAAATAAAGAAAGAAGTAAGAAGAAAAACTCTTCTGGGATTATTTGGTGACTTTTGAAATTTTGGATATTGGCTTGCTAGATGAACTAATTAAATTAACTGTGGGAAATAATTTTCAGACTGTGGTTGCTTTAAAGGAGGTTTGCTCCTCAGCTTGAGCAGCCCACCAAGCAGAACAAATAAATAATTACAGGATTGAAATCCCCTCCCCCCCCCCCCCCGTTCTTCCCTAAAAATCAGCCCTTTGCGTGGTGGTTTTTCTCCTTTCTTTCCCCCCATCATTTTTGGTTCTTGTGCTAAAAACACAACCCAGGAGAACACCATAGTCACAAACAGCTGCAGCCACACAACATGACAGCACACCTTTTAATCCCAGTAAGTAGAGAAGGTGCCTCACTCTGCAGGAAAATGTGTTTGGCACCACCTGGGCAGCCAGGTAAACACCCACCTCTGATCCAGGATGAGCCTTTTAAGCCGTGCCATCCAAATGAAAAGCTTAAACACAAAATAGACTTTTGCTACTCAAAGCCCAGGAGCTGATTTTGATCTGGGGGTCTAAGATGGCCGAGGTTGGGTCCAATTTAAGAACATTTGCCTTCGGCCCCCCGGCCAAGTTAAGAGCCCAGCTAAAGAACCAGCCTTTTGCCCTCCACTCATCTGCCCCACTAGGCAGCTACACCTCTGGGTCTCCCACCAACCCTGCATATCTAGTGCCTTGGGTGGGAGAGCAACAGTCCTTGAACTTCACTCTTTGGGCCAAACTGCAGCGGTGACCATGCTGGACACTTAGGAGACTAATTCAAACTCTTCTATGGCACCTCCATGAAATTCTATGACTTCTATACTTTCCTCCATGTTTCTCTTTGGTGGAAACCAACTGAGAAGAACGAAGGACGGATGCAGTTGGATTTTGGGGGATTTTTCAGGGGCCGTTAAATCTTAGAGGCTGGTGTTACAGACTATACATTCCCATTTCCACTTGCTTGAAACTTGGGAGCAAAGTTGTAGGATGGGGCCTCCCTGAAGCCCTGAGATACCCACAGTGGGACAGAAGGGGGAGGAAGATCTCCCAAGTTCTCCCCCTTTGCACATCCCACTCAGAGATGCGAGTTTGTTGGAGCACAACCAACACATCCAGAAAGGATTTTTAATCAGCTGATCTGCTCTCTTCTCCCACTTTTCCATTTGAAATGCATCTCATTATTTTCTTTCCAAGGTGGGAAAGCATGAATCCTTCCCAAAACTGGGCATACAGGTGTCTTCCTAGTAGATGCCTGCATTTAATGTTCTTATACATTAAAAAAAAAAAAGAACTTTAGGAATTCACAGCTTGTTTGGAAGGATTCTATTCAGAAATGTAAGTACAAACTCTCCATTAAACAAGACCGCTCTCAAGGTCAACTCAGTGGATCATCCAGCTGCCTCTTGTGGCAAGGAGTTCCAGCACCACCTTGTTGTCCCGTGCACAGTGGTGCCCCCTTGTCTCCGCCCTGGATTGCCAGCCTGGCAAGGAGATCGGGCAACCCAGAAGTGGGGGGCAAAGGGGAAAAAAACCCAAGTGTCTCTTTTCTGCCCAGGCTCCAGGGATCTTTGGTGCCCAGCACGGAAGCCGATTCTCCTGCCTTCTTCTGGGGGCAGCAGGGCTGTTGGCACCAAGCTACACCACAGTTGTGGGTGCTTCCTCTGCCTCTGCCCGCCACGTTTCCTCTGAGCAGCCGTCACGAGGGAGCCGCCGGGGCTGCAACCTCTTGCCCCAGGCAGGCAGGGCCTTCCCCGGCCGGACCCCTGGCAAAGGGAAGGAGGCGGCAGGAGGTCCAGAGGGCGATGAAGCAACAGGGTGGCGGCATGAGTGGCTCTTGTGTCAGGCTTGGAAGGGAGGAAGCAGGTCAGCTGAGTGTGAGGGGTGGGGGAGGGGAGGGGTGATTGGCATTTTTATTTGGGGAACTGGCCCCCTCCTCCCCCCCAACCTCCCCCCCCCAGGCCTGGCAACCAACGGAGCTGCGTCGGGAGGGTCTTTGCTTTGGAGGCATATTGGGAGGCATCGTGTGAAAGGCAGTTGGGGGGAGGGGCTAGGAGCCCCCTCCCCAGAGAGAGTCCTGTGAGAGGGGAGAATGAAGGCCCGAAGAGGGAGGGCGCGCTCTGCCAGGGGAAGATGCTGCCGCCCGTCTCAGCTACCTGGCGGGCGGGATCCGGGCGTCGTGGGAGGACAGGCGGGCAAGCGGGACGGATTCCACCAGAGCCCGGACAGGCTCGGGAGGGGGGTGGGGGGGTGGGGGACTCGGAGCCAGCCGCCGCCCCCCCTCCGCGCTCGCTCTGCTCCGCACCTGCCGCCCCTCCCCTCTTCCCGCCCTCTCGGCTCCACCTGGCCGGTCCCGGGGAAGGCGGGGAGGAGGGGCGAGGGGCTGACGGGACGAGCTCGCCGGGCGCTATAAAGGCTCCCACCGGGCGACTGCAGCCCAGAAAGGAACGCGATGGGTTGGCTCCGGTTGCCCAGTTGTCTGCGCTGCGGCCAGAAGGTGAGCGGGCGAGGAGGAGGAGGAGGAGAGGAAGGAGGCGCGGGGATTGTCTGCTCCCAGCTGTCCACCCCGCCCGGGGGTCCCTCGCGGCAGAGAGGAGACCTGTCGGGGTCCCTCGGGGACCGGGCGCAAGCCGAGCGCGCGGCATCCTCGGCGAAGAGCCCCGGGGCGCAAGAGCAGCCAGGCGGGCGCTCAGCAGGAGGGACCCCGGAGCGGCGCTTGGCGAGCATCCGAGGGAAGCAGCCGGAGCTCCGGAGGAGCCAAGCGCTGCGTCCCCACCGCCCTCCCCGGGTTTGGGCGCACAGGTTCCACCCGCAGGGAAGCCCCTTCGCGCGACCCCTGCCCGGGGTCCCTTGTTGGGTGCAGCTCCCGTGGGCGCGTCCAGGCAGGGGCGAAAGAGGGGCCCAGCTTGCGGGGGGGGAGGGGGGCAGCTCAGGTTCCGAAAGTCATCAAAACCTCCGGGGCCCCGCGCGTCAAACCCCGCGGGCACCTGCCAGCTCTCCTCCCCTGTGAGGGTGCGCAGACTCCCCGGGACGCTCCGGAGGGGGCCGAAGGGCAGGAAGGAAACTCTTGGCTGACTTTTCTCTTCTCCTCCTTCGGAAGGAATTCACTTTGTCCACGGAGAAGATCGCTGACTCGCAGGATGAGAACACAGAACGGGGCAACTGGTCCAGCAAGACGGACTACCTGCTGTCCATGGTGGGCTACGCGGTGGGCCTGGGCAACGTGTGGCGGTTCCCGTACCTGACCTATCAGAATGGAGGAGGTAAGGGGCTGCTCTAACCCCGCCCCTCAACACACAGAGGCATATAATAACAACAGAGTTGGAGGTCATCTAGTCCAACCCCCTGCTTGAGCAGGAGAGTCTATTCCAAAGATTAGCCTCTAAGTAGGATTGAACTCACAGCCTCCTGATCAGACACCCTGATCCAAGGATGTCTTTCGGGAGTTGCTCACCTAGCTGGCATGACTTCTTCTTTCCCCAGGTGAGCAGACACAGCCCACCTAACTCCCACCTGTCCCTTCCATCAGGGACCTCCAACCTTGGCAACTTTAAGACTGGGGGACTTCAACTCCCAGAATTCCCCAGCCAGCACAAGTCTTCGAGTTGTCAGGGCTGTCAGCTCTTAACCCTTGTGTAACTCTTGTGGCCTCTTTAGATCTTGGGCTTCTTCGCAAGGCTCATCTCCCCCCCCCCCCGTTTCATAGGGGTCCTTCCACCTGTTAGTAGCAATGGAGAAGCTCTAGAAAACTCCAGCCAGTCCACAGGAGTCTTAGTAGGCGTGGGAGTGGGAGTGGAAGGGTGGGGGAGCTCCTTGGTTTGTTCTTCCAGGGCTGAGGCTTTGCCAGGCTCCACGCTGTGCCCTTGAGGTCATTCTTCCACACCTCCTCTCATCCCGGGTCAGGAGATGAACAAACCTGTTGGGTGTACACCAAGAGGCAGAACATGGAGGAGATATTCTAGCATCCTCAGCTGTTTGGAAACTTTGCACTGGCAACTTCTGGATGTCCAGATGTGCCCAGACAGTTTCAGTGCAGAGAAGAAGGCTTGGTGCAGATAGAGGGCTTGAGTTTGGATTCCATACTCCCTTTTTCAGAGGGACCTCAACCCACCAGAAGTGACCCTTCCTACCAAGAGCCGAGTTGTCCTCCTCTTCCACTGAGGCTGAGCTATCAGCCAAAGACTTTGGGGTGATGGACCCTGGGTTCAGCTGGGAGGTTTTAGGGCTGCCCTCCCTTTTCTCCCACCGTTGGTTGGCTTCTCTGTGCCGTTCTTGATTCGAAAGGTGGAAGAAAACAAAAGGAGCAACTGTAAAGCCAAATTGTACACACCCAGAGGACTATAATGGCTTGGGAACAAGGCACGGCTGGTGTGACTCACGGGGCACACTCAACCCTTTTCTCTCAAGAGCAGCGTGATGCAATGTGCCAAGTGTGTGAAGGAAGCCGGGGACAGTCCCTGGGAGGGGAAGCAAACCCACCACCCTTCCTGGCATTGGCACCCAATCAAGCTTCAGCTGATCTGCAGGAGCAGCAGGTCATCCCTGCCTGGGATCCAGCCACCCTTCTTCGCTGTAGGCAGCTGCAAGCCATTGGCCAAACCCCAAATGTTTGGCTGTTTGGGGATCTCTGCCCATCACAATTCGGAGCTGTATTTCCCTTCCATAGGCTGGTACCCTGGGCAGCGGTGTTGGTTTTGGTAAAGTGGCATCTGCCCATGCTCATCTGGCTCTTCTCCTTCAGGAGCCTTCCTGATCCCCTACGCCATCATGCTGGCCCTCGCAGGCCTCCCTCTCTTCTTCATGGAGTGCTCCCTGGGACAGTTTGCCAGCTTGGGACCCGTGTCTATTTGGAGAATTCTCCCTCTTTTCCAAGGTCAGTTTTGTCCTTCATCCCGGGAGATTCCTGGATGGAGTCCTGGGAAAACCTTTTTTGTTTCGTTTTTACAATGCTTGAGTTGGACTCTCACAACCTTATGGGATCCTCGGTGCTCTCTGACCTTGGTGGTTTCCCTAGTTGGGTTTCATGACCCAACTAGGGAACATCATCAGTGCTAGTAAGGAGTGGAGTTTGCTCTCAATTTTTATTCTAGTGACTTGTCCTGCAGTGGTTCTTTGGTTGGGCTGTTTACTCTTGGCTTGTTTGGCAGTTCCTTGATTGGGGTCCTTCACAAAAGTTGGAAGATGACTCAGATGGGGCAAGAGAAGAACAGTTTGGGTCCAGCTGAAGACAAAGCTTGCTTCCCCAAAGCCAGGCCAGCTTGGCATAGGGTGGCCAAGGCATACGTTTTCCGAGGCGTGGGGCCTGGGCTGGGTGGTTCTGCTATAACCAGGGATTTTTCTGCAGGTTCCCGGTGAACTGATGTTTATCTCGTTCCCTTATTTTGCCTGTTTTTACTTTGAAGAATTGCACAGTGTCTCCCACACTGCTTTCTGGTTTTTTCTGTGGGTTTTAATTTCCCCTACAATGTTTTCATATTCATGTAAGCCACCTTGGGTCACCCTGGGTGAGGAGGCTGCAATATAGATTTCCCAATATAAATAATAAATAAAATCTCAGGCAGAACAAGGAAGCAGCCTTTTCACATTTCCTGAACGTACCTGCAGTCTTAACCCTGTTGTGTTTTCCCCCTTGACGATAACTATCAGCTTGATAGCCGGTGTGAAAAAAGTCATGCTGAAAGCATCTCATTCAGGACAAAATATTTGTTTTGACATTCAGGACAAAATATTTGTTTTGGCTATAACACAGGCTGGCTGGTGATCTGTTATCCTGACAGAAAAGCAAACAAAGGGTCCCCCACCCTTGTGGATCTTATCAAAGTCTGCAGGTCTTCCAGCTAACGGTTCTGACCTCGGCTTCCCCAAAAAGCACTAAGCTGACTTTGTCCCGGCAAAATCCCTTTTATTAAGCGAAGGTGAATTTCTGGCATTCACCTTCTGCCAAAGGCCTGGCAAACAGTCTGTCAAGGGTGTAATGAGGAGCACAGACCTTATCTAGCCTGGAGAGCTGCCAAGTAAATATTTTCAACTGCAGTGCTGACAAGGAAGGACTCAGCACAGAGTCTCTGAGATGCACAGGCAGATCTTCACACGGCTGCAATGAACGAATTGTTTCCTGCAAAACCCCCCTCCCCTTTTGCTCCTCCTCTTTTAATCCCTATAGGAGGGGCCATTCACCATACACCTGTGGATTTACTCCCACGTTGACTCTTAGTTCCTAATGGTTCTTTTCTTTTGGCAGCTCTGCGCATGTGCAGGCTGGGAACCGGCTCCAGCTGCTCCTCTTCCTCACTGCTGCCCGATTCCAAAAGCAGCTGATAACTGCCAGCCTGCCCTGGCCCCATCTCTGCCTCTGATGCAGAGCCCTCGTCCGAGCCTTTCTCAGCCTCCAGAACTGACCCATGATCCTCCTCACTGTCCGACTCTGCTGCCAGCTCCGCTAGCCACCCAGCAGGCCACAACAGCCTCCCTTTTTGCATTGCTTTCCCACAAGGGCAGTTAGGTTGGCATTTCCAGCAGATTGGCTCCTAGGAGCTCAGAGACCCGTCTTCTGATGGCCTCTTTTCTCTTCCTGACCAGGCGTGGGAATCACCATGGTCATCATCTCCACCTTTGTGACCATCTACTATAACGTCATCATTGGCTACAGCCTCTATTACTTGTTCGCCTCCTTCCAACGGGTCCTGCCCTGGGCGAAATGCAACCCAGAGTGGGCAGACCAGAAATGCAGCAAGACGCCAATCAGTAAGTCAGGGGGAAAGGGAAGAATTCCTCACCAAACACAGTCATCGCCATTCTCCTATGTGCAAAGCAGTGGTGGGATTCAATTTTTTAAAACTATCACTTCTGTGAGCGTGGCAGGGGAAGGAGACTGCAAAATCTCCAGTTAGAGGTGGGGTTTCCCGGTTCTCCAAACTACTCAAAATTTCTACGACCAGTTCTCCAGAATACCCACTGCTGGTGCAAAATGGCCTCCTTAGCTGCAAGTGTCCAGTGCTGTGCAGAGGTTGGATCCGAAAAGCTTTCATTTCCTTTTGTAATAAAAACACAGGGCCGGATTTCCAAGCTGAGCTTGAGGCAGCATCTGGGGTGGGGACATGCAAACGAGGAGGAGGGGTTATGCAGATGAGCACAGTCTTGATCATCGCCAACTAGGGTTTCTCCAAGAGCGAGAAATGCATATTTTGCACTCGTCTTCGTCCCTTGTATTTTTTCCCATCTTTTCTTGTTGTCTTGCGTTGTTTCCCATCTTTGTACGAAAGCCGTCTTCACCAAACCTTTTGTTTGGAGTTTGAGTCACAAGCCTGTGTCAAGCGGTAAAATGCTGTTCAAAGGGAACCGTAATGTACTGGGGTGTATCACCCCGCAAAGCCTGCTTTATCACCCAAGGATCCAGGCCCAGCTGCATTGCAGAAAAAACAGACACGGGAACAATTGGTCCAGTCAGTCAGGCCAAAGAGGGTCTTCAGAGTTCTTTGCTTTGCTGAAATTGGGGTGTGTGTGTTATCACACCTTTCAACAGTTCACAACAGAAAAAATGGAGACCAAAAAGGAGAAAAAATAAACCCTGAAGCAAAAGGCTCGCACTATGAATTTATAAACTTGGAACTTTGCTAGCAAATAAATTAAATTATGGCACAACTGTTTCCCCCGTTGCAAAGCCCTTTCTCTGCACCTTGTGACTCTCTCTTCTTCCTCCTCTTTCAGTGTTACTGTGCAATGTCACGATGGGCAACACAACTGTCCAGATGAATTACACCGAATTGCAGAGCATGAACCTCACCTGCATCAACAACACCCAGGTGTTTGCAGAGACGCAGGTTCCCAGCGAACAGTATTGGAAGTAAGTGTGGATCGGCTGAGCTGGGCGCCTTCCGCCAACAACCTGCCACACAAGTCACATCGACTTTGCATGCCCAGCTTTGCTGGCTGGACATCCGTACATCTCCAGGGGAGGCTGTGAAACATGCACCCTTAAACCTTGTTTCAGGTTGCTGTGGGCAGCCCACAGAGTCGCCTTTGCCTTGGGTTAGCTGGGTGGCCATTTCAATGTGATATTTCTGCAAGGAAACCTTGGGAGCCCCTCTACCTTTTGGTCTAGACAGAGCAAGGCTAAGTGGCAACTGTAAGGCTTGTGGACTTCAGCTCCCAGAGTTTCCATGCCAGCCATGGTCCAAGCTGTCAAGTTTGGAGATCTTTTCCAGCCATTGGCAGCATCATGAGAGAACGGTGGGAATCTAATCAGCCTGTCTGGAAGTTGTCCAGCCTGGACCTTCAACAGTAGATGGAACTGAATCATCAGACAGGCTTGGTCCTTCGTGAGAACACGGTAGTTGTAGTAAGATTCATATAGGAGCTGGAGGGGAAGAGACCTGTCACCAAATTGCCTGCCCCCAAATGGTGGGGATGGTGGAGGGGGGGCCTTTTTCTGAGTGAGTGAGTACCGTTGCATTCAGCTCAGGGGGCATTTTGCCTTCTCTGGGGCCATTCTAGTCAAGGGCTCTGCATCTACTTCACCTCCCCCAAAGTGAGCCTTGCACACATGAGCGAAGAAAACACAGTTGCTGTGGGCCATCATCTATATATATATATATATATTCTGATGACAACTGAATGATACAGAGCCATAAAAGCAGAGAGACAGCATGAGACCTTGGAAAACTGCCTGGGTAGATGTGCAACTTGGAAAGAGGTTTCTTGGCCTCCAGAAACACACTCTGCCCCACAGCCACTTCAAGGCAGGAGAAGGGAGCCTGCAATTAATTCTACAAAGCCCAGCGGGCTATGTGGGGAAGACTGAGACAAGCTGAGCAGGATTGCAACCTGGACTGAAACTAGGACTTGGGTTGAAGAGCAAGTGTCTCAGGCCAGCATGGGAAACCACAGCTCCCAGGAATGCCAGTCAATGTGGCCAGAGCTGAGGAATGCTGGCGATTGTGGTTGGGCAGCATCTGGAATGCCATCCCTCCTCCAGCATTTCTCCCCAACTCAACCACACCCCAACCACAGAGCAAGCCAAGTTTCACCCATCCTGGTTGAGGCTGCTTCCCCTTGCTCATCCTTCTCTCTCTTTTTCCTCCGGCAGCAACAAAGTCCTCCAGCGGTCAGAGAACTTAAGCGAGACTGGGGAGATTGTGTGGTATCTGGCGCTTTGCCTTCTCCTTTCCTGGCTGATCGTGGCAGTTAGCTTGTTCAAAGGGATCAAGTCTTCCGGGAAGGTAACTGCGGGCGAGTCTCGTGGCCCTTGGAAGGCCGACTACTGTTGGTGCTGTAGGACTCTCATTTCGCCCACAGCATCATTTGGAATATGGGGGTATTTCAGGTTCCTTTCCTCAACCTCGACGTTGGGGTGAAGGGGATCCTTAGCGAGCATGTGCCAAGGTAGCTGAGAGCACCCACGAGAGCTAATGGCTATGGTAGGGCAACTGAGGGTTTGGTTTCAGAGCAAAGAACCAGTTCCATGGCATTCCAAGAGCATGAAGGATTTGCCAAAGTGCCAGGAGTGATGCCAACTTCCTACCCATTCTGGTCACCTTGGAGGCACAGTTGGGCAGGCCCACTAAGGAAAGAGCCCGCAAGTTGTTAAGTTCAGGGCAATTTGATGTGACTTTTGGTCCTCCCTGCCAAGAATTTGGGAGGTAATTCTGTGGGCACCTGAGAACAAACAGCCGGCAGGGTGACTCCTGAGAGGAAGCTTCAGTTTGCAAGACCTTCATTGCATATCAAAGCCCCACTCAGCTCTGTAAACAGCCCCCCAGGAGGGCACGATTGGGAAGGACAGAGCCACCTCAGTATCCAGTGAAGATCAGATCCCCCGCTATGACCTGTATCTGAATTTGGGAACTCCTTTGTTGCTGCTTAAAAACAAAAAACAAAATTAAAAAAATATTCCATATTCCATTGGTCTTCCCAAAGCTTCGGTCTGGCCTCTTTCTGAGTCTCTGTTGTTTCTCCTCGCAGGTTGTCTACTTCACAGCTATCTTCCCTTATGTTGTCCTGATTATACTGCTGGTGCGAGGTGCCACCTTGGAAGGTTCCCGCGAGGGCATTGAGTACTACATCGGGACCCAGTCCAATTTTACAAAACTTGGTGAGGCAGAGGTTGGTACCACCCAGCCCATGGAGGGCAGCTGGACTGGAACTTGTGTGTGTGTGTGTGTGTGTGTGTGTGTGTGTAGTCCCCCCAAAGACAGACAAACAAAATTCTTCAACCTTCATCCTAGGTTCTAATTTCACAAAAACAAGAGTTGGCTGGTTGGCTTGCCAGGAGACAGAACTTAGTTAATCTCAGACAAGCTAAGCAGGTTTGGGCTGGAGTAATACTTGGATGGGAGACAAAAGGAAAGCTAGGTTGGGAAATTGAAAAACAAAGCAAATACGAAAATAATGGAAGACAATTTTCATGCTTTGGCCGAGAAACCCCCATAGATATCTGCCTGCCATCACAGAGGTACCAGTTGAGGACCTTATTGTAAGAATTAAGGCCTTTATGGTGTAGGTTAAGTGTTATGACCAAATAGGAAAAGAGCTCCATCGGAATAAACTAATATCCATATTCTTAATAGCACTTAGTACTTAGACTTATATACCACTTCACAGTGCTTTCCAGCCCTCTCTAAGCGGTTTAAGAGTCAGCCTCTTGCCCCCCCCGCCCCCCAGCAATCTGGGTCCTCGTTTTACCGACCTTGGAAGGATGGAAGGTTGAGTTAATCTTGAGGCAGTCAGGATTGAACTGCTGGCAGTGGGCAGAATTAGCCTGCAATACTGCAATCTAACCACCGTGCCACCACAGGCTAGTGAGAATTGCAATATTTATAATGGCTTATGCAGCACACACATCCATGGTTAAATCGGTGGGATTGCAAGCGTGACATCCTGCATATCTTCCTCTTTCTTTCTCCAAGGTGTGGAAAGACGCAGCCACGCAGATTTTCTTCTCCCTCTCAGTCGCCTGGGGGGGGCTGGTCGCCCTCTCCTCCTACAACAAATTCCATAACAATTGCTACGCAGATGCCATTTTCGTCTGCGTGACCAACTGCCTCACCAGCGTTTTTGCCGGGTTTGCCATCTTCTCCATCTTGGGCCACATGGCTTTCAAGGCAGATAAGAAGGTCTCCGAGGTTGTGGACTCAGGTGAGCTCAGCCCCTTCGGCCACTGGATCTGTGGTGGCCTCACTCACATTTTCAGGTGCATTTAAAAAAAGGTGATTTCTTTTGGATTCTGTGCGCAGACGATAGAAAGACATTTTCAAAATCTCCAACTGGAGTCCAAACTTTTCCAACGAATGTCTGGACTCCCTTTGACATTGAAAATCTGGAAACTTCTTGTTAGTGTTGACCCTTCCGGCTGCAGCTGAAATTGTATTCAAAAATCTGAATCCACTTGTCTAGTCAGTCAGATGGAATATTTGCATTGGACTCCATAGCCATCATGGGGTTGCCTTTGAAATATTTTCTTAGCGCCTTACATCAGAACTCACTGCAAACTCTTGTATGCTCAAATGGATGGAAACTCACCAAGGAAAGAAGCAGCACAGAAGTAAGAAGGAATTTCTTGACAGTTAGAACAATTAATCAGTGGAACCACTGGCCTCCAGAAGCTGCGAATGCTCCAACACTGAAAGTTTTTAAGAAGACGTTTGTAGGGTTTCCTGCCTAAGCAGAGGGTTGGACTAGGACACCTTCAAGGTCCCTTCCAACTCTGTTATTCTGTATTTGGTTATGTATTTGGGTTTGCCATCAGACTCTGTGTTTCTGGTCCTGGTGGTGAAACCAGAACGGGATTCAGGCAGATGTGATCCAAGATGACTCTTTTTACCCTTCAAGTTTGATGTAACTTTTAGATTATTTCACTAAATGTGACCCCCACCCAGCTGTCTCTTGCCTGGGTTGGACTCTCCTAAGCTCACCAAACTGGCTGGAGGCTGAGAACCAAACCCCAACATCCCGGATGGACACCTCCACCCTGGCAGGAAAGCTGCCGTAATTGGCCCCGGTTGGCTGCTGGCTGTTCCCACAGATCTCTCCTTCTCCGAGAGGGACCGTTTCCTGATGGTGTCCTTGATTTTGCTTCCTGGCAGGATTTGACCTGGCTTTTGTGGCCTACCCTGAAGCCCTGTCCCAGCTCCCGGTGGCTCCTCTCTGGTCCTTCTTGTTCTTCTTCATGCTTCTCCTTCTGGGTCTCGATTCCCAGTTTGCCACCATAGGTGAGTATCAGTTTAAGACAGGAGTCAGCAACCCGCAGCTCTGGAGCCACAGGTGGCTCTTTCCTCCCTCTGCTGTGGCTCCGTGTTGCCGGTTGGCTCCACAATTGATAGGGCTTTTGGTTAGGACAGGTAGAGGAAAAAGGAAGCCGTGCTAGGAGGAGACTCTATGATGGGGGAACCACCATAGAGTCTGGCCAACTCCAGAATTGAACACGGAGCTTCCAGTTAGGACCTTTGTGGCTCCTTGAGAGTTTAAGATTGCCGAACCCTGAGTTAAGACCGGCCACGTGGTCATTTGCTTTGGTCAAAAGTATTGTTTGCCCTGCTGATGGAGCATCACATATCCTGCCAGCCTGCTTCAGCGGGTCTTGCAACACTTAGTAGGTTGACCTGTCGCATTTACGCATTTCATAACATTTACGTGAAAAGAAAGAAGCTAGCTGTTTGGAGCCAGTACCACCGGTACAAAAAAGGCCATCTCCTTCTGCAAAATTCATGAAGTATTTTTTTCCCCAAAAGTAATTTTTTATTAGTCATATTTCAAATTAAAACACCACATTTACATTCATTATAGCCTTCAGGTTCTGGTATTCGTTCATATTGACGTAATTGCTACTGTTCTGTTCTGTTCTATTATATAGTTTTTTCCTACTTTTAACATAACAATATTTATAAATATATATGCAACACTTCCTCACTGTACTATATCTCTTACATATTCTTCACGGAACAACTTTATGTCTGTTCTCCAACCACTGGTACTGTACATTCCAGATCTTATAGTATTCCGTTTCTTCTGTCTTTTAACTCCACAGTTCCCCTGTCCACCTCTGCACACTGCAAGATCTTTCCTATTACCCTTACATCCAAGGGAGTGTCACCTTGCTTCCAGTTCTGCGCAAAGGCAATTCTGGCTGCTGTTATTATATGTAGCATTATATATTGCATTATATATTCGTGAAGTATTAGTACCATTTTATAAAACCTTAGTAAGGCCGTGCCTGGAACCCTGCATCCAGATTTGGTCACCACATTACAAAAAAGATGTTGAGACTTTGGAAAAAAAATGCAAAGAAGAGCAACTAGGATGATTAAAGGCCTGGTAAAACGTTTGAAGAACCGTTGCAGGATTTGGCTGATCTAGAGAAAAGAAGGGCCAGGGGAGGCACAATAGCCGTCTTCCACTATTTGAGGGGCTGGCCACTCGTCTCAAATTGTGTAGTTTCCTGCTTCAGCAGGGGTTCAGCTAGAAGACCTCCAAGGCTCCTTTCAGCCCTATTCTGGTGGAATTGATTGAATGATATGTTAGGGAAGGGAAAAAATGAAAAAGCAAGCTGGAAAAAAACAACAACTAAAAGGCATTCTCAAGGAACAATCCTCCAGACACGGTTCAGGGAGGGAAAGCTGGAGGGAGCTGGCCTCAGAATAGCAACGCAAGGATAACTCTCCTTTCTCCTCTCCCGCTTCCTTCTGCAGAAACCATCACTACCACCATCCAAGATATCTACCCTGCAGTGATGAAGAAAATGAGAGTCGTGGTGACGATGGGGCTGTGCCTGCTGCTGTTTCTGCTTGGGCTTGTCTGTGTGACCCAGGTAAGACTTTAAGGATGGCTGTCTTGTCTTAGGCAAAATAAGCCGTTAAAACGCTACAAAGGCTTCCATACAAAGACTCTTTATTGGATCACACCAGGCATCCTCAAAGTTATAACTCGCAGTTATGTTGAGATTCATCTGATGTCCGAACTTTGCATAGTCGTCTTCATAGTGTGAAAATAGAGTGATCTTCATCCCAGAACGATGGAGCAAAGGGAAAGACACCAGCATGATGCTGGGGTCCAAGCAAGAGTAAAGGAAACTCCCCCAACCCAACCAGTCAATTCAGTGACCAATCAGATGTGACCACATGACATGAACTACATTTCCCATGATGCATTAGCTACCTTTCTCATGAGGCATTCCCTTAAGGGGACAGCTCCCAATTCCCAATTAACTATATACTGTCTGGACAGCACAAGGGCCGTTCCCCACACTTTCCTATGCTGGGCTGCCGGAAGTCCCCATGGGGAAAAATTGGAGAGTCTCTTACTGGGGACAAGGACATGGTATCACTTCTTTCTCCTCTCTCCCACAGGCAGGAATCTACTGGGTCAACCTGGTGGACCATTTCTGTGCAGGCTGGGGGATCCTCTTTGCAGCTATCCTGGAACTGCTGGGAATTTGCTGGATTTATGGTAAATATTTGCTGGGATCTCCTCTCACCGCCCCAGTTCTCCCCAGACTCCCAAACACAAGAGCCAATTGGACTCTTCTTAGCAGCCTTTCAACCCCATCCAAACTCTCCTTGATGAGCAGGACTTAGTTGCGGGTTGACCGCAAATGCAAAGCTTTCGAGATACTTCAATCCGGGGTCAGCCATCCTTGCAGGAGGAGAGATTTGGTAGAGCTTTGGTACTTTGCTATATTGAAAAAGAACATTAAGGGGGGAACATCCAATGTTTACACCAGGTAGCAAGTGAAAAGGAAGGTCCCTTTCTTTCCCGAAACTCAGTTCCAAGCTTTTCCATGGGGGGGGAGGGGGTCCTGCAGATTTGGTGGTTGACCCTCAGTACAGTTGGAGTCGTCCAATGTGGGAAAGATGACCTGAAACCAATCAGTTTTGCCAGTCCCAAGTAGAGCATTTTTGAGCCCAGACCCCACTGTTAAAGAGACACGACTCCTTTGGAGCTACAGGATAAAACTCCAGGAAGTTGCCGGGTTGCAAAGACTCAGGACTAACTCCCCCCCCCCCCCAATGTGGCTGTTTTGTCCAGGGGGAAACCGATTCATCGAAGACATCGAGATGATGATTGGAAAGAAAAGTTTCCTCTTCTGGCTGTGGTGGAGGGCTTGCTGGTTTTTCATCACCCCTTGTCTCTTGTTGGTAAGTAGCCCAGAGATTTCAAGGGCTTGGAGGGAAGGAAGCCCAGGAAGGCCCAGAGACGCCCCATGGAGAGGCCTCCTCCCAGTTGGGAGGCCTATTATTTGCATAAAACTACATGCCTTCCCAAAACAGCAGCTCCTGTTCCTCCTAAGCACACCATTCTATGAATGCCAATCATTCTCTAAGCAAAACAAAACCAGCCACGATCAGCAAGCTTGGAAAAAAAACACCAAGGTTTGCAAGATGGAAGGAACGGAGGGCAGGAGGGAACCATCGCTGCCTATTGTTATCAATCCTTCTGGGTAGTTCCTTCCCCTAAAAGGATCCAGCACTGTGTGGCTCTCCTCCAAGGCAGAATTCACAGCTACCTTGGACCCTGGCTAGACCTCTCTCTCTCTCTCACACACACACACACCCCGACCCAAGTCCATGGAATGTTTTGTCTTTGACTCCCAGCAGATTTTAGTCGAGAACAAAAAGTCAGTGGGCCAAATTCTGCCTGTCACAGGTAGACTCTCTCTTTGCTGGGGGTCTTTGCTCTTTGAAAGCCAGAATTCCGGACTTTGTGAGGTTCAACAAATATGCAGATAATTGCTGGCCAAGTTTGGCAAAAGATAAGCTAGCTGCTTGACCTCAGGGAGGGAGGGAGGGAGGGAGGGAAGGGGAAGGAAAGGATAGGATAGGAAAGAAAAAAGAAAAGAAAGGAAAAAGGAAAGGAAAGATGATGGATGGAAGAAAGGAAGGAGGGAGGGAGGCAGAATGAAGGGAGGGACTATGGAGGGAGGGAGGGAGGGAGGGAGGGAGGGAGGCGTTAAGATCTGAATTCTGAATTGTGGCAGGATTTGTGTTAAGGCTCTGATCAAATGGATTATCATCTGCTCCTTTTCACATCCCAGAGGCCAGAAGTTGACCGTGGTTCCTTTAAGCTTTTTTGGCCACCAGAAGCTGAGTGTCTTACGGAAGAGGTGCTGGTTGAGGATGAGGTTGATTGGAATGCACTTTGAGAGCTGCAACCTCTCGTCTCTCTTTTCCTTTCCCTACCACAGGCCATCCTCATTTGGTCCCTGATCACTTTCATGCCCCCCAAGTACGGCAAGATAAAGTACCCGGAGTGGGGAACGGCTGTCGGCTGGTGCATGATCATTTTCTGCCTCATTTGGATCCCGGTGGTGGCCTTTTACAAGATGGCCAAGGCCAAAGGCAACCTGTGGCAGGTGAGTGTTGCCGGGGGGAGGGAGGCAAGGAGGCAAGGCTGGTGGCAGAAGGACCTCAAAGCCCCCAGGAGACAAACCAAGCCCGGGAATCCCACCTCCTCCTCCTCCTCTTCCTCCTTCCAGAGGCTGGTCTACTGCTGCAAGCCCAAACCCAACTGGGGGCCGTCCCTGGAGCGTCACCGGGGAGAGAGATACAAGGACATGGTGGACCCGGTCAAGAAACAGGACGTCGAGATCCCCACCGTGGACGGCTACATCCGCAAGCTGGAGTAAAGAGAGAGAGGGGCTCTGCTGCAGGCTGAGGGTCCCAGTTACACCCAGTGAAACCCAGGCAGCCGAAGGGATGCCGTTCAATGGACGCCAAAGGCTGCACCATCTGCCAAAGAGCCACACGGGGGGGCTCTGCTGCTAAGGCTGGCCAGGTCATGACGGGCGCAGTGGGCAGCCTTCTATCTCAGGACCACCCTCTACAGGTGAGGGGGCTGGGACCCCTGCCCCGCCAGGTCCCTCACCCCCCCCATATCCCCAACCCTCCTCTGGCAAGGCGGAGTGCCCTCCCTTGCAGGGCTGGCGAAGGACCCACCCTGGCGATCCCGTGAGAATCTTCAGAGCCACCCCAGCGTCCCAGCCTGGGATCCATTGCACACTGCGCTGGATAGGAAGCCTGTCCTGATTCAAGGGGGTTCCTTATGCGTGTCCATGAGACAAGGACCATTGCACAACACTCCGGATATACACGCACACACGTGTGTGTGTGTGTGTGTGTGTGTGAGAGAGAGAGAGAGATGTTGCACCTGGCATTTTATTTGCATAATTTATTACTGGGATTTTGTTTGGGATGTAATTTATTATTATTTTTTGCTATCTTGGAGGGAATTTTCTGAAAACCTCTCTCTCCACCCCAAAGAGCTGCTCACCCTCATGAACCATCCAGATTTGGGGCAGACTTTTTCTTGTTCATCTTCAGGTTGTATCTCCACAGCCCTAAGGACTAAAAAAATTGACTTTAAAATAAAGGGGAGAGAGAAAAAGAGAGAGAATCCCTGAGAAGTGGACCTGCTTATTCTTGGTGCAGAGAGCTGGCTGGCCAGCTAATAAAAGAAATCTGTTCAGATTTGAGTTTCCAAGTTTCCTTTTCATTGTCCATTTCAGCTGTTTCCCCCCTTTTTTGTCTTCTCAAGCGGGAATCTCTTCTTTCCTTCCCCATCCTTCACTCTCCCAGAAGGCCCGATGCCTTCATCCAGGCCAAGGGTTGAAGCGCCTCTTTTTCGTGAGAAGGAGCAAAAAAAGATGAAACGCCTCCGTGCTTCTTCCCAAGAGCCTTTACTGGTCTTAAAGATTTGGTCAGTTTTATCATCCCAGGCGGCAGGTCAACACCCAGGCTAGTCTGGTGGGCCAGTTACTGGTGGGCAAAAGGAGCTGCAGTGGGGAGGAGGAGGTGGGTGGTGGTCCTCATTAATTCGGAGGGGGAGGGCCCGTCCTTCCTCTCGTGCATTCCACCCAAGGGGCCTTTCCGGGTCCTTCACAAGGAGCCCATGCTCCCATCGTGCACGAAGCCGGGTCCAAAAACTCCCCTTGGAGACCCCTGAGAGGCAACCCTCCCCACCTTCTCCAAGGCAGATCCCGGGAGATCTCCGATCTCTTCTGCCTCTCGGCCTTTCTTGGATCAGCTGGGAAAGATTCCTAGATTTCTCCAGCCGAGTCCCAAAGTTGGGGTGGGAGGGAGGGAGGGTGACTAAAGGCCCAGGTGGTGCTTTTTGTCCCTGGGGCAGGGAGGGGTTTTTATACCGCAAGAAATTTATTTCTTCTCCTTGGTTGCCGCTGAGGCATTGCTGCCTTAAATCAATAAAATGCAAAGTTTGGTATTTATTCATTTGAGCCTATTTTGTGGGATCCTTTTCCATCTTGCAAGGCGGAATTTCCTTTAGGGGAGGGGGCAGCCTCAGCACTTGGATTTCAGAGTGGTGCCTAACACCCCCCCCCCCCAGGGAGGAAGAGCAAATAGCTTTAGAGGGGAGCCTTCACAAACATTGTCATCACACCTGCTTTTAATTTTCAAGGAGGTGATTAAAATGCTAATGTCCGCATTTAACACCAGGAGGTGGTGAGCATTTCAGTGAAAGCTAGGCAGCCAGCTGCACCGGCAGGGTTGGCAGCCCTCCCTCCAAATATGCCATTTCACTAATATTCCCCTCCCTTGGAATAAGGACACAGCTTTCAGGAAGCATTTAGCTCAGTCAAAGCCCAGCTGTTGTGGTCGTCGGCAGCCTGCAGAGCTGGCAGCAGAGTCGGACAGTGGGGAGGAACATGAGCCAGTCTGGGAGTCTGGGAAGGACTTGTACAATGATCCTGCGTCCAACACAGAGATGGAGCCAAGACCATCTGGGAGTTATGTGCCGACTCCGAAGCCTCCAGAATCTGATAGCAGCAAGGCAGAGGACAAGGGGAGCCTGTTCCCAATGCGCGCATGCACAGAGCTGCCAGAAGGCAAGAACAGTTAAGACAAAAGGAGCAACTCGGGAGTAAGGCTGGGAGGTGATTGGCCCTCCCATAAGACATAAAGGAGGAGCAAAGGGGCAGGAGCCTTTGCAGGAAGCAAGGTTGTTCGCTGTGGTTAGTTTGAAACCTGAAAGCTCCGTGGTGCATTTGTGCTCTGTTTGGTTTTGATAGACTAATTGGTACTTTAGTCGTTGGCAGCACTTCAAGGGAAATAAAGGTGGGTGCTTATCAGCCTTTTCCCAAAAAGACTGTGTCAGACTTCTGTTGGACTCTTCCCAAACAGTTTGGGTCTCATTACGGGTGGTGAATGCATATAATTCACTGCCTTTGAAATAAAATAAAAGCTTTTTGGAAATGGCGTGTATGATTGTGACTGTCTCAGGAAGTCTCAGTGAGAACCCCAGCGTGGATTCCTCTTCCCTCGGTGTGTAAACGAAGCCACCTCACTTAATGTCATCCCATCCCTAAACATCTCCAGCCAAGCTCTTGACCTCACCTAACAGGTTCAGAGTCGGCTTTGGCCGCTTGGGTGGCTGAGAACGTGCCAGAATTCCAGGACAGGGAGAGGCTGGGACTTGTTCCAAAGACAGAGAGGAACTATTTGTTTTGGGGAGCTCTTTTGGTCCCTAGAGGGCACCCTTGACCTGCAGCATCATCCGAGCTTCTTCTGAGGTTATGCCAGGCCAGTGAAACTTCCTGCATTTCCCCCCTAAAGCAGTTTTGTATTCCACTGGATGGAGCATTCTTGGTTTTAGATGTTGGAGGAAGAAGAGAAGGAATGCAGCATCCCTGCACTTACGTAGTGAGGAGTTGGTTCAAAGGAGGGGTATTCTTGCCAAGCCCTTGTTCTAGCAGGGTCTCTGCAGCCTTCTTGCCCCTCCATCACCTCCTGAGGAACACCCCTCCTCAGGGAGAAGTGGCCTTTGTGAGCAACAGAAACGACACAAGACATCATGAATGGAAATCAAGACCTTGTGTGGTTAGAAGGTCTCATCCACTCACCCTAGAGGCCAAACACATCATGCTGTGTCCTTCAGGGGACAGAATAAAACCAGAGAATTGGAGGGGAAAATCTGGGACCCACACAAGAGCCATTTCTGGCTGCCAGAAGACACAGGGACTTCTCCAAGTCAAAGCTAGCGTGGTGCTGCCCTCTGTTGGATGGCTGTTGGGAGAGAGCCACCCCCCCAATCCACCAGGGCTGCTCCTGAGCCTTCAGAGGTGCCTTCTGGTTCTGAGTTCTTTCTCTTCCTGTCACTCTGTTGCCTTCCTACAGCACAGGGCATGGACACCGTCTGAGGAAGGGAGCTTTGGACACACCACAGCCTCGCAATTTTCTCTGCTGGTGTGTTCTTTCTTACCCATTTGGCTTCTTGCCTCAAGATACTTCAGACTTTTTAAAAGTCTCTGGACTTTCCCAATGTTGAACACAGTCTTGTGAAATGAATGCTTGGGAGGGGGGCAATTGTAGCCCACCCTAAGGATTCCTTGGGAGTTTTGCATCTCTGGCGGGGGAAGGAATTTGAGAGAGGGAGCAGAGCTGACCAGATGCCCCAATGCTTTTGGGTCAAGCCAGCATGAACTCGGATGAAAATGCAGACTAGTAGGTGTCTCTCCAAAGCTAATCTTTCCCTTCCAAGCATTCATTTAGTTCAATTCCAAACTAGCAAGCAGTTTGCATTAATTAGGAACGGAATTTCGTTCAGCTAGAAAGCCAATGCAATTGTCATTAGCTTCTTCCAAAGAGGGAAAGGTTGGGGGGGCTGTGAGTAACTCCTTTGTTGAGCCAGGCCGTTCTCAGCTCTTTGTGGGATGCTTAGCTAGAAGTCCCTCTCGACCAATTAAAAGATTGCGAAAGATTATATCAATTTCTACCCATTCAAAGCGGCAAATGGATTTTATGAGCTCATTTCTTAAGACTTAACCTACTTACAGTCGTGGGGCGAACACAACTAGTCTTTTATAGATGACCTTTGTAAAAAGGAAAAAAGTCTCCCCTTTGCATGCATGTGCAAAAAAAATAAGTGAAATAAAATAAAATAAAGCTCACAGAAAAACGTGCACCTTTCCAAATGTGGGGAGGTTTGCATGTCTGTCTCGTCACTAAAAGTTTCTCTAACATTATAAAACCTTATTAGGTTTTCTGCATGATTTCCCCAGATAGTTGGGAGGTTTTTTGGCATAATTTTTTTTTTTGCATTGCCGGGTAGAATTAGGAAATGTGTAAAGTTTCCCATGCATGCATCCCCTGGGGCTTCTAAAAATGAGAATAAGCTCCTAAAAATTCAGATTGAGGGGGTGGGGGCATATATACATGCCAGTGGTCAAGTACCTGAATCTTGTTCCCATGACCCCTAGGACGCTGTGCCTGTCATAAGCCTGAGGACCAGTCATAAATCCCTTTTTTTCAGCACTTCAAAAAGTCATTAATGGAATTTCATAAGTTGGGGGCTAACTGCATTGCATTTTATCAAACTTGCCAAGAGGGAAAGAGTCAGGCTACTTCAGAGCCCACCTGGATCCCCCCAAAGGATATTTCAAAAAGACTGAAGGTGGACAGCCTCCAACCACTAGGCCCCCCTACCATTCCGGCCATTTCTATTTCCATTTATTAACATTCAGCTCAACCCTTTTCATTTTCTCCAGTTTCGCTCTTACAAAGATTGGCTAGATTGTGTCTTTTTTTGGGAGGGGGGCCTTCCCCTGACCAAGGGAATCTTATACTGGTTGGAAAAAGTATTTTGACTTTGGCAGGTGGGAATAATATTCCTAAAAACGAAGGGCTTTAAAACACGGACCCCATCCTGCTGCTTAATTGGCAGAGCTGAAAATCCTTCTAACAATATTTTGATGCTGCCCCGAAGGGAACCTGCTTCCTATGGCGGCCCTTCCCTCCTCAGTTGAGGGGTGTCAATGTTTCTTCCCCCCACTCCTCCTGCCCCTTTGAAAATCCCATCCTTTGGGTCTCTCGCTAGGGAGTCCTCCTTCTTGGAAAGGCCAAAGAATTCCACGCCTGTAGAGATTCTCCGTCCTGCAGGTCCTGGTTGTCCCCAAAATCCTTTTTTTTTTTTCCTCCAGGAGGCAACTGGACTTTCTCGGGGCTTTTTTTTTTCTTTTGAAGACATTTCACTTTTCATCCAAGAAGCTTCTTCAGCTCTGATAGGATTTCTTCCCTTCCCCACTATCCCGTCGGAGCTGAAGAAGCTTCTGGGATGAGAAGCAAAACGTCTTCAAAAGAAAAAAACAAGAAAGTCCAGTTGCCTCTTGGGAAAAAAAAAGCATCTTTGGGACAAAGAATTCCAAGGATTGTCTCGAAATCCTTGGGCCTCCTCCAGTTATGGCCACCTCAGCTTCCCTCCTGCCTTCAATCCCTCAAAGAAGCGGGTCTCTTGGAGCGTTTCCACCACATGCAGGAAAAGACCGCTGTTTCATGTTGAATTTGCAGCCTGCAGCTGCTGTTTTTAAGAATGGCTTTTCCCCCCAAGGACTCGATGCAGGCAGACTGGTGATAATAGCTACATAAATTTTGGAGGGGGGGGGAATCTTCCCAGTTCTTTCCCAGAGCCCCCTCCGGTCTGGATTCTAATTCAGATGCTCTCCAAGGCAGGAAGCATCACTCCTTGGATTCCCTCGGGTTTGTCGAGGGAGGAGACTTGTGTGACTTGTTAATGCATTACTTTACACCTCTTGGAATTCTCCTTGCAGCTTTCCAAACTGATTAAATATTTGTGGTTAAACATAGAAGCGATCGCACCCACAGGACTGATAGATAAACACTAAAATATTTGCTCGGAGGTACGTTTTTCTGATGTCTGCTAAAAAAAATAACTTCAGTGAAAACAAGGATTTCCAAATACGATTGCCTTATCACCGAATTGCAAGAGATTTCTCAGAAGAAGAAGGTCTCCAGGAGGGCAAATTACAACTCAGAATGTTTTATTTTTTTTTTCTTTTTCCCTCCCCAGCATAGTTTTAATACAAGAAGATGGGAAATTAGACAAAGACTTTTGTAAACAGCAAAAATTGAAAGGAGGTCCCTCCCAGAAGAAACCCACAGTGGACTAAGATACAAAGCATCCAGAAGCTTTTTATCCATGTGTTTATTTCCTTACCGGTCTTAAAGTAAAGCTCTTGACATCTTAGGGAATAAATATCTCCTTTGATGCAGGAATCATCCAGAAATCCCAGCCTAACCGAGTAGCAAAGCCAGAGTTGCAGTGGCCCCAGCTATCCGTCCCTTGGCTGAGATGCAGCCCCCTCCCTCCAATTGTCTTCCAAAGAAAGTGGGGGCCGTCTCCCTCAAAAGAGCTTCCAAGGCTGAGCCTCCAGCAGCTTCTAAGGGGTGCAGAACCACCTGCAGCCTTGAAGTCCAATGCTCTGAAGGCCCTTCTCTCCATGGAAACCCACCAATTCCAAGAGGGTTCCCAGAAGAAGATCTCTTGGGTATAAATTACAAATCTGAATGTTTTTCTTTCCCTCCCCTGTATAGTTTTGATATAAGAGGACAGGAAATTAGGACTTCTGTAATGTAGAAGCAGCACCTCTAGAACTTTGGAGCAGTGAATTCAGTTGCATCAGGTGCTCCAGGATTTTACTTGTTTTTATTTTATTTATTGTGAAATTTTTTTGCTGTCCAATACTCTGGGAGACTTACAACATACTTTTACTTGTTGGGGTGGGGTGGGCCACGATATTCTGGAAATGCCAACAGCAGAAGAGCAGAGCGATTCCTTTCGCTGATCCTCTGAGTCCAGCCTCTTCTCTGAGGCAGCTCAGTAGAGGCGGTCAAAGAAAGTTTGGCTCCATCTGACCCTGACCATCGTGCCTGGGGACTGGAGCACCCCAAAAACTGCTCTGAATGATACATGGAGGACTCAGGCTGGTGGGACAATATCTAAAGGGACGTTGAAGATCATGAAAGAAAGGAGGAAATTTACTCTGGAGAAGATGAAGCTCAGAGGTCTCCAAGAGACGGAGAAGCATCACAGCTGAGAAGACACCACAGGTGTGCAGGGGCTGAGGAGGCCCCACCACATTTCTTTTTGCCACCAGGTGCCCCTGGACAGACAGACACCTCTACAAAGAGGTGTGTATGTATGAAAACAGAGGATGTTGCTGAGCCGATAAAGAGGGAAACTCCTCCCAGCTTCCTCAACTGAGGCCAAGCGTTGTGGAAAGACAATGAGGTTACATGATGGGAATAAAGTGGGTGTGACATTTGTTTTTTTTCCGCCTTTGGCTCACAAAATGGTGTGTCTAAGTGAATATTATGCAGGGGGGAGATAAGCAGCGTTCAGTCATTAGCCAAGCTCTTTAATTTAATGTTGCTCCATAAATGAATTGGTGTTTATTTGCATGCATGTTTTGGTGGGAGGGAGATTAAACACACATCCTCCCTCTCTCTCAGACACACAAACTGGAATTCCTGGCAACAACATAATGATGTTGTGATGAAACTAAGTGAGAGACAAAATTGCAGCTGTCGTTCAAAGCTTAACTGCTTGTTCATTAAAATAAATAACTAACAGTTCATAAGGAGTAAAGATTTTAAAAATGTACAGAATCTCAGCTGCTATGGTTGCTGAACTCAAACAAGAAGCAGGGAGGCAAACACACACACCCCATTAAACAGGGTTACTGCCGTGTTTCTCACAAAATAAGGCCGGGCCTTATTTTTTTTTGAGCCCCGAAAAAACGGCTAGGACGTCGTTTCAGGGGTGAATTAATTTCTCTGCCCTCCCACGCACCAGCGCCGTCTCCAACAACAGCGTCTGAGTCGCTCCCGCTTTTCACCTGTTCCCGTAACAACAGGAAAAAGAACATTTTGAGGTACCTGGGAGCGCCGCGCACTGCGTTTTGGTTTAATCCCTAGCGGCTGGGTGGACGTGAGAAGAGCCGAGCGAGCATTGCTGCTGCTGCTACCCTGGTGCTCCAGCCTCGGGCTCTGCAAGTTTGCAAAAGTCCCAGTGCAGCAGCCCGTTCCTGCATTCCAAGCGCCCAGGCCGAGCTGCAGCTGTCCCTCTCTCGCCAGCCCCATCTCCAATAGCAGCGGCAGCAGCGGCGGGAACCGTGGAAGTTACGGAGGCGGCTCCCCCACCCAAGAAGCGTCTGAAGCGCTTCCACGGTTAATCTGATGGTGTTACAGATGCCACCACAGGATATCAGCTGTTCCAGGTGAAGCTGCCTTTTGCAATTGACCGATGGTGATTTTGTCAAGGCCAACAATATGCCCCAGAATGTTTTGAGATTGCACTCAAGGCACCTATTCACTGTTGCTGCTGCCTTTACTTTCTTTTGCCATAGCCATTCTATTTCTATTTGCGGGCCTTTGTATGTTGTGATCTTTTCCAGGTCTTTCCTGTTATCTTCTGCTGTCTCCAGGTACTGCCACTACATTAAAACAGGGGACTCCAACCTTGACAACTTTAAGCCTGGTGGACTTCAACTCCCAGAATTCCCCAGCCAGCATTGTTGAAGTCCGCCAGGCTTAAAGTAGCCAAGGTTGGAGACCCCTGCATTAGAAGAGGCCCAGGGAGCGAGGCAGGTTTTGCAGAGAGCCACCACTTAAGAAGGGAGGCCACCATTGCCTTTGCAGATCCAATTTAGCTGGAGAAGCCCCTGCACATCCCTCCCCACCCCTCAACGCCGCTCCAGCGATCCTGCTGCCGCATGGGCAGGAAGTGGCCAGGAAGTGGTGCCACCAATTTCAATGCTGACAGCTCCCGTCGCACATGAGTTGCTTTAAGGAGGCCTCTGAGAATTCGCACCAGGCTTGGAGAAACAGTGGCTTTCAGAAGGAGGAAAAAAACTAATGGGATGCAGCGAAGTGCAGAGCCACAATTGAGCATCAAGAAGCAGCTGTTAAAAAATGAAGATGGAGGAAGAGAGGATTGGAGAGGAGGAGGAGGAGGAGGGGAAACTGGCTTTAAGTAGCCGTCTCTAGCTTGAGCTTCTCTGCCCCCTTGGAAGAAGAAAAAGTTCACATCATGGGCTAATCAAGAGAAGAGGGGGGTCAATCTCTTCTCCAAAGCACCTGAAGGCAGAACAAGAAGTCGCCGTTATGGAAACTCGTCAAGGAGAGAAGCAACCTGGAATGAAGGAGAAGTTTGCTGACAGTGAGGACAATCAATCAGTGGAACAACTTGCCTCAAGAAGTTGTGAATGCTCCAACACTGGAGGCTTTTAAGAAGAGACTTGTGTGGAATGGTATAGGGTCTCCTGCCATGGGCAGGTGGTTGGACTAGAAGACCTCCAAGGTCCCTTTCAACTCTGTTATTGTCCTGACCAAGGCTTCCACATACTTAGTCCCAAAAACCCTTTTTTTATTTCAAGGGCAGTGAATTATATGCATTCCCAGCCCGTAATGAGTCCCAAACTGTTTCTGAAGAGTCCAACAGAATCTGCCTCAGTCCTTCAGGATAAGGCTGATAAGCACCCACCTTTATCTCCTTTGAAATGCTGCTAATGACTAAATTGCCAATTAGCTGTATAAGGCCAAATGGAGCACAAAGTCAACACAGAGCTTCAGATTTTAAACTGACCAGTATGAACCAAGTTGCTTCCTGCAAAGGCTCCTGTCCCTTTGCTCCTCCTTTATGTCCTATGAGAGGGCCAACCACCTCCAAGCCTTTCTCCCAAGTCACCCCTTTTGTCTTAACTGTTCCTGCCTTCTGGCAGCTCTGTGCATGCGCACACTGGGAACAGGCTCCCCCTGTTCCTCTGCCTCACTGCTGTCAGATTCTGGAGGCTCCGGAATCAGCACGTAACTCCCAGATGTCCCTGACCCCATCTCTGTGTTGGGTGCAGATCCCTCGTCCGAGTCCTCCCCAGGCCTCCAGCAGAACACAACATTATGTTCCGTTACATGGCATTGCAGACCTAGCCAACCATGGGGGTCTTCCATCCATCCATCCATCCAGTTAAAAGCAAAGTATCTCTAAGTGTCACTGTGGGACATTCTTGGGATGGAGAAAGTGGGAGGTGGGAAATTCTGGGAGTTGAAGTTCTACAGGTCTTAAAGGAGCTGAGGTTGGACACCCCTGTCCCAGAGTAATATTTCTCAAGCTCATTCACCTTAAGATGAGTAGACTTCAACTCCCAGAATTCCCAACCAACTTGCCTAGGATTCTGGGAGTTGTGGTCTCAATGGCAGCTGAAGAAAATACAGACCAAAATTGACCAGAAGATGAGCAGAAAAGGTTGAGGATAATAGATCTTCCTGCCTCTTCCCCAATTAATCATTACAGCTGAAGTTCCCTCTAAAAATTTAATGAGGTTCTCCATGTAAATGGTGCTCCTGGCAGTGGGAATTAGCTTGCATTAAGACTTTAGCTTGGTTATTTTAACAGCTCTGTGATTGTTTCAAATTAGCAGCCTTCCGACACTCTTAAATACTTCCTCACTCCGGCATCTGACTTTTCCCCAGGCAAGACTCTGGCCGGCCGGCCGGCTGTGGAGAATGGAATGAAAGGGAGGAGGAGGCTAATTGGGGTGGAGGGTCCAAGCCCCTCTTTGGATGGGCCACCCTTCCTAAGCTTTATACAGCCAGCATCTCCTGACACACATTCCAAGCAAATTGCATGTCCAGGTGCCTCCAAATTGCCTTTTGAAGCTGCCCATGGACGCCCTATGAGAGAAGTACCACCAAGGATGCTTTGTTCTCTTGTCTAAAATGGTGATCCATCTTGCTTCATTTGCATAGAAAGCCTGGGATATTTATGCATCCTCCATTTTTGTTTGTGCCTTGGCATTTTTTCCCTTCCCCCTCCCTTCTCCCTTCTCTCTTCTCTCTTCTCTTTTCTCTTTCTTTTCTTCTTTTTCTTTTGACTCATACCTTGCCTTTCTTTCAGAACTCACATTTGTATACAAGTTTTTTTTTTTTTTTTTTTTTACACTGGCATATATTCAAAGAATTTCCAGGAACAAAACATTTTTTTAAAAAAATGAAAGAGAAATAGGATTGTTAGCAGAGCCATTGTGAGCAAGAAGCTTTCACAGCCCAATCCTCCCTGCGCAAAGCAGGCCATGGATTCTTTGTATTCTTGGTTCTTCTCAGAAAATACACCTGGCATAAAACATTCACAATGCCACCTGAAAAGTTCTTGCTGTTCTCTTCATTCAGATACTTCCTGTGTTTTCATGTCTTCTCATTGTCTTCCAAACTTGAATGGCAAGGTCGCTTATAAAAGCGTCAGATGAATAGGCGGAACTTTGAGTGGTTTAAGAACAGAGTCCTTGATGTACTTGCTGGTCAGAAAACAACCAGCAATAAAACACTTCTAAATAAGCTCCCTCCTTCCAAGTTGTTCCATCCTCACAAAACGTGGCTCAGTGAAGCAAACCCCCCTTTGCTTTCCAAAATAGGCACAGCGGATGTAGAATTGCAAGGGGCTACTGCAATGCATAAACAATCCACAAATGGTTTGGTCTTTGAGGCTGGACAAGCCCTTTGCTCTGGTCTCTGTGAGAAGGAGATCAGTTGAGGAGGATCATCAAACGTTCTTCAAGACCTCAAGACATGACCGGAGGCTTATCAATGTCTTATCAACAACAGCAGTGGTCATCCCAGCCAAAGGACAGCCTCAAAGACCTGGACCAGACAACTCTTGGTTCATTGATTAAGATGTTGGCAGAGTTGGGGTCCTAACACCAATTTATATTGCCCAGGAAAAAAGTCTTGAAAGTACTACATCCAAGTAGCATCATAACTTATGGTGACAGTGAGATTTTTTTAAACAGAATTCTAAGTTGTAATTAAAGAGACCAGAAGTATATATTAGGTGTTATGAACTAATAAAGGCATTTAATAAAGTTTTAACAACCTTAAGTAAAAAGCAGGGTTCTAATCCTGCACTTCTGATTGGCCGATAATAGCGACATCGGATTGGTCCTTTCTGGGACATCTGATTGGCTGTTAACAGACCAACTCTCATTGGTTCAAGGCTTTAACACTTCCATGTTTCTCATTGGCTAATAGGACAGCAGCCAACCCTATAAAAGGGCTGCTGCTGCCCTAGGTAATTGCTCTGTTCAGTATGATTAATAAAGAGTTGAAGTTCACTGTTCATTGCCTCGTCTCCGCTCCTTGCACCCATGCGCAGAACTTAACATTAGGAGTCAGGTGGAAATTTAGAAGATCAGAATGCTTTTCTGCACTCCCAACGCAGACCGGGGTTTTTTGTGTGTAAAATATCCAAAATTCTCAAACAATATATAGGTGGTCCTCCTTTAACCACTGTCTTGTTTACTGCCTCTTCAGAGTTACAAGGGGCATGAAATGTATGTATGTATGTATGTATGTATGTGTGTGTGTGTGTATATATACATATGCAATAGGCTGCCCCAAATTTAAATCTGAAACCACTGTAAAAGTCTAACTCACAGACGAACACTATACAGAAGCCTGATGATGGCAGATGAGATTTTGCTGAAACATTGCTACAGCTTTAAAAGCACCACTACTATGATGTGGGAAAATACCCGAACAAAGTTGAATGCCATATATATATATACATATATACCCTGAAGTTGCCTTCTCATGAAGATTTTTTTAAAGTTTGGGTGTTTTTTTTTTCTAACTACTGTTTACTAACACGAATAGCTGCCATTTGCTATTACTGATTTGTCATTCTTGATGAAGAAAACGGAGAAGGGAGACCATTTAAAAATATAATAATATTAATAATTTTGTGTGATTTGAGCCAGCTTGTCTTGAGGAAGAAAAAGAGGAAAAATATTAAACTGTTATGATAAATAACTCTCTGCCTCTAGGATCTAATATCTATTAGTAAATAAGTAGATACCTTTTAAGGCAGGGAGAAAAGTTACATCCAAGTAGGTCAGCCTGCCTGCTCAATTAAGGCATTTTTTTTTTCAAAATAGGAGTCCTCTGACAATATCTAGGGATTTTTTCCGTACCCCCCACCCCCCAAATCTCCTCTTGATAAAACAGTGAATTAACAGCCCTTAGCTTCAATTACCAGATCTGGTGTAATGTCAGAAAGCATTAAAAGGGAGAGTGATAAATTCATAATGGGATGCAATGGCTAAGAACTGTACCCTGGTTTCCAGCACAACAGATCCAGGCCATTTCAGAACCGCTTCTCCTGTTGAATTTGGAGCAGGGAGGCTGGAGACTTGCCACCACCAATAACATTTTTCTCTCTGTGCTCTTTCCCCGTCAAATATACATCCTAGTTTTCCCCAAGGTTTGCATTCTGGAAAAATAGTCAGGAAAAAAACAGCAGATTTCAAGGAACAAAACATCCCAGCTTCCGCTGCTTCTAGCAAAATTCTCTTGGGGTTAGGGGAAAAAATTGCCCATTTGGAGAAATTGGAGGTGACAAAGTGGGGTGTAATTTTAGCTGCCTGGCTGCGGTGCCCCCTTGCAATCTAAATTAGAACTGTAGTTCTGTAGTTCTGGAAAGTTTAGCCACAATAAGTGTGTCCACCTTGAAGGGGCCAAAGATTCTGGGCAGCTTTTGCTGCTACCTTCACTGTGATCTCTCTGAAACCGTTCTTAAGGGTGGCCCAGCCTTTAGCATCCTAAGTGGGACATACTATACACAGACATACATTCAATCAGCCAGTTTGGTGTAGTGGCAAGGTGCTAGCCTAGGAACCAGGAGTCTGTGAGTTCTAGTCCCATCTTAGGCATGGAAGACAGCTGGGTGACTTTGGGCCAGTCTCTCTCTTTCTCTCCCCCTGCCCCACTCTGGTTTTGGGGAAAATAAGAGGGAAGAGTATTAGGCATAATGTTCTCCACGACTTGAGTTATTTATAAAGAATAATAAAGAGAGGATAAAAAAATCAAAGAAAGAAAGAAAATTCAGGACCGCAAGGAATAGACATCCTTCCATTCTCCCCCATTCTGTCAGAACCAGAGAAGCTCCTTGGATGAGAAGCAAAACTCCTTCAAGGAAAAACCAAGGGGCTCCAGCTGCCTTTCGGAAAAGCCTCTTTGCGTTGCCTCGAATGGAATGACGGAGCCAAGACCACCCACCTCTCTGGGGCTGCTGCCATGGTGAGCTGAGCCTTTCCATTTCTCCTAAAGGTTGGTCTGTAACAGTGGTGGGATTCAAATTTTTTTACTCCCAGTTCTGTGGGTGTGGCTTGGTGGGCGTGACAGGGGAAGGAGGCTGTGAAATCTCCAGTCAGAGGTGGGATTGGCCGGTTCTCCAAACTACTGAAAATTTCCGCTACCGGTTCCCCCGAACTGCAGGGCTGCCAACCTTGAGTGATAGTTCGGAGTGAGACACTGCGAGGGAGCGGAGCGACCGAGGGGGGGGGGATGGTGTGGAAAGGGGGTGTCCCCCCTTCCACGGTAGGGAGCTTTGACAATTTTACATTTTAAATGGTGCAATCTGATGCATACTTTAGACATGATTTGGACATATACATACATACATACATACATGCAAGCAGCACCAATGTACTTGAACCGGATTTGTAATAATGCAGTTCACTGACCATGAATAATTGAAGTTCCTGACTTGTAACTGCAGTATTCTACCTCAACTGACTTTATTAGCTTAGTGATGTACTATAGACCACTATAGGATGAATTCAATGTGCAACAAAAAGACAAAAACCCGAAACAACTACAGAGATAATGCAAATACATCAATGGGTATTCTTCTTTCTGTATCAAACATACTACATGCCAATATCAAATGCTATAGTCTCAGTCTTTAATTATATACTAACTTGTTGACTGAAATAGGGGTTCATAATTTCAGACATGTATAAACTAAACATTTAATCAAATAATGAGTGCTTCATATAAATATACATATTGTTAACTGTAAAACTCATCTACTGTATTCTGAAGCTTGAGCACAGTGAGGAAACAGTATATTATTTATTGGGTAAGTTTAGATTCTGAACTTAATGGTCTTACTGCTCTTTGGATGGTAAATTGTGTTAAGATTAGAATATGTTCTAGTTGAGTCAGGGCTATCCCAATTTGGAGCTGAGAAGCCTACTGGCATCAAAAAAAGTCCTTATTGAGTCCTTATCTAAGGGTTTGAAAATATGATAATAATGTAGTACAGTCCTGTCGATCTGGTGCATGGAGACCTAGGATTTAAACTCAAAGGAGAAAGAGGAAAAAGTGATTCCTTCATCCACTGCCAGAGATGTAATCCTGTCAGTCCTCCAACCTTTCTATTAAGTATTTTGCAAAAAAGCTGCCCAGCCCCTTTATAGATCAGCCTGGCGCGCTTCTCGCCTTGCTGGTTTGGGAAGACTCTTTTGGATCAGCTAAAAGAGAGCATAAGGCGTGTAAAGGGGTGGTAATAATAATTATAATAATAATAAAATTTAAAATAATAATTTTATTCAGAGTTGTGTTGGATCTCTTTTTTTTGGGGGGGGGGGGGGGGTTGTCCCATTCTTTCTTGGTGTTCTTTCTGTCCTTTTTGCTTTTTTAAATGGTCTTTCTCCCCTGGGTCAGAAATCCAGCCAGAGAAAATAAAGAAACATCACCAAAGATTTAAACACCAAAGGGTTAAATGGAAGCCACTCCGTTGGCTTTGCTTACCATTGTTATTGCTGGACCAGGCTGTAAAGAGGCTTTGCCAGCCCCCTCGTGTCCTTCTTTGGAAAGCCTAGGGCAGCTGGCTTGTCCCAGAGGACATTGCAGAGAGGGAGAGGGCGGGGCAAAGTGGCTGTGAGCGCCCCGGGCGGCGAAGAAGCCTCCTGCTCTTCGCTTTCCTGAAGCGATAATGATCGGCATCGTGACAGTTACGGGACGCCGGCAGAAGGATTAAGGCGGGAAAAGAGGCGCGGTGGGGTGGCTGGGCAGGGCGGGGTGGCTGGGCAGGGCGGGGCGGCGCTGAGAGCTCATCCTTCTCCTAAGCTAAGGGGAATATTCGGAATATAATCAGAGAATGTAGGGATATTTTTGTACATTCCATGATTTTGGGGGTTTAGCGTGAGATTTTGTTTATCAGAGTGAGACAGTCAAAATTGATTGAATTGCGTGAGTCTCACGCTGATTGCGTGAGAGTTGGCAGCCCTGGAACTGGTCAGAACTGGCTGAAGGCCACCTCTGGTCTGTAATGAAGAAACGGCCCAGCCACTGCTTAAGCAGATACATGGACAGGCAGCCAGAGAAGTTTCCTTCATCTGGTTGCTGATGCGAAAGCAGCCACATGCAGGTAACTGAACTGCTCCTCCAGGTTGTATACAGCATTACCCCGATGCTCTCCTGCCCTAATGCAACCAGTGATTTCACCCTTTCCACACTGCCAAGACCACCTTGGACTGCAGGCATATAATGCGCAGGCTTAGAAGTGCGACCATGGGCAGACGGAAGCCCTGAATTAACCTGACTGTTCAAGCAAGACTTAATTCAGTGGGACTAAGGGAAAAGAAGACTCAGAAGTCTTAAAGGGAGAGGAAGCACAGGGCAGGAAACATCCGCCGTTAGCTATGCTTAGCAGAATGGCTAAGTTGGTGATTGGGGACCAGCTATTCTGCAGATGTGATGGGACTCCCTCTGATATTGGAAGGGGTAGAAAGTGAAGAGGCCGATCTTGACACGGAGAGGAGAAGGCCATTAACCAAGCAACAAGATGCTCAATGAGTCCAAAACAAGAAAGAAGGCATAATCACCTCGGATAGAATAAAAATAGTTGTAAACGTGTGTTTCTTGTTGTGGTTTGCCCTCTGGGGAGCTGTCAGGGTAAAAAACCCACACTGGGCTAAATCTGGAGATCCATAAACTCTCCAGAATCAGGATAGAAAGAAGATAGAAACATTGGATAATGGTGCATACCAAGTTCAAGGAACAAACATCTTGGTAACAGTCTGTTTGTAGACATCACGAGAGCTTCCGTCTGGGCATTGGGAGGAACTGAAGATGGGACACGATGGTGCCCCAGATCAATACGAAGCCACAGAGCATCATGGAAAGGCATTTGGTTGGTTTGAAATAGCAGAACGAAGAATTATGCTGAATTACTAAAACTGCGGGGTTTAGACAGGGCCCAGGACTAAGCCCCTCCTCAGGTCTGTCTGTCAACGTCTCCTCTTGCTTTCACAGGCCCCATCAAAACCATCCCCGGAAGAGAGGCCTTAGTCCAAACATCCAGAACAGTTGCCATCTAAGGATCCTTTTTTTCCATTCTAGCCACAGTTTTTCAGTGAGTTCAGCTTGGCTCAGTCTAAAACCCAGAGGACCTTGAGGTGCAGCCATTTCATTCCATTCCTATCACATCCTCGGGCATCGTCCTTCACTCTTGGATGCCAATCTTGTAACAGAGTCAGCCCCTGAATTGTCTCTAAGAGAAATCAATCTCATTTCCAAGAGTCCAAGGACTCCAGCTCTCCATTTGGAATCCAGCAAGCCATCTGCTTTCTGGCCACAAATGCAATCCAACAGAAGAACAATTTCACCTAGGGTTGATATTTCTGTGATGGGGTGAGGTGAGAAGAAAGGGAAGGAATGTTGTTCTTCTCCTAGGACAGCAGCTCAGGTCTTCCTGGTGGAAAGAGGGGGCTGGTCAGGCCAATTGTCCACCCTTGAACGTTGCTCAACAAGAGGGGTGGAAAATTCCTCTTGGCTTCTAGAGATGGTCAAGAAATCTGCAACTTTGTAATTCTAGAAGAAGCAAAAGCAGAATTTTGGCAGTATTCCCTGCCCAGCACCAACATGGAGGAAGGCCCAGTGAAGAGGATGGAATTTGGTGAGATGACTAAATTGACATCTTTGATCAGAGAAAAGGCATTATCTAAGTTTATTGCTGACTGTAAAACATAAAAGAATGAACTTATATGTTTTTGGTGATTAGAAAAAAAAGATGATAGAAAAATGAAAGTTACACTGTTAGTCTAGAGCAAGAGGTAAATTTATAACCACCTTAAAGAAAATTGGAAGCTATTTTATATTTTCTTTTTTAATTTGCTTTTGGCTTTACCTTTTTTCTTTTTCTATTCTTGATTCTCAGTATTATTTTTTGCTAGTTTTTATCTTTTTTGATTAAAATCTTAATAAAATTATATGGAAAAAAAGGAAATTAATTAATAGCACAAATGAGTTTATGTACCCATCTCCCTAGTTCTGTGCTCTTGGTAGAAACCAGTTTGTATCCTAAGTAATCATTTCGAGGACTGCAAAGAGAAGCAGGATTGCACTTCTAATTTCCCCGGTTTAGTTGGCTTTAAATTTTTAATCTCGATGCTTTCAGTGGAATTAATTATTAAAGCACATATCCTTGCACAGAGTTGCCTGGCTCACAGCTCCTGGGTCCCTCCATGCCCACAACAAGACGGAACTTCCCCACTGTTGGACTCTGCTCCGTTCCTCTGTGAGCATCACTCTTTCTGGGTTGCTCTGAACTGAGAAGGAGGGAAAAAACGACAACAATACGAATACAACAATAACAGTAACATCTCCCAATGCTGAAAAAAGGCTGAGGTCATCACACCTCACGTAGGTAAGACCAGGGGGTGTGATTTTCCGGAGGGCTTTCCTTGCATCGATGCTACACCCTGTTGGCAACCAGGGTAGAGAAAAGGAAGACTGCCCTGCTCTTGTTGAAGGTGTGGAAGGAATACCTGAGAAAAGGGGGAGACATTTCAGAGCCCCCACTGGGAAGGTAGAAAGTGGTCTCAGGACCCCCCCCCCAATGCAACACAGCAGTCAGTGCTCCTACCCTTGATCAGAGGGTCTCTCGTAGTTCAGGAGGGGGGAGGAGGGGAGGGTATGGTGCTAGCCAAATTGTGGCCTCCTGCGTGCATGCAGATGTTCTGCCATTACGGTACCTCTCTTGCCAAAGGCATCTGTTCTTCTCCCTTTCCAGCCATTTGGGGGTGAAGTGGAGAAAAGCTAAGAAACCAGAATGAAAGAATTCCAGCTGCTGCTGCGTGTTAATTGCCAGCCTCATTTCTACCCAAATCAACCATCGGGTTCTTCTATATATATATTTGGCTTCTGACCCCATGGGAATTCTGAGATGGATGGAGGACCTAATGGCCAGGCAGCTCAAGTGACTTCATAACATTTCTGTAGCCTCCCAGGCTCCCAGGAACAACAGAATTAGCCAAGTTGAGATAGGGAAAAAGAACGGAGAACTAATATGGTGGTTGAAAGCCAAGAAAGAGGATCTTCAGATCTCCAGGAGGACTCAGAATGATCTGGCTGAAGCCCCAGAAGGCAGGACCAGAAGCAACAGATGGAAACTAATCAACGACAGAAGCAACCTAGAAATAAGGAGACCTTTCCTGACAGGGAGGACAATGGATCAGTGGAAGGACTCGCAGGGGGTTAGACTAGAAGACCTCCAAGGTCCCTTCCAACTCTGGCTTTGCCTATGTACGTAGCTAATCCGATCACTACAACCGCCACCACCTGGCCTTCAGAAGTCCTGGTCCTTCCTCAACATGTCTGGGTGACAGTAATTGTGACACCTATCAATGTCCTTTTCCAACTGCTTTATTTATAAGCCGGAGGATCAAAGTATAATTAATTGCTGCTCAGTGCCAGGTTTCTGAAAAGGTTTGCAACTCCCGCTGGGCAGGAGGCTGCCTGGTACATTGATGGACTCCGCATGATGCTCCTTTCTCCAGGCTCCCCCCTTTGGGCACCCCAAATCTCTCTTGAACTTTGGGCTCTGCTCCATACTAGAATGGGATGTGGCAGGTGGGGGTAGAAAGCAGTGCACCCCTTTGGCCCTTTGTGAATGAGTCTCCAGCTGTGGGAGTTTATTAGCTTTTTCACCTCTTGTAATGAGTTCATTCCCATTCCCATGGAATGGAGTAATTCCAGAGTCTCAGAAAATGCATTTTTTTCAGCTGGATTTGGAGCTAATTGGTTGGACGTATTTGTTCCTCCATCTTTTGTTCCCTTGTGGGCTCCAACCAAGGAATTGGGGGGGGGGTCTCCCCATCAGACTCAACCAGCACCCCCACAATACCCCATGCCCAGCTAGGGGTGAAGATCTGTAACTGAGCACCCTTGCATCCTGATGATGCTGTGCCCCTGGACCTCCCCACAGAGGATAGCAGATCGTCTGAGTTGGAAGGGATCTTGTGGGTCATCTAGTCCAACCCCCCACCCAAGCAGGAGATCCTGCACCATTTCTGACAGATGGGAGTCCAATCTCTTCTTGAAAGTCTCAAGTCATGATGAAAAGATGAGAAGCCCTCCAGCCTAACCCAAATCAGCTCAGCCGTGACTTTATTTTATTTTATTTTATTTGCAGAATGGAAACAATTACAGCTTTTCCTCTCGACTTGCTGGGTTTCTAACTGGGAGGGCACGTTCTGATCAAATGAGCCTTCAATCCTGCATAGCCAAAGACTTAAATGTGGCTTCCATTTGGAAGTGAGAGCACAATGAAGAAATTCCAAGGAGAAGATCCCCACGGCAGAGAGAGAAAGAGGGTTTGTGGGGGTTGCATGGAGAGGGCCTTTTGGAGAAAGCACCTTTGGGGTAGAAAAGCAACCTGGGGGGTCTGGGTTGAAGACCGCCCCCCCCCCCCCGCTTCTCGTAGCTCCCACCTCCCCTTTCAGGGCTCAGCCCTCCCTGCTTGAAAGCACCACTTGCTCCGAGCTATTTGTAAGACTTTAAGTCTTACAAGAGAAAGAAAATTGGATTTTATTTGCATACAATACGACCTGATTAGAGAGGCCTCTCTCTCCCTGGCCCTGCTGGGGTTCATTTCCAGTTCAGTCCCCTCTTGACTCGGCCTCCTCACCCCTGAAGCGCCTTCCAATGGGGACTAATTGGTACAGGCGACCCCCTGCGAGATCTCTGGGCAGTTGCCAGCCATCGGGATGGGGAGGAGGGGAGGGCAGCCACACAGCATCAAGAGATGCTCTCCAGCACAACCTCTTATGATCCTCTGCATCAAAGCGAGGCAGGGGAGAAGAAGAAGGACCACATCCATCAAAGAGCCACCAAAGAGCCAGGTTTTATTCACCATTCCTGCCGTGCATTAGCATCGCACTTCACTCGAAACTCTTCTCTTTGGATGCATTTCAAAAGCAGGAGGAAAGGAAGGGAAGGCTCCTCCAGCGTTTTAAAATTTTATTTATTTATATTTTATTTTGTCAAACGCTTACAATATCAAATAAGAATACATATAAGTTTAAATCTAAGAAATAGGAACTAATAACTGGGGACAATAGGACAGGGACAGCAGGCACGTTTGTGCATTTATGCACACCCCTGACAGTCCTCTTAGGAATGGGGTGAGGTCAATAGAGCACAATTGATGTACTTCTCTGAAATACATTGATAATCCATCCAGAAGAGATAAAAAAGACCTGGGAACGGCCCCTGGAGCAAATCAAGGCCCGTAAAACCAGAATAAAGACTTTTATAAATGGAACTACATTTCTGGTCCTTCCTCTTGTCAGTTTTAATTCCCAAAGCCTTTGATTGTCTTTACAGGTACTTCTCGACTTACAACCATCCATTTAGTGAATGTTCAAAGTTATGGCACTGCGGAAAAAAGGACTTAGGATGAGTCCTTTCACTTATAACCATTGCAGCATCTCCAAGTCACATGATCAGGATTGGGGCGCTTGGCAACTGGTATTTATTTACAACATCTTTCCTCATTAGCTTCCAACAAGAAAACTCAAAAAAAAATTGGGTGGGGGGGAAGCCAGATTTGCTTAAGGACAGCCCGATTCCCTAAACAATGGCAACAATTTGCTTTATAACCCTGCAAAATTGTTCATAAAAGTGGGTGAGACTCACTAAGCAGCTGCTTTGCTTTGGAGATGGAAATTCTCCCAACTGCAGTTCATAAACCGAGGACTCTCTTGCTTATGTTTCCTTTCTCCACTTGATTCTAGTCTGTCTTCATTTTTCAATGCCCAAGATTTTTCACAGCATATCAGATCACCTATAAACTGCCCACTGAAGTGTAAAAATACAAACATCCACATGCTTTTAAAACAAAAAACGATAACAAAGGCAGGAGCATTTGTTAAGGCTCAGATTTCAACCTATTTGCAAAGCATTAAGGCAAACGTACCACTTATTCTATTAAGTGGGGCACTGGGCCAAAGCCACCGAGTCAGGCCCAAACTGACCCATGGAGCAGGCCCTCCTCTCCAGCAACCAGCAGAGAAAATGCTTTGTCTCTTCATCCAGACCTTTGCAGCCTAAATCCGAAGCCTCGTGAATGGTTTTAATCAGAAAACGTTGGTTTCTTTCTTTAAAAATAATGCCCCTCACATTTTGGGGGATTTTTCTTCACATGGCCAAGTTCTCCCTTCAGGACAGGATAGAAACATTAGATACACCATCAATCGATCCACACCATCAACCCCCTTTCTCCTTTCCCTTCCTTTCATTCTGGCATTTTGCACTTTTGGCCTCCCATCAAAATCTGAAGTTGAAGATTTTGAGAAAGGAAAAGGTTGCCATGACAATCGAGTATCTACAACGGACCAAAAATAGCCCCTTGTCCTTTTCAAGTGGCTTTGGGTTGAGATGCAAAGTGGCCCAACCAGGGGTGGGATTCAAAAAATTTTACTACCGGTTCTCTGGCCATGGCTTGGTGACCATGGCGTGGCTTGGTGGGTGTGGTTTGGTGGGCGTGGCAGGGGAAGGATACTGCAAAATCTCCATCCTCTCCCCAACCCACAGCCTGCTTTCCAGCTCCCTTCTCCTGTGCAGGGCAACTAAAAAAGACCCAGTTGATCAGCTGGGACTCAATGGGAGGCAGAGAAGAGATGGGGTTGGCGGGGCCAGTCAGAGGTGGGATTGGCCGGTTCTCCAAACCACTCAAAATTACGCTACCGGTTCTCTAGAACCAGTCAGAACCGGCTGAATCCCACCTCTGGGCCCGACCTGGACCGACCCCTCTTGCTCACCCTGCAGATAGTTAGGGGGTGGCATTGAGGGGTGAACCTTTCCTGCAAGCCCAGGCGAGACCTGGAGGAGATTGGCAGAAGACGGCCATTTTGGCGCAAGGGCAGCCATGTTGTTGGCAGACTCCCTTGCGTCCTTTGTTCTTCCTTTCCTTAAGGGAGCCTGATTTCACCTCGCCAGCTTAAGACTGCGGGGACAAACACCATGGTAACCAGCCCTGCTGCTTCCCTTCCTTTTCATGCCTTGTCACCCAGATAAGTTCTTGCTGGCTGTCAACTCCTGGGGAGAAGGAAATGCATTTTTCATAAGCATCTGGCAGAAATTAGCACCGTGAGAATTAGCGTCCTTAATTACTGGCAGAGAACCGTGGTGGCTGTGCTGGGGACACGAAGACAGCCTTACTTACAAAGCTCCTCCATTGTGGAGGGAGGATCAACTCATCGGCCCAAAGAAGGGGAGAGGGAGGACCTCAAAGGCCGAGGTGTGGGTGGGACTTGCTCCCTTTTCCAATGTGTGTCAAAGGGAAGAGCAACCAAGGTGATTGGGGGATCTGGGAACTAAACCGTGTGATGAATGGTGAAGGGAACCAGGGTTAGGGGAGATGGGATAACTGTCTTCCAGGACTTGATGGGCTGCAACCAACCAGAGGGGTTGACTTATACTCTATGGCAGCTGAGGGCAGGACAAGAAGCAACGGGTGGAAGTCCATTAAAGGGAGATCCAACTTGGAACTCAAGAGGAATTTCCTGATAACGAGGAGAAATAATCCATGGAACAACTTGCCTCCTGCAGCTGTGGGTGTCCCATCGTTGTAGGTTTGCAACCAAAGATTGGGCAGCCATTTATCGGGGAGGGTCCAAGGATTCCTGCCTCAGGCAGCGGGTTGGGCTAGAAGACCTCTGTGCTCCCTTCCAGCCTTAAGGTTCTCTCTGCTCCTAAGTCATGACCTTCGACACCTGAGCTGGATGGGCATTTCCTTCTGTCACGTAGCATTTGGCCAACTCACTGGGAAATTTCCTTCAGATAACTTCTCTCGGTTGGAAGAAGGGATGAATTAAAAGTCGGTACCAACTGCATTCCTTCTTATTAAACCGCACAGAAGAGCCAGCTATAAAACAACGGTTCTCCTCATTTAGAGAAGCTCCCACCGGATCAGTGCTGACGCCTTGATGCCCTTCTTCCCAGCAAAGCCTCTGGGCCCCAGGACGGCTCAGCTGTGGGAGTCCTGCGGTTTTAATGGAAGAGGAACACACAGAGCCAGCAGGCGACAGCCAACAAGAGCGGCTAACTAAATGGGTAATTGGGGCTGTGCTAATTGATATCCGGGATGGATCATCGCCCCCATTAGGGCTGTTAGCAGAGAGGGAGGGACAGCAGTGACCCCACCATGCCCTCCTTCTTTGCCAGGCGGATCTTGGAGCCCAATTAATTATTAGTGTGATAAGTAAATGAGTTATTAGCATTCATGGATTCTAGAGCATGCAACTGGGAGCTGGGTTTGGATAACCAGTGTGGGGGTTTGTTTTTTTTAATGGTTTCTTAGCCTGTAACCATAGAAACTAAACGGTTGGCAATTCAAACCTTTGTAATTAACCAAGCCGAGTTCTCACCTTCTCAAATGTCAGGAAAGCCGTCAAAAGCCCCTCTTGGGGTGGAGAGACTCAGGAGAGGAGAAGGAGAGGCAGATCTACGGTGGTGGCAGTGTCTGCTTCTGCTAAGGTCTCACAGATAATCACAGTTGGACCTTGTAGGTCATCTAGTCCAGGGGTCTCCAACCTTGGCAACTTTAAGCCTGGTGGACTTCAACTCCCAGAATTCCCTAGCTAGTCCAACCTCCCCACCTAAGACCCTACACCATTTCTGACAAATGGCAGGCCAGTCTCTTCTTGACCAGGAATGGACCAACATCTCAACCCCAGGCAACCTTCCGCTGTCTTTCTTCCCGGCTCCCATCCTGCAGAACCACCAAGGAGCCCCACCTTCACCCCTCATGGAAGGGACGCTAGAGAGGGAAGCCCCCCTCCAACTGTTTCTCAGAGGAGGAGCTTTGGTTTGGGATCGAAAGGAAGGGTGGACCAACCGGGCTGTGCACCTGCTTTATTCTACTGGGTTTTGGTGTTTTGTCAGGTTCTTCATTTTAATCTTATAAAGAATGCCAACATTTATCATTTAATCATAGGGTAAGCCACCCAGAATCCCTTTGGGTTCACCCCAAAGCAGAGGTGGTCTTCAGCAGGTTCTGATCAGTTCTGGAGAACTGGTAGTGGAAATTTTCAGTAGTTCAGAGAACCGGCAAATCCCACCTCTGACTGGAGATTTGACAGTCTCCTTCCCCTGCCACGCCCACCAAGCCACGCCCACAGAACTGGAAGTAAAAAATTTTTTGAATCCCACCACTGCCCCAGAGGCTTAAACCAGGTACATAAAAACTCTGACATGGCAGCCACTGGACATGCAAAAGCTGGTCCTTTCCCCCTTGGACTGGGCATTTGGCTGCTTTAGCACCTGAGATCTGAGCCTACCTTAAAGGTTCATACTTTAAGACATTGGGGAAACCCAGGAAACGGGTTCGTTCAGTAATCAGGTTAGAGGTGAATTTTGCAAAGGCCACCATTGTCTTTCCGTATCCCAGGGACAGTGCCGCTTGGCAGTCTGGGTTTGCTTACAATCTTCCCCGCTCTTCCAGCATCCTTTCATTGGCATCCATTAAGTAGAAGTGGCAGAGCTTGGAGAAGGAGGCAGGGTCCATTGATTGACTGATTTGTCGGTTTGTTTATTTATCATTCTTGTTCCCTGGTCTAAAAATATCCCTCTTTGTTCTAGGAGGCAAAACTAGCTTTTGATTTGGACCCCTCCGGCTAGCAGGGGGGCCCTCCCGGTCGAAGAGTTTTTTCTCCTTTGAAAGCTTCCCAAGTGACTGATTGCAAAGGAGGAATGGAGGAGAACTTGATTCACCCATCCAGAGTTACAACTTGGCTTTTTTCTCCAGCTCCCCTCACTTCACAGGACACGGGCCAAAATTTGGACCAATGCAATTTGGAGTCAAGGGCTCCCCCTGTGGCCCATCTGCCGTGGATGCCCCCCATCCTGTGATCCAGTGATTGGGATCAACTGAACTACAAAAAGAGCCATTTGGCCGTTTGGGGCACATACCACCCCAGGACAGGATCTGGAGCCTGAACTCTCCACAGCCAACTCATTCCAGAACACCACGGAACAAATATTACACTAATATTGAAGAAATAATGGAATAGAATCATGAAAGAAAGGAGGCCAAAGAAGGCACACAATGAAATGTGAATGACAAAAAGGAAAATATTTGTAAAAATTAGTTTAAATGATTAAATTGAATTCTTGAATTGCCCCACAGGGAGTTGTCCTGCAGCAAGTTGACCATGGTGATTGGCTGTGGGAAATTGTCCCATTCTGCCACTGGGAGGCTGGGTGACTTCCAAGCACAGATAAATCCTGAGGGAGAATATAATTCCCTTTGCTGAAACAGCTCAGGATGGGAGCAAGGAGGTTTTCCTGAGCAAAAAAGACAAAAAACAGCAGTGTTGTCTTAACAACTAGATAAACAAAAGTCGGAATATTTTTGCAACAGGAGAATCAAATTGTCCTTGTTAAATCATTCTTGGTTGGTTCTATGATGGGGGAATTGTTTACCTAACCACATTCCAAATGCACTTTCCGCATTTCTACTGACATCATGAATCAAGTACATTATGGGCCATCAAATCCAACAATACCCCACTTCTGTCCTCTTAAAAACGCTGTTGGCCTTTCAGTCAGTAAGATGGTTAAACTAAAACATGTGGTGTGAGGAATGGATTGTTTGGAACAATCTTAAAGGTAAAAGCTTTGGAAACGTTAGCGGGGAGAATCAATAAAATTGCTGTTCTTCAAATCATCTTGAAGGCAAAGTGTGATTTATTTATGTGACAGCAGAAGCTGGCAACCACTTATTAAAAGCATTAAATGGTCTCTGTCCCCAGCCCCAACTTTTGCTTTTTAAAAAAGAAGTTGGCTTCTTAACCTCATGGAATACAATCCCAGGGTAGATGTAGAGAATCAGCTTAGAGAGGAGAAAGTTTGCCTTCGTAGAATCCAGCTTTCCCAGTGAAGGAGGAAGGGGTGGGAAGGACGATACTTGGTTAAACCTATCTCTCTTTTAACAGATTCCAACTGACAAGCGACCAAGAAGCTTCAGGCCACATCAAAACCTCAAAATAATGGCCTGCTTTAGCAACATTTGCAGAAATAACAGTGCTTCAACATGTTTACATTGCAAACTTGTTATTTGCATTGCAAGCACAGCCAAATGTTGATTTATCTTTTTCAGTCCAAAGAATTTGCACTTCCTGCACTGCCTGCATGCAGAAAGTACCGCAAAGAAAACACAAAAGCATTGAGGTACACCATAGAATACCAGCAAAGCTCTTCGCTCTTTTGGTAATTGCATTTTTGATTCTGGTTTGGTTTGGTTTGGTTTGAATCCAGTCTTGTTCCATTCATATGCCTGACTGGAATAATAGTTCTTACCCCACAACAGGAACTGGGTCAGCACACCTGGAAAATCAACACACACCTAACACTGGGGCACCCCAATATCTCCACAGTTCAATCAGCATGGTCTTAGATCGAAACATTGACAAGCTGCAAAACCCCAAAACTCCCAAATCCCCAAAGGCACTGAAGGAAGGTACCAAAATCATTGGTGGGCCTGTGAGGCATCCCTTGGGGGACTTTGGGCCAAATCAGAATTTGTTCAGCTCATTGTTTCCCTCTCTACGTCTCCTCCTGCTATTCCTTCTTTTAGCTGTGCATCAAAAGACGCAACTGTCCTTGTACAGATATATCCCTGGACAGTTGCTCCTTTCTCTCATTCTGGAAAACAGGCCATTCACACATGACAGGTAAATAACTCATCTCTTTGTAGAGATGTGTATCAAAATAAGAGCTGGAAGGGACCTTGGAGGTCTCCTAGTCCAGCCCCTGCTCAAGCAGGAGAAGCTCTACCATTTCAGACAAGGAGCTGTCCAGCCTCTTCTTAAAAACCTCCAGTAATGGAGCTCCCACAATTTCTGGTGGCAAGGATTTCCACTGGTTGATTGTTCTCAACTGTTAGGAAATTTCTCCTTAGTTCCAAGTTGCTTCTCTCCTTGATGAGTTCCCATCTGTTGCTTCTTCTCTCATCTTCTGGTGCTTTGGAAAATAAGCTGAGCCCCACTTCTTTGGGGCAGCCCCATTCTTGAAACTTTATGTGGGCTGGTAGATTGGGGGGACTTGTTTGTGTGATAATCCTGCAGCAAAGCTTCTTGGGAGACAGGGGGAAGAGCTGCAGACTAGGCCACCTTCAAATCAGAGGCAACAGAGCCCAATGAAGCAGCAGAAATGTGACCAATGACTCAGAAAGGACCCTTCCTAGTTTCCTGGACCGTAAAAGGCGAGGGGTGGGGGAAGAGAAGTACTTTTGGACTTTCCAGATTCACTTCCTAAACTTTACCAGAGTACTTTTGGATGTGATTCTTATCTGGGCTACCTCACAAGGCCAACACCAAGCCAGGCCTGCAATTGTGTGGTATGAGTTAGTTTGTCCTCAGGGCCCTTTTAGCTATTATTCTCTTGGTTTTCATAATGATTATTAGTTCTAGTTTGATCCTATCTGATTGTAAAATGGGTGGCTATATAAATCAATGAAATGAATAGCTAAGTAAATATGCTTTACTTTACCAAGGCAGGAACATTATTTGGATGGCCTTGGTGACTTTCCCCATAGAGAAGGGAGAGAGAGAGAGAGACACACACACACACACAGAAAGAGAGAGAGACAGAGGGGGGGCAAGAGAGGCCACAGCATTTACAATGGGGCAGTTGGACAAGTAGGAGATAAATGATTGGTGCCTTGGAGAGAAAACCTGAAGGAGAGGCTGATGAAAATGACCCTTTAAAGACTAATCAAGGGGACCATCCGTCACAGCATAGGGCAGTGAGTCACTGCACCAGCTGTTTGCCACACCCTGCCCCCTTCCAAGCCAATAAGATTCATCTCTTTTGGTCATTTTCAACACAATGGACTCCCAGAAATGGAGACATCGATGCTACCAATAGCCAGGATGTCTTCTCCTCATCAACACAAAATAGCTTAGAGCAGGGCTCCCCAAATTTAGCCTCTTTAAGACTGGTGGACTTCAGCTCCCCGGATTCCCCAGACAGCTGGCTGCAGAATTCTGGGAGTTGAAGCCCACAGGTTTTCATGTCTTCAGAAGAAAGTCCAGTTGCCTCTTGAAAAAGCACCTTTGGGGCAATCATGACCCGAAGGACTGAGAATCTCCACAGGTCTTCGGGTTCCTAAGTTTGGAGAGCCCTGGTTTAGGGCATCAAGTGAGCAGGCTCAGAGGGTTTGAAATGCTGGCCAGGGAATTCTGGGAGTTGACGTGCCCCCATCTTAAAAGTTTGCTGAGGTGGAGAAAGCCTGGCTTAGAGGCTTTCACTTCTCTTCCTCTTTCCCGTTTTTATAAAATCACACAGCTTGTTCCAACTCCCATCTGGTTGACTCCGTGGTATTAAAATATAAACACTGCTGTCTTCCTAATAGAAAATAAATCATTTAATAATGCTGGGTTCGCAAACATCCACTTTGCCATGGCCCGGATATTAGTGTGTGCTTCCATTCCCTGTAATCTGATGAATACGGCTTGACAAATTCAATTTGCAACCGCGGACCTTGGTGGAAAGGGATACTGCAATCTGTGTGGAAGGCAAATGGAACAAGCAAACGCACAAATGGCCAGCGGTTGACAGGAGACATACACCCACACAGGTCTCCCATGTAGCTTTATGTTTTTAATGTATGCGCCAAAGTGAATCAAAGCCTTACCAAAGTGAGAAAATGATGGCGACTTCAACAGCTTACAAAGAATGGAATAGGAATAATAGGAATAGGAATAGAACAGAACAGAACAGAAGAGGAATAAAGAGCTGGAAGGGATCTTGGACATCTTCTAGTCCAGCTCTCTGTTCAAGCAGGAGGACTTAGACCATCTCAGACTCTTCTAAAAAACCTCCAGTGATGGAGCCACCACAGCTTCTGGAAGCAAGCCATTCCGCCAGTCTAATTGTCCTCAATGTTAGGTGGTTTCTCCTTAATTCCAGGTTGTTTCTCTGTTTGGTTAGTTTCCAACCATTGTTTCTTGTCCTGCCTTCAGATACATGGTCAACGCAGCAAATAGCCGTCCCCACTGAATTGAAATTAAAGTTCAGACTGCAAAGGAGAGAAGGAAGATACACAGGCCAAATACAACCTGGATAAATGAATATTGTAACACCCTGGAATAAAGTTGTTGGTCTTTCTTGGCTCCTTAATGGGCCAAGTTTTGAACATTGAGTACCTCTCTTTCACCGAAACCTATCATCATCCTCAATTAGGTTGACTTTTCCCCCTTAATTGAAGTAGGGGTCCTACTTCTCCTTAGCTGCAGTCCATCCTTCCAGGGAAGACCCTCAGGGCAGAGAAGGGGGCCAGAGAAATAACCATGGTGGTTGTGACCATGCAATCAACACCCAGTGCCTTTTCATGTGTCTTGCAAGCCGATTTGACTTTTGCAACTCCTTACTCTCTTCCCAAATGCACCACTCCCTTTCATTGCAGAATATCCTTCCTGGCAACATTTGAATGTTGATCAGAGAGTCTGGTGGGCTTCTACGCCAATTGCCCTTCTGTCCGCTCCTCCTGCGTAGCATCTGGGCATGACAGGTGCCTCTGTTGCAGCAGACACCTGGAGATGTACGCGAGTACAATGCGGGCAATTAGCAAGCTCATCTTGTTCATTAGCAGGTTTCTGATTTGTTCTGGGTTTGTCCTTACAATGCATGAAAATGTCTCTGTTAACCAATTTGGGCACAGATCAAAAACTGTACAGCCCAAGGGAAGAATGAAATATGAGCTCCTTTCAAAGTATGACGGGAAACTTCTTTCTGGCTTTCAGTACAGTGGAGAAGCTGGTCTTTTGTACCTGTTGGGTTGGAAGAAATACAAGGTCGCCTGTCTGAATCCCCAGGTGGGATTCAGGGACAAAACTGGAGACCCTTTTTTCAGGCTCTCAAGCAAGTGAAGCAAACAAACAGGGATGAAGAGCCCACATGAATCTGGTCCAGTCACAAAACTCAGGTGGTAGAATGTTTTGGTGCATACCTGGCCAACATTTTCAACAGGTGAGTTAGTTTAGACATAGCCCATGAACTCTTCATAGCTAAGGGTAACCTCCTCCTTGAGGGCATTTAGTCCTTTGATCCAAGAAAAAGTGGCATGTTTGATTTCGTAGTACGAGGTGCAGTGACAATAAAGTAAACTAAAATGTGAACAGGGCCCCTCTCTTCTTCTAATCCAGAGGTTCTCCAAAATTGGCAACTTTTAAGACTTGTGGACTTCAACTCCCAGAACTGAAGAGTTGAAATTGGGAGTTGAAGTCCACAAGTCTTAAAGTTGCCAACTTTGGAGAGCTCTGCTCTAACCAATCTTATAGAGCTGGAGTAAGGTTGAAACCAGAGCCAACACAGAAAGTTCTTCCAAGTAGGATGGGTAGCATTAAGATCATGTTAGAATAACAGTGACTGGACTGGAAGTTGTAGAAGGATGCAGTCTGCTCTGTGTATCTTTTAAACATTATTTTGAATTCTGAATGCTGTGATTTCATTTTTAAAGAAACCCCAGATGAATTTAACTCCACAGCCAACCTGAAATAGGACAATAGACACGTACCAGAAGTTTTTCTGCAAAGCATGAACTGGGATGGATAAAATAATGGCATGTATTACTCGGGACATAGCGATTTTCCAAGCAATACATTTCAGGGGCACAAGAGGATTTGTGCTGGACTCATTCATTTGGCACATAGGACCTTTCCTCCACAGTTGGTTTGGTCTGTTTTTTCAGAAGGCATGTTCCATTGGAAGATGATCAAGGATGAATGGGATCGTCAGCAGGGGTGCCAGAATTAGCTTGGCAAGGTTTCAGTGAAGATCCTGTGGAAAAGTTCTGGTGATGGCCTAAAAGTGGGCTCAAAAGCCCACTTGAGCTGACACTGCCAATCTTGGACCATTCCAGCTGGGAATTCTGGGAAGAAATGACTGCAAATATTTCAAAATAGGCCTGATTCAGCACCGCCCATCTTCAAGAACAGATATTGATTGGAAAGGTTTATGTTATCGTTATTGTTGTACTGTGTTAAGCCATAAATTACAGCTCTAAAGGCTGCAATCGTATAAAATATGCAACAGAAACAAACAAACCAAGTAGTGCGTGGGAGCAATTTACAGACATGCAAGTCTATTCCTATCTCTTAGAGAAAGTCATGCCAAGGATTGCCTCAAGCTATCTTAAAATAACAAGCAAGCAAGGAGTGTCTTGGTCCACTACCCGATTTTTGGAAACATGAAATTCAGGTGCTAAAGTAAAACCTCTTCCCATCATCAACGGAAGACTGAAGGAAGATGATTTAAGCATTGGGTTCCAGGGCACCTTGAGGAAAAAGTGTTCCTTCAACAAAGCTATAGATCCTTCAGGCGATCCTTGAATCTGATTCAATCAAAAGAGGGGCTCTCCTTCTTCGGGGTCTCTGGGGATGGTTCTACCCCAGTTTGCCACCTCTGGAAGCCATTGCAGCTAGGAAGACCCTGGAGAGATTGCTCTGGCCTGCTTGGTGAAAGACAAAGAGCTTTTGAGAGAGGCAGTTGGTCCAAAGAGAAGCCAAGGGCAAAATCCAATGGTCAGCTAATGGGAAGCCTCCTTGACACCAGCTGGGATGAGGGTAGAAATGGATGGAGGATGGTGGAAAGAACAGTCATCCTGTACGGTCAACTGTCTAGGACAGGGGCCTCCAACCCTTGTGGACTTCAACTTCCAGAATTGCTCAGCCAGCTTGCTGAGGAATTCTGGAAATTGAAGTCCACAAGTCTTAACGTTGCTAAGGTTGGAGACTCCTGATGTAGGAGGCTTATCATGGCAGAGTCCTGTCTCACACACGGAGAGAGGTTCACTCTGTCCTCCAGCTTGTGTGGCCAATGGCTGATGCTCCCTTTTGCCCAATGGTGGGGCCTGCAAAGCCTTTCCTGCCACCAAGGCTTTCTCCAAGAAATGTCCCAAAAAAGGACAAAGCAGCATACCTCCAGCCCCCATAGTGGACCCTCAACAGAACCGAAGAGGAGAGACCGTGAAACAGTTGGGTGTCATTTTCCTGTCCCTCTCAACAGAGAAGTGTGCAGGATTGGTGCCCTGTCAGTAAACCTCAGGGCCAGGTGCCACGGCCAATCTCAGTGGGTGAATCTGAACAGTGCAGAGCACGACATCCATTAAACCAGCAAGGATATCTGGCCAATTCCTGAGTAGCTGAGCAGCTCGTGGCTCGCCCCTCATCTGTTGGGAACTCTCCCAAGCATTGCAACGTTGGCAGCTGCCCACCCCTCCCCAGAGCCCCCCAGGGAAGACCCAGAGATAGGGTGGGGACTCTGCTGGGACAGGCACAAAACTCCTCAGAGGATTCTTAGGAGAATGAGAACTTGACCCAGGTCCTCAGAGTCTCATCTTTATCCAAGCAGATTGTAATTAAAAATACTCTTCTCCCTCTCTTTCCAGCCCCCAGATTGTCTTGCCCACCACACACAGCAAGTGCATAATTAAATTTAGTAGAAGCCACCCACGTTCTTCAGCTGCTGCGGAAAAGCACTTCTTGCTCATAGCTGTCCTGGTCACAGCGGAGGCATATTGCTTTTGTTCTCCCCATGTATCTCCCATTTCCTTGCAGCTTCTCATCTCTTGACTTCAGGTACAAGAAAAACAAGGAGACACAGAGGAGAGCAGAACTCATTCTGGGCAGTTAAAACACCAGGAGCCTCCGCTTCCTGTCAAGGAAATCAGATGGATCCTTTCACTCTGGTCTCTGCCCCACAGGGACTGAACTCCCTCCCTCCCTCTCCAATCTTCTCCCAGTCCCCCTTTCCTTTAGGAAGACTCTCTTTCCTTAACGGTTGAAGGAGATAAGAATAACCTCAGTCAGATTCTGTTCAGGAGGAATCAAGAGTCAGGCAGGCTCCCAACTCTTCATCAAGGGGCAAAACATAGGCGTGAAAGAGAAGCAAGAAAGTTTAAAAACCTGAGCAGGCTGCAATCTGCATTTCAAAGTCGGCCTCAAGAGGGAGATGGGAGACCAAATGTGGGTTGCAAATGTCAGAGCTAAAACACCGGTCTGATTTTTGGTCAGCTTTTATTATCTACTGACTCATCCAGAAGACTCATCTTCTCTGCTTCACAGGGGCTTCCAGGTTCATCCCTTGCTCTCAACTGTCAAGTGGTGCTTCAGTTTTTGGCTTGAGTTGAATGCCACAACGTGTTGTCTGTAGAACCTCAAACCCCCCCTCCTTTAACCTCAAACTATCCCCTATTGACCTCACCCCATTCCTAAGAGGTCTGCAAGGGGCGTGCGTAAGCGCACCATCGTGCCTCCCGTCCCTGCCCTATTGTCCCCATTTATTTGCACCTATTTCCTGTATTCTTACTCATGTTTATAGTTATACCTGCTATCTTGTAAGTGTTTGACAAATAAAATAAAACAAACTTCAGACAGGTCAGCCCTTCTTCACTCTCCTACCATCAGGTAGGAGATAGAGCAGAGCCAGCTGCACCAACAGGTTGAAGAACAGTGTCCACCTGTGGGCTGTCAGACTGCTGAATGGAAAGCAACTTAATGTCAACATCATAGGATAGACTGGCGGGGGCCGGCGTGTTGTGCCACAAGGTCACCTAGGAGTGTCACAAGATTGGGACTGGGTTAGGGACTTCTGCCCTCACTGTGAGTTGTGTTTGGGGGGAGATGCACGAAGGGAGCCTCAGCCGATCTCATTGTACACATATTGTACTCTGACAATAAAGGTAATAATAATAAGGCCACCGTGACTTAGGTAAGCTCCCTGGTTGCCTCTTTCTGGTTTTCACTGAGCTGGAAGAGGGTCAACATCTGAGGACCGTTCTTGGCTTGTTTCTATTTCCCCTCCAGGCTCCTCTGCTTCCAGCTCTCCACACCAGAAGTGATGCATCAGGAGAACCAGAGTGTGTTCCCCATGGCATGGCTCCACTTTTCCCACTCAGGAGAACGAGTGTCTAATTGTTTCTCCCAGACATTTCAAAATACGGCACCGTAATCCAGCAGCAAAAAGGAAGAATCAAGGATCCATTCCCTCTATGGTGGACATATTTGCGCCCCAGTGCACAGCTCACCGTTTCCCACTCAGCATCTCTCTCCCCCGCACACCCCATCCATGTGCTTTGTGCTCCTGCCACAACGAAGCTAATTCTAGATGGGTTTATGCCAAGCCAGGAAATAGATGTGCCAATTCATCACTGCCCAAGCATAATTTAGGCCTCATTTGCATAAAGTAAACAGGCCATCATTTCCAGGAAATGTCAGGCAGGTGGAGTCGCTAATGAAAGAGAGGAAGAGGCAGGGATGGAGGTACATCTCAAGTGCTTTGTTGTTCTTGAATTAAGCAGGAAGTGCCGTGGGGGGGGAGGGCAATCTCTGGTCCCCTAGAAACGACAGCCCAAAGAGCAACTCCTCCTGAAAACCAGTGGGACCACTCCACAAGAGGAAGTCAACTTTGGGCCTGCTGGTCTTGTTGGTCAGGAACAGGGGTGGGATTCATATTTTTTAACAACTGGTTCTGTGGGTGTGGCTTAGTTGGTGGCCGTGGCTTGGTGGTCATGTGACTGGGTGGCCGTGGCTTGGTGGTCATGTTATTGGCTGGGTGTGGCCAACTCAATATCACTCACATGGAGGCACGCATCTCCTCACCTGGCCTCTCATGACTGTGGGGATGCTGCAACAGTCGTAAGTGTGAAAAATGGTCATGTCACTTTTTTCAGTGCCACTGTAACTTTGAACGGTCACTCCACACAAGCAAAGTACCAGCAAAGGAAGGGATAAAAACTCCAGAGACGTTCCATAGACAGGAAGTCTTGTCCTGCCAAGAATGTAATAAGGGTTAATGGAGAGGCGTTTCTGTAAGCAACACCAGAATGTTTCCTTCCTGCCTTCCTTACAGGATTAGGCCAGAACTTCCTTCTAACAACCGGTTCTCCAAACTGCTCAGAATATTAACAACCGGTTCTAGTGAATAAATGTGAACTGGTAGAATCCCACCCCTGGTCAGGAACATCCTGGGATGGTGAGGCCACTGATGGTCCTATCCATCTTAGGATGACAGAACCACTGGCAGTCCAGTTGGTCAAGTTCAACTTGGGATGGTGGAACTATAGATGGACAATCAGGTTACAGAGAAGTGGGACTCACATGCATGTCCCAGAGCAGGGGTCTCCAACCTTGGCCACTTTAAGACTTGTGGACTTCAACTCCCAGCATTCCTCAGCCAGCTTTGCTTGTTGAAGTCTACAAGTCTTAAAGTGGCCAAGGTTGGAGACCCCTGCACTAGAGGAAACTGTACTCCTGTCACAACACATCAAGGGCTTCTCAAGTTCATTCCTACATGATCAGAAGGATGATGGCCTAACCCTCAAGAAAGTATCCTTTGATCCAAGCTGTCAGAGGCCCTGTCAAGTTTAAAGGCCAGCCAGAAATTCCGTGCCTTATCTCCAAACCACAGTCCACCTTGCAGGAAGCTTCACACCCCTAAGTGTCCTTACACTGCACAGTTATGTAACAGAGTTTGTCACAACCTTGCTTTCTGCAAGGCCACCAGCCGCTCTCAAGCTCTGAGTAACTCCCGCCGTCTTCACATGACTGCTACCTTGAAAAAGTCAGTGCTCCGAGCTGCCTTCCAAAGGTCATCCCTGCGTAGACTAAAGGGTGACAAAGACATCATGAAATGCAGGTTGAATTTTATTCCATCCTGCTGATATAGGCCTCTTATCGCATAATTTATGCCAGTGCCGAAGTAAATGTCAGATCTTGCTAGCTCAAGCAAGGAAAGGAAAATTGGAGTGGAAATCAGGGCGCTTTAAATATCAGGCAGCTGGACCAGACGATAACACAGGCAAAAGGAGACAGGAAACCCCTTTCTGGTCCTCTCCGCAGCCCTCAAAACACACAGTTGACATTTACATAAAGACGTGTCCTGCCCCTGTCCCTTGAACATGGAGCGTCCTTCAGTCCATGCTCCCCTTTTGGCCAAACTGGGAAAGCATCACGTAAGAGGCAGGATGCGGTAAGGGGCAGAGGTGGGATTCAGGCAGTTCTGACTGGTTCTAGAGAACTGGTTGCGGAAATTTGGAGTCGTTCGGAGAACCAGCCAGTCCCACCTCTGACTGGCCCCGCCCACCCCATCTCTTCTCTGCCTCCCATTGAGTCCCAGCTGATCGGCTGGGTCTCCTTTGGTTGCCCTGCTCAGGAAAACAGAGCTGGAAAGCAGGTTAGTGGGCTGGGGTGAGGAGGGAAGGGGGATTTTGCAGTATCCTTCCCCTGCCATGCCCACCAAGCCACACCCACAGAACCAGTAGTAAAATGTTTGGAATCCTGCCACTGGTAAGGAGACATTTGTGTCCTTCAGGGGTGCACACGCTTCCCACGGCTGGGCTAGTCCCCACACACCACAGAGGCACCTGCCTGGTTAGCAAACCATCTGCCGAGCCCTCCTTCATCTCCCGGAGCAACACGGGAGGCTCAATGTCGCCATCGCATGAGATCTATGTCAAGAGTGCAGGGAGGGCGTGCATGTGAGGGAGAGAACAAGCACAATTTCCAGCAGTTAACTGGCACACACACACAAGGAACAACGGTGGCGTTTGCTTTTCGTGGCACGATATTTTGATGCAATGGGCAGCAGCGGGGCACTTTGAAGGAGACGAGGGGCCTCTGGTTCCAGGATCCTGGTTCAAACCTTTCTTCTTTTCTCTTTTCTTTTCTTTTCTTTTATTGATTCATTGATTCATTCATTCATTTTGTCAAGCAATTGTAAGGTAACAGGTATAAGTATAAACATAGTTATAGATACATGAAATGCATACATATAAGGAAAATAAAAGAAATAAAAAGAAACAATAGGACAGGGACGGTCGGCACGTTGGTGCGCTTATGCACGGCCCCTACAGACCTCTTTGGAAGGGGGTGAGGTCCACAGTAGACAGTCTAAGGTGAAAGTTTTTGGGGAAGAAACCAGAGTCAGGTAGAGGATTCCAGACATTGACCCCTCTGTTGCTGAAGTCGTATTTCCTGCAATCAAGTTTGGTGTGGTGTATTGTGTGCTCTTGTGTTGTTCTGGTGGAAGCTGAAGTATTATTCATTGACCCTCTTGGGCCCAGAGCGAAAACACGGAGGAGGCGACAATGCCCGCCCACAAGAGAGAAGAGCCCCCTTGCTGCCATCCGTCTGAGGCGCCCTGCTCTCCGGCCCACACTCCCCCTCTGCCAACAAAGCCCTGGGTGTCTTTTCAGCCATGATGCAAACCCACGTCAGCAAAGGCCAGCCGAGCCATTCAGGGAAAGGTCGCCCCCTTTCCTACCCCCCCACTAGCCGGAGTTCCCCCGCCCCCCAAACTCCTCTTCCTTTTCTTCCTTCCTCTCGTTTTGGCCACTGCTGACAAGCAGCCCAACCTCATCCCTCCCCCCCCCACACCCCCGCCCATAAAAGCTGACATTTGAAACTGGAAGTCGGCCACTTTTATTGTAGCCTGATGGAGAAGGACGTCAGGATTGGACGGGAATCCTACTAAGCTGTGACCCAGAGGGCTTGCTTGGCCGGAAAGAGGACGCTGGCCCTTGCTCTCTTTCCCCCCCACCCCCGAATCTCAGAGCATTGTTGGGGGGGGGGGTGGATGGAGCCGTGCCAAGCTGAGCTCGGCTGTACCAGGGATAAACATCTTCCATTTCATTGTGGTGGGGAACCTGCAGGCTCTGGATTGTGGACTCAGACTCCAGGACTTAGTTTTGCCAACAAGGCTTGGCTATATTGCTCCTGCCTTCTTCCAGCAGGGACTCCTGTCTTCTCCTAAAGTCCTGGGATTTCCTAGTGGTGTCCCTTCCATTTGTTAAGCAGATCTGGCAGTGCTTAGCTCTGGTATCAGCCAAGCTAAATGCTGCCATCTGCTACAGCAGAGAGCATAAGACAAGCTGGTGAGGCCCCTCTCCACCTCTGCCTACAATCCAGGGAGGAGAGTTACAAAAATAAAGAGGACATCACCTCCAGGGGTCCTTTTAGAGGCAGCCCTCCCAGCCCCCTCTATCCCCAAACATATGTACAAGCTGCAAGTGATGGATTGGGTACCATGTGTGACCCAGGACAAAGGACAATGCCCAGATTCCACCCCTCCTTTGTTGCCATCAGCCTGTTTAGCTTACAGTTCTTATTTATGTAGAAACGGAAAGAAAATGGAGTTGCAGCTGCTGCTCTTGCCAGCAATGGAAGCCCAAATGCCCCACGCCCTTCCACGCTCGCCCCCTCTTTACAGGAGCTCATCCACGCCCAGGTTAGCTTTGCTCAACTCGCTCCAAATATCCCACAGGAATTCAAAGTCTTTTGCGGGCGGGGCTCTTCTAAGTAACCCTCCCCCAAATCTTGTCTTAGTTAGCATTTCCCCAGTGGCAATGAGGCTCCATTAAGTGTGTTAAATCATCGGGGCCAAATCTTGAGCCTTTTAATAATAAATGGGCAGGAAGAACTATGCAAATACCTGCAGTGCTCGGAGCTGGCATGGCTTGGAATCCATTTTAATGGAGTGTGGTCACTTTTGAGACCTCTGGGGTATAAACAGAGGCTACAGGCAATAAAGATGATAAATCGAATGGCTGGTTTCTCTTCGGAAGCCCAAGTTCAGGCATTGGCATTAGCTCCCAGCAGGAAGAACCAGCGAGGAACAAAAGCTTGTTCAGGAATCAGACACACGGATCAGTCCTGGCTCCCAACAGCCTTTCTGGACAGCCGAGTTAGCCACTCAACAGCCGAAGAAAATTGGGCCCCGGATCATCTAGTCCAGGGGTCTCCAACCTTGGCAACTTTAAGACTGGCTGAGGAATCCACGGTTGGAGACCCCTGATCTAATCCAACCGTTGGTCTCCCAGTGGCCACCAACTGCAGAAGGAAGCTCACCAGTCTTCCAACAAATGGTCCCGTGAGGCTGCTCCACTGCTACAAAGAATCCTAGACCTTGGTCCTCAAGAAAGGGTCTTCTGGAACGCAACCATCAACGTAAGTTGGAACATCACCAATCATCCAGACCTTCCAGGAATCCAACTGATCCTATACCTTGGATCCCAGTTCCTGGAAACGCAGATACTCCTGCAGCGGATGTGTTTCTTCTTCAAATGCACGGCATTCTTGGATGCCTTGGGGCTGGGTCAGAGAAAGATGGATAACTGAGGAGAAGGACTGGAACCTAGGGAAGGGGTGAGAGAGAAATATCTAACGAAGGTTGGAAAGATCAAGGCAAAACTCATCACAAGGGGGTTCAGTGGTGGAAAAAGGCAGAACCCCCTTCCAAGGCCTGTGACCTGGAATGAAGCTTGGCATCGTCTGTTCAGGATGAAAAATCGTCTTGTACAAAAATGGTGCCTCTCTTGGCAGCTGGATGAGCAGGAGGGTTGGATGAGAACATCAGCTGGCCGCTTCCACAATTCCTTACGCAGCTTATTCGGATTCAGCAAAGCCTCGGCTGGAGATCCATGAGTTGGACTCATCCCAGTTCCTGGTGGGTCTCGCATGGATTGATCCTTCTGCTCTGTCCCATTTTCTATCCCTCTTTTGAAAGGGGACTTTGCAGAAGGAGTCTGCCTACGTTACAGAAGGCCACTTTCCCTCACAAATCTAGATTTATTTAACTCCTGAGCTTGGTGGCTGTTAACCTGCCAGATCTTTGTTCTCTTTCTGAAACTCCACCTTGCCAAGTGGGGAATAGGTGTCCCCTTTTGGCTGCATGAACCGTTTGGAATGACCCCTCACTTCCTTGTGGCTGCCAATGTCCAGCGATGCCCTCTGCTCTGGTGCTTGGCGGCCTTGTCTTCCCAGCAAAACTCAAGAACCGTCCAAACTATGGGGAGAGGGACACACACACACCCCCAAACCATATGCTGCTTTTCCTGAGGGCAGAGATGGTGGTTGGTCGAAGGCAGCCGTTCTTTTCATGAGCCGACTCTCCTTGCTCCCACAAAGCAGAAAATTCGACTGACATTTAAAAGAAACAAGGGCTTGTTCCCAGATCCTGTCCCCTCTCCCACCAGCATTGTTGCCCTCCCCCTCCACACACACACACACACAAACACACACACACACACACACACACACGTGTTTAAATTAGATCCCAACTCTCTCCGCCTGGATGACTTGGGGCAACATTTCTGGCTCCTGTCACAGAGGGAATGCAGTTTTTGGCTCCTTGGCTGACAAGACCGAGAGTTGGAGAAGGGGCTGGCAAGATGCTGGGCCCCACAATTACCACCAGGTTGGGAAACCAAGTTGCACAAAGCTCAGCAGCATTCAGGGGGGATTTTTCAGAACAAAACTCTGGATAATAACAGTGGCCCCTGAAGGCTGTCACTCCAGCAGAAAGGAGCTAGAATTGCAAGCTTCGTCAAGTGCTTCTTCTTGGTGCCTTGGGACTTGTTGACTGACCCCCAGGCCTCCTGGGAAGGGGCTTCTGGGGAGCTCAATTCACGAAGAACATCCAACTTTGCCCCCCCCCCCAGGAACGCTCGGATGTTCCGAACCAGACCAAGCGCAAGGGAGGCTTCCAAACGCTCCCTGACAGACCTCCAAGAGATCAGGTGTCGACCGCTGGGCCAGAAGCCTCCTGCCGCTGCGTTCAGCCCCATCCCACCCCCCAGTGGAACAGCTGCCACTGGAAGGGCTTAAATATATAAGGAGTGCAGAAGCCCCTTCCTCAACCCAGGACCCTCCCGGAGCAGCTGAGTATGCCAGGAATGAGCGGAGGAGAAAGAGAAGGCAGAGCCCCTTTGAAAGAGAAAGGAAGGGGCCCCCAAGCAGGCCCTGGGACTAAGCCAGGGGTGCAACTTGTGGACCAACTCCCAGAATTCAGGTCTTAAAACTTGCCAAGTTTGGACACTCCTGGCCTGAACATCTGCAAAAAAAAAAAAAAAAGGCCAAGCCTCCCAACTACATAAAGATGACTGGAGGCTGAGAATGGCCCCACCTATCCTGGCCTGGAAGGGGACAGCAGAAACAGCTGTCATTCATTCCACAGGTGAGAAACGGTTCCTCCTCGTGTTGACAAGCTACAACCGGCAGCCTCCTTCCCGAGGGGCCCGGTTGTCTTCCACATCTGGAGGACCAGCCTTCTCCTGGCTTTGGCCAACCTCCTGGCCCAGCTCTGCTTTTCAACTAGACGACCAAGCGCACCGCCGTTGCCACCAGCCAAGAGCTGACGCACAGCCAGACCCCTTTGGACCGTAAGCTCAGCTGACCCGGGTTCTGCATTGCAGGCAACAAAATCCAAAGCTTGCACGTTTCGAGGAGGGAGGGAGGCTGGCTCTGAAAGAAACTAGCAAGGGTGGGATGAAGTCATGTTTACCTCTGCATTTTATTAGGTCAGTTTGCCGCCCCTCACACTGCGAGGCCCGAGGAGAGCCTGTGGCCTTGAGTAGCACTCCTGACAGGGTGTTGTGGGTGAGCCTGGGCCCCCCGAAAGAGCCCCTCTTGCTTTCCCCACCCAGCCCTGCAATACCAGCCAACCGCAGACCCCCAGCCTCTTCCCCTCAGCCTGGCCAAGCCCCCGGCTGTGTTTGGGCATGGGGGGGGGAGGGGGGGTTGGGGCCAAAGTAGGCCCAGCCTCCCCCTTTGGAAGCTCCTGCAGAACCAGGAGCCCAGCCGGTGGCGCTTCCCACACCCCAAGTGTTGCCTGGCAACGGGAGTGTGGGGAGTGCAGCCAGGAGCCCTTTCTTTCAAGAACAGACTCCCAACTGATTGCAGGTGAAGATTTTATTGAACAAAAGGAAACAGGGCAGAGTCTGAGTTCTCCAAGCTCCGTTTGTGCTGAATAACCATCGTCTGGACTGAGCCCAGGTGGGGGCGGACACACAGGTGGGCTTTCGGCCGGAGGGGAGGGTCTGGTCGGAGGCCGAGAGGCTTGGCCAGAGAGAGAGAGAGAGAGAGTCCTAGCCCTTGTCTCTTGCGGAGCCCAGTACAGAGATTCTCACTGGGCAGCCAGGCCACCAAGAGGCCCCGTATCACCCAGCGAGGGGGAGAGGGAGGAGAGAAGGCAAAGAGAACAAGAACAGAAACCCTCAGTTAATGCTTTGTTTTTTAATGGGGGGGAGGGTGGCAAGGGGAAGGGAAGCCCCCCCCCCCATGTACAGATCCAAGGTCACCTCAGGTGCCTCTACCTCCTTCGCTGCTTCCAAACGCCTGCAGGGCCTTTTCATGCTGAGTCGCGGACATGAAGTCTAAAACGCTCCATTCATTCGGGGGGGGGGGGGGGGGGGGAGGCAGCCGGGGTCAGAGGGGGGGGGTCCCTTTCCCCAGCCATGAGGAAGCTCCCCTCCAGGCTTAGCAAGGGGGCTCTGCACCTGCCATTCAGCCCATCTTCTTCCTTCCCTCTCCTGCAAGTTAAAAACCGAAGGGAGGCCCTGCCGCCTCCTCCTCCTCCTCCTCCACGGAGCCTTTGGAGTCCAGCGTTTTCCAGGACTCCCGCGAGAAACTCCCCGGACCAAACTCCCCGTGGACCGCCACGTCTTTCCTCGGAGCCTCCCCCGACTCCCCCCCCGTTATTTGCCAACAGCTTCAGGGCGAGCCCCATAGAAACCGCTGAGAAGAGCCACGGTGGGGCGCAGCTGGAGAGCCAGGATCCCCCCCCCGGGACCGCTCTCAAGGCGCAGAAAGAGGCGACTCCCGCGAAGGCGAAGCTAGATGGTCCTCGGGGGGGAAGACCGTCAGGGTGCAGGCCCGGATGCCCCCCAGAGACTCCGGCAGGTCGAAGACCTTGTGCCACTCGTCCTTCTCCGGGTCGTACTTCTGAACGATCTCCACCATACAGCGGTTGTTCCATGAGTAGCCCCCCACCACGTAGATCTTATTCTCAAAGACAGCCACTCCAACGTCACTCTGGCCACGCAGCATGGCCGCAATGGGAGTCCACTGGTCCAGCGTGGGGGAGTAGTATTCGCAGCTGAGCACGTCGTCGTAGTCGCTGGTGCCCCGGAAATGGTTGCCCCCAATGACGTAGAGCTTGTCGCCCACCGTACACATGCAGTGGAGGCCCCTCACGGTGGTCATGGGGGCCTTCTGCGTCCATTTGTCCATGTCGGGGTCGAAGCACATCAGCTCCTTCTGGAAAGTGTCATGGGTGATGCCACCTGGGGGGAGGGGAAAGCCAGGCACTCCATCAATGGCTGGTGGGGAGCCCCAGGGTCAAGCAAAGCCTTTGAGAGTTCGCTAGCTTCTCTCTCTATCCAAGCCCACAGGTAGTCCCCAACTTACGACTGCAATCGAGCCCGACATTTCTGTGGCTAAGCGAGACACCTGTTAAGTGACTTTGCCCCATTTTGCGACCTTTCTTGCCACTGTTGTTAAGTGAATCACTGCAGCTGATAAGTTAGACACCCGGCTGTTCAGTGAACCCAGCTTCCCCGTGGATTTGCTCATCGGAAGGTCGCAGACCTTGGGACGCAGCAATGGTCGTAAGTGTGAACCGGTTGCCAAGCGCCTGAATATGGATCACATGATTGTGGGGATGCGGCCAAGGCCGTAACTGTGAAAACTGGTCCTAAGTCACTTTTTGGAATGCTGCTGTTGTAAGTCTGAGCAGTCACTAAATGAAGTGTGGCAAGTCGAGAACTACCTGTGTAGGCCACCCCTCTTACCGTCCGGCCTTTCCCACCCAGATGGTCGTATCGTTCACAGCTCAGCGGGCCAAGGGGGTGCCAGGGCAGCAGGCAAAGGGCTCACCCCCCCCTCCCCACTGCTAAATGGATGAAGCCCCCTGAATGCTGATCTCAGCCAAGCCTCCAGAACTGGGTCAGAGGAAGGGCTGAAAGGTGGGGGGAGGCCCCTTGCTACATAGGTATCCTCCCTCCACCCCACCTGCCCACCCAAGGCAACTTCTTTGGGGACGGGGAGGGGGGCTTCTTGTTGGCGCAGATGTTCCCAGGCTTTCAAGCAGGGCGTGTGGGTGTGAATCAGACAAAGAGAATCGACCGATTACGTAGCTTGTTCTCTCTGTCCTCCTCCTCCTCCTCCCAGGAAAACACGGCTGATTTGTCTGCTTCCAAGATTCCTAGCAGGTCATCAGTGCTCACCTTCTTCCCCCAACAAGCCTGTTTGGGGGGGGAGGGGGGCTGGAAAGGGGGAGGGGAGTCTGGTAACCTCTAAGAAGGCAGGACCAGAATCCGGCTCCTAATCCAGCACCTTCCTCGCTGCCCTATGGGCTCTGGGGCTGCTTTGGGGGCGGGGACAGCCCCAAGCAGCTTCTCTGGCTCCTCCCCCCTCCCCCCCTCCCCCACACTCTCCCTCGAGGTACATGGGATCGGGCTCCAAAGATCCCTAGCTCAACCCCTCAGGTTCAAATCTTTCACCCACTGGCGGGATTGGCTGGGCCTATACAGAGGCACCTCTCATCCCACTGAAAAGGAGCCATTTACCAGATCAGCCACCCAGCTAGATGACCTACAGGGGCCCTTTCCAACTCTGTTATTCTAAGTCCGATCGGGAATGTGCATCCTAAACAAACAGTTGGATTTCCCTTTCTCAAGGTGTGGCTATCACGGCCGGCTGAAAGAGCTGCATATCCAAGAGGAAAGTCCGGATTTAACAGCGTGCCTCGTCTGAACCGCCTGGGGGACAAACTCAAGAGGCAGGAAAGAGAACTCGGGTCTCTCTGAGAGTGAGTGTCCTGCCCCTGGTGGAGCCTGACTCTGAGGGAGAGGAGGAACAGCCGACAGGGAGTGGAAGTGTGGCTCCGGAGGATGTGGAGGAGGCTGGGGAAGGGCAGAGGCTGGCTGGGCCGTCAGAGGAGGACCCCGGCCCATCCCCTCTCCATCCTAGGGCACGCAGGGAGGAGAGGATAAGGGAGAAAGATGGTCTACTCAGGAGGAGAGGGCCTTCATCCCCTTCATGGGCTGCAGCTGTGACAACTGAATAAGAGTTTGGACCTGCGTACTGGCGAACGCTGGAAACAAATCTTGGCAATATCCCTAGTTTATGGTTCCTCTCTGAGTTTGGCGTCCTTCCCAGTGTGTGTTATCTGTGGACGTCCTCCAGCTCTTATCTTGCCTGGTTTGTGTTGGTTTTTCCCTTCTTCTTGTAACGGTTTGTGTGGGAATTTTTGGTCTTCTGTCAAGAATATTCGGAGCTTGGAAACAAAGTGAACGAATAAAAGGGGCTTCACCAACTGTTGTCTGTGACTGTGTTTGTTTTGTATCCCACCCTGGGTCACCAGTGAAAGAGACACCTGGCACTGGAGGTCAGCAGGTGTGGTTCGGGCGGGGAAAGGGTTGATGGGTGGGCTGGCTCACCTGAGATATACATCAGGCCCCCATAGACAGTCCCCGCATGGCCATAGTGGGGCTCATTCATCTTCGCCACGTAGCTCCACTCGTTCATTCTGGGATTGTAACACTCCACCGTGGCTATTGAAAAAAAAAAGAAAAGAGGATCACAATTCAGAGGCTTGGCAACTGACTCATACTTACGACGGTTATAGCGCCCCAGGGAGTCACCTGATTTCCTCCTTTTCCGATCTTCTGACAAGCCAAGTCCGAGGGGAAGCCAGATTCACTTAACAACCGTGTTCCTAACTTACAAACTGCAGTAATTCTCTTAACAACAGTGGGAAGAAAGGCTGTAAAATGGGGCAAAGCTCACTCAAGAAATGTCTCACTTAACAACAGACATCTGTGGGCTCAATTGTGGCAATAAGCCGAGGACTCCCTGGATTTGGGTCCATGCCTGCAATCGCTGAATGCCACCCATGGCCTCCAATGCTCAGCCCTGAGGAAGGACGAAGGCGACCCCCTGAATGCTGCCCTCTCTGGTTCTGGCTCTGGTTGTCAGGAAGGGGCGGCCTCTCTTCTGGGGACGTCTGTCTGGGGCAAAGGCGGCTCCCTTGCCAGCCATCTGCTTCAGAAAAGGCGCTGAACAGAATCCTCTGCCGTCCTGGATCTAATTTCCACGTGAACTTCATGACCAAAACTGTTTCACAGATGATTTGGCCATCAGTGTCGGAAACAGACTCTCTCTCTCTCTCTCTCTCTCTCTGCCGGTCTCGTGTTTCTGACCGGGTTCTGCCCGTTCTATTTTCAGTCCACTGAGGTGAAAAAGGACACGGAGCAAAGTTTCACTTGCCTCTTTTTAAAGGAAGGCATGCAGAGGGAGCAGCCATAGGATCAGGGCACCTCCTGTGGGGCAGCTGTATCGGTCGAAAAACTCAACAAAGCTCCACCCTTTGCTTTATTCCTCCATAACTCCGATTTGGTAGCCCTCAAGAATTAAAGCTTTCCAAGAAGCAGGCTTTAGCTGTGTCAATAACCTCTGCACATACCGCGGGCAAAGAAGCCAGGACATTCAGGTGCAGAGCAGAAAAACTCCAAGCCTCTACCATGCTAAACATTAACCGGCATTAAAATAAATCCCATGTTTTCTCGTTCTGTTTTTTTTAAAGGTCTTTGGGAAATTGCCAAGGGAGCCCGCGGCCTGCAGCTCTTTTAACGCAGAGGAGGAGCCAGGAAGGGAAGGATTCCTTCCCTACCGCCTCCCCCTTGGCCGTTCCACGAGACCTGGCCACAGGCGTGGGAGCAAGTCATGAGTGAATGTACAAGCCGGGTTTCTATGCTTAGAAGCAGCTTCCACGTCCCACCAGAAGTATTCTTCTGGCTGCTTCCCCAAACTACTCAGGGTAGCCATGATGGCTGGAAACCCTCCTCTGCCCCCCCACATTCGATCCACTCCCTCCCCAGGGCAGCATCCCGCCAGCACCTGATCCGGCCCAGGGCCTCTTCTGCAGTCAGAGGCAGTGACTTCTTCACACCCTCTGAGCTTCTAAAAATATGAGTCTATACACACAATGCCAAGCTTATGGCCCAGGGAAAGAGGGGACTGAAAGATCTGCACCGCGCTTGGGCGTCTGGGACTAGCAAGGAACCTCCACCGTAAATGTTCTGGGTGGGACTGTGGAGGCAAAGGAAGGCCTCAGTTTCCCCAGCCAGGCTCCGATTCAGGCCATGCTCCAAGGCCACCAAAAGCCATCTCTGCATGACATCCTACCCAAAAGTCGAATTGAGAGAGGTCCACCTGATCAGGACATCAAACTGGGTCTGGAGATGTAAGGCCCTCCATTTCCGGCCACCATTCCCAGCAGAGATGCAACTGGCTGGATTTCTCAAGGGCCGAGAACAAAAAGTTCTTTTCACTGCTCCGGATGAAGACTTGTGGGAGACCATCAAGCATTGAACCCCAGCTGCAGCATCGAGACCAGACCATAGAAAAGCTCAGAGGAGGAGTGAAAGACTGGAAGATGTGGAGAGACTGGTCCATAGAATCACTTAACATCCTCCTCCAGACTTCTGACCCGTTCTGAAATCTCTAGGATGGTGGGGAATGGAAAGATTTATATTCCTTGCAGACAGAGTTTTAGCTATACAATTTGGGATGGACACCTTTGGAATGGTATGGGAGGAGGAATGGATTTCCAGAGGAAAAAACTGTAGACTATAGGAAGCATTTGCACTACCCAGGTGACCCTGAGGACACAGATAAACCTCCAAGTGGCCTCAACCACCCTCCGGAAGGATGCAAATGAACAGCTTTGCGTGCAAGGAATATAAATCCTTCCATTCCCCACCATCCTGTCAGAGCTGAAGAAGTGTCTTGGATGAGAAATATCTTCAAAAGAAAAAAAAACCAAGGAAGTGCAATTGCCTCCTGAAAAAGGATCTTTGGGGCAACCATGACCTGAAGGACTCTACGGACTCCAAGAGTTCACAACTTCCTTTAGGAACGATCTTGTTAATTCGAGGATAAGCATCAGACAAGATCCTGGCCACCCTCAAGGCCAATCCTTAGCACCACAAACTACAGAAAGAACATCTCCATATTCCATAAGTCAGGCAGATTTCTATACTTATTGTTGTTGTAATGCTTTTTATACCATTTTTATGGTGCTGTGATTTTTCCATGTTAAAACAAGATCTACTGGGCAATAGGAGCCAATTTGTTCAAATTTTGGGGACATGAGCAAACCTCAGCATTTCATTTCTGCTTCATCTAGACGGCGTTTTCTAAGAAGCCTTAATCATTCCTGCCTTTGGGGATTATTTCCAAGCGTCAACTTTCATAGAATTGCCTGTTGGGTTTTGAGCTGCCGTTTTAAGCAAATAATATTCGCATGTCAGCGGTGATGTAGATTGCGCTTACCCTCAACCACAGGTGGCCCTCAAAAAATGCTCCTTGCCAAATTCTCAGCGTGGCAGTCAGGTAAGGCCAAAGAGCCACGTGACTATGCGTTAGATATGTTTTTGCGCCAAGAACGCTACATCCGATTCCCTGCCATCTAAACATGATCAATAATGAATAAACATTATTCATCTTTCTTCCTTTCTAGACTTTCAAAGAGGGAAAAATTAGAAGGGTTCTTTCTATTTTTTTTTTGCTGCCAAAAAAAAGGAAGGGCCTTTGAAATCTGCAGCGAAAGTGAAAAAAATAAAAGTCTCAGAACTCCACGAAAAAGGAAGAGACTATATCTCAGTCTAAGGACGGACAGGACTTCCACACCAAGGGATCCAGCTCATGATGGAAATCAATGCAAACTATTTAACGGCCCACAGATTCTCCAAGGTAACCCTGAAGACAAGTACTGAAAAGTGACAGATCGTATCAAGAGGGAAGAAATTCGGGGAGGATTGTCAGGCTGCCACGGAGGAGCTGCTCGCCCAGAGAGCTTCGATGGAGACACACGGCTGCCGACATCCAGCATTTATAAAAGGTGCTAAATTATCAGGAGGGGGGCCCTTCAAAGCCTCCCTGAAGAGGGTCCTCTCCCTCCGCGAGCAGAGTGGAAAACAGCTCACGGGGATGTCTTCCACACTTGCTCTGCTCACAAGGGGGGGGGGGGGCAGGAGGTGAGCCTGCATGCTCAGGCCAGACGAAGAGAGACGGCCACCAGCACTTCATTCTTCACACGTCAGACCAAAAAAGGCTTAAAACAAATTCAGATCAGCGCTACCTGCATAAAATCAATACACAATTCCTTTGTTCAGAAGCAAACAGGCCCATCCATTATTCCCCTTGGCATGTGGGAAGGTAGACAATTAAACTCTGCATTACCATAATAATATACAGCAGCCCCATTGTTATTATTTCCAAGCATTCCCTTTTAAAAATAGGACACGGGTTAGTATATAGACCATGCCGCGGTTACTAAATCCCCACAGAGCCAGGGATGGTCTGACTAAAGCGCCGCTCCTTTCTCCAAACGGGTCGAGCTGCCTTCGTAGACGGTGGGAACGTTGTGGCCTAATAGATCTTGATGCCAGAGAACCGGCTGACAATGGACCGCGAGGCCCCGATTAGCTTCTCTGCCCGAGAGGGAGCTTACCTAATTCTCCGGCTGCGTTCCGACCACCCACGGCATACAGGTGTCCTTTGAGGGCACTTAGGTGGAAGAAGGTCCGCTTTTCATTCAAGGAAGCCACTTGCATCCACTTATTGTAGCGAGGGTCAAACCTGAAAACCGTGTCCACCGCCGTCTTCCCTTTCGTGTCGTAATTGCTCTGCCCACCAACCACGTAGAGGAAGTTCCCGATCACCGCGATGCCATGCTGGTATCGGGGTGCGTCCATGGGGGCCAGGGACCTCCACTCGTGCGCTTTCTCATCGTACATCCGCAGTTCCTTGCTCACCACCAGCTGCTGCCGGAGGACCCCTCCCAAGGTCACCAGGTGGGTGCTGTCCGAACGGATGGCCGTCCTCTCCGACTGCATCACCGGCTGCATGTAGGGCATCATTTGATAGTTACTGGCCTCCAAGAGCAAATTGACGCAGGTGTTATCGGTCCTCATGAAATCCACGGTCTGGACGTAGTTGATGAGATCCTGGGGCGTCATCAGAGGGAAACGGATATTTTTCATCAGCTTCGCGGCGCATTCCATGCGCGGCTCCTCGGAGCGCAGCCACCGGCAGGCAGCCTTGAAGAGTTCCAGCTCGGTGCAGTGCTTAAGGCTATTACTGGAGAGGACGAAGGCAAGGCGCTCGAAGGGGAGCTTCACAAACTCCCCTGTACTTAACAGGGCTGGGAAGTTCTTGAGGATGAAATTGTTCACGTATTTATCCACTTCGGTGAGGTTGTACGTGTTGGCAATCCGCCCCACCTCAACACAGTTCTCCAAGGACACCTAGGAAGAGACGACCTATTAGCACAGAAGGGCTTACCTGCACAGTGATTTAATACTACCTGTGCCTACAGTATTCCCCATCTCCACAGGCTTTATAGCCACTCCCCAGCGTGTCAAAAATGGACAAAATGTGTCCCAATTTGACAGCAGCATTAGAAGCACTGCACAAGGCTTTCATTTCTTCCGCAACTATCTGCGCACGGAACATCAAGTGCTGGAGCTACCACAGACTGGAAAAACTGGCCTAAAGTTTAACTAGTGCCCTTCTCCAGCCTGTTATCAAGTAAGACTGCATTTGTTTCCACACCTTGAAGAACCCCCCATTTGGGAGGGGCTGGATCAAGAAAGCAGACTCTTTTCAGACTTTCACTCTTAATACTGAAATTGCAGGAGGGAAATAAAAGATTAGAAAAACCTAAATCAGGTTTCCTTGAAAGGTGCTTGAAAATTCTCAGTTGCAAAATTTAGACAAGTGTTGGAGGGGCGGCAGGAAGGGTCGGAGGCAGCTAAAATGGAAAAGCAAGAGGTGGAAGCAACTGAAGGTGACATCAGCTGCAAGTACCCCAGTTGAAGACTGGAAATTGAAACAGTAGCAGCAGAAACGAGAAAGGAGATGATTTGCAAAGACATCGGAAGTTAGTAGGTTTTCCAGGAGGACCAAGAGACTGCAGATCTTGAAGCCCTGTTGCTAAATCCAGGGATAAAAGACACGGACCTTCCTCTGTTTGAGTCTCCCCGGAGACTCACATTCAGATAGGCCCATAATTTAGACATCCTGGGACCTGAATTTTCTTACTCCGTATCAGTATTTCTCAACCTGGGCAGATTTAAGACGTGTGAACTTCAACTCCCAGAATCCTCCAGTCTGCATGCTCAACATCTTAAAACTGATAAGGTTGAGAAAGTCACAACTCTGTGTAGTCACAACTCTGTATTTCACCAGGACTTAAAAGATTCTAGGATCGCATACCTGAGAAAGAAAAAGGGCATGTTTTCCTCCCTTAGTTAATGGCTCGGTTCCATCTTCTTCAGCTCTCAGCCATAATCACTAAAACTGATGGATCTTGAAAACCGAACATTTAGAAAAATCCCCTTTTCCCCTTCTTCGTTGGTATAAATGGTTGGTATTTTCATTATTTGTGACTTGGATGGTACCATGTTTTAAAAACCCACTGGTTTCCGAAAAGGTGCACATTAGATATCCTATTATTATTTTTTAAATCTGTTTCAAACCTCTGCAAGTTGCAGAATACCTTGGCCGTCGCTCTGTCTCTCCAAACCGCACTCTAATCCTGGAACATCCATCAAAATACATACCCCTATTTCCATCTTAAGGAGTCACCCAAACCAGGCTGCGGGTGAGGCCTGCGTGGCACCTTCTCCAGAGGAACTCAGCTGTTATAGACATGGAAACTGAAAATAGCTCTCCTTTGCAGTCAAAAGCAATTTGCAATGTGCAGCTTCTGACCTCTCCCAGCTGAGAACCTCCCGCTTGGCAGAGCAGATGTATTTATTTCGATAAATGGTTCTGCTTCCAAGAGTCCCATTTGCAGAACTATTCCGAAACAGTTTATAGACGGCACTCGCCATTTCTCCTACGAAGCACACCGAGCTAAAGGTGAATTTAATGGTGGGATATGGCAGGCACGCAGGACGAGGACTAATTGTGCTTAGTGCGTGAGAGAGCTTTGTGGGGAGCTGCCCCTGTTCTAATTCAAGCGACGTGGACCGGCTCTTTTGGGAAAAACCTTTGGCCGGCTCAAGACCTACGTTTCTCTTACCCCGGATATAAGAAACACTTTGCAAAAGTCCAGCACGGGCAAGATCTGCAAAAAACTGGCCGCTTCGAGAGTGTCCTGCAGGTTGTCCATGTTGAGGGAAAGTTTTGCCGTATAAATAAAATCAATGATCTTCTTTAAACCTGTTTTGTTCACGCCGTGAAGCTTGATGCACATCAAGTCTTGCTCTTTCATCCCACCTGGGAACAAAATTTAGACACAACAGGGTTACAGCCAGTCTGAGCCTCCTTGGAGAGTTTCTTCCAAACCAGAGAGAAGGGCATTTCTCCCCTGAGGTTAACTGAACCCCCCCCCCGCCCCCCAAAGGAAAAGGCAGAGAGAGGGTGTCCACGCAGCCTCCGTGGTTCCTGCGTGGCACCGGACCCACCCGCAGGGAGCCCTACCTGTGAACATGGCCTTGAAGTAATCACTAGCGGACGCCATCATAGCCCTGTGCACAGGGAACACTTCGTCTCCATCGCCTGGCACTAACGTCACATCACAAAGCAACCCTTCTATGCGCAGCTGGTCAAAACCCTGCAGGACAGAACCGCCGATGTCAGCTCTGCTCTCCCTCTGCACTGAACGAGGAGTTGGCCCACAGGGAGCCCCACACAATTGGAGCAGTCCAGGCTCAGCGTCCCTGGGAAACCCTGGGGGCGTGGAGGCTGGTCTGCTCCTCCACTGAACAAAAGGCTCCTCCTGGTGTTCCCAGAATACAGGTAGGGTCCTGAGGCATCAGCTCCGCCCGGCCATCCACTCCTGAAAGCTTTTGTGCTCATTCTTACACCAGCTGCAGCTCTTCCCCAGGCTGGCCTGCCCACCCAGCAAGTTCCCGCTCTTTAAAACGCTCCGGGGGAGAAAGCCGTGTTTAGCCTCCCTTGCCACCTAGCTGGTGGGAGAGTACAATGCCAGGCACGGGGTTTGGCCTCATTTCATGTCCATTGCAAACGCAAAGCATCAGCCAGAGGGGCAATAGAGCGGCTTTCTAGAGCCGAAGTCAGAGGATGGGCCTGGACTTCTGCACAGCACCCTGCTAGATAATGAAGCTGCATTTTTCACACTCCAGGCCAGTGGAAGCAAAAAGGACAGGAAGAGCCATAACACGGGTACTGAAAGGCAGTTTTGGCTGACAAATTCCCCAGAAGGCGTTGAGACATAATTCACAGGCCAAAGGCCTCCCTCCTCTTGCTTGGGCCATGTCAACCTCGGGCCTCCTTCAATCACGGGGAAAAGCAGCCACGCCCCATCTGACCACCATGTTTAATCAGCAAGGGAGAGGAAGTCCTCCGGGACCAAGGAGGGGGGGCCCATCCTGTGCTTCCTTTCCACTGCCGACCTGGGCTGCAATGACACCGCCAAACAAACCAGCCCTTGGAGGAAACTCTCCCCCACGGAACAGAAGGAAGACGTTCACCTGGCGGGCGTGCACTCACCTGGAGGACCACGGAGCTGTGAGTGTTGCTGGTGAAGAATCGGGTGGTTCCTGCCTTTGACGCCTGCAGGTGAGCAGACAAGCCCATATCGCTGCTCCCCAGAGTCACTTTCATGTGAGGCTCTTCCTCTTCAACCAAAGATCTAGGAGGAAGGAAGGAAGGAAGGAAGAGAAGAAAAGAAGGCAAAGGGCCTCCGGTCAGAGCTTGCTTGTTCCTCCTGCTACCACCATCACCACCAACGCAGGACCATGCAGGGATCTGCAAGCCAATCTCAAAGGGAACCCAACCCAATGTGTACAGCTACTACAAATGTTGTCATTAAAGGTTTAAAATGGGCAGTTTCTCCTTCTGAATTCAGCCTTCGTTGCAAGCAGCCAACAACTTTCTTCCATTTTTCCTGTTAATTAAGATGGTTGGCAATTTTTGATCCCATTTTCAAGATTTGGGGTTTAAAAGCCTTCCACCTTTTAGGCACCTAAAAAAGGTTCACTGCAGCTGAATAGGAAACGGGGGGGGGGGGGGGGGGGGGGAGATTTACAAGCAAATGTTCTATCTGTCCAGATCTTAAGTGCTCTATGTATGACATGCTGATGCCTTTACAGCACCTGTGTCCATAAAAAGCTCAGGGCTATTGCATTACATTCAGTAATTTGTGTGCCTTCCGTGCACGTGCTGGCATGAAAGTGTCCACTCCATTTCATAATGTTTAAATATAACTTGCAGCCTCTTTCAGAAAACAGCTTATCTTTCAACATGCAGGTAAACATTGGCCTCAAAAGTTGTTTCAGAAATTACTTCAGCAGGATAACTGCTCCCCCAATATGAGCAAACCAATTGCCCCCTGCCTACATTTTAAAAATCCTAATTAAACACAGAGCTGGTTTAAAATAATTCTGACGGGTTATGCTTGCAGCTGCTGTTTATTTGCAATGAGTAAGAAAATGGGGGCTATTTAAAGGAATTTCTGAAACTTGAACATTTGGGGGTGAAAACACAAATTGTTTGGAGATCAGTCATTAAAAAAACACCTCTAAACAAGAACTGTGGACTACAGAGAAATGGCAGTTTGATATATGGGTGTGAAATACATGGAACACACAGGATGGAAATGCAGAACACATTTAGCAAGTTTCTATTTCAGATGTGACCAGGTGGTTCCTCACCACAAGGATTTGTGAAGATTAAAGCTTCTTTCTGAATATGCTGCTGTGCACTACAATTAGCAACCCATAAATAACCTGAAATGTCTCATGTCACATCCTGATTAATTGCACAAACTTCACAGCCCCAAATCCCAAATCTGTTTCTTTTAGTGTATTCAGACCACTAGAGGTAGGGAAAAAATTTAAACAAATTACAGATGGCAGTTGTTGGTGGAATAATTGAAGGTGAAGGTCTTCCAAATAGGATGGATGCCTGTTATTTTATTTTATGTTATTTTATGTTATTTTATTGTTTTATGACAGTGCTCAGACTTGTCTTTCACACCAGCAGCAACAAGAAAGAATTTCTGATAGACTGAATCACATTTTGGTTAGAAATTATACCAACATATTGAGTCAAATCGGATTGGGTTCCTGTGACCCGAACTGGACAGAAATCATCCATGTTCTCATCTACAGGTTGAACCTTAGCTCTCCCGAAGGTTCAAGCCCATCTCCTTTACACAATTACAGCTAAAGATAAAATATGGACCAAAGTATCACTCTGGGTGCACTGCAAGAAAATGAACTCGACACGAAGTGAGCATTTCCTTCAGAATCACTGTAAGATGTTACTGAAGTCCAGTTTCATTAGGGCATAAAGATATATATTACTGGGCCAAGGAATAGAATATTGGACTAGATCAGATCTGATAAACCAGGGATGTCCAATCTTGGCAACTTAGGGACTTGTGGGGGTTGAAGTCCCACAAGTTGCCACGGCTGGACATAACTGCAATAAACAGTAATTTTCCAGACCACAAGTAGGGTTTGGAAATTTGGAGGCTTCTTTATCCAGTACACAAAAATCTTGCATTTCTGGGGGGGAAAATATCTAGCCTACTTATCTAACCTTCTTCTGTGTTGCTTTCCAATACCAGCAACCCCCTCGCCCCCCCCCCTTGGAAAGCTGTGGAACCCAAAGACCCAAACTCCACAATAAGCCATCTCGATCTCAAGTACCTGAGCCATTTCCTTACATTAACTCTGCCTCCAAAAAAAACCCCTAAAGTTTTAATGAAGAGATATTCAGCTTAGATATATTTACCAAGGGTGTTTTATAGGCACTCATGAAAGCTAACACGCCAACCCTTATAAATAATGAATTAATAAGGAGAGTAAATATATTGATTAGGTTTTTCTGGGGATAATGCTGAATCACTATTGCTTCCAAGAATTCCTCATAAAGTTAATTAACCTCCTAATTATTCCCACAGCTATGACCAATAGATGGCATCATATTAAAAAAGAGAATTGTTGGACGCTTAATCCACACTAAATTCTGTAAGAAACAGGACTACCCTTTACAAAGAAAAAGAACCAGAGGCTTGGGGGGGCGGGCAGAGGATCCAAATATCTACTTGGGCAGGGAGAGGATGGAGAATAAGACTGCAGGAATTTTCCTTCCCTTTTAAAAACAAATCCATTTCTAGCTCGCAAATATTTTGGGAACTCTCAAAAAGCAATTCATCACAAATATTCAACTCCAAAGCTGCACAACAGCCTGGGCACACATTTCCAGCTCCTTGAAACTTTTTTTAGCGAGTGCATGTCTCTCTCTCTCTTGCTGATCCAATTCTTTTATACACACACACACATATATACAGAAATAAAACCAGTGTTCAGTTTAGTGCAGGGGGCTCCAACCTTGGCCGCTTTAAGACTTGGGGACTTCAACTCCCAGAATTCCTCAGTCAGCCAGCTGGCTGAGGAATTCTGGGAGTTGAAGTCCCCAAGTCTTAAAGCGGCCAAGGTTGGAGACCCCTGGTTTAGTGGTCCTATATTTCACTGCCCTCCCATGCCCCCTTTGTTTGAAACGTGAAACGCTTTGGTTATTTTTGTACATCCCAGTTTCAGGTGGATAATAAAAGGTACCTGAGTCCTTTTTAGAAGCACCTCATCTCAGCTCAAGCCACCTGCTTAAATCCAAAGCCTGCTTTTCGCTCTGAGTGCAGTTCCAACTGCAAAATCCCAGAGAGGTATTTTAGTCTTGTTTTTCTGTTGTTTAGCCTGGCTGAAAAAATGTTAAAATGCCGCCTTGTAGCATATATCACCAGGTCATCCAGATCCCACACTAGATCCTCCCGCCTCTCCCCGCAATAATTCATAAAGCCATCGGGCTCCAGTGAAAGATGGCTCCGGGCCCCCACCCCATCCAGTCCCCCCTCCTAAGCACCTCCCCCTGTCCGAGCATGCTGGAGAGGCTGGCTGGCGGCATCTTCGTCCACCCGCTTCTCTTTCAATGGGCCCGAAGCCTCCGTGGGCTCCGTTTTCCAACGCTGCAAAGCAGATGCTTAAATAATGCCCAAACGATCTTCTCCGGAGGCGTCAAGCACCATCCATGCTTTGCAGAAAGACGAGGCGGGTAAGGAGGCCCTTGGCACTAACGCTGAAGGAGGTTCAAGCTGCCCTTTGGCATCTTCTACGAAGGAAGGTGGAGGAACAGATCTTGGGATTTTTCAGAAAGCCGCCTTCTGGGTGCTTAGGAGCCCATCAAAGGCGCTCAGGGTTATCGGGGAGCAATCCAAAATAGTGGCCTGCTGCGCTTTCAATTTCATTAATATTCAGAGCAGCTTAGATGATCTTCTCTTTCTAGACATCAAGAGCAGGCTCCAAATCTAGCAGCGATCTCCAAAACCGAGTAGGAAGAATTAGAATCCAGGGATTAACTCAGGAGGCCAAAAGATGGCTGAGGAAGGGCTACCTCACCCGAGGGGGAAAAAGCCACCCAGGATGGCACAAGGGAACTTCTCAAGGCTTCCTTCCCCTATGCTCCCACCAACTGCCCCAGAAAGGGATTAAGAGCAACTTTCTTCCATGTCATGTTTTGCTAGCCTATGTTTCCATCTGTGGACACAACAAGCCACTTACAAATGAAAACGTTATCCTTTCAAACAAACAGTGAACAAAAAATAAACCCATAAAACCCTTTTAAGATAACAGTTTAAAAAAGCAAGCCCTACTTAACCTCTTTGGCACAGCTAATGCAAGAGATGGTTTTCAGATAACCTCACACCCTGGAAAGAACTGAAGCTTCCTCTGATAGCCCCAAAACTTTGCTGCTGCTCCTGAAAGACTGAATTTTGATCTTAGGGCAAAATCTACTTCATTTTTCATCCACCAAAACGAACAAAAGGGACTGTGCAACTACACTCAACCAACTGCAGGATGAGGATACAGCACAGTGTGTCCCCACAGATGAGCTCTTTGGAACCCCACTCCAAAGGTTTGCAAACTCCAAGGGGTTCAGCTGGTATTTCGTATCCAAGGGTAAAGTAATTGTGAAGGGGAAAATATATCTGCTAAACTGGAGTGAGAAAGGAAGCTGCATCTTTTTAGGTGAGGTTCTGCTCTGGTCCTAAGTATGCTGACAAGCAGCCTTACTCTTTGGAGACTCTGCTGAGCAATAAAAATCTAACCCCCCAAAAAATTATGCAAGACTCTGTTCCAAGATTTATATTGACCATTTTTTATTTTTTTTTTGCTTACCTTAGCTTGAAGGGAAGAAATGATTACTTTGAGAATGTGATTGGAACTATCTTTGACACGCTGCAATAACACTGCACCTGGAGGAGGATAAGCCTCCACCCCTCACAAGAAACAGGCCAGGCTGTGGAAGAGATGCCTCTTCCTTGGTGGGACCCCAAAAGAGCAGCACTGAGCCTGCCGCCTTACTCCTACCCAGAGAACACCCAATCGGGTCCTTGGCTTGGTGCAAGACAAGAGAATCAACACTGGATTCGTGTAATGTGGATAGCAAAGCTTTGGCCAAAATAGGAGTTATCTAAAAAAACCAAAACTCTGCAGCAGATGTCCACAGTGGGAACAATCACCTCTGCAGATAGAGAGGACTAGATGGACAGGAGTCAATCCCCGTGAGAAGAGGGAAGAACTGGGCCTCCATGCGCATTTCACCGCTCCAGAATAAAATCTGAGAAGCAAATCACCCCCCTCCGGCTCAAACTGCCCTTGATTGCAATACTCCTCGTGGCCTAAATTAGAAGTGAATTGCACCAGGGGGCACTTGGGTGGCATCTTGGTTTTCCAGGGCCACTAACTCATCCCTGATCTGGGCGCACATCAGAGGCTTGAATGCAGAGTCTTGGATTTCACAATCGAAACCATGAGAGACACAGAGAGAAAGACGCAAGGCTGGTTTCACAGGTGAGAATTTTGGAGCCGCTTGCCCTGGTTAAGTGACATTAGGGACATCCACTCAGCTGCAGGTTAGTCCTCGACTTCCAACAGTTTGCTTAGTGACCTTTCAATGTTACAGCGGCACTGAAAAGTGTGACTTGTGAGCCTTTCTCCCAGATACGCCCTCTGCAGCATCCCTGGGATCAAAATTCAGACGCTTGGCAACTGACTCGTATGTATGACGGTCGCGGTGCCCCAGGGTCACGGGATTCCCTTTTGCGACCTTCTGACAAACCAAGTCCACGGGGGAAGCCAGATTCACTTAACAGCCAGGTTACTAATTTAACAACTGCAGTGATTCATTTAACGACTGGGGCACGAAGTCGTAAAATGGGGGCAAAACTCACTTCACAAATGTCTCACCTGGCAACAGCAATGCTGGGCTCGATTTTGGTCATAAGTTAAGGAGGACCACCTGTACTGACCGATGCTAAGGGCCAAGGAGGAGAAGACCTGAACTGTTTAGCCCTCCCCCAATGAATGAAGTTTTCACATAGGAAACAACACCTGGTCTACATCTAATCCCCACATCACACAACCATGGCAGCTCTCTTGAAGGAAGGCTGGATCCTGTCTCTTTTCCACACGACACTTTAACTCAGGGGGATCTCAACCCCCTTCCCCAATTTCCTACAAAATATATACTTGGCTGTGTGCAGAACAGGAATTTTAACCATGGACACTCGTGAAATATGGGGCTCATTAAATCCAATTCCCCATACTTGATCTTTTGATCCGAGCATGGACCCTATGCCCACAGATCAATCATCAACTGCAGGTCTTCTGTCTTTAGGTGGGCACTACACAACTGATCCCTCAAAACATATGTGGGAAACTTTTTGTTCTCAAAAAAAAAAATAATTACACAAAACATACACTCAGGTGGCTTGTTTCTTGACTTCTAGATTTAAAGGCTCACAGAAGCATGCATACACACACACACACACACACACACATACATACATATGTAAGGATTTCCCCTGCTTGAGGCAAAGTGGGCGAAATGGGGATGGGTAGGAAGAAGCAATAGAGAACTGGACCTGTAGTGCTTGGGACAATGGATCCTAAAGCACTTCATATTCATAAAGACTAAAAATAATTCTGAGTCTTCTTAAGGATAAACTGCCGAACCTATAATTACCAAAATAGCCTCTTTCTTAAGATTTTAAAACCTTTTTGGTCTATACATCAAGTACAGCATATATTTTGCTAAAGAAAACAAATGAACTTGATGAGTATGTTTGAGCTCTGCAATTACATAAATCATTGTGGAATATACACCCTGAACTCCACATGAAAGGGCTTTTTTAAAAAAAAATGATTTACTTATTTAACAAATATATTTTAAGACACATATTTCTATACTACCTTGTTTCCGAGACTCCTTCTAGTTCCTGGTCTAATATATATTGAATTAACAGAAATGTTCCATTCCTAACTCGGATGCACTGGACAAATGCCTGTCTTTCGTCTTTCAACACTAGTGTAAAATTTCCTTTCATGTTTCAGATCTAGGAAAAATGCTCTTTATTAAATGCTGAAAGTTTGTGAGATGATTTAAAAAAAATAAAGAAGCAATTTGCAGCAAAAAGATCTGCATGTCTCATAATATAAAATGTGAAATAAAAACAAAGAGACAGGTGAAAATCTCTACTAAAATCTTAGATGAGGGGATGACTTGTCTATGAGCAAGCTAATATAAAATCCAAACATTTGAAATACCCCATTTCATTCACACAAGACCTAAGAATACCATATGCAAGGCTGTGGAGATTTATTTCATGTTTTTCAGACATAAAAGCTATAAAAGGCATTTGGATCACAGTATTCATGGAAATAATGAGCAAAATCACCAAAATCAAGTTTACTTTCTTTCTTGGTTTTCATTTTACCATACCAGGTGGTTTTGCTCAGCCTCAGCCAGAAATACATCCCTCGTCCAAGAAAAGTGTGAGCCTGTCCTTCACAAATCCAAAATCTTGAGCTGCAGCTCTTTTGCAAAGCCAATGTTTGAATTTTGACTCTGAGAGATGAAAGGGAATCTCACCAGAGGAACAATTACTTGGATTAAAAAAATTGGATGTTTGACAGCTGGTATTTTACCACGAAAAACCCACACATCACATCCAGTCCCGAAAAAGACACCACTTCGGTGATGGGCGTTTTTAGCACTGGATCTCATGATGAAAAGCAACTAGGAAAAGGAAGAGCTTTGGAGTTTAGTCATCTCAGATCTGCACGGTAGACCAACAGCCCCACTTCAAAACTTCAAAAGGGGGCTACCGAAAAGGAAGGCTGGGAATCTGCTCCATTCTCCCCGCTTTACCCAACAAAGGAACGCCAGGCAGCAACAACACCTGTCACCGGAATGGTGGTGGTGGAGGAGAAGAAACGGAACTGACAAAGAGGAGGAAAAGCCGAGACGTTCCGGGATAGGAGAAAGAATGGGATGGGAATAATGGAAATTCTGAGATCAATGTCACAATGGGAGAACACAGCACCACAAACAAAGGAAAGGGGAGGGAGGGGGGAGAGAAAGAGGGGGGTTAAAACTGCACAGAGCCAAACCCTGTCGGATTTGGGGGGGGGGGGGTGGCGGATGTAATCTTGCAAAGGCATGCCCACTTCAAGATGCCCCCCGCCCGTCTTCTCACTTACATGTACGCTGGAGAAAGTGGCGATGACCGGGAGGTTTTAAGCACAGGCACTGGGAACTTCCAGCTAGCAGGCGAGCTCGTTTTCCATTTCAATGGCATGTTGGTCACCGCGATACTACAATAACAGCAAACAGCGTTTCCATAACAGACGGCCGGCTCGGGCTTCCATTCCCGACGCACCACGCACCCTCCTGGGCAGGATGGTGGTGGCAGCGGCTGCTCTGGCTGGGAACCAGCCAAGCCAGCTTGCCAAGGATGTGAGAACGGCGTTTCCAAGCTGCCAAGGGGGCTCCTTCTGACCCCCCGCTGTCCCCTAAAGCGGGCAGGCGGGCGATCGGAGGGCTCGGGCTGGCCGATGGTGCCACCGCCTCGTTAGAGAAGGGCTGACTGCAGTGTGCATTAAAGAAAAAAGCGCGAGAGGGCGAGGGAGGAAGGGGGAGAGGCTACACACCACCAGGCTCCACAATGCAGCTTTGGTCTATAAAAAGACCGCCTCGGTCTTCCCCACCCCAAGGCCAAGCTGGCACTACTATTGTTCCACCTTCCCAGTCACACTGCAGCACCCAGCTACATTCAATACCTCTTAACCTGGTTTCTGGCCAATAGCAGCAGGAAAAAACAACCACCCCAAAATGACAGAGGAAAGGGGTGTGTGGAAGGAGGCGATGAGATGGATGCCAGGGAGAAAAGAAAAGAAAACGTACCGACTCAGAATACATTTGTCATCCTCGGAATATTCTTCGCCGGAGCTGCAACAGTACAAGTGGGCAAGGAACCTCAGCATAGCCTTAGGCCAGGCGGGGAAGGAGGGTGAGATCAGTGGCCGAACGCAGCCACTGCCTCCTTTCCTTCCGTGCAAATCAAACAAGGCAAGAAGGCCATTATGGGAGGAAGAAGAAGAAAGGGCCACTTGCAAGCGACAATGACAAGATTTTGGAAAGAAGAGAGGGGGAAAGACGGGGCCAGTCTTTGCTAATCCACAGTCAGAGCGACCCAAGGAAGACGGGAGGGCAGATTCTGCCTGCTTTCCCAGGCTGCTTTGGGATTCAAGGCGCTCTCGGTTTTCCCTACCCTCGGCTTCCAAGACGCGGCGAGGAAAAAAGCCTTATGCATTTTACAAGACCTTCTGCGAACACGAATGCCGTCCTTCGCCTTCGGTTTGCAGCTGGGAATTGGAGAGCAACGTGCCGCTAATATCTGTCCTTGCACAGGGATGCAATCAGCACTCAGGCAGAGCAGAAAATGCCCCCCCCTCAGAAACTGCCTGAAGTCTTGACCGAGCAGCTGGTTTGCAGGTGACACACAATTCTCGGGCCTCTCTGGGAGTGTCCCGAGGGGCAGACAGGGGCTCCCCCGAAGCAGCAGACGACGGGCCAACTTAGGGAAGGCAACACTTGGTGGAAATGTTATTCCAGCCGTTTAATCCTGCACTTCGATCCGTGCAAAGCAGGAGCACCAGCCACGGCTGCCATGTGGCAGAACAAAGCTTCTCCTGCTGGAAAGGGAGGGAGTGTTGGGGGGGGGGATCCTCAAGAGGGTTTCCAGGGACTTGAAAACACCCCCTCCCACTTTCCCTGTGGCTCTGGGTCCCCAGAACGACCCCCCCCCTTTCAAGGCAAAACAAGAGCCTCATGGAATTTTTACAGTTCCTTCTTCATTTGTAATCCAGGCAAGGAGGAGCTCCAGGAGAAGCACCAGCAGCTTTGAAATGCTCAAGTCCCCAGCTGTGCTGTAAGCTCCCCAGTCGCAGAATAGGGAAACCGTCAGCCGTGAACCCCCTCCAAAGGCCAATTCATTTACTTCATCATGGCCCAAAGCCTCTCCAGGCTGAGGAGGGTGGGGGATAAATCACAGAAATAAAACCATCCTAACTCGGGGAACACAGAGGCCTATCTGCCTGGCCTCCAAGAAGCTCTCTTCTGGCCACTCAGGGAGGCCAGACAATGGCTTGATGCTGCAGGCAAGTTGACTCAGTCCAGAGCCAATGGCTTGGGAGGGGGAGTGAGTAGGAAAACGAGAGCAGATGCACCTAATGTGGGCGGCCCCAAACTCACTTGTTGCCGGCCTTTAAGCATGGAGAAGGAGGAGAAGGAGAAGGAGAAGAAATAAGACAGATCTGGGAGAGGACCATGAGCCCAGCACAGTTCTGCCTGAGAGCCCGGGGGAAAGAGTCTTTGCAGGGACCTGGGTTTCTCTCACGGAGCCAGGCCTACTTCGACAGAGCCGGGCTGCTGACAAAGGAGAGACAAAGGACAGAGGCTGCCGCCTTCCAGGAGCCCCATCAGGCCCTGGGGAAAACGTGGGCTCAGCAACCCAGCCCTGTCTCCTGCCTTAGCCCCAGAACAATCAAAGCCAATGGGCATCATTAACAGTCAATGGGTGCCTCACACACACACCACAGAGGCTGAAGGACAATGGGGGTCGCCCGGTGTTCAAGCTGAATGCACCGCCTGCCACTCATGGCAGACCTTGGACTGCCTGCCTGTCTGCTTAGGGGGAAAGAAAACAAGCTAGTTCCACCCAGGATCAGCTGGCAGGGAGGGGGAACAGGGGTGGGGGAGAGCAGCATTCAAGCCTCCATCAAGGTTGGAGCCAACTTAGGCCAGTTCAGGCTTCCAGCCAATTCTTGGCCACCAGAAAAGGCTAGCGAAACCCAGGTAATAGCAATAGCCCTCAGACTTAGATACCACTTGACAGCTCTCTACTAAGTGATTTACAGAGCCAGCATCTTCCCCCAACAATCTGGGCCCTCAATGGGAGAGCATTGCCGAGCCGAGCAGAGGGAGGCTCTCCTTCGTCAGCTCTAAATCCTTGAAAGCGTAGCTGAGTGCAGAGCTCTCAAAGTTGACGTTTCTCCTGGTCTCAGAAGCTCCTTAAGCAGAAGACGTCAACGTCCAACAGGCTTGGAGGTGTCCACGTAGCCCACCGAGATACAAGCTTGATTTCAACGGTATCTTTTCTTTTCATGAGTCTCAACTGCTGTAGACTTAAAACAGCTGCGAAATCCTTCACCCACAAGAGCATTACGGATCTTACCGCTCTAAATGAACATTAACTTTTGAAAACTACCAACTGAAGAAATCTCTGAAGCAAAATGGTTTGGAGAGAGGTTTGGAAGAAAGCGATTTCAGAACCGAAGATTTTAAAAAAACCCTTGTTGAAAATCACTGAGGGTAGACGAGGACCAGTCATCTATTTTGCTGTCCTAGAAGTAATCAAGGAAACACATTGAGCTGGCATTTCTGGAACAGCAGTTTCTCAACTGTATTTTTCAGGAAGAAAGCAGAGTACAATATTGAGCATTCAAATGGGGAGGATCGAGATCTTAGGCATCAGGAGGCTGAAGACAATTTCTTGTGCTTGGACTATCATAGATAATTTGGTAGGGCATCTGGCTAAGTCCTCTGAGCCATTCAAATTATTTTGCACCTGACAATTAGCCAAATGTGGTAACCGAAGAAACGTTGAACATGTTTTGTCCCAGGTATCCAAAATGATTTATCAAAGTATTTGGGGCCTTTTTGTTCTGAGAGTGAGATCACTGAAAGTCCTTAGAAAGAAGACAACACCCAATGGAAGCATATTACAGTTCAGGGTGATCTGTTCTACCCCAGAAAAACAGCCATCCACAGAGTACGGGCGAAGAAAACACCGCTGGATCCCGTCTTCTAGAGAAGGACAGTCTAGACCAGGGGTCTCCAATCATGGCAACTTTAAGACTTGTGGACTTCACAAAATTCACAGAATTCCTCAGCCAGCTCTGCCTCTCCATTCTAAAACTCTAAACAGAAAGGAGAACACCGCATGCCTCAATTCAGACAGCTGCTGGCTCATCTTCCTTTGGGAAGCGATTGGAACAGACGGTGAGCTGCATTTCCTACATGGCACCGCATCCTCTTCTGCCACACACACACACACACACACACAGGACTGCGGGTTGGGAGCGAAAGGAAAGAGGATGGCCAGCAGCAAGGGGGAAGGACTCAGGTGAGGGGGTGAGGGGTGCACCCTTGGGGGACCGGAAGGACCAGGTCAGGGACAGATCATCCCAGAGGGGATCTCTCTAAGGGACTGCTAAGAGTTGACAGCAATCGGATAGTCCGTTACCAGTCAACACTTTAGTAACGTCTCCATTTGCCGTTAGGAACCCCAAAACTCCAAAAGGAAGGGTGCTTTTCATTTCAAATAAATGGTTGCCCAGTCTCTTTTTGAAAACCTCCAGAGATGGAGCACCCACTTCTGGACGCAAACTGTTCCATTGGAAGATTGCTCCCACCCTTGGGGAATTTCTCCATGGTTGCTTCTCTCCTTGATTACTTTCCATCCATTATTCCTCATCTGGCCTTTTGGTGCTTAGGGAAATCGTCTTTGCAGGAGCCCCTCAAATATTAGAAAGCTGCTCTCTTAAATCTCCTCTAGTCCTTCTTTTCATTAGATTAGACAAACGCAATTCCTGGAAATGTTCTTCATCCGTTTTAGCCTCTTGCTAAGGGCTTAATCAAGTGGTATGAGAACTTCACGTGACCTTGATTCTATCCCTCTATGAAGGCAGCCTAGGATTGCGTTGGCTTTTTTGGCTGCTAGCATTCCCAAGACCTGTCACAGTTACTGGCATTAAGCCAGGTTTCACCTAGCTTGTACCTATACCATTGGTTTTTCTTGCCTATGTGTAAAACGTTACTTTTCTCTACACTGAATTTCATTTTGTTAGATCGGACCCACTGTTCAAGTCTGTCCAGATCCCTCTGCATCTTAAGCCCATCCTTTGGGGGGTTGGCTATTCCAGTGGGCTTAGTGTTGTCTGCAAATCTGATGGGTCCCCCTTCTATTCCCTTGTCTAGATTATTTATGAAGATATTGAAGAGTCCTAGGCCCAACACAGAACCTTGGGGTATCCCATGGCTCACTTCCCCCCTCCCTGTGGCTGTAGTTCCATTGAAGACGATACGCTGAGCACTTATTAAGAACACGGCAACTTGAATTAAAACTCATCAATCTGGCTGCTCTCTGCATGTCAGCCAGGAGCCCTGTAACACCCACGGGGGCAACCTTTATTGCACAATGAAGTTTTTGAGACTTAAAAGTGAGGTAATGCTTGTTCAGAATCAGTCATGCCACCTTCTGGCGATGATGGGAAGATGATGTGAAGATGATGAGAAGAGATTAACAGGAGGAACTTAAAACGGAAGTTTCGGGTTCCCTTTTCACAGCGGCAGGGTCCCAGCCACGGCCCAGCGGGAGGAGAAAAGCAAGATTAAGCCCTGTCACCAGGAATGCTTTTCCCTCCTTCTCTTCCCAATTATTTGGGGAAGCGTTCAGAGCCTCTTTTCCCGGGGGCCCCATGGAAGAGAACAGCAGGTACTTTCAGTGCTTTGCTCAGTTTCAGAGAACCTTCAAAACTGCTAACCATAAACTTTATTTCGACAGACAGGTGTTTCCATATACAGTATTATGAAGTAATCAAATGAGCCAGAAGTAAATTATCCCAACAGAAAATGCAAAGCAGTGAAAAACCGAGAAGAGGGCGAGTCAAAAATAAAATATTTATCTGTGCTGTTTACAGGGAAGGCTTTTTTTAAATGTTTATAAACAATCGAATAGTAATTGTTTATAAACAGACACAGAAGAACTCACTTTGTAACTAAGCTTGAAGTATCCTTTTTATTGTTATCAAAACCACTCAAGTACTTCATTTGGCATCTTTGATCAATGTAACACTGAGTATCAATTGTACAACACTACTAAACTGTAGGTCAGAAGTGTCCTAAAGGGTTCACACCTTGCCTTTAGAGTCTTTACGCTAAAACCAACCAACCACCAATGAGCTGAAGCCCCTCAGTTCGACGAAGCTTTCATGCTCGCAGGGGGCCTCCTTCCAAGAGAGAACAGCAATTCCTCCCAAAGTAGTTTAATAGCTTCTTAAAGTGTGGTAAATAAAAATGTCAACAACTTAAAAATAACCCAACCACAGGGCAGATGGCAGCAACAGCCAGGAAGCAGTCTCTCTCTCAGAGCGAGATGGGTGGTACCCAAACTTGATAAATAAATATGAAAGACAGGAAAAATTACATCTGGAAGCCTCCAGGGCAGCTACATTTATATGCACCCGCCTTTCAGAGCCGGGGGGGGGGGGGGAGAACACATATTGTGAACTAGTTGTAGCTGGTTCAGCAAACCAGGGCAATGCAAAATTTCATGACATTTAGCAAAAATATCAACCCAGTCAAAGACCTTTCAACTAGAAATCTAGACAAGATGGTCCAATCTTCTCCCCAATGAGCCTGGGTGGTTGTGTGCGTGTGTGTTACCCTGTGGTTCAGCCTGCAGCAAACTGGCTCCGATTCAATGCACCTCGGATTTAATTTTGGCTGTTTAAACATTTGTGGATGAAACCTTTCTAAGAAGGGCGCCTGGACCGCCTGCAGTGAAGTAATGGGATATAAATACTTTCTGAAATCAACAGAGAACGAGGCCCTCGCCACAGCACAGGCTCCTAGAAGGGGGTCTTCCAAATCTTCACTGGAGCAAAGGAAAAGGCCAAGGCAGGAAGCTCCCCTGGGTGCGTGTGCTGGGTCAGTGCAAATAGTGGGCAGATTTCAGCTTTGCGGAGAAAACAGTGTTCAAAGGTGCAGCTGGGCCAGCTTAATTACGCAACTTCATGTTCCTTTGTTAGAAAAGCCTCTTTTAAAATCCTTGCATTTTACACGGAAGCAACTTTATGGCCATTTGACTGGAGGCTCTGATTTTTGAGGCAGGGGCCAAAGAACAGAGCAGGGAGTTAAGCCACATAGTGGGCCTCTGCAGGCTACGATTAGAACAAATGAGGCCATTTAGAGGACTTTAACCGTTTTATAATCGGGAGGCAGCTGCAATTCCAGTGACATTCTAAGTTGAAATAATTGGCAAATAAGAGCTGTATTTTCAACAAAGACAATCAAAATGCAATCCAGGGAGAGAGAGAGAGTGGAACCTTTCCCAACAAGCCTGCCAAAATCACTGATATTAAGTACTATGGCAACACAGGCGAAAAAGGCCAAAAGAGATGGAAAGGCAGCCTACGGCCTCCGCTGACCTATATAAATCACAAGCATGTGCCTTCGTTCTCACACTCGGCGGGAGCCCCTCATCCTCGGCTCACCGCATTTCACCTCCCCCCTTTCAAGAACAGGCATTAACAAACATCACACCAACTATAATGGATTTGGCAAGAAAATCACAGAAGATTAGGGATCAAACATGCCAGTGACTGACTCGGCGCTGGTTGGCATATAAAATGCCATCCTATATTTCCACTGAAAGTGTCTTTTGGGCCTCTCCCTCTGCTAGAGGGTGGCAGACAAATGCCAGCCTTTCTGGAATCAGGCCTTTAAGACCAACCAAACCCATGGACTGATTTCTATTTAGTCCAGTTGCATTCAGGTCACGTCAGACCTCAACCTCTAGATTTCAGGTATAGAGTCCAACAGCCTGGTCAGCTAGTGGTCAAATTCTTCTGCCGCATTTACTCTCTAGCTGAAGGGGGAAATTATTTGTTCTGGAAAGAAGGTCAATTGGCCCTGCAACAAGGGCAGGAAAGCTGGAAAGGGGGGCAAACACATACCTGTCATGAAGCACTGGGGGTCTCTCCCTTCTGAGGACAGAATGATCCATGCTGGCAATGCTGTAACTCCCCTCTTAATCAAAGGAAGACTTTAAAGCTTGCCCTTTTTTAAAAAACAAAAAGGAAGGAAGGAAGGAAGGAAGGAAGGAAGGAAGGAAGGAAGGAAGGAAGGAAGGAAGGAAGGAAGGAAGGAAGGAAGGAAGGAAACCTGGTACCCCAAAGCACCGCCGCATTTTAACCGATCACATGAGCCAGCGGAGCCGATTGGAAGAGGATAACAATTCACCAGTGGAGCCAGGCACCTCCTCTCCTCTGTGATGGGAAAATGAGGCCTTTGTTCCTGGATGAGGCAACGCAGGGCAGAAGAAGATGCCCTATTCACTAGGATGCTGGGAAGCCATGATTGTCTCTTCTTCTCCCGCTCCTCCTGACATGCTCGCACGGGCTCCAGCCCCAGAAAGGGCAAAGGGTTCCCTCTGCGTTATGGGAGCCCAGCACATGGAACGGGTTTCCAAGGACAGAGATCCCTTGGGAGAGGAGCCACTTAGCAGGAAAACTGTCATCCCTGAAGAGAGTTTTCTGGGCAGCACTGAACAGCCATGTGACAAAGCAGCTTAAGAAGCTCTGCTTAGGCTCCCTTTCTCCTGCGGTGACCCCTGGGGTGGTTGCCGGCTTTGCTTTCGGACAAGCCTGGCGAACAGAGATCCTCCAGCGCCATATTTATTCTTTAGGATGGCTTCTATCCTGCTGGGGTGCATCCCTTCGGCTCTGCATTCGGCACCAAACCCAAGACCGCCACTTTCACTCACCAGCAGTTTGGAGTCAGTCCATGCAGAACTGAGGCTGCTTTTCATAGCTGGCTGCTAATCTGATTAGTGAGTGGATCTGAATTGCAAAGCGGAGGGAGGGAGAGGGTGTCACTGCCTCTCCATCTTCCCCTTCTCCTTCCAAAAGGTGACACGGCTGCAGGAAAGGCCTTTGCTGGCCAGCACAAACTCCAGGAGAAGCACCAGAAATGGTGGCCTCTTCTCAGTTAGCAAAGATGAGGCCCCCAAAAGACAGAGAGCAGAAGATGTAGCTCTAAACAAGTGCAAAATATTCTTTTTCTGCCCTTGACCTGCTCTTTTTTATATATAAAACATGCTTCATTTGGGGGCAGAACCCTTAATTCACTGTTGTGGGATGATCTATGCTACCCAGAAAGCTTCAGGAGGCAGCAGGCTCACCCTAGAAGGATCACATGATGTGACCAATGACTCCTCCACACAAGACTGACTTCCAGGCAGGGAAGAAACTGACGAGTAAGCAAATGGATGCACAGAACCCTGGATGCAGGTTGCGCCGACACCTGAACCAGTCAGCTAAAGAGGGGACAGCCAAATTTGGGGCAGGCACCCCCCTGTCCCATCATAAAACCACATGCAGTCCTTCTGACCACAAGAAGCACCCAGGATAAATATATGCCACCTCATTTTGCAAAGCGCTCCGAGCTGGCAAGGGCAAAACAATCCATTTCGGTATTTGAAGCCTCATGCAAAATGGCACCCAGGTACAGCCATTGCTTTGCAAACTGTCCTGTTTTTTGTTTTTGTTTTTTTTAAACAAACTCTTCAAATGCACACAGCAGAGGGGGAAAAGAGATCTGTAATAACACAGCCCTGCCCTTTATGGGTAGGATTAACTATTTAACGAGTTCAGCGGAGGTAACACTGGCGGAAGCACACAGTCGATTGTTAGAAGACGGTATAAAGGCAGAAAGCAGAAATAGGACCTAAGGATCCTGCAGTTCCTTTGCTCCTGATTTTTGTGCTGCTGCTTATTTACAAAACAATGCCCCTCCAGGGCAACTCCATCCTCTCTGTGTGGTGTGTGTGTAAAATAAGGGAATGCTTCCGGCAACAGCGAATATTCAGAAGCTTTTGAGGAGAACAAGGCTGCCCTCACCTCCTCCCTTCTCTCCTCCCCCTGGAACTTCTAATCTCCAAATTGCTCTTCACAAACGCAGCTGCTGCAGAGCACTTTGCATTTAGTCTGCCACACATTTCCAGGGCTGATCTAAAATAGGGTTATTTCATTGCCCAAGCACGAGAGAGACCTGCCCGCCACGTGTCTCAGCCACTGGGCTTACCAGGGCGAGTTCACTGGCCAAAAACTTCACTCGTTTCATGGCTGAAACTTAAGAATGACATAATCCCTCCCCCAAACGATCCGTCAGATGTGAAGGAAAAACAATTCAAGGAGGAGGAACACGCATAAAAGCAGGAGACTGTGTTGCAGAGAGACATTTATTTACTGAACAAACCCAGGCACGTCTCTTCAGAGGGAGTCCCACTGAGTTCAATGGGATTTGCCTCTGGGCTGGCTGTGGTTATATTTTGTGAAGTGCAAGATGTGCTGGGATGATAAAAGTTCAACGTTCTAAGTGCAGCCATTCTCAAATTCCTTTGTCTGGCTGCTGCTTTTCTTTCATCTTCAGAGCTACTGTTGGCTTCGCTCAAGAGCCTAAAGAAAAGGGACTCTCTGGAACTCTGTGGACTTGAAGCGTGAAGTCCTCGCTGCTGCCGTGTGAGCTCAGTTGTTTGCTTATTACAGAAGCTAGGGAAATCAGGAGTGCCAGTGAACGTCGGACTTGGTTCCCTGTTTAAGACCAGAAGACATCCGCTCCAGCAGCCAACACCCAGGGAAGCAGGGATCAACACCAGACAAACAATCAAACAAACAGGAAACAACATCCTAATCAAGGAACCACCAAGGAGAAACATATACTGGCGGGGCAAGTGACTGTATATAAACAGGGAGCAAACCCCACGCTCCCTCTCACCGATGACGTTCCTTAGTTGGGTAATAAAATGTCTGTGAGCAAACAACCAAGCTCAGAGAGCACTTAAGAGATTTCTTTTTTTACAGTTATCAATGCCTGCTACTAAATTCCAGAGGTTGCTTTGTTACTGAAAGTCACCCTGAACAGCTGTTACCGAGGGAGGATATTGTGGATGGTAAAAATAGGCAATAAAAGTACAAAACCATATTATGTGTCATTAAAAGCAGCAAAGATTACTCAAGACAAGCCATGGAGTCACTACTGCTGTGCTGAGCATGAGTTTGTGCTGGGAAAATTGCCCTAGAGGAATACTTAATTGAATACCTTCAATGCTAAATTTCAAAATCTTCTGACAACTTTCTGCTTGAGTTCACCCAAAACTCGGCTGAAATGTTTTGTAACCAAAAATATCTTACTAATGTGCTGATATGGAATGAAATGCATTGTTATTGTTCTGGGTATTTTCAACTGGGTTGAGCAGTTTGTGGCACAGCATTATATATGAAATTAATCTAATGTCAAAAAGGTCCTATCGTCACCTTAAAATGAGTTACGTTGGAATGAGAGAGGCAGAACTAAAGCCTTCCGTTTTATATAACCAAATCCAGGCTGGCTCTGCCATTAGCTTAAAGCTGTTGAAAACACACATAAATTCTGTAAATAAATAAAATCCATGCGTGCAATTTCTTAGCAGAAGTAATAAGGACAAAGCCAAGCACTTCCGTTTCACACAGACACCGTTTTATGTAATACTCAAATGGCTACTCACAGACTGTCTCTCCACATCATCTTTGACACAAAACAATGCTTTCCCAGCTCTCTGCACACCTGCAAGTTGAAGAGAGAGAAAAAACAACAACAAATGGAAACTCTCATTAATGGCTTTCTTTGGAAAACTGCCTTGAGCCCCCTTCTCTTGGCTTTTCTGTTGATCTGCCATCAACACCTAGGTGTCTCCAGCAGCAAAGGAAGTTTCATTCATCGAGGAGGCATCTCTAGGGGGAGGCTGGGGTATTACAGGAGACTGGGGCCAGCAGGGATGTAATGGCCATCAACCAACCCAACTGGGAAGCTGTAGGCAGTTCAAGCTCTTTGGAATCAGACTGCTCTGCCCAAGAACTGGGGCCAAGAAGTCCTTCCCCTCCCAATCCCCTTCTGTCACATGGAGCTTTCCCCCCTTGAGCAAAGATTGGTAAGTGTGGAATCCCCTTCCACATTTTCACCCAAGTCCAAATAAATCTGTACCCAGAAGGGTCTATGCAAGCGTCTCTGGAGCCTGAACTAAAAGAGCTTCTTTTTCACAACACTCTTTTCAAAGCTACTTCTGTTACACCGTCAATTAAGAGATGAGATAAAAGACAGCCAATCTAACACTAGACTGGTAGAAGGCAGCTGACTAGAAGTTGGGAGACCATGAGTCCTAGTTCTGCCTTTAGTATGGAAGGGTGACTCTGGGCCAGTCATGTTCTCTTAAGTCCTAGAAGACTGAAAGGGCAAGCCATTTCCCCAAAAGTTGCCAACAAATCTCCATGGATTTGCCAGTGTAGTTGTCAGGAATCCAGATTGACTAAAAAGCGCCAGGGGAGAAGGGCAAGAGATAGCGTCTCCATTGGTAATCTAGTAAACTTGCAAGATTTGTTTCTCTCGCCATGTACATATATACATCCAAATTAGACTGTGTTGTTTCTCCGTGTCATATATGTGGGTATATGCATAAATTTGTAATTATTCATTTATTTTGTCATGTTTACATAGTGTATATTAGAGGTGGAGACCCTTTGAGAGCTGTATGCAATGAAATTTCATTTTAATGTGACAAAGTGATTCTAAATTATTCTTCTAAACAGAAAGAGTTCAAAATAAGTTTTTCCCATCAAAAACCTCTTGGTTGTCTCAGACCACTAACTAGCACAGAGACTGAATATGGAAACTAAGCTGCAGGCTTCCTCTAAGCCAATCCTTCAAGGTAATTTAAAGGTTTCTTGCAAGTATTCCTTGGATATTTTCCAGCCAAATGAGCTGCCAGAGAATGAATCTGGATCTCTCTTTTAAGAGATCAGTTGAGCCTTTAACTATGGGAATGAATGGCACGTTTCACAAATGTGCCACCAATTTCGGATGCACAGAGAGCCACTCTAGCCAGCCTGGTGGGTTTCTCTGAGTGAAGAAGGGCTTTGGTAAAACTCCCCAAACAGCCCCCGTGTCAGGACACCAATGGCGTCATCTTAAAGCTGAACAAACTCTTCCATACGCAGCAAGTTGTTACAGTCAAGTGTGAAGGCAAAAGAAAACAGGTCTGGACAGTTTTAGCTTGATAACTTAATCCCTAGCCAGCCATTTCAATTTTTTCACAAGCACTTGTTCCTGAAACAAGTTAGGCTGCAAGCACCCTGAAGAACAGCATGTCACCTTCAATCACATTGGGTCTGCCAAAATACCCTCCATTGACCTAAGTGACTGCATGCCTTTTAATACAGTTACTTTTTACATAATGGGATACTCGAAACAAATAATAGGCGGAAAAAAGGCTCTAGTGCAGCCTCGGATGATCCAGTTTTGTGAAATTTGGCTGCCCTTGTTTGCCAAGAGTGGATCTAGCTCTGGGCTTCCGTCGCTCCCAAAAAGTAAAGGGGTAGTTTGCTGGTGGGCAGAGACCTCTCCTTGAGGGTTTTCTTGACAACCGAGCAGGTGTTTCTCCCCAGGACAGCCCTTTTATTCAAGAGATCTTTTCTACCCACCAGTCCAACCTACAGCCTTGGGGTTTTCTGCTGATCACCCGCTGAAAGTATTCACCACCTCACCCTTCAAACCCCATACCCTGATAATTTTACTATCTTTCTGGAAAACTGGATCTAGTCAATACGTTAAACCAGATGATTTACGTTTCTTTCTTAGTAGGCACCCATGATGGAGAATCATTCAGAGATGGTCCTTACATATTAGCCAAGGAGGCCCTGAAAACCACACGGAGAAGCACTTTTCAAATACAGTGGTTCTACCCACTGTCCCGCTGTACACAGGGCTTCTCTCTCACTCTACCCTCCACATAACTGGTTGAAAAAACTGAAGAGAAGGGATGCATATTTACTGATCATTAAAGAACTTAATGGCTTTCTAAAGAATCAATAGGCTACCAGATCATGTCATAAAGACACCCTTCCCAGCAGTATTTTTAAAATGCAAACATGAGGCTGGTTTATTAATTTCTCACAACAAAGGCATTTTGGCAGCTCTTCTTGCAATCAGGGCGGGAATGGGTCCTTTATAGGTTTGCTGTAATTGTTCCTCCTAATCAGAACAGGCTGGTGCAATTTAGATTTTTGAGCTATGAACTTCCAAGCATCTTAATAAGGCGCCCAAGAACACCATCTGCAAAATCAGGTATTAGACTCTGAGTCCAGGCACAAACGATCATAATTTCTACTAGGAAAAGATCCACAGGGGAAGAGAGAAAGATGAGCACAATGTGTGTAAAGAATCAAGGATTTTACCCAAGTCTAGTTAGCTTCAGGCCAAGACAGAAGATTATTATTACAGGCTTTGGAGTAACAATGGTGTACCATTGCCAGGTGCACAGCTTAATGCCAACCAACAGCCAGCTTTTCTTTGCTCAGGTACAACATTAATACCCCCTCTGATACTGACTGTTATTTGGCTAGAGAGGAGATCCTCCCCTTGGCCCCAAACAAACATTCCCTGCCACAAACATTATTGTACCTTTTCCTAACTGTTTATGAGCTGTGTTACAGACCCAGCTCCCAAGCTGCCTCACAGCAACAGAAGCCAGCCTGTGTGCCAATTAAAGACACCCCTTCAGTGCTGGAAGTGCTGCAAACAGGGGAAGAAAATATCCAGAGAAATCTATTGCAGCTCAAAACATAGCTGTCTTGCAAAAAGGTAACAAATTTTGCAGGAAAGAGCCTGAGGAATAGATTCTACCATAAAGGTTAACTAAACAATACTGCCATATGCTTCCAGAATAAGAACTGAACTAGCTGGCTACACATCCAGACATGCAACCCTAAAATACTGCACAGCAATATGCATTATGTATATAGGCTGGCTATGTTTCCCCAGTCAAGCGGCTTTTGTGAGAGAAATGACTTGACCTTGCAAGGGTTCAGGAAGAAAAGAGAGGCAGAACTCACAGAATCACAAATGGGACTTAAGCCCAATATTTCATCCTTTGGGCTCCTCGCCTTCTCATTCCCAATCCTGCCTCTTCCCCACATAGGACAGCAATAAACACACCAAAAACAATGGCCACCTGCCATATCAGTGCAAGAGATGTGAGTCTCCACTGAAATCCACTGGAAACTGCCAACCTCTAATTTCAGGCTGTAACTCATTCCCTCCAAGCCTGCTTAGCACTTCTAAGGGGATGCTGCCAATTGATTTACGATCCCTCGTTTTAAAAGGAACACTATAGATGGCTCCCTGCACCTCAAAGGAGCTGCATGTAGCAAGCAGTGAAGGGTGCCAGCAAGAGAGGATGAAACCTGGCAAGAAATTCTCTGCCACCACTTTCAGAGTCTCTGAATGCCAGCCACCCTGCTGGCCATCGCTCCCAGGGTGGTAGCCCTGAAACACCAGGATACAAGATCTGGCTGCACAATGTGCAGAATCTCTCCCTGCTCATACAAGGCACAATTATCTGTGCAAAGATCTTACAGCTGGATGCCCAAGAGAGCACTGCGGTGGCCCAGCACTGACCACCCAGACCAGACCAGAAAACTCATCCAGATTCTGTCACCCTATCAGCTGCATTGGGGAGAGGTTGGAGTAGCTATTCCCTTCCAACTATTACATTCTAGGATCACTTCATACTAGCACTTTAGATCGCATTTCCTCCAATTCCTTTCAAGTGATATTAGATCTTTGTACCCAGAACTTCCTGTGCCGAGAAAAAAAAACCCACCTTTATAGCTGGTCAAATTGCTCCTTGTGTCTTCAAAGCAAATATCTGTATAGATCTCTACAGGGAAAAATAGGGGTGGGGGGGAATCTCCACTAATAAATGAAAGAAGGGAAGTGTGAGAGAGAAATTAGTGATGATTTAGGAAGAAAAAAACTAGCAGTCCAGCCAGAACATTTAAGCTCTGATTTTCAGCAGTGGAAGATCAGCTCTAGCAGAACTGCTCTATGCTGTTGTGAGGCCAAAATTAAGACCTGCATTTGAATCTTCCTCCTGGGCCCCAAACACCTGCTCCCACTCAGAAACTGGCAGTGCAAGAAAAAGCTAATTTACCTCTTACAAAAGAGACTCTTAATTGCATAGCACTTCTGCTTTACAAGGGGGAGGAGGCGGAATGGTGATTCTAAGAAATTACTGCATTATGGAATCTACCAAATATACTGAGCAATCATAAGACAATAGAGGCATCGCCTGTAATTAACCACAAGCCAACTCTTTTCTCTTAAATGTTAAAAGCCCACTTGCAGTGCTGGTGTCCACTACCACTAAGGTGGCCATTGAGAAGTTCCCTTTACACAATTCCTGTGCTTTGGTGGTGTTTGTTAGGACCTTACATAACTGGTTTATGTGGGTCATAGAAAAGCTTGTACTCTGACAAGGTTAGGGCCCTTCCGTTAGGTGGTGCTAGGAAGGAGATACTAAATCCCTGTCTCCATTCAGAACAATTGTGCCCTCCTGGAGATGGGGTACTTCCTTCTGATTCTCCAATATTACAACCATGCACACAGCGTTTCTATTGCACCCTTGCCAGATTTTCCAGGTCAACCCGTGCAATTCTATTGCCTGGCAAGATTCCTACATAACAGATCCTGTAGCAACATTCTGCAGCATGTAACCAGGAAGATGCTGGTGCTCATAATGAGTTAGCAAAACAGCATTCCCCCCCCCCCCTTTGTTCATTTCATTATCTGCCTTTGGCAACTGTTTTTATACTTACTTATCCCATGTATTTATTTACTTGCCTTATTTACTATTTATTTATTTGCAACTGCATGTAGCACCCATCTGTGATAAGGGATGTGTGTGTGTGTGTGTGTAAAACTCTGTAAGGAAGTAGATCCTGGCTAGCACAGCAGTCTTCCACGAAAGAAGCACCAGAGCCTACGCTGCAAGACTCCAGATTTTCTCTCATGAAAGGAAGTTTGAAACGCAGCTCTCTCTCTCCCCCTCCCATAGGTAACCCGACAAGCAATGAATGCCAGGAAGGAATTACATTTCCAGTACAGACTGAATGGGAAAGTTCTATCTCCACCCTCGAAGGGGGAAGGGAGAGGGGCAGAGAAAAAGTGATGTTGCTGAGCAACTTTTCAGAACTTGGCAAAAGGGCCACAAGCTCCATTTAATACTTTTCCAACTGCTTAATTACTATGCACAATGCTGGTTTTGCTCTACTTCTTAATGGATTAAATGCATATGCTTGTATGTATGTGTATATACCTGTGTGTGTTTGTATGTATGTATATGTGTATGTATGTATATATGTGTGCGTGTGTACACATATTAAAGGAAGAAAACTTCCTCAGCACAGAGCAGTGGCCAGTTCAGTTTAATAGAATAAGCTATTTTCCATTAACCTATTAGCTAAATTTAGTTTCCACCTTATTGAAGGAGCCAGAATGGACTGCCTGATACAGTTAAGCCAACCAAGGTTTACAAACAAAACAGACCTTTGGATAACCCAAGAAATCTCTTTATCAAATATGCGATTCAGCCACAGACTGGCTTTTTGAAAAACATTCTCTTGGCCATAATCCCCTCACCCCAAATCCAGCATGTGGAGCACATATTTATAAAGTAAGACAATTAATTACGGCAAACATTTGTTCATAATAGCAAAGCCCTTTTTGCCTTTCTCCAAAGAATCAAATAAATTAAACAAACTTTGCAACTGGCTTCAGTCATGTGGAACAGGTCAGAGGTTTGCTTACAATCACCCTCCGTTCATTTACATTCATTGTCTTTGGCTTTTTAAATGTGGATAAAGAGAATAACCACCTTCCCCACTGGATTTTTCAATGGCATTTTAACTTTATTTGGGGGTCAGCTGGAAGGGGAAAGGAAGGACAGGCTTTGACCCCATAATACAGGTGGTCCTCGACATACAAGTTCATTTATGATGGCATTAAAAAAAGTGACAGGAGCATTTTTCATGCTTACTACTGTTGCAGCACCCCCATAGTCGTGTGATTTACACCTGGATGATTAACTGACTCACATTTACGATGCTCACAGTGTCCCAGGGTTCACGCAATCCCCTTTTGTGACCTCCTGACAAGCCAAGTCCAATTAAGATTCGCTTAACAACCATGTGACTTGTTGAAGACCCACTGCTATTTACTTAACAGGGCAAGAGAAGTCATAAAACGGGGCAAAACTCACTTAAAAAATGTCTCACTTCACAATATGAATTTTGGGCTTCGTTGTGGTTGTAAGTTGAGGACTTCCCGCATTCAGCTCTTCCTCCTCCTCCTCCTCCTCCTAGTTGAGAAGCCCCCATTTCAAACTGCAGCCTATTTTGGGGAGGGGGCAAGAGGGAGCGCAAACTTTCTGTTCCTGCCTCTCAGCCACTCTCAGACCCCAGGCCCAGCAACATGGTCCATGGAGTCCCTTGGAACCAGAGCCCCTCCTCCTCCCCCCCGGCAGTGCCCCTCGCCCGCCCCCAGGCGACCCCCCCATAAGGTATCAGTTATAACGGTCCCAAGCCGGGCAGCCCCCCATACAACACCCCGCCCCCCGCCCAAGGAAGCCCACAGTCCCTGGGGAATCCCTACCTGGACCCTTAAGCCAGTTGGGACCATCACATGTCATAAACTGCCAAGCCCGCCTTGGGAGGCTGCGAGTGCTGGGCTTTGTAGTCCCGGCGTCATAGCGGAGGCGCACGAGCACCCGGGCTACACATCACCCTCTGACCCCGCCCGATCCCACGCGCCAGCCAATGGCGTCGCGGCAGCGTTTCCCGGCAACCAATCGGCGTGGCGCGCGCGTGCGCTCCTCCCTCCGCGCCAGCGATCCCGCCCCCAGGCAATCATTGAGGGAGCACAAAGCCGCCGCCGCCGCCCCCCCCCCAATCTTTTCCCTCAGGACGGGCGACCCGCTCTGCCCGCCCGGTGTTCTTCCTTCGGCCGTCCCTCACCTGCGACCGCCGCGTCAGCGGGTGTGTGTCCGAGGCCTCTCCCCCTCCGGGAGTCGGGCGACCCGAAGGCAGAGGACGCCCGCCAGCCGCTCCTCTGCTCGGCGGCGGCTGCGGAGCTTTTCAAAAGTCCTCCCGAAGGCCGGAATCAGGACCCCCACCCCCTCCTCCAGGGGCCCGCCCCATTGCGTCACCAAGATGCCGAGCTCGGGTGCAGCGCCGCGCCTGCGCAGTCCGGGAAATGAATGGAGGGAGGGAGGAAGACGGGAATATCAGTGAGGAGTCCTGGGTTCGAATCCTGACATTGCTCTCGAAGGAAATTGCAGAATCTGAATGAGATGCCACCAGAGGAGAATTCACGGGAAATCAGATAAAACGTAATCAGGGGAGAATTCAAATGCAAATCAAATCACGGGATTCAGAATTTAAGTTAAAAGTTAAAAGGAAAAGACGTCCCTGCAGATTTCACTCAGCTGCTCGTCTCCCTTTCAAGGCCATTCGGCCAGCGCTGTCCGAAGACACTTCTGCGGTCAGATGGACGTCACGGAACTTTGCAACAAGAGGTGGACAATCACTCCATTGGAGTAGAGTTGGAAGGGATCTTGGAGGTCTTCTAGTCCAACCCCCTTGCTCAAGCAGAAGATCTCCCCCACCACCACCACCATTTCATGACATGAAATCAAGGGAGAACTGAAGGAAGTCAGGAGAATGGGAAATAAAGGGAGAGAAATTCAAGCGAGATGCGAGTGCAATCTGGCGCTCAGCCCTTAGAGAAGAGGCGCCGCGTGCCAAGAACAGCCTCTTGGCTACCGAGACTTGATCTCGAATTCTTTAATTCGCTTTTTATTTCCCTTGCGGGGTGTATGAAAGTCGGCTTTGCTTCACATCGGGCCGCCAATTCCCAGCCCGGCCTGACTGCCACCGAGTTCCCGCCTGGGCGAGAGCGGCACCCGCTGCTTTTCCGGACTCTCACTGCCCACCCGAAAGCTTCCGCCTGCCCAGCTGGTTCCGGCCACGCCCCCCACCCGGGGTTCTCGCGAGACTTTCGTGCGGGCCATCCAGCTCCCCCGACGCCGCCGACGCCGCTGCTGGTGCTGCCCCGACGGCGCTGCCGCCGCCGCCGCCGCCATGGCGTCCGACTCGGATACCGAGGAGCTCTTCTACGACGCCTCCGAGGACGTCGCTCAGCACGGCGGGAGCCCCTCGGCGTGAGTCGGCCCGCCCGGAGGGGGCAAGAGTGGAGGGGGGGCTGAGCCTGGAAGTCCGGGTGGCGCTTCCGGGGGGGGGGAGGAGAGAACGGGGCGTCCCCAACCCGGAGGGCCCGACAGGGATGGAGGAGGAGGAAGAGGAGGGCGGAATCCACAACCCGGCCCTGCAGGAGCCTCGGCTCGGATGGGCGTCAATTCGAGCCGCTTCCCTGGCCCCGAATCTCCCCGGGTCGCCCCTCCGGTGCCCTTTTTGCTCCTCCTCAACGCTTCTTGCCTGAATTACCCAATGCAAGCCCCCCCCCCCCCCGTGAGACCCTCTGGCCAAAGGGTGGGGGTCCCCCATCTTTGCCCCCCATCTGCAGCAAGCCCCCCCATCTTTAGTGCCCCCATGACTCCACTGCATCTTTGCCAACCCCCATATCAAACTCCCCCCCCCGTTTTTGCACCCATTTGACCCCCCCCCCAAATCTGGCCAGTGGCTGCCCTTGGCCACCTCTTGTCCTCTCCCAAAATGGGACAGGGAGGGGCCATGAAGGAATGCTCCCATTGGTATTCTGCCCCCTCCCCCTGTTTCTCCTCCGGGGTCCAACCTGACAGCAGCCACCCCCAAAAACCCTCCCTCTGCGAAAGGAGCCCTGTGTCATGGTTCCGAGTAATGAACCCCCAACCCATCGGCCCTCCGAGGCTTCTCCGCTTTCCCAAAGGGAGCATTTGTTTTATGAAGCCCATCGTATCGGCTCGGATGGAGATCAAACCGGCTCTAAATATTTCCCACGGTTTCTGTGGAAAAGAGAAGAGAACTGCCTCCCTCTTGTTCCCAGGTCACTTTGTCCAGTTGTCCTGGCATCTTTTTGGTGACCCCCCCCCTCTCTGGCCAGCTTCTGTTGACATGACCTGGGTTCCCACGAGATGGTCTGGTGTCATTTGGGCTGAGATTCCAGACACACACACACACACTGTGGTGATCTGAGAAAGGGAAAGATGGCTGCACCAGGCCTCACACCTGGAGGCTCCTGATTTCTTGCCTCTGTGGTGGCTGGCCTCCCTTTGGGCACCTTGGTCTCAGCCCTGCGATGCCCAGCATCTCTGCCTCCAACTTGGGCTGTAGCTCTTATGAAAAAATCAGACACTGGGCTGGTGTAAGCTCTTGACGGACATTCGGACGCAGTGTGATGGAATAGCTGGGTGGACTGGATATTAACACTTGAACTACTCTTAAGTCCATGCATGTGCCAATAAATAAAATAAGTGCGTCTGTTATGGCCTGGCTTCCTGGTTCTCTCTTTCCCGCTTTCCATCCATCTTATAAACAGATAATTGGAGTTGGAAGGGACCTTGTAGGTCATCTAGTCCAACCCCACCGCCAGAGCGGGAGACCCTACACCATTTCTGACAAATGGCAGTCCAATCTTTTCTTGAAAGTCTCAAGTGATGAAGCTCCCACAACTTCCGAGGACAAATTTTCTTTTCTTGGCTGTGTCACTCCCAACCCAGCTCAGTATTTCTGAACCTCAGCCATTTTTAAAATGTATGGACTTCAAGTCCCAGAATTCCAGAGCAGCAAGAGATGTGGACTTCGATTCGCAGCATTTCAGATTATCCTGTTTTAAGAGATGTGGACTTTGATTCCAGAGCTAACGTAATTTAAGAGATGTGGACTTTAACTCCCAGAATTCCCCAGCCAGCTTGAAGAAACTTCCCAGCATTGGCTTTTGTTCCAAAAGCCCCCTATTTAATTCCTTACATTTTTGCTTCCCTTTCCCCCCTGCTTTTTTGTCTGCTGTTGCATGTTATACCTCCCCAGAGATCTGTCCTTTCCCTGGGCCAGGCACCCATCTCACTATCCTTTTATTTATGCTTTTTCTGGTTACACACGTTTTCTCCAACCCAGAGATATTTCTTTTTCCAAGGAGAGCAAATAAATGAATCCTTCTTACCCAGAGACCAACTCTGTTTTTGTTCTGTGTTAAGTCAGTTTGTTCTGGCAGGTGATTGGAAAACAGCTCAATACTTTTGATGGATTGCTCAGAGCAAGTATTGACCTCATCTGGATGAGGGAATTTCTCTGCTGCTGGAAGAGTTGTGGAGGGAGTAGCTGTGGGTAGTTCAAAGATGGGCCCTTGTCGGACTTCCGGTTTGAAGGGCTTTGGCGACAGACAGAAATCTGCGATCATGCGCGGTTTCTGGGCTCGCCACTGGAGTGCCCCGAGCCGGCTGGTTTCGGGGCTAAGCCACCCCGTAGAAGTGGTGAAGAGGGGGGAGACCGCCAGCAGGGTTGAGGAGAGCCGCATCTCTCCTCCTCAGCTGGCCATTACTCCCTTTTCCAAAGGCGGTTGCAGCGGTGGTCAGAAATGGCCAGCACAAAGGAGAACTCGACCGAAAAAGAATGTGCAGGAGGAAGATAAGAAGTGAAAGTTTTGCCTGACCGGGTTAAATTGTAAAAGCAACAACTAAGGTACCCTGGAATTTAAACTTACAAAAAATAACATCCCTCCCAAAGAAGAGTCAGAAGCAGCGAAGGAAAGTGAAAAGCGAAAGGTTTGGCTTTTTTTTTCTTCTCTCTCTCCTTCCCTATACTGACAACTAAGAGACTTAAATAAGAAATCGGAAAAATCTGCTTTGACATCAATAGGCGATTAAGCTGAAAATAAAACAAAATGCCAAAGGGATAATAAAGATTTCTGGACATTAAAATTTTTCTTTTTCATAAGCAGGAAGGGAGAGAAAAAGAATAAGGGCAAGATCTGGAAGAGGGAGGAGACTGCCTGGAATTAAAAAGAATCTACAGTAAAACTTCAACAAGACTTCTAAAAGATACATTTTAACTGAAACTTTGCAACTAAATAGTAACCCCAGGAAGAGAAAGTGAAGAAAAAAAAAAGAGCAAAAAAGAAACAGCCTGCGTGTATTTGGATTATTTGGGGATCTTTGGATTCTTGGTTATTATATTTGAATGACTAAAATCAATCGGGTGGTTGTTTAAAAATTTATACAATGGTACCACTTCTGGATGAATTGAAAATGGAACTTAAAAAGTACAAAGAAGATGCACAAGAAGGGAGAAGTTCTTTTGGCTTCGTTTTTCAATTCTTAGAAATGGAAATTTGGAACTATGAGAAACAACAAGAAATGACTGCAAACCAAGAAGACTGGGACAAAGAAGAAGCCATCTTTAATGAACAAGCAATTTTATGTGGGGAAGAAAAAGGAAAGGGGGGAAAGAGAATGGAGAATTTAAGACTTTAAAAAGCAACCAAAGAAAAGAAAAATAATTCAAAAAATAAGTATAATACTGGAAAGCAACAGAAAAGGGGAATACAGAAGAGAGAAACAGAGGTAGAGAGACAAGGGGGTAAAAGGGGGAGAGAGAAGAAGAGAGGGAAGAAGGAAAGGAAAAGAAGTTACAAAGGACCGGAGCAAGATAGAGAAATAGGACCTATTTAGAGATAATGGGTGAAAATCTAACTGAAAAAGGGATTCTGTAAAGGTACATAAGATTGTATTGTTATATTAGTAATAGAAATAACTTTAGAAAATTGGAAACAATGTATGATTAAAATGAGGGATAAAATAGTGTAATTTAGTGAAATGTTTGTGAATAAAATAAGTGAAATAAATGAGCAAATTGAATTAGGAAGGAACAGGAACATTTTGATTAGTTAATGTTTTATAAAATATAAGTGAAGGGGGAGCAATTAACTATGGAAAGCTTATAATTGTTCCCATAGAAGTATGATATTTAATTGAAAAGTAAACATTTAATTGAAATGTTAAAGATGTTAAGACTTTAATGGATATTAATGATAGAATTGAATTGGAATAGACTGTTGTTTTCATTATATACATGTGTAATTTTTTCCTTTTTTAAGAATACAGTGTGTATTTTAAGAATGTACCAAGCAGAATCCGAATGGAAGTTATGTATTATATTGATTGTTACAACTTTAGGGAAAAGATATAAAGGCGTCATACTCCAATCAGTGACTACAGGAGAAATTTTGTTTAATGAGAAAAGATTATAGATAATTGAAACAGGACAGACAAAAAATATAAATACATGATTTGAATTGAGATGAGATAATTAAAATAAAATTGAGAAAAAAGAGGGGAGAAGCTATGCAGAAAATGTAAAATAGTAATAAGATATGGAATAGAATATAAAAATGAGCATAAACCTGAATTTGTGTCTGTACGAAGAAATGTAACCCGGGATTACACTACTTTCAAAAAAGATGTTTTATTTGTATTTTTTTTCTCTTTGTGAAAACTCAAATAAAATTTACCAAAAAAAAAGGGGGGGGGGCTTGTCTATCACCAGACTGTCCGAAAGAAAGCTCCCTGGTGCTGAATAAGCCCCTTCCATACGCAATTGTTGCTCTCAGCCTCAAAAATTCCAGGGTGATTCATATTGGCTTTCATGAACTAGATTTGAAGTCAGCATTTCTCAAATTTCTCAAAGAGCTCTTAAACCAAATTAGAGGAGCAGCTAAATGTACCTTCTAAAAACTGAAAGTGATTTCGCTCTGGTGGTTCTTGCGGAGACTTCCCTTATCTTAGACTTCAGAAGCTGCAACCCGATTTGTTGCTGGTTTTCTTCCTACTAGAGGTAGCCCCACTCATTTCTGGCCACGTCTCTCTCTCTCTCTCATGTCAAAAACAATAGCGCAAAGAGAGAAAAAAAATGATATGAGAAAGAATTTCCATCTTTTGTGCGGTCTTGAGAAGCAGGTTCTATATTGGTGCAAAAAAAAAAAAAAGACTTGTGTTTTTTTCTTGAAGGCACTGTTTTATAAAACATTTTGAATGTGTTTATAGAATTGTGTATAACTTGTAACTTTAGCTTAATACTCTGTTTCAAACTCTTCAGCTTGTTTTGTTGAAGCTGAATTTGTGTACAGTGATGTAGCCAAAAACTTTATGGGTCACTTGTGAAGAGGTTTCAGTGTTTAATTTGAACAGGTGGGATACATTTTGGATGGACTCATGGCCTGTGCATGACACATGGTTCCATGGCTTTATAATTCTGAATGATAAAATCGTGGATGATATATATCATGAGCCTGAGGGTTAAGGTTCTGGTGGTGTGGATGTAATTTTATAAGGCATCTTAAGCTTCCATAGAAATAGGGTCCATTTGTGCAGTTTTATCATCAGTTTTCTGAGATGTATTCTCATATTTTGTCCAGAGTAAAGAATCCCAGCCTGGGTGTGTATATTTATTTCTTAGAGAAGCTACCTCTGCAGTTGTAACTCAGAAAAGCAGCTCTCGGCATGTCTTCTTCACAGTTGGCCGGCCTCTGAAGAACAGACTCTGTGGACCATAAAAATGGACACTGTCACCGAGGCAGGTTCTGTTTCTGGACGTTCCCACATTCAGAAATGGGCAAGCAAGGAACATCAGAGAAAAGCCATGTTGGACGCAGCTTTAGTATTCTGATTCTTCCTTTGCAAGATCGTTTTTGGTTGAACAGAGCTTTGTAAAAGAATGGGCAGGTTGGACTGCTGTATTCTTGTGTCTGTCCGTCTCGTAAAAACCTCTCTTGTTTTTCTAAAGAAGCGGCCGCTGGTTTAAGTCTACTTGGATGCACGAATGCACTAGGTCAGGGGTCTCCAATTTGATTTGCTTGAAGACTTGTGGACTTCAACTCCCAGAATTCCTCAGCCAGCTTTGCTTATTGAAGTCCACAAGTCTTAAAGTGGCAAAGGTTGGAGACCCCTGCACTAAGTAACTTTTGAGCCTGTCTCTGGCTCAACCTTCCTTGCAGAGCAGAGAGAGAAACCCCAGTTTGTGTATTTTCCAACTGTACTTTCTGCATCCCTCCTTGTTGTCTTTGGAAAGAGCCCCTTGGCTAACTTCTGCAATTTTAGTCTGTTGAAGCATTAATCCAACAAAGGGATTTTCCCTTGTTTGATGACAAGAAAGTCAGCCTTTGTTATGACTAGCCTCCTTTGGTTGCCTGCCTGGCTGGGGTGTCCTCTATAGCAATGCTCAGAGGCCCCCGCCTCTCTGGGGGGGGGGTGCTCTCTGCCAGAAAAAAAGAAGGAAGGTGAAGAAGCCCCTCCCTCTCCTTGCTCGCAAATTCACCTCCAGGGTGGTTTATTGCTGCTTTGTTACCCATCAGCTGCTTCTGCCAAAGAGGCAGAGAGAAATCTAACCTCGGGAATAGCATTTTACGGTCAGAAGCTCTCAGCCATGCTAAAGATGAGGTCTCTGATTCACAGAACTCCACATCATTTCTTGCCAGAGGCTGGGATGGCATTAGGCCTGGCCAATCTTGTGTCCGGCAGCATTGGGCGATCAGAAGTTGGTCCTGGCCTCGCATCCTCTTTTAATGCAGTGCAGGGAAAGGTAGAAATTTGACATTTGGAGGCCACACAGTTCTATCCCCAGCAGGTGAAGGAAGCAATGGGGCCGGGCTCTGGGAGGTGACAGCCAGCTAGGACGGATGCAACATGGGCCTTGGGGAAGCCAGGGGCTTCTGTTCACACAAACTGCCATTTCAGCTGGTTGTAAGTGGGAAAAAAAGTCCAGTGACTCATGGGGGGCATTTGGGCTTGTGGTCCCCCAGAGGGCATGTCACAGATCGGCCCCTGCATTCATCTTCCATTCATCTGGTAGAGGCTGAGCAAGAATGAGAGAAGGAATCTTGCAAACTGAATTCTTAAATGGCTGGTGGGCGTTTACTTCTCCTGCTCTTATCTGCTCCGTGTCTTTGTTTTCCTCCACCAGGTCACCAAGGAAAGTCACAGGGGCGTCAGCGCTGAAGGTGTGTCTCTTTGTGTCAATATTTGTGCCACGCAGGAGCAGCCACCCCTTGAGGGCATCCTGTCCACTCCCTTTGAAGGCCTCAGAATTGCAGCACCCAGCCAGACAGGGCAGCAGGCAAGGAGGGCTTCTCCAACCTGGGCCACCCTTTAAGACTTGTGGACTTCAACTCCCAGCTGGCTGAGGAATTCTGGGAGTTGAAGTCCACAAGTCTTAAAGTGGCCAAGGCTGAAGACCCCTGTCTTAAAGCATATAATTCATACCCTCTGGTCTGCTGACTAGGGATGTGGCAGCTTAGTGGCAGCTCTTGAGCTTGTCGATCAGAGAGGTCGGCAGTTTGGTGGTTCGAATCCCTAGCGCTGCGTCACGGAGTGAGCTCCCGTTCCTTGTCCCAGCAGCTTCTGCCACCCTAGCAGTTCGAAAGCATGTAAAAAATGCAAGTAGAAAAACAGGGACCCCTTTGGTGGGAAGGGAAGAGCGCTCCGTGGGCCTTCAAAGGCGTTTAGTCCTGCCAGCCACATGACCACGGAGACGTCTTCCGACAGCGCTGGCTCTTCTTTGGCTTTGTAACGGAGATGAGCAGCGCCCCCTAGAGCTGGGAACGATTAGCACGGATGTGCAAGGAGGGGAACCTTTACCTTAGCCTGCTGACTGGCAGGGGTGGGTGAGAAGAGCTGTGGTCGGGAGGAGGGGGATTGGTGGGGCTGTATTGCCTGTCCCTTCGATGTCGCCAGCTTTAAGACCAGTGGACTTCAACTCCCAGAAATCCCCAGCCAGCATGCTGACTTCTGGGCGTTAAAAGTCCACCTGACGCAAAGTGGCCAAGATTAAGAAACAGGTTCCTAGAGGCGCCGTTCTTATCTGCCCTTGGATCCCAGACACAATGCTGCTCTTAACTTGGTGAGGAAATGCAGCCGGTGCCAAGGTATTTAGCTGCCTCTAAGGGATCAGCGTGATCAAGGCCGCTTTTCTCCAACTCGTCCCTCTGTCTGTCCAGAGGCAGCAGTTCCCACCGCCCCTGGCAGCTCAGCCACTGGACTCAAGCTCTTCTTATGGCAAGCCCAATGACCTCTGATCCTGTTTTCCAGGAGCCGGACGAAGGTTCTCTGGTGGGCAAGCATGAAGGCGGGAAAGACCTGGACATCAAGCAAGACGACCCCAAAAAGGTTCGTTCCGCAGGACTTAACAGTTGGCGATGAACGGATGGCAACATGCTGTTGGGTGGCTTTTCTCACAAGCAACTTATGGGAAAGCTGTTTTGCTTTCGCCACCTCTTGATCCTCAAGGTTTGAAGTGGTTTATGTTTTGTTTTGCGGTATTTTTCTTCCTGGATAGGATGTGCTGGAGAGAAGATTTTAAAAAGGGGGGTTGTGTTTGAAAGAGTTTAGGGAGGCTACATCTGTGCATTATTTTGAGGCCAGCGAAACAGATAGCAGAATCATTAAGCTGCTCATGTGATAAAATGCACAGTTCTTAAGATTTCTTCGGCTTTTAAGTCTCTCAAGTACGTAGTTTACAGCCTGTGCTTTTGTCCCCGTTTTATTCCTCGATAACAATTTACAGGGAAACCTGAGGCCCCCTCCTCGTTCAAGAAGGAAACCTCAGAATAAAATGCAAGCGTAACAGCAGCAAAGAATGAAAGCAAGTGTGGGTTCTGCCTTTTCAGGGTCCCCATCCAAGCACCAAACAGCTCTGCTTCTGCTTAGTTGTGACCAAATGGAAGTTACCAGGGGCTGCGGCCTTCTGTGCTTCTTAGGTTATTTGTTTTTTTATATATAGGCTCTGTTTAGAGAAGATTTCCCGTGTTTCCCCAATACTGGATCTGTAGATAATTGGTTTCTTTCAAGGTTAAATCCAATGCTGTAAACCAAGGCTCTCCAAACTTGGCAACTTTTTCAGACTTGTGAGCTTCAACTCCCAGAATTCCCCGGCCAGCTGGTTGAGGAATTCTGGGAGTTGAAATCCAGAAGTCTTGAAGTGGCCAAGGTTGGAGACCTTTGCTATATGAACCAATGCAAGTCGCTCTCAGCTTACAGTCATTTGGGAGCCTGTTCATTATCCTCCTAAGTCAGGACGACAAAGTGGATCACCCACCTGACCGGCTGGATTATACAATCTTTTATTTTTATCCCCCAGCTAACTTGGGGGTCTAATTGCAGTTACACTTACTCCTCAGATCATTGACAACATCATAGAAGAAAGCCAGAAGGCCAATCGGCTTGAGGAGGACCCTTTGGCCCCTCCCGAAAAGGAACTAATCAGCCACCCATCGCACGCAGACCCTTGGGCCTCGGGAGCAGATCTCCATCACCACATTCCCAAATTCTTCATTGCAGAAGCTGCAACGCAAGCCCCCCACAAAACCCCTGAAGCCCTGGCCAATGGGGTAACGTCCCAGGAGACCTTGCCGTCTCCCGGCAACAAGGGGGCAGGTCACCCCAGAGGGGAAGACGCCGTCACCTCCGCAGGAAGCCCAAGCGAGAGCCAAGAGTGGAAAGCAGGTGGAGGAGACCCGGAGGAGGAAGAGGAGGAGGGAGGCTGTCAGATCACTGAGCTACGGCAGCCAGATGGATTCGATCAGGCGCCCCCATCCTCGGATCCCTCTTTCCCCCAAGGCTCCTCGGCAGCCGATGAGTCGGCTCCGGCCAAGCCTCCCCGACAGCTGACCATGGAGCCAGATATCGTGGCCAGCACCAAGAAGTCTGGCCCGGCTCGGCCCCCACCTCCCATGGCACTCCCACCCCCCAGGCCACCCCCGCCTGCCCGGCCGGCCCCCCCACCGAGGAAGAAAAAGAGCGACTCAGAAATCGAGACTGGCAAGATTCCCGGCCTGGAAGGCAAGTCTTTATTCCCATAAGCCAAATCCTCCCTGGGGGGGGGGGGAGGTGTCTCTGTCGGTTTCTTCCCCCCTTCAACTCGCACACTTCTTCCCTAGTTCCTCGGGAGCCTTTTTCCCTGGGGGGCCTTCTGACGCCCAACACTTCCCTGGACTCCATGGCCAAGGACTCCCAGCCTTCCCTGGACTTGGCGAGCGCCACCAGCGGCGACAAAGTGGTCACTGCTCAGGTGAGCAGACGGTGAGCGGAGGTTGGCCAGAGCCACTGGTTGGGGTTGCGGGGGGGAAGGATGAGCTGCCATCTGGCATCTGCCCGGATCCTCTTCGCAGCACCACAGGACGGGGTGGGGGAGGGAGGGCTCCCCCTCCCGCCTCTTTTCAGTTTTGCATTTCAAGCGCCTCCTGTCGTTGCAGGAGAACGGGAAGTCGGCGGATGGCCAGGTGGTGTTAAGCGAAGTGATTGGACCGCAGAGACCCCGATCAAACTCGGGCCGAGAACTCACAGACGAGGTAGGCCGCTTGCCTTGGCGGACAGGGCTCTTCCCAGCCGTGCTTCCCGCAGAGCTGGGTCCAGGGCCAGGCTTCAAAAATGTCATCAAGGGGTTCTCTGCCCAGTTGCTGGGTGGGCGTGGCCATGGTGGGCGTGGCTTAGTCGGCCTCCTGCATCGCGGCGGGGGTGGGTGGCGGTGTTTTCGCCCTCCTTGGCCTCCGGAGGCTCTTTGGAAGCTGGAAATGGAGCCATTTCCGGCCTTCTTGAACTTCCAGGAGGCCCATTTTTCGGCCTCTCTGTACCTCCGTGTGTGCCTGCACTTACCTGCATACAAAACGGGCCATGTGGGGACTCCTGGGAGGGGAGGAGCAGGGTGGGCAGGGCCAGCCAGGAGTGGGAATTGGGGGTTCTCCAAACTGCACAGAATCTTAGCTAGGGGCTCCCCTGAACCCCTGCAAACCCCCAATGGGAAGGTTTCTCCTGGGAGCCCCTCTAGGCAAAAGAAAGCGGCTCTTTGTGGTTGCCGGAGGGTCCCCTCCCCCTCCGGTTTACCCCTTCAATGCCTGTTGACCCGAGTCCGTCTCTGGCCCTCCACGGCCCCCCTGGGAAGATCCAAAGCGATACAGCTCACGGCTGCTGCCTCTCCTGCCCTCTAGGAGATCCTGGCCAGTGTCATGATCAAGAACCTGGACACGGGCGAGGAGATTCCCCTGAGCCTGGCGGAGGAGAAGCTGCCCACGGGCATCAACCCCCTGACCTTGCATATCATGCGGCGGACGAAAGAATACGTCAGGTACGGGGATGCCCTTGCGCCGTTTCTGGGACCTCCTGCCCATTTCCCTTGCTTGCACCGCCCAGCGGCTGCCCACGAGCATGAATGGGGCTTCCGGTACTGCTCATAGCAGCTAAGAAAAAGGTTGAAGGTCAGCAGAGACTCTCCTGCGGCCACCAGAGCCCTCCGTGCCTCGCAAGGCTGAGCCTGGCACACAGCAGGCAGGGCAGCCTCCCCCTTCAATGCCCCCAAAAGTTGGGCCCTCGGTCACTAACACTGAATTCTCCCGGTTGCCTTGTACAGTAACGATGGGGCCCAGTCGGATGATGAAGACAAAATGCAGCTGCAGCAGAGCGACACTGACGGGGGCCGCTTGAAACAGAGAACGTGAGGCTCCTGGGGTGAAGGGGGGGCTCTGCTCTTCCTGGAAAAGGGGGGGCAATCAGGACTGACCGAAATGGCTCCGGCCTGCAAACCAGGAATCCCATTTTCAGGGACGTTTCTGTCCTCGTTTCTTGGAGGGTCCCCCAATTTTCCCAAGGATGCAAGGAGTCCTGTCTGGCCTACCAACCAGACCTCTCCTCAAGCCCTGCCTCCCCCTCCCCACACACCCCCCCCACACCTTCCAAAACAGCCAAACAGGCCCGGGTTTCAAAGCAGTCGCGGCAGAGAAGCCGGGCTTCCAGGTTTTCCGTCCAAATCCCTCCAGGCGCAGCTTTGCCCCGCAAGCCTGTCCATCAAGGATCGGGGCAGGCAGTGGTGGAGGGGGGACTGGCACACGGGGCTCTCCGAAAGGAGCGTAGCTGTTGGAGGCCTTGGCTGAGGAAAGCGGGAGGCCAAGGAGTTTCTCTGCTTCCGCCTTTCGAAGGACGCAGTTGAAAAAGTTCTTGGGCAAATCGGTCAAGAGGGCCCGGCATCTGGCGGAGGAGTATGGAGAACGGGCTGTCAACAAAGTGAAGAGCGTCCGAGACGAAGGTGGGTGAGGCCGGGGGGCTTCTTCTAAATCCTAAAAGGGGGAGGGGGAGAGAGACAGGGCTGGATTTATGAACTCCGCTGCCTTTGAGACGCAGACCCACCACTTCCCGTGGCTGCACAGGTGAAACCCTCTAACCTAAAGTCTGCAGGAACGGCTGAAATATTGCCAGAAGGGCCCACCAGTGGTTTTGCAAGACATACACACACACACAAACACACACCCTTGTTGCAGTCTTGGCATTCCGGGGCCAAGACAGGGAAAATCCCTCCCCTTGGCACAGAACAGCTTCCATGCTCATCTCGCCATTTTTTGCATCCAAAAGTGCTGTCTAAAAGCAGAATTATTTAAGTGTGTGTGTGTATTTGTGTGTGTGTGTAAGGGTCCGGGTTTCCATTTTGCCAGCCTTTTGACTGCCTCTGGAGTCTGTCATTGTGAGAGGACCAAGTTTATTGATTGATTAGCCTTTAGGCCCTATCAACATGCAAGGTTCAAACATGAATGACCAATGAAATTCTGTACAAACAATTTAAAATAAGAGCAAGGTAAAATACAATAGTTATAGGATACGATACAATAATTTGATGCATAAACACGTACAAGAGAGTCCATGTCCCCACCTGCTCTCTCTCTTTCCAGTCTTCCACACGGATCAAGACGACCCGTCGTCCAGTGATGACGAGGGCATGCCGTACACCCGGCCAGTGAAGTTCAAAGCCGCCCACGGCTTCAAGGGGCCGTATGACTTCGAGCAAGTGAAAGTCGTTCAGGATCTCAGCGGGGAGCACATGGTGAGCCGCAGCCCCCCTCCCCCCAAGGTGGTCTGGCCAAGGGCCTCTTGCACATGTGCCCTCCTTGGGGCTCATTAAGGCACCTTTGCCGTTTTGGACAGGGGGCTGTCTGGACCATGAAGTTTTCGCACTGCGGCCGGCTGCTGGCCTCTGCGGGCCAGGACAACCTGGTGCGGATCTGGGTGCTGAAGACGGCCTTCGATTACTTCAACAACATGAGGATGAAGTACAACTCAGAAGGTGCCACCCTTGTCTGCCGGGCCTCTTCCCTGGGCAGCCGAGCAGCCAACCTGCTCAGCTGGAGCAGGAAGGCGGTGGCTCTTTGGAGAAGCCCCCTTCAGTGGTTCTCCTGTCTTGCCTTCCAGGCCGCGTCTCCCCCTCCCCGTCTCAGGAGAGTCTGAACTCGGCCAAGTCGGATAACGATACAGGGGTGAGTCAGGCGGGGGGGCCTCCCTGGAGTTTCTATCCTTTGGTGTTCCTCCTTCAGCCTTGAAAGAGCTCTTCGCAGCCCCCCTCCCCCAGTAGGCTGGGGAATTCTGGGAGTTGAAGTCCACGCCTCTTAAAGTGGCCAAGGCCGAGAAAACCCAGGGCTGCAGAGAGGAATATGGCTTCAAAATGCACCACCACTTTTCCTCGTCTAGTTGCAGGCACTCAAATCAGTTGTCTTCGGTGGGAGCGACCAGGAATTGAGGGTGGGAGGGCAGTGGAGGAGGCTGCTCTCCCTGCCTCCTTCCAGGAAGAGGAGGTGGGGATGTCACCAGTTGGGAGGGCTTCCTGTCATTCTTTTTCAACCTGCTTTCCAGGTGTGCAGCGGGACCGACGAGGACCCCGATGACAAGAGCACCCCGTTTCGGCAGCGGCCATTCTGCAAATACAAAGGGCACACGGCTGACCTCCTGGATTTGTCCTGGTCTAAAGTAAGGGAGGATCCCATTTCCTCTTGCTGTTCACGATTTAAAGCAGTGGTGATCTCGCTGGGGAATTGCACTTGGACATTGTCTGGTCCTTCCATGATCTTTGCTGGTGTCTTTGACAACCATAAAATCCTGACCAGGCACCCTTCCTTTTCACCAAACAAGGGGGAGGAGAGATCAGAAATGTTCTATTGTGGTTTACCTCCAACCCTGATTGTTTTGGGGATTCCAAAACTGGTGTCAACTTGTAAAACATTCCTAGGCCTGTTTTTGAGTTGCCATGAACCCGGGGGGGGGGGGAATCTGAAGGAGCAGTACAGCAGTCTAAAACCAGAAGTACATTCCAACACTTATCTTACAAAGATTGTAGCTAGGCTACCGGATCTTCTGCCCTCGGAAAATCCTTCATTGGAGAACGTGATTGATGACACCCAGCCTGTGAATGTGCTTTGTTGGAGAATCTGATTTATGACATGCCCAGGAGGGAGCAGGGAAACAGGGTCACAGGTGACTGTAAGTCACGTATGCCAGAGTCGGCTTCATTTAGGTTAATGCCAGCATGTTGCTCCTAATAAATCTTTTGGATTTTTTTGAAGCTGGGCTCGAGGCTCATGATTTAATTAGGGCAATCGCCGGAACCCTGACGCAACATTTGTGAATATTCCCTTTCTCAGTTATCAATCCCCCATTATTGATGCCGATGAAATCTTGTTTTGGTCCTGTAATTTCTTTGGCTGGGGCTGCAAGCATCCAGGCCCCCGTCTTCCACTCCTTCTGTGACGGAGAAGTTTGATCAATACACAGATAAACTTCCTTCTGTAGTTTGGGCACCCTGGAAATCAACCCCCCCCCCCCCCATTTGCTTCCTGTTCCACAGAATTACTTCCTGCTCTCCTCGTCCATGGATAAGACCGTCAGGCTCTGGCACATATCCCGGCGGGAATGCCTCTGCTGTTTCCAGCACATCGACTTCGTCACTGCCATCGCCTTCCATCCCAGGGTCAGTTTCTTTAACATGGTGCTACATCTTCAACCCACTCCGTGCGGAAAGTGGGCTTGCGAATCTTGGGAGGGAGCGGGAGAGACCCGGCATACCCAAGCGAGTCACAAGGGCTCTTCTGCCCCCTTTTTAGGATGACAGATACTTCTTAAGCGGCTCGCTGGACGGCAAGCTCCGGCTCTGGAACATTCCTGACAAAAAAGTGGCCCTTTGGAACGAGGTGGACGGACAGACCAAGCTGATCACTGCTGCAAACTTTTGCCAGAATGGCAAGTACGCCGTGATCGGCACCTACGATGGCCGGTGTATCTTCTACGACACGGAGGTAAGCCTCTGGGACCCCTCCGGAAGCCACCGCTGACCCCGTGGCCTTTCCCCTTGGGACCTCCGCAGGGCCTCTTTGGTACCTCAGGGCGTCTGTGAATCCTCCCTTCCTCCCCCGTGTTTCTCTCTAGCACCTCAAGTACCACACTCAGATCCACGTGCGGTCGACCAGGGGACGGAATCGAGTGGGGAGGAAGATCACAGGGATCGAGCCCCTGCCGGGTGAAAACAAGGTAGCACCAGGCCAGGCTGAGTCTCGGGGTGCGACCTCTTGGGGAATTGTTGGGGGGTGGTCCTATACATGCAGTTGCCCAGGCGATTTTGGGCCATACGCCCACCGCCACCAGCGGGAGTCACCCAGCCTCCAAAGGCCATGAGTTCCCAAAGGAGTTTGGTCCATAAATCTGAAGGCCTCCATCACCGCATTGAAAACACAGGTCAACCTGAAGGCGTTGTCTCATCCATCCCACTCGTAGTTCCTGGTTTATTTCCTCCCCAACGAGTCCCCCCAATTCCAGTCTCTTGCCCCCTCCCCCCTTTGCTGATGTCAAGCTGGCAAAAGATGCTGTGGAAAGCAAGAAGCCAGCTCTGACAGCTTATCCCCAGGGTGGCCCAGGAGGGCATCTGCCCATTTGGGTCACAAGACGGCAATAGCCATAGCCATAGCCCTTTGAGTTATATACCGCTTTTTAGTGCTTTCCAGCCATCTCTAAGCGGTTTTACAGAGTCAGCCTCTTTGTCCCCCAACAATCTGCGTCCTCATTTTACCCACCTCGGAAGGAGGGAAGGCTGAGTCAACCTTGAGCCTGGCTGGATTTGAACTGCCAAATTGTCGGCAGTGGGCAGTCAGCAGAAGGAGCTTGCAGTGCTGCCCTCTAACCACTGCGCCACCGAGGCTCCTAAGGCCAGCCCTTGAACAAAAAAGCCTCCTTCCCTCGCTAGATCCTGGTCACCTCCAACGACTCGCGTATCAGGCTCTATGACCTGCGGGACCTGTCCCTCTCCATGAAGTACAAGGGCTACGTCAACAGCAGCAGCCAGATCAAAGCCAGCTTCAGGTGAGGAAGAGGGGTCCGGAAGGAGAGCAGGGAGGGCCGGGCCGGAGCTCCTGGCTGAAGGGCAGGGGGAGCATGTCCTAAACCTGCTGGCCTTGACGGGGCTTCCCCTGAGGTGGGGCTTGGAGAGGCGGCCCTGATCTGGAAGCGAAGGGCTCTCCTCTCTCCGTCTCCAGCCACGACTTCACCTACATCGTCAGCGGCTCGGAAGACAAGTACGTCTACATCTGGAGCACCTACCATGACCTGAGCAAATTCTCCTCCGTCCGGAGGGATCGCAACGACTTCTGGGAGGGGGTCAAAGGTAAAGCAGAGGTGCCCACCCCTCGGGCCCCCTGAACACGCTCTGGGGAGGGTGGGCTTTAGGTGTCTTGGGTATTGGTCTAGGTTTTGGCCCATCACTGTCCAGGGGCCTCAAGAAACAGGTTGCAACCATCGGCTTGTAAAATCCAGAGGTGGAAACAGCTGGGGGCCAAGGGTGGGGGCGTATTTGGGGAAAGTGGGGCTCCAGTGTTATTCCATACTTGGTGACTTTTCTGGAGAAGCTAAAGAGTCACTTAAAATACTTCTTGAGTTGCCCTCCAGGTCAAAAGCAAGGCTCTTCCAACTTGACAGCGTTAAAGACGTGTGGACTTCAACTCCCAGAATCCCTCCTCCAGTCATGTCAGCTCAGGAATTCTGGGAGTGGAAGTCCACCCATCTTCAAGTGGTCAACCTTGGTTTAAGGCAATCCATGAAGCTCAAGAGCCGGGGTCTCCAAACGTGGCAAGTTGAAGACTGGTGGGCTTCGAACTCCCAGAATTCCTGAGCTAACATGACCAGAGGAGGAATTCTGGGAGTTGGAAGTCCACAAGTCTTGAAAGCTGTCAAGTTTGGAGACCCCTTGGCCAAAAGCTTTCCTAGAGGATATGCAGAATAAAATCCCCATGCGGAAGAAGAACATAGCCGAAAACTCTGCCTTGGACCTGGTCTGTGCACACCACCACTGGGCAGAAAAGCTCTCTCTCTCTCTCCCCTCCCCCCTCCCTCCGAGATTGCTCCTCACGGGTCTCCTTCTCTTTCCAGCGCACAACGCTGTGGTCACCTCCGCCATTTTCGCCCCGAACCCCGGCCTGATGGTCTCCTGTGAAACAGCAGAGAAGCCCCCAGGAGAAAGCCAAAGCGAAGGCTCGGAGGGCGGAGACCCCATTCCTTCTGGTAGGTGTCCAGGAAGGCCTCCCCAGGGCTGGGGCTCCCTGAACCCACCAGGCCACGGAGCCCCCGTTTTCCCAGCCCCTGCTTGTAGCTTCTGCTCTCCTCCCCCAGCAGCCTCCTGGAGGTGTTAAGGGGAGAGGACCCCATCCCGTGGCACCTCCACAGGGGGACCCCCGGCCTGAACCCAACGCCCCATCAGCACCAACTGGAAGCGGCCCCGAAGGAAGGAGGAGAACCGGCACAGCTCAGGGCCTCCCATCCCCAACTCCCGAATTTGGTCCAGAGGGATTTCATCGGGGGGGGGGAGGAGGGGGGGTTGAAGGCAGCTTGTTGTGTTGGGGAGAAAAAGAACATCTCCCCAAAATGCTCCCTCCAAAATCCAGGGAGAAAAATAGAAAACCTGGCCACACATATCCCCCCCCCCCCTGTCTCTAGGTCTGCAGTGGGGATGGAGGGGGGGGATGTCCCCCTCTTCCCTGGGTCATTTCCCCCCTCTTCGCTTCCTGGAGCACAATTAGGGATCTCACGCAGAGGCTTCCAAATGAGGGTCTTTGGCCAGCACCCCATTCCTCTGCAGAGCTGGGATTCAGCTGGTTCTACAGAACCAGCCAATCCCATCTCTTCTCTGCCTCCCATTGAGCCCCAGCTGATCAGCTGGGTCTCCTTTGGTTGCCCTGCACAGGAGAATGGAGCTGGAAAGCAGGTTAGTGGGATGGGGAGGGAAGGGGGAGTTTGCAGGATCCTTCCCCTGCCACGCCCACCAAGCCAGGCCCACAGAACCGCTAGTGAACATTTTTTTATCCCCCCCAACCCCCCCCCTCCCTCGTTCCTCTGCCCCCTTTTCTAAAGCCGCCGCTTCTGTCTTTCAAGGAGCCTTGAAGGCGGACCACACCGAGGTGCTCCTCTCGGCCGATTTCACCGGAGCCATCAAAGTCTTTATCAACAAAAAGAAAAATCTCTCTTGAAGAGCCGCCCGTCACTCCGTGGCCTCGCGATGGTGGTACCCGGGTGCGAATCTTGTGCTTTGGTGACACAGCGCAGAATCTGGCGCTGGAGGTTGGCTTATCAAGTTAAACTCCCTCCTCTAAGGCTGCTGTACTTGGAGCTCTCCCCAAAAAGCAGCCCCCCCCCCCTCATTTCAGCCCTTCCCTCCCCAACCGCTTTTTAGATTAGAAAGGGAAGAGAGGCCAGCGGCCTGGCTGAAAATGAGAAAAATGAGCCTTTGCGATTTTGCAAATAATTCTGCTGCTACCGAATGCATCGGATGCAGAATAATCCTGCGTGGAAAGTAGACATAGATGTAATTCATGCACAGAGATGTTCCTTCTGGGGGGGTCCCCCAGGAACAGTTTTGACCAGGTGAACATGTAGGTGATTCAGATTCTTTTGCAATTGCACAAAGTAAGTTCCCCTCCCAGCCCCCGAATCCCATGGCCTGCAGAAGCTGATCTATTTTTACATTTTTCCCCTAACCAAGCTGCGTTTCTGGCCAGTTCCTCTGTGGCATCGATCCTCCTTTTGAAGGCTCACTCCCACAGGTGCATTAGTGGCACCCTCGTTTCGGTGTTTTATAACGTGGAACTTCTGTGGTCTTCTCACTGTTGCGTCCTCTCAGTTCTGCTCTGTCCTCTTTGTTTGCACATTGGAGCACAATATTTCTACAGAAGCATTTCTCATTCCTTAATCCCAGGCACAGGGATACACTGCGCTCACTTTAAATAAGCAATTTCAGCTGCATTAGGAACAATTCTTATATTTTACAAAGGATGTAAAATAAAAAAAAATCTGTTTACATATTTTTTAAAAAAATATTGTAGTTTTAAGTTTTCTGTTTGTTTTTTTTCCCATTATCCTTGTTTAGAGTTAAAACTGAATTTAAAAGGCTTTGTAAATATTTGTACAACAATACCAATGAGGCAAACCTGTGCAGGGGTGAAAACCTGCAAGGAAGGTTGCTGAGGTGGCAGCTGCTTAAGAAAACAAAGGAATGTTATTAAAGATGGGTCACACTGAGAAAAAAGCAGGCGTTTGTATGATTATTTTTAAAATCACACACATACACAAAACATAGCAGTATGAAAGTTTTTGCTTGGCCCCAAGTCGGCCCGTTTGGCTCCCTGTTTTCCATCACCCCAACTTTGGAGGGGCAGAGTTTCTCCAAAAGCTTGAACCAGCCCAACTTCTGCAGAATGGAAGCCCCCACTTGGTTCCGGGTCTTTTGTGCCCCCCCCTTTCTGCCCAGTTCCCCAAATGAGCCTGATCGGCCCTTCCAGCCTCTGAGCAGAAACACCTGCGGGACGGGTGTTTGGGGGGGGGGTCCTCCCCACCTGTCCCTTGACATCCTAGCGCAGGGGTCTCCAACCTTGGCCCCTGGAAGCCTGGTGGACTTCAACTCCCAGAATTCCACAGCCAGCTTTGCTGGCTGTGGAACTCTGGGAGTTGAAGTCCACCAGGCTTCCAGGAGCCAAGGTTGGAGACCCCTGTCCTAGCGGGATCCCGGCTTTCGGGAGGAGAACGGGGGGGGCCGTGTCTGCTGCCTTGCAGTGTCCCCCCCGCCCCCGGCCGGCTCTTCCGCGGCCCCTTTCGGGCTCCTCCCGCACGCCCCCTCCCCGAAGGCTGCTGGTCCACTCGAAGAGCCCCCACCCCCCTCGGCCGCCCCCGCTTTGGAGGGCCGGGCGCAGCCTCTGCCTGCAAGGCGGCGGGGGGGGGGTCTCTCCCGAAAGGCGGCTGAGCGGCGGGCGAGGCCCGGAGCCTCCCCTGGCCGGGCGCCCCTCCCTCCCCGCGGGGACGGCCCCGCCCACCGGCCCCGCCCCGCGGAGCCCAGCCGCCAAGCCGGGCGGAGGAGGGAGAGCGGCGCGCGCGGGGCAGCGGCCGGGCGAGGCGGGCCAGGCAGGCAGGGGGCGCTCGGAGCCCTCCGCCCGCACAGCCGCCGCCGCCGCCGCCCCGCCCGGCTCTGCCTTTGTCCCGCGGGCTGCCCGGCCATGGCCGCGGCGGAGGTGCGCAAGTTCACCAAGCGGCTGAGCAAGCCCGGCACGGCGGCCGAGCTGCGGCACAGCGTCTCCGAGGCGGTGCGGAGCTCCCCGGCGCAGGTGAGGCCGGGCCGGGCGGGGAGGAGATCCGCCGCTCCCTGGATGTCCCCCGAGAAGGCGCCGCAGCCGGGAAGGAGGGATGGAGGGAGGGAGGGACAGCGCAGCCCTTGGTTCGCCGCGGATGCCCGAGGACCCCCCCCCGTCCTTGTCGGGCGGCTGCGGGTGGGAAAACTCAAAACCTCCCCGCGACGTTTTCTAAGACCCCGCCGGGCTTCCTCCGCCCACCGGGCTCCGGATCCGGGCTGTTGGAGCCCTGCCTGGGCATCGGTGGGGCTGAGCATCCAAGAGCCAGAGGGATCTGGAAAGCCACACACACGCACGCACACAGAGAGAGAGAGAGAGAGAGAGAGAGAGAGAGGCTTCCTGGAAGCTGTTGGCAAGCCCACCCCGAGGCCTCGATCCAGCTGGGCAGACCCAGCACCCTGGACTCCCACTTGATGGGGGGATGGTCTCTCCTCTTGTCATGCACCTGCTAACTCACCCCCCCCTTTTTTTTCCCCCTTCACTCCTACCTGCAGCCCCGCCCCCCCCTGAAGACCTTCCACCCCCAGCTTCCTCCTTCCAGTGGGGAAAAGGGTGTTTGGGAGGCAGCAGGCCAAGGAAGGGCCCAGGCTCAGCTGGAGTGGCCTTGGCCACCTTCTCGGCCCCAGAAGGACACCCGCTCCTCACTGACACGTGGCAGGTTTGGGGAGGGGAGGCAGGCAGCCCCCAACCCCACAAAGACCCAATTAAACCCAAAGCCCTGGAGAGCCAAGCCAGCCGGGCTGCCAGGGGAGGCCCAGTCACAAGGCTCCCGCGTCCTCTTGCAGCCTCTGCCAGGCCGGAAGTGGAGAACGTAGCCCACAGCTGGCCCAGGGGTTGGTTTTTGGCAGCGCTGGCATTACCACGGTCGCCACGGTCTTCTGAAGCGCTGACTGATGATGGGCGGGCAGGTTCCTTTGGCCAAAACATCCAAAGCAGAATTTGGCACTTTCTAGAGGTGGCCAAGGGGGCGGTTTTCCTTTGCCAGCAGAACCAGAGAAGATGAAGAGCTGCTGCTCCTCTGAGCATGGATGGCTGCAAGGATTGGCCATTCCTCCCGCCCCCAGTTTTTCTCCTCCGAAAGGGCCCGCTTTTCCGATCCTGCACATCCAGGGCCACAGAGCCTTCGTCCATGTGCAGAGAGCGTGTAGCATCTTCATCCGGCAGCGTCGGGGCCTGGCTCAGCTCCGAGGAGCCTGAGAGGCAGATGGGAACATGCCCCTGGGGTGCCCAGCAGATGCTATGAAAGAAAACTCCTTTGCAGAGATGCTTGTATTACTTGGGGCTTCGTTGAATGGGATTGAATGTAGGTTTCAACCCAGCTCTTGTCTAGATGGGGCAGCTGCTTGCAGACTTGACCTGGGGGTCAGATGGTGCTTCTTTGATCTTGTGCTTGGTCATTCTTCCCCCACCCCCTTCTGATAAAATCATTTGAAAACAACAGATGGCTCGCCAAGAACATGGCCAAACAAGCAAGCTACCTGCTTATGAGTTGTAATCAATAAATCTGTCTTGGGGCAACTTTTCCAAACAGAATCAAGTATTTTTAGATGAGCTGCCTAGCACAACCCTAAGAGGGGGGAGGCGTTTCCAACATTGTTGATTTAAAAAACTAGAAGCAACGCAAATGAAGAGAGGGATCTTGCTTGCTTGCACCCATGCGACATAAAATGCTTCTGACTGAAATGGGGTCCTTTAGAATGTATGCCAGTCGGTTGATATCAAATCAAAGCAGCCTAAAACTTTGCCTTTCAAAACTGGCAACTTTAAGTGTTGTACAGAGTTCAACTCCCAGAATTCCCCATCCCAGAATGATATGGGAGGTCCTTTGGCTCTTTTCTCTGCCTTAAATGATGGGCTTTGGAGTCCTTTGGAAATAACCAGCAGCTGGAGGGAAGAATTGTTTTGTTTCTGGAGGGATTCGGGAGAGTGATCCTATGTGGGATGCAGTTTGTCCTGCTTTCCCACAACTCTTGTGAAACAGATGCTGGGACAGTTGTATTAGCCACAATTAACAGGATGAGCTCACACACAACACAACACACATACACGTATATGGACAGAGTTTCAAGGACCTGCATGTATAATCAAGCTTATACAATAGTCATGTGGAATGTAGATATTCAGCTGTGGGTTTATTGCCAGCTTTTTTTACCTGGATTTATGTGTTTTAAGATGGCTTTTGGTCCTTTTCTTCGGAGCAGCTGTATAAATCAGAAATAATGAATACATTTTCTGACATTACCGTACTTCTGGAACAGGAAGAAAACACCCACGTTTCCGTTCCATGACTCTTTTTCTCTGGCTCGGTGCCCTTCCTGAATATCCCTTTCCAACTTTCTCTTCTGACCTGGAATTGGCCCTTTCGGTGAAAAGCTTTCCTTCCTTGCACAATGTTGTCCCTGGAGACGGGAGCAGAGGATCAAAACTTTGCTGCTCCCATTTAGAAGAAAGGGTTGTTGCCCTGCCTGCTTTCTGTGCTCTCCAAGACTCCCTGTTTACAGAGCTGCTCCCGATCCCTCCTATCTTGGCTGTGACCCATAACGTCTTATTAAGAAGCGGAAGACCGGATTCCTGAGACTGTGATGGGTCTCTGGTGGATCTCTATTTCCCTTCTTTGCTCCTCCCTGCTTCCACTATCCTTCCCCAGCCTGCTTGGGGGGGGGGGGAGAGGAGAGAGAGAGATCCATTGTCTGCTAATGGCTTTAATTGAAGTCTGCTCCCTCCCTGCTTTAATTGAAGTCTGGGGAGGGCTGTGGGGAGGAGGAAGAGGGGATCGTGTCTGAGCTCTGCATGATGACTTTGGGGTGAAATCTCCTTTGAAGTTCTCTGAAGGGAGACGATAATTGTTCTGAACTGGGATGGCAAAACAGGTTGTGAATTTAGACCAAACTGAAATGGAATTTGTGGGATGCAGCTGATGATTTAAGAAGTTGTGGTTTTTTTGGGTCCTGCCAATTGTCTCAGTTTGGAGGGGCTCTGGAGACCGACCCAGCCAAGATTTGGGGGGAGAAGGCAGTGGCTGTTTCCTGGCTGCCTTTCTTTTGACCCACACTTTAGAAACCCACTGGTGCACTCTGGGAGTTGAAGTCCCACAAGTCTTAAAGTTGCCCAGGTTAGAAACCCCTGCGCTGGTGGGACCTCATCCCAGCTAAGTTCACTCCAGGGGTAGTTCCCGACTTACAAGCACAACTGAGCCCCAAATCCCCAAGTGAGACAGAAATCGACCTGTTTTGGGCAACTGCCCTTTCAGGCTGCTTCAGGAAAAATGTCTTTTGAGGATAGCAAGGATTAAACCAGAGCGAAAGATACTTAGTTGAGCCCTCCTCAAGAACCCGAGTTGCATCCTTTTTATGCAGAATAGTTGGGGCTGCTAAAAGGGCCTCCCTATTTATGTATACCTGAATTATTCATATGTTGCATTTCTACTACTTTCCCCCCCCCAGAGCTCAAGCAGCTTTGCAGAATACGGAAGTAAGACTTCTCTCTGCAGCCTGTTTTATTTTTTTAAAGCTTGCAAATGGCCTCAATAGGCATCCAAAAGGAGCAGTAATTTTTTCAGGCGCTGAAGCCCCACTTAGAGTTTTGATGGATGCCCCTTTTGATGCAAGGGGAAAGGCAGGTTGATTTCCATAAGAGCCCAAGGGCCAATTCAGGAGATTCCTTTCACCTTAATGGCCACTGATGAGCCTTTGCAGCACTGCAGAATTAAATGGAAGGTGTCCTCTGCAGATCCACATGTATGAGCTAACTTCCTTTCCTTAAAGGAAAAAAAAATGTATTTATGGAACGGTAAAAGCATTGTTGTCCCAGAAGTCTGCAGTTGGATCCGCCAGATCATGCCCCAGCCAGTAGGAACTAAGTGGCTGCTGGAAGGCTTTTGGTTTTGGCAACTGCAAATACTTTTTGGTGCCGATCTCTCGGAAGAGATATTGTGACGGAGACAAAGGCAGGCCCAGGGCTTCAGATGAAGGCAAAGCTGTAGCCGAAAAACCCGAGGAGCTGCAGTTTTGAAACACGTTCCTGATGGCACAGAAAATGTTTTGACACTGGCCACTTCCTGAAGCATTTCCGCTTCATTTTTCTTGCAGTCATGAGTAAGAAAAATGGAGGTTAAAAAAATCATGATTACTTCCATGTAGTGCTATGCAGCCTTGCCCACTTTAATCCGAGTTGAAATCTGGGAGTTGAAATCCATCCATCTTAAAGTTGGCGAGGTTAAAAGACATAAGTTTAGACCAGGGTTCTCCAAACTTGGCTGCTTTAAGACTTGTCTTAAAGTTGCCAAGTTTGGGGACCCCTGGTTTAGACCAACAATGTCCTGGCCTGAAGGCTTCCAAGGAGCTGTGGGGAGAATGGAAAGCAGGCACCTCTGGCAGATGTCTTTCTGCAGGCTGAGAGTTCTCCAGGGCGAGCCCCAAAATCCTCGCTGTGAAAGGGTCCGTGAAACCCTCCCTGGGTGGAGCCTTTTCGAAACACCTGCCTAATCAGCATCCGTCAAGGATTACTGCTCAGATCCACAGGGATCTGGTTGCTTTCATTCCTTGGATGCTGAATGGATGACCTTGAACTTCACCGGTAGCCATTCTAACTGGCAGTAGTGGGGCCAGTGTTTCTCAACCTTGGCAACTTTAAGAAAGGTGGACTTCAGCTCCCAGAATTCCCCAGTCATCTGCCAGCCAGCTGTTGGCTGTGGAATTCTGGGAGTTGAAGTCCACATCTCTCCAAGTTGCCAAGATTGAAAAACACCGGTCTAGATTCTCAAAAATCTCTCAGCTGGAAAAGGGTGTTTTGGGGGCAAGTTATCTTCCACCCTTCTTAGGTATTTTCCTTTGATTTTCCTTTGCTTTTTACTGCAAATACAAATAAGACCTTCTGGCTAGAGTAGCGCGTGTTTATCTCATGGTCAGCCCTGTTCTTTTGCCAGGGTGGACAGCAGCCAGGGCATTGGCACCTGCCCAAAAACAGGGAAGGAGGATTGGCTTGTGGGTGGCACAGAATGGGCAAATCCACTGCTTTGGGACAAATTTATTATCCAAACATCATGTTTCGTCCAAGAAGGAAAAAGGCAGAAGGGGGAGGCACACAGGTGGCAAAGGTTTCATCAAAACCCTCATCCCAAAGAAACTGGCTCCCTTTTCATAGGAGATTATTTTAATTGTAGGCACCAGGGCGTATTAATACTGCTAAACCACTTTGTTGTTTTAACACGGATTAATCAGAGCGCCTGGCACTTTGCAGAAAAGAGAAAATAGGGCACAACTTTCTGCCCTAAGCAAGATCCAGTTGCCGAAACCAGGGAAGGAAGGAAAGCGGGTGGAGGCAGGGCAATTATAGACAGTATGTGTATTTATTTGGTGTAGACACAAAGGGGCTTCATGGCATCGAGTTAAAGAAAATGTAGCCACTGTTGTAGCCCCCTGGCCCAAGGTTTGGACTACAACTCCCATCTCCCACATCAGGTGAGGTGATTGGGGACCTGCTCCATCAGACCAAGATGGCAACCCATGATCCATGGTGGCTTTTGGGAGCAGCCCGTATTTCCTCTCTTAGTTTTGGGCCTGTTCTCCTCCTGGTTTCTCCTCTCAGGGCGTTGGTGCTCCCCATGGGTCTAACAAGGCATGTGGTCTTCCCTGTATCCCATCAGGAAAAAACGAAGGTGAGCCAGCCTTTGGACTATGAGAATGTGATCAGCCAACGGAAAACGCAGATCTACAGCGATCCCTTCCGAGACCTGCTCATGTTTCCCATGGAAGATGTCTCCGTGAGTTGTTCCCCATCGCTGTGGGGTGTCAGGCTGGTATTCCCAATCCAGTTCTTTTCCCCATCAGGCTGTGATCTTTTCACCTTGCCTCCCACACCAAAGAAATGGGCCAGGAGACACATGGTTGTTCTGGGACCATGTTTGGTGCCATATTTGGCCGTGGAGATACCGGCTGAGAAGGATCCCACAGATGAACCTCAGGAGGGCAGAGATTGTTTTTCAACAGCCTTTTGTCAGGGTTCCCTCAATTGCCCTAATTAAATCATGAGCCTCGAGCCCAGCTTCAAAAGAATTCAAAAGATTTATTAGGAGCAACATGCCGGCAGTAACCTATATGAAGCCGACTTTGGCATACCAGATTGACAGTCACCTGTGACCCTGTTTCCCCCCTCCCCCCTCCCCCGGGTGTGTCATATATTAGATTCTCCAACATGTTCAGGGGCTGGATGTCATGGATCATGCTCTCCAATGAAAGATTTTCACGGGCAGAAGATCCCATAGCCTAGGCTACAGTCTCCACAAGATAAGCATGGAATGTGCCCCACTGCTCCATCAGGCCTTTCCCTCCTTCAAATGTCAACTCAGGAGCAGGCATAGGAATGATTGACGAGTCGACACCTTTCCTCATAAGGTGTGCTGATGGGACCACCTCCATGGAGGTCCGGTCCAATCAAAACCTCAAGCTCAGAAGCTGGATCTGCCCTCCCTCCAAGCCTTCGATAGTTAGATGCTTCGGGGGGGGGGGGGGGGGGAGGAATCTAGCTCAAGCAGGAAGGGAAGACCTCTCGCCAACTTTCCTTCCACCCAGTGGGGCTTCAGTCATTCTGGCACCAGCAACCCACTTTCTTTCCAGCTCTCGATTATCCATCGCCAGAGGAGAACGGTCCATTCCTCAGTGCCAGAAGATGCTTTGAAGAAGGCCCAGAGTCTCTTTGTTCAAGAGGTGAGACCCCCCCACTCCTTTCTTGGGGAGGGGGCCATAAAGGTAAATGTTGTCCTCACGCATCATCCGTGCTAGTTGTTTCCAGCTCTAGGGGGCAGTGCTCATCTCCATTACAAAGCCTCCGTGGTCCTGTGGCCAGCAGGACTAAACGGCAAAGAAGGCGCATGGAACGCTCTTCCCTTCCCACCAAAGGGGTCCCTATTTTTCTACTTGCACTTTTTTTACTTGCTTTCGAGCTACTAGGTTGGCAGGAGTAAAGGTAGCTCGCTCCGTTACACGGTGCTAGGGATTCGAACCGCCAAACTGCCGATCGACAAGCTCAGCGTCTTAGCCCCTGAGCCCCTGCATCCCTTTGGGGGAGGGTGCATAGATTGGGGGGAAGAAGGACCGCTGGCCTTGGGACAGTGAGAGTCTCTCTGAAAGTGAGGTGGCCGGTAGCTAAATCGGGTGAATAAATAACATGAAATCAGCAGGTTCATCTCTAATTGGTGGACGAGGTGGAGAGTTTTCTCTTCTCCTGATATCCGAGAAGGGCTTTTATTTGCTTTTTTCCAAAACTACTTTAGGCCTCCTTCCAGCAGTTTTCAGATGAAGGTCTCCACCTAATTGTTGGAGAGGAAACCAGAGCAATAATAAAGCTTTTTCAGCCACAGCCCTTCCTGTACATTTTAGAGTCCTGTTCATTTTCTGTGTGGTTCTCTGCACTCCTCAGCCCTCTGAAGGGATGCTTGAAATCTCCCATCAACTCCCAGCCATCCTGGCCAGAGAAGGATGATGGGAGTTGTAGTCAGTCTCTCTAAGAGGAAGCCCCAGCTTTGGCAGGGCAGCTTCCACACACCAGCGTCTTCAGAAGAGGAAGCAAGTCACGCGCTTCGTTTCTTTAAACACTCCCTTCCGTGCGTAACTCTGGAGGGCAAAAACAAAGCCAAAGGACCACGGTTAGGCTGCGTGGCGGCATTTTTACCTCTTTCCGGTGCTACTTTTAAAGGCATCTTGTCTTTTTTACCGTTTTAAGTGACTCTTATAATCTGCCCCACTTAGTAGACTTGCGTATTCAAAGGCCAGGGGAGGGGGAGGAAATCCGGTCCATAAATAGGCATTCCTGCCCGCAAGGGAGGGATCCAGAGTCTTACATCATTCCTGTGAGCCCCCAGATGATACGGGGGGGTCTCCGACTTACGATGACAATTGAGCCCAACATTTCTGTTGCTAAGCAAGACGCTTGCTAAGTGAGCTTCCCCCCATTTTACCACCTTTCTTGCCCCAGTCGTTAAGTGAATCACATGGTTGTTAAGTGAACCCTGTGGACTTGGCTCGCCAGCAAAGGGCTCTTGGGACCCTGCGACCGTTATAAACAAGAGCCAGTGGTCAAGCATCCAAGTTCTGATCACATGACCAGTGGGATGCTGCAACGGTCATTAAGTGTGAAAAACGGTCCTAGGTTACTGTTTTCAGTACCGTTGTAACTTCAGTCACTAAATAAGCTGTTGTAAGCCTGGGACCAATGATAAGCCAGATTACAGAGCAGAGGTCTCCAAACTTGGCCGCTTTAAGACTGGTGGAATTGCCCAGCCAGAGGAAGGGACTACAAGAGAGCAAGCTCTGCTGGCTGGAGAATTGTGCGAGTTGAAGTCCACAAGTCTTGTGGCAATTTAAAGTTTGGGGACCCTTGTTATAGACCTTGGCCAAACCTTCTGGTTCAATTCCCCCACCATCTCAGTCTGCGTCTGGGGAATCCAAGGCAGCTGCCTCCCCTCCCCCAGAGATGGAGAATGCCAAAGCCCCCCCTTTACACACATACACACACACACACACACACACGTCTTCATGCATCTAATTTCCTAGCTGCTCCTCAGGGAATTTGCATTCTGGGGTTCTTCCCCTTGGGCTGAGTTTCGCTGCTGCTCCTGTTTGCACGGAGGCAATTAATGCTGGGGTTTAATTTTCTTTTCAGTGCATTAAAGCCTACAGCTCAAACTGGCATGTGGTGAACTACAAATATGACGAATATTCGGGTGATTTCCGAATGCTACCGTGGTGAGCCTTTCTTCCTCCGGGGTGTTTGTGTGTGTGTTTTTCTTGCATGTGCAGGCGGAAACGTTGGGATCTTACAACGCCGCCTTTTGCAGGGCCAAACCTGTGTGTTTCACCTCGGCCTCTGAGAATCTGAGTGGTTTCATTAAACAATGAAGGGTTTAATCTAATATAACATGGACCACCCAACAACTGAGACTGGGGAGGAATCCTTGGGCAGGATCCCTCAGAATCGGGATATCCTGTGAGTGAGTTGGCCTCAAGAATAGCCTTCAGGGATACCCTTTCGTTTGTTAATTATTAGTATCTTTTTTTTTTAATTATGGTGTAACTTGAGTAATTTTTTTTAATTATGGTGTAACTTCCTCCAGCAAATCCTTCAGGCCAGAGAAGGTTCCAAGCCACGTCTTTGAAACTGATGAAGACTTTGATAAAGACGAGGTGAGAGGATGCGCTAGAGATTCCCACCGGGTGCCATAAAGAGACACAATGCAGCACAAAGTCTGCTGTCAACTAAAAAGAGACTCCTTTGGTCTTTTTAGCTGCCAGAAAAAGGGAGTGGGGGGAAACAGCGCATTCCTTAAGTGCCTAGATAATCGCCCTGGCAGCCCAAAACAAGAATATTCCTGGAGAGCCTGATTGAGGACTCTTGGCTATGGAGGTGTCCCATTGGAGAAGATACATCCAGCGGGTGGGGGGAAGACCAGGGTCAAGGGGGAAATGATGTATTTTAGTATCGGCTGCATCCAGCTAACACCAACATGGCCACTCCTAAAGACATTTGTGGGGGGAACTTTCATTGAGCTGTACCACTTGGTCCCTTTTCCTTGCGAGAATTTTGTCTCTTCCGTCTTCCAGGATGCTTCCTCCCTCTGCTCCCAAAAAGGTGGGGTGATCCGGCAAGGCTGGCTGTACAAGGCCAATGTCAACAGTACCATCACGGTGACCATGAAAGTAAGATGGGAGCCCTTGGGTTTCGTTTTGCAGAGAAAAGAGGAAAATGGGTTCTAAAGGAACTAGGTTTGTTCTGGGTGGAAAAAATGCCTCCATGATTCCTGGAGGAATCGAGCTGCTTGAGAAGGGATGAAGTTAGAGGCACAGAACACAGGTCATGGATGGTCTGTAGACCAGATTAAGAATGCCACAGAAACTATATCTCAGCTGTGGCTGTTTTGCTTCTATACCCCCACAATTGCTCATTTTAATGTACTTTTACTTTGCCTGACATTCATGATTTTGGAACTGTATCTCGAGTAAAAATGAGATACTCCTTCTCCTTCTCCTTCTCCTTCTCCTTCTCCTTCTTCTTCTTCTTCTTTTTCTCCTCAGGTGTTCAAGAGAAGGTACTTCTACCTGACCCAACTTCCAGACGGCTCTTACATCCTCAATTCCTACAAAGATGAGAAGATTTCCAAGGAATCCAAAGGATGCATCTTCCTGGATTCTTGCATAGATGTTGTGCAGGTAAGGACTTGCAAAAGGTTTTGCTAGAGAATTTGTAAGGCCAGAGGCAGATTCATGCTAGAGAGAATCTGGTATGGATCTAATGTCTGTCTGTCTCTTGTCAGTCAACTTATTTCTTCCCGGTTACTGGGAAATAATGTTCAAGCAAAGGAAAGCAAGAAAACAAAATACTGGAAAACACTCGGCTGGTGTTATGAACCGGTATCGTGTAGATCGGGGTCGCCAACCTTTTGGACCTCAGGGACCCCCAAACTCATAATTTTAAATCCCACGGACCAAAGACCCTGAGAAAATCCCCCAAAAAGTCTGCAGGAAAATTCCCCACCCTGTTTTCCTACCAATCGATCATTCTTTATGTGGGATCTCAGGATACCGTTTCCAATATTGCACTATACCCATGATGGCAAACATATGGCACACATGCCAGAAGTCACCATCACCCCAGATCAGGTAAACTGCCCATGTGTGCACCCACAACCACCCAACAGCTGATTGTCGGGTAACTGGTGCCACGGGTGGGGGAGATACACACACATGTGCAGAGGCAGAGAATAGATGGGGGTGAGGCCAGTCAGAAGTGGGATTGGCCAGTTCTCCGGACCGCTCAAAATTTCCGCTACCGGTTCTGCAAAACCAGTCCAAACCGGCTGAATCCCACCTCTGGTGACCTGCCTTTCTTCCCCCAGTGCCCCAAGATGCGCCGAAACGCCTTTGAGCTGAAGATGCTGGATAAGTACAGCCACTACTTGGCCGCGGAAACGGAGTCGGAGATGGGGGACTGGCTGGCCACTCTGCGGAAGGTCATCCAGGCCAACACGGAGGGCCTGGGGCCGGAGAAGAAGGAGGCGGCCGAGTTCCTGCCTGGTGAGGACCAGCGATGGAGGCGGCTCTTGACGCAACCACACACACACACAGAGAGAGAGAGAGAGAAGAGGAGGGAGGTGGTGGTGGGTGGAGGCAGGTCTTGACGTAACCGCAGCCACATGGTAGGAAGGAAAATGGTGGTGGGTGGATCTTCTGGTGGATCCAAACACTGTTGCTGCTTCAGATCTGATACTGTGTGTACACACGTTCTATTTTCACCCCCTTATCTCCGTGGCTTTCTTAAGACAAGCTTTTCTCAAGATCCTTTCAAGCTCAGCAGAGTCACCGTGCCAAAAACTGCAGAGTTTCCTCTCTTAAAGTGGTTTGCTTCGGCATCAGTTCTCACACACACACACACACAGAGAGAGAGAGAGCCTCTTTGGGGCTTGTGTTGCTGGGCGAAACTGAAGGGGAAAAAAGCCAGGCCACCTTGTGGCATCTGTGAGCGGCTGGATTCATGGCCCTGCTGGTGGGGCGTGAAATTCCTGGCCGGCTTCCCCGTCCTCCATCCCAGCCTCCCAGGGAAACCATCTTCTAGCCAGGTATCTCTGCCATGTCTGCTTTTTGTGACTTTGCAGATGATGAGTCCAGCAGCCATGGAAAGTTGGAGAACATCTTGGAAAGCTTAGGGAGGAGCCTGCATCCAGAGCTGATGAAGGTAACCTGGTCTTTGGCTTATTCAGCAGGGAAACAGCTGGATTGGGCAGACTTTGGATCAACCCGTCTCACTCTTTGCAAAGCTCCTCCATACTGCACATTGGAGCAATAAGAGCTAGATCTGAGGTCTGTTTTTGGCTCCAACTGCACGGAAAGAGAATTGTTTTGGCATTCTTATCAGGAAATCTTAGGGAGGAGCCTGCATCCAGAGCTGATGAAGGTTACCTGGTGGGCTTGGGGGGTCCCGCCACACAGGTGCAGCCTCCCCTCCTTCCCAGCTTCTCTCTGTCAAAGTTTTTGCTCCCTTCTTTGCTCTGTGCCTGAGTATTTTGCTTCCCCCAGTTTCCACCGATTTCCGCCTCACGTTTCTTCTCTTTCAGTATGGCCGGGAAACGGAGCAGCTCAGCAAACTCAGCCGCAGCGAAGGCAGGCAGAACCTCTTCTCTTTTGATCCAGAAGTGCAGGTAACCCTTTCGGGGATGGAGGGGCTTAGATTGGGGGGACAGCATGGCTGACAGGTAGGGAAAGAAGGAGGGAGGGAGGGAGGGAGGGAGGGAGGGAGGAGAGAAGCAGGAGCAGGGAGGAAGGAAAGAAGGAAGGAAAAGGAAAGAAGGAAGGAAGGAAGGAGAAGCAGAGGGAAGGAGGGAGAGAGAGAGAGAGAGAGAGAGGGAGGGAAGGGAAAGAAGGAAGGGAAGATATTTCTGAAAGATGTGCCATCTGCCGTTCCTTTCCAAACATGAACATTGCAAAGGTTTTCTTCTACCTGTCTGCACCTGATCCAGGTGGGAAAATAATCCTTCACCCTTTTTCTCTTCTAGAGGCTCGATTTCTCCGGACTAGAGGTAGACATCCAACCCTTTGAGGAAAGGAGCCGGCCACGCTTCCTGGTGAACTGCCACAGCCTGACCTTCAACCTCCTGGCCCAGCTGAATGACAGCTCCAAGGACCCCCTTTCCAATGTAGGCCCCCCCACCCTGTTACGTTTTTCTTGCCAAAGCCTTCCCCACATCTTTATTTCCTCCCCCCTAAACAGTTTCCTGATCCCTACAACATGTCGTAAGAACATAAGTCACCTCCTGCTGGATCAGGCTAACTTGTGCAGATGTTCTCCTAGTGGCCAACCAGCACGTGGAAGCCACCAGTCTTCTAGAAGATGCCCCCTTCCGGGCAGTCCCACTTCGGCACTTCAATTGACTATATGCCCACAAGTCATTGTTGACTCTTAACAACCACCTAGGTAGATTTTCACCCAGGTTATCTGGCCCCAACTTGGTCCTTCAGGTCTTCCAATGCACTCATCACTGTTGCAACTCAATCCCTCCATCTTGTTGCTGGTCTTTCTTCTTCTCTTTCCTTCCACCGTTCCCAGCATAACAGCCTTCTCCACCGAGCTGGGTCTTCACATCATGTGTTCAAAGTGGGATCATTTGAGTCTGGTCAACCCTGCCTTGGTGTTCTCAGGAGTGTCTTCCAAAGTTCAGAGCAACCCATTTTTTCCCTTTAAAGTCCAATGTTCCCTTCTGTAGAACATCCAGTGAATGTCAACCTCAGGATCTTATTTTGTGTTCCCAGGTGGAGCCGTTCTTCCTCAGCCTGGCTCTCTTTGATCTGAAAAACTGTTGCAAGATCTCAGCAGATTTCCATGTGGACTTAAACTCTGGCTCTGTGCGGGAGATGCTGCACGACTCTTCCGACCAACAGCCTGGAAACAGCCCCGTCAACAGCCGATCCCTCCACGGCGTGGCTGAATCCAGTTTGCGCTACATAACGCAGGTGAGAGGTTCTGTGGAGTCCACCTGACCTCAGATTGAACAGGAAGGAAGCCTCCAAGGGAAATAGGAGCTGGATTAAACCTAACATGGAGCCACCTACTATTTAGTTCTCCATAGTCAACTTCATGTCAGAGGAAAATCCTTCAGCAGAACATGAGGTTAAAGCACAGATTTATTCTTGCTCCCCAACAACTGGTCTTATGTTTTGGGGTGGTGGATCCAGATGTTGAGCTCGTTGTGATAATGGCATCCTATTGCAAAGCCAGGGCAAGAATGATTGTTACACTGGACATAGTGGATGATTAGTGGGCTGGAGGCTAAAATATACAAAGAACGGTTGCTGGAACTGGGAGTATGTCTAGTATGAGGAAGAGAAGGACGAGGGGATACAGAATAGCAGTCTTCCAATATCTCGGGGGATGCCCCAAAGAAGAGGCAGTCAAGCTATTCTGCAAAGCCCCTGAAGGCAGGACAAGAAGCAATGGGTGGAAACTCATCAAGGAGAGACGCAACCTGGAATTAAGGAGGAATTTCCTGATGGTTAGAACAATTAACCAGGGGAACTCCTTGCCTCCAGAAGTAGTAAATGCTCCAACACTGGAAGTTTCTAAGAAGAGATTGGGCAACCCTTTGTGTGAAATGGTGTAGGGTTTCCTGCCTAAGCAGGGGGCTGGACTAGAAGACCTCTGAGGTCCATTCCAACCCTACTATTCTATTATTCTACTTCTACACCTGATTGACCAGCAGGAATCTGATTCTGAGTTGCATCCTGGAAACACAGATAATGTCAGCCAGAGATGAGGGGACTATTTTAGAGCCCAACAGCTTTGTCGGGGAGCGCACCCACCTGTTGGGAGCCCTTCTGTCCTCACTTAAAGAGAGAGTTGGTTGAAGTCGGAACACTCTCCTAAGTAAGGACAGACCCATGTGACTTAAAATGTTTCTGTGTAGGCCTGAGACTCCATCAAACGATGGCCTTCCCATTGTCTTGTCCATCTTGAGGGGCCTTGCAGGTTCTGATGCTTTGCCTCTCTTCTGCACCAAGGGAGTCTTCTCTGTGACCAATCCACACCCGGAAATTTTCCTTGTTGCCCGGGTGGAGAAGGTGCTTCAAGGGAGCATCGCCCACAGCATTGAGCCCTACGTCAAGAATTCAGATCCTGCAAAGGTACATCTTGATTTCATGGGATGGACTCCCCGTGATTTGGGATGAGAAAGAAGGCAGTGGGTGTCTTAAGGCAGGACCTCTTGTCCCATAAAGCTCCTCCAGTCCATGTTACACCATGGAGGGCAGGAAACATTCCGTTGAGATGACAACGGTGGTTGAGCACAATAGAGGCGTTAATGGCCGGCTGGATTCTGATGTTGCACCCAGCTACGGTTTACAGATCAGAGTGATTGAGCAGACATACCCAGATCAAACAAGCCATGTCTTAGTGCAGCATGTGAATGTATTTTATGGAAGTTCCGCCTAAATAATGTGGCTCCTAAGTCAAGTTATGAAAAGATTGAGAGTTGAACATGGACAAGCCATACGCCATCTCTTGGACTGGGGATAGAGTTGGAGGCAGGATTTATTTACTGAGCCACATATGCCACCTTTTGCCCACTTGTACTCTTCCTGGGTAGACAAAGGTGATGGTGAAAATTTGGAGATGTTTCAGATGTTCTTAATGCACACCTAGTGCATTTATGGGCTTATCTTGGTGGGGGAACCTCACTTCTCCCTTTCTCAGAACTTGCCTTACCTGACTTCTCTGAGATTGGCACCACTGCCTGCCACCACTCCTGGATCTTTTGTCTTCCAACTTCAACCAGCTGTGCACGTCTTTTCCTTCCTTCACAGACAGCGCAGAAGGTCCACAAGTTGGCCAAGGTGGTATGCAGCCGTCTTGGACGGTACCGGATGCCCTTTGCTTGGGCGGTCAGGTGAGGCTACTTCTTGTGCTGATGCCAAGGCCAACATGTCACCCTTCCCATGAGTGGAAGATGCCAGGAGCCAAGCCAAGATGGCATTTGAAGGTTCTTCATGGGAGAAGACCTTCTATTTTGACTTTGCTCTTCCAGGAGTTTGCTTCTTCTACTCTTCCTCAGAAAGACATTTCCTGGTTGAAATTTCCATCCTTGGAAGTTTGTTGGCCTTTCAGAGTGCACAGCCTGTAGGGCTTCCTTTGCCATCCAAACACGTCTCCAGAATCTGACTAGGAAGAGTAGAAGGTGGCCTATAAATGAAGAGTACCAAGCCACTAGTACCAACCAACTCTTTGCATTCTCTTTGCTGGTTGGGTTTCAGCACCTGTTTCCTGGCTAAAACTCCTGGAACTCCATAAATTCTAATGTTGGGTGTTTACCTGGCAGGCTATGAGGTTTCCATGAGCAGGTGGGGACGTTGCTCAAATGTACACCCTTTTCTCTTTCCAGGTCTGTCTTCAAAGACTCCCAAGGTGCCTTGGACCTGGATGGGAAGTTCTCTCCCCTGTATAAGCAAGAGAGCAGCAAGCTCTCCACAGAGGACCTCCTGAAGTTCTTGGCAGAGTATAAGAAGTAAGGCTGCTGGGACAGGGGTCTCCTTCTGCCCCCCTCTGGGGTCAGAAGAGAAGCTTTGGGCTGCAGAAAGTGTAGAGAAAATAGATGTCCCAGATTTTTCATCCCAACATGGTTGAATTGGGCTACCTGGTTTGTCTTCTGAGTCATTCTTTGTTTTCTGTGCAGACCAGAGAAGACAAAACTACAAGTAATACCTGGCCAACTGAATGTGACATTGGAGTGTGTCCCCTTGGAACTCTCAAGTAAGAACAGAGCAGAACGATGGAAGAACACGAGACTCATTTTTTGTCATTGATCAGCTTGCGTTTCCTTTGTCTAACCTGGTTTCTGAGCCGTTGGTTGGTTGGTTGGTTGGTTGCCCACTCGGGGGGGCGGGGGGGGTACCAAGTCACCCATCAGTTTGGCCTTAAGCATAGTTATTAACAAAAAACATGGTTTGAAAATTCATGTTGCATATTCTGGAGATGGGACAGATTGACAGTCCCCTTCAGGCTGTCAAATCAACATACAGATAGTGTTCAAGTTATTATCACAACTGTGTCCAGAACTTCTGTCACTAAGTGATGCAGTTTTTAAGTGAGTCATGTCAGAGTTTACAACCTTGATACCACAGTTGTTAAGAAAACCCAACTTCTCCCATCGGCTTTGCTTTTCCAAAGAGGGAGCACTGTCACCATGTGCTGCCTCTGGCTCTTGTCCTCCGCCAGACTGCGTCACGGCTGCTTTCATCCCCATCAAGCCCTTTGACGGACAGGAGCAGTGTGGCAGTGTGGCTCTTGAGGTTGATGAATTTGTGCCCGAGGTGGCCAAGTATTGCTGCCCGTTCACCACCTACAGAAACCGGCTCTATGTCTACCCTTTGCATCTGAAGTACGACAGCCAGAAGACGTTCACCAAGGTGAGTAAGGAGAGGCACAGAAGGAAGGGTGAGGAGAGCTTTCTTGTGGCAAAAATGGGGGCCTAAATGTTTCCTTGTGCCCACTGTGGGTCACTCTTCCAGGCAAGGAACATTGCCATTCGGGTGGAATTCAAGGACTCCGACGAAGGAGACGCCAAAGCCTTAAAGGTACTCCAGAGCCCTGCCCAAGGAAGAGATTGTCTCACAAGATAGATGATCCAGCCCTTCTGGCCTCTGGTGGCTCCTGGTGCTGAGGTGGCAAGTGGCCTCCTGGCACCCTGTGTCGAGTTTCTGGGATACCCTTGTCCTGCTGCCCTCTGGGGCTCATTCCATCTCCAGAACTTTCCTGTCCTTTATGCTCCAAGCTCTGGGCCAGATGAGTGATCTCCTTCCCCTTGGAAGGTCCTGTCCACCTACCAGCTGATCTCTAGTCATGGCGATGGGTGGGCTTCCTGAGTTTTGCAAGGGCTTAGATCTTTGTCAAGAGGCCCAGTTGCATCTCCGTTCCATGTGAATGAAGACAGAAGGTCCACCAGCTTGTCCAGAATTCCCACTAGAGGGAGCCAGTTGACCCCAGTTGGAGCTCTTCAACCTTGGGCTCCTAGACCTGGCCAGTCTGCAACCAGATCTTTCCCACCAACATTTGAATCCTGGCAGTGGGATTTGGTGTGAAAGGATCTCCCTTTCTTGGGGCCCAATTCTGATAAGACTGAGCTGAGCAGGGTTGCCGAGGAAGCGAGGAAAGGACTTTTGATGGCCCAAGGGGATGGTCATGCCTTCTGAGTCTTCTTCTTCCTCCCAGCCTCACTGCGTTCTTGTTACGTCCTGCAGTGCTTCTATGGCAAACCTGGAGGGCCTCTCTTCACCTCGAATGCCTACGCTTGTGTCTTGCACCACAATCAGAGCCCGGAGTTTTACGATGAGGTGAGAAAAAAAAAAAAAGAATAACTAGCAGAGGAGAAGGAGATGGTCGATTCTCTTGAGGGTTGGCAGAAATAAGGAGAAAATAAGATTGTTTTCTATTGATAGAACTGAGGACCCTCCTTTGATTTTTTTGATCCAGGTTTTTCAAACTTGGCAACTTTAAGAAGGGTGCGCTTCGGTTCCCCAGAATTCCCCAGCCAGATCAAACAAAATGCCGACCATCTTTTTTTGTTCCTAAGTGGAATCTTGCGAGAATTCAGCCTCCCTTCTCCTCCTCCTGTCGCGTAGATCAAAATCCAGCTTCCCATCCAGCTCCATCAGAAGCACCACCTGCTGTTCACCTTCTACCACATCAGCTGCGAAATCAACACAAAGGGGACGGGGAAGAAACAGGACACCGTGGAAACCACAGGTACCGAGCCCCCCCCCCCCATTCCCCGGGGTTCTGGCTGGGTTCCTCAAGGAATGATCCTTAGGGCCCACCTCCAAATGATCCTCGGGGATTCTTGCTTAAGATCGCAGGATCCCATGTGGGTCAGTCACCGGGACCAGAGGTTTGGTCTCCTGAGTTTTTGGACTCATGCTGGAGACCATCCTGGGGGAACCTCCCTCTCCTGGAATATTCTGGAAGGTCTCTGAGGACAGGCTCTATCAGGGGGCATTCAGCCGGTTCACACCGGTTCTACAAAACCGGTTGCGGAAATTTTGAGTAGTTCAGAGAACCAGCCAATCCCATCTCTGACTGGCCCCGCCAATCCCATCTCTTCTCCGCCTCCCAAATCCCAGCTGATTGGCTGGGTCTCCTTTGGTTGCCCTGCACAGGAGAATGGAGCTGGAAAGCAGGTTAGTGGGGTGGGGAGGGAAGGAGGATTTTGCAGTATCCTCCCCCTGCCACGCCCACCAAGCCAAGCCAAGCCACACCCACAGAACCAGTCGTAAAAAACCTTTGAATCCCACCATTGGTCCGAAAGCTCAGAAGGCTAAACTTCAGGCCCCGCTAACCGACCCAGATTGGCTCCTGAAACATTATCCTGGGACATGTAGCTTGGCCTTCGTTCGTAACTTAAAATGCTTGCAGGCTCACCTGGGCTGCGCCTCTGAGCCACAGGTGCCCCCTAAACCACCTGCAGCTCTTCAGACCAGCCAGGCCTTGGCTGATCCCCCGTGTCTCTTCTGCCCCCCGTTCCTCCCCCCAGTGGGCTTCGCCTGGCTGCCTTTGCTGAAAGACGGGCTGATTGTTACCTCTGAGCAGCAGCTCCCCGTCTCCGCCAACCTGCCAGCCGGCTACCTGAGCGCCGGAGACACCGAGGCACGAAAGGTAGGGAGGCTCCGAGGTGGGTTTGTCATCAGGAGGACAACCCACAGGTGGTTTGGGATGCTACGTTTTTCATCTTTCCAGGCAGAGTGCGGAGCAGATCCACAGAGCTGCACCCAACCAGGCAGGGATCTCAGAGTTTCTTGGCCAAGTTTCAAGCCCCTGTTGTCCCGCTGGTACATTACCCAGGAGTATAACTGCCCCTTCTATTGCCAATGCCCCTGACTGCCGTGCCTTTGCCCCAGTCCCTAGACAACGGCGTTTGTGCCCTGCAAAACCCACCAAGACCTGGACGGCTTTGTTTGCATTGTTCTGATGGCTTCCTGGCTGCAGAATTGGGAGCACTGGGATTTTCCTATGCTTAGAAATACTTTCCCCTCCACATAAAAAGAAACATTTTCTCTCTCTTGCGTGGACCCCTTTCTGGATTCAACTTAAATGGCTCTTTTCATTGCTGGTTGGGCCACTTTCTGGTTAGGTAGCCCAGACTAGTTTAGGGCAAAACCCACACTTCAAAAATATCTCTTTCTTCTTTTGAATCTTCAGCCAAACATCGACATCAAGTGGGTGGATGGAGCCAAGGCCCTCTTCAAGCTGAAGCTACATCTGGAGTCCACCATATACACACAGGTACGTGACATGTTCCCTCTCCTAAGGAGGTCCATCCGGTGGGACCAAGAAGGAGGGCCTTCTGCGTGGTGGCTCCCTCCCTGTGAAACATCATCCCCAAGGAGATAAGACTGGCCCCCACTTTCACACTCTTTCCCAAGGCCCAGAAGACCGCAGACTGGGATGGAGACCGTCAAGTGGCTCGTTTGATTGTTGGCACTAGGGGGATGGAGGATTATTGCTTTTCAATTGTTCTTGCCTTGGGCTTTTATCCTTGTTAGTCACCTGGGGTCATTGAGAATAAGTTGGTGGCCATATATATTTTCTGGAATAAATAAACACAGATGCCCTTCGCAGAGGCCCTTTTGCAAGCTCATAGAAATAAGTCTTTAAAACAGGGCAGCCATGACCCTCCACACCACCTCAACCTGATTCCTTACAAAAACAAAACACACACACACACACACACACCCTGGTTTTCGATCACCTGCGAATGAGCCAGGTGAGAAGGGAGCCCTGTTATCCTTGCAGAGAAGACAACCTAAGCACAGGATCTCTCTGACTGCCCTAAGCTCAGGCGAGGCCCTAGTGGAAACAGCTCACTCTGTTCTTAAAGACTGGTGAATTTTGTTCTCCTGTCATTTCAGGATCGTCACCTGCATAAATTCTTCCAGTATTGCCAGACGATTCAAGGTGGTGCCATAGGTGTGCCAGGGGAACTTGTCAAATATCTGAAGGTGAGCCCAGTCTGGACAGGGGGTGTGGGTGGATCGTTTGGAGAGAGTGCAAATGCGGTCACTTGTATAGAAAGAAGGACCAAGCAAAGTGTGATGACCCAAAGGGGCCTGGCACAAAGGCCACACAGTCAGGTAACCCGTAGGAGTCCCTTTATTCACTTCAACTTTGCCCCCAATGTCCTGGTTACCTTCTGGGCTCTCCCAGGTGAACAGCCTTTGGCTGCAGAGAATCAAGTCCAAAATGTAGTCAATAAAAACTGTAACTATAAGTCCAATCAAGGCAAAATAGTATGACAAGGCCGGAGCAAGAATTCGAGATGTGAAGGCATGGCAATAACTCAACATGGTTGGGAAGATGCCAGGAACACAGATAACCACAGTCAACACAAGATAAACTCACGTTTGTTCCCAGCAGCTGCTGTACTCAGCATGCATCTCCTTTAAACTCTCATTCCCAGGTGTGGTTAATGAAGGGAATCAGGGCCCTTTCCTCCTCGTAAGCCACGCAACCCATGTTGCTCTCTTCTCCGTTCCTCCCTGCATGCCCTAGGATAAAGAGGGGGTGGGCCTGGATCTTCCTCTGAACTCCCTGTCCCTTGTTCTACCTCTTCCCTGCTCTGCCCAGCAGATTGTGCCCTCCCCCAGTTTCCTCCACAGCCAATGGAGCCACACTCCCACTCCCTGTCAGCCGCTCGTCTTCCTCCTCGGATTCAGACTCTGACAGGGTCATGACACAAAGGCTCAAAGATCACCAGACCTCCATCCTCCTTTGCACTCTCTTGAAGCCTAACCACGTATCTTGGTTTCAGTGTTTGCATGCCATGGAGATCCAGGTCACGATACAGTTTCTGCCGGTGATTCTTACGCAACTCTTCCGAGTCCTCACCAGCCACCCAGAAGAGGAAGAGGTGGCCATCAACAGCACTATGTGAGTTTGGCCTGCAGATATGGAACCTGTTTCAGGTTGGCTTCCTCTTTGCCTTGGGAATGTTTTCAGCACACGAGTCATCTAATGCAGCACAGTGGCATCACCCGGTCGGTTACAAAAGCTGACACACCTGGTGAGCTAAGAGTAACGGAATAGCAGAGTTGGAAGGGACCTCGGAAACCTTCTAATCCAAACTTCTGCTCCAGCAGGAGGGCTTTTCAGAGGCAAATCTATTGTGGAGCTCTAAAAAAACAAATAGCGTTTGTCCTCAATTTACATCCAGAACTGGGCCCAACACCTCGGTCACTAAGTGGGGCAGTAGTTCATAAGTCCTCGTGATTGCACCTGATTTCACGGCCTTTTTTTGCCATGAAGCCAATCCAGCTTCCCTCACTGATCTTGCTTGCTGGATACCAAAGTCCTCAATGGCGATCAAGTGACCAAGGGATCCTCCTGCAACCGTCATAAATTGGTTGCCAAGCACCTGATCACGATCACGTGACCATGGGGATGCTGCCACGGTCCTAAGAGCGAAGGGCATAAGCCACTTTTTTTTTCAGCACATCGCGACCAGGCCAGGTGGCTCCTCTTGAGTGCAGCAACTCAAGATGGGCAGGAGGAAACGGATGACATTCCCAACCGAACCTCCTCCTACCTCCACCAAGCCCATCGGCCCCTGATAGGGAAACAAGTTGCCTTCTTCCGTGTAACAGTGAGATGGGTTGTTCTCCCCCCGTCCTTCTTTTCCACCCCTCCCTGCAGGGTTCTTCTCTACATCGTGTCCAGATGTCATGAGGAGAGCCTGGACCACTATTTGCGGACCTTCATCAAGGTAAGTTGGAGAAAGGACTCCCTTCTTGGCTCACAGGCTCTGGGTCCAGGGAGTCCACCATGAATAGCCCCAAATGTCTCTTCTCCCTCCCCCACCCCAGTTCTGCTTTCAGCCTGAGAAGCCCAGTGGGCCCCAGGCTAAGAGGACGCACGAAATCCTGGCAGAAGCCATATCAGCAATTCTCAAGCAGTCCGCGGATTTCTTGGCCATCAATAAAATGCTGAAGGTGAGGCCCCCTCCTTGCAAAGTTTGAAGTCCGTCAAGCCAAGGGGGTTGAGAAAGGCCACACCCTGCTCACTTGGTGGCCTTCTCCACACTGTGGCTCCTTCTCTAAGGTGGGAACAGGTGGAGACATGTCCTGGCTGGGACACATCTCCCTCCTCTTCCTTCCAGTATTCCTGGTTTTTCTTTGAAATCCTGGTGAAGTCCATGGCTCTTTATCTTCTGGATGAGAACAAGATTAAGGTCAGGGCAGAAGCACAGCAAGGGAAGCTTTTACAGACAAGCCACATGGGTCTGGTGGGACGCCACCTTCACACACCTCATCCTTTCAGCTTCCCAGGCCACAGAGGTTCCCAGAGTCCTACGGTCACGTGCTGCATTCGTTGCTGCTCTCCATAATCCCACACGTGAACATTCGCTACAGCGAAATCCCAGAAGAGTCCAGAAATGTCAACTTCTCCTTGGCCAACCTCTTGAAGGTTGGTGTAGACTTTGCCTCTTTCTCTCCTCTCTTCCCCATCTTTAATTTACAAAAAAAAAAAAAGAGCAAACAAGATTCATCCCGTTGGAACAACTTAGCCTGCCGGCATTGAGAACTGCTCCTCGGACTGAAATTCTGTTGATACCTAAAGGTTACCCCATAAATAGCAGTTATTTGCATCAGAAACACACTCAGTCCATGCGATGCAGGAGTTCACCTCTTATCCTCTTCCACAGCGATGTTTGACCTTCATGGACCGAGGTTTTATCTTCAACCTGATCAACGACTACATTTCTGGGTTCAGTCCCAAAGACCCGAAGGTAAAATCTGAAGCTTCCCAGAGCCACCGCGGGCGATAGAAAGCAGAAGCGGTCTGTTATAACTCCCTGTTTCGTTTCTCCTTCTCCACATCCAGTTGTTGGTGGAATACAAGTTTGAATTTCTGCAGACCATCTGTAACCACGAGCACTACATTCCGTTGAATTTGCCCATGAATTTTGCCAAGCCAAAGTTCCAGCGGACGCACGGTTTGTATCCTGCCCCGTGATTCGTAGGCCATTCCCAGCAGGCGATTATTTCTCTGCCTGTTTCTGGAGCCAAAACCTGAGAGAAGGGAATCAATGACCTTTGTAAAGCTTCCTGAGAAATGAAGCAAAGCCCACAAATAGAATTTGCAGGACTAAGTAGCAGCAGGTATTTTTTATAATTAGGAGATGGCTTCACCCAAAGCAGCAATGTGCCCATTGGGCATCATTGGGCTGTGAAATGGGTTAAATTGGAAGATAAGACCTATTTGTTTCATTTTTTCTGTTGGTCCCTCTCTGCCTTTTTTTTAACTGCTGCAACAGAGCAAGGAGATGAAATATTCCTCAAGTAGTTAAGGTTGTCTTGGTGTGTCTGTGTGTACGTAAACTCACCCACACAGTGGAGCACATTCACTGCCATGGACAGAAGCACAAAGTTTTGCCTATGAAGATGGAATGAGAACCATCTGGGCTCCATTAAAGGGTTATCAATCTGCTGGGGCCTGTCAGTTGTTGCCGTTATTTGTGCTTTCCTAATTTAATCCAGCTAATGTATTTATATTCTTGTTTGTTTGTTTGTTTGTTTGTTTCCGTGGCACATCAGATATTACAGAATGACAGAGTTGGAAGGGACCTTGGAGGTCATCTAGTCCAACTCCTTGCTCCAACAGGAATGCTGGACCATTCCAGACAAATAGTGGTCCATCAATTAGACATTTTTTCCTGCTAGATGGAGGGTAGAAATTTGTTTGTTTGTTTATTTATCTTGTTTATGTAGTGTAAAATTGGAGGAGGTGGCCCTTTAAAGAGCTGTCTGCAATGAAATTTCATTTTTAATGTACACTAATTAGGGCACATTCAAAGTGACAATAAAGTTGTTATTATTCTAAATAAAAGCCTGGAAGATGCTTTGGGCCAAATCAAATGCTCTTAAAATAAGCAAGGATTTGGCCTCCAGAAATGTCCACCCAGCTGCTTCTCACAAGGTTTCCCAATCCATTCATTATTCATCTATTCATCCAAGGTTTTGATCTGGACCTGCTTCTGAGACCAACAGAGGTTAGCAGAAGTTTTATCCAAAAAGGCAAACATATTTGAGTTGGAACAGCCGAGCAAGACATCTGCAAGCCTTCTGTTTCTAAAAGTTTCCACACTGTCACTGCGAGATCTTGATCTGTTTATAATAGCTCCAGTTTGGCATTCCCAGAAGCAGAAATTTAGCCTCAGCAATCAATTTTATGTAACACTCTTGAACGGTCACATAAATAATCCAGTTTAATTTAGTTTAGTTTACTTTAGTGTCATTGCACCTCGTACGACGAAATGAAATGCCATCTCCAGTATACATGATGACTATGACAATAAACACAAACACACCTCCTTCCCATTTTATACATTGAAGACCCCTGATATTGCATTAATTTTTACACTATTATACAGTAGAATTCAGTAGAGTTCCTGCCCTGGGATAGAAGCTGTTTTTCAGCCTATTTGTCCTTGTTTTTATTGTCCTGTACTGTCTGCCAGATGGTAATAGTTCAAAAAAAGGGTGCCCAGGATGAGATGGCTCCATGGCTCTGGGATTTCTGTTTAATTCCAGTGCCATCAGATTCCCCCCAACTCTCTGCCCCCTCCTCCAAGCCTTTGTCCTTTCTCAATTCCCTTGACACCCCCCCCCCCAAAACCCTTATCCCCAACTTAGCAGGACCAGACAAATCAGCCGGTGGGGTTGGCCCGTTCTTCTGCCTCCCCTTCTCTTCGGTGACTTCATCATTAGATGTCCTTGGGATACTCTCAGAATGATCCTTTCCAACCTTCCTCCTCCACCCACAGATGTCAACCTTGAGTACAGCCTAAGCGATGAGTACTGCCGCCATCATTTCTTGGTGGGGGTGCTCCTACGGGAGACGTCCATCGCCCTGAAGGACAATTCGGACATCCGATACTTGGCCATCAGCATCTTGAAAAGCCTCCTCATCAAGCATGCCTTGGATAACAGATACCAGCACAAGGTAGGAAGTCCTGAGCCAACATTGACTTGTTTCGTGGATTGCACTCAAGAGTGACTGGCTTGGGTTTGCTGGTTGGATAGCTTCCACATCACTAAGCCAAAAGTAAACCGACAACATGACGCTTTAGCTCAGCTGAACCCAGCGTGGCTAGTAGATATGAGTTTGGTTCAAGATGATGTGATGGTTGAGAAATCTGTCCCTCAACCAATGGTCCAGAGGGTTAGAAGACATGGGGCGTATATCGGTTGATTTTTGTCCAACCAGGAATGGCTGATGCCACGGAATTGCTGGATGTGGCTGATGAGGAGGACAAAATAACCAAGGGGGTTCATGCTCTGGACCGTCTTTGTGCCCGATAGTAGCTTAGCCATCACCTGGCCTTCCTCTTGTTCAGCTGGACCATCCTCTTCATTTGACTCTTCCATGTATTTTGGGATCCCTTTTCATGACTACCAGAGTTGAGAGCCGGCCAAAACAAAGTGGCTGCAGGCCAGGCCGGCTCCCTTGAGACTCTGCTGGGATGCTGTAGTTCTGCACGTATCCAATTCATCATCCTTTGAGGAGCTGAACTTCTGGGAACTTCTCTCACCCCCTTCTCCCTCTGCCCCACGTCCATACATTGCAAAGCTCTCCTACTCAGGGTTTATGATGAATTCCATTGGCTGAGAGTTGGGGAAGTGCCAAGCAGGACTGAAGCTTTGAAAAGCACGGCTCATTCTTCTCTCTTTTAAGGTGTGCTCTTCTGCAGTGTAGTTTTTCCTTTGTGTTATTTTTGCAGTTATGTGCTGTGCCAAACCAGAAGGGGTTTGATGCTTTAAGTAAATAGTAGAGGAGGTTACTCCAAAGCTCTGCCCTTGCCCAGTTGTCCCGGTTCAGATGTTATCCACCTCTTTCTTCCCTCCTGCACAAATCTTAATCCAGCTGAGTCCTCCTCTTCGGGGTGGCCATTTTAAACCACCGCTGCAGTCGTCTGGGGGGGGGGAAAGGCCAAGCCCAGGGGGCGAGATGCGGCTCCCCTCAACCTGGCTTGCGGCTTCCCCTTACTCCACAGCCCCTCCAAGGCAGCTTCAGCCCCTGATTGTAATGATCGGGGCTCTCCAACGAAAGAGCATGGACCATAGCCGCACAGAGTCGCGATCTATGGTCCGTCAGCAAGGAGGCTCCGCCTTCTTCTCTCGGATGTTAACTTTACTTCTGATTCAGCAAACCAGTAGTTCTGAAGACTGGCTGACCCTACCCTGCCCTTGCCCTCCCAAGGATCCCCACGCATCCCGTTTTGGATGCCACGTAAGTGCAGATGGCACATGGAGCACGGGGAGGTGGGAAGTGGGCCCTCCACAGCCCGTTTTCGCTCCCAGGAGGCTGCAGGAGGCTGACTAGGCCACGCCCACCCGGTATTTATGTGGCGCTTGGCTGTGTGTGGCTTTTTAGTCGTTGATTGGGGTGTTGATGGTTAGCAATTAAGTCGTGGATTGTTGTTTCCTTGCTCTGCCAAGTCCTCACCTCCTAAGTACTTTGTAGGCTTTGTAAAACAGCACTCCTGTGGACTGTGGGTGTGAGTGTGTTCTTCCACAGCCACATAAAGGGATGTGATTGTGTCCTTCCATTGGCCAGAATGAAAAATAATAATAATATCGCCAAAGTGGATCCCTTTTCTGGTGGGCAAAAACGAGCAGATCTCTCTCCCTTGGCTTTCGGTGACCCCATCGATTCAAAACTTCCTTTTCCTCTTATGATCTCCTATCTGGGTGGGGAGCGGTTTCACCTCATTTCCTACCCATCTCCCACCCTTCTCCTCTCTTGCAGAACCAACAAGCCAAAATAGCCCAGCTGTATTTACCTCTTGCTGGAATCCTTTTGGAAAACGTCCAGCGGTTGGCCAGCCCAGACAACTTGTATTTGTGCACCCCGATGTCCACCTCTGTGAGTAATTTTAGAGCAGGCAGTTGCATCATTGCAGATGTGGGGCAGGTTCCCCAGCTCAGTTCACACACACACACTTCCAGCGCCTGCTGGGAGAGAAACCTTTCGAAAAACGGAGAGCCTTCAATCATAAAGTTGGAAGGGAGAACTGGGGTGGTATGTGGGGAAGACCTTGGGAGACGGGGCCAAGAGACCTACGTAGCCAAGGGAATGGTCAGATGAGGGAGGACAGAGACCACAGATCTAAAAGAGGCAGGAGGAGAAGAGGCGCAGAAGGAACCATCTCTCTCAGATGGCAAGGATTCCGTCGAGGTAGCCTCCCAATTAAAACAGAAGTAGCTCATCCAGTGGTAATTCCTATCTGGTTTGCCCCATGAGGACAATAGGACTAGAAAGGCCATCTAGTCTAGCCCAGGGGCCTCCAAACCTGGCAACTTTTAAGACTTGGGTTGCTGGCTGGGGAATTCCAGGAGTCCACAAATCTTAAAAGCTTCCAAGTTTGGAGACTCTTGGTTCTAGTCCAGGGGTCCCCAAACTTGGCCACTTTAAGCCTGGCGGACTTCAACTCCCAGAATTCCCCATTCAACTATGCCTGTTGGGTTCTTTTCCTCCCACTCCCTTGAGTGGAGAGATTGCAGAGGAAGGGATTGCAAGAGAGTAAGCAGGCATAAAGTTGAAGCCTAGCGAAGCTGGCTGGAGAATTCTGGGAGCTGAAGTCTGCAAGTCTCCAAGTGGCCAAGTTTGGCGACCTCTGTCCTAGTCGAATGTTTCTCAAGCTAAGGAACTTAAAGCTGGGCGGATTTTAGCTCTCCCTCTCTCCCCAGCCTCCAGAGGCAAAACACTGCAAGATTTTCAAAGCTTGTCTTCTGGTTATTCTCCTGAACTTGGCTTTGAGCCACGATGCTCCCTTCCCTGAACCCTCTTCATCTTCCGTGCAGGCTTCCCGTGATGAATTCCTGTGCAGCTTCGCCTCCCCTTCCAACAGGTCCAGCCTCATTGTGGATAAAAACTCATGTAAGGAATGCTAGGATATATATAATAATTTTATTTTATTTGCAAACATATCTTTTTCCATTTGACGACTGCATACAAATATCTTGTGCAATACAGTTAGTGTTTACAGTCATATTTATTACATGGTATTATTCTCTAATCTTATTGCACTTATTGAACTTAATATCAATATCTATCTTTCTCCTAAGCTTTTTTATTTCTATTAAAAAATATCTATTATCTTTCTTAAAGTAATCCATATCTAGCTTTCCTATTTTTTTCTCTAACCATTGATAAAATGATGTCCGTACCGTATAACATTCTGTTTGCTGTCTTTCTTTAATTACAAGTGTTCATCTATTCATTGCTGCACATTCTAGTATTTCCCGAATCTTTTCTTGCAGTTTATGGCGCCGGCTTCCAGAATGGCCTTTTTTTGAAAAGGGATGATTCGCAGGGGTCCCTCGTTTCGGAAGGAACAGCCGGCTCCCCCGATCAGCCTTCCTCCGGAGAAAATGTAAAGTCGCTCCTTCAGATTCCCAGAGAGGCTGGGGAATGGACAGCACGGCTCTATAAGCTTGGGGGAGGGGCGTGTTTGGCTGAAAACTGGAAGCAAATGCCGGTTTCCTTGTCAAGCTATCATAAAACACGCTCATAAAACCGGCTACAGGATGCCACGCATGGCCAGTTGATGAGCACCAGTGGTGGGATTCAATTTTTTTTACTACCGGTTCTGCGAGCATGGCTTGGTGGGCATGGCAGGGGAAGGATCCTGCAAAATCCCCCTTCCCTCTCCACCCCACTAACCTGCTTTCCAGCTCCATTCTCCTGTGCAGGGCAACACAAGAAGACCCAGCCAATCAGCTGGGATTTGGGAGGCGGAGAATAGATGGGGACGGGGCCAGTCAGAGGCGGCATTGGCTGGTTCTCCGAACTATTCAGAATTTCCGCTACTGGTTCTCCAGAACTGGTCAGAACCAACTGAATCCCACCTCTGATGAGCACCCAACTTGCAATTGTTTGACCACAGGGAGGGGGCAGCCATTGGAACTTCAGAATCAGGCCAGAAGTACCTTTGCGGGGGGGGGGGTGTATGTTGGAACTTTGAATGGTCGCTAAGCAATCAGTCATAAGTCAAGGACTACTTGTGCTAGTCTGGGGGAAGAATTGGCTGGCCATATTTCCAGATACCACAATAACAGTATTAGATACCTTTATTTAAAGGGGAAAGGGGGAACAAGGGTAAAGATACTTTAATAGGGGTACTAGCCACTCCTCTCCTTACCTTTCTTGCCTCCTTTTTGGCTCTTCTTGGCAGATGCGGAAAAGTTCCACGCGCAGCAGCCTCTCCCATTTTGGGCGGCTGGACCAGTACGAGATCCGCAGCCTGCTCGTCTGCTATCTTTACGTCGTCAAGATGCTGTCTGAAGGTCAGCCCTCTCCGTTCCCATTTCCTGGGCTGGGAGAGTCAAGGGATGATGGGAGACACCTTAAATAGTTTTCTTTTGATTGCAGATACCTTGTTGTCCTACTGGAACAAAATATCTCCCCAGGAGCTGATGAATGTCTTGGTTCTGCTAGAGTAAGTTTACCTGGGCATCTCTATGCTTTTTCAGAGATGGAGGGGAGGAAGAAGGACCATCTGTTGAAACTTCAAGGAAGAAGAATTGTTGAGGGGCACATTTAGAGGGGCACAGATGCCCACTAAGCATTTGCCGGTTTGTGGGATGGCCACAGCTCAAGGAAAGAGATAATATCAGATCAGTGTTTCTCAACCTTGGTAAGATGGTTGGACTTCAACTCCCAGAATTCCCCAGCCAGTCACACCGGAATTCTGGGAATTGAATCCACCCACTTCAAGTCGCCAAATTTGAGAAACATCAATCTAGACGTTTTCCTAACCTTGATTATCTGCATTTCTTTCTCTCTCGTGCTGCAGAGTCTGTCTCTTCCACTTCCGATATGTGGGGAAAAGGAACATTGCCAGGTACTGTGGGGGATGGGTGGGGGGTGTTATTTGGTGGATATACCAGCTGCACCCAGTTGGCAGGGTTGGCCTATTTACTTATCCAATGTATTTGTAGCCCATCTCACAGTCCAAGTGAATTTGAATGGCTTTCTTCGAGATAAAACAAACGTTCAACTATTATAAACATAAAAATGGATTAAAAGTAAAACAAACAAACAAACAACAACAAAAACCTGCCAGGGTTTGGAGGGGACAGGTGAGGTGCCTTCTCTTTTAGGGTACCAACCCCCTGCAGCCACAGCTTCTCCTTCAGGATCCCAGACTGTCAAGGAGCAGGGAGACCGTAGAGCAAGGCTCTTCAAACTTGGCAAGTTTTAAGACTTGTGGACTTCAACTCCCAGAATCCCTGAGCTAACATGACTGGAGGAGGAAGAATTCTGGGAGTTGAAGTCCACAAATCTTAAAGCTGTCCAGTTTGAAGGCCCCTGGCTCAAAGGATCACATCCACATCTGCTCTCAAATTCAGCCTCCATCAATATGATGGGTTAGTCAACATCATCATCCTCAGATAGCATGGCCATTGATTGGCTGGTTGGTTGGTTGCTCTATCTCAGAGGTCTCCAAACTGGGCAACTTTAAGACTTGTGGACTTCAATTCCCAGAATTCCTGAGCTAACATGACTGGAGGAAGAATTCTGGGAGTTGAAGTCCACAAGTCTTAAAGCTGTCCAGTTTGAAGGCCCCTGCAGTAGAGGCTGCCTGCCCTGCCCCCAAATTGCAGGGTCTGCATTTAGGCGTGGTGTCATGCCCCTCCCCGTGCGGTTTGGGGGGTGCATTTGGACCCCATGCACAAAGGGCTGAGCTCTGAATCTCTCCCCTGCAGGGCCCAGGATGGCTGGCTGTCCAAACACGCGAGCATTGACCGGAAATCCCAAACGATGCCCGTCCTCCGCAGCCGGGCGAGCACCATGCAGGCTCGACTTCAGCACCTGAGCAGTCTGGACAGCTCTTTCACGCTGAACCACAGTAAGTGGCCAACAGAAGGCCCAGAGAGGGTGGCCCCCCGGGGGACCTTCTTGGGTAGTCTTCTGTTCTGGCAGAGCTCAAGGCCGACTGAGCTGGGATGGCCTGGGGATTTGCAGCCTCCGAACAAGGTCTCCCTGACCGCTCCTTCCTTGTCAACCAGAGGATGGTTAGAGGGAGGTCAATCCAGGGGTGGGCCCCAAACATTTCAGCAAAGGGCTCTTTGCCCGGTGGCTGGGTGGGCGTGGCCTAGTCGGCCTCCTGCACCATGGTGGGAGGACATTTTTGCCCTCCCCAGGCTCCTGAGGCTATCTTTGAGTCTCCGGGAGGGTGAAAACAGCCTCCTCAGACTCCGGAGGCTCTCTGGAAGCTGGAAATGGGTCCATTTCCCAAACTTCCAGGAGGCTCATTTTTCACCCTCCATGAGCCTCCGTGCACACCTTGCATTTACCTGCATCCAAAATGGGCCATGTGGGGTCTCCTAGGAGGGGAGGAGCAGGATGGGTCGGGCCAGCCAGGAGTGGGATTTGGGGATGCCCAGAATCTTAGCTCGGGGCTCACCCGAAACCCCTGCGAACCTGCAGCACTCCACCCCTGGGTCAACCTTGACTTTCTCATCTCAGGTGCCGGCACATCGGAGGCAGACATTGTCCATCAGGCCCTGCTGGAGGGCAACCTGACCACGGAAGTGACCTTGACCGTGCTGGACACCATCACCTTCTTCACTCAGTGCTTCAAGGTCCATCCTGGCGTCTTCTCTCTCTCTCTCCCTCCTTGTAGCAGCTGAGCTTAGATGCATCTGGACTCTTGGTTGGCCGAGTCTTCAGCTTTGAATTTTCTTTTGACCAACCTTTGTGACTCTCATTGGAATTTGCCCCTCCTACTCCTGAGGCCTTAGTCCTTGTTTAGCGACTGCCTCATTTAGCAACCATTCGCAGTTCCTTTGATGGTAAAAATGTAATGCAATCCTCTCCTTGACAACATTTGCTGGTCCTCAAAGCAAAGGAGAGCTGAAGTTAGACCATAAGGCCTGTCACAGTTTCACTGGGTGATTATCTCTCTCTTAATGACCAAGTTGCCGGTCTTAACTGTCACTAAGCGAGGACCGCCTGTCCCAAACATTCTACAATTGTTTGGGGCTGCTTGGACGGGCCATTCCAGCTTTTAAATGCCCAGCATTTAAAAACAAGCCTGTTAAGCCTGTGTTCCCCAACCAGAGATTAAGGAGACAAGCTAAACAGAATGTGCAGCGTTAGTCAGATAGGCACACAGATAAATGAGTGAGATAAGTTTGTATGTTTATTAACATACAGTAAAAATAACAGATACGCTTGTGCTATCAAAAATATAGTTTATTCCATTTAGAGTTTATAGCATAGTCAAAATAACAGTCCATTAGTCATGTATCGTTTTAGTCAGTCCATTCAAGGTAATTCAATTAGCAAAGTCCGTGTAGAATATCTTATGTCAGTTCACTTACAAATCAGTCCTTTCTCTCTCCCGTTCGAGTAAGGAAAAATGCAGTCTTCATCCAGTAATTAGAGATCATCAAAGTCAGAGAGAGCAAGCTGACGTTCCTTGCTTCTTTTATGGTGCTTTCACAACCACTCCCTTAATTACAGTCCTACAGTTAAAGTTGCAGACACTTTAACTAACAAACTATGATTACATATTTATTATTTTACCTAAACCAGTTAGGGTAAACAATGTTATCCCTAACAAAACCAACCAACCAGCAGATTCTCCATCTCTTGAGCCCCTTTGTGGGGATTTTCCAGCCAAAACTCACCTGGATCCATTTCTCCCCAGAACCAGCTTTCGAACAACGACGGGCATAACCCGCTGATGAAAAAGGTGTTTGATGTCCACCTGGCCTTCCTCAAGAATGGGCAGTCAGAGGCGGCCCTGAAGCACATCTTCGCCTCCCTGAGAGCCTTTATCAACAAGGTGAGTGACTTCGAGGGGTGGAGAAACTCAAAGAGCCCCTCAACGGCTACCCCGTACATCTCGCTGGCCTCTCGCTTCCCTCCCTGCTTGGATCAAAATAGATCACTTCCCCAATTCTGGGCAGCGAACCAAGAGGCATCTGTTTCCTCTTGGTGGCCAGATTTATTTATTTTATTTATATATATATATATATATCCTGGATTTTTACTAAGCATGTCAGAGGGTAGGAAAAAGGGGGCAGGAAGCCTCCAGGCAACCCGACACATGAAAGACTCGTTCCGCTCTAATAACAGCGATAGTAAAAGGTTTATTTTGGGCCTGGCTGCTTCCTAAGAAACCGTCCTGTATGCTGTGCAAAATGCTCGCTTCAACCGAGGTGATTTTGCTTGGTCTCTCTGTCCTTCCTGCAGGGTCTTTTTCTGTGCTTCCCCCCCCCCCCCCAATTTGGCCATTCTAAGGCTTGTGGACTTCAACTTCCAGAATTCCCCATTCAACTATGCCTGTTGGGCTCTTTTCCTCCCACTCCCTAGAGTGGAGAGATTGCAGAGGGAGGGATTACAAGAGACTAAGCAGGCGTAAAGTTGAAGTCTTGCAAACCAGGCTGGAGAATTCTGGGAGTTGAAGTCCACGAGTCTCCAAGTGGCCAAGTTTGGGGACCCCTGGGGTGGGAAGGGTATCCTTCTACCCCAGAGAGCAGAGCAGGAAGAGAGTCAACTAACTCCGTTCTGAGATCCCAACATCCTGATTTAAATTGTCCTTCTTGTCTGTTTTCAACTAGTTTTCTTCCACAACTTTCGCATGTTTACGGCTGGGAGGCTGTTAATTAATTCTGTCAATTTCGTGAAGCCTGAAGCTCACGAACGAAGGCCAATCTACCCGTCCCAAGATAATATTGCAGGATCCAATAAGGGTTGGTGACCAGGACCAGAGATTTAACAGATAACAGATAATCAGAGTTGGAAGGAGCCTTGTAGGTCATCTAGTCCAACTTCCGAAGGCAATTTCTGTTCCCTCGGTGGGTTGTTGTCCCTGTCAGAAAGTTTTTCCTTATTTCCAGGTTGAATCTCTCCTTGTTTAGTCTTCAGTCTTCTGAGTTCTTGGACAGGTGTTGGAGCCCCATCTTCTGGGAACTTCTCGTTAGCAGACCCATCTAGAGAGAAGTTCCTGAGCTCCAGCATGAATCTGAAAGCTCAGAAGACCAAACCTCTGGTCCAGGTGAGCGACCCAGATTGCATTCTGCAAACCTGAAACTTCTCAGGGTCTGCAGACTCCCGCCTTGTTTATTTCACATGAAGGCTGGTCTGAGGATGAGACCGTGAAGGAGAGGTCCTTCCGAGATGGACCAGGGCCTCCTCTTCCCCAGGTAACACTTCCTTCTCCTCCTCTTCCTCCTCCAGTTCCCCGCGGCCTTCTTCAAGGGAAGGGTGACCATGTGCTCTGCCTTCTGCTATGAGGTCCTGAAATGTTGCACGTCCAAGCTCAACTCCACGCGGAGCGAGGCCTCTGCCCTCCTCTACCTCCTCATGAGGAACAACTTCGAGTTCACCAAGCGGAAGACCTTCTTAAGAACTCACCTGCAGGTCAGTGAAAGGGGAAGAAAACTTTGCTGGCTCTCATGGCCACTGTTTCTTCACAACCTCCTTCCTCGCTCAAAGAGCGCCACTTGGAAATAGTTCTCCCTTTGTCCCAACCTTTTACCCAGAGAAAGAACGTGGGAAAGGTGCCCTCTTATCGCCTTGAAGATTGAATAAATATCAGGCTGGCTTGTTTGGATAGCAGGCTCTTTCAAGAGACGCTGGGTGTGTTACCTTCCACTTCCTGTACTTGTGACATGAGGAAGGTTGAAATACTGAGGAAGAAGAAAAGCAGAAGTTTTGTTAGGAGAATTTTGGTTCTTGACCTCTGCATTGTCTGAATTTCACTTTCATCCCCTGCTTGACCCCAGAGGCTGTATGTCAGCCTTACCTGGTGGACCAGACAGGAAACATGACCAGATGAGCAAATTCTACTTTCTGGTAGGGCTAAGTATCGGAATCTTGCAAGCCTGTGAGTACATGACCTCTTCCTGCCTCCTATATACAGCCAGATAAAGTAGGGAGGGGTCTCTATTGGGTTTCTTCTCCACCTGTTGTGCAGCCATGAGCTACGCTGTCTCTTATCTGACCGTTCTCTAAGGCAGCATCTCTGGGCTCCGTCTCCCAAGGTCATTCTCACAGGCTGTTACAATGCAGGACAAGACTCCAGGGCTGAATTCAGTCCTCTGAAGCCAGCTTGCAGCCTCTTTAAAAGAAAGTCCATGGGGCTTCCCCCGCCCACCGCTTTTGATGGGAAAATACACCAAAATGCACTTAATCTTTTGAAATAAGGAAGGGGGGAGAGTCCTGCTTCTATTCTTGTGGTATCTATGACCTCACCAAAATTGCATCCTCTTGAGAAACGCGGCTCCTTTTTTTTTTGGAAAACATTGTAAATCTGAGAATTTGCTCAGGTTCTGAATTCACCCTGGCCTTTCTCCAGGGCTGCTTAAGTTGGCTGGTTTCACGTGTCTCTTGGTGACACATTTGCGATTCAGGGGCAAGAAAGCTCAGATCCCTAAGGAAATGCCATGGACCCATGGGAATTTCCATCTCTTGTCCGGGACCAAATTTAACTACTGGTTTTCACCAAGCTTGTGGTTGGCAGATGCTTCCCAAATGCAGGTTCAGCCCAGAACAGTGACTCAGACAGAAACATTTGCAAGCAAGCAAGTCCCCCTTGGGACCAAGAATGGTTCTTCCTGGAAGTTCAGCCCCTGTGGAATCCAAACCCAATCAGATCATTCAATTTCCATCGGAGGCTGTTTGTGGGGTGATGCCATCAGCAGACAAGAGCAGTGGACCAATATTTGGGTTCCCAGGAGGTTTGATATCCAAAGCTGTTCCTGTATGGGTCAGCTGGAATCCTTTGGATTCCCAGGTCCCAGCTAGTCAACTTCCCTAAGTCTGACGAAGGTCTCTCTCTTTCTCTGCCAGATCATTATTGCAGTGAGCCAGTTGATAGCCGACGTGGCGCTCAGTGGCAGCTCACGTTTCCAGGAATCACTCTCCATTATCAATAATTTTGCCAACAGCGACCGGCCGGTGAAGGTAGGTTTGGTTTAGTGGAAGAGCCTTTTGGGGCTCCTCACTTGCTTCCCTGCAAGAAGGGAGAGGCCTCTTCGCAAAGGCTCCTTTGTTCCAAGGGGGGTCTTGCCAGCCATGCACAAATTTCAGTTCCTGAAATATCACAAGACTCCTGGAAGTGCGTTGTGGGACCCTCCCTGCTAAGAGACATGGCTGCATCTCAGGCTGGAAGGAGGACCTGGAAGGAATCGTTCTAGGGCGGCTGGGGGGGTCCTATTTATAGACAAAAGGCAGGGTAGCCGAGAACATCAAAGCTCATGTTGGATTGCAACCTTGAGGTGCAAAGTGAGGGATACACAACCAAATTCCACCTGGGGTTTGGGAATGTGAGCTGCAACTTCTCCCCAATTCCTGGTGGCTCAAAAGGGGTGGCAGAGGAAGCAGTGATGGTCCTGGGTGTAAAAGATTTCGTGAGATCCACTGGCACCTTTCCCCTAAGGTTGCAATTCGTGATCTGTTTCATGATGCCAATGACCCCAGCCGTCAAGAAGAGATTACCTGGTCTTGCTTGGAAGTATCAATATGGAGGAATTTATTATTACCTTTATGGTCAGAGTACAACATGTGTACAATGCGATGGGCTGAGCCTCCGTGCACTCACCCCCAACACAACTCACAGTGAGGACAGAAGTCCCTCGCCCAGTCCCAATCTTATTATACTGGGTGACCTTGTTGCACAACGCACCGTCCCACAAGTCTGTGTCTTCAGGGATCTCCTGGAATCAGAAATGTGTTGTTTTCGTTCACCATGGTGACTTCTCAGTCCCGTATTTAATGGTTTTCTCCTTGGGCAGCGTTAGAAGTTGCCATTTGAGAGCATCTTTGTTGTGCTTAGCTGGCAGCAGGTGCAGACGGCTGAGGAGAGCAAGGACTCAGATGAGGGGCCAGGACCATCAGGGAGTGGGCTGCTGCCTTCAGAGATTGTGGGGGGCTGGTAGCAGCGATGAGGAGGTTCCCGAGGAGCCTGTGCCAAGTGCGCATGTGCGAAGGATTGCTCGTAGGAAAGAGCAGGTACAACAGCATGGGAGACTCGGGAGGAAGGCTGCAAGATAATGGACCCTCCTTCAAGAAGATAAAAGCCAGCTGTGAAACGAACGTTCTTTGCAGAAGGCAAAGACGTTTTGAAACTCCAGCCTCGTGGACATTCCAGTATCCTGAGTTTGTACTTAAAGATTCTTGTATTGCAAATTATTTCTTGTTTGTTATCTTTTGGCAAGTCTCGCCCAGTTTGGCAAGGCTTGTGCTTATCACAGCTCATGATTTTGCAGAAGCATTAAAAGGTTTCTGTTCCCTTTGAATTGTGTTTGATTTGTTGGAAAAAGGCTTGGGTCAGAACTATCTTCTGTGGCGCTCTAGCAACCACAGCCAGCACTTCAGAGGTGGCTTCCAACCAGATTGCCACCAAAGAATCTGCCCTTGCAGCCTTCCTCCCTCTCTTCTGTATTTTTATGGGCTTTCTGGCTTGGCCAGCATCTTTCAGAATTGTCCAGGATGGTCTTTAGGATGTGATAGTCGATGTGTCAAAGGGTCCCATGGGGGAAAGGAGAAAAGCCCACCCCAACCCAACTGGGCTTCCTCTTCCCCAATTGTCCCTCCTCTCTGGTTCAACTGCTAGAGGAACAGCCAGGAGAAGGGAAACTGGAGATGGGAGAAAAGGGCCTTGAAGGGTCTTCTCCTCCTAAGGCCTTCAAAGGGACGTTCTCTTCTATGACAGGCAACTGCATTCCCTTCCGAAGTCAAGGATCTGACAAAGAGGATCCGCACGGTGCTAATGGCCACCGCACAGATGAAAGAACACGAGAAGGACCCTGAAATGTTGGTGGACCTGCACTTCAGCCTGGCCAAGTCTTACGCCAGCACTCCGGAGCTGCGGAAGACCTGGCTGGACAGCATGGCCAAGATCCATGTCAAAAATGGGGATTTCTCGGAGGTAATGACCTTGGCCAATGCTCAGCCCTTGGACCACTTCCGGGAAGTCCCACCTGCCTTGCCTCACCTTTGCTCTTGTTTCACAGGCGGCCATGTGCTACGTTCATGTTGCAGCCTTAGTGGCAGAGTTTCTTCACAGAAAAAGTGAGTCTTTCACATGTGGAAGATGGGGCAGGGGGAGGGTGGAGAGCAGGGAACTCATTTTGGAAGCCTTCCTTCCTGTTCTGCAATGCTTTCCTGATGGGAAACGTCTCGTTTTTGCTCCCGGAAGCAGAGATGGTGCCATGGTGGGCTGGTGCTGCAACCCTCGGTTTGGGAGCTAAGCAAACTTAGTTTTTTTCTGTGCTTCAGGCACCCTTGCTAGCCCAAATATCAACTCATAAAAATATTTCTATGGTCTTTTTAGAGCTGCCAAAAGAAAGGGAGGGGTCAGCAGTGCGACAGCTTGCAAAACCGAAAGTGCATCCCATAAATGTCTTCAAAGTTAGTTTCTAGGTGACTGAAGTTTCTGCCATGCAAAATTCTAACTGGAGAGAGAGCATGATTGATGACTTTGGGATATGGAGGTGTCCCATTGGAGGATATGAATTACAATACATCCGGGGGGTGGGGGGAACCAGGGTCAAAGGTGACAATGAATGATGTGTCTCAGAGTTGGCTGCACCCAGGCAGTGCCGGCATGTTTACTCCTAATAAATCTTCTTTAAGTATTGGAAGTTTGGCTCAAGACTCAGGATTTAATTGGGGGTCACTGCCAGAATCCTGACAGATAGCCGGCTCTGAGACATTGTCACCCTTGATCCAAGCACCTCACTGACGTACGGTTAGTCCTTGACTTACAACTGCTATTGAGGCCAACGTTTCAACAAGGCCGCACTTCCGTGAGTTTTTGCCCCCATTTTGTAACCTTCCTTGCCAGAGTTGTTTAGCCAATCACCGCAATCGTGAAGCGAGTAACACAATTATTAAGTGAATCCGGTTTCCCCAAAAGGGGATTGCGTGACCCCTTCCCCCCAAGTCAATGAAACCGTCATAAGTACATGCCAGTTGCCAAGCATCTGAATTTTGACCATGTGACCATGCAACTGTCAACGTTCCAGAAAATTCAACTCCAATCAATAACTCCGAGACCGACTTCTTCTCAAAGTTCCCTTTTATTAGAGTAGATACACTGGCACATCTGGGAAATCCTGAATCTGAAAGTTCCGGGTTTCCTTCCAATAAGTAAAAAATTACAAATCCACCCCCTGCACCATCTGCCCCAATTTGAAATGTCCCCTCACCCAGGTGCAGAAATAACATGACCTTGATTGAGAAGAAGAATGCTATTATGTCTAAGCACATACGCTCCGTGCAATTCCCCCCTCCCGTCTTCCCAGGCTCAGGAATGTGGTAGCGTAGAAGCTTCTGGTGCTACTAGGGCTTCCAAAGCTGAGAGGGACGTTGCTACAGTGACGGATATGACAAGCAGTCCTAAGTCATTTTGTTCAGTATTGTTGTAACTTCAACGATCATTAAAGAAATGGTGAGAGCCTCCTTGTACACGGAAAACCTGGTAGAAGCTTAACCTTGACCACAAAAGCCAAGCCAAGGCTATCATTCATCAAGGAAAAGCAAAAAGTTTCCTGTTGCCTCCCTGCGAGTTGTTCTGTTTGTCTCTGCTGAGTCAAAGTCTGCTTGCAAAAGGTTCTTCAACAGGAAGCAACCAATAAAAAGAAATCTCGTGCATTCCTTCGCCTCCATTGAAACAATCTGCCTGCTAGCTCCAAAGTCATTAATCTTTTCTTGAGAGGAAGAAATGGGCTGTGATTCACCTCTCTTTGATGACAAAATGCAAAACCAGCAAGCACTTTAAATCAGCCATCTCCATAGAAGTGGGCTGTGTTTTCCCCCCTCTATGACCCTCCAAAAAGACCTTGACTATGTATCAGAATGGTCAATCAAATGGCAACTTCAAATCTCAACAACTAGTCTTACATATTGACAGAAAAAAAATCAGAAAATAAAATACAAGCTGACTGGTCAGGACCTTGTTGAGGATGCAAACTTTGCCAAGGACCTTGGAGTACTCATCTCAAATGCTCTAAGTGCTAGAGCCCACTGTAACTACATAGCCAAAAAGGCATTAAGAGTCTAATCCTACGTAGCTTTTTCTCTGGTAATATCACACTACTAACTAGAGCATACAAAACATTTGCTAGACCTAGACTTGAATACAGCTCATCAGTCTGGAACCCATATCATGTATCTGATATTAACACAATTGAAAAATGTCCAGAAATATTTCACAAGAAGAGTTCTCCATTCCTCTACTCGCTGCACAAGACCTTATGCCATCAGACTTGAAACTCTAGACCTAGAAAACCTAGAACTACGCCGCCTCTGGTCCGATCCAAATATAGTATATAAAATCATACATTGCAATGTCCTACCTGCAAATGAATACTTCAGCTTCAATCATAACAACACAAGAGCATACAATAGACGCAAACTCAAGATTAACCGCACCAAACTTGACTACAGAAAATACAACTTCAGCAACAGAGTGGTCAGTGTCTGGAATCCTCTACCTGACTCTGTGGTTTCTTCCCCAAACCCCAAAAACTTTAACCTTAGACTGTCTACTATTGACCTCGCCCCTTTCCTAAGAGGCTTGTAGGGGGCGGGCATAAGCGCACCAATCGTGCCTACTGTCCCTGTCCTATTGTTTCTTTTATTTTATTTTTATGAGTATCTATTCAAAACTATATTTATTCTTATACCTGTATCTTGTAAGCGATTGACAAATCAAATAAATACTAAAAAATACTAAATCAGGTAATACCAGCCCTGCCCAGCAGGGCTTCCAAGAAATTTCCCCCCAGACGAATTGGGAAGGGGAGGCCTGGACACGTTCCTCCTGCTCTGAGCCTGGGAATCCTGATTCTGTTGATTGGCATTTTTGTGTTGATTTGATATGTTTCCCTCTCTCAAATAAACTTGTTGGGTAGCTTGGAAGCAGGAACTTGGACATTGTGTGTAAGAAACAATTCAACTGCACCAACGTATTTATCTGTAGAGAGCAGCATGAGACCAGAAGAAAACCAAGTCTTACTACCTTGGCAATAGCTTTTCAGACGTTCTTCGACACCCAGAATTCCCAGTCCGTAGGGTCACTGGCTGGATTTTGAGTACTGGGAGTTACAATTCTGGTATTTGGGGGGAGGAGGGTGTCTCAGGTTACGGACCAAAAGAAAGCGAGAGAAACCACTAAAATGTGCTCCAAAATTTATTTGGCTATTCCAGTTGCTTGCTTGGGATCTCAGTTTTGGGAACATGGCTCATATATTTTCTATTTATTTTTAACACCAAGAAATGGAATGTGTTGTTATCAGCTGAACCTGGCCCAACTCGTCAAAGAGCTGAAGTGAAAAAAAAAGGAACTAAAGTCCAGCTGTGGTTTGTGGTCGGTTGCTGTGCTGTGTTGAGATGGACTTCCAAGGACAGTTTTAACTCTGACAGCGGAAAGTTTTTGTTCAGAGAAATCCAGGTTTTCACCCTCTGATCCTCCTTCATTTTTTAATGCATTTATTTTCCTTCCTACAAGCTTTTGGATAAGATGACATCTGATTGCACCAAACTGTAGTGTTGGAGTCCAGGTTCCTGAAGGCACCCATCATTCGCCTGGGAATTCTTGAACATCTCAGAAAATGAGAACCTTGAGGTGGAGTGTCATCCTGGCTGTCTATCAACTGCAGATAATTTCCATGGAGGTTAAGCAGATGGAGAGGAGTTATACCCTCAGGCTCTCTTTCTCTCTTCCACCGCTTCTGCTTCTGCTTCTGCAGAAACTTGCCCAAGCCTCCGGTTGTCCTCTCGAGTTGGAAGGCTTGTTCACCTCAAAAATACAAGCACGCTGCACAGTTCCCACAAAAGGGGAACCTACTTGCTGAAATTCAAAAGGCCAGAGGTGAAGGAAGCCCAACCCAAGCTCAGCCTGCCCTTCGCTGGAAGTACCTCCTGCTTGTGGTGTTAGAACCTGGTCTCCAGAACCTTAAGGCAGATGCCTACTTCTCGTTTTACGTGGTATTTTTTCCATCCTAATAAGGGCTAGAACTCAGCTTTGGAATGTTAACAACCTTGCTGTGGGTTCTGTCCCAAGGAATAAGGGGGTGTGACAGACATAAAGTCCGTCAGGGATTAAAAACGAAAGCGTGGGGCTGTTTCAATCCCCAACTGACCTCCAAGTTCTTCTCTCTTTCTTGGCTCCTATCTGTAGAGTTATTCCCCACCGGATGCTCCTCTTTCAGGAAAATCACACCCAACATTGATGAGGAAGGTGCGATGAAGGAAGATGCAGGGATGATGGATGTTCATTACACTGAGGTAAGGACCAGAGTAGACGTCGGAAGCATGGCCCTTGGAGAGCTGGGATTTTACCAAACCATGTCAGGCCGAGAGAGGCTCAGAAAATGGAAAGCTACTTCTTCCTTTCCTTTGGGAGAGGAAATATCTTTTTTCTTCTTCAAAATTGGCTTTTGCTTGAGGTCCTCTGTATCTCTCCAGACTCATTATTCAAGCAAAGGCCTGACTTCCTTGAATATTTTCCCGTTGTGGTAAACTGTGTAGAGCAGCTGGGAAAGCCCTGAGCCAATATTTTAGTAAGTAAACAAATGTGGTGAAAGGACTGAACCGGCTGAACCAGTTTTCCTTTGGCTCATGGGTCGGCCTGTCAGGGTAGCCCAGCCCAGGTGGGTCCAAGGTTCTTCAGGTGTCCAAAGAGGAAATAAAAGCATCAAGAGTCACTCTGGCAGATCCTGAAAGGAGAGCTTCTCCACTGCCTTGCCTTCCTTCCTTCCTTCCTTCCTTTTCCTTCTTTTCTCTCCTTTTCCCTCTATCAGTTTCCTTCTCTATCTCCTTCCTTCCTTCCTTGTCTTTCTTTTCCTTTTTCCTCTATCAGCTTCCTTCTCTATCTCCTTCCTTCCTTTTCTTTCTTTTCCTTCTTTTTTCCTCTATTAGTTTCCTTCTCTATCTCCTTCCTTCCTTCCTTTCTTCCTTCCTTTCCTTCCTTTTCCCTCTATCAGCTTCCTTCTCTATCTCCTTCCTTCGTTCCTTCTTTCATTCGTTTCCTTCCTTCCTTCCTTTCTTCCTTCCTGTCCTTCCTTTTCCTTCTTTTCCTTCTTTTTTCCTCTATCGGTTTCCTTCTCTATCTCCTTTCTTCCTTCCTTTCCTTCCTTTTCCCTCTATCAGCTTCCTTCTCTATCTCCTTCCTTCGTTCCTTCTTTCGTTTCCTTCCTTCCTTTCTTCCTTCCTTTCCTTCCTTTTCCCTCTATCAGCTTCCTTCTCTATCTCCTTCCTTCGTTCCTTCTTTCGTTTCCTTCCTTCCTTCCTTCCTTCCTTCCTTCCTTCCTTCCTTCCTTCCTTCCTTCCTTCCTTCCTTCCTTTCCTTCCTTTTCCCTCTATCAGCTTCCTTCTCTATCTCCTTCCTTCGTTCCTTCTTTTGTTTCCTTCCTTCTTTCCTTCATTTCCTTCCTTTTTCATCTATCAGCTTCCTTCTCTATCTCCTTCCTTCCTTCCTTTTCCTTCCTTTCCTTCCTTTTTCCTCTATCAGCTTCCTTCTCTATCTCCTTCCTTCCTTCCTTTTCCTTCCTTCCTTCCTTTTCCCTCTATCAGCTTCCTTCTCTATCTCCTTCCTTCCTTCCTTCCCAATCCCTGCAACTGCTTCTCACATTGCCGCTTCATCTGTTTGGGCAGTCTTCTGCACCTTAGTTGGCACCCACAATTGGGACTAGAACTCCCAATCTCCTGGTGTCACCCAGATGGCTTCCATGGCCCAGAACTTAACAGCCTTCCGCTCTCAAGCCTGGTGCCTCAACTTCCAGACTCACCTGGCTCTCTTGTGACCCACCTTTTCTCTCCTCATGCAACTCACAGGAGGTGCTGGTGGAGCTGCTAGAGCAATGTGTCGAGGGCTTGTGGAAAGCCGAGCGATATGAGGTCATCGCCGAGGTGGCCAAGATGATCATCCCCATCTACGAGAAGCGGCGTGAGTTTGAGGTAGCCGATCAAAAACAGGCGCCAGCGATCGTGCTGAGCCCTGCAGGGAGGAAGCACCAAAACCAAATTAGCCAGCCAGCAAAAGTTGTTAGTCCAGATCCAGAGACACCAAAGAAGGCTCAAAGAAGACCTGCAAGGGGGCTTGGGGGCAGCAGCAGAGGGTCCCCTACAGCCGTGATGGCGAACCTAGGGCGTGCATGCCACAGGTGGCACACAGAACCATTTTTGCGGGCACACAAGCCCCAGCCCAACTTACCTGCACTGCGCATGTGCCTGCCTCCCAGCTGGTTTTTGGCCTCCCGGAGGCTCAAGGGAAGCCTCTCCAGCCTTTGGAGATCAAAAAACAGGCCTTCTGGAAATACCGGAAGTGCCAAGAGGGGCCTGTTTTTCAGCCTCCCGAGGCTGCAGAGGCTTCTTTCGAGCCTCCCAGAGGCCTCAAACAGGCCAAACATCAGCTGGGAGGCCCGCACATGTGCAGTGCAGATCAAGGGGCAGGTTGGGGGTGTTGCATTGTGGGTGCCGGCTCTCATGCGCTGTCAGCACACCACAACAGAAAGTTTCGCCATCCTATAGCCTCCAGCTCCCCCCAAATCATTCCAGCCTCCTTTTTATTTTTGGAAACTGTCCGCCTTTTAAGGTAGACTTTTATCAGATTACGATAACAGATTACGATAACAGAACCCAATCCTGCTTTTATCAGATTACAATAACAAAACTGTGCAGCCTTGTGGCCTTTCATCTTCACAAGAATTAGGGCAGGTTCAAATAAAAGTGAATATTTGCAACTCAGGGTTGAAATGAGGGCTGCTGGCTGCTCTCTGAGCTTGCTCGTTTTCTTGCAGTCGTTTCATGACCAAACTAGGTAACTTTATCCGTGCCAGATTACACTTTTCTTCCAGGCTCAACTTTCTTTCCTCTGGCTCTCCGCTCTTCCTCCTGTCCCTCACGGTTATTCCCTCTTACCTGTTACAGAAACTGACCCAGGTGTACCGAACGCTCCACGGGGCCTACAGTAAAATCCTGGAAGTGGTGCAGAGCAGAAGGAGGCTCCTGGGCACCTACTTCCGAGTCGCGTTCTATGGACAGGTGAGCCCACGGATCGCTTGGGTGATGGACACGGAGAGTCAATCCACCGTGCAGAGTCTTACCTTTCATGCAGCCTTTCTACGTGTCCTGGTTTCTTCTTCAGTTCGCTTCAGTTGGCATCCAATTCCATCAGTGGTGGGATTCAAATTTTTTCACTGCTGGTTCTGCAGGTGTGGCTTGGTGGATGCGGCAGGGGAAGGATCCTGCTAAATCCCCATTCTCTCCCCACCCCACTAACCTGCTTTCCAGCTCCCTTCTCCTGGGCAGGGCAACCCAAGGAGACCCAGCCGACCAGCTGGGATTCAATGAGAGGTGGAGACTAGATGGGGTTGGCGGGGCCAGTCAGAGGTGGGATTGTCCAGTTCTCCAAATTATTCAAAATTTCTGGTACCGGTTCTCCAGAACTGGTCGGAACCAGCTGAATCCCACCTCTGACCTCCGTGCCACTTTTATGCAGATGCCCCTTTGTCTGTTGCTCCTCCAAGGGCATTTGGGGGGGGGGGGCATCTCTAATTTCTCCATCCTCCCCTCTGTCTTCCAGCGTCACCCTTCCTCTGGAGCAACTGTCTTGGATGTGTGGCTCAATCAGCTCTGTTTCCTTTGTTGGAGGCTCTTTCCTAAGGCCGTGTTTTCTAAACGTGCCAATTTGGAAAAACGTGGACTTCAGCTCCCAGAATTCCTGGGGAATTCTGGGAGCGGAAGTCCACAAGTCTTAAGCAGGTCATCAGGCCTGAAAAACACTGGCCTGAGGTCTTCCTTCTGGGGTCTCTCCAGGAGCGGTTTTCCCAGAGAAGTTGTCAAGTTTTGGCCTTTTGATCTTTCCCACCTTAAAACTCCACATTCTCAGCTTCCTTGGATATCATTCATGTGTCGTAATTAGAAATCACATTGGACTAGATGTAATTCTTTAGTTTAAATCCATTTCCCTTGAGGTTAGGACATTCCGATTCTTCAGCTTCCTGGCAATTTTTGTGCGTCTCTTACTTTCCCAGCTTTCCCGTCTTCTGAGACTGAGCATGCAAGAGAGACAACAGTTATGATGTTCTTGTCTTGTGTTTTGTTGGTCTTAAACTATGGCCTGTATTTACTATTATTACTACTTGTACTTTACTTCCCTTTATATTTACTTTATCCTTTCCTTCTCCTTCTCCCTTCCCTTCCTTTTGTTTTCTTCCCTTCCCTTCCCTCCTTTCTCTTCCTCCTTTCCCTTCCCTTCCCTTCCTTCCCCTCCTCCTCCTCCTTCTCCCTTCCCTTCCTTTTGTTTTCTTCCTTTCCCTTCCCTCCTTTCTCTTCCTCCTTTCCCTTCCCTTCCTTTCATTTCATTCCCTTCCTTTCTCTTCCTCCTTTCCCTTCCCTTCCCTTCCTTCCCCTCCTCCTCCTCCTTCTCCCTTCCCTTCCTTTCTCTTGCTTGAATCATTTCAGGCTTTCTTTGAGGAAGAAGATGGGAAGGAGTACATCTACAAGGAGCCCAAATTAACTGGCCTCTCGGAGATTTCCTTCCGGCTGCTGAAACTCTACGGAGAGAAATTTGGAGCCGAGAATGTCAAAATCATCCAGGATTCCAACAAGGTAATATGAAAGCAAAACTCCAGTTCTGGCCCAGGAGAACCGCAGGACCATGTCCTTGCTGCATATCATCAAAGAGAAGCTGGGCAGCCATCGGTCTGGGAGGCTTAATTGGGGCTGCTGTCCTGAGCAAGGGGTTGGACTAGATGGCTTCAGGTGGCACTTCCAGGCCAGGGCCTCTGAGCTCTAATTTATTCGTGATCTGATCAAAGGGAAATGACTATCTGGCTGGTCTCGTCTAAGAAATTTGCTGGCCAAACCAGTTGGCTGAGAAGGAGGACTTGACTTGCTGTGATCCATGAAAGGTCCACTTTGCTGAGAAGCTGCTGCTGAACTTTGGGCTGGCTGTTAAGTCAAAGAGACAAGTGGGAGGACTTTTGGGGTGCCCCATTGTACTCCCCCTCCTTGCTGAAGGGACATGGTGTAGAACTTCCTTCCAGTTGTCATCATCTCCAGAGGTTCCCAAGTGGCCACCATAGGCTTGGGATCTTGAAATGTTGGCCTCTTGGCTGGAGGTCCCTGGATATCCAAGTGGGTTGATCTTCTTTTGGTTCCATTCAGAACTTTCCATTTTTTTACTCTAGGTGAACCCCAAAGATCTAGATGCCAAGTACGCTCACATTCAGGTGACTTACCTGAAGCCATTTTTTGACGAGAAGGAGCTTTTGGAGAGGAAGACGGGGTTCGAAAGGAACCACAACATCAACCAATTTGTCTTCGAGACCCCATACACCTTGTCTGGCAAGAAACACGGAAACGTGGAAGAGCAGTGCAAGAGGCGGACTATCCTCACTAGTGAGTGTGTGTGTGTGTGTGTATACATATGTATGGAGGGCTTTTTCTACGTTAAGTAACTCTGAGTCTGATTGCGCATCTCACAAATTCTTTGGCTGATTTAAGGAAAATAAAGACTCCCTCTAGTTATACAAAAACAGAATTTGCAACTGCAGAAACTCAACAGCCAAGGCCATTGATTGAAATGGAGGCCAACAAATAAATGATTTATCTCAAGAGAGATAAACACTCGGATCTAGAAGAGGACAATCTCTTTTTCAGAGGAGGCAGTCCTTATTTCACCTCAGTGTTCCCAAAGCCAGAAATCTACAAATTCAATGCAGACCATCAAGTTGTTGTCAACTCTTAGTGTCCACCTACAGAGATTCCTTCCAGGAGGATCTGGCCCTAATCTGTCCCTTCAGGACTTGCAACGATGGATCCATTGGAAGTAGATGAAGATGAAGATGTTATCAACTCATAAAATATTTCTGTGGTCTTTTTAGAGTTGCCAACAGAAAGGGAGGAAGGAGCAGTGCAGCAGCTTGCAAAACTGAAAGTACATTCCATAAATGTTTTCAAAGATAGTAACTAGGTGACTGAAGTTTCTGCTGCACAAAATTCTAACTGGAGAACATGATTGATGACTCTGGGCTACGGATGTGTCTCATTGGAGAATATGAATTATGATACACTCGGGGTGGGGGGAAACCAGGGTCAAGGGTGACAATGAATGATGTGCCTCAGAGTTGGCTACCCCCAGGTAGTGCTGGACATGTTTACTCCTAATAAATCTTCTTTAAGTATTGGAAGTTCGGCTAGAGACCTGTGATTTAAATGGGGGTAACTGCCGGAGCCCTGACAGATGTATCCACTGCAATCTTCATATACTGGGTGACTCTTCTCTTTCCTTCCACTTTTTCCAGCATTGAAGCCTGTTCCACAGAGCTGGGCCTTCAAATAATGTCTCCAAAAGAGGACAATTAGAGCCAGGTCGTTTCTATTCTAATGAGAACTCTGTCTTGATTTGTCCCGAGCAATTCTGACCCCCATGTGGGAGGAGGCCCCCGAATTACTAATGGTCCTTCTTACAAAGTCCCAAGTCTTTTTGTGAAGGGCCCGCAAGCCCTCACACAATTCCTCAAGGCTTGGAGAGTGAGATTCCCCCAAATTAGGAGATTTATCAATCTTGCATGCTCAGAGAGAGCCATCGCTCAAAAAGTTGTCTAGTCTTGAGCTCTCCTATGGGCGTTTTATGTACCCTGTGGAAAAATCTGTGCAGTCGTTGCATTGTTCCAGGTCTGCATTGTTGTGATATTTGTGGCCTGTTGAGACAGCTTTTTTCCCCTTCGTCCCCAAGCCAAAACGAGAGTAAGTTAGAGCGAACAAGCCAATTAGAACTTCAGAGGGGCTTCCTTTTTCTCAGAAGCAGAGACTGATTTTGAGCTAGAGCTAGTAGATGGAGAACTCTTCATTCTTGTTGTTGCCCTGGCACTAGATTCGGACAATGAGGTGGTTGGGGAGGAACCTGGGCCAGTCCTGGAGTCTGGGGAAGGCTCGGACGAGGGCTCTGCGTTGGAGGCAGAGATGGGGCCAGGACCCTCTGACAGTTATCAGCTGCCTTCAAAGTTGGATATCAGTGAGGCAGAAGAATGGCTGGAGCCTGTTCCCAGTGTGTGCATGCACAGAGCTGCCAGAAGAAGGGAACAAATGAGGGACAAGGGTCAACTTGGGAGTAAAGCCACGGGTGGAATGGCCCTTCCCAAAGGGAATAAAAGAGGAGCAAAAGAGGAGCGGGGTTTTGCAGGAGACATTGAGACCTTTCTCTTGATCAGCTCTTCTGCGGCTTGCTCCCTTTTCTCCTAGCGTGCAGCTCTTTCCCATATGTTAAGAAAAGAATCCCCGTCAGCTGTGAGCAGCAGGTCAACCTGAAACCAATAGACGTGGCAACAGACGAAATCCGAGAGAAGAGCTCCGAGTTGCAGCAGCTTTGTGCTTCGCCAGATGTGGACATGATCCAGCTGCAGTTGAAACTTCAGGGCGCCGTTTCGGTGCAAGTAAGCAGCTGGGCACATCTGCCCCAGAAGTCAATATTTTCCTGGCTGGAAATGGGGAGGGGAATTTTTAGCTGGAATGCTCCTTCTGGTTCTGCTCTCAGAGCCTTTCCACTGTAAACTACCAACAGTTGAAACCCAGTTTGCTGAATAAGCCACAAAGGATTCACACAGCCATAAATCGTGGGGTACAACCACTTCCTTTCTGATTTTCATGGGGCAAGAAGCCCAATGTATAATTTTCACTCCTCCGAAAGGAAGGCCTAGGACCCCTCCGCAGATATTCCAGAAATCATAGCAGATCTGTTGGGCTGTCAGTGTTCGTCCTGTGTGTTTATGTGCTTAATGCAAAAGGGTTAGATGAAGATCCCCAACTCTCTTGTGAGCCCTAGAGTTCCTTGGCTACTTCAAATTAGGGGCACCAATTCCTACCATTACAAGGTCAGGCCTGAAACAGGCTAGATGTAGCCTTTCAAAACTAAGCATTCTGCTCCCAGTTGCTTATCTTTAAGCTCTGGTGCTCCTCAAATTCTTAGAGGTGTGTGTGTGGACATGGTTGCTTTGAAGACCACCAGTGTGGTTCCTTGAAGCATCACCAGCAGTGCAGAGGCACCTGGGCATTGTGCTGGGATCCAGCTTCTAAGATCTTCTTAATTTGTCTCTCTCTGTTTCTCTGTTTGGCCAATCTCTTCGTCACTGTACCTCTGTTGCGGGGGACATGGTGTTAGGTCAACGCTGGCCCCCTGGCCTACGCCCGAGCCTTCTTGGACGACAAGCACTCCAACAAATATCCTGCGAAGAAGGTGGCTGAACTCAAGGACATGTTCAGGTTGGTGTCGTGGACTTGGGCGCCTTATGACTTTCTTGTGTGATGGAACCTCAGGTGATTTCCCAACCAGGTGCTGACCAAAAGTAGGACCAGCTGCATCAGAGACCCCTGAATTTCTGGGTACTGTTCAAAACATTGGACTTTCAGTCAAGTCCTTCCTGGCTCTGGTTATGCCAAGGGTCTTCAAACTTGGCAACTTTAAGACTGGTGGACTTCAATTCCCAGAATTCCTCCTCCAGTCATGTTAGCTCAGGAATTCTGGGAGTTGAAGTCCACCAGTCTTAAAGTTGCCAAGTTTGAAGACCTTTGGGTTAGGTTATCTCCGGGACCATCAAGTCCAGGTAGAAGTCATTTGTCCTACAGCTGGATTTGGGGAGGCTGCTTCTGAGCCCGGCCCCCAGAATCAGTCCCTTCCTCAGGTAAGGATGGTCACTTCCTGTTAGCACCCACTGAAAGGTTGCAAAAGGTTCCTTTCATTGCATTATCATCTCTCGGTTTGAGGTTTTGATTGTCTTCCTTTGTTATCTTTTAACAATGGGCTGTAGTTGATTATTTATGTGAGTCAGTTAGAATGTTATGATTCTACCGGAACTATTGATGATAAGGAAACCAATTAAATTTCACTACAGGAGCTGAATGGAGGTCAAACTTTTCTTGGGTTCAGTATAGCTTCAAGTGTGTTTAAGGATCTCCCCAAGATTCTCTCAGGGATCCACAAAATCAAAATTATTTGCTGGATATTGAAGAGATATGCCAGATTTCAAAACTGTATCACTCTTCTCATTATTTTTTTTTATTTGTTAAAAATACCAGCTCCCCCCCCCAAAAAAAAAAAACTCCCACATATTTTAGTTACATTAATCTCATATGATTATTTGAACAATATTCTACAAAGGCACACATTTTAATTTTTAATCTGGTAAATATTGATAGAGAGAATCCATCTCTTTTTGGGGCCCTCCATAATTTTTTAAAATTGAAAGGAGAAAGTTTTAAGAAGAGCCCATTCTCCTTGGCTTCTTATCAGCCTAGTTGAACTGATATCTTTGTGCTCTTTGTTGAAACAAATTAGGTAAACACAGAGATGCATTCTTCCCGGAACTGTGCTTGTCAAAGGGAAAGAGGGTGTGGACAGTCAGCTACGAAGAACCCTGTGGGGCCCCTCCCCAAGACCCTTGGACTGCCAGCCTGTCACTAGGCCAGTGTTCCTCAACCGTGGCAGCTTGAAGACGGGTAGCCCCAACTCCCAGAATTCCCTTTGGATGTGGCATGCCTGCTTGTTCTCTTGCAGTCCCTCCCTCTGCAATCTCTCCACTCTAGAGACAGAAAATGAACATGGCTAGCTGGAGAATCCTGGGAGTTGAACTCTACCCAGCCTCAAGCCTGTAAGGCATTAGACCAACTGGGGCCTGGAATGTCACTGATAGCCAAAAAAAGGATGCAAATTCTTTCTAAATGAGGGGACCAGTGAGAGGGAAGCAGTTGAAGGAAGAGTTGGGACAGACGGGATCTCCACCCCTTTCAGCCTCAGAGCCTCCCTGGGAATTTCACCCTGAATCAGGGAAGCTTCCCTCTCTCTTCTCTCCAAGCCCTGCTCTGCCTGCCCCAAGGGACAGAGAGAAAACCAAGAGAACAGGGATCCATTTCAGGAAGTCCTACCACCTTTATGGGGGTCTTCCCTGGCGTATTGACGCTTTTCTTCCACCCCCACCTCCCCCAAAAGCTGGCAGTTTTGCAACCGTTTTAATTGTTTGCAAGAACAGATCACAGATAATCAGAGTTAGAAGGGACCTTGTAGGTCATCTAGTCCAACCCCCAGCCCAAGCAGGAGACCCTACACCACTTCTGACAGGTGGCAGCCCGTCTCTTCTTGAAAGTCTCCGGTGATGGTGCTCCCACAATTTCCGAGGGCAACTTCCTATTGTATGGATGGCCAGCTACAATGTCCTGCTTGCCTTTCGAAATCCTGCTCTTCAATCCTGAATTTAAAAGCTTCGGTTTGAAACGGCTTCTCTTCCTTTCCCCCTCCTCACCGCCCCGCCAAATCCAAGGAGGGACTAAATGCTGGGGTCGATTTATCTTCCCCCAGGAAATTTATCCAAGCCTGCGGAATCGGCCTGGAGTTCAACGAAAGGCTGATCAAGGAAGACCAAGTTGAATATCACGAGGAGCTGAAGTCCAACTTCAGGGAGATGGTGAAAGAGCTCTCGGAAATCCTGCATGAACAGGTAAGACCCAGGAGCCGTTCAAAGTCACTAAATACACTGATTAGTTCTGTTTATAAAAATGTACTAGCCCCGCATCTTCCCACACAGGAACTCTGGGCAACTAACAACGTTATATGCACCGTTGAAAGTCAAGGACTCGGCTGCTTACGAAAATGGGATTCAGAGCTTAGTGTTGTGCAGAGGAAACCACCCAGTTTGAGGTCATCGGGGGATAGGATCAAAACTAGGACATTTATCGCTCTGTTGCAGGGGGCTGGGGAGAGGATCTCCAAGCCCTTCCCCTCTCCCTTGGCCAGCTGTGTCCTTGCAACTGGATTTGCATGGAAAGAGCAGAGGCTTTTCTGCAACATCTTCCTATTCAAATGGAAAAGATCTGGTCTGGTTGACTGTTTTTCAGTTCTGCTCTCCTTCCTTTTGCACTTTTTGCTCTGAGGGCGTGTGTGAGGAAACAGGACAGGCTCAGCGGGGTATCAGACAGGAGCTCTGGGGGTGACCAAGCTCCCCAAAGGGCCAGAATTGCTTCCTTTGATCCCCTCCCCCCAATTTTTAGAATACTTTTGGTGGTCTGAGTTGGAAACCGTGGAATGAAGTCCTGGGAGGGGCCCCCCAGGGAGGCCACAGTTGCCTGGACATCCTATAATATTTTATTTAGTTAGTTAAGAAAATGTATGCGGCCACCGTCTCACTCTCAGTGACTCTGGGCAGCTCAGAAAAACAAATTGTGCAATTATTTGTTGATGATGAAATCCCCCAGAGTGTTTCTGAAGCTTTTGGCAAATTTAATACCAGTAGACTTTAACTCACCGAATTCTCCCACCAGCAAAGCAGAATTTGGTGAGTTGAAGTCCACCGGTTTTAAAGTTGCTCCAGAAATATGACCTTAGGCACCCAGGATGGAGCCACTTCTAGACCCTTTAAGTTATCTATTTATTTATTTACAGCTCCACTGATTGTCAGTCGCTTACAATCCCATCTTACCCCGACCAGATTTAAACAGCCAAATAATAAATAAATAAATAAATTAATTAATTAATTAATTAATTAATTAAAAAAAAAAAAGCCAAACCATCAACAATATTTCTCAATAAAAGATTCCCAGGCCAGGGAATTCTGAAAACCTCATATTCCCTACATAGCAGGAATCTTGGACCTTGTGAAGATCTGTTTGGTCAGGGGTCTCTAATCTTGGCAACTTTAAGACTTGTGGACTTAAGACTTGTGTATTTTAAGAATGTACCAAGCAGAATTCGACTGGAAGTTATGTGTTATATTGAATGCTATAATTGTAAAAGCATAAATTGAAGTTTAAATAAGAGTTGAATGGACAAAGATTAAAAGATATAAAGGTGTCATACTCCAATCAGTAACTACAGGGGAAAATTTTGTTTAATGAGAAAAGAAAATATGAAATTGAAACAGGACAGACAAAAGTATAAATATAATGATTAGAAAGATATTGAAACTTAGAAATATATATATATATATATATATATATTCTTAAGTTTTCGCGGGTACTTACATGTCTGGCATTCAGCTTTGTTCGGGTATTTTCCCACGTGGTGCTTTTAAAGTTGTAGCAACGTTTCAGCAGAATCTCATCTGCCATCATCAGGCTTCTGTATGGTGTTTGTCTGTGAGTCAGACTTTTACAGTGGTTTCAGATTTAAATTTGGGGCAGCCTATTGCTGTGTCAGAAAGGTTTTTTCTTCCTCCTGATTGGTTGAGAGTCTTGGTCTGTGTTTATTGGTCTTGGAGTTTGCTGTGTTCTGCTACTAGTATCTTCTGTCTGTTGTTTTTTTTGGGGGGGGAGGGGGGGGGCTCTTTTTGTATCTTGATTGTATCTTGACACCTGGGCACAAACAGATCCCCCCTGATACCTCCAGCTCAAACACACCCCAGCCAGGCACCCAGATGAAACCCAGCTTCCTAACGAATGATAGCCGTCCATTTACCGGAAGCCAAGCTGCACTAAAGGCCTCCAATAAAGTAACACAATGTTGCCAGCCAATCAAGATACAAAAAGAGCCCCCCCCAAAAAAAAAAACAGACAGAAGATACTAGTAGCAGAACACAGCAAACTCCAAGACCAATAAACACAGACCAAGACTCTCAACCAATCAGGAGGAAGAAAAAACCATTCTGACACAGCAATAGGCTGCCCCAAATTTAAATCTGAAACCACTGTAAAAGTCTGACTCACAGAGAAACACCATACAGAAGCCTGATGATGGCAGATGAGATTCTGCTGAAACGTTGCTACAATTTTAAAAGCACCACGTGGGAAAATACCCGAACAAAGCTGAATGCCAGACATATATATATATATATATATATTATATATAATTGAATTTAGAAAGGAATTAGATAATTAAAAACAAAGTTTAGAAAACTAAGGAAAGGGAAAATTATAGAGAAAATGTTAAAATAGTAATAAGATATGGAATAGAACACAAAGATGAATATGAAATTGAGTTTGTGTCTGTATGGAAAAGTGATAACCCGGGACCATGCTATTCTCAAAAAAAGATATTTCATTTGTATTATGCTTTGTGAAAACCCAAATAAATTTTTTACAAAAAAAAAAAAAAAAGACTTGTGGACTTCAACTCCCAGAATTCCTCAGCCAGCAAGGAATGCTGGGAATTGAATTCCACAAGTCTTAAAGTTGCCAAGGTTGGAGAGCCCTGAGCTAGAGTAATGCTAGGGCTGAAATCTAGAGAAAACCTGGCAAGACGAACCTGTTTTTGGACTATCTGGAGGTGATCAGAGTGCCGGAGAAATCCCACCACCGCACAGAGTTTTTAATTTTCGAACTCAGCCAGAGGTCCCAGCTACGAAAAAGCTTGCTGAGAAACAGGTGGGCCTTTTTCTGCTTTACAGGAAACTCCACCAGGGTTCTCTTTAGCCCCCCCTCCCCCCCGCCCCACTTTGCCATCTGCAACAATTTAGGAGCAACGGGTGGAGTCTTGCATTCTAAAATCTCGGTGGCAAAATTAGAAGGGAGCTGCCAGCCCTCAGAGCAAAACGGAGGAGCAGGACCTTATGAAAAGCACACACACACACACAAAAAAAACCTCACACCAAAAAAAACAGAACAAGAGCAAAACCGCACCTGGGGATTACCCACCACAGAAATCAGCTTTGACCCTCCGGTTTTTCAATTTTGGGTCTTTCTTGCCTGTGAAACTACCTTTCTGGAGAAAAAAGAAGAACATGAAATAAACTCCTTCTCCCCCTTCTGCAGGAGCTCTTGCTTTTCACAATTGAAGCCCAGCGAGTGGCTGTCCGCCAGGCCCCGCAATCCTTGGGAAAACCCGCTGGGTGCCAAACGGGCCGTGGTTGAAGTCAGTGCTGCCCTGGGCAGAGGCTTCGACAAGAGGCCTTCAGCGCAGGCTCCCCCTCCCATAATCCCCATTCGGCACTACTCCATGCACCGCCCTCACATCTCCCTGGAGGCGGCAACTGAAGTAGGAACAGGAGGGCCAGTTTAAGAACTAGCAGAGCAGCAACCCAGAAAAAGGCTCGGTTGATATTCTGAGGGAGGTTTGGGATGCTGCTTGCAATTGTGGAATGAGACAGGAAAGGTGAGTGACCGTCAGCCGTGCCAGGAGTGGATGCCCAGGAGAAGGAAGTGGGTTGCATATCACGGCCCAAGTGAGCATTTTGGGGGATCTGTCCATTTAAAAGCTGGGAAGCTGCCCATCTGGCTGTCCAACCTTGGCCACTTTAAGTCTTGTCGGGAGTTGGAAGTCCGCAGGCCTTAAAAGTTGCCAAAGTTGGACGGTAACCTTTCCAGATCTCTTCACCTGGCCTTGCAAGATTCTCCACCCCATTGAAGAACAACGAAACAGGAGGAAAGCCAACTTGGTGACACCTCCAAGTAGCAGGCAATTTCCCTCTGCCTCTTTATGTGTGTGCACAATGAATCAGAGAGCAGGTTGTACCTCGCCTAACATTTTGCAGAAATGTGTTTTTGAGCCACGTCCTCCAGAAGGTGCCAATCAGCCTCGGAGAAGCTGCTTCTTCCTGGCTGAAACACAGCTGCTCCTTCTGGGTTGGCCTCCGTTTGGCTGCTCTCCTTCCTTTTGATCCCAAAGCGACCTGAACCAAAACTTTTCTTCTCCTGGAGTTTTGCAAGCCAACCCCCTGGGCCTTGAAGGGCCCGTCTCTTGCCTTCAGTAACTTCTCTTTCTTTTCTCTTCCATGCTGCCCTTGCCATAACAGCTCTGAAGACCAGGCTGGGTAACACTGCTCTGTTTTCCTTTGGGTTGAGCAAATATTTATCTCCTCCTCGGAGATGCAGAGGCCCCTGCTAACTCATCTCTCTCTGTTTCAGATCTACCAAGAATACCCCGGGCATCCGTCCTGGCTGCCCAACACCCTTCACGTCTTCTGTGCCATTAGCGGGACTTCCGGGGAAAGATATGGCTCCTTCTGAAACCTACCTGGAGTTTCAGGAGGGGACCAGGAGAACTTCTGGACACTTGCCAGACCTTTCTCAGGAATATTCTGAATGCTGCCTGAAGCGGAGGAACCTCCGATGCCTAGCCGGGGCTCTCCCCGTCCCTCTTCCTCACAGGGTACTTATTTGAACCGGGAAAGTGCCTCCTGCCCTCTATTTTCTACCTTCCTTCCTTCCCAACTTCATTGCGTTGTGCTGAAGGTACCTCGAAAGCATTGGTCAAACCTTGTCTCCCTGAACACGGGGACTCCCAAACCCTGCCCTGTAAAGCTGTACAATGGAATATAATAAAGTGGGAAGCTGTTTTTGTAATCGGTGCTCAGAGTTAGAGGCCTCCACCTCTCCCGCAGAAAGCAGGAACCTCGACGGTTCCCAAACATAGTGAGAACCTCACCGAAGGTGGCCCTGAATAGGTTTCAAAGCATTTCAACCTGCCTCCTTGGAACATAACTGTCTCTACGTGGGGTTAAACGGTCGTTTTCTTTTGGTGGTTGTGCTTGAGAACAACATACGGCCTGGAGCTAGGCAGGTTTAGGGTTTATTTAGCAAGACCTGGGTTTTTAAAACATCTGCAAACTCACCTCTGGCCGCCCACGTTCCTGGCTGCTTGCCCTGAATTGCTTAGACACTATTCCCTGCTGGGCTTCCCTGATTTTTAAGAAGGAAGAGAAGACAAAAGAGAAAAAACAAATTAAGGAGAATTGAAAGCCACTTTTGCTGTTGAGGTTACCACTCCGTGGATCACTTGGCTATGGAGCGACTTGAATCCATCTCAGCAAAATTTCTGGACTTTATTTTTTTTGCAGGACTGAATACAGAAGATTCCTATCTCGACATGCATGCCAGGCTATAAAGCGTGTGTTTTTTAATCTTGGGGTGATGGAGGGGGATGACAGCCATTGGAGTTCTGCTGTTCTGTTTACCCCCAAGCAGCATCTGGCTCTGGATGCTAAGCCAAGTGGCATTCCAGTCTTTATCTGCTCGTTCTTGGATGGTTCCCCCCTTAGATGCCCTCTGGGGGGAAGGCTGGGGAGGAACTGGCTCGGTCTTGGCTTGAGTGTTGCGCCACCGCCAAGGCAAACCCAGCCCTCCAGAAATGCCAAAGCTGTTTTTGCTTTTCCTTTTGCTTTGCCACTGCAGGACTTCCCTCCCGGGGGCTGCAGCCCTGACATGGGGAATCGCCCCACCAGAGAGAAAGATGCTGGGGCTCCCAAGGCCCAGTTCAGGCACAGAATCCCCCCTCCCAGCCAGCCTTCTCCTTCAGAGGGAATTTAGGTAGTTTAGCGAGGGAAGGAAAAGGGACACGGCCACTGCTTTTCAAGACTAACCTGGCAGCCATTAGGCCATGGTTTCCTTGTCTGGATAAGTTAACTGTTTTTAATAAGCCTTGGTTAGTTGGGTTTGCATCAGGCCCAAATCCTGGTTTGAAAAGGAAAACACATGAAGGCAAAACCACCTGATTGCCCAAAGCCTTCTTAAGACAAGGACGCCCAGCCTTGACTAACTGGCTCGTTGCTGGAGCCAGTTGGCATTGGGGGGCTGAGAAAGCCTCTGGCCCAAAGTCATCCAGCTGGCTTTCGCGCCTTAGGCATGGCTGGAAGTCGCCGTCGCCTGGTTCCTAGGCCAGCCTCCTTACCACTAGACCAAGTTGTCGCTGAAAGAAAACAGGAAGTTGTGTGTGTGTGTGTGTGTGTTGGGACTTTCGGGGACATTTGAATGGTGCAAAAAGCATTCCAAACCAAATGAAAGCCAGATTGTGTCTCTTCTTCCACCCTTCTGCCCATCACACGCAAAGCTGCTCAGAGGGCATCACATGCCAGGTATTTCTGGGCAGGAGAGAGAGGGTGAATATTTGATTTTAGCCTCCTCTGACCAGTGGTGGGATTCAAATTTACTACTGGTTCTGTGGGTGGGGCTTGGTGGGCGTGGCAGGGGAAGGATATACTGCCAAATCCCCCTTCCCTCCCCATCCCACTGACCTGCTTTCCAGCTCCATTCTCCTGGGCAAGGCAACCAAAGGAGACCCAGCCGATCAGCCAGGACTTGATGGGAGGCGGAGAAGAGGTGGGATTGGCCGGTTCTCCGGAACTACTCCAAATTTCTGCCACCAGTTCTCCAGAACCAGTCAGAACCCGTTGAACACCACCTCTGCCTATTGACACTTTAATGTGGAATCGTCCACTCATCTATCCAACCATGAGGGCATTTACTCTACTTTTCCTTCCTTCTTAATTATTTCCAAGAAGCCCATTTTGGGGGGATGAGTCAGTGCATTTGTGCTTCTTCTTGCTTAGCCCACGTCCTTTGCACCCAAGATTGGCCCACAAGCGAAGGCCTCCCGTCCCCCGAAAGACGAAGTCAAGCCCTTCCTGTTACCCAATGGCCACTGCTAGGTGTGCACAACATGCACCAGTGAAATGATCCTGTGTCAGCTTTGCCACCGGATTCCAAATCCTATCGCCCACAAATGTCATTTTAATATACATGAAAGAGGAGTTCAGACCTGCAGCTGTGACTTCATCACCTCAGAATCCAACATTCTCCAAATGGGTTAGAAAAACAAGCAATAGAACAAAAAGAATCGCCTTTCAACCCCCCCCCCCCCCAAATGCTGTGTTAAACCAACAATACATGCCGTTTGTTTTGGGAAGTCCTCTTTTAGAGACCTTTAGGTCTGGCTTTACATTGGTCAGCCGTTATTTCAATCCCACAATTGCTCAAGCCAGTTCCCGTCCTTCGGTTCTGCAAAGGAGCCATTGCTTGCAAAACCCCAATTTCTGTCTGCAAACCAACCCACCTCAGGGCAGGCTAGTCCATGCACGCCTCTAAAGGCTAACCACCTTGTTTTCCAACCTGGAGATGTTCCAAAGCACAATTGCTGCCTCTTACTTTGCAGCCGAAAGTTGTTTGCATAGCAAAGCCAGTGACCAATTATGCGTTGCCATGCCTTGATGGGGTATGGAGGTCAAACTGTCAAACGGCCGGAAGTTGTACAGAAAACCCACTATGATTCCAAGAAACAGGAGGAAGATTTAATTTGTGACAAGGCTGATGACTCTTTACTGGCCTTCAGCACCTCGTCCTCCTGGCTCTCGGGTCCAAGGCTTTCCCAGACCGTGGAGAAATGGAGTGGACCATTGGAGTAGCCTCTCCTCCCACTAGGCATCCAGCCATCTTCAGCCCACCTGAATAAACAACCATGGGCTAAAAACATCTTTGGCTTTTCTCCTCTACTTTTCATCATTCCAGTGAGAATTTGAAACCGGCTTCAAAGGACCAGAGCAGAGATTGGGGAGAATATTGGCAATGGCACAGCCTTGCATATCCTGTCCTTCACCTGAGCATCCTTCCAAAATTTGCAGGCTGCAGTAGGATCCCCGTTGCTGTCCAGTCCCCAAGAAGGACATCCAGAGGGGGCCTCCTTTTAGGAGCAACTTGGTCCTTAAAAGGTTAGGAAAGTGGTGTCTAAAGATGCTTGGAAGAGAGAGAAAGAGACGCCCACCCAGGGAGAAGCATTTTCCCTCCCTTAGGAGAAGGTGGCCCTTGACAAGTTTTAGCCTGGCCACCCACACTTTAATTTGGAAACCTTGCCAGGATCTCTTCTCCTGAGCTGCACATCCTATCACACCTTCCTGTTTGTTTTTTTAATAAATTGCTGGATACAGAAGTCTTGCACTTTCTATCAAAGCCAACAGGGTGTTCTTTTTTTTCCCCTCTTCTTCTTCTGCTCTTTTGTTCCAAAGCCAATTATTCAGATAAAGGGGGAGAAGGGACTCCACTTCCTGGTAGACATGAATTGGTTCCTTTTTTTGCCCAAGAAGGCCTTTGCGGGGGGGGGGGGGGGGGGGGGGAGAGGAGGGGGGGAGCCCTGGCTTGGAAACAACTTGTCAGAAGCCAGCACACAAATAACAAGAGGGACTCACTTTAGGATTGGGCCCACTCCCTCTGAGATTAGGGGGACTCTTGATTTTATCCTGAATGTGTTAAAAAAAAAAAAAAGTCCAGCTTTCGGGGAGGAACCCTCCCCAGAAATAAAGTGTAAGTCAAAATGAGAAAGATGAAATGAAGACAGCCAGAAGAAGAAGAAGAAGAAGAAGAAGCTTTTGCCAAGGGCTCAAGTGTTTGTCAGACTTGACAACTGTGAATATGTGAAGGTTTCAACCCAGGCACAGCCAGGGGTCCTGGGGTTGGAAGTCCACTCCTTTTAAGGTTGCCAAAGTTTTTTTTTTTTTTGAAAAAGATTTTATTAATTTTCTACAGACAAACAAAACAAACAAAACATAAAAACATCAACTCTCATATGTACATCAAGTGTGTCAGTTGGTTCATCATTTTTGTGCATTCATTCTGTAGTCTCAATTACAATTATGTTACATAACAACTCATATCATCAATCCAAACTTATGTATCCTAATATCACCAAAAAAAAATTATTTTTGACTATATTTTTAATCATTCACGCTTTATGAGCTAACAATACTTTAAACCAATTTACTCTATAACAAATCCTATAATCATATCATATCAATCCTTAAAAAACCTTTTATAAATATAATGTCAAATAACAAAATAATAACAAAACATTCTAACATTCTAAATATTCTATTGTCGTATTTTATCATCTAGCCGTTTATAAAAAAGATCCCAAATTTCATAAAATTGTTTATCCTCTTGCTCTCTAATTTCGAATGTCAATCTGCTCATCTCAGCACATTCCAATATTTTCTTAATAATTTCTTCCTGTAATGGTATTTTCTCATTTTTCCAATTTTTAGCAAATACAATCCTAGCCGCTGTTAATACATTTACAATCAGGTATTTCAAATCTTTACTATATATATCAGGTAAAATTCCCAATAAGAAGATCTCCGGTTTCAAGTCTATATGTTTCTTTGTCATTTTTTCCAACCACATGTGAATTATAGTCCAATATTTTCTAGCATCCTCACAAGTCCACCACATATGGTAATACGAGCCGGGTATATGATGACATTTCCAACATTTTTCAGATTTGTTCTTGAACATTCTTGCTATTCTTGTCGGAGGAAAGTGCCACCTGTAAAACATCTTATACAAGTTTTCTTTATATGCTGTTGACATTGTCATTTTATAATTTTGAGACCACAATTTCTGCCATTTCTCTAAATCAATCCCATATCCAAAATTCTTCCCCCAAACAATCATAGTTTCTTTAACTTGTTCTTCCTCTAATTTAATTCCCAGTAAATAACCATATAATTTTTTAATCACCTTCTCATCAGTACCCATCAAAATCTTATCTAAATCAGTCTGTTTATCATAAAATCCCTCCTTTTTGGAATCTTCATCATACCTTGAATGTATTTGTGCATATGAAAACCAATTCATCTTTATACCTTGTTCCTCTAAGTTTTGGATCGATTTAAGTTCACCCTTTTCATCTAAAAGTTCCCCATATCTAACTGTTTGTTCCTTCTTATAAATTATAGGATAGGAAAATGCTTCAATGGTCGATAACCAAACTGGAATTTTCAAATAACATTGTCTTTTTATCTTCTCCCAATTCAACCACAAAGACTCCCGTACATAATGTCTTCTAAAATAACCCTGTGTTTTAGTTCCCTTATACCATAAAAAAGCATGCCAGCCCAGCAGCAAGTCATGCCCTTCTAATGTCAACAACCTATGTTTCCTTAATGTTATCCATTCTTTCACCCACATCAAACTTGCAGCTTGGTAATACAATTCCCAATTAGGCAGGCCAAAACCTCCTCTAATTCTAGCATCTTGCAGAAGCTTTAGCTTTATTCTCGCTTTTTTACCTTGCCATATAAACTTCAACATAATTTTATTTAAATCTTCAAAATAGTCTTTTCCAAGCCTAATTGGTATTGTTTGAAACAAAAATAAAATTCTAGGTAGGATATTCATCTTAATTGTTGAAATTCTCCCTATTAATGACAATTGCAAGTTTTCCCACTTCTTCAAATCTGTAGTTATCTGTTGTTTAAGTTTAATATAATTATTCTCCTTTAATGTGCTACATCTTGTTGTCAAATATATCCCCAGATACTAAACCTTATTTGTAACTTGAATTTTCAAAAGGTCTGCCAGTTCTTCTCTCTGTCTCGATAGCATATTCTAAGGTTGCCAAAGTTTTAAAAACATTGAGCTCGCTCAACTGTTTGTTGGGCTTCCCAACTTTTTCTTCCCTGCTTTTAAAGTGGGAAAGGAAAGTTTTAGAAAGGTTAAAAGAGAGGAGAGATTGACCCTTGACACCTGTGGCATCAGTGCTCAGGTATCCTTCATCCCAGGCAAAGGGAAATGTTGCTGTGTCATGTTTGTGTTCTGTAATCAGCCTGGAATGGGTGCAGCCTACACCAAATTTTACTCCTTGCCGTCCCGCATGAGTGCCGTTAAGAAATATCGCAGCAAAGCAGCAAAGAGCATTCGTGGCCTCTTTAAAACATCTTATGTGTATTAAGCATTATGTAAATTCACAGAGGCTGCCATTTGTCAAATACAGGAAGTGTTATCACAGTTGGGGTGAAGATAACATCATTATGAAAATTAAAAAGCACTGGGCAAAAACCACAATTGTGATATTCACACACCGGTGGATTTGCCAAGGTTTATCGCAGGCCAGAACTGGCTGGCTTACACCTTGGACAGAGCCCTAAACCCCAATGCTTAGGTTTGCACAACCAGCTAAGCCAATGTCAGAGAGCCCATGATGGGCTTGTGCACGGTGTGTAAACCCAGCGTCTGGACTCGCTTTCTTGAAAAGCCAAATATCCTGAGAAGGTCACAGTAGGATGGAGATGCTTGGAGGACTATCGAGGCTCAGTTCTCTGTCCTCAGAAGAAGGCTGGATCGTCGCTTCGGGTGGAGACGAGCGCTTCCATCCCATATCCAGACGATACAGAAGCATCGGTATTCATTCTGCAAACGACCTGGGAGGGGTTGGGTCTCCCTCGCTGTTTAATGAACACAAACCCACTTGCGTCAGTGTTGGAAATGAGTCCAGATAACAAAAACTGGGATTGGTGAAAACACAGAGGTTTTATCTTTAACCTTAAATCAAAGCATACAAAAGGGAAAAAGCTGTTTGCAAAGGACATTAGGATCTTAGCTAACCTCAACATGAGGGTTGAGCCAAGAACCACACCTTGAGATTACATGTTATAGTTTTCTGTTGCGACACCCGCTACGCCCCTCCTACATTGGGTCCAGTGACTGAGCACAGCTAGCCCAAAATGCCTAATGAAGACAATATCCTCTCCTTCAACACCTCCCAATAACCACCCGTCGCATATTTTGTCTACGTGGCTTTTTCTTATCTTCTTGACATTAAGGAATATTCCTTCAGCAGGGTCTCTTTCTAATGGCGTGGGAACACAGAAATATCTATTTCTAACACCGCATTGTTACATATCAGTGTACTTTCAGCATACCTTTTCTCCAGCCATCTTAGAACAACATAATGATTTGATGCATCTCCAGCATATTTACCTACATTTATTTTTGAATTTTCTTGTTTCTTACAATAGCACAGAGGCCTCCAACCTTGGCAACTTTAAGACTTGTGGGCTTCAACCCAGCATCCTTGGCTGAGGGATTCTGGGAATCGAAGTCCACAAGTCTTAAAAAGTGGCCAAGGTTGGAGACAGAACAGATAGAACAGAAAGCGATTGAGACAGACATTCAGGTACAAAAAGATAAGAGCACATCTGACTTAATTTACAGCACCTTCTCCCTGCCAGAGCAGTCCTGGAGAAAAAAAAACAAGCACCTTCTGAGCATGTGCAGAGTATTTTCTGACTGCCAGGCTGGGAGTTCCCAGCCACCAAGATTAGGAAGAGAGAAGCAGAACTGAGAGCCATTTTCTATCCCCAAAGGAAGCAAACTGGCTCCTCTTTCCCTACCCAGCCGAGCAACTCAGAGGGGCAGAACTATTATGGGCAAGAATCATTACAAGAGAGATACTTGTGGGGTTTTACAGGAGCTGGGGGGGAGGGATTACCTTGAAATGTGTGGTTTTCTTGCAGGCCAAAAGAGTTTGGAGATTCCTGGAGGTGTGATTACTAATTTGCTGGTGGCTTTTCTCACCTCTCCTCTTTCTTGTCTCCTTACCTATTGTTCCCAATTTTGCAAAAGTGGCCAGTGGGCTTTCCAGCACCCAAATGAAAGTTGGGGAGCCAGGGCTTTGTCTGGCCTGAGGTCCTGTGTTTGTGTTTGGGATTGGTAGTACAGTGCGCTGCCAAGCACATATATCGTCTTTTGGGAAATTGCCCCTCCTCTCTAATTTCCTTTGGCACTTCAACGTGCTGGCCCTTGTTTTGAAGTTGATAGCAATGTTGTGTTTGCCTTCTCGCTGCAATCTCAGGGGTGGGAGGGATTTTCTGGGAAGGAAAGAGGGGCCTCCCGCTAAGCTGTGAGGTGGGCAGAAGTTCTTCTGCAGTGGAACGCTGCACCGACTGAAGTCGGTGTGACCTGCCGTGTCCTGTGTGGGGAAACACCCCTGAAGCAGCCTGGCTGCTTAGCTCCCCCAAAGGCCAGCAACCGCACAGAGGGAGTTTTCCATGACTGCTTTGCTGTGCAGAAGGCGCCACCATTTTGGGGCTAAATCCTGACATTTCAAGCTAAAACAAAAGTTGTCTTTGTTTTGAACTCTGTGGGTGTGTTTCCTGAAGAGCTTCACTTCTGCAAATCCCTTTAGATGATTCATGGGTGCTTCGGCAACCAGAGGCCTGGCCCTTCGGCCTTTCCATGTTTGCCTTGGGTCATGGGGAAGTGGGTCCCTTTTAAATAGAGAGGTGTCCTTGCAGGGACGTATGGATTCATAAGCCTCATAAGGCTGGCTGCCCCCATTGACAGCAATCCACACTGAAGGAGCCCTGTAAAGCCCATTGAGCAGAAAAGGTCTTCCCAAGAGGCTCCTGACCTGGGAGAAAAGCTCTTTTTGACTTCACTATGAAGGCAGCTGCAGAGTTCCCTGGTGGGATGATGTTCTGGAAAAACCCATTTCCAGATTGCCAACAGATGGCAGAGTTTTAGGGACAGGACCCAGGGCATGGCAAGTCTGCTTGATAAGCTTCTCCTTGATGGCACCTGGAGGCCAACCAGCAACTGGGCAGCAGGGCTGCAGCTTGACCATCACTGCCTTGCCATTGTGGCCTGGCCTGGCAGTTGCTCCTTGGGAGGTCTTCAAGGGCGCCCCAAGTAAAGAAATGGCGAACCGAAGACCGATCCATTCAAAGTAGAGCTGATGACCATGGAAGACATAAAGAATTAGCAGATTGACTGGATCTACGCAATTCCTCTCTGGATAGGGAAACGGCTTGAGATGGACCACAACTGCTCCAGGAAGTATCCCCTCCCCAGGAGTCTTCCGTCCAGGTGCATCCAGCATCTTTAGCACTCATGGAAATGAAGCCACCATTTTGTTTTACCTGCAGCCTGTGTCTTTCGAAGGATGCTGCTTTTGCATACTTCCTTTTCTAACAACTTTTGGCAACTGCTTCTTAACTGCAATCGGGAAACTTGGGGTCAACGGTTTGACACCAGGTGAGTTCCCTTCAATCCTGAACAAAAGAAGTTTTAAATACAAGTTTAAGGACCCAAAAGTGTTGCTTCCTTTTGAAATAAGCAGCCAAAGGGCAATTCAAGCTTTCGTTTTTGGAAAGTTATAAACAGACCAGATGGATTTGAAACAAGATTCTGGAATTTATTATAAGCATCTTCTTGTGGGATCATTGTTTTGAATTATTATTATTATTATTATTATTATTATTATTATTATTATTATTATTATTATTATTATTTAAATGGGAGGATGGGCGTTTGAAGGTTGGACTTAGAGAGAAAGAGAAATAACTACACATTACAATTAAAGGAAAAGAATATTAAGTTTGAGAAACAAATGCAGAATGGAACAAAATACCTTAACATTGGATTATGTTTCAACAACAGACCTAAAAGTTAATTTTAAGAGTTTCTGCCTCTATAGATAGACTGTGCTTAAAAGATGTTACAGAAGTGGAACAAGATTCAACCGACAAGACTAAGATTTACATAAAAGTACATTTAAAATGACAGGCAAGAGATGCAATACTGGATATGCAAGTGAATCCTGCTTGAAGTCTTAATAATTAAAAGTGATACACAAAAGTGTTGTCTGGATAATTTTTCTAATTGGATTTACAGTTGAGACTTGTTAAAGCTTTGAAGAATTTTGTGAGAAGGGAGGAAGAAAAAGAAATTACTGTTAGTTCCAGGCATTATTTGAAGGGATAAGATCAAAACTGTTAAAAGTAAAAAATGAAGAAATGTAAAGTTGGTTTATTAGACCAAGATTAAATCAGGTTATCTCTGGTAATTACTAGTGGACTTTCACTGATCAGGACTGAAAGAGGAGCTTTAAAGATTTATTTATATATATAAAATGGGATATTAGAAGAAGAGGCCATTTGCTGTATTTTAAGAGAAGCTGAAAAATTACTAAAATTGTTTATATTTGCAAAGAAGGAGAATATATTTCTTTTATATATTTGTTTCTCTTTACTTAGTAGTGTGACCTCTGGTGCTCCTGGACAAAATATCCATCACATTGTCCTGTTTTACTATCCCCATTATCTGTATTTACTCCCTTTGTTGTTTATATTCATACTTATACTTGTTATCTTGAACATGTTTGACAAATAAATAAAATAAATAAATTGTATCCGAATGTCCATCAAGAACTCATACTGGCCCAATGTCTGATTTTTTTCAACATAGATAAACCAACCACCCTGTCCTTGACTGGCTGGATGGACATTAACATTTGAACTACTATAAGTCCATGTATTTGTCATACGCTAAATGAAATATGTATTTATTTATTTATATTTGATTTGTCAATTGCTTACAAGAAATAGATATAAGGATAAACATAGTGATGAATACAAGAAATGAGTACATATAAGAAAAAGAAAAGAAACAATAGGACAGGAACAGTAGGCACTTTGGTGCGCTTATGCACGCCCCCGACAAATAAATTCTCTTTACTATATTCTTATGTTGTTCTTGTTTTCTTTTCTACACTTTCTATTTTTCCTTTCCGTCCTTTTGTTTTGTGCTAGTTTGTATCTTTCTAATTGCAGTTTTTAACAAAATGACTGATCTTTTCTTTATTATTGACCTGATCTACTTTGTTGCAATGACTCCTTGGTTCTTTTAATGTTTTAATTTCTCTATAGAGTTTGTGGTTAAATGCAGGTCTTCTGTCATTTCCATAACTTATCCAAATATCAAATATTACCTTTTCTTTAACCAGCAAATGTTCCATATTTCATAATAGTCACTATATCTTGTTTATTTTTTAGCAGTTTGGTTAGGCTATCCATCTCAGCGCATTCATGTATTTTTTTAATTACCATATCCTCTGAAGGAATGGAAGACACTTGCCAGTTTTGTGCGTAGGTTATTCTGGCCGCAGTGATGATATGAAAAATGAAATACTGATATTTTTTCTCTCTCTCTGTTTGAATCGATCAATACTTACTAGAAAGAGGGGGGCCCGCCTGGCCCGCTTCTTCCCGGCCTTTCGGGCCAGCCCAAGCGCAGGTTCGCCGTGGGGAGGGGCGCGCAGAGCCTTCGCAGCCCTTCCCGGGGAAGCCGCCCCGTTGCGGCGAAGCCCCACCTCGGCCGGGGCGGCCCCAACCCCGGAGTTTTCCCGTCTGAACCCGCCCCGGCAGCCCAGAGCGAACCCGCGATCCGGCTGGAGCTCCGGCCGCGCCGATGGGGGTCCCGTTGCAGCTCCCGCTGCTGGCCCACCTGGCCGGGGTGGTGCTGGCCGCAGGTGAGGGGCTTGGGGGGGCAGGAGGGGGGGTTCCGCTTGCCTCGCGGGGAGAAGAGCGCGGCTCCCATCATCCCCAGCCCGTTCCGCCTTCCCTGAACTGGGAGCCCAGCAGCTCAGCCTGGCGCAGCCCCGCCGTCCTGGGGGGGGACGGGGGGGCGAGGGGGGGGCTTTAGACTACAAAGCCCATCCTCTCCTGGCCAGGCGTGCCGTGGGAGCGCTGAATAATTCCATTTCCCAGAAGTAAAACGGACGCGCTCAAAGGCCAACTGCTACTTTACTGGAAATGCGATGCGCCAGGGCTGTGTTTCGTTGGGGGGGGGGAGGGAGGGAGGGAGGGGAGGGAATTCAGGAGGTCAGACAACAGATAACAGATTTACAGAATTTGAAGGGACTTTGGAGGTAATCTAGTCCAACCCTCCACCCAAGGAAGAGACCCTACACCATTTCTGACAGATGGCAGCCCGGTCTCTTCTTGAAAGCCTCCAGGAATGAAGCTCCCACAATTTCTGAAGGCAACTTTTGTTCCATTGAATATAGAATACCAGAGTTGGAAGGGACCTTGTAGGTCATCTAGTCCAACCCCCTGCCCAAGCGGGAGACCCTACATCATTTCTGACAGATGGCAGCCTGGTCTTGAAAGTCTCAAGTGGTGAGACTTCTGTTCCATGGGTTGATGGTTCTCACTGTCAGAAAACTATGGGGCTGCTCCAAGTTGCCCAGTGGGTCCATTATCTTGGGGTTTCCTCTCTTTGCGTGTGGGGTGGACACAACTGCGGGACAGAAAGGCAGGAAGTCAATTTAATAACGAAACCATCATTAGGCTTGGATGTGGTTTGATCCTAATCTTACAGGCAGGTAGAAAGAGGTCACAAGATCGATTCACCGGGCAAACTCTCCTAGCTTGGTAAACCGCAGCCAAGTTTAATGGTGGTTTATACCACCTGCTAGAGTGGCTAAAATGGTTAAAAATAGGTCTAGCAAATGTTGGAAATGTGACAAAATGAAACAATGTTGGGCGAAGATACCCAGGTGGTTAGAAAAGACAACAGGCAAACATGTAGAGTTTAAACCTGAACTTGTTCTTAATAGGTATAATATCGAAAACATTAGAGAAGAAAAGGTTGTGTTTAATATTGCATGTTGTAACAGCAGCTAGGATTATATTTGTACAACATTGGAAAAATGGAGAAACACTTGCGAGATGAAGAGATAAGTAAGAAGATGTTAGATTGTGCAGGAATGGATAGATTGGCGTTGAACATTCAGCAGAGAGAAGACACAGAACATTATCGAACATGGAATTTATTTTACCGGGGTTGGAAAAAAGGGAGAAGATTAAGAATGTAACGAGTATTGTTAAGCAAATTAAACACCCAGACAACACGAGGTTTATTAAGCGCCAAGGAATGTAATTAGTTGAAAAAAATCAATTAAAAATGGTGGTTTGGGGGATGTTTTTCCTGGCTCCCTGCAGGCAAGGAGAGAGAAGGGTCTTGCCCTCCACCCCAATTCCAGAGTCCATCCACCAGGCTCTGCCAAAGTTTTCTGGGTGGAAACTCCCACCCACTCAGGTTGCAGGATTCGGCTACTTCCTGTCCTTTTCTCCCCACCCATCCTGTGGCGGAATCCTCTAAGATCTGGTCTCTGAAGTTGATCCCCAGCAGAGATTTCTTGGAAATCAAAGCCGCTGAATCACTGCCTTGCCTTTTAATGGGGGGGAGGGAGGGGAGGAGGAAGGGAAAGAGAAAGAAGGAAGGCTAGAAGGAGGGTCAGGGAAAGAGAGTAAAGAAAGAAAGGAAGGGTGGCTGGGTGGATAGGATAGATAGATAGATAGATAGATAGATAGATAGATAGATAGATAGATAGATAGATAATATATTGAGAGATAGATAGATGATATATTGAGAGATAGATAGGTAGATAGATAGATAGGTAGATAGATAGATAGATAATATATTGAGAGATAGATAGATGATATATTGAGAGATAGGTAGGTAGGTAGGTAGGTAGATAGAAGGAGGGTCAGGGAAAGGGGAAGGAAGGAAGGAAGGAAAAGGAAAAGGAAGAGCGGTTAGTCCCCTTGGCTTACCTCTCCTCCTCCCTTCCTTCCCTCCTAGGAGCTCTGTCCATCCCTGCCAACATCAGCTACGCCTTCGATGAGAGCAACTGCATCTTGAGTGTCCGGTGGGATGATGTCCGGCCCTCCCCGAAGAACTCCTGCGACTATTACACGGGTCTGTACAATGGCAATGCCTGGGTGGAAGAGGTGAGCCTCCCCTCTCCTTGGGCCGCTGGGGCCGAGGCTGCGGGTGCTCAGCAGGGCCCCCCCCCGGGAGGGAATGGGTCCACCTGGGGAGGTCAGAAAAAGGAAGGGTTTCCTGGGGGGAATCAGGGAGACTCTCTGGCAGGGCCTCTTTCCACGTGGCTCCTCTCTGGGCAACAGCTTAGAGGGAGTCCTCAAGTTACGCCCGCAATCAGGACCAGAATCTCCATTCCTAAGCTAGGGAGCTGTGCTCGATTGGACAACTTTTTACGCCATGGTTGTTAAGCAAATCACTGCAGTTGCTAAGTGAATCACACAGTCATTAAACAAATCCAACTTCTCCCATTGACTTGGCTTGCCGGAAGCCAGCTGGGAAGGTCTCAAATAGGGACCATTTGACTCCAGCTGCAACCGGCTGCCTGCAATTTGACAGTTCAAATCCCACCAGGCTCAAGGTTGACTCAGCCTTCCATCCTTCCAAGGTTGGGAAAATGAGGACCCAGATTGTTGGGGGAGCAAGAGGCTGACTCTGCAAACCGCTTAGAGAGGGCTGGAAAACACTGGGAAGCGGGATATAAGTCTAAGGGCTATTGCTATGGCTATATGCTGCTTCACAGTGCTTTCACAGCCCCCTCTAAGCCGTTTACACAGTCAGCCTCTCCCAAACAATCTGAGTCCTCCTTTTACCCACCTCGGAAAGATGGAAGGCTGAGTCAACCTTGAGCCAGTCAGGATCGAACTGCCCAACTGCAGGCAGTCGGCAGTCAGCAGAAGTAGCCTGCAGTACTGCATTCTAACCACTGTGCCACCATGGCTCTGGTGGAGCAGTCACCCATGTCCTTGACGCTGCGTCGAGAGCAGGGCTGTCAAACTCCTGGCCCATGGGCCAGATCGGATGGGATCCAAGCAGTGTAACAATCGGTTTGCTGTGTGCGCAGTTGGAAATCTTCTTCTTCCGGAAACCCTGTGTGTACCACAGCATTCGCACGCACGGCAGCTGAGGTTGAAAAGGGAGAACCTAAAACATAGCCTAGAGGCCAGGCAGGTGGGCAGCCCGAGCAGAAGATCAGACAACCAAACCGGTTCGATCTCAGATTATCTTTGGCGCTACCGGTTTGGTAGAACTGGACCGAACCGGTAGCATCCCACCCCTGGGCCGGATGCATCACGCGCTGCCCACGCCTGGTTTAGCGAAGGGGGAAAACGTCCCATGACGCTGCCATGTCGATGTGAGTTTGACACTCTTGGTCAAGAGCTCAGAGCGGAGGTGCTGCCTTTTCTAACCTTAGAAGTTAAAACAGACTTTGGGGAGGGGGGGGGCTTCAGCAGGAAAGGGTCTCTCAAGAAGCTGAAAAATGGGAAGGAATTGGGAGTTGGGGGCAGACCACCCAGTGCAGGGGCCCCCAACCTTTCTGCCTCCATGGACTGGTGGCCGTGGGGAAGGGGATGGTTTCACACGTGCAGCTGCCCATTGCACAAACGGAGCTTTGTATGCTCGCCCATTTGTCTGCTGCTTGTGTGGCCTGGTTCCCAATGAGTTGGGGGTTGGCACCCCCCACCCCATCTAGCAAATCCTGGTGAAGCCGAGAGAGAAAGAAAGCCAACAAGAGGCGCAGTGGGGCAGGGAACTCCCCTCCCAGGAGGCATGCTGGGATCAAATCTGTTAGGCCTTAAATGTTTTTCCCTTTCCCATCGTTAGAAGTGGAGTGAAGCCCTCTCCAAGAAAATGGCAGTCTCTCTGGGGAAAAATATGTCTTTTGGGCTACGGACGTCTTGTAACAACACCGTGGAAGGAGAATTGTTTAAAATCCCTCTGGAACAAAACGGTAAGTCTTCAGCCGCTGGGTTTAGGCATAATGTTCCTGTAAGATTGATGCCTCGAGGATTTGCAGCCACCTCCTCAGATGTAAACAGACCTTTTTCCTAGAGATTAGCTGCCGCATCCCTGGAGCTGAACCAGAAACAAGGCTGGGGGTCTGTCAAGACCAGCCCGGGAACTGGGCTGAGAGCCAAAGAGGCAAGGGAATTTGGGAGGGTGCAGGATGAGGGCCTCTGGGTGCCTCCTTAAAGCAGCTGGGCAGGGCCACCCGGAGGAAAGGCATGCTTGCTTTAAGGGGTCCTTTTGCACGCAGTTTTTTTGCACAAACAAGATCTCCCACACGTACTTGGAGGCTGGTGCAAATGTTTTGATTTGCACGAATCTGGACTCTGCTAGCAGAAAATACAATGGGGGGTGGGGAGTTTGGGAATTGTGGTTTCCCTGCAACCTGAAGATTTCCCGCCTGCTGCTTTAAATGCCAAACCCCTTAGAACAGGGGTCTCCAACCTTGGCCACTTTATGAGGCTGGCTGAGAAATCCTGGGTGTTGAAGTCTTGGAAGCTGTAAAGTGGCCAAGATTGGAGACCCCCTGCCTTAGAATGAAGGAATACAAATAGCAAAGGCCCTTTTGAGCAGGCGAATTTAACTTTGGGCTTAAGCTGGGAATTTCAGCACTGGGGCAAATGTAAGGCTTTCAGGCTCCTCCTGTCAGGATTCCAGCAATCGCCCTAATTCATGATTCTCGAGCCAAACTTCAAAAAACTTCAAAGGATTCATTAGAGGCGACATACTGGCCCTGCCCTCTATGAAGCCAAGTCTGGCTCACATAATTTAAAGTCCCCTGTGACCCTGTTTCCCCCCTCACTGCTGGGTGTGTCATCAATCACGTTCTCCAATTCAATACATTCCCGAGCAACAGCTCTGCTAATTTAGTTACAATCTTTTAAAGGTAAAGAGTTGGAATTTACTTTTGCTTTCAACTGCTCTTCTAGATTTCCTCCCCGCCTTTTTTACGGCCACTACTACAACAGGCCGAGGAATGTTTGATGAGTTGGCACCTTGCTTTTGGGCAGGGGGGGATTTATAAGCAGAGGAATATAGACGGGCTTTGCCCTTTGTAGGCACGGCAGAGACAGGCGCTACGAACGTCAGCTGCATTTGTCACAACATGGAATGGATGGCCTGTTCGTGGAAGCGAGGAAGGCAAGCAGCTCGGGACACCAACTACCACCTCTCCTTCTGGTTTGTATTCCAAAATACAAGGCCCTTGGCCTGGCCCTAAAGGGAGCCCATTCAATCCACAGGGAGTCCTCAACGTATGACCACAGTGGAACCCAAAATTCCTGTTGTTAGGCGAGGCAGTTATTCAGTGGAGTTTGCCTCCCTGTATGACCTTCCTTGCCAGAGTGATTAAGTGAATCTCAGCAGTTAGTAACCCACTTGTTAAGGGAACCTGGCTTCCACATCAGGGGTGGGATTCAACCGGTGTTACTACTGGTTTGGTAGTTATGTTTTGTGCGTGCTGCGTGTGTGTGTGTGTGTAAAACAACCTTAGGCTGAAAAGCGCTACGTCCAGGTGCGCAACATGTGAAAAGCCTCTTTTTTCCTGCTTTTTCAACCTCAGCTGTGCCGCTGCAAAGCAGCTGAGATTGAAAAAGCAGGAAATAAAGGACAGGTAAGAGCCCAGGCAGGCAGGTGGGCCAAACAGCAGCAAACAGAACTGGTTTGGTGTCTGCTGCTCTTCAGAACTACCAGCTCTATAGAACCAGGCAGAACCAGTAGCATCCCACCCCTGTTCCCCATTGACTTCACTTATCAGCTGGTCACAAAACGAGGATCACATGAAAAACACACACACCCTCGCCCTCGGACACTGCAACTGTCATAAATATGAGTCAGTTGTCAAGCGTCTGAATTTTTCATCACTTGACCGTAGGATGCTGGAACGGTCGTAAGTGTGGCAAAACTATCGTAAGCCATTTGTCAGCGTTCCAGCAAGCCTCCATTCCAATCAGTGACTCCAGGACAAGCATAATCTCAAAAGTACCTTTATTAGAATAGCACCTGCCACATCTGTGGAATCTCGAATTTTCGGGCTTCCCACAATGTCCCAAACTACAATCCATCCCCTTTTCTCCAATCATCCCATCACATGGACCAGTCACGATCCGTCCCAGTGTAAGATCCTTTTTCTCTGCTGCGCCACACTTAGTAACCTTGAACTAAGAAAAGGATTTTATTTTGTCTATTTAGAACTACTCAGTTGAAATCACCCCCCCCCCCTTTCTCAGGCTATGTGGCAGCGTGGAATAGGGCTTCCAAATCTGACACCGTTTTTTTCCAGTGCCGTTATAACTTTGTGACCTGGTGTAAGTCGATTCCCTGTATTCACTAGGCATTTGTATTTTTTTCCCTCCTCCAAAATTCCAGGACAGAACCGTAAAAGGTTTTTTTAATCCAGTGTTTATCACTCTTGAAATCCATTTGGATGCCGGGCTCTACAAGAAGACCCAGAAATAGTTGAACTTTTTGCCCTGAAGAGGCAGATTAAATCAAGGCAGATAATTGGAGGACCCTTTCTTTCTTCATCTGGGAACTGTCAGCAACACCCTCCAGATTGATTCCCATCACACTTCAAATCAGTCGCGGGTGTTAAGTTCCGCCCTCAAGTTCCAGTTTAAACTGTTGCTGTGTTTTGTGCCTGGCCCCAGTCCTTAAAATTGCGCTGCAGATTAACCTCTTGAATAAATCAAAATGATTCGATGACATTGTTTATTTAAGGAAATGATGTTTCAAAATGTTCTTTGAAAGGCCTTCAGACAGACACAGCCAATCTCCACGGCTTGTCCAAAGGATGAGATGTCAGTATGGCTTTTCTGAAGAATTGCCTCTGATGGAACATCAGCATTCCAAATCCTTTAGCAATTCATAATGTTTCTCAGATGTTTATCTTGTTTCTGAACCATATGGGAAAAATAGGGATATTGGAATATTATTCACGCTTGAAGTTGTAGCTGTAAAAGACAAATGCCTACTATTACAAGGCTAATTAATTACTCAATTGGCTGTAATCACACAATCTTGCAATGATCCCTCCTCCTCCTCCTCCTCGTAGGTCAGCATTTCTCAATCTTGGAAACTTTATGAAGGGTGGACTTCAACTTCCAGAATTCCACAGTTTTTAAAGAAACAGATAAATATTTCTATAGCTCAGTTATGAAGGCTTTGAATATTATCTCATTGCTCTGGTCTTAAAAAGAAGGTTCAGCCCCCTTTATCTAGGCAAGAATCCCCATAGGGTTCTGCTGAGGTCGCCTCCCTGACTCTCTGCACCACCCAAACTAACACTGTGTGGCTATGTTTGTGGGTCCAATGTCGTGGCCCACCAGTGGTCAGCGGAGCTGGCAGCAGATTCGGACAGTGAGGAGGCTGGGCAGGAACATAGGTCAGTCCTGGTGTCTGGGGGAAAACTCTGATGAGGGCTCTGCGTCGAAGGCAGAGATGTGGAAGGGCCGTCCAACAGTTTTCAGCTGCCTTTGGAGTCAAACATCAGTAAGGCAGAAGAACAGCGGGAGCCTGTTCCCAGTATGTGCATGCACAGAGTTGCTAGAAGAAGGGAACAGCTAAGGAACAAGGGTCGACTTGGGAGTAGAGCCACAGGTAGATGGTGAATGGCCCCGCCCATAGGGAATAAAAGAGGAGTGAAAGGGCTGTGGGGTTTTGCAGGAGACAATTACCTCATTTGGGTGAAGATCTGTTCCTGCATTCTTGCTAATTATTGTCTGCTACAGTGTGGCCTCTGAAAGATATCGGCCTGGCAACTCTCCAAGCCTGATAAAGGTCTGTCATTGGGGAATCTCTTGAAGAAGTGCTGGCTGGGACTTTGCTGGAGAGGAATTAACTGTAAACTAAATAAATGGGGTTTATTGGGATGAGGAACCGGCTTCGTGCTGTTGGGGAAGCCTAGGTCAGAACATCCAAACGTTGGAGAAAACACCATGGAGTGAGCATCTCCTTCCACAGTTCCTCCCCCTTGCCCTTCGTGCTTGCTTCCATCTGTCCTCTCTGGTCGGCAAAGACGGATGCCCTTGCTCACTTCTGTGTTTTCCTCTCACCTTCAGGCACGACAACCTGGAAGAAAGACAGCGGTGCACAAATCGCAGCGTTGACGGAGACGCCTTCCGATGCGTTTTCCCCATCAACTGTTCTGGACAACGCACGCTGGTTCTTTCTATCCGAAGCGATTCTGAAGACATCCAGCCAGTGTGTGTGCTCACGAAGGAGGGTACAGAAAAATCTGGTAGGTTTCCCCTCTCGGTGGATCCAACCTCTGTAAGGAAATGAAGGGAGGTAAGCATTGTCTTCTGGTGGACGGTCCCAGTTTGGAAGAAAGGTCTCTTTTTAGCCCAGGGGTCCCCAACCTTGGCCACTTTAAGCCTGGTGGACTTCAACTCCCAGAATTTCCCAGCCCACTTTGCTTTAACCCAGGGGTCCGGCTGGGGAATTCTAGGGATTGAAGTCCACCAGGCTTAAAGTGGCCAAGATTGGGGATCCTTGTTCGACGCCATCTTGATGGATTTAATTCTAACCTTAGAGATACAACCCTCATGATTAGGCACAAGGAAACCTTCCCTCAGAACTGGGACCATCCAACAGTCCTGACCTCCCTTCTTTAACCTTTAAAGTGTCCCACCAGGATTTGAGACAATCTCTTCCCCCATCTTTGGCACTTTACTTTTTTCCAAAAAAAATTATTTTTATTTCTTTAAATACATCTTTATGCAAACAGTGTGGATCCAGGTCTTTTCACATTTCAAAGCAAACATGGCTTTCTTAACACATTCCTACTATTAACTTTTTTTCAATATTCTCATATATTACTTTATATCAATTATTATATTTTAATATCATTTTTAGAACATATTCATGATCATCGCCATACTTGCTAATTTTATCAAGTTAGATTCTTCAAATAATCATTCTTGTTTCCATCTTAATTTATATTATCCCATGTTTTTCCCTTTTGACTGTTAATTTTCCCACCCTTAAATTTTTAATGCAAGATCCCTCTCTAATCTCATTAAATTACACAAATCATACTTTCCATCTTCATTTCTTTTGACAAATTATATATTCTAATCACAACGTAATTCTTTTTATCTATTACTATAAACTATATGCATATATATTTTCTATCAAGGTTCCACATGAAATTCCCCTCCCCGTATTATCATAATAATTCCTTATATGTTCCATAAACAGTTGTATATCTTGAATAGCAATCCTATAATCCATTTTTGGCAAGGTGGGCAGGACATCTTACCCTGTGATTACGTTTTACATACGACCGTAATGAAGTTTGCCCATTATGGTCGTAAGCTGTAACTTTCTTAAAAGAGATCAGTCCTTTGACCAACAGGATTTTATTTTCTTTTTCGCGGTGATCATTAAGCTGATCAATGCTTCATTATGGGTGAAGTTTTACTGAAAACCGAAAGCACGTGTGACTGGGAGAAAAGTTAATTCCTATCATGGTTTGCAAAATTTGGGCTCCAAGCATTTGTTGTTTGCACAGGTGACCCTCTGTTTGGAGGCACAATAACGAGGGTGCTTTGAGGAGAGCCCACACAAAACCTAGCATCTGTAGGTGGGATGCATAAATGGGATGCTTCACTTAGGAGAGAAATTAATCATTGAATGGAAACTGATCCACCAAACTTCAGGTCAGCAGGAAAATTAGAAGAGAATGAAATGGAAATGACAGTTGATTGGTCTCGGTATGTTTGTCAGAATAATAAAGAGGGCGTTTAGAACAAGAATCCAGCAACTGCTTGTCTGTTTTCCTTTAGATTATCCAATAAAACTTCACCCACCAACCAATCTGAAAGTTAAGCGGGTCAATAATCTTTATCTAACATGGAATGCTTCCAGCTCCTGGAACGGTGTATGCTATCAGGTTGAAACAAATGGCGTTAGGAAAGAGGTAAGCTGCCTTTGTGTTTGTTTCTTTTTTAAAAGCAGATTGAAATCTCTTGCATGGAATGTAGAGATAATTATCTTGTCGGCAAACTGCTTTGAGGCACCATCTCTGGTACAATTAAACCATGATAATTTAATCCTGAGTGCTCCTGAGGGGCTAGGACTCCAATCCTCATAATATAAGGATAACCTTTACCTCCATTGCTTTCATCATGGATAAAAAGTTTCTGCCACCTTAGATTAGTTCATGCTGTAAGAAATTAAGAAGATCTGGAGACAAATTGTAGGTGGTGATGTTGCGGTTTCTGTGGGAAGCAATATAAATGTAGATTAGATGATAAGATGATGGTGACCACAACAGTCTGATCACCAACCTAATCTAGGGATATCCCATTCAGGAGGATTGAAAGTAGACTCTTACATGTGTCCCTTGGTGGAATATTCTCTCTGAAGATAGCGGGAACCCTAGATTTTCCATGGCTGATTTTTCTAATCCTCTCCCTGAAATTCCTAGAATTCTTTTGGGGAATTCTTGGTGTCAATAGTCCCAACAGAAATGGAGAGAACCAGGTTTGATTCATGGTGGAGAAGACATCCTGCCCTAATCCAAGGAAGGGCCCCTGCATCATACAGCTCTTGGTTTATAAAACAGGACCCAATGGGACACAACTCTAACTCTTCATGAAGGAAAGGATCTCCTTGAAAGAGAAAGATGGCCCGAGAGATTATGAATGTCTCTCTTTCAAGCAGCCTGCTCCTGCTCTTTGACAAAAATCTGACTTCACAAAGGAGACAGAAATTATGTCCCCTCTCTCCATTCACTGCTAGGGCTCACTCTTCCTCGAAGACAGATCTGAAGGCCTTTTTCTGTCAGGTCCATCCAAACATCTAGGGTGGCGTTTCCCAAGCTCAGCCATTTTAAGATGAATGGACTTCAACTTCCAGAATTCCCCAGCAGCCATGGCTGGCTGGGGAATTCTGGGTGTTGAGGTCCACCCATCTTAAAGTTGCTGAGCTTGGAAAAGACGGTTGTAGTGATGGTTGAGTAGACGCTGAAAAGCTGTCCGTGTTTCCTCTAAAGCCTTCAGAAGACGACACCACAGTACCCCTCAACCTTGAGCCCAAGAAGTATCACATTCTCCGAGTGAGGGCTGTGTTGGGCAAGATCGCAAGTGGGTGCAAGGAAGTACGAGGTCTTTGGAGTGAATGGAGCGAGCCAGCATACTGGGGTGAGGATGTTTTTCTAAGGAATTAAGCCACCAAGTTGGTTCTGCTTAACTTAAGTGATGTACCAGGATCTTGTGCTGGATGCATTTTGTCTTAGAATTAACTTTGTGGCATCCTACCTGTGTTGCCCTGAGCAGCCTTCGTTGTCTTGTTCGAATGTACAGGGGTCAGGGTTCCAAGTAATAGATCTATTGCAAGCAAAAACTCCAAGGTAGGTAGTTCCCCAAATAATGTTTTATTGGAAGTGTCATATTGGCATGTATCTGGTGAAAACCAACTCTGAAGGGTCCCATGGTTTTCACCTAATAAGTAAAAGTTCCACCCTCCAATTCACATGGCCCAATCAAGGCAGCGCCCGCTGGTCAGGTGACATCACTCCTCCTTCCTCCGGCTGGGTGTGAGAATGCCCTTGGTTCCCAAGATAAAGTATTTTGCTTTGAATACTATCTCTAATCCTTCCTCCCTATCCCTCAACTCCAGTGTGGCAGCACTGAAGCTCCAGCCAGCCCAGCGTCAGGGTTGACAATAGGATTATTTCAGATATCGGAAGGATATCACTCTATTCTGTTAGGATAGAACTCTGTGGACTTGATGGCCCCTAGCAGGGACTGGATCAGAGAGAGATGCCATCTCGAAGGATGACTTTACTGTCTGGATTTGATTGATGGGGTTCTTTCCAATGGTGCCATTCCAGATCTATCTTACAGGGCATGAGTGAGAATCTTTCAGACCTGGTCTGCAGAGGCTAGAACTGCAGGACCTTGGATAGTTCCAAACCCATAGCCAATGCTCTGGAAGCCAAGGTCAATTATATCTCTTGGAAGACAGCACACCTCCTAGCTTTGTCCCATCCTCATGAGGGGATGAGCACGAAGGGTCCTTTCTTTTCTTTGGTTCTCATCTGTGTTGTCTTTGCTGAGGTCACCAAGAATGAAAACAGCTGGTTCCCCAAATGAATCTGACCTTGGAGTGGTTGTTTGGACGAGAGTGAAGATCTGGACATCGCACCTCTGAGCCTGTAGCTTCTGGTCAGGCTTTCTGATCTGGTTTACTCCTCCTTGTAATCTATTATTATAGGTTTTCCAGGTGTTACCTACTTCCCAATTCCTCTAATTGGAAATGCTTTCAGCGTAAGAATAATGTCTTCTTTCACTGTAGTTTGTCCTTTGCATATCAGGGATGCACATGTGCACAAGGCTGATTGGGCACACCCAATTTATTATTTGGATTGCTAGCAGGGAGAGTGGCCGTGGCAAGCCCCCCCCCTCCCGGGAGCCCCTTGCCATCCCCTCTCAATGATTCCATTAAGGAGGGATTAGAGATAGTATTCAAAGCAAAATACTTTATCTTGGGAACCAAGGGCATTCTCACACCCAGCCGGAGGAAGGAGGAGAGAGGGTTCCACTGAGTGCCCATGTTCCAAACACAGGAGATTGTCAGGTATTCTAGTGCTGTGAAGCGTCAACCACATCCTTTGAGGACCTCTCTATTTCCTTGGCCAGAAGTCTAAGCTGGGGTTCCATGTGACATTTCCATAGTCTTCCTTGACTGTTCTGAAGGAAATGATTTAGCAACGGTGGGCTGTTCTTGCTTCCTTCTCACTCCACCTGGAAACGGTTTCCCTGTCCTTGCCTTTTTTTAGATGAACGGGAGAACTTTGAAACATTGCACATCATTTTGCTCGTCATGATTCCATCATGTGTTGCAGTCTTGCTTATCATTCTCCTCGTTTATCTGAAGAGGTAAGAAACGAATTGCAGAGACCGCGAGACGTTCCTTTTGCCGGATCTCCTTTGTTGCTGGGCATTTGTGATGAAGCCAGAAAAAAAAGGATTTTATTAAAGACCTACATCACTTTGCCCGGTGCATGGAAAAGAAGTGGGGAAAACCCAAACTCTCTGATCTGGAATATTCTATTTATTTTGTTCTCTCCACTCTGCAGGATTCAGCTGTTGATCTTCCCGATAATTCCTGACCCTGAAAAAGTTCTAAAACGAATGTTTGAAGATCAGAGAGAGGAATATCTGCCATTTGAATATCCATCTGAATTCATTAAACCCGATACAATCAGTAGGTGGCTAAAAGAATACAGTGAGGTGCATCGGTGGGGATGATGGTCTGGGTTTCTTTGTAGAATACATTTGCACCTAAAAGTTGAACAACTAGTTACTGAATGAATCTATTTCACTGAATACACCGGCCTGGAGATGAAGCATATGGGTTGAGATGCAAAACTGAATTAAGATGAGGCGAGCTTCGTACTTTGTGTGATTGCAACTGTTATTGTACAGAAGTACAGAGATAACCTTGAATACGGAATGCAAGAGCAGTTACATCAACACCAGCTTAGCCCTGAAAGACAAGAAAGATACTCAAGGTCGATCTGCCTTTTTTTTTTTTTTTCAAGTATAAGAGGAGAGAAGAAGAAACTCTGTTGGGCTTTCACAACTCTGTTTAATAATTATCCCTTAACAGCTGAGTTAAAAGAGTGTAATAAGTAGAGCTGTCCTTATGGAGTCTGTTTCATGATCTAGCCTATCTCATCCAATGTTTTCAAGAACAACCTTTGAGGGAATCTAACCAGGTTTACCCCTAAGCAGAAATTATACTTCTTCAAGGGTGTTGGGCTATCATGCGCTTGAGGGCAATTGAGGAATCTTGCTGCCTGCCCTATTTCATTGGCCTTGTGTTTGTCTCTTGTTCTAGAAACAGACTACAAGATGAGCTAGCCAAAGGAAACCCTCTGCTTCTACTGGCAGCGCCTACAGGAAATGAGAAAATCAGGCTGCAATTTTCATATCAGACGACTTCTGAATGTACACCAAGCAAGGTCAATGCTGCATTGGCAAGGCTGATCTCAAGGGGTGAAGGGAAAGGACTCTTGGAAAAGGACTCTTTGCACGCATTTGCTTATTCGTTGAACACACCTTGATGGATCCAGCAAATGCAGGCAGGAGAAGTGGAAATTCGCTCTTCACCTGGCAACTTTCCCTTCATCCCCAAAGTTATCAAAAATTGAATTATCAAGCCGCATGATAGCTTCTGTGAAGTGACATTGGCTCTAAAGGACTGGCGTTTTTATACACACCTGCCAGTTCAACAGCAATACAGTTATCTGCAGACAAAACTAGCAAAGCCTTTTGCCTTACATGAATGGTGTGGTACCAACTTAGCCCCTCATCAGGATAAACCCAGAATTTCTCAAGAGGAAACAAAATGGTGGACAAGACTGGCGATGCTTGCATCCATTATTATTATTATTATTATTATTCTCCTTTTTCTCCTGGTTTTGTGTCACTTGCTTGTCACAAGCGCATGAATGTAGAAAGTCTAGGAAGGGGTTTTTCCCATATCTTAATTGCTTAAGTTAGGTTTGATGCTGATAAGCGCATTCAGACCACTTGGAACGATAAGACGACACCATAAATCTGAAGCTGAACAAGATCATCATTCGCTTGGCTGGAACCCAAAGGCCGAGCGGTTGCACAATCCAGCGAATTATGCAAAAGGACTTGAGTGCGTGTCCAAAGCCGTGTTTTTGAGCTGGTGAATTTATCTTTTGCCAGCAAACTCCCACACACACACACCAGATAAACTGTAAAAGGCCTTGAGATTAATTTGTATGTTTTTCAGGTTCTGTAAAATCTTTGTTGAGTTGTACCATTTTATATAAAACAATGAATACTTTTTTTCTAATAGAAGAAACTACTTTTGTTTTATGATATATTTTGTGGGTTAGCACTTGTAAGGCCCCCAAGGCTGACGATTTTAGTGGTTGGTGAGCCTTTTTTTCATTGATTTGTTCCCAGGTTCATAGGCCAGTCAGCAAGGGCTTGTTTGTTTGCTTTTGATATTTACTGTCTACAGTTTCTCAAAACAAGACCCTCCCTTGTTTCTCTTTTAATGTAACACTTTCACAACACACCTTATAATATAACAGTCATCAATGATGGTTCAGGACCCTGGTGAATAAAGTGGTAGGTACCAAACAGCTATTCACCCAGAACTTGGCGGCAACACCCAGGAAAGGATTCTGGAAAATCCCTTCAAGTCCAAGAGGTGATTTGAGATGTTGGCTGTCACCTGGATGGGTTTGGACTTGGTGATCAGGTGGACCTCTTTCTCCACCCTTCCACCTGCCAAATGGATGAACCTCTCAGTGTCATCTCCACGCAAATGCCATCTGAGGAGACCCAGGAAATGGTCTTCTTATTCCACCTTCTGAAACCTCTCCCCACGGATACCAAGCCTGTCCTTCCTGGGCTTTAGGAAAGCTGCCACATCTCCTCTGCCCTCCCTGGATATTTAGCAGGCTCTAAAGCAGGGGTCTCCAACCTTGGCAACTTTAAGACTTGTGGACTTCAACTCCCAGAATTCCTCAGCCAGTTGAAGGGTCAGAAGGTTTCAGTCCCAGCAGAATCCTGGGAGCTGTCCAAAGTCAGGAGGAGCAACTTTATACAATGGGCAGGGCATTTTTATCAACCTTCTTATCAATCTCTCTAGTCTCACCTGAGGCATGAAAAACTGGTTGAGTGACTTTTGTGTTCTCTCTCTCTCTCTCTGCCCAATTTATCTCACAAAGTTGTTGTTATGGGGAAAGGAAGACAAAGAAGGCAGTACAGTTGCTTCCTCAAGTTATTAAAAAACAAAAACAAAGGCAGGATAAAAATCTTTTAAAAAATAAAAATAAATCCCCTTTTGCTACTGGACTCCTTTTCAGCTACCATAGACCGATGCAGCTCTCCAGCAGTGGGGTTTGCTCCGTATCTTTGTGAGTGTTGAAACCCCAGCTCAAAACTTACCTATTTCCTGCAGCTTCCTCTTTCTGATTTCTGCTTTGCTGTTTCTTCTCCACCTCTTCCTGTTTCATTAACCTGCCGGACCAAATTCATGCCTTCTATTTCTTTGAGGCAATGGGTTTTGAGGTAGATGAAGTTGCTAAATTGTGAAGGGCACATCCTCATCTTTAGCATGATTGTGCATAGGGCAATAGGCAGGCTGGGTCAGAAGAAATCCCATGACCTCCTGGTTTTCTTGACCATGATTTCTGGAATATACCACAATAGGCTGGACTTCCCTAACAAGCCCAGTTATGAGGGTAGAGGTTTGTCCTCTGACTTTGTGGGTTGGTTTTAGAACATTTCGTTAACAGGCTAGGTAACATATTCAGTGGTATTTAGGCAATGTATTATTATTTATTATTACTAAATCCCCTAAATTCTGCTGAAGATGTTACCTAGCTTGGTAACAAAATGTTTGGAAACCAATGACAAGCTAGGAGAACAAACTTCCCCCCTCATCCTACACCCGTTACAGATCATCACCACTATTGCTTACTCAATTCACAACCATGGTGCAAACCTGGCTGGTTCACAGAGCAGGCAAAGTCAAAACTGTACAGATCACATTATGGTTCCTTTCTCCTCTCCTCGAGTCCCTGGCAAGTAGTCGTTCCTACTTGCCAGGGATTGGAGCAGCCTATATCTTTCCCTGTACCATTTCTTAGCCAAGAATCCCTTTTGGATTTGTTTGTGGAGGAGGAGGAGGAGGAGGAGGAAGGAGAAGGAGAAGGAGAAGGAGAAGGAGAAGGAGAAGAAGAAGAAGAAGAAGAAGAAGAAGAAGAAGAAGAAGAAGAAGAAGAAGAAGAAGAAGAAGAAGAAGAAGAAAGAAAGAAAGAAAGAAAGAAAGAAAGAAAGAAAGAAAGAAAGAAAGAAAGAAAGAAAGAAAGAAAATTGTCAGGTCCCACATGATCCTATTTATTTATTCCCTTGTTTATTTTTAGATTCTCTCTCTTTTCCTTTCTGCATCCAGCTTCCAAAGATGGTAACAAGGCAGTCTGTCACATACCAATGGAATAGTAGCACTGGGCACCAGATCAACTGATTGTTCCAAATCCTAAATAGATCAAAGAGACGTCTCCATGACACTTTGGGGAATCCTGACATGTAGAAAACTCAAGAAAATTGTGGAAGGGTGTTTTCTTTTTAATTCAAAAAGGTGTGTGCAATTTTGGGAGGTCTGCAGGATGGATCACAGACAACAAAAACAAGCTTGTGCAAAAAATGAAGGGCAGCCTTAAACTCTGGTTGAACAAGGATGACCTCAAGAGGCAATTTCTTAAGACTTTGGAACCATCTCCGTGAAAGAAGAGCTGCAATATATATTGCACATCGTGAGCTTTGTACGTGTCATGAAGATGGAAAATTGTCACTTCCTACCTGTTAGCTGACTTTGAGAAGCCAGGAGTGGAGTTTCACCGGCCTAATATAATTTTTTTAGGAAAACAGACGCCAGGGGGCAGAACAGAGCCATTACGCCAGCCCATAATATGGAGAACTGTAATGAGTAGAGAACTTCCCATTGAAAGAATGTTTAGCTAGGCCGATGTAAAATGCCACAGCAGCTTTTAAAAATCTTGCAAACTTTATCTTGTGGGTGACACAACATATCTTGCCTATGAATGATGTAAACTTTAAAAAAAATAAATCTTGCATACGTATGACAAAACAACAAAAACCATCCCGCTTTCAGAAACTATTTTGATGATGGACATTGGGGTGAAAAAGAGGAGCGCTCAACAATTATGAGAGCAGACACTGGCACAATCTGTAAGGCATTGAACTGAGAGAGGAGGGAGCATATGTCACAAAAGCTTCCCACGGGGCCTGGGAAGAATCGCAAAGGGCGGTGATGTTGTTGCCAATCGGTTCAGGAAGGGATAACTTTTCCCATCATGCTATGCATCAGGCTCAGACAGGGTCAATTACTCCTCACAAGCATCTCTCCTGATCTGCTCCACAGGGAGGGAAGTCAGTGTAAGAAATTTGCTACCGTGAGTCAAAAGCGCCCTGGCAGCGGATGAACGAAGGTGAAGTTTCCATGAAAAAAGAAAGCAGAGAAAGTAAGGAGGAAGTCCCTTATGACTAAACCAATATCTGTTTTACATGCACACATAAACACACATGTAGGAGCCTCTCATGCAGGGAGGGGTGGAAGATTCAGGAAGTAATTTAAAAAAACAACCATTCAGCATACAATATTTTCTAGCAAGACACGTTCAGATGGGCAAAGACACTCGCTGTTGGATTTCTGCCTGATAAACAGGCAAGAAGCACCTGGGACCTCAGGTACCCTTGGATCCATCATTGGCCTGAACGACATCCGGTTGAGTTACAGAAATTGAAGGTCTATGACAACTCACCTTGGCCAATTCATCACAGCCAACCTGCCATGGCCAACTCACCATAGAACAATTCAATGTGGGATTAGTTCCTTTTATTATTCATCAAGGCATTACAAAAGCTGTTAGTCATAGGAATGTTTTCCTTTGATGGATGAGAGAGAATAATGTTGATAAAAATTTGGTCAACAACAATAGCAACTGTGAATCCTGTGGCCAGTTCTCTCCCCCCCCCCCACCGCAATGAGTTGGCCAAGGCAAGTTGGCCATGGCGAGTTGACTGTGATAAATTGTCCCGTTCTGTTGAAGCCTTGATTAATTAAAAGTAGCCAACTGAATAGCCACTATGGCTGTTTATGCCCAGATAGCCAAATACAGGTTTATGACATTATTTCTATTAAACAGGCAGCCCCAGGGGCATAAGAAGCAATCCCATGCTAAGAGTGGTCCAATCTTGGGGAATAGAAGGTATTAGGAAGAACATTCCTCAGAGATAGATCTCTGGGCATTGTAGAAAGCAGGAGGAAACATCCTAGTTCAGGGGTAGGGGAACTTGGCTCTTTTATCATTTATGGACTTCAATTCCCAGAATTCCTGAGTGAGCCATAAAAGGTTCCCCATCCTGGCCTACTGGTTTTTCAGTTGTGAGGGAAATCAATTTTTGACTTGAATGGGACTGTTTAATATACAAATGTAGGACATATTCTTTATATATTCTTTATATGTCCAACATGTGTATATTAAAACAATCCCATTCAAGTCAAAAAGTGTTTTCCCCCACAACTGAAAAACCAGTAGGCCAGGAATGGGGAACCTTTTATGGCTCACTCAGGAATTCTGGGAATTGAAGTCCATAAGTGATAAAAGAGCCAAGTTCCCCTACCCCTGTCTTAGAGCGATGATGGCAAAATGTTTTGGGCTTGGTGTGTCAAAAATTCAGAAAATGCTTGACGGTGCTGGTATGTCTCTCACACACCCAAACAAAAGAGAAACAATTCTTTACCTATTCACTGAAGATGTCGGGTGTTGGTGAATGCTGGCATGTCAGCCAACATGCTATAGTGTGTCACCTGTCAGACCTGTGTGATAGGGCCACCATCACTGTGCTGGAGGATCCTGGCAGAGAAACCCCAATGATTCACTTTTAAGGCGCATGACTTTTTGTGCACCCTGGCTCTTCTCGTATTTCCAAAACTTGTTTACATTTTGTTTTCATAAACATTTCATTAATATTTTTGGAGAAATGCAGTTTGCTTCCCAGGAACGCCTCCCTCACACCCCCAAGTTTACTCTGAGCTGCTGTTAAAGGGCTGAAACCACAAAGTCAACAGAACCCATGAGCCCTTTTCGTTGTATTTTTTGCCAAGGTGGCATCGTACTTGTTTTCCTTTTGGGATCGGGGAGAAAGCTGTCTTCGTCTCAAGTTTGTGTCAGGTACTGGAGCCTGGAATTGACCAAGCAGTCCTTGGGAGTTCTGCTTTTCCTTTTCTGTTGCAGAGATACAGAGCATGCCACAAATGTTAATTTGAATAGAAACAGCTTCTTTTCTAAGGCTGCAGCTTGGTGCGAAGGCTGCTTTGGTAGGGACAGAGTAGAGTGGGAGGAGGAAGAAGAGATGAGAATTTTTTCCCTGATTCAGTGCGGAGGCAAAGGGAGAACGTGCAGCTACTGGCATCTGAAGGCACCATTTGTCTGACACACCCGTGAATTTCCCATCTGTGAAACTGCAGATGTCCCTCTGACCATCTCTACTGGCATAATACCATTGGCCATTCCCATTGCAGAGTCGACCCTTGCTCCTCTTTCCATTCATTGCCAGTGCTCTCCAGGGAAATGGGTAGCAGAATTTGAAGTCCACCAGTCTTAGAAGTTGCCCAGGGTTGGAGACCCCTGTCCTAGATGATGGCTCACCACCCTTAGGAAGGATTTTATGCACCTTGAGGCTCCTTGAATGGCTCCTGAATCTCTGTAACTAACCCTGATGATGTTGCTCAAGTTGCTCTCTTCATCCTGGACCCTTTGCTGAAAGTAGTGTTAGGCTGGGGGTCCCCCGAACAGAGTCTGCAGGGTAATGTGGTCAAATTTCCCGCAACCACACAAATTCCAAAGGTGCCCTTAGCCAGGTCAGATGCATATTTATTAATCCAGATGCTGGTGACTTTGAACCCTTTGCTACCAGCTCTTCCAAACTCCCCCGGGAGACTAATCTTCCATTAAGAGCATCCCTAGCAGAAACTCTCCCATTTTCCCCTGCTATAAAATCACCCAATCTGTGAATATTTCCCTGGAATCTAGTCCTGGAACCACAACCCCACCTGCTGATGGAGGCCACCTTTTTGAAACAGGGAGGGGAAGAAGGGCAAAATCCCTGAAAAGGCTGCATCCCAAAAGAAAAGCTCATTTAGAAAACCTCCCTGTGCAACAGTCGTTAATTTTAGAATAGAGTTAAGAATAGAAATAGAATAGAATAATCTTTATTGGTCAAGTGTGATTGGACAGGAAGGAACTTGTCTTGGTGCAGATGCTCTCAGTGTACATAAAGAAAATTTTATAACCTTTTTCTTTTTCTTTAAAGTGGTTTTCCCCTCCATTGCCCATCCATAACTCAAGAGGGCACCCAAAGGGCATCAGCCAAGCCCAAGGACGGAGAAGCAGAGTCTTAACTTAGCCCCCACCCCAACTTCCCCCTTTACTCCGCAGGAGGAACCCAAATCCTGGCTCCGAGGCGGTGGGGCTCTTCCAATGAAGGGGGGGGGTCCCTCCGCCCCCAAGGGAGCCTTGCCGAATGTTATGCATGCAGGGAGGGGCGAGAGGGACGCCCAGCAAGGGGGCAGAAGAGGAGGGGCTGCTGCCGGCCCCCCCCCCAAGCCTCTCCCCCTGCGCTGCCCGGTCTACCCTCTTTGCAAGCCCTGCAGGCGAGCGAGCGCCGCCTGGCTGGCCCCGCATCACTCCCGGCATCCCCTGCGGCCAAGACGGCGGCGCCACGCGCGGGGCACGCCGGGAGCTGTAGTTCGGCGGCGCGCCGGCTCCCCTGCGCGGCGGAAAGGTGAGCGGCAGCGAGCGGCGGGCCGGGGGCGGCGTCGGCGGCGGGGAGCCCCCCCCCAAGGCCGGCGGGGGTCTGCCTCGGAGCCCCCTCCTCCCGCGGCCTGGGAGCAGCAGCAGGCCCGAGGCCCGGCCAGGCCCTCCTTGCCTCGGAGCCGCCGCCGCCACCCCACTGGGGAGGCCCCTCCGGGCGGGGAGGATGGGCTCTGGAGTGTGGGAGGGCGGGTCCGGGGTGGGCCTGGGCGGGCGGGGCCTCTGCGGAGCCCCCCCAGCCTTCTTCTCCCGCCGCCTCCCCCGCAGGCCCCGGTGCAGCTGCGGCCGCCTTCCTCCTCCTCCTCCTCCTCCTCGGAGCCGCCATGGCCCTCTCGCCCGTCCAGGTGCCCGGCATGCAGGTGAGTGGGGCCGGGGAGGGGTCCTCGCCCTCCCGCGGGGGTCCCTGCCCTATTGGGGGGGGCTGAGCTGCCTGGCAAGGGGGGCCTGGGGGGCTCGCAGGTGGGGGGGCGGGGGTCCCCCGGCCAGGGCTCCCCCTCCCTGGAGGGAGTTTTGCAACGGGGGGGGTTTCCTTTGCAAGTCTCGGGTCCAGGAATTGCACCCCGGTTTCCTTGGGGGTCCTTGGCAAAGCCCAGGTGGCGGGGGGGGAGGGGCGGAAAGGGGAGGGGGTCCTGCTGCCAGGCTGGGAGGAGGGGAAATCCTGGCAAGCAGATCCCCACCCAAAAAAAATGCAGGAGGGAAAAGGGGGGGCTTCTTGGGTGTTTTTCTCCACTGAAAAGGTTTGGGGGGGCTTCGTGGAAGACAAAGCCAAGGCAAGGCAAATTTGGGCAGCATTGGGTCCCTTCGCCCCCCCTTCCCCCCAGATCTGACCTTGCTCCAAAGGCAAATAAGCTTTTATTTTCTGCAATCCCCCCCCCCCAAGGGCTGGCAAGCAAAAACGGACCCCTCCCCCAAAAGGTATGGTCCCAAACTCTTCCCCAAAGTTCAGGCTTTTGGTATTGTTCCAGATGGGTTTTTTTGGAGGGGGGGGGGATGTTCTGCATCCTAACATTCTTCCAAGGCCGAATTTCTAAACTTGGGTGTTAAAGGTTGTTTTAAATCATCGAAGGTCACGTTTCATTCTGCTCCTGGCTTAATTCCATCTCGTTTTGCACCGTATTTATTATGAAACTGGATCAGATACCCAGGCTGGGAAAAGCCGGGATTTCTTGACTCATATGCTTTTTTCGCTTTTGCATGCATGCAACCTAGCCTTAGAAATGTACTTTGTTCACAGCCCCTTTTATGCAGCTTTAATCCACAGGACTCTTTTAAGGGATGGGCAGCTGAATTAACCATTGTTTATAATAAGGCAGGAAAAAACCTATCATCATCCTGGCTGGGGGGGGGAAGGGGGGGGCTGGAATAACGAGAGTGCATTTAGAAACTTCCAGGTCAGGGACTCTTCATAAACGTGGCCTGTCATGATGAGGCCTCCAATGTGACGTTGGCTTTCCTCCTCTTCAGCTTTTTATGTGCAGCTCATTTCCTCATCCTATGTATGAATGATGATTTGCTACTCGGAGGAGTGTGTGGGGGTCTCTTTTAACCACCCAGGCCGAGGACCTGCTCCGTGCAAAAATCCAGAGTAAAGCACCCCTGACAGACAGTTGACCTCCTTCTGCTTGAGCTCATCCAGCGAAGGGAAGTCTATGATCTTTCTTGAGAGTTGGCTTCCCCCTCAGGCTCTTAGGAAGTGGCGGCTATTTTTTTTTCAGGATGTCCACTTGGAATCTGCTTCCCTGTCCCTTCAGGCCCTTATTCCGTGTTCTGGGACGATCTGAGGACAGGCTTCGATGTCCATTGTAACCTCCCGATAGCTGCTGCTAAATTGCTCTTTGCTCTTCTCTTCTCAAGGTTAAACATTTCTAGGGCCTCCTTTCTGTCTTATTTTCCAGTTCCCTTGGCCATTTCTGGATCTACACCAGTTGGTGTGAACCCTTCGTGTTTGTGTGTGTTTGTGTTGCTGAAATCTGAACGCAGTGATCAACATGGAGTCTGATTAATGCAGCGTAAAGAGGCACTTCCTGTGTTTTCAGAACTTATCTTCTGATGAGGCAGTCTAAAATCCCATTTGCCTTTTTTGTAGCCATACCACATCACTTCCTCATACTCAAGTCTGTAGGCCACCCCTTTTCCTAGACAAGCATCGCCTAGTACAGTGTCCCTTTTTCTCTACCTGGGCTTCTGATTGTCAGTTTCCTAACTTGGAGCAGGGTCTTTGTTAAATTTCATTTTGGCATCTTCAGGCCCTTTCTCTAATCCATCAAGATCGTTCTGAATTTTATTGCTGTGGTCTAAGACAGGGGTCTCCAATGTTGGCAACTTTAAGCCTGGAGGACTTCAACTCCCAGAATTCCCCAGCCAACTTTGCCAATTCTGGGAGTTGAAGTCCTCCAGGCTTAAAGTTGCCAAGGTTGGAGATCCCTGGTCTAAGATATTAGTTACGTCCCTCGTCCCTTGTGTTATCTGCAGATATGATAAGCGTTCTCCCTCCACTTCCTTCATGTGATTAATAAAAGTGGGCACAGCCTGAGACGTAACCTTTTGGTATCTCACATGGTATTTCCTTCTAGTCTGGGGAGGAACAATTAATGATAAATGCTTTTTGAGGCAGTGTGTGCTTTTTGAGCTAATTTTTGAGCTGTTCATTTAATTGTCATGCCATCCATACTTATCTAGTTTGATAGCCACATGATGCAGTATGTTTTGTCAAAGGTTTTGCTCAAAGGTCTAAGATGAATGTGGGACAATCTACTATGGAAGTTATCAAATCTTTAAATAAAGTTAGCCTGTCAAGATTTGTCCTTAACAAACCCTTGTTAAGGTTTGCAAGGTGCTTCCTTGGTTTGGTAGATCATTTGAAGATCGGCTTCAGTCTTCCTCGGAATTGGTGTATTGTTTCAGGGTCCCTCTTTCCCAAAGTTTGCCCTTCTCCAACACATGGAAAATAAAAGACAGCCGGCCTGAATGCAGGAACTGGATGAATGAAAGGGAGTCTGGTTTGGTTCTTTGTGTGAATCCACCAAACATTGGTGTATTTGCTCGTATTTGAATAGATGTGAAGGTAGCAGATTGCCAGTCAAGATTTCCAACCTTGGTTTGGGCCCGCTGCTTTCCACAACCTAATAACGTTGCTTGGAAAAGAGAATTATTTCCAGTATTTTTGAAGTGGTGGTGGTGGTGTGCAAAATGTGTTTAATGAAGTTTATCTATGCCTTACCGTATCTTCCCCCATCTTCCTTTCCCCTTCCTTGGCCACAACTTTATCCTAGCCGTGCGTGCAGGAAGTGTAGCTGAATCCAGCTCTCTGTTTGTTCAAAGCAGCACGCTGTAAGCGCCAAATACCGAGAAAAGGCCTGTTGGGTTTTTTCTTTCTGCTGAGAATTAGGGCCTTTGAAGCTACTGATTAAAAGCAATTGTGTCCAGGTCTGCTCAGATTCCACAAACGTTGAACATTCCAAGAACTTTTCCAGTGGGCAACGCTTGACGTGAGAGGCACCAAGAGGATCTGGAACAAGCACAGAGAATTAAGCTGTTGAAACAGGCATTTTTGTTGCTGCTTTCTGTGGAACATTAGAGTTGGTAGGGCACTGTGATCCTTCAGGGAGCAAGCGATTGTTTATGACATGGCTATATTTACGTCCGTGTTTTAACTTGTAGACAGTTCGGTTCAAGTTGGGGCAGGTTGATCCCTGTGCTTCCAACTGTAGTATCAGGGTTAATCTTGGTTGCACACGTTGAATTTGGCACCGCTGAGCTTTGCCTTCTACACCCCACCTGTCCTCCCCCCCCAAGGTGAAGCTGAGGGGGAGATTTGTGGGCTGCTTCTGCCCTGGTTCTACAGTTCCAGTTGGCTGAACCGATGGATTAAAACATGTCCCAGGAGCCTGGGATTGCAAAGCTTGGTGCATCAAAGTGGGAGAAATGGAGAGTTATAGGACTTCTGGCATGTAGATAGCAATGATAACCAAGATTGATTGGTGGGCCATGATATCTCTCCACCACATTTCCTTGCCAGCTCCTTAGAATTATGTACTTTTCTAGGAATAATGGAGTCACAGTGGATTAATGTGGGAGGTGACATACCACCCGTGGTTGAAACAGTCTTCTAAGCATAGATGAAGTCTTAACTTCGGTGTATCTTGATTGCCAGCTCTTCTGACCATCAGTTCATTTTATATTGGTGCTATATAAAACTCTTTTCAATGTTCAGCATTAGCCAGGCAATTCAGCTAAAATACGTTTTTGTGATCTTAAAATGTACACTGAGGAATAGGGGAACTTGACATCGACAAAGTTACTTGATCAGAAAGTACTTTTAAGCTGATCATATTCTCCTCCTGAGATTTGTCTTCCCCCTCAAAAACATTGCATATATATCTCTAATCAGACATGCGATTCCATTGATTTTTTAATCTGCGGGAAAATTAATAGTTCGTTACAAATTCTATTAGTTTAAAAGATTGTGGCAGAATAGCAAAATGAAAAAAGAGTGGGTGAAGCGGGATGGGGTAAAAAACACAGTCCATTTTTCTCACTTTACCTCCTGGACTTGCCAGTGAATAAATACCAGTAATTTCCAGGCACTCCTTCAATGTTCAGATTTTTAAAATCTGACCTTCTGTTTTGCCCAAGGTTTCTCCTTGTGAATTACTTTTATTCTTGGGCTCTTCATAACCTTGTGGGTTCCCTCAAAGCATTCTGCCATAGTGTTAAGATAATAAGCAGCTCCTTTTTGTTGTTGTTAGATCCTTAACCTATATCGGATTATTATTTAAAAAGAAAGCAGGTGATATAAACAATCCTTTCTTCCAAGCATTTAAATTGCTCCTCATGCCACCCTTCTTCCTGCACGCTCCTCATAAAGAAAGGGACCATTATATGATTAAAAGATAGGAAAGGATTTGGCCACTTCTAATTATTGCCATTATTGAAGCCTGTTCCCTTATCCTGTTACTTTGTTCTGGATGGTTTGTTTTCAGGAAGTGTAAACTGATTTGAAATTCAAGATCCCTTAATGGTTTCACAGAAGTTAACTCTGTGGGAAAAATGGGAACGTTGCAAGCCTTTGGACTTTCAGCTGGCACAAGATACCTTCAAGCAGACACGATGGCAAAATTAGCCACCAGTTTCATTTCTTTCACACCAAGCTGATTTGCAAATATTTGTATTTTCAGTTTCTTTAAGGTACATTCATTGGACACATTCATAACTCTCCTTCATTGACAACACAGCAGCTTAATGTCAGCATTGCAGGTCTTCCCAATGTAAATAGGCTTTTGCTGGATCTGCTGCTCGAGGGCTCAGGATCTCATTCTTACATTTGCAGCCAGGGTGAGAGAGAGGGATTTGCAGCCGTGTTGATCCTTTCCTGGCAGGTGTGAGCAGAGATCCCCTTTGGAAAATGGAAGGAATCAAGCATGTTCCACCCCAGAAACGTAAGATCTGATATCGGTTAACCGAATCTGAGCATCTTTAGATACCGAAATATTCAGCAGTGGCCAAACAGGGGTCTGAATCCAGCAATTGAAGTCTGAGGCAGATAAGAGTTGTTTGCTTGGTGCTTCTCAACCAAAATAACTTTTTAAGGTAGGTGGACTTCAATTTGCAGAATTCCCCAGCCTGCTGGCTGGGGAATTCTGGTAGTTGAAGTTCACTAAGTTAAAAGTGGCTACATTGAGAAACTCTTCTTACCTTAGCTCCTTTTCCTGGGCTGGAAGCGAGGGAAATTTCTCAAATTTCTCTCTTTGCAACATAAATGTTTGGGCTTGATTTGTGTCTTAAGGAAAGGGCTGTTCAGCAATAACTCTCGTGTTCAGGTTCTAATATCGCAGGCCCCCTGCAGAAAAAGCCTTGGAATCCAACCAGCATTCCTGCCATTTGTAAAAATAATTCTACGGCTCAGTTCAAGGCTCCCTTGGTTTTTCAGGTTTCACCAGAGTTTAAATTAGCAAACAAATTAAAACAATAACACCCACCCCTCTCCTATGGGGGCCAACTGGAATTCAAAACGGCTCTTGGCCATTACAAAACAGGTTATTTTTAAAAAGCTGTTTTCAAGCTATGGTCTACAGCGGTTATCAAGAAATTGAAAAGCCTGGTCACGGGCGTATATCTTCAGGGACATTAAAAAAAAAATCTTGTAAACTGTTCACATAAAGTGCAACGTTCAGCATTACCATGCGATTAAATAATGTTGGAAATTATTGCTTAGTTATGACTCCTGAATCTTCTGGAGCGGCAGTTTAAAAACATACAAATAGATGGAATGGGGGAGATTTCAAATGAAATAAGGATAACTTTCAGCAACTCTTTCTCCATTCGGAAAGTAAGAGAAATAATATTTTATTTTTTAGTTGATTTGATTTGTCCATCGCTTGTAAGATAATAGGGATAAGAATAAACATGAATACAGGAAATAGGTACTGGTATATTGGGGATCATACCTGTGATGACCCAAAGGGGTGTGGCACAAAAGCAACAAAGTCACAAAAATAGGCAAAGTCCCTTTAATACCTCCAACTTGGCCCCCAATGTCCAGTTATCATTGGCTGGAGAAAAAAACTCCCAAGAACAGTCTTTAAAGGGAAGAAATTCAATCTGACCCCAAAGTACATATTAATTATAAATAAAAACCAATACAAACCATGCTGCAGCAATTAACGAGACCAGACAGGACAAGAAATTGCAGACTTCAAAAGATAACGAAACACATACAGTTGGGAGGATGCCAGAACTCAGATAAGACTTGACAAACCAAAATAATTCATGCTTTGCTTCCAGCAAGGAGCTGTGCGCAAACACCCTCTTTATCCTGTTTTCCCAGCTGCAGATAATTAAGGAAATCAGGGCCCTTTTCTCCCCTGTAACCCCTGTTGCTCCCTTCTCCCTTACTCCCTGCGTGCCCTAGGATGAAGAGGGGGTGGGCCTGGGTCTTCCTCTGAATGCCCAGCTGGACTTTGCCCTTCCCCAGTTTCCTTCCCAGCCACCGGAGCCACACTTCCACTCCCTGTCAGCTGCTCCACCTCTCCCTCAGAATCAGATTCCAACAGGGGCATAATACCCATCTTATAAGTGGTGAAATCAGAGGAAATAACAGCTGGGACGTTTCCTGATCTCTCTTAACCAAAATGCTTATTTCAGAACTGGATCCCACTGAAATCCATTAACAGTGGCAGGCCCCAGTAGTCCTTAAACAGTTTCTCACTAATCTTAACTGGCGGAGGGTTCCCTGTTTATCTAAGCCTGCAGTCTCTGGGCACAGTGAAGGGCAACAATTTGTCGTACATTTTGTAAGAACAGGATGGCGCTTGTCGTGCTGGCTTTGCTGTCATCTCGATCAAGCTTTGTCAGGAAAAGAGACTCTTTCACTCTTTGAGTTCCAGACTCTTCTTGTGTTTGTAACGGGGAGGATCAAACCCTCTTGATTAAAGTGCGTCTTCACAAAGGACAGAGAGCTTGGAAAACACAACGCCTTGTTCTCGACTTCAGGCTCATACCACCCTCTCTGAAAAGCAGCTTTATGCTCCCGTTCAGCCTTCTGAAGCAGCCAGGCTGAGGTTAGTTTGATGGGTGGCTGTGTTAATCCTGAGGCTTCTGATCATGTTCAGCTTCACAGCGCAACTCAGTTTTGTGTAGGCTGCGCAGTTGCAGCTAACAAGCTGCCTGTCTTGAGGAACAAAACAGAGGAGGAACTTGTGTGCATGGGAGGCCTTCTGGTTTTTGCTTTGTTTCGTTTTTTAACAAACCCAGAGAGCTTTAAGCAAGGGGATGCAATTTACGGAAATTGTTCAGTTGTTTTACTTCAGGGCGCAACAGGCATTGGAATTCAAGAGCAATGTACACACAATGTGCTAAAGAAGGTTAACTTTGGTAAAAACTGACTCATTGCATGGGGTGAGCCATACATTGCATGAACCAATACATTCAGACGTCATGGATGTAGTATGGTAGAGGACAAGTCTTGGCTGGCTGGCTGAGGAATTCTGGGAGTCGAAGTCCACAAGTCTTAAAGTTGGCTAGGTTGAGAAACAACAGTAGACTAGGTCAAGAGGTCTCCAACCTTGGCTACTTTAAGCCTGGAGGACTTCAACTCCCAGAATTCCCCAGCCAGCTTTGCTTTAACCCAGGGGTCTCCAACCTTGGCAACTTTATCTGGGAGTTGAAGTGCGCCAGGCTTAAAGTGGCCACGGTTGGAGACCCCTGGACTAAGTGATCCTCCTGGTCCCTTCCAACTCTTATCATTCATGTCTGGCTGGGGAATTCTGGGAGTCGAAGTCCACCAGCCTTAAAATTGCCAGGGTTGGGCACCCCTGTTGTAAAAGAAGAGTGCCTCAATCTTCTTGCTTGCTTGCTCATTTTGACTGTTTCCTCCGAGTGCCCAGGGCCCCGAGGGAAGCTTTAAGAATGCAAATGTGGCTTGTCAATGCCTCCAAGATCCGGTCTGGTCTGAATACTAGATTAGTTCACACACTTGTGTTTCTTTCAACTGGGCGCGATCTTCTGCATAGAGCTGCCATTGCTGTTTTAAACAGGATTTTCAGGGGCGGCTGTTCTAAAAATACACAAAGTTCTGGGAATTCCTGCTTGACTTCCAAATGCTGGAACCAGGGGTATTGACCGGCTAGGTGATGTTGCCTTGGAAAAATGTGCTTGTTTCTGAGATGTTGGAGTGCTCTCTGTCACAGCCTCTTGATGGCCTTGCAAAGACCAGTTGTGCCGGGCCAGAGCCCAAGATGTAGGAATGGAAATTTCCATCTGGGGATGGAGCTTTTCCAGTGCCGTCTGGGTAATTATCAGCTGGTTTCTTAAAGAGAAACAATTAGGCAAGCAGGAAGCTGTTGCACAACACATGGGTGCTTGTGCATGAAAAGGACAATTTAGAACATGTTGCGAGAAAGAGGCGCTTTTCAGCAAGGCTGGGATTCCAGAGGCTTTGTGGAGGCCCCGAGCTGCAGCCACTGCGGCATCATCGGTAGGGCCCCATTCTTCAGCCAGAACAGAGCCGGAAAGAGTAGAGCACAACCCTCACGGTCCACAGCTAGCATCTTACAACAGGAGTCTCCAATCTTGGCAACTTTTAAGGCTTGTGGACATCAACTCCCAGATTTCCCCAAGTCGTAAAGTTGCCGTGGTTGCAGAACCCTGCCTTAGACTCAAACAGCAACTTTCTGGGAGCAGGTTTCACTAACTTGCAGCCCCTGAATTCATCTGGACTCCCCGGTGGGCCATTCTAGTCTAGTCCTCTTTTTCCATGACTTGAAACGTGACCTCGGTGTGTGAGCCCCCAACTCGGCATCCCTAGAACAGTGGCCTCGAAGTCCTCATCAAGATCCTTGCTTTTCTTTTGCCCTTTTCCTGGACAAGCCAGTCTTAATATGCCCCATCCACCATTTTTATTCTGAGGCATTCTTGGAAATGGGGATGTAGAAGAGAAGGCAGAGCTAAGGAGGGTGGAGTTAAGCATGTCCTCATTTTAGAATTGTTGCGCTCCAACAAGTCCAACCCCCTCCTGAATTCTGTTCATCCTTCCCTGGCGCCAGTTTAGTACTGAACTTTACTTGGCCACGTTCTTCTATGTAGGTTTGAATAAACCATCTATACAGGTTGTCCTTGACTTACAACCACAATTGAGCCCAAGATTTCTGCTGCTAAGTGAGCCATTTATTGAGTTTTGCACCGCCTTTCTTGACACAGGTGGCAGGTGAATCATTGTAGTTGAGAAGTTAGTCACATGGTTGTTAGCTGAACCTGGCTTCCCTATTGCCTTTCTCTTCAGAAGATTGCCAAAGGGGATGGCATGATGCCAGGACACGTCATAAATATGAGTCAGTTCCCAAGGGCCTGGATTTTAATCTAGTGACTGCAGGGATGCTGTGACAGTTGTTAAGCATGAAAAACATTCACAAGTCCCTTTTTTTCCGGTGCTGTTGCAACTTTCAAACAGTCACTAAATGAACCATTGTAAGTCGAGGACCGCCTGTCCCTTGGCCTTACAAACGGTCTTTCGCGCCTGACCGTGCTTCGCTTTGGCTTGCTTTGCCATTGACCAACATCGCCTTTGGTTCATTACCAGATACTGTCTGAATGTTAAAAAAAAAAGCGCCAGGTGGAGCCAGGGTTGCCAGAGGGGTCCTCAGGCAGGAGATGCCCGACAGGCTGTGGCCAGGATCCAGATCTTCCCATCGCCTCTGTTGGCTAATTAGAGGGAGCCAATTAGGGGGGGAATGTTCATGGTGACACTTCAAAAGAGAATTAAAGCCTTTCTTACCACTTTCTGGAAGTCTGACCTCTTCTCCCCCACCCCAGGGTATGTCTTGTTTTCCAAACTCCCAAGGATTAAATAAAAGTCATCTTTTAATGACCCCATAATCCCTTGAGGGGTGGAGTCTGGGCAGCTGAAGAGAGCCAGCAGAGTGTTTTAATGACCAGGTGCCCTTCCTGTCACCAGTACGGAGTTATTTTTTCAGCAGATATATTCTCAGTGTGTCCAGAGAGAAAAATATCTGCCTCTACCTAGGATCAAGCTCACAGCCTCCTGATTGTGAGGTGAGAGCTTCACACGTCTAGGCCACCGCATCACTCGAAGGAGTAAATTAAAAGTGAATGTCTTTTTTTTAAAAAAAGAAGTGCTGTTGCGCACTTGGGTACAGAATCTGAGATTGCGCACACAATTGTCCCAGGATTAGGAGTAGCTCCTGTGTAGGTTTTCAGGAAGACAGACATCCACCCCCCCCCCATGTCTGGCGACACTACAGTTGAAATTTTCAGCCGAGCTTGAAGTCAGCGGGTGCCTTCAAATGTTGTGTCAGGATTCTGGCGATTGCCCTAATTAAATCATGAGCCTCGAGCCCAGCTTCAAAAAAATCCAAAAGATTTATTAGGAGCAACATGCTGGCATTAACCTAAATGAAGCCGACTCTGGCATACGTGACTTACAGTCACCTGTGACCCTGTTTCCCTGCTCCCTCCTGGGCATGTCATAAATCAGATTCTCCAACAAAGCACATTCACAGGCTGGGTGTCATCAATCACGTTCTCCAATGAAGGATTTTCCGAGGGCAGAAGATCCGGTAGCCTAGCTACAATCTTTGTAAGATAAGTGTTGGAATGTACTTCTGTTTTTAGACTGCTGTACTGCTCCTTCAGATCCCCCCCCCCCCGGGTTCATGGCAACTCAAAAACAGGCCTAGGAATGTTTTACGAGTTGACACATCGGTGCCTCCCCTTGGCTCCCCTGCAGAACCACCGAGCAGATCCCGAGGGGCTTTTCACCAAGCTGGAGCGCATCGGGAAGGGCTCTTTTGGAGAAGTCTTTAAGGGCATCGACAACCGGACTCAGCACGTGGTGGCCATTAAAATCATCGACCTGGAAGAAGCCGAGGATGAAATCGAAGACATCCAGCAGGAGATCACGGTGCTCAGCCAGTGTGACAGCCCTTACGTCACCAAGTACTACGGCTCCTACTTGAAGGTAAGAGGGGCCTTCGCTCCAGGCTCCCATCGGGACGTGGCTGGTTTTGCAGGGAGGGGCCGAGGTGGGGTGTCCGGAAGCCACGAAGAGGGCGGAACATCGTGTGCCCTGTTTACCTTTTCTTGGCTGGGTTTGGAGGGAGCAGGAATGCTTTACCTTTGAACTCAGAAGGGGGGAAACGTTTTCTATCCACACCTGGAATTGGCTCACCCTGTTTATTCCAGGTGTGTCCCAAACATGCTTCATTCAGATGCGACCCATCCAACATCGTCCCTGCCCTGTTTATGTATGGACTTCTAGACTAAACCATCACAGGGTCCAGATTCCATAGGATTTTAATTCTGATAGATTAACAGAGTTGGAAGGGACCTTGTAGGTCATCCAGTCCAACCTCCCCTGCCCAACACCATTTCTGACAGATGGCAGTCCAATCTCTTCTTGAAAGTCTCAAGTGATGAAGCTCCCACAACTTCTGAAGGCAAAACTGTTCCCTTGGTTGATTGGTCTCCCTGTCACAGAATTCCTCCTTATTTCCAGGTTGAATCTCTCTGGGTCGATTTCCATCCATTATTCCTTGTCTGGCCTTTGGGGCCTTGGAAAATAGCTTGACCCCCTTCTCCTCCTCTCTGGGGCAGCCCTTCAAATATCGGAAGGCTGCTCTCCTGTCTCCCCTGGTCCTTTTCTTCCCTAGACTAGCCAGGCCCAGTTCCTGCAACCGTCCATCCTATGTTTGAACCTCCAGTCCCCTCATCCTCCTGGTTGCTCTTCTCTGCACTTTTTCTAGAGTCTCAACACGTTTTTTCTGGGACTTGCAATACAAAGAGTTTTTCTTTAACGCCTAAATTGCCTCAGAATCCCCAGAACCATCATCAGAATTGCATCCGATTTCTGCTGCGGGTGGAAGACTGGGATGGGCAAAAAAGGAGAGGTCCATTTTGGCCTCTCTTCTGACTAACAAACATGGTTCAGAGTCTTCTGAATAAGCCACAGACTAACCCATCTCTGCCTCCCTTCCACCTCCCCGCGTTAAACATTCCTGGCCCGTAACGGTGAGCCAAGCAGCTCCTTTGGATGCCAGGGGGCAGAAGAGCCACCCCCAGTCATGGTTTATACTGGCAAATTCCCAGAGGCATTTTTGGTGTGGGCTGCTCTGAGCCACCCTGTACCCCCACAAAGGCGCCTGTGTTCCCAGATCTTCCCTTGCTAGCACAGATGAGGAAGGTGCTAAAAGTAGCAGCACAGCTACCTCTCCATTTCCAACCTCTGCAGGGTAAATGCCCTCTGTGTGTGTGTGTGTGTGTGTTTGCCTAACAAAGTGACCTCTGTTCAAGAGCTCCTCTTCCAGCCACAACCTGCCTCGTTTTCCATCCGTCTTGAGGAAAGAAAGGCTGCCGGGTTAAAACTCGCCCCTAACGGACGCTCTGGGTGGAAAATCACCCTAGGTCTTCCAGTTGGCATGGCTGGTGGGCTTCAGGGAGGTGGGGGTTTCTCTGACGTTGTCTGTAGGGGCCCTCCAAGCCCCTGCCCCCAGAGGCAGAGTCTCCTCCTTCCGAGGCAGAGGACGGGGGCCTTTAGGACTTGTGGACAGCTCAGGAATTCTGGGAGTTGAAGTCCACAAGTCCTAAAGGGGCCATCATTCCCCACCGCTGTTCTCAGGCCTTGATTGGCAGCCTCTCAAGTAGGGCGAGGGTAGCAGCCCCCGTACATGTGGACTGTTTCTCCAGAGTCTTGGGCCGATTTTTAGCTTAAGACGGGCGCCCCCTTTTCTGAAACGCAGCAATGCCATCCTCTCCAAATGGAAAGTGGGAGGCTGATAAGTTCCCAGCTAAAAATATCCTGGTTGGCTCTTGATGTAAATACTCCAGGGGTGAAATTCTTGGGATCCCAGCATTGTTTGTTAAAGGCGAAAGGCTCTTTTTCACTACAAATTAACTACCCGTCACAGAGCAGCTCTACTGAAATGTACACAAAAGTTTCCTTGAAGGGCTCCTCCAAAATTACACGTCCTTCTTCGTGTGGTTCTTCTGAAAAACCACAGTGTAATTTACAAAATCGCACAATGCAGCCGGTAAAATCATCCCACTACAAATTTCCCCCACCACTTTCTCAAAGTGGCGGCTGAGATCCTATAACTGGCATTTAAAGTACTAACAGGGGGGGTGAGAACAAAAGGGGCAAAACTAACGTGTGAACCAGTGGCTTGGTGAAGGGGCCCTAAAGAGGACCCCAGCAGAAACCGGGTCTCAAGCCGGTTACAATTCAACGGTGAAACCGGTTTGCCTCCAGAAGTTGCAGGTGCTTCCTCCCTGGAGGCTTTTAAGAAGAGATTGGGCAGCCACTGGTCTCAAATGGTTGGACTAGAAGACCTCCCAGGTCTCTGTTGGTTGTTTGCAGACATTTCATGACCAAAGCAGGTAACATCACCAGTGTGAGAGAACGCAAGGTTTACTCTCTGATTATGTATGGCCGCTTGCCCTTCCAGTCTTGGTGTGGGTTCCTCACTCACTGATGAGGTTACCTAGTTGGGTAATGAAATGTCTGCAAGCAAACAAACCAAGTGCCCAGAAGCCCCCAAAGTTTGTTTTTTTGTGTCTGTGGTCACAGTGGATCTTTTGTTGTGTTCTTCGCCTGCTTAGTGCTATTTCCAGATATATTGCAACGATAGCCCCTCTCCACACAAAAATTCCACATTGTTCCTGCCCCCCTTTTCCCACTTTCCCCGATCCAGAGAAATCAGGAGGGAAAAAAAACTAACTTCTCCCCTGCATTCCCTTTTAGGGCACAAAGTTGTGGATAATAATGGAATATTTAGGTGGGGGATCAGCCCTGGATTTAGTAAGTATTTCAGTTACTTTATGAACTTCCTTGATTTGTATTGTAAGCTATTGGAATGGATGGTGTCATTTCGTGATTCTGGAATTGCGAGTCAGGCCTCCTTAAATATAACCAGTGCTTGAGTGAAGAGGTCATTTCCAGATGTGTGCAGCACTCAAAGATATATCTGATTACTAGCTCGATGCCCGCGCTTCGCTACGAAACTATGTGGTCGGGCTTAGTTTGGGGGGTGGAAAATACGGGGGGAGGGAATTGTGCCTCTGCCTAACAGCATCCATTGGTATTCATCTGCTAGCATCCTGTCAGTCTGTGAGAGCATTGAGGGCTGTTTGGAAACGGAAGCAGTATTTGCTGTGTGAGCAAGAAGGAGACAGCAAGGAGCCTGGGCGTGGCTTAGCTGAACTGTTCTGTACTAAAGCTGATTGGTGCTCTGAAACGGAAACTCCTCTCCTCTGATTGTGTTTTGCATTTGGAAGGGATTCCTTTTCAGGTGGGGAGCGGGAGTAGAACTCCTTAGCACCAGAGCATGTTAATAATAATAATATAGGAAATACTCTAAATACTCTGAGGATCATTTGGAAAAATCCTTTCTTAGTGAGCCCCTAGAAGCCAAGAGGAACATAGGGGCCAAATTTTAAGTTTGTAGGCTTTACAGTTCTGGAGATGTTGTGATGATGCCTGAGTGGCATTTCGCTTTTATATATATATATATGCAGATTTGCGTGTAGCCTCAAAGTTTGCATTTTGGGAACTCCTGGTGTTTTGTAAAGCTCAATTTTAATGGTGGATTGCAACAGCCCATGACTGTCTGCAGTCTCAGCCCCGTTCTTCTGCAGGGAGAGACCTTGCAAGGGCTGTGGTCCCTCCCAAAGGCCCAGGGGCAAGGAAGGTTGGCCCCCTGGCAGAAACGAACATAAGTGCCCTTCCTTTCTGCCCCCGAGGAGCCTCTGGAGGGTGTGAGTGTCAACCGAGCCGCCTTCATGACTCAGTCCTTGGGCAGGGCCTGGAATTCCTTCGCCCGAGTTGAAAGACGTTTTCTATTAGCACAGATTTTCCTGCAGGAGCCTCCCCTTGACAAGGGACTTCAGTGTGTCCCTTGTGTGGCTCTGGGGGCAGAAGAGCAGAAGCCCCCCCCCCCCGGACTCAGGCCGTAAATAAACTTCGGTTAGAAAGGAGACCGTGTTCCTTGACTTTTTTTCTTTGGGCAAAAGGAAGCCTTGCCCTTACGAAAAAACTATCCGTTGCAATTAAGAAATGGAAAGGTGGACTCTTAAAAAAAAATAAAAACAAATCCGCTTTCCACACACAGAGATGTTTCTGTTAGAAGGCGATCCGGAGAATTTGCTGCAGGAGCAAACACGGCTAATCTTGAAGGCTGCAACTGTGTTGGTGTTTCCATTCTGAGTTCCTGTAAACTGGAAGCCTGAAAGGACCCATTGCTTACGACGCGGCCGTCTGTCCTGGTGGCTGCAGTTTAGGAGGGGCTGAGAAAGCAGAGGGCTCGGTTTTCCCTTATCCCCCCAGGCCAGCTTGACCACAGGCCTCTCGGCGAGATCCACCCTTTTCCTCCCAAGATAATTCTGCCACAGTATTTATATTTAGGCGGCTCCAGAAATGTCATTAGTGGGGTTTGAAGGCTGCTTTTGTCTCCTTAGAATGTCAGCATCTGATCAAGTTTAGCTTTGCTGGTGCAGCTCCTGGGTGGCTCTCAGTTGTCACCCAGGAAAGCCAAGATCACCTCACTTTGACTAGAAAAAAAAAAGCATTTCTCAGCTATTTTAAGAGATGTGGACTTCACCTCCCAGAATTCTCCAGGCCGGCTAGGGTGTTCTGGGGGTTGAGAAACATTGGGCTAGCAGGAGTCTCCAAGCATAGCAACTTTAAGACTTGTGGACTTCAACTCCCAGGATTCTTCAGCCAGCAGGTAGAATTCTGGGCACTGAAGTCCACATCATTTCTAGTAGCTGAAGCCAAGAAACAGCTGGTTGAGGAATTCTAGAAGTCCACAAGTCTTAAAGTTGTCAAGTTTGGAGAGCCCTGGGCTAGAGGAACTGATGTCAAGAGAGCAGGAGATAGTCTACCTGCGACACCAAGGAATCATTTCTACGGGCAAGATCCGGCAGGCATCATAGAATAGTCCCCTGAATTTGGAGGAAGGGACTTGGTGGGCTTCTCTCTTGGTGGGCTTTGCTCTGTTTCTTGAGCCACGAGAAGTTTCCTCCCTTGCCACAAGAAGTGGCGCTTATAGGCAACAGATTCTCACCTTGAAGTCTGATCAAAGATTGTTTTGTACTGTCTCCCAAGCCTTGCAGACGAATAGTATGTTGAGTTGTGTCCACGCATCAGTGCTTCCCTTGTTCTTGACAAATTCAGAATTTTTCTTGGTAACGAAGTAAGAGATAAAGGAGAAGACACGAGTTGAGGAGAATAACCTGTTCACAACACCAAGATTTATTTTTGATAACGGCCCAGCTCTCTTTCCAGGTAGCTTTACTTTAGTTATGTAGAATTTTGGATGAAGAGCCACTTCTGGTGAGGTGGGGATACAGTTTGAATCTCTCTCGATTGTGCTAAGACCTGTAAAAAGGAAAGGAAACAAATGGTTCAGAACCAAGACAGAGGCCTTTGAAAGCTTATAAACTCTGGTTATTTCCTCTCGAGCTCCGTGCTGGGCCCTTCGACGAATTCCAGATTGCTACGATGCTGAAGGAGATCCTGAAAGGATTGGACTACCTGCATTCAGAGAAGAAAATCCACAGAGACATCAAAGGTGTGTAAAAGGAAGAGAAAAGGCCTCTTTCGGACCACCAGGTTTCTCTTCTCGTTAAATGAAGTCTGTCTTCTCGTTTCCTCCTGGGCAGCTGCCAACGTCTTGCTTTCTGAGCAAGGAGATGTGAAGCTTGCAGATTTTGGGGTTGCTGGACAACTGACCGACACACAAATTAAGAGGAACACTTTTGTAGGAACGCCCTTCTGGATGGCCCCCGAAGTCATCCAGCAGTCAGCCTATGACTCAAAAGTAAGCTCCTTTTAGTAGGCCTTGGAGGGTCTCTTCAATTTATAGAAGGACATTGGAACAGCTGGTTATAATCCAGAATTGTAGCTCATTGTGTAGTGGGATTTTTTTTTTTTTAATACAGGTAATCCACCAATGAGGGCAAAACCAGATCTAGCTAATTCCCGTGCAAACCCACATAATTAAAGTGTAGGCTTCACTCTCCTCCTATTAGTGCAGGTCACATTTGCCGATTCAACGTGATTGAATTGTTATGAGAAAAAGTCTTTGGCTCTGGCAAACACCAGCTGAAGTATCCTTGGCTCTCATGGCTCATAGTCTTGATGTCTGGAGCCTAAATTCCACCCTGAGTTCTTTGGCAAGCTGAGAAGTAGTAATAGTCGCAGCAGCATAAGTGCCTTTTGAATTTGACTGCCCATTTTCCAGGCTTCCTGTTGACCTCAGTTCCACATAATCTCCTGGCACGTATCCGCTCGGTTCCCCCTTCCCCCGTTTATCCTAAGCCTGGCTGCCCAGGGTATTAAAACGTAAGGGCGTTTGCACGTAGCGGTAGCTTAAAGATGCTCCAGAAACCCGGAAGAGCCTCGACTCAGATCACGCAATTCAGGTTAAAACCCACAAATTTGAGCTTGACTTCGACCGGGTTCTCTTGCTCTGCAGGCGGATATCTGGTCTCTTGGCATCACCGCCATTGAACTGGCCAAAGGGGAGCCTCCGAATTCAGACATGCATCCGATGCGAGTCCTCTTCCTCATCCCTAAAAACAACCCCCCCACCCTCGCTGGAGAATTCAGCAGACCCTTCAAAGAGTTTATCGACGCCTGTCTGAACAAGGACCCGACGTTTGTGAGTGTGCTTCTGGGTATTCCCAGATCTGGAGGGAGGTCCATCTTGTGGGGAAACCTTCTTTTTTAAAAAAACCCGTATCTCCATGCATCACCAGGCTTGCAGGAGTTTGAAGGCTGCCGTCTTCTCTGCACCCGAAACACAGCAGGATAACTTTCAGGCATTGTTGTTGTTTTTGTGGGCTGACATAGGATGTTTCAAACCACACAGGATGCTTGGAGCATGCCGAGGAATGAATCAGAGGCGGTTGAAGCTTAATTTTGAGTCAGATTCCAGATGAAGCATGCAATGAAAGTTTTGTAGTGAGTGTGGTTGGGTTGGCAAAGCTCACACTTCCCTCAGAAGTTAATGTAGGTGGGCAGCTGTTACAGATCACAAGAAAACATCTGTTGACCCATGAATGCCAGTGAAAGAACATTAAAAAGTTTAGTCTAATCATTGCTCTTGGAGAACTTACTGTTCAGGCCAATGAAAGTTTGGGTCATTGCCCTGAAGTGCAGGAAGAGTGGACTTCTTTAGATCTCAAGGCCTCCTGAGGATTCACTTTTGGGATCTGAACTTCCACAATGGTGGTTAGCATGAACGTTAAAATTTTTTTAATGTTATTTGAGGTGCTGAATGAGTTTCCCAGAATGAAAGGTAAATCAATAATAAACAACGGCCAAAAAAAGCAAGGTGTATTTACAAGATCAGGAGTCAACTAGAAGCGGAAAGAGACAATTCACCGCAGTCAACTCACTGTGGGGCAATTCAACAATTCAATTCAATTATTTAAAAGAATTACACCATTATTTTAACTTTTGCCATCCACGTTTCATTTTGTCCCGCCTTTCTTTAACAATTCTATTCCACGATTCTATTGAAGGAACAATTCTGTTCCTTCCGTGTTAGAGGAACTCTTGTTCTGCGTTGAGTTGTCCCACAGCACGTTGGCCACGATGAGTTGGCGTAGACCCAACTAGAAGGCCCTTCGAGAAAGTATGTCTTGAGTGGGTTCCGGAGGAGCCCTTCTCCAGAGGAAGGCCTTTCCCCACCCCTGGGCTTTCCTCCCATGGTGGTTGAGCATGAGAATTTGATCCGCCGGTCTTTAGTGGAAGGAGGCCATCCCTTCTATCTCCCGCCCTCGTCCATCTCCAGCGCTTTGGGGCCCTGCCGGAACAAATCGACGCTCCATATACCTTTTGTAGCGCCCCACGGCCAAGGAGCTGCTGAGGCACAAATTCATCCTGAAGAACGCCAAGAAGACCTCTTACCTGACGGAGCTGATTGACAGGTTCAAGAGGTGGAAGGCGGAAGGACACAGCAGCGACGAAACTGACTCGGACGGCTCGGATTCGTGAGTCTGGCTAGTGGGAAGGGCGGGGCTGAAGGACCAGCTGGGCCTCCATGCACCACGGCGGTCCAGATCAGGAGGGCCTGAGCCCCCTTGTGAAAGTTCCTAACAAGCCCACCTTACCTGGTTCTCTAATGGATTGATTGGCTTTGCCCTTTCCTGCCTCTCAGCGAATCTAGCAACAAGGAGAACAATTCCCATCCCGAGTGGAGTTTCACTACCGTGCGGAAAAAGCCAGATGCCAAGAAAGTGCAGAACGGAACGGTAAGTTTAGCCGGCATGTTTACTACTTCTTCAAAAGGGATCAAAAGGATTTATTTGGCTTTTATCAGACGAGAGAACGAGCCTTGGGGGTTTGTTTATTGCTTGCTGTCAGTTGTCCACCTCTGCATTATTCGTCCCCCAGATATCCAAGAATATCTGCTTGAAAAAGCCCTTAAAACCTTAAAGCCACCGTTCCCATGAAGACGCTCCCAGATCAAGAGGGCGCTTTGAAGCCGTTTGTGGGCCAGACTCTCCTGCTCTCCCAGCTGGGTAGAACTTGCCTGCGGAGGCTTCGGCCTTGAGATTTCTCAGGGTTTCCGGGCGCTTGAAAACATCCCTTTTCTGACTTTCTAGGACCAAGACTTCCTCAAAACCTTGGGCTGTTTGACCCTGATCATCAACCCCGTGTTTGCAGAGGTGAGTCTCTTGACCCCTTCGCCCCTCCCCCCCCCCCACGGCTGCCGCTGAAACCCTTCACCCCGCCCTCTTTGCCCCCCCTCCCCGCTCAGCTAAAGCAGCAGGACTCCAACAACGCCAGCAAGAGGCAGGCCATCGAAGAGCTGGAGAAGAGCATCAGCCTGGCCGAAGCTGCCAGCCCCGGGATCACCGACAAGATGGTGAAGAAGCTGATGGAGAAATTCCAGAAGTAAGATTTGGGATGAGGGTTTGGGTTTCAGCGGCAGCTAGTCCTTGACTTACGACCAGGATTGAGCCCCAAATTTCCATTTGCTAAGCAAGAAGGAGGTGTTCAGTGAGTCCTGTCCCAGGTTAATGGCCTCTTTCTTGTCGCAGTCGTTAAATTAGTAAACTGTTAAACAGATCTGGTCTTTCCATGGACATTGCTTGTCAGAAGGTCGCGAAAGGGGATCACATGACCCTGGGATACTGTGACCGTCATAAATGTGAGCCGGTCTGAATTTTGAGCACTTGTGATGACCCAAATGGGCGTGGCACAAAGGCAACAGTTAGATAATCTGTAGGAGTCCCTTTATTCGCTCCAACTTTGCCCCCAGTGTCCAGTTACCTTCTGGGCTGGAGAATACCTCTCCCAGGAACAGCCTTTGGCTGCAGAGATTCAAGTCCAAAACATGGTCAACACAAACTGTATCTATCTTATAGTCCAAACAAGGTAAAATGAGGTAATTAGTCTGACAGGGCAGGAGAAGGAATTCCAGAGGTGAAGGAATGGCAGTAAATCAACCCGGTTGAGAGGATGCCAGGAAAGCAAATAACCAAAATCAACACAAGATAATCTCACGTTTGTTCCCAGAAGGCTCTCAGCTTGCATCTTTTAAACTCCCTTCCCAGGTGTGGCTAATGAAGGGAATCAGGGCCCTTTCCTCCCCCATAAGCCATGCAGCTCACATTGCTCCCTTCATTCCTCCCTGCATACCCTAGGATGAAGAGGGGGGTGGGCCTGGGTCTTCCTCCAAACTCCCTCTCTCTTGCTCTGCCCAGCCGGACTTTGCCCTCCCCCAGTTTCCTCCACAGCCAACGGAGTCACACTCCTGGTCCCTGTCAGCCGTTCGTCTTCCTCCTCGGATTCAGACTCTGACGGGGCAGGATAAGCACAGGGATGCTGCAGTGGTGTGAAACATGGTCTTAAGCCCCTTTTCTTCAGGCCACTGTCACGTCAAATGGCCACGGAAAGGACTGCTGTTAAGTAGAGGGCCACCTTCTTTAGCGGAAGACCCCCCCCCCCACCCGTAGCTGGGACTCCCTGATGGAATCTCTCCTCCCGGCCTTTTCTCTCTCCCCAGGTTCTCTGCCAATGACTCCTGAGGAAGGACAAGCCCCCCACTCTCCCCCAGGATGCCGTTCCGCCCGCACACAGCTCCTTGCAGCCCACCAACCGCTCCTCTGGCTCCGCTCGGCTCCTCCTCCTCCTCCTCCTGAGTTCCTTGTGCCTTTCGGGATCATCGCAATGGATGTTTTTTGATGATCGCGGATTTGGATTTAAGGATTTAACTCCACTCTTTTGTAAATGGCATCCATGTTTTCTGTTTGTTTATTTCCTCTTTTTTTTCTTTTTCTTTGGTGTAAAGAACGACTCTTTCCTATTTTAGTCCCCAACTTCTCTAATCCAGCTCGAACGAGATGAAAACCGCCCGTGCCGTTTGCTTCTAAGTGCAGTTGGGAGCTCTCAAATTGCCAGGGTGGATCGGCCTCCTCCACAAATCTGGAGCCTTTTTTATTTTTGACTTTTACTTTTTAACTTCGTAGGAAACAACATTTTGGAAGCGTTTTGGGTTGGTCTTCTCCCGTGCCCAAGTTGCAGCTCTCCCCAAGCAGCCCCAAAAGCCAGAACTCGGCACATCCATCACGTTGCGGAGTGAAGGCTGCGTGGAAGCACTTCTCTGTTGGGCCCTGTTTGGGCCCCACCGTCTTTCTTTGGGCCCCATGTCGAGCAGGAGGAACTGGCCCCAGCCGCCTCCGCTCACTCGAGGTTTGGCACAGTGTTTTATTTTTGGGGGGAGGGGTGTGTGTGTGCCTCACCTCCACCTGAAAGCAATACGTCAACGGCTTGGCCAGTTACCCTGTAACTCCATGTACAGTTTGTACGTGTCCCTTTTGTAGAGCCACCCATCCCAGCAGTGGCAACGGGGCCAAGGGGTTGGGTGTCAAAGAAAACCAAGATGGCAGCGGGGCCCACGCCTCTGAAGCCCCTCCTCTTTTTATGTTTTTTTTTTTAAAAACCCATGCATTGCACATGATGGGTGTGGCTGCAGTTGCCATTTTGGTTCCCTTGAGCCCCCTGACACCACCCCACCCCGATGAAAGAAATGTTCATCATGGTAAGAAATTTTAAAAAGCAATATGGTTTTTGGGGTGGGGGCTTGGCAATAATGGACCCAATTCGACCGAGTTGTTTCTCCTGGAGTAAAATTGGAGAAAAGGGAGAACCTGTCCTGTCTTGGCCGTATCCGAGCAGTACCTGAAATTGTGTCACCAACGTTTTTGTGGGTGTGGATTTTTTTTCTTTTTCCTCTTGTAAGATATTGATAGACTTACATTCTTGAAGTCTTTTACATGCATCAACAGCTGTTTAATTTCCCCCTCGCTTCCGACGTGTATTTTTAAATATCTATTTACCAGTTAATATGCAAATAATTTGAGTTATAGATATTCTTTCACGGAAAAAGATAAGTACTTTGCAGTACAAGAGGTGATTTTTTTTTTCTTTTTCAGAAAAGGTAGAAGAAATTATAAACTTGCTTTCGATTATATATTTATGGTACTGTTGAGATGAGGTTCTCTCTTTTTCCTTTTCAACCCAGTTTGTATATTATGCTATTGAAGTGTATTGTATTTCCGTCTTTAGTTGTGGAAGTGTGGGTGTAAATTTATTTTTGATAAAAAGTCTGGATATGTTTAATTTTATAGTTCAGATCTGCACATTATTATTTTTTTTTTTTGGTTTTGCACAACCTTCATTTTAAAGGATTTGAAGTGTATCAGCCAAATATGGAACGGAGTTAAATAAGAGTGCAAACAAGCAGTTATTTTTGTTGTTGTTGTGATTAAAAGTTGCCATTACAACCTTTTCTTTGTAAGGAAGGGGGAAAAAACACAGAAAGATATAAAGACACTGGCAAGAGATGGTGGACAGAAATGCCAAGGGCAATTATTTTCAATGGTGCCTACACTGTAAAAAAAAAAAAAAAAAAACCACAAAGAACTTTTAACTCCCTTTGTTTTAATTTTAAAGAAATGTTTGTTTAAAAAAATGGTTTCGTTGCTATATATACCTGAAACACCATTAGAAATTTATATCTGAGGGGAGGAAGAAAACCTCTGGACATAGTTTTTGAAAACAATAATGTTACGGATTAAATAAAATATTTTTATAAATGTAGAAGCCGTTCAAGTTGTAAATACAGTTTGATTTGAAGCTTTACAAAATAACTGTATCATCCAAGCAGAACCGTCGCACTCCTTCTTCCCAGCCTCTCTTAGTTCTGTAAATCTGTTTATAGATGAAGCTTCTTTCACACTTTGGAGGAAGGGGGACGCAGAAAGTCAAAGGGTTTAAAAAAACAAAAAACACAAATAAATATTTAAGTTCTATAATCTTCTGTGGTCCTTGTGTAATTGTGTCCCAGCAAAAACAGGATCAAGCAAGGAGGCAAGTGACATTTTTGCAACCTTTCAGCCCCCATCAACCTTTCTGAGATCTGGAGAAGAAGAGGGATGTCGACTCCCATCATCCCCAATCTGCTAGGCTGGCCAGGCAACATGGATGATGAAGACCGCTGGATCCGAAGGGGAAGAAGGCTTTCCTTTCCCTGGGAGGCAAAATCGCTCCTCGTTGGCTAAGACAAACCACACCTTTAAGAATGATAGTCCAATCTTGAGAAACTTCAGGAGAGAATTTGCAAAGAAAGACACTCGACCTCTGAAACAGTCTCAAAAAGTGGACTTCCAGGTTTGCATGTAAACTGAATTTTTTTAACAAAAATGTGCAGCAGATAAGATGGCCTGTGCTGGTCCTGAGTGCCTTGTCCCAGGGTGCGGAGCCAGCTTTGGGGGATTTGAGGGCCAAAAGGGGATCCCTTCTGCTGAAATCCAACCAGCCTGAAGAATTGCAATGGCAGAACAGAGCAGGAAGGTGTCCTAAAGAATGGGTGTCCAACCTTGGCCGCTTTTAAGAGCTGTGGACTTCAACTCCCAGCATCGCTGGCGGGGGAATTCTGGGAATCGGTCAGAGGTGGTGAATTCAGCAGGTTCGGACTGGTTCTGGTAGTGGAAATTTTGAGTGGTTTTGGTGAACTGGCCAATCCCACCTCTGACTGGCTCCGCCAACCCCATCTCTTCTCTGCCTCCCATCGAGTCCCAGCTGATCGGCTGGGTCTCCTTTGGTTGTCCTGCACAGGAGAACGGAGCTGGAAAGCAGGCTACTGGAGTGGGAAGGGAAGGGGATTTTGCAGTATCCTTCCCCTGCCACGCCCACCAAGCCACGCCCACCAAGCCACGCCCTCCAAACCGGTAGTAAAAATTACTGAATCTCGCCACTGATTGAAGTCCACCAGTCTTAAAGTGGCCCTGGTTGGACAGCCCTGCTCTATAGAAAATCTTTTGTGGTTTTCCTCTGGCTTAGTCAACACCACGAGTGAGAACTGAGCGCCATCCGCTCAGCATCGCAAGCCTTTGAAAGAATCTCCCCAGTCTTCAAAATCTACGAGGGAAAAATGACTAACAAACCAGGACTGGGGAAAACTGTCCATGCCCCACGTAAACCTGAGAACCGCATACAGTACAGGTAGGCTGGCTCCGTGATGGGCAGCATCCTATGAATTGCCAGGCTCTGCCCTTTAGGTGGACACCAGGCAGCCTTTGTGCCACTGTGCATTTACAACTGGAACACATTTTGGCATTTCTCGCAACCCCACAGGCCACAATCGAAAGCTTTTTTTAAAAAAAGAAACCCGAAAAAGAAAATGGCAGCAATGCTAGTTCAAATCCTAACTGTTGACTTGCACCCGGTGCTAGCAAACTTAATTCTTTTTTTTCCCCTCTCTTACCAACAAGCCTTTTTCTGGACTTCAGAGTCAGTGGTTGATCTAGGAAATCCCCTAAATTTGATGCAAAATTTAATTTGTCCAGTATTATATTTAGGATCCCCTCTCACAAATATGTACTAAATCAATGAAACCATCCCCTGATATGTACATATCAGGGGAAAAAAACCCCTGATATGTAAAGTCAATCCTGCTTTTCTTTTAACAGGAGTTCCTTGAACTCTGCAGGTTTTTAAAAAATTCACAAATAATCTGACAAATCGGCAACATACCACGTACTTTCAACTGATGCTGCTGTTGCTGTTGTGCTGCCTACATAAAATAATTGGAGGTGCTGTCAGGATGATGGATGGTGGCGGCAGGAACCAGGGTCTCCTCTCCCTCCAGCTGGAGGCTCCCCGAGGAGAAGTGAATTCGCACCCGGGGTCTTTGGAGCACCCGCCCGTAGAGAGCATAGTAGTCCGGGAGGAGGTCTGAATCGGAGTCACTGGATTCGGTCCCACTGCCCGTGTAGCGCTCCGCGGCTCGCTGGCCTCGGGGAGGTTCTGGGAAGGGCGGCTGGCTGAGCACGCATTGCAAGAGGTCAACCTTCCTGCTGGTCAAGACAGGGCAGGGTCCGAGAGGGCGGAACTCGGAGCCGCAAGGGAACCGGATGGCTTTGACATCCGACTGGCTCCAAGATCTTTTGGGGGCCTCCTGAACACCGTAGTCAAAGACATTCTCGTCTTCTTCCTCCAGACTGAGGTGGGTCATGTAGGTGGCCTGGGGAGGGGCCAGAGGCTCCCTTGACTTGGGGTTCCTTGGTGGCTTCATGGGTGCCTTGCAGAGGTTGGCCCCCACCCCTCTTTCCTCAGCCCGGTCAACGGTGGGGCTTTTGGGGTACTGAGGTGGCCGGTCCACGTAGAAGAAAACGGGAGGAGACGCCACCTCGGAGGGCTGGTGGGACGCTGCCACATAGGGGACGTCAGTGCACATCAGCTGCTGCCGTGGGCTCCTCTCTCTCCCGCTGCTCAGGGAAGGGCTCTGGCTGGTGCTGTCCAGCTTGGAGCTGGGCTGGAAAGAGGTCAGTGGGCTCCTTGGCCCGTAGAGACCGTCCGGTTCCCAATCATGGTCCAACGCCGTGGAGAGCACCGGGAAGGCAGAGCTGCTTTGGGAATGGAGCAGCAGCACCGTTGGGTCTGCTTCGGGTTTCGACCTCTCCAGCTCGTCAGCAAAGATGACTTCCACGGCCGAGTTCCTCCGTCGATTGTCCAGCGTGGGCTCAGAAGTGTGGATGCCGTTGGCGCCGGAGTAGCTCCCCATGGTACCGTAGACAAGCCGCAGGTCTTCCATCTGTGGGGAAAGCGAGGCATCAATGCTTAAGCCAAGGGGGTTGAACGCACACAAGGTTTGGGCTCCCTTCTTGAGGCTTTGTCACCCAAAGGTGACCAACAATCCATGTTAGGCTTGTTTGGGCTGCACTTGAAGGAAGAATCTGCGAATCCCACTTACTCCTACAACCACACCAAAGCCAGCAAAACAGGCTGAAACTCTCTTTTTAAGGTGCCCATTTGCTCATGGGGGGAGGGGGTGAGATGGCTGCTAGCTTGAGCCTTTCTTTTTACCCCTCCCCACCAGATTTCCCCCCCCCCCCGACTCAAATGACATACTTGCTTGGAAACATCCGTTAGCAGATCCGGGGAGGAGCGACATTGCCTGTCATGGTAGCGAGAGGAATAGCGTTTCCTGAAAGAGAAAAACCAGCCCAAACTAGCCAGGGGCGTTTTAAACGCTTCTGCAACCTTCTGGCCAGCAACTTCTGATAACACCCCACAAGGTGAGGTTCGCAGCCCAGCAAAATGGGACTCGAACACCAAGATTGGGGACCTCATTACTTAGCAGGAGGTGCATTTCTGCGGGGCTGTTCATGGAGTTAATTCTCAAGAAAGCCCAGCTGTTCCTTCCAGCAGGTCATTTCTGGGTGAAATTTCAGGGTACCTTGCAAAGAGGACCTTGCAAAGGACCTTGCAAAGCTTTTAAAGAGGAGGAGGAGGAGGAGGAGGCCAGCAGAAATCGAGGAAGAGGACTGGAGGCAAAAATATTAATCACTTAATTAATTGCCGGCCATCAATCCCTCCAATTAACAAATAAAAAGCCACCCCAGACTATCTCAAAGCTCGCATTTTGGGGAGGAGAGGAGTTCCCTGAGTATGGGGCTCCAGCCACAAGTCCAAAAGCTTGGAAGACGAAACCTCTGGATACCCAGGACTGACCCAGATTGGATCCTGCAAGATTATCCTAAGACCTGTAGACTTGCCTTCGTTTGTGAAAAGTGTCCTTTCAACAGGTAAATTACCTCTCGAAGGGCAGGCTCTTCTGCTTCCCTTTGGTCCCGTATTCCAGCAGCTGCCTCTGAGTTCTTCCACTGTTGTTGCCAAGAGAGAAATAGTTGAAGAGGAGCTGCCTCTGCAGCACCCACCAAAAGGTTTGAGGATGTTCCTCGGGGAGGAACAATTCCCAGAACAATCCCAGGGGCTCACAGCTTAATATTTCACACCCAGAAAAGTCAGGAAATGGAGAGAAGCAAAGAGAAGACCTTGAGGTAGACAGAGCCAGCCACAGGCACCCAGGCTAGAGAGAGTGGCTGGCTTCCTTGTTCCCTCCTAAATTGCTAAATTTAATTTAAATGTAATTCCCCTTAAATTATTAAATTCCTCCTAATGCTCCACTCCTCTGCTCACAACAGAATACCCTATATCACCAGGCTTGAAATTTTGGGCTTGGACAACCTTGAACTACACTGCCTACGGTCGGACTTACGCATAGTACACAAAATTATCTGCTACAATGTCCTACCAGCCAATTACTACTTCAGCTTCAATCACAACAAGAGCACACAACAGATACAAACTCAATGCAAACTGCAAACTGGTCAATGCCTGGGATGCATTTCCTGACTCTGTTACATCTTCTAACCCCCAAAACTTTCACTTCAAACTATCCCCCATTGACCTCACCCCATTCCTAAGGGGTCTGCAAGGGGCCTGCATAAGGGCACCATTGTGCCTCCTGTCCCTGTCCTATTGTCCCCATTGATTCGTACCTGTTTCCTGTATTCTTACTCATATTTATTCTTATAGCTATTATCTTGTAAGCGATTGACAAATCAAATCAAATGAATCAATAAATTAAATAAATTACCTGTAACGGAAACTGGAGCCTTTGCTGCAGAGAAAAGCTTTGGGTTTTGACTTTGGCTCCGTGGAGAGGCGGAAGAAGGCATGGTATTCAACGCACGTCTTCCAAAAAGCCTTACAGGTGTCGCGACTCGCCATGGCAAACTCCAGGGTATCTTTGCAAAGAGCCTGTTGGGGACAGAGAAGGAAAACGCATCAGTCCAGCTCCTGTTTCTCAGCGTTGGTAGCTTTAAGGCAGGTAGACTTCCGTTCCCGGAATTCTTCATTTTCCATCCAGCCTGGAATTTCGTTGTTGTCTCTCATCCATGCTCTGCTTAACTTTTCAAGATCAGCCAGCATCCAATATTTCTGGAAAACGCAGCTAGGGAATAGCAGAATGACAGAGTTGGAAGGGACCTTGGAGGTCTTCTAGTCCAGACCCCTGCTCAGGCAGGAAACCCGAGATCGTTTCAGACAATCTCTTTCTAAAACCCTCCAGTTTTGGACGTCTGTGGAGATTCTCCGCCTTCCAGGTCATGGTTGTCCCAAAGGCAACTGGATTTCTTGGTTTTTTTCTTTTGAAGACATTTCTCTTCTCATCCAAGAAGCTTCTTCAGCTCTGACTGGATTTGTGGGGAATGGAAGAGCTGAAGAAGCTTCTTGGATGAGAAGAGAAACGTCTTCAAAGAAGAAAAAAAAACAAAGTCCAGTTGCCTCTGGAAAAAAAGGCACTTTTGGGACCTCCAGCATTGGAGGACCCACAACTTTTGAAGGCAACTCGTTCAATAATAGAATGACAGAGTTGGAAGGGACCTTGGAGGTCTTCTAGTCTAACCCATTTCAGACAAAGGGTTGTACAATCTCTTCTTAAAAACTTCCAGTGTTGGAGCATTCCCAGCTTCTGGAGGCAAGGAGTTCCACTGATGTTCTAACTACCCGGGAATTTCTCCTTAGTTCCAGGTTGTTTCTCTCCTGGATTAGTTTCCCTCCATCGCTTCTTGTCCTGCCTTCAGGTGCTTTGGAGAAGAGCTTGACCCCTCCCTCTTCTTTGGGGCAGCCCCCCAGATATTGGAAGGCTGCTATCATGTCCCCCCTAGTCCTCCTTTTCATCAGATTAGACATGCCCAGTTCCGGCAACCGTTCTTGTGTTAGCCTCCAGTCCCCGAAGTCTCTTGATTTATTGGTTTTCTCTGTTGGTAGAGGCCCCCAGAAACTCTTCCCTATTCCTCCTGCAATCCACCCCAAACAATTTGCAGCAATGGTTGGTTTCAGCCAGCCTGCCTGCTACCTTGATTGACCATTTCTACAAAGAGTGTGCCTTAGACCAGAGAAATATCACCCAACTCAAATCCCCCCCAGACAGTGACACACCCCCAGACACAAACACAACATCCCAGTCCCCTCCCAAGGTACCGAAACGTTGGCGTGGAGCTTGATCAAGAAATGCTTCCGTTTGAAACTCAGTTTCCGGATTTTGGACCAGTTGAAGGTATTAATCTTGGTGTTGCCCTGAAAAATTAAGAGCCAACAAGCAAATAGATCAGCCTTGATCACTTTAAGCCTTGTGGATCTCAACTCCCAGAATTCCCCAGCCAGCTGTGCTAGCTGGGGAATTCTGGGAGTTGAAGTCCACAGGTCGTGAATTGAAGTCCACAGGTCTTAAAGTGGCCAAGGGTGGACAGCTGTGAAGTAGATAATGATGCCACCAGGAACACCACACCTGACCAGTATCCAGTTGTGGAAGGTGTTTTCCAAAGAACCTTTTTCAATGGCTTGGCTTGAGGCCTCTCACTGCCCAGCACAAAGTGGGGATTACATCTTTTTAAATTTTATATATATTCTTACCAGCTGCCTCATTTGCACCAACAGAACACGAAAACCAAAGGAGTCCTCTTCAACCGTTAAGTGGTTGCAGAGTTAAATTTATCCTCTCCTTCTCTCTCTTTTTTCTTCTCTCCCCTTCCTACAGTTTTGCTGGAGAGAAAACCCTCATCTTTGCACCCGAAAACAAAAGCAGGCCCCCCTCCCATTTCCCTCGCCCCTTCCCCAACTGTGGGCGAAGGCTGCCGTGGAGCCATCAACGTCTGGCCTGCCCTGCACCCGAAAGCACGGGAGCTGCAGAAGCCTATAATTGCCACCCCAATGAGGCTGCTATTCTCGGCGGAAAATTACACGCTGGAGGCTCGTCTCCCTCCTGTGCAGCCCCAGTGATCTGACCTGGCAGCCGCTGGATTTAGCAAGGAAAGGCAGGCGTCGAGGTGCCCACATCGGAAGGTGCTGGGCGAAGCCACGAACAAATGGCATTGGGCTTTTTCCCCAGATGCCCACCCTGGGTTCCCCGAGAGTCAATTCCCCAGGCTGTACTTCAAGCAGGAAGCTTTTAATTCACACTAGAAAGGACTTTTGCTTATAGATGGTTTCCGCTGGCTCCATTCAGTCATCACAGAGATCCCTCTAGAATGATTGACAGCTGCCAAAAGCTCTGCTTTAATGCTGAGAGCCCCAGGGAGCAGAATCGGAGGCGATATTCAGTCAGTTCTGACCAGTTCTGGAGAACTGATAGTGGAAATTGAACATGTAGTCAACTTTTTGGAATCCCATCACTGCTCCAGGGGGGCAGAATGCTGCCAGCCCAAAGAACTCACACTTGTGATTGGCAGCTTCCCCTATCGGGCCTCTACCTTGCTTGGAAAGGTGTCTTAATGGGGGGGGGGGAAACCATGGTTACCCGCAGCACCAGGACCCCCATGTGGGTAACTGCCAAGTTAATCTGGGTCCCTTCCCCGTCGTTGGCAGGGTGGGGACGAATGCCGTACATCTCCAGCTTCCTCGCTATGTCCAGGAGCTGCACATCGGATTCAGCCGGAGTTTTGCCCCTGGAAAAAAGATGATGGGGTCAGCAACCGAGGCAGAAAGAAGAGGCCAGCTGCATCCTACCCCCCTATTTGTGGGCTCAACCGAGACGTTTCCCTCCTAGTGGTGTTGCTCCCAGTTTGGAGACTGGAAATCTGCCTCAGTTCTCAAGTTTCTCATTTCCAGTTTAGGAAGTCCCATGGAATGAAACTTTCTAGCCTTCATTTTGTTCGAGCTCTCACTCCAAGGAATCCTGAGCCAAAGTAAAAAGTCTAGCACTGATGCTGTTACCTAGTTGGGCAATGAAATGTCTGCCAGGAAGCAGCCGAGCTCAGAGAGCATCTGGGAGCCCTAAAAACAAAATTAAAAAGAGCAAGTGGAGAAAACCGGCCACTTACATGTGCTTCTTATGGTAGCACATAATGCTGTTCTTCAGATCCTCTTGGTTCAGCAGGTATTTGTGCGTTTCCAAGTGCTTTCGGTCCATTTCTTCATGGAAATCGCCCAGCGCAGCTGCAGGAACGATCCACACAATGAAGAACACTTTTGATCAATGGAATTGCCTTTCTTTGGAGGCCACACACCCTGCTCCATCCACAAAAGCCAGGCGCAAAATCAGGACCAGCCCAGATGCCATGGCAGAAGGTGGGGGGGGGGAGAAATGCCACCCCGTTTGTTACCCATTGGGGACGTTTCCCTCCCCAAGACCCAGCCGCGTCCTTGCCCTCCTCTTCCTCTCCCATCGAAGGCTCAGCAACGCACATTGGAGGAGATGCGACGCCATCAGAGCCGAACTGTTCTCGCTGCAAGGGAGCTTCCCACAGGCCAAGTCCTTCTTGAGCTGAAGGGTGAACAGGTACCTGGGAAGACATTTTTTCAGGGGGCTGTATGTATCTCACTACTCTGGCTCCCCCCTTCCTCTGGAGGGACGACATGGGTTGGTCTCGGATTACAAGCACATTTGGGAAGCAGGATTTCCATTGCTGAGCAAGAGCTGGTTTAACAGAGCTGGGTTTATACCAAGTTTGGGTTTACACCAAGTTTACACCCCATTGTTTAAAGCAGGGCTCTCCAACCTTGGCCACTTGAAGGCTGGAGGACTCCAACTCCCAGAATTCCCCAGCCAGCTGGCTGGGGAATTATGGGAGTTGAAGTCCTCCAGCCTTCAAGTGGCCAAGGTTGGAGAGCCCTGATCTAAAGGAATCAGTGAATCCATCAATTGTTGAGTAAATCCAGCTCCCTACATTGACTCTTGCTTCTTGGACGACGCCTGGGAAGATTCCCAAAGAGCCAAATTCAATGGCAGGTGGCCAAACACTTGAATTTTGATCACCTGACCGACAGCCGTGGGGTTGCTTGTAAGTGCTAAGTCGTTTTCCCAGCACTGTTGTGAGTTTGCACGGTCGCAAAATAGCCCAGATAGTATCTAGCCTTACTAGATATGCTTCTCTCTGTTCATTGTGAGCCTTAAGGACGAGAAACTTGAATTTAACAGGACTGGCACGAACAGGAGAGAAACGGCTTCTTAAAAGTTTGCTAACGATACAGACAGCGTGTCAATGATTATCCCTTGTTTTTAATGGCATTATTTGCCTAGTTTATATATTTAATATTTAACAAGATTTAGTTTATATATTTAACAATGCACTATTTAAATATGCTTAATGCCTTTAAATACTTCCTGCCTCCTGTTGCCGTCACAGCAATAACAACAATAAACTTCTTTGCAACTGTAGGCAAAACAGTTTAACCAGAGAGCCGCATTTCAAGTAAAGCCTTCTTTTTTAAAACGGACAGACAAAAGAAAATGAATCGTTTTTCAGGATGCAATTATGCATTTTATTTATTTTAAAAGGGACGCCTTAGCAAAACAATGCATTAAAAACAACCAGACGAAGGGAAGTGAAAAGCAACAGGCCGCCTACCTGGTCAACTCTTCTTTCAGATGACCTGGATCCACTGGGAAAAATTTCACCATAAATTTGAAAAGAATGTCCTTAGGATCTTAAAACACAACATCTTCATAAGTTTGGTTTCAAAAGTCTGTCGGGAACATTTTCACACATCTTTTCATTTGAAAAGCGGCTCTTTTTTCACTAAAGACATCTCCCCCCCCCCAAGCCCAGCCATTCCCACTGGCCCCTCAGAAGGATCCCTCTGTCCCTGGTTCTTCCATTGCAGGGATCTCCAACCTTGGCAACTTTAAAGATTCATGGACTTTAACTCCCAGAATTCCTTGCTGGCTTGAGAGTTCTGGGAGTTGGAGTCCTCCCGTCTTCAAGGAGCTGAGACTGAGAAGCATTCGTGTTTCTGAAAACATGCAGGTTTCTGAGGATTTTTTCCACCCAGGACGTTGCATTTTTCTATTTCCTCCACCCCACCCCACCCCCGGTCTTTTCTTGAACCCTTTAAAAGCAGCGGGGGGGGGGGTCTCTGCAAAGAAATTATCATCTGCCTTATGAAATTCTCCAGTCCTAAAATCCATGGAAGGCAATACTCAGATGGGGATTTTCTCCTCAGCTCTTAATACTCACAAAAGCCAAAAGTAGGACACCCCCCCCTCCTGGGTCTCCACCCCCAGGTCCATGTCCATTAAGAAGTCCCCAAACTGGCAATGGAAACCATTATTTTGGGCATTTAATTGACTCTCTGACATATTGTTTTCATGAGGGGTTCCTGGTGCAGACATTTCATGGCCCAACTAGATAATATCATCAGTGCTGTAAAGGAATGGGGTTGTGGGGGAAGAAGGGGAGGAGAAGGAGGACTGTGGGGTCCTTGGTGCCCTCTGAGCTGGGTTGTTTCCTTGCAGACATTTCATGACCCAACTATGGAACGTCATCAGTGCATTAATGATGTTACCCAGTTTGGTAGTGAAATGTCTGCAAGAAAACCACCCAGCTCAGTGGGCATCAAGCACTTCACAGTCTTTTTCCTCCTCCTCCTCCTCCTCCTCCCCCTCTCTCTCTCTGTCTCTCTCTCTCTCCAACCCCCTCTTCCTTCTAGCACTGATGATGTTCCCTAGTTGGGTCATGCAATGTCTTTCAGAAGACCAGAGTGCTCTAAGCACCATACAACCCTCTTCCTCCTCCTGCTGTTACCTAGTTGGGTCATGAAACGTCTGCAAGAAAACCACCAAGCTCAGAGGGCACCAAGGACCCCCCTCACTTCGACCCTGAGCTTCAAATATTCCCCTTTGTTGAGATGCTTTTCACTTGCCCATTGGGGGTGGCGGCTGAGTGTCTCCAGAAGCCCCTCCTGCCCTACCCAGGGGGACACAGGCACCCCTCCCTCAGCCAGCAGCAAGAAGTCTAGTTGGTTCCCAGCCTGGGGAGCAGCTTCATGCCCTCCCTACCTCTACCTCTGCCTTCTCCAAGGTACTTACTTTTAATCTGCTTTGTGATGGGCTTGAGAAGTTCCAGCCAGGCCTGCAAGAGAGAGGAAGGGCAGCCAACTGTAGGGGGGGGGGGGGGAACGACACACTAGCAAATGGTTGGTCAGAGGCCTGGTGAGGGTCTGTGGGAGATAGTCAATTCGGGGCCCACTTAGCAGAAGACACCCTTTCACACAAGGAACAGAGACAGGAGTTTCTCAGAATTTCTCTTCCAGAACCTGGACTGAGCCAACCGCCCTCCCCTCCAACTGGCTTGGGCCCTTTGGGGAAGGGAAAGCCCACTCCAAGCCAGGAGATGCCCCCCAAGACCCCTTTAGCTTCTGCCCACTTCAGCAACATCGCCGGAGTTCAGCTTCTGACTCCTTGCAGAGGGGAGACCCATGGAAACGGGTGTGTCTAAAGCGCGTTTAATGCAATTTTAGCAGCCCCCCCCCCCTGCAGCAGCCTTTCACTCCCCACATGCTAGCCCCATGTGGCATCCTTACAGAAACAGCCCCCCAGAGGTTAGGGTCATTCCCCTCTTCTAAACTTACAGCATGCCCTGCAGGGCTCCAGAACTCCAGTCCAAAATATTCCTTTTCTGCCAGGTTCAAATGGTTGCAGCTGAGGTTAAATAATGTTTTCCCACAGGACTTTTGCTAAAGGGCCAGAAAAAGAAGGAAGGAAGGAAGGAAGGAAGGAAGGAAGGAGCAAAGAAGATGAGAAGGAAGGAAGGTTAGAAAAAGAGATGGAAGAAAGGAAGGAAGGAAGGAAGGAAGGAAGGAAGGAAGATATAATGGAGGGAGAGAGAGAGAGGCAGAGATAAACAAAGTTCTATGCCAAAGAAAAAGACAGAAGCATCATGTCTCCGATTTCCACAGTCTCTGCTTTCTTCAGTTTGCTCAGGGTCGACCTGAGAAGGGTTGGAGTAAAAGGGGGTGTCTCTCTTTTAATGCTTCCACCTCATTTCCTAGCACTACTGCAGCTCCATAGCTCCAGTTATTAACCAAACTTAGCTCACATTGAAAAGCCTCAGAAAGGGCCAGGATGGGAGACGACAAGATGACTCCACAGGGAAGGTCAAAAATGGCCCAGAAGGTGATGCCCAGAAAATGACACGAACATGGGTATGAAACCCTAGGAAGGGAAGCCAAACTCCTGGCAGATATTTCCTTCAAAAAGGTGGGTCTTTATGGAACTCTTCCAAATTTGTGATGGAGCAGAGACCATTCCCAAGTGACTTAATCAAGAGTGGGCTTATTATAGCGTGAATTGTGTCTTTGAACTTGAGAGATACTTGCAAGAATTGGATTTTTGAAACAAGCTTCAACCAGTGTGTTTGCCAGATGCCAAAAATTGACCAAGAAGTCTTGGTTAACTCAATTGTGCCACACTCTATTCAGTACTGACTTCTTAATTAAGCAGAACAAACCAGGCAGTAATTAAGGCTAATTAAGCAGCAATAAGCTGAAAGAGTGATAAAATTAAATACTTGGTTGTTCCAGAGCTTTTGAAATTTCGAGGTAATTTCAGAACTATAAACATTTCAATCTTTGATAAACCAGTGCTACACCATCTTCCCAGCCTGTTTTTCAGGCATGTTGCAGGTTCCAAAACTGCAAAGGTGGGAATTCTTAGGACATACCTGAAGTCTCCCATATCATGGTAGGTTTTATTTAGATACAAGAAATCCTGTTTAGGCCAAAGTTGCATGCTTACACACTTATTAAATTATATTGGCATCCCACTTTAATTAGTTCTATGCCACTCATTTCTACTTCCAGATTTCAAATGGGAGAAAATATAAAAATTAAAAAAAACCCGAACTATGTTAGGAAAAAGCTTATACTGTACAAAAGTTCTGTTTGGGAAAAGTATAAGCGATATATTCTTCTGAAGTTTGTTTCTAAAGATGGTGTACATTATACAAAATCGGTGACAAATATATATACTTTAAATTAAATATTTAAATCTATATTTAAGATATATATGATAGAAATAGATGATAGATAGATGATAGATAGATGATAAATAGATGAGATGAGATAGATAGATAGATAGATAGATAGATAGATAGATAGATAGAGAGAGAGAGAGAGAGAGACAGAGACAGAGACAGAGAGACAGACAGATCTCTGAGTGGAATCAAAATAGATTTACACATTTCTGATGTACACTAGAACTAGAAATGGTGCTTTATCCTCAGGAAACTAAGCCGTGGCATCTCTTGGAAGTTCCTGGCTGGACTGGGGTCAGTGGGCCAACTGCTCCTGGCATCCATCCAGAGGCACCTGTGCTCTGACTTGGGCTGCCAGGGGAATTGAGGGGTTGCTGACATGTCATGCATTGTGCTCGGTGCGAAAGCGAGCCTGCTAACATCTGACAGCTAATCCCTCGTTGCAGTCACGAAGGCTTAAATTGCTACCCTGGTACCAAAGAGGCAACTAGGGAAATGACAGGGTAATCACTGCCTTTTCTGGAGGGGGTGGTGGTGGAGAGAAAGGCGTCCTATTTCCTTACAAACAGCTGAATGGCAATAGCAATTAAAGCAATTATTGCTGTTTATTCCTCCCGCTGCAGGGTTTGGGAGCTCAAGAGAGATCAGCCAGGGACTTGGAAAGAAAGAGCCTGAACTGAGGTGATGATGCTTCTGTGCCTGGGAACGATGCTCTTTTCATGCTCTTTGAGATGCTTGCAACATCCAAGGTGTAGCAGGTGTCAGGTGAGGGAAGCCCCCAAATCAGGAGGAGATCTGGAAGCACCTTTTCTGATTAACACACTTTACTCAAAGACAGGGAAGCGCCTAAACTGCAGCTGTTCATCCTGATTATTTGCATTATCTGACTGGTGCATTTATGGTTGTGGCTCTTGGGTGTTCGTGGGGGTGAGGGGATTTCTCAACCTTGGCAGCTTGAAGATGGGAGGACTTCAACTCCCAGCTGGCTGAAGAATCTTGGGAGTTGAAGTCCTCCCATCTTCAAGCTGCTAAGGTTGAGTGACACTGGCTGGGGAATCTAGGGAGTTGAAGTCCAACCAACTTCAACTCTAACAGAGGACAACCTGCCCCTCTCTGCGTCCTGGATTTCCTTCTCCTGCAACATTAGGCTGTTTCTCCTACCATTCAATCCGAAGCTGCTTCTTGCAAATTAATCTTTGTATTTTGTGCACGAATCTTTGAAGAAGCTAGATTTTCTCATAGGATGATACATGAACCCCTTCATACCATTAAGGCACGAAAAGGGCACTTCCTCACTCTGCTTTCTGCTCTCTCTGGGCAGAATTGGTTAAAATTCCTTCTGTTTACTGACCTTGAAATCCACTTAAGACACTTCCAGCTCATCCCACTGGTTCTGTTATCAAGAGCCTGTTTAAAAGAATCAGTTGGAAAAGTCACCCTAGGCTATCTCTCTCTCTCTCCTTTTTTGTGTTTTTTTAAATTCCAGGACATTATTGTGACTATTTGACATCAAATGCATCACGTGCCTGGAAGGTTTTCTGGAGGTTTTGAAAAGAACTAGCCCAACCCTGGGCTTTAATGGAGGTTATTTCTTGCAGCAACATGGCCTATAAAGCTAAACCCGAGAAGCAAAGTGGCAGGAGGGTGAATTGGAAAGGAAGGAAGTGAAAAATGCTGAATCTGAAATTAAAATAGGGGGGGAAATTGATCTCACAAAAAGTAGGGTTTCATGATTACAAGCCAGAAATCCCAGTTTCAAGGTAGACTTAACGTAGCTCTGCCTCTCAGTTTTCAAGCGCTTCTGAAGTATAAATCTTAAAATATTTGGCATCAAGAACAGCCTATCAAGATGAATATTAGTTTTAAAAAAGCTATTATTTTGCACATGGGCCATTCTGTGCGCTTTTAGAACTAAAACCATCAATATTGTTGTGCTGTTCTTACTCAGTGTTGCTTCTTTAAAACATGGATGAAGCAAAAATTCAACTGCAGTTTGATTCCAAAATGTACGTTTTTGTTGCCTGGAAGATTTCATTTTGAAACAGACCCCTTTAACTTCTGATAGATATTTCTCTCAGCCAGAGAGCTTTCAGAAAGATCCATCCTTTAGATAAAGGTATTGGATAATTCCAATTTTAAGTATAAGGCAAACACCATGTTTATAAAATGCATCAGTGCTAATTTTACAATAAGTTGTCTCAATGATAATTATCATTTTGACTCACTACAATTCTGTGATTTTAGCTGTCACAAAACCTCTTTTTCGGCACCTGCATCTAATTCATTCTTTGGAACATTACTTTTATAGAACAAACGATGTGGGAGCTAATGTATAAAATGACTATTTTTAAAATTCTTAACAATTTGGGGATTACAATTCAAGATGGAGACTTAGTGATGGACCCACGGTCTTTAAACATTAAAATGACTTATTTATCATCAGATAAAACCATGACCCTTCTCAAAAAGGGTCTTGAATTCAAGGGATATTTAGAGGTAGTCAAGTCCTTACTGTGAATTAGCAATTGTTCAAAATGTGGGGAGATGCAGGCATCTAATTAATTTAAAAAAAAAAAAAAACTGAAATCAAAATATCACCCAGTCCAAGAAGGTCAAACAAATTCCAGCAGGCAAAATAACAGACAAGAAGCAGTGAATATACTTACATCAACCACAAAGATTTTCTGAGAGTCATCCAGGAACTGGACTTTGAGATGAAGCATCCTTAGGTGAATGGCTCAGCAGCCAGCGAGGATGAGGTTCTGTGCAATCTGGAGGGAGGGAGGGCGTCCTCCGATTCATACAGGATTTTATTCTTGGTTGGAGAAGAACAGGAGCCCGGAGTGCAGACTCTTTGCAAAGGGGCAGAAGACCAGAAGGGAAGATGGAGGAGATACGGCAACCATCACAAAACCGGAAAAGGTTTTCTTGTGTTCACGCCTTTTCCCGTGTTCCCCTCTTTTCTAAGTTCCTCCTTGCAGAGAGGCTAAAATATTCTCCCGGAACAAAGAAATAAGAGATTGTGTTGCGTGTTACCCAGAACCAAGTTTTCTCCAGAGCTGATCCATCAGTCCTCAAGATGGAAAGACAAGCAGTGGCCTGGGATGGGAATGGCCTTCTCTTCATTTTTAAAGTTTAGAACTGTGCTAGTTCAGAATTTGTAGGGTTTCTGCATCTGTCTTTTAAAAATATCCTTTTCCCTTGATGTTTAGGCCAGTGTGATCAAATAGGACAGGGCTGAGTGTAGGAATCCCCTTGGAGAACTACCTCTACATATCCAAATGGGCTCTGAGTAAGAGAAGAGTAATCTGCTTGCAAGTGGCAATTATAGAGAATTTGGTTTCCTTTCTCATCCGTTTTTGGGTCCCCCCCTTAAAAACCTTATCCCTGAATTGGACCTACCAATACCTGTGGCAACTCTAAAACGACCAACTGGTGGTTGGCATGTATCCACTCCCAATATCTGTCCGTGTTGCATTTCACTTCATGGTTTTAACAATATCTGGGGGGAAAAGAATAAGGAATCTCAACACCCTGAGCTGTACACCATCTACAGAATCATGTACACAGAAGGATCTGGCATGGCTCTGAGATGTAACTCCTAAGCCGAAAAGCTTTTTGAAATAATTTTGGATCACAGGCTGGCCAAACCTCAGCCTGCCATGACTTCCTTCAACCTTGTAAGGAAGATCTAAGCATCTTTACAAAACGATTCATTTGTACAAAGCAGTTCATTTTAGTGACCATTTAAAAGACTCTTAAAAAATGTAACATGACTATTTTCACACTTACACCATTTCACACGTTGCAACATCCCCACGGTCACAGGATCAGAATTCAAATTCTTGACAACTGACTCTTATTTAGGACGGTTGGAGTGTCCCAGAGGAGTTATGTGGTGCCCTTTTGCGACCTTCTGACCAGCAGTCAGCGGCCAGGTAGCTTGTTTTCCTTTCTGTTCTTTTCTCTGATGTGAGGAACGGCCACCATTGGCTTGGAAAGAGCACCATCTCCTGGTTGCGTTGAAATGCTAACTTTCCACTTCAATTGTATTTCACAACCATTGCATTGCACGTTGGCATGGCTAGTTGTACCCAACGGGCTTGGCATATGCCAGGGAAAGGCATGGTTTGCAGAACAAGAAGCCAATCCATGCCGTAACGTTTCCACCCTTAAAAGCCTGAAGGGCTTTTATTTTGATGTGGCTTTGTATACATCCAAGGAAAAGTTTGGGAAAAAATCATTTCCCTAACTCTCATTGATTAATAGCACCAAGTTCACAGGGTTGACCCAGCTGGAGCGAGGAAAATTTCTGCTCCAGAGTGGACCACCAGACCTTCAGCGTGCAGGAAATGTGGAGGAACATAAGTAGTGCTTTTCTTTTGAGGGTTTTTGAGCTGAAATCCCTTTTCCTGTGTTGTTTTTTTATTACAACCACCACCCCACAATGAAGTTGTTGGCCCTTGAGGAACAAATCATGGGGGAACCTAAGAGCTGAAGGCCAGAAAGTCCATCAAGACCTCCCAGAAGGAAGCAAGGGCAAATCACGCCTGCGTTGTGACACAGGAAGATGCTGGGTGGTGTCTCATTGTGGGAATTGACCTCCTCTCCTCTCCTTTCATATCTTTGATCAGGGGTTCCCCAAACTTGGCAGCTTTAAGAGTTGTGGACTTCCAACTCCCAGAATTCTCCAGCCAGCTATAAGTTTGGAGACCTCTGCCTTTGATAGTGCAGGTGGCAACATCGATTTGACTCTCTTCCTGTTCTGCTCCCTGGAGTAGAAGGATCCCCCTACCTCAGAGACCCCCAAACGTGGCAACTTTTAAAACTTGTGGACGTCAACTCCCAGAATTCTGGGAGTTGACGTCCACAAGTCTTAAAGTGGCCAAGTTTTGGAGAAGACCTCTGCCTTTGAGAGCTCAGGTGGCAACATCCAATCAACCTTGAGTGTCTCCAGAAGCTCAACAGGACCAGTTAGCACTTAGGAGGAGAGTTATTGGGGATTTGGGGTTATTGGTAAGACCAGGAACTAAAAAATAAAAATAAAGTCACCCGCAAACCAAATCACTTCCTTATCATTGCCAAGAACTCTTCATGGATGTGCCCATCAGGTCCAACTGGGAGGCTATTTGTTCTCGTTGCTCAATCAGTTCCATGAGTGTCCCTTGATGGCATCAAAGCAGAGCATCTCTTGGAGGGATGGGCAGATTTCTGAGGCCTTCTTCCTCACACATGGCTGAGCCCCGTTTCCTTCCGTTCTGCCATCTCAAGAACCAAAGTAAATGCAGAGGGAGTTCTTGAATCCGGCCTTAACTCAGCCACAAAACTCAGGTGGGGCCCTTGCTATCCGCAGGGTGGCTGTGTGGACGAGCCGGATATACGCACAGAGCTTGTGTGTGTGGTCTGGAAGAAGAACTAGCTGAAGATGGGGGTTTTTTTGTAGAAGAAGCGATAAAGGAAATCACATTTCTGTTTCACACACAGGTGGCTCCCACTCTTCCTCGTCTCTGCAGATCTGGAGTTCACTTGGTGCAGAGGAAGAAGGCTTGCAAGCCACTTGGGGCCCTCTACAGAAGGTGTGCCCCCCTGGGCCTTGCCCCCATCCGAGGGCAAAGGCGGTTGGTGCCCATTTCCTGGCAGGTTGGAGAGAGAGAGAGAGACCACAAACTCAGGTAGGCAGGAGCCAACTTGAGGAGGCTGCTGCTTTCCCTTGTAGCAACTCTGAAGTTAGCTGAAAAACCACAGATGAGTCTTCCCCAAGCCATTTGTGGCCATGCCTCTCAAGGCCCCTGCAGCCAGCCTGGGGAAAAAGTTTTGGGTGACCAAGAAGGGACCCACCACTTCGGAAGTAAAAAGCAGAAATAACAAGCATCCTCGGACATAATTAAAATGATAATACATCATGCAATTTGTAGAATTATTACATGTTTTAATAATGTTCCACCCAACATGTTAGGGAGCAAGAAGAAAAGGAGTATTCTAAGATTTGGAACTTATTTTATCAATGGCTCCATAGAAGAGTAAGAAATTGAACTATACTGCAATAGTAATGATATGATTATTTTTGAATAAGTTATATTATGAATATAATTTAGTAAGAATCGAGACTTGCTTTTAAAGATAGCCTGAAATTGAAATTAAAACTTCAAAGATAGCATAATAATGATATGATATGGAATGCTGATTAGAATATAATATGAATGTAAAGTCAAGAGAAAAGGATTACAGATATTGTGCACATGAGATATGTACCAAACCGACACATTGTACAATTGAAAGAAGGTATTTTTTGTTGTTGTTTTGTCTGTTATAAAAATAAAAAACTTAAAAAATGTCTAACCCTTCTGGTACATGAAAAATGACCCATGTGGTCCTTGTGTCCCAGAAGCAAAACTACAGGCTCGGATTGTCACAGCTGCCACAAATCTCAACAGCAGCTCAGTAGAGATTTTGATGGTGGTTCTAGGGAATTCCTGGTTGATTTTTCAAAAGGATTATGGTTTGCTATAATCTGGGTTTTCACATTGGGTGGTAGCCATGAGGTGAAGGCCTTGCCAGTTATGGCACAGTAGGGACATTAAATAATAATATTTTAACGACCCCATAATCCCTTGCATTGGGATGGAGTCTGCACAACTGAATGGAGCTAGCGGGGTGTTTACTGGCCGGATGCCCTTCCTGTCACCAGGGCAGAGTTCTATTCAGCAGATACATTCTCAGTGTGCCCAAAGAGAGAAATACCTGCCTCTACTTAGTGTCAGACTCATAGCCTCCTGATTGTGAGACGAGAGCTCCACCTCTGGGCCATCACGCCACTCCTAGCGGGGAGATTAAATGGGAGAAGCCCATCCAAAATCAATTGTTTTGAGAACTCCCCCCCCCCCCATTTGTAGGTCTTTTTTTCTCCTTTTATTCCTGACTGAGAAACTCGGGTGGAGCACTTGCAATCTCACGACAATCTGTTGTGGAGCTAAGCCGGATGCATGCCCAGAGCTCGTGCTTGAAAGAACAAGTTGAAGATGGTGTGTATGCGTATGGTTTTTTTTAGAAGCGATAAAGGAAACAAGATTTCCGTTTGGTAGTCGGCTCCATCCGTCCCTTCTTCATCAGTTGCAGATCTAAAGTGCAGATCATCCAGTCCCCCCCCCCCAGCTACTCCGTCCTTGACGACTTCTCCCCTAAGTGCAGTGGTGGGGAGGGCCTTCCTCAATTTCTCCAGCTGGTCCTCTCCCAACACAGCCTGGCTGAGCATGGGCCAAGCTGCCCCCCAAGCGCACTGGAGATGCCCAGCTGCCTTCCGAGGTCCTGGCTGGCCGATGGTCCCCATACAAATTCAGTGAGGCCTGCGTGTTTAATGCCCCTCCCCTAATCAAAGCTTGGCCATCAGGTCTACCTCTGTCTTGGAGTGTGAGGAGAACCGGTCTAGTTGGGAAGCCTTACAAGGAGAGGCGGTCTAGATGGCAGAATCCCTTCAGGACGAGGCCCAAACCATCCCCAAAACCATGTTTATCTCCACTCTCCTCTTCTTTCCAAGTTATTATAAGGCAACAGAAGAGTGTTGTGTCATTCTCATGGGTCACATCCCCAAAATAGGGCCAGGGAAAGGAAGAGAACTGTTCTGAGCATATGAGTTAAAGTTGGCTTGATTAACATTCAATCTAACTACTCTCAGAGTATTTCATCATCTTCCCCTAAAGTAAAAATTTGGGAGAACTTCTGAGGGCTTTGTACAACTCTAGAAGCTGAAATTGTGCAGCAGACTCAAGAGGTTGCAGTGTTAGCTGAAGGAGAAGATGGGCGTATTCCCAACACCCATATTATGCTGCACAGAAGCTAACCTGCATGACAGCAAAAGCCACAAAATCATTCTTCCACCGTAGCTAAATTAGGAAAGAGAGGAAACCACTTTTGGTAATACAGGTATCTATTTTATTAAAAAAGTTACAAACAGCTGGACTGTAGGGCTGTCTTACAAAATAAGAATGAATGAAAGTGGAAGGGCGAGGAGAGAACAGAAAAATATGGCGGTTCACCTTTACAAAGCATTTGATCATCGTCCTGGTTTTACAACTTGCCAAATTTTCCAGACTTTTTTATTTATTTCTACTTTTCCCCAAGAAAAGAGGTACAGTACATTTGATTAACTGAATTAAATTGTGAGAACATTCAGGCAGAAGAGGGCTGGGGTGCCACACGCAGCCCTGGGAAGGAATTGCTCCCAACAAGGGCTGGGTTCGGGCACCTGGCTGGCCACCCCACCACACCCACCAGAGCACCATGTGGTTTCCCGTTGTGCAATGTGGAGAAAGAGGCGAGTCCTCCCTCTTCCTCTGATTAATCACCTGGGATCTTGGCCCAAAGACTTCATGATTCAACCAGGGCAAGTGGGACAAATGTACCAGCGCCTTCTCAGTTGGACCAGAAGTGGCCCTTGTGCAGCTCCAGAGTCTTCCTGGAATCCAGGGCCGAAGCAAGCGGGGGGGGGGGGGGGGGCTGGATTTGAACCTTGCAATAAACTTAACAACCTTTAAGAAAGACTGCCTTTCTTAAATGCCCCCCCCCTTCATTTCAAACTGCAGCAGCTGCCCAAGTCAGATGCCAAGCTCTTTGCTGTGCCCAACTCCAGTTGAGAAAGAAATTGGAATTTTCTTTTTATATATATATGTATATATAAAAAAAATCAAAAGGTCAACCAACAGAGAAGTTTAAGCAATGTGTCCACCACTGAAGAACTAAGGTACAGTCACTGTGTGAATTCTGTCAATTCCCTTGGCACGCCTGATACTTGGCCAACGTTAAAGAGCACTGCAAACACAGGGCTTCTTCACGCCTGGAGACTTCTATTAAAGTGCGAGCCTAACTTTTGACTTCACTGCAAAATTTTGAATGGAGAGATGAAAACACCGGGAAGGCTCGGGGTCAAAAGGCCCAGCATACTAACCGCCGATGGCCAGATAGATTTAAGGATGAAATTTGGTCGCAGTCAAGATATTTATTAGATGCACGGTCAAAGGACTTCAGGTGCAGATTTATTCCCTGCCTGGAGGGGAGAAAAGACCCTCCTTACATCAGTGCCAAGGAAAAGGTCTCTCACAGTTGTGGTGCTGCTAACACTTCCACTAACGCTCTCTCTTCCATCTGCTCAAAACCCGGGTTGTTCTTCGAAGACCGCAATGAGTTAGACTGCAGTTTTTCGGGGAGATGGCGGCCGTGGAAGGCCAAGGCTCCTGTTGCTTTGCTTCCTGGCCTCAGCAACCAACTAAGGCTGCCTCCAACAGAAACCAACAAAGCAAGCGAGGGAGCTCTGAGCTAGGCCAACTCGTGCATTGCTTCAATGTTTTTGGACAGAAACAATTAAAAAAAATAGCCTAAAGTCAATTTTTTTTTGTTCCTTTGCCAAAGTGTCGCCTTAAATCCTACCGGAGAAATCTCAAGTTGAGGTTTGCTTTGGAACACAACCTAAGAAGACACACTGTCCATTTTCCAAGGAAAAGGTTTTCCAGCATTTGGAAGATGAATGCAATAAAGCAGATGAACGAGTAATTTTTCAACACAGCCTTTTCTTTCAAAAGAAGAACAAAACAAACCCCAAACCCAAATACCATATAGCAACAGAGAACACACATACAAATTCCTGGATGTCTCCAGTCCCCACCGAAAAAGCTTTCCCATCAGGCCAATCACATCAGGCCACCACAGCTGCTGAGAAAAGAGATGTCGTATCCTCCCGTCAGGCCATTCCTAAACATCCTTCTAGGACACCATCACATGTAAACAGAATGTTTCCAAGTTCCAATCAATGACATTTTAGAGGAGAAGAAATCATGTTTTCACTCCTTCTTTCTTTCTTTCTTTCTTTCTCTCTCTCTCTCTTCCTCTCTTTTGCAAATCAAGCACAGATGTGAGGTAATATACAGAAGTAACCATTTGTGTTTAAGGCTCACTTTTATTCTCCATTAATTTTTTTTCTCTTAAAAAGGCATTGAGTAGGTAATACTGAGTTTAAAGTTTAATAAATACAAGATTTAGAAATCAATTAAAGAAATAAAATAGTTTAAAATGAACTTTTTGCATATTAGCCATTAATAGGAACTTAGAAAGCTATTTAAAAAAAAAAAAAAACACCCCGAGAGATCAAGAACAGATTCCCAAATCAAATGGTAAACATGCTAAGTGTTTGTAGCAGGCCCGTGCCTCTCCCTGGCTGCTCCTTTGCCTGTTTCACACCGGATGCCTGGAAAACGTGTGCCGAGACCAGGTTAAGCAAGGCTCAGTTCGGCAACCTGGGCTTAAAAAGAGTTCTCCAATGCAGCATCTGTGCAAATTTCCTCTGAGTTTTATCTGTAAGTAAGAGAAAGAAATCTGTCAGGGAGCCCCAGATCCCCTGTCTGTTGACCCCCCACCCCACCCCAGGTCCCAAAAAGCTATTTTGATGGCATCATCAGGTACGAAGGTCTGTTTTCTGCTAAACAAATAATTCCCTCAACACTGTTCAACTATTTACAAAGTCTGCATTACTATTACTATTGATCTTCTCATCACTCCTTATCACCCATCCCCTCCCACTTGTGACGGTATGACTGTGACCTTTTGCTTGTATCCTATTTTTATTGACTGTTTCCTAGTATGATTTGATTGTTTATTTGTACCCCATGACTATCATTAAGTGTTGTTCTTGACAAATGTCTCTTTTATGTTCACTGAGAGCATTTGCACCAAAGACAAATTCCTTGTGTGTCCAATCACACTTGGCCAAGAAAGAATCCATGCAGCCATTCATTTCCCATAATCCCAAAACAGTTTTATTTTTGACCTGCAGGATTTTTTTTACAGCTTTTCCTGGGGACCTGTTGGAGAGGACAATTTACTCCAAGCCACAGGGAGATCCTGTTTTATGAAAATGCAAGCAGAGCAGAGAGAAGTAGCAGCACTTCCTCTCCCTTCAACCTCCACAAAGAGGTTAAATCCAGTAGACCCCCAACCAGACCTCTTACCCCCTGCAGCTGGGGAGAGGGAGGGGAGCAGGGAAGCTTGTGACTGAACTTATTAGAGAAAAGGGTTGTTTCCCTCCTGAACAATTTAATACTCTGAAAAGCGGAGGTGGCGGCTCGACTGGAGAAAGGTGACCTTTGTCACTCCTCCTAGCACAAGCAGACATTTCAAAAGAGGGAAGCCACAAGTTACAGGGATGGGGAGAAACTGAGATGGAAGCTAGTCAGCCTCTCAAAAGAGCGAAAGAGATCATTGGAAAAAATAAAAAAATAAAATAAAGTCATTGCTTCTGTTTTATTTCGCTTCGTGTAACCCCTGTGGTTGCTGACCGTGGTTGCAGCCCCTGGAAAATCCAAGGGCAGCTGACACACCACCACACTTTCACAACCTCCCGCTCCATTTAGAGCTCAGAGGCCGCTTCGGGTTAAGACGTGGGCGTTGGCTGGCGACAACCGTTAGCTTTCCCCCTTCTTCAGATGAAACAAAGCAATGTGCAGGCTTCGGAAGGGCCAGCAGGAGCAAAAGCAACCTCTACTTACAAGGAGTCAGGGAAGGAGCAACTATAGCAGGCCTAGACAGACGCAGGTCAGGTAGTTAAGTACTCAGAGTAAGTTCGTGGAGTTTGCCTTGAACCCAAGGGCCAAGCAAGAGTCAGAATCCTGAAAAGGGCTGGCTGATAATTAACCAGTGGGAGAGAAGGTGCCTTCAGACAGGGTGGGTGCTCGCTTCACCCGCGGAGGCTTTTAAGAAGAGTCTAGGCAGCCTCCTGTCCAAAGGGGTCTCGGGTCTCCTTCCAGCTCTACTATTCGGATGGAAAGCCCCCCTTATTCTCTCACGATAGCACTTTCCCTGCCAAAGGCTGGAGAAGGTGGTTTGTGAGCCTTACATGTTGAGCCAGGAGGGTTTAAGGCAGGTTTCACTGTTTGCCCTGCTACTGGGCGAGTCCACCCTGTGTGTTGGGACCGAGCACGGCAATGCAACCCATCCTGGCTCCAGATTATTTTGGAAACAGGGGGGAAGGGAAGTCCAACCGCAACCACTTTGCAAAAGCCCCCCCCCCCCCCCCCCCCGGCGGTTTGGTGTGTTTTGGGGGCGTCCAGCCAAGTTAAGCTGGCAGATTGTGGCTCTGTGTACTCGGGCAGCAAGAGCCAAAGGGAACCCAAGCGCAGCGCCCAACCAGGGAGCCAAAAGGGCTGCTTGTCTCTTCAGCCATGGACTCCTGGCATTGCCCCAAGGAAGAGCCCATCCCCTGGCCCAGGGGCTCCTTTGGGAAGGAGGGGAGGGCCCACTGACCTGCTCTGCATGGCCATGATGGAGACTTTGCTTTCTCCCTCACTGGACAACACAAGTTGTACAACACTGCTCTTGCTTTTCAGGCAGGGACGCATAGTTCATTTGTCGCACAATCTCGGCAAAGAGTTCATCCACCATGGTCTTGCTCTTGGCAGAGGTCTCCATGAAGGGGCAGCCCCACTCCTGGGCCAGGGCTCGGCCTTCCGCTGACAAAACCTCCCTCTCCGACTCCAGGTCGACTTTATTCCCCACCAGGATGAGAGGAACCTTCTCGTAGCGCTTCACACGGACTATTTGGTCCCTCATCGGCTTGATGTCCTGGGGAAGAAGGGAAAAGGGGTCAAAGGGGGCTCTCCAAAATTTGAAGGGTGGTGCAAGAGCAGGGGCGAGGGGGAGCCTTCCCCACGTCTGCAATGACCCAAAGAGCATGGGGTTTTTTTCCCCTCTCTCCGCAGGTCCCCAAAGACCGTTTAAGGCAGCGATATTTACTAAATAAATAGGAGAGAATATCTGTAGCTGAGATTAAGATTGAACTGAGGGGACCTTGGTGGTCTCTGAGCTGGGTGCTTTTCTTCCACACGTTTTGTGACCCAGCTAGGGAACATGATCAGTTCTGCTCTCAATATACAGATATCTACCACCCCAAAGAAACCAGTATAAAGCCTTAGGATCACCAGGCTGCTCCACCTGGCCGGGGTTGGACTTTGGGGTTCGTTCACCTTCCCATCCTGTCGTGGAGGTCACCAGGGCGTTCAGGAAGCAGGCAGGGACCCTTCCTGCCTCCCCCAGAGGCCCAGGAGGTCCCCGAGGCTGGAGCCTTTCCTGCAAGTCTAAGGCGGAGCCGGACTATCCGGCTGCAGCTCTGGCGGCCTCTGGAAGCCCAGGCGGAGAAGAACCTTCCAAGGAAGCGGCTGGGGGGGGGGGGCAGCCATTTCTGGAGGGGCCAGGCGAGAGGCCTCCTGGGCCCAGGAGAGGCAGGGGGGGGGAGGCTTTATCTTCCCAGGCTGCCAACCAGGCCTGGTCTTCCCCAATCAGTCGGGTGGGGGGGAGAGAGAGAGGCCAGGCCCTTCCAGATAGGGTTTGGGGGGGGGAGAGATTTCCAAGGCAGGCCAGGCAGCCCCTCTCCCACCCGGTGTGTGTGTGAGAGAGACAGAGTTGTGTCTATTGTGTGTGTGAGACTAGGGGGTCCCGAGAGGGGGGAACATGTCTGCGTATGTGTGTCTTTCCCCATCCTAGGCAGGCCCTGTGAGGGTGTGTATTGTGTGTGTGTGTACTGTGTGTGTGAGGCGGGGGGGGTGCCGCCCACTCCCCTCCCTCACCTGGAAGGACTGCTGGTTGACCAGGCTGTAGACCAGGATGAAGCCCTGGCCGTTCTTGATGTAGAGGTCGCGCATGGAGGCGAACTGCTCGGTGCCGGCCGTGTCCAGGATCTCCAGCACGGAGGGCGAGCAGTCCACCTCGATCTCCTTGCGGTAGAAGTCCTCGATGGTGGGGTCGTACTTCTCGATGAAGGTGCCCGTCACGAACTGCACCGTCAGCGCCGACTTGCCCACCCCGCCGCTGCCCAGCACCACCACCTTGTACTCCCTCATGGCCCCCCGGCGGCCACGGCCACGGCGGCGGGCTCCACGGACCTACCACCCGCGCCCCTGGCTCGCTCGCCCGCCCGCCCTCGCTTCGACGCGCCGACCTCCCCCCAGGCCCGGCCGCCGCCTCAGCCGCCGCCTCAGCCGCCGCCGCCGCCGCCGCCTCACTCCATGGCCGGCCTGGGGAACCGCCCGCGCGGAAGAGTGCGGCAGCGGCGCCGATGACGCCACTTCCGGGCGCGGGGAGGAGCGCCGGAAGGGGGCAGCCCCATCGGAAGGAGCGCGCGGCGCCTGCGCCTTGCCGACCCGCGGGGCCGCTCTTGCCCTCCGCTTGGTTTCTGGAATGCCTCTCTCGATGTCCACGGCCTGAAACAAAAGGCTTGCGCTTTGCCGTCGGGGCGGGGCTTAGAGATGGGAAAAGGCGGTCGCTCCTTCCGGGGTGGAGTCGAAGAGCTTCGATGAAAGGAAGTTGGGGGCGGAAGAAGAGGAATGAGCACAGAGCGACGCCTTCAACGAACATAGAGAAGCAGCGGGCCAGAAGGGCTGGTCTTGATTTCTTCCGGAAATGCTTTTGAGGAGTCACGGGGGGGGGGGGAAACCGGTCGGAAGGGAAGCTAAAAAGTGTAACACAAGGCGGAAGAACCGCTCTCAGCTGGGCCCAATCTGTCATCTACGGGCGGCTCGTCTGTGGAGAAGCGGCGCCCCGGCGGGGGAAGAGCTCCTCGAGGGCCCAGGAAGGGCAGTGGGCAAAATAAAATAAAATAAAAATATGAACTGAGATGAATACAATGAAATAAAAAATAAAATGAAATGCAGCAGGAATACTGGAAGGCTGAGCGGTGGTATCCCTGGGATGGGAGACCACGAGGAGATCCCAGGGCAATCCTCTATTACACCTAAAAGCCTTTCCTAGTTTTTCCTGCCCACAGCGATAGTGGAGCCTGGCCGTTGCATGGAGAGTCGTTTCTTTTCCTCGGCATCGCTGGTCCTTTGCTGCCCTTTCCAAGAGGCCGAAACACCACACATCTTCCCAGGAGGGGACACTGAGTCCGGCTGAACATCCAGCGGCCGGACTGCTCTGCAATAAACCATATGGGCGCCCCTCAGTGGTTCTCCAATGGCCTCTACCCACCCACCCACACAAAGAAGCAGCATATCCTGGGATTGTGGTGTCCCTCGGAGAGCTTTAAAACAATCACAACAATGGACCGAGAGCTGCTGCTCCTGAAAATCCATTTCATCCTGTTCCCTGCCTGTGTTTCTCTTTGCTTTGCCCCACCCTTCCAGATGGCCTGCAATAAGCTGTATTATTATTATTATTATAATATGTTTATTCTGCCCTCCCCCCTTTTTAAAAATGGTCATGACAATAAACATACCCGGCACTCCTGTTTCTTACTGTTTCCTCTTGAGCATCCGGGCCTAAAGACCTTAAAGATCTGCCATCACAACCTTAAATGACTGACCAGATTCCTTGTTAAGCTGGGGGATTTCTGAAAACATGTGACTCCTTTTTCCCCTCTCCATTCCCATTTGGGTCCTCAGCTTTGCTCTTAAGGGCACATTTAAAGCTCTTTTGTTACTTGACAGGAAGAAAAAGCTCTGCTTTCTCACCCACCCCCCTCCGAAATAATACTTAAAAACTGCTTTAGGCAGGACTGAACTGTAGAGGCCTTTGTAAGTTAGTGCAATAAGCTTATTACCATTATTACCATCATCGATGGGACTCATTGAATGCTTACTGGATGTTTGTCTTCAAAGGAAGAGCCAAAGTAGAAATGGCACAAGTGTGTTATAAATACATTGACAAAAGGTACAAGAGTTCCAGTAGGAACAGGGAAACACAGCAAGAGAATCACCGCTTCATTTAACAGCAGTGAAATTAAAAGCATGTTGTTCTGCACGAACACCCAGGTGCTTTTCTTAGTAGCTGGACAACTCAAATCATGCCTGTTTTTTTTCCCTATGGCAGGGGTCTCCAACCTTGGCTCCTGGAAGCCTGGCGGACTTCAACTCCCAGAGTTCCACAGCCAGCTGGCTGTGGAACTCTGGGAGTTGAAGTCCGCCAGGCTTCCAGGAGCCAAGGTTGGAGACCCCTGCCCTATGGGGACTCGGTCCCTTTGCTAAACTCCTGGAGGGGGGCCCCTTGGCCAAAATATTGTTTGTCCAACAGCCACAACAATGGAGCGTGTGACATGTACAGTAAGAACATTCGCGGGAGGAGAAAAATAAGCTTCAAGGAGGAAACAGTGTCCAGAATCCCATCTGGACAAGCTTATCGTGTAATTTTAGTCCTGACGCAAACATGAATGAGAGTGACCAGCAAAGTTGGAGGGGGAGGAGGAAAGAGAGGAAAGGTTACACCAACAGATTGCGGGGGGTCACTTCAGTTCACCCTCTTAATGACCGCTTAGCTATGCAAGCAAAGCAATGAAGCAGACAACGGCTACAGGCTGCCCTGCAGAACCCCAGCGCAGGCTTGGGAGTTAATTTTGGAAGCCGGTGACCGAATGCGGATGTGTTAGGGGGTCTTGCATTGTTTGTCTCTAACCTCCGCCCCATTGTTGGACTGAAAACAACCAGGCATTTTTTTTTTAAACTTTGGGGCACCGCTGTGCAAACACACACACACACACACACAATCCTCTTCCCCTTGCAAACTCATCCATCAGCTTGTCCAAAGAGAATGGCTGGCTGGCAGAGAGTCACAGGGCGTGGATGAGTCCATTTTTAGCAGGGAGAGGCTGGCATTACTCAGAGTAGTGTGACCCGCTCAGCTCACAGGCAGAGAAGCTTCTCTGCTGAGGGAAGAGAACAGTTTTCTGCAAGAAGCTTTTCTACTGGGCAGGATGAAGCAGCCAAGACTAAAGCAAATTTGGTTTAGAATGCAGTTTAAATTGAATTTGACTGCTATTTGATGTGCATCCTAATCCCAGCGGCCAAAATGAGCTGATTTCTAGATTGAATTAGGTTCAAATTTCAGGCGACTTGCTCTTTATTAGGGGCGCTCTAGAGCTGGGTTCCCACAATTACATTTAACCACGTAGTTACGGTATCGATCGGATGTATTTCCTACTACATATTTTCATCCCAGGGAATCCTAAGCTAAGCAGGTTGGGTTTGCAGATCACCGAAAGCAGAAAAGCCACTGAACAGGCGGAGCAAGTTTACCAGACGCAGCAGCAAAATCCTTCCCACCTGAATAATGCTAAACCAGCTGTTTCTTGGCTTTGCTTAGCAAAAAAAATTGCTCTCAGTGTTTTTAATAGGACTAATAATTGACTGAGAAACAGTTTCTTTTCCAAGGCAATAATTGTCTTGAATCAAACAATGCAGATGTGATTTAGCCCTATGTAAAAATGCCCTATGCATTTTTAAACTATCTAACATGTTTTAGACCAGGTTTTTAATTATTATTTTAATTTTTAAATACTCTGTAGTGTGATTGTGATGTGGTGTTTGGGACATTGTGCTGCAGTAGCTTTCAAACTTCATTGTATTTGTAGAATGCAATTACAATAAAGGTATTCTATTCTATTCTAATTCTATTCTAATCATTTCCCTCTTCCATCCTGCAAAAAGAAGAAATTCACTCTAGGGGCCTCTCTGGCTGAGGGCATTGCACACAAGTGCTTCTCTCCTGTAGACCCCACTCTGGAAGCCTAAAAGGGAGGCTCAGAAAGGACCCCTCCCTGGAGAATGACATGGGGAGGTTTCCAGACCCTGCTAATTTTGCAAGACTTCTCAAACCCTTTCGAGTATGGCCGAGGCCTTGTGGTTTTATTAGACTGGCCAGTTTTCTTCCCTGGCAGCTGCTGTCCAGTTCCCTGCCTTGGAGGCCACCTTAATCGAAAATGACACCTTCCATGTTGTGACCTGCCAAATCCTGACACAGTGGAGCGTTTAAATAACACACAAATGCAGGAAGCTTATAGGATTTCTTGTAACAGCCCTGCTGGCAGAGAAGGGACGTTCAGTGGCCAGCCCCCAAACAGAAACAGATAAACACCAATTGACCTCATTTCCATGGGTCAATCCTCACAGGTGTGCCGTGGCAGAGACTCCGGCCTTGGTTCAAACATGGTTTGATTCAGCCACCAGTTGGCCCAAATCCGATCAACCAACGACTGTCTCTGAAAGGAGAGATATTGACGTGGATGTAAAATCAAGCAACAATTCCACCCCACTGCAACCCAAGAATTAGGATTTTGTTTGGCATGAACAACGGCAGCACTTCTCCCACCTTCGGGACAAGTCTGGGTCCAAAATCTCTTGACAACTCCAAGCAGCTGCACCAAGGGGCATCCTGTTTGCAACCCTTGCAGGCAGGCTGGGCCATACAAGATTTCGAGAGGTTCAAAAATAAGTTGCAATTTGTGACTCTGGGGCAGACCGACCCACCAACCCTGAGCAAAAACATTCCCCTGCAAGGCAAATTAGTCACCCTGGAAAAGTTGGCTTGGCCTGTTGTTTCTCCTATACTCCTTCCATTTCCCAGGCATGGTCCAATGCGAGAAAGGAGGCAAGCAATCCTTCCCTACAGCCTTATGGTGGGATAACTTCTGCAGAACTTTGGAACTGGCCATCAGAGATGAAGATAAGAAGGGCAGCCAGTGTAAATCCTCCCTTTGCAGGTGTGAAACTCTCAAAAATCCCAATTAGCAAAAGGGAGGGAGGCACTGCATTATTTTCTGATACTGTCAAGCAATTAGAAGTTTAAATCTCCTTCCCATCTCCAGCAACCGCCTCTTAAGATCCAAGAATCTTGTTTTCTCTGGCACCTCTCCCTCTGTTCGACTGTGGCCATATAAGACCAAGAGCCAGGAGAGTTACCAGGTACGAATAAAGGAGCGCAGTGATGCACTTGGGCATTTTAATTCAATCTTGGGGTTATGATTTTAGCCTCCATTTGCCAGATTCATCTTCAAGAAGAGTTCTGTGGAACAGGATCAATTAATGGGAAGCTTTTCTCCCACCCCAAAGAGGAAATGACACGAGGGTGCATTTTGTCTGCTGCTCTTTTCAGGTTGTTAGGAGGAAAATGCTAGCAGTGGAAGTATTTTTTCTGGAACCATTGGTGCAGTAACTTTCTGGTCGCACAATTCAGAAATTGGAGCCAGACACCATTATGCTGCAGAAGCTGATCCTGCACTATTTCCAAAGTTCTGCAGATGCTTCGGTTGAAAAAATTAAAACAAAATCAGAACTCCCTATTATTAAGAACAACAAATTTAAAGATTCTAGGGGAGGTTTCAATCTGAGCCCGCAGACAGACTTTCCAAAATACGCAGTATATTTCTGTCAACAGTTCCAAGGATTTATTCTTCCAGCGTCACTTTATCCTTCTTTTCTTGCTCTATTTACTTGGATGCATTATGTTGTTATTTGTCTTGGTTTTCCTCAATGAAAGCCCTTACTAGGACTTTGTAATATTTCTCGATGGAAATCTTCTGGAGAGAAATGCTGGGTTATGAGTCAAGTGGAATAGATACATATATATACCATGACCTTGCATTTTGTTCGATGTGCAATATGGTTACAGTGTCCTTTTAGGGGAAAAAAAGGTTTAGAAGTGAGGTTAGAGCAGGCCAATTAATTTGATTGGAAGATTTTACTCAAGAAAGCTTTGCACGTAAAGAAGGAAACGTAGTAATACCACTGTCTCAAAATCTAACTTGTACGTGAAGGATAACGGGGGGAAATTTTCCTTTTGGCAGATGGATATCAAGCACATCAGCTAAAAGGTCTCTCTTTGCTGTCACATTCCACTGAAATTTAATACGCTCCAAATTCTTTCCTTTTTCCATTTATACAATTAAAATGGGGAAAACCCCATCAATAATAAAGAAACCACTTAAAATTTAGAAAAAAATGTATCAGCTTGAAAGCCAAAGCACTGAATAATAAACTGTCTTTTTCTTCCCTTCATATAGAGAAGAGTAATGGAGCTTAGCTGTCCTATTTTATTTACAAGGCAATCGCCAAACAGCATTAATCTTTCCTTTAAAAAAAACCTTTCCACAATATGAAACGATGGAACAGCCATTTCGAGGTTGTGACTAATCAACCAGACACTTAAAAAGTAAAGTCCTATTTATTAAATATGTTGATATAGGTTCATAAAAAACATAGAGAGAGAATTTTATACACTTTATTAAAAGATCTGGGGGGAAAAATAAACAATAACAATATAGAAGTAACATAGTAAAATGAGTTGCATTATGCAAGTTTCTAGAAAGCACGAACAAGCACTCTAGCAATATAAATGTGGCGAAAAGGAAAAAAAATAAAAACATCAAAGCATATATTCTGTCCATAACAACTGAGGGAATGATCTCTTCTTGTTGGCCTTGAATTTAACAGACTGGAACTAATCTGGATTTGCATCACGATGGAACCAGACTGAAAGCAAATCCACTGATTTCTACTGAGTCTCCTTTTAGTCCCTTACAAAAGATTCTCACTCAACCATTTTAGCTTTTTTTAAAAAAAATGGTCAATTTTTCAAAATTGGACGGTTTTTTGGGTTTGGTTTTTTTTTTGGAGCCCCAAGTCAAAACAATCAAAATAATTACAAAATTAGACTTTAGGATCAACTGCTCCCCTTCTTGATTTTGTGCAAAAGTCTGAATTAAGCATTTGAAACCTGGATAAAGATTGAGATTTTCTGGCTTTAAAAAAAATTCTGCAGTTGATCATGGATTTCTTCGTAGCAGAATTCACATTTCTGCACTAAAATCTTGCCTTCCTTTAAAAGAAAAAAACAAAACAAAAACCAACCACCATCACCCACAATAACAGGTCATTTTGGCATTCTGAATTTTGGAAGGTTTTACTTTTGGTCCCAGTGGCTAGAAAACGAAGCCCAATTGGACAGAAATCCCCTTCCCATGTTAAGACGAGAGAGAAGAAGTCGTCCCCTCAGCTGTTTGGATACCGAGAGCCATGGCAACAAAATCATTTGGCTTCCACAACTATCAAATAGCATCTGTGTACAGTAACAAAGATCTGAAACCATGTAAATTCTACGTCAGGTGATTTCCCTCTGTTGTGTGTTTGGAAAAAAGACCACTTTTTTGTTTGTTTGACATTTCAATCCTTACTATCGGTTGGCCGTTTGGGGGATTGTTTTGCGTTTCCAATGGCCTTCTCTGGAAGGCATGAAGCTTCCAACTGGAGGACACGGGGCTACAAGGATCACCAGCAAAGGTTTCCTGGGCTGGCTGGGAGGAGGGGGCTACGAGAGATGAGCTTCTCCCCCCCCCCACTTACAATCAAAGGACACCCACCCCCCAAAGAGACCCTTTTCCCCAACCCGGGGACCTTCAGATGGGCCTTTGGTTGGGGGAAGAGGCCTCAAGGAGACGCTCGTCCTCCTCTGACTAGGTGGCCCTTTAGCTCTTCTACGTCACTCCCCAACCAGCCCAGCTTCTGAATGTTGACAGTCAACCCAACCGGAGGATGTCAGGTTGGCCAAAGTTTCTTGAACTTTTAAAGCCTGGTGCTGAGGTTAATATTGGGCGTTGGCAATGAGGGCTCAATGGCACGTTTATCTATTTTATCATTGATTAAACTAGGTTATATAGCCACCCAACTCAGCTTGACCAAGATTTAACTTTCCCTCTCTTCCTCTCTCCAATCCCTAGTTTAGGGCGCCTTTTCATTTTAAAACTGGGTTAAGTCCATGGTCATCTATTCATTTTTGGCTAGCACATGCATCTGAGCTCACAGTTGATACTCGTCTGCACATGTTTACAGATAGCACGATGCACATCCACACAGAAAAAAAATAATGCATTTTCTTGTGGCATTGATCTCAGAAGCAACTTAGAACTAAGGAGAAATTTCCTGACAGAGAACAATTAACCAGTGGAACAACTTGCCTCCAGAAGTTGTGAATGCTCCAACACTGTAAGTTTTTAAGAAGATGTTGGACAACCATTTGTCTGATGTCGGGTTTCCTGCCTAAGTTTCCCTTCCAACTCTGTGATTCTATTCTATTCAAAGATTGTGACAAGCCTATGCACAGGTTCCCTTGTCTTCAAAGCTGGACCTGGCTTTTGGGTTCAACTCCCTCACCTCCATACTCTGTGCAAAGCCATTCTCAGGACCTCGGTGGTTAGGAGACCCTCTACTCTCTAGGCCAGGGGTCTCCAAATTTGGCAACTTTTAAGACTTTGTGGACTTCAACTCCCAGAATCCCTCAGCCAGCATGACCCTACTGGACCCGGGCAGGCTCACAATTTGGATTGAAGGGTGAAGCAGGCGAGGCAGCATGGATAGAGATCCACAGTTCTGGCATTTCCAAATCTTGCCCTGAACAAACCAATGGTGAGGGGGCTCCCCTTTGGAGCAGGCTCTTCTCTCGGAAGGCCCAAAGGGATGGCTAGAAGAACCTCGAAGAACCTTTGCGGGTGACCCTGATTTGGAAGTCAAGTATGTGTTTCCCAGATGGAGTTTTTCTTCTGAGCTGCAGGTTGAAGTGACCAGTCCGCTGTATTACAAACTATATGGCAAACTACAAAGCTTGGAGAACAGCAAAGCAACTTCATGCGTTCAGATAAGTTTTATAGCAAAAAATCTCTTCCTTTTCAAAGCCTTTAGTAATCTCTTTTACAAACTTTACCTTGTATTATTACAGACCTTTTTTTTTAATATATTCAAAATAAGTTCCAAGGATTTCTTTCGTGGACTATGTACATAAGTGCAAAAAACGTCTCTCACACATTCGTACACCAACTGAATCAGTTTAACTGCAGCATATTGGTTTCTTCAACACTGTCACAGAGTTATTCCACAGTATTTTTTTGGTGTGTGGTCATATATATTTTACTCTTCCTTTTTCTGCTTATAAATAAAAATATAATTTGTCTTTCTTTCCTGGTCCTAATTTGGACATAATTATTTCATGGGCTTAGAGAACATGATTTTTTTTTAGACGGATGGTTTTTAAAATGTCAAGGATGGGAAAATCAGTTGGTTTCTCATTAGGGAAATCCCTCACAAAGGGACCAAAAAAAAAGGCAACTGTTGCAAAATTCAATGCAGATTTAACGATATCAAGTCCAACCGAAAGCAAGGTCTCAATTTTGCAGAATACTATGTTCCCTTGATTTTGTTTGGACCTTCCTGGGAATCTGTTGACCAAATTCATTATTCCGTTTTTCAAAATACTTACTATTTTGAACACTAAAGTGTGGCAACCCTCTCTCTAATTTGTATCACCAAGAGAAAAATACTGTGGAATAACCCAACCCACACAACAATTTCTACAAGCTATAAAACCTGACTTTAAATCCATGTGTTGTAAACTTTTGACTGAAAAAGTGACATCAAAGACACAAATCCAGCGTTCACATGGGACTTTGGGATTTTAAAAATATTCAGTCATATATTTCTCCGACAGTATTGAACTGTACCTTAAACAAACCCATACTGTTACACATTACTTTTTTTTAATTTACATGTGAAAATTTCACAAATAATGTATACAAAGGTAGCCATGTTGTAGTTTTGTTGCCATAGCAACAACAACTTAATTATAATTAGTTAACAATGAATCTATCATTGTAAGGAGTTACATACAAAGTTAATTCTTCTGTTTTGTTCTTAAACTGTAAACTATACAAACTAATTATGGACTGTATTTTTGTTTTCTATTATCTTGGCATGCGCTTCAGTGTTTTTGTTTTTAGAACATAACTAAAAGAGTTGAATACATGTATTTAAAAATCTTAACATTCTCTAACTCTCCTTCAAAAATTAAATTCATTAGTTACTAAAGATTATATATTTATATATGTATACATGCACATATGTGTGCATATATAAATATATATATATGAAAGCAGTAATAAAATCTGTTAAAACGAACAATAAAATAAATGGAAAGTAATGCAACATGAATTAACTTGTTGTAGCCTATTAACGCCTTTTAAATTCTATTTACAATTATTTTCAGGCTATCAACTAATAATAGGTATCTTTTCCTTAAAAAAATTACTACAGTCTTAAACATACAATATATTCTAAGGCCTGACCAGGCAACGTGGTAAAAATAATTTCGGTACATCCTTTCAGGAGGAAGGGGAAATTTAAGACTTTTCCTCATATATTTCACTTTTTTTTTAGTTGTCAGTGAAATGTATTACGGATTTAAAAAAGAAAAAAGAAGGGGGGGGGGGGAAGAAGGGAAGAAACTCCAGTTTTGAAAACTTTTCTGTATTAACGTGTCCTAGAGATCGCTCCTGTATTAAGTAATCGGTCTGAGATCAACAGGAGGCCAGCCAGCCTTTTGCCCATCGGTGAGACTTCCCAACATTTAAGATATATCACTCTGTTTCTCTATCGATCCAGTGCAGGAGACTCCAACCTTGGCAACTTTTAAGATTTGTGGACTTCAACTCCCAACCGGCTATGCTATGCAGGCTGGGGAATTCTGGGAGTTGAAGTCCACAAGTCTTAAATGCTCCCAAGTTTGGAGACCTCTGATCTAGTGGGTAAAAAGGGTCACTTTGACAAGCCAGGATTGCAAGCCTGCAGCCTTAAAACTTGGGGAGCAGAGCATGCCAGAGAAAGGCTGAGATTTTGGGGGGAGTAAGCATGCATAGGATCGCGCCAAAATCCCCACCCTTCACATGGCCGTGGCTTCTCTGCAACACCCCTTCAAAAGAGGGAAGTTTTCTACCCTCCTTAGCAATAACAAGCTCCCATGGACTCCTCTCCCGCCACCCCATGCCTAATTCTAGGAGAAAAACATCATGGCTCAAATATCTTGCTCCAGACAACAGCTGTTTACTCTCCAAGCAAAGTCATTCTAGTCATTCAGAAGTCATTGACTAGCCAGATTGGAAAATAAAGAGGGTGCAAGGAATCCGGAGTGCCCTTGGCCAGGCCAAGACTCCAAGGGATCTGATCTCTTGCAAGGAGCTGAAACTGCTTAGAAAGACTTTCCCCAAGGGCAGAATGCTATCCTGGGGGAGGCTGCCTCTGGGAACTGGCGGGGTGGGGAGAGAATTTCACACAGTATTGCAAAAATTACACCACTTTACACCCCCCCCCAAAAAAATCCCTTTATGCTAAACAATTTTTGTAAAAAAAAAAACGAACAAACCAAACGGGGTTGATTATGAAAAAAATAATCTAATCCAGGGGTCTCCAACCTTGGCTCCTGGAAGCCTGGCGGACTTCAACTCCCAGAGTTCCACAGCCAGCAAAGCTGGCTGTGGAATTCTGGGAGTTGAAGTCCGCCAGGCTTCCAGGAGTCAAGGTTGGAGACCCCTGATCTAATCCATCAGAACACTGTACTTTTAAGATAAGAATCGTAATTTTACAGATCCACCAACTTCTAAAACCCTCTCTGTTTTTGTGCATGTTATGTTCAAGGTTTCGGAACATATCTTTTTCTTTTCTTTTTTCCTTCCTTCCTTCCTTTCTTTCTTTCATGGAATGGCTAACAAATTTCCCCCCTCAAAAATTACCAATCAGCGTTTTCCGTTTTCCCTCTGCAATGACCCGTTTTATTCAAGTTTCTGCATTTTTTGCATATTATTTGCATAAGGCTGAGAGAAAATGGCCACACGGACACCAATCGATAACCACATGCATACTTTTGAGAGAAAGAACTTTGGATAAATTAAAATTAAAATTAAAAAAGGAACACACAGGCTTGTATCCACCTGCGCCAGTTTTGTTTTTTAAAACTCTCACACAGATTTGAACAATCTTTATAGAAAATCCCTGGAATCAAGTTCACACCTGAATCCTGGTTCGGGAGATTTGATTTAGAGTCACCAAATAGCTCAGCGACTTTGTAGACAGAATGCAGCTCCTTAGGAATTTATAGTCTGCCGACTGTGTTTTTTTTTTCTTTTTCTTTCTTTCTTGAATAAAGAAGTCATTGCACAAACAATCTTTTAATAGTGCTTCCCTCACAAATGGCATTTCTAGTCCCACCCTTGGGTTAAAATTTGGTGAAGTTTCCAAAGCTTCAAGCTTTGCTTTTTGCTTCCCCCCCCCCATTTTTCTTCCTCAAAACTCCCCCCCTTCTTACAATGTAAATTTGCAAAAGTTGATATTAAGAAACAAGAAAAAAAAAATTTTTGTGGCACCTAGAAGTTACCCTGACACACCTATCACTGGATCTCCATATATATATATATATATAGTGTGTGTGTGTGTGTGTGTGTGTGTGAGAGAGAGAGAGAGAGAGAGAGAGAGAGAGAGAGAGAGACGTGCCATGTATGTGGTCGTATGATCAGTTTCAATGTCTGTTGCAGAAGTGCAACATTTCCCAACAGGTTACAGGACACTGATAAAAACAATCAGGAGTCAAACTTTCCTACTTATCTTTTTTCCTTTTTTTGGCTCCTATGTTTTGCGCCCCCCCCCCCAAAAAAAAGGAGGAGGAGGAAAAAAGAAAGACAAAGAAATTGCACCCCTGACGTTCTGTTTTCTGAGCACTTTTAAAAGCTGTGAAACTGAATGCTGTGGAAAATGTGTTAGGCTTACATTCCGTGCATTATCTACGCAAGAATTCTCTCTCTCTATATATATTTTTGCTCTGCCTCCTTGCTTGAAGAGTGTAATGCTAACACCGGTGTTTGTACACAAATGCATGAGTGTGTGTGAATGTGTCTGAATCTTCCCAACTAGAGATCAGGGATGTTTTCTGTAGAGGCACTGCCACAGGTTGTGCAAATCCCATATCATCATTATCATCGCCACCACCATCTTTAAAATATACAACTATCTGCACCTAAGGAGTATTCAAATCCTGTTTTTCTCCATTAACTCGGTTACGAAGCCAGGAAACAGGAAGTCTGCAACCCGAAGGACATTCAGACGGGCCAGGGTGCCAAATTCAAAGGCCTTCGAAGAAGCACTTAGAGGGCTTAGTTTTCCAGAGGCTGGTTTCCATCAATCAGGGGTGTCATCCAAGATGTCCTTGTTTCTGGATTTCATGGGGTTCCAATTTTGGAAAGGTGTATCTCAACTTACACCAGGGGTATCCAAGCTGTGGACTTTAACTCCCAGAATTCCTCAGCCTGGGAAAGTTGGAAAATTCTGGGAACTGAAGCCCACAGGTCTTAAAGTGGTCAAGGTTGGACACCCTTGATTAACCCCCCAAAAGTAAAAATGGCCACAGACTCTTGTGTTTCAGAACTGAGCACCAGCTGATTCTTCACCCAACAATTTCTATGGATATGCCAAACTCAATGAATTAAAATGAGCCAGCTCTGAGGGCTAATGCATCCAGAATTATCTGCTGACCCTAAATCCTCAATTGTAAATTAGTGGTTTACGGATAGGCAAGCGTTAACCTATTTGAAGGAAGAAAAAAAATATGAAAATTTCTGGGAAAGCTGTTAAGACTTGTTTTGTTTCTCTACAAGATTAGAGGCCAGGAAATTATTATTATATACACAGCGATGTGAAATCGCAGCTGCCAGCTCTTTAGCTGGGGTTGGCCTTCATATCCACCCAGATCTTCCCAAGAACCTGGGATGATATAATGTATTGGTGCAATACACAGGCGGTTCCAAGCAACACGGCCTTTGGCAATTGACAGATGGAAACGCTGTCCATGCATAGGTTTTCTAAGTGCCCTTTAATTAATTAACATTATTATTGGCAAGAGAAGAAGCTAATGGAGAACAGAGGCATCTGTTTGTGGTGCTACTTATCTGATCTAAGATACAGGGTTGGGTTATGCATGTTCGAAAGGATGTTTCTCTTTTTATTCTGTATATATTACAAATTAACTTTGATTTTGAGGGTAAAAAACCAAAAAAAACCCACTTCTTTTTTTTAAAAAAGAATCATCTTCAACATGATTTCTTTAAAACCTAGTCACTGAAGGATTAAGAAGTCAAGAGCCACATTCTGAAAAAAATACTCACTGAAAACTGAAACATTTTTTCTCCTGCCAATACTTCCTGCCCTCCAGTGAAAATGCTTCAGCATTTAGTCCCTCATCCATTTTACTTTCTGGCCTGTTTTTGGACAAGTGGGAGGTCTTTCTTTTCTTTTGCATTACTTGCAATGTTTAGAAATCAACCTAATCAGAAATTGATCAGAAATCTACCTACAACCGTCTGAATATCTTCAGATTTTCCGTTTACCTTTTTTTTTTTTAAAAAAAAAGCAAGGCCTCCCTGTTTCCCGTTGTAACCTTTATAGCATATTGTTTCAAAAAGGGGGAGAGGGTAAGGGAAATTGGTAACAATGGTCATCTATGAAAATGCTAAGATATCATAATCGTGAAACAAACGGTGTGGAATATACTTGAGAATGACGTACAACTTTTTTTTCCGTCTCTCCAAATAAAGTCAATATAAGACTAGGATGTAAACAAAACATTAAGATAACACTTTGAAAAACAGACAAACATTTATCCATTGACGATAGAACAATTAACCTAGTTAAGTCCACTGTGCAAGAGCACTTTTTGCCTTGATGGTAGACAGGAGAAAAAAACAAAAAAAAAACAACCCAAAACCCACTTTTTAAAAAGTGTGTTAAAGTAAGGTGTTATAAAAGTCTATTTTATAGTTCTCTACTTCTATGTCTCATATAACAGAGCGCTGCTTTCTTAATCTTTGTGTGTATGTGTGTGTGTGTGTGTGTATGTGTATATATATATATATATATATAGTGCTTTTTTTGTGTGTATGTATGTATGTGTGTATATATATATATATATATATATATATATATATATATATATATATATATATATATATATATATAGTGCTTTTTTAAAAAAATCATTTTGACATTCCCACAGATCAGTTTTTTGGTTAACATGGATGTTGCCGCAGGCTTACTGCCAATGCCGGAAAGGAGGGACAGGGGGCCAAAAGCACAGAGAGAGAGCCCACTTCAGCTTCCTGCCAGGAGAGAAGAGGAAACGAGATGCACAGGGGGTGCCACTGTTCTCTCTCCAGGATGCCAACAGGACTCTGGGGAGAAAAGAAGACAAGTGACAACGGAGACCCTTTGGCAAATGCCGGCAAGAAGTCACGCCAACACCGCTGGAGCGTCACTTACTGTGGTGTGGCTCCTACATCTGGGACACAAACATGCTGCTGTTCAGCTCATCGACTGATAACTGGGAGATCTGCAGTAAAACGGAAGAGGAAAGGAAGGGCATCAAAACGTGCCTGCGGAGGGAGGGGGTGGGGGGTGTGAGGGTCACAGTGCCAATCCTCTCATTTGCAACCACCACCAGGGACATCCTCATGCCTGTGATGTCACTTTGCCCTCAAGGATTCATGCACAATCGGCTGCCTTTAGAGCAGGGGTGTCCAACCTTGGCAACTTTAAGACTTGTGGACTTCAACTCCCAGCAAAGCTGGCTGAGGAATTCTGGGAGTTGAAGTCCACAAGTCTTAAAGTTGCCAAGGTTGGACACCCCTGCTTTAGAGGGTTGGGAAAGAGAAGGGGGGGAGGGGCTTGTGGGCCTTTGGGGGACCCAAATCCCAACCTTGAAGGAAGCTCCCCTCGAACGCACGGTTTCTCAACTTTGAAGATGGGTGGGGTGGAGGGACTTCATCTCCCAGAATTCAGCAGCCAGCCCTGGGATTCTGGGAGTTGACGTCTTCCCCTCTTCGCGGGGTCAAAGCTGAGGAACGCGGCCCGGGCCACACAGCATGGATGGTGCCAAGGGAGCCATCAGGTGATTTCAGGAACATTCGATACAGAAGCCGCCGCCATTTCAGGCCCCAATTCCTCCTTCCCTCCCCAGGAAAGATGAAGAGAGCTTTGCTCACAGCTCCACAGCACAACCAGGGCCAGGAAGGGGGCAGTGGTGGTGGAAAGCCTCATCTTAAAGTGTAATTTAAATGAGTTGAAAACACACCGGGGAGTTTTCACGGGTTTAGCCCTTGTTCCCTCTCACTTCCACGAAGACATTCCATCAGAGCAACAACTTTGGCGGACTGGCTTGCCGGGGTGGGGGGCACTTAACACAACCCCCACCCCAACCCCGGGAAAGCTGGTTGCGAGTTGTGGGCTGATCGTTCCTAGTCAATATGTTTTGCATGGCCCCACGTTCGGGGCTTGACATCTTGTCTCTTTCAGGAAAATTCTTATAGGGGTGGGGGGCTTAATTAGGTTTCCTGTCCCGGCAAAGGCCTGGAAGGAGTGCCCCCTCCCCTCCAATTGCAAGACCTGCCTCCCAAGAGCAGAGCAACCGGCTGGGAAAGGTTGGAAGGAGCCCGCTGCATTTTTTTAAAAAAAGATATGAACAGAGGCAAGGAATTGGGGGTTGGGGGAGAAGCCACTCTTTCCTCTTGTGAGCCCTGCTTGGAGTGGATTTCCTTCTTCTGGGGTGGGAAGGGAGGGAGGGACTCCAGCCTCAACGGATGAGCTGGCAGGAATCTCTCCTCTTCCTCCAACTTGAGCCCGCCCTTCCCCGTTACAAAGCGGGGTCCCCAAATGGGCTGAACAGCTGCTCCAAGCCTGCCTGGTCTGGGAGCTGCTCCCCCAGCACGCCTGGTTAGGGGAAGGGCGATGCTTCTGGATCCCTGGCGCTTCCCGCTCCCTTGCTTCAAAATTGACCACCACCTCACCCCACCCCCCTGAAGGAGGCCTGGAGCCCCATGGCAGAGGACCCGTCCTTCTTCATGGGGCTCAGGCCTCCCCTTCCAAGGCTCCTAGAGAGAGAGTGGGGGTGCAGGGAGGTTAGGGGAACCCAGTGCACCCCTCGTCTGCCAGGAGAGTTTCCAGACCGGTCTAGCGGCCTCAACAAGGGCCTCCGCATGAACAGCCCCCCGACCGAGCTGCGTTTGGCCAGCACCCTTGCCGTCCCCACCTCTCTAACGTGACCGCCCTGCCAACGCGGCACGTGGGCCGCCTCCTGGCCCCTCCGACCCCCACGAAAAAAAGCTATCGAAAGGGTTGGGCAAACCTGATTGGCTGTTGCAGCGAAAGGAACGCTGGTGGCAGGTGTAGTTGCTGCGGAAACAGTGGTGGGCGTAGCACCGTGCATCATGGGAACTTTTTCAGTGGAAGCAACAAAACAGGAGGGTGGAGCGTTTATGGACCGCGGTGGGGGGGCGTGTCGGGAGTCACAGCAACAAGCCATGGTGACGTCATGGAGGGAAGACACCAGGAAGAGGCATGCAACCCACAGAGCAATGCAAAAAAAAAAAAGGAAGAAAAGAGCATCGGGGAAGGAGGGGTCGGAGGGAGAGAACAAGAAAAGGAATAAAGAGAAAAAAAGGGGAAAAAGCCAATTACAATTATAATTAAGGGGGGAAAAAACAAAAATATTCTCAGTAACACATTTATAAGCAGAACAATGGTGTAGAGAAGACTCGGGGGGGGGGGCACAATGATCGAAATTTCCAACGGGAGGGGGTGGAGAAGGAAGGAGGAGCCAACCCACGTTTTCTTGGGGGGGGGAAGGGAGGGGGCCAAGATAAGCAGTTCTGTGGTCAGCAACCAACCCGGTCTTGAAAAACAGTCGCGCACAGTTGACTTGTGAGGGAGGGTCCTTTACACCCCTGGGGTTCTTTCCAGCTGCCCCAGAAGCCCCAGGCCCAACTTCTGCTGGTTCTGTCCCAATGGGGTTCCGGGGACGGGTGCCTCCCCTTGCAGCTCCCACCCCAATTTCTCCCAGAAGCAGAATATAGGAGGGGGCTGTGGGGGGGGGGGGGAAAAACCAACCCCAATGCCTGTAACACTTTTAGAAAAGAGCAAAAAATAACAGGGAGCCAAGTAATTAACGGGAAGACTATAAGGGGCCTGTGGATTTTAATGGACCCTGGGGCATTTGGTCTGTGTGTGTGTGTGTGTGTGTGTGTGTGTTTGTTGAAGGTAAGGCGTAAGGAGGGCTGCAATTGGAGGAGACCAAGGAAAGGCAGGTCCTGCGAGGGACGAAGGCCAAATCTTCAGTCCCCCCCCCTCGCCCGCCCACAGGGGTCTGAAGGGTGAAGGAGAACACCTAGGGTAGGGTTGGTTTGGGGGATCCCAGGAGGTCCCTCGGCTGACAACTCCTCAAGTAGCCCCTTGAAAGGCCCCACCCCCACCCCAAGGGCCAGCAACCTGCAGCTTGAGAGACGCACGTGGCTCCTTCCTCCCTCTGCTGTGACTTGGCTCCACAATTGATCAGGGTTTCGGTGAGGACCTTTGGGGCTCTTTTGAGTGTTTAAGGTTGTCAACCCCTGTCCTATCCCAAGCAGCAAAGATCAGGTCGCCACAAGCGAGCCGAACACTCTAAAAGGAGGCTGGGCATCCTGGAACCTCACATTCACCAAATTACTGCTTATCCCAGGTTAGGTTGGAGGGACATAACAACCCTCCCCCCAAAAATCTCCCCAAACCCCCTGGAACTGGCTTATAATTTTAGCAAGGGCTAGTCCCTGCGGGTTCAATCCACTCACATGCCCCTTGTGGTCTGGAGGAAGAAAGCTCCATCCAACGACCCAATTTTGCGCTGTGTTGACCTTGTCAACTTCTGTTCTCCCCCATCAAGGTTGGTCAAGGGCAGGGATCAGCAACCTTAAACACTCAAAGAGCCACCAAGGTCCTAACTGGAAGCCCCCATTCAATTCTGGAGCCAAGCGGAAGTCTGGTTCCCCTACCATAGAGTCTCCTCCTAGCGCAGCATCCTTTCCCCTCTACTTGCCCTATCTGAAAGCCCTATCTACCTGTGGAGCCGACCAGCAACACCAGAGCCACATGTGGCTCCAGAGCCATGGATTGCTGACCCCTGATCAAGGGGGGGGGGGAAGGCTGCACTAAAAGCAAACAGACTGACGTGAAGGAAACAGTGGCTGTTCAGGAATCGTGTTCTCCAAAGGGTGGCTTGAGCAAAGCTCTCGCTTACAGAACCAGCAGAAGTGCTAGAAATTCATCCTTTTGCAGGTTGACTCCTCAGGCAGCCCCTCCACCAAATATTTTCCCAGTAAAGCAAGTGAAATAAGAGTGAACTCTGACAGGAGTGGAAATATCTCTGAGAATCCTAAATTATCAAAAGGGCAAGTGCTCCTGCTCTTTGTTAGCCCAGTTTCTCCTTTCTGCCTCCTGCTCGTTTCTGGGTGAAGACCCAGGATGGCTGCCGTCCATCCAGAATCGCATCAGAGACGGCATGACATCACAGCACTACATAGCCCATCAGACTGGGCTACCCGGAGATGTCGGCAAGGGTCCAAGGGCAAGGATCGTGGAATGGATTTGATGACACCGTGCCAGCTTTTAAGGGATGGACCAAGGCAAGTAGGAGAGACGAGAAGGGACCAAGGAAACACGGCCGGAGGGAAACCACGAGGGAAGAGGGGTGATTTTTAACACTCGTCTAAGCTCGGTTCCACTGATTCCATCATCGCACTTGCCACACTCTTAAGAGATGTGGAAGACCACAACCATTTCAGGCTTTACAGGGACAATGAATTTTCAGCCAGGCATATCATGGAACACTGCTGGGCACACACACATACACACACACACCCTTCCCGCTCTCCTCCTTCCTTCCTCCCCTCCGTCCCTCCCCACCAGTGACCTCCCCGCCGATCCAAAGGCCTCGCTTGTGTTAGGAAAAGGTGGTGGAGAAAAACCTACCAACATTTGCTGTGGGTGCCATGCACAGCACAGACCCTGCACGTCATGCAGTGAAGCGTGGAAAAGATGAACAGAAGGGATATTTAGTTAGTGAAGCCGTTTGTGTGTTAACAGGCACACATTCTGAGTAATACTATTATTTTTCGGGGGGTGGGTGTTGTTTCTCTATGCAAGGCAGTGCCCACAGCGATGCCCACGCTGAACTCGGATCTGACAGCAATTCAACCGTTTAAACGTTAGCGCTGTGGCCCAAAGGGGGAAAGCATATGCTTGGGATTTGAGGCAGCGGCTGGCTTTTGAATCCGTCCCCTGGATCCCTGCTCCATTCAGAACAGATTCTGCAAGCTTACAAAACGTTTTGGCAATTCTGCAGGCAGGCTGCGTGTGGGAGACACGTCCCAAAGGGAGGCGAAGGGACGGTGGGTGCTCCCATCTGCTAGCCAGGCTGGCATGATTGGCGCACCGGCAAAGGTTTTATCTTAACAGTTGGAGAGGTTTGACAGGCCACATTTTATACGCTAGCTGCACAAACACACACACAAAAAACCGGTGGAACACCTGAATATTTGGTGAAGAGCAGAGTTCACACCTTGGGCTTCCAGCTGCAGGGGAGGCTTTCCCTGGCTGGGAGGGAGGGAGGGAGAGAAGGGCAGCTATCAAAAATGGGCAGGGGGGGGGAAGGAACAGGTCTGCCTGTGATGATTAGTTATGCAAGAAGCTCCTTGAGGAAGGCCAAGGGATTCAAAAGAAAGGTGGCATCCTTGGCCGGCCACACTTCCCAATGAAATCCTTGTTGTTTCCCAATTAATTCCACTGGGAAACTGTCTCAGGTCTAAGATTCTTGGAGGGCAGCGGGAGAGAGAGGAAGTCCTGCCCTTCGGCCTCCTCCCACGCCCTCCCCCTCCCTGGACACCTCTGGCTCAGGCAGCACCGGCAAACCGAAGAAGGCTCACAGCAGGGAGGGAAGTCATGCACAGCTGCTGCTCTGGGCAAAAGCTGGGCAGAGAGCAGGCTCTTGGGAGAGCCACCCAGGGGCCCCAGAGGAGGCGAGGTCAATCCGTGCACGGAAAGGAGAGCCAAGAGGCCGAGCCAAGGCACCTACCTGTTGGGATAAAGGCAGGCTGTTGCAACTGCATGTTGGCAAGGGCCTGCTGGTAGTGAAAAACGCTTGGGCTGAAGACTGTGGTGGCACCGTTGTTTTTTTCAAGTGCTGGCCTCTTTGGTAAAGGTTGAAGGGCACCAGGTGGCAATGCCTGTAAAAAGGAAGGGCCGCATCCAACGGAAAGGGGAGGGGGGAAAAAAGAAGAAGAAGGGAAAACCAGGTTTAATCGGAGCATGTGTGGACCAAGGGACGCAGCATCATCTTCAAATCACATTTGCAACTGCTAAGTAACGGGAGCCGGGATGACAGAATTCACCCCTTGACAGCCGGAAGAAGTGAAACTGTGCCAAGGCGAGCCATCGTCTTTGCCACAAATCTCACGACTGCTTTGAAAGCAAACTTAACTGCCAGGGTTCAGGTTTTCCCCAAAGGGGGTCTTTCAATTCCGAAAGGGTCAGGAAAGGCCGCAGAGGCAGGGGGGATTCCGGGAGCTAAGGCTCCCCTGTATCTGGGCCAGGGAAGGCTCAGTTAAGGGAAATGAGTAAAGGTCCCAGAACTGAAGAAGGCTCCACTTGCCTCCTCCTCCTCCTCCTTTCTTCAGCTTTGACAGTGAAGCGACTTTTAAACCCGCTGATGTTTTTAACTTGGGTTTTTTAGACAAATTTTCAACCATCAAGGATGCCGCTGGGATTCTCAGACTGCAGCGGATACCAGGGTGGTAACAGTTCGATTTTCAAAGGAAGAAAAAGAGGAGGAAGGGAATTTTATTTTATTTTTTAAAAAAGGAGAGGAATCAAGAACAATTTTCACTTGCCCAAAAACAGTTGCGGGAGGTGTGCAAGCGACAAACGTGGAAGACACACACAGGGAACATTAACGGCTAAAGTCCGAGATACGACTATTAGCAGGGGAAGATGAGCAAGGGAGACAAGGGTGTGAATGCAAAGACTGCTGGCTACAGGTCTCAGCCCCAGCCCACTTCCTGGGCCAGCTTCTGCTTCGAGGGCTGGGGTGGTGCCGGGAGGACACTGTGAGCGTAACACTGCAGGCAGCTGGCCCTCGCTTCCCTTCAATTCTCTTTTATTTATTTTGGAGGGGTGGGGGGGTTATATGGCCGCCCACTCACTCTGTGACTCCGGGCAACTCACAAACCACGCTTCCCCCTATGGGGCACGTCGGTAAAATGCAGATGAAAGCAAACCTTCCTCTCCTCGCCTAGGCAAAGAATTTGTGGGGTGCAGGCATGTCTCCTTCTCACTCGGACACCAAATTGTGAATGCGTCTGGGACAGGAACAAAACGGAACTTGTGTGTGTGTGTGTGTGTGTGTGTAAGCCACAGCAGTAGAAGCAGCTTCTCTGCCCCACTTGAGTTCCTGAAGAACCACACAATTAGTAAGACTTGATTTTCTTCAATACAGGCAGAGGTGGCTTTTATATTTTGTCTTTTTTTTCTTGGGGGGTGGGTGGGGGTGTCTTAAGAACCGGCCAAGGGAAAGGGGCAGGGGAGTTTGGCGGAAGCAAAGCCAATCAAAAACAGCTGTCCTGGGCTGAGCCATTGAGAGAAGACAAGTGTGCACCCCCAAAGGTAAGCAAACTCTTCACTTAAGCCAGGAGATTTCTTGCCTGGGTGTGAAATCCAGCCGACATCCACTATTCGGGGTATAAGGCAGTTCAGAGGGGAGCAGCTGCAGCCCCTTTACAACGGGTGGACTTCAACTCCCAGAATCCCCATGCTGCTGCTGTTGCCCACCCCTGAGCTACTTGCTGCTCTATGATTTTGGGGGTCGTAATTTTGCCTCAAGGGTTACTCAAAACCCGCCATTTTTTCTTTCCTTCTTTGTTTTGGACTCTCCCAGGGCACAGAACTCAAAAGCTGCCGAGTCCTTCATGTTTTGCCATAAGGCACAGTGGTGTGGGTGGGTGTCTTTTAGTGGATCTGGTAACAGGATGAATTTGGCCCAAATTTGGCTCCTTTCATTGGGGTTTTCTGCCCTTGGGCTGGCTGGGCAACTTTCCAGCCAGCTTGTCTTGTCTGGGAGGCTTGTGGCATCACAAGGGCGTTAATCCTCACACCTGCGTCACCATCACTCTTGAATGGAGAAGGCGCTCACCTGCCGTGGAGGGTTTTCACCCAGCCTGTTACATATTGCATCACACACACACACACACACACCCCGATCCAGCCCCCAAAGTGACTAAGAGCAGAGATGCATTCCCCTCAACCCCACTGCATTTCATCCACTTCTAAATTCCCGTGCAGGGCGGCTTCTCTTGAGAGAGAGAGAGAGAGAGAGAGGGAGGGAGGGAGGGAGAGAGAGAGAGGGAGAGAGAGGGAGAGAGAGAGAGAGAGAGAATATTATTTGGGAAAACTGTCCATTTAATTCATTCCAAACTTAGGGAAGTTCACCTCAAACTCGCTTCAGGACCTGTGATCGGCAGAAGTCACACGTTTTTTACAACCCCTCTCCTTCTTTCAGGTTTAAAAAGAAGATCTATTATTTCTGTAAGCAAAAGAGCAATCCACCCTGTCTTCTTTCTTAGAAAACCGACACCTTGGAAGCTAAGCGCAGGGTTTAGAAGCCAGGCCCCACCCTGCCCCCCTCCCCAGGGAAAACAGGCGAGGAAAAAATGGAAAGAAAGGGGATGAATTTCAAAAGCACCAGTGGGAAAGGATTCCCCTCTCCTGTCATCCACACACAAACTTTGGGAAGGAGGCTGCTTGCCACACACAGGTCACGATCCACTCCCTGGGCAGAGATTCTCATCAGGCCGGTGGGTTTAATAATTTAAGGGGGGAAAATATTGAAGAAAATAATTTGAGTTCGGCTCTCAAAGAGCCGGTTAACGTCCCACCCTGATTACAACATGCAGACCCTGCTATTGCGGAGGGATGGATGCAGCTTTGCAGCCCCTTCCTGGCTAGCGTGCGGAGAGTGAACTGCCACCTGTCTCTGTGCCCCTCCCAAAGCCAAGTTGAAGCCCAAAGCTCTGTGCCCCTCCCAAAGCCAAGACCACTCCATCTTCAAAAACCCTGGAACTGCCATTGTGCCCTTTGGCCTTCATTGCTTTTGGAATGCCACAAACCTCGTATTTACAAAACAATTCTGTAGGTTGCCCGCAAGGGTCAATTTTATGATATTTTTGGTGGTGGTTGCTAAGTGAACCAATTGGGCTCCAAAGGGATGCAATTTTACTGCAAACCAGAAAGAAGTTCTGGTTTGGGGCAAAAAACCATCGTAAAACATGGCTGTGTGATGGCAGGATGCTGCAAACTGACTTTAGATGTGGCCAGTCATAAGTCGGAGTAGGATGAGGGGTCCCATCAAACCATGAAAGTCAACCAGGAACCAAGAGTGGTTGCCTTTCTAAAGGAGGGAGCCTAGAGACCCCCCGCTTTTCTTCATGCCCCTGAAGTGCCTCAAAGGATTCCCCCCCCCCCAAAGCCTCCTGCCCTTTTTGGAAACAGACAGACTGAAAAAAGCTGCAATCAGAGATCCCTGCGAAGCTGCACCTAGACTTTTTAATTTTGGGGGGGTGGGAGAGACACCTGCTAGTTCAAAAATGGATTTTCAATTCCAGCAGAGACTAGTATTTTTTTGTTTCTTTCCCCCCTCCCCCAAATCTTAGGGGGCTACAAAAAGTACGGACCAAAAGTGTCCGACTGGAAACATGCTGTTCCTCGTGTGATGGGCAGTCCCCGGATACAACACCCGAAACAGAAGAGGAAAGGGGGGTGGGGAGAGAGAGAGAAGGGAAAAAATGAATCATAAGGTATTCCATGCAATCTAAAGCAGGGGCCCCCCTCCAACTCTGCCCACTTTAAGACTTGTGGACTTCAACTCCCAGCAAAGCTGGCTGAGGAATTCTGGGAGTTGAAGTCCACAAGTCTTAACATGGCCAAGGTTGGAGACCCCCTGGTCTAAAGGATGGTTACATGCAAAGCTCCAAGTACCAGATCAAAGTTTGCCTCCAGCGGTCGCTTCTGTGATCGGAGAGCTGGCTGAGTCTTAATTAGCAGGGCAGCGAGTACATGGCGGTATTGAGGAAATGCAGTGGGGTGTCGAAGCACAACACAAAAACAAAACAAAAAAAAAAAAAAAAAAAACAGCAAGCAGAGATGTGTTAAAAAGGAGAGCAAAGTTGTGGAGAAGGTGGAGAGAGAAAAAATAAAAAATAAAATGAATGCGTTATCACGGTAATTTTTTAAAAAACAAAAACATAAAAAAATCCAGACAAGGCATGCACCACAGAGAGGCCTGCAACAGTTAAAATGGACAAAGAATAGCTATGGGAGACACACACACACACACACACACACAGAGTCTCCCCTGGAAGCTTGGGCAGAAGCCTTTTTCATCCTGTTTTCACAAGTGATGCAGCAGGGGGAAGATTGGTGGGATTGCACACTCCACTCAGGGGAACCAAAGCAGCCTCCCGCCAGCACAAGCTCCGCCCCTTCCACGGTGCACGTGACATCACGGTGCAGATCCATAAAGAACGCGTGAGCTGATTCTTCCAAACGCCAATGAGAAGCTTGGCCATCAAGGTGTGTTCTCTTTTAGTGACAAGACCCACCCTAAGCCCAGAGTGGACGCTCGGCAGCTTAATGTCTATGAAGACTTTCTGTCATCTAGGCCATGGTTGTCCCAAAGGTGCTTTTTCAAGAGGCACCTGGACTTCCTTTGTTTTTCCTTTGAAGACGCTTCCCTTGTCATCCCAGAAGCTTTTTCAGCTCTAGTGAATGGTGGGGAATGGAATATAAATCCTTCCATTCCCCACCGTTCAGTCAGAACAGAAGAAGCTTCTTGGATGGCAAGTGAAAAGTCTTCAACGAAAAAGCACCTTTGGGATGATTGGCAGCTTAATGTGGAACTGAATGATACAGATATGGATACAACCGCATACACTGGCTTTGTATAGGTTTGGATCTTAAATAGAAAATTCTTTATGGCTCTTTCTTGTAAATCTTCTATACTGAGAGGGGGAGGGGGGAAGAAAGAAAAAGAAAGAAAGAAAGAAAGAAAGAAAGAAAGAAAGAAAGAAAGAAAGAAAGAAAGAAAGAAAGAAAGAAAGAAAGAAAGAAAGAAAGAAAGAAAGAAAGAAAGAAAGAATTTGATTCAGATACAATAGGATTTGCTTTATGGGTTCTGAAAACTGTGGGACTTCCTTCTAAACGAGCATCTCAGGGCTGAACGGATGATTGTGGGAGGGTGAGTATTTAAAAAGGGGAGCACCCCCTGTCCCCACTTGGTGGGACAACACAACATTCAGCCAAGTCCTCGCTGAAGGTGGCTCTCTTACCATTGCGGTCGCAGCTGTTTGATTCACCTGGTGCTGAGCTGCCTTGATTTTAGCTTGCAAATGCGCAGGGGGGTGAAAGTACTTGCATTTCTCCCTGGAGCATCGGCCTTTGATGTAATCCATGCACACCGTGACCGTGTTCTCGTTCGTGTCAATCATGGCAATATCGATTGGGTGAGCGTAGCGGCAGTCGTTCTCGCCCCGTGTGCAGTTTCCACGCTGAAATTCTCGGCACACCTGGAAAGGCAGAGGAGGTGGGGTTCAAAGACAGACAATACATCCTGCTGGTCTCAAGGCGATGGCTCTGCCAGGTTTGTTTGAGTAAGAAGAAGGGTGGCCGTATCAATTTGCAGGGTAGAAAGAGAAATGGTAAGTGTGTGTGGAAATGGCCTTGGGAGACGGAAGGGGCAATATTTGGATAAGAGGCAGCTGAACCTGCAGGCCAGAATGGGGGCATGGCAATCATCCCAGCAGGGAAACCTTCTGAAGTTTTTGGAACTGAAAGGTGAAGGGGGAAGAGATGTCCTTTCAGATGGCACAATTAATGTAACCCGACAATAAAATTATAGTTAGTCCTCCTGGGTGTGCTTCTCGTTTCCCACAGGGCTGACGGAAACAGAGCAATCTGCACCCAAATTCTCCTACCGATTCTTTCACGAAATAAGGCAATGGAACCCAAGCCAAGGCAAATACCTCCAATTTATCTGTCCTCATGAGTTTCTGCCCCGCGGAGCCACCGGGTATGGAAACCGCGGGGTTGCTGGACACCAGGACGGGCGTGTTTGGTAAGAGCTCTGCAGGCACCAAACCCATCCCTGGAGAAACGTGGCTTAAGTAGGGGCTGAACGCCATGGTGGGGCTGGCTGCAAGCGAGGGAGTCACAGGAAACGTCGTCTGTTGGGGAAGATCAAGCAAAAGGCAAGCTGTCATCGGGGGAGAGTTGGAAAGGACCTTGTAGGTCATCTAGCCTGACCCCCTGCCCAATCACTGAGCAGACAGCCAACTATCAATATTCATCTAGGGGCCTCCACCACCCACTCTTTAGAAGGGTTGATGCACCATGCTGCATTTGAAAGACATTGGGAGGGGGATTTGATTTTTCCGCCTGCTCCTAAGGAGGCCACAGATCGGGAAGTGTGGACAAGAGACAGAAAATTGACATCTAAGCCTAGGAAGTCAAGAAGGCTGGGGTCTCTTGAACAAAATCTGCTAAGGCTCTTGTCGTGCTCCAAGGACGGTCTGGTTGATGAGGCCATAGGCTTTGGGCAGACTATGCGCAGCTTCCAACGCATGGGCCATTGTCCTGAAATAACCTGGAGGGGTAGGTGGAGAACAGAGCACCATCACCTTAGGTCTCTTCGCTTAAAAGTGCCAATTTTGAATGCGGATGTTGGGGGTTTGGGGGAAGGTCAGGGATTCTGCTGACGTTCCACCCGCTCCAATGCGTTTTCCCACCTTGAAGTCACCGACACAATTTTTCCAGCTGGTGCTGAGAAATCCCTGATAGATGCAACCCGTGTGGTCCAGCGGTGTCACCTTGCTGGAAACGTGGCCCTATCTTACCTCTATCCTTTCTGGCCCAAGAAGCCCCTGCTCTGAGCCAGGCCTCATCGAGAATGACTCCCTGTCACTTACGATCGGCTGCAGCTGGGCTCCAGGGACCATAAACTGCATTTGCTGTGCAAACATGGCAGCAGCTGTCTTCTGCTGGATCAGGTTGTTGCGCCCATTGATTTCAAGTTGTGTTTTTAAGTGTGGTGGAGGGTGAAGGTATTTGCAGTTTTCTCGAGTGCAGCGACCCTGAGGGGTTTGTGGGGAAAAAAAAAGGAAAAGTACATCTTCGGAAGCAGAATCCCTGAGAGACCAGGATAAAAATGGATTATTCAGCACCTGGAGGGAGAACGGAGTGTCTCCCATGTTTACTTTTCATTTTTAGGCATGATATCAGCACAGAAAATACATGACAGGATGCAACTGTTTTTAAATTTATTTTTTAAAAAACCAAGTAATGTATTTAACAAACAAAAATTAAAAACACTCCAACAGCGAGGATGTAATAAAAAAGTATGTATGGTAGTAATAAAAATAAACTCAAACTTTAAGTAGTAACGTACAATTTGAGCTGTGCTATTCTGTAAAAATAAAATTAGCTATCCAGGGCTATGAACCCTGTGATTATATCCTTACTGTCTTACTCTGCCAGGTTCCATTATCCAACTGAAATCATAACAGACAATCATCTGCCACACAACACCCCAGACTTAACAACTGTTGATAAGAAAGACCAAGAAGCCTGGATAGTGGATATTGGGGTTCCTGAAGACGGGGAAGAACGGGAGAAAATCACAGAATACAAAGATCCGCAAACAGAAGTAGAATGTCTGTGGCAAAAGAAAGCAAAGATAGTACCCACAGGAACAGGCACCCTGGGTGCAATCCCAGAACATCTGGAGCATCAGTGGCATTGACAAAAACATAAAACCAGTCAACTGCAGAAGGCAGCTTTACTAGGGAGAGCTCACATCCACCTCTGCCTGTCCTAAGTACTTGGGAAGGACTCGATAGATGGACAAAAATGCAGAATTCAGTCTGAACGTCTGGCTGACTGGACAACCAGCCATGATAATACTAGCAGCATGCCTTTCATGAACTACAACTGCCAGAATTCATCAGGTCGGCCATGTTGACCGGCAAATTCTGGGAGCTGGTCCACACATCTCAATTGGTCAAGGTTGAGCTTATGGACACCTCAGCTCTGCACACAGGTAGTAAGGCTTCCCAGCCAAATTTAGAATAAACTCTCTTGGGGAGGGGGCAGGTTAGATGTGTGTGAAAATAAGCTATCAACTTCTCAAGCGACTGAGTTCCTAAGCCAAGATTTTCCTGGGAACATGCATGCGTTATTTTAACTGGCAACTCCACAGAACATTCAACCAGCTTGGCAGTTTGGAGGGGGGAGGGCAGGATGCATGGTGGACTGAGAGGGGAGGGGAGATTTTAGCTTCCAGCTGCAGGCCCCTTCCTTAAAATCAGCATGCTGGAATAAAAAAAATGCTATTCCGCCTGTTGACTGAAAGGTGTTAATAAGTCCTAAGAAAAACCGTGTGTGTGTGTGTGTGTGTGTGTGTGTGTTGCTTGTGTTTTGCCTGGTTTCCTTTAACCCAATTCCTGTTTTTTATTAATAGAGAGTACACAGTATAATGATTAGAGTCCTACACAAGGACTGGGAAAAAGTGGAGGAAGGAATATAATATAGGTCACCCTAAGCTCAAGTAGACTTTTCCCCAGAAATCTGGAAACTATTTATAGTGAAATTAAGATTTGCCTGAACGATGCAACAAGTTAAATGCTCCTGCCTTTGGGAAGGGCCCTCCTTAGATGGCCTGACTTCCACCTGACTCTTGCTTTGATAGCAGGAATGTCTGCTGATATCACGGTACAATAAAACAAATAATTCCAAGTGCACCGTTCTGGTCAGCTTCAAAAACATGCAATCTGCTCCTCTTTTAGTGCATCGAGAGACATCCATTAAAATAAGGCTGCCGCCTCACCTCCCATTTCCTGGCCAATCCCAGCTCTGCAGGTTAATTTTGTGCCACTGAGCCAGGCTATCCAGGTAGAAAAGAGCTCAACTACTGGGGTCCTCAGGGGTCATCTTGGCATGTTCTTGTGTGTGTGTGTTTTAGCCTTCCCATTGCAGCCTTTTGCTCTGAGGATTCTTCCCACAAATACTAACCAGGCATTTGCCGTAAACTCTGGTTCACCTCTTGGGGATCACCATGTTTGGCTAGAGGTTGACCCCTCTTGTGATGGACACCTTGGAGGGCACTCAAACCCTGCTCTGGGCTAGGGTTGGGCTGCAGTGGAGACTTCAATGTGAGGCAAGGCCACCCTTTTTGCAAGACTCCTACACCAGGGCTCTCCAGCCTCGGTCACTTTAAGACTTGTAGACTTCAGCTTCCCGAGTTCCTTGGCCAGCTCTGGGAGTTGAAGTCCACAAGTCTTAAAGTGGCCAAGGCTGGAGAGCCCTGTCCTACCTACACAGCCTCTCAACCAGTGGTGGTATGCTACCGGTTCGGTAGCAAACTGGTAGCTCTGAGGATCATCTGTGAGCAAACCAGTTTGCTCCAACGATCAGCTGCTGGGCCCCAGCTCTATACTGACCGTTATTCCTGCTTTCCAACCTCAGAAGCATGCGCCTCTGACCAACACATCAGCTCTGACATTTCCAGAACAAGTCTCCTAACCCCATTTGGCAATTTGCCCTGAAGGTCACCTGGGGACAGCGGCACTGCTGCCCCTGAGGTTTGCTACAAGGACACAGCTGGGCAGAGCCAGAGAATCGATGTGGCCTCCCTCCCTGCTTGGATGGGGGCTGCAGAGAGTTCTAGCCAGGGAAGCAGGCAAGCTCTGAATGGGAGGTGTTAAAGGGCCCCATGCCTGAATGCCATCGCATACCTTTAGCTGCCTTCCTGAATTTTTGGATGGACGGACGGACACACACAAAACAACCCTGAGCCTGTGATAACTCGTGATTTCAGCTTTTGGAGAAAGTGTCCTATTAATGGTCACTAAACTGAGAATGATTTATTTATTTATTTGATTTGTCGATCACTTACAAGGTAACAGGTATAAGTATAGTTATGAATACATGGATACATATAAGGAAAATAAAAGAAACAATAGGACAGGGACGGTAGGCACGTTGGTGCGCTTATGCCCGCCCCCTACAGGCCTTTTAGGAAGGGGGTGAGGTCAATGGTAGACAGTCTAAGGTTAAAGTTTTTGGGGTTTGGGGAAGAAACCACAGAGGCAGGTAGAGTATTCCAGACATTGACCCCTCTGTTGCTGAAGTCGTATTTCCTGCAATCAAGTTTGGTGCAGTTAACCTTGAGTTTGTATCTGTTGTGTGCTCTTGTATTGTTATGGTTGAAGCTGGAAGTATTTTCATTGACAGGTAGGACATTCCAATGTATGATTCTATATACTATACTTAGATCGGACCGAATAATGATAATGCACCTTTTATAATATCCCAGAGAAAGCCCCCTCCTCGTGCAACAGAATTGGGGTGCTAATTCCTCAGCTCCCAGGGAGCCCCCTCAGGCATGAAGACCCTGCCAGAAAAAGACAAAAGGAAGGAGGAGGAGGAAAGGCCTTGCGAAGGAGCCCGATTTCACGGAAGTGAAAGGCTGCGGAAATTGTTAAGGGCCAATGTGTGTTTGTGTTGTCACATAATTTAGAAAAATCAACTGCTTTAATTAATATAAACAGCTCCTGGACTTAAAAATAACAATCCATCTGAGCTGAGAATTTGTTTTCAATCTGGGAGAGAAATCCGTGCCAAGAAATGTACTGTATTTTTAAAATAGCTCCCTCCGATTACAGAAGGAGAGAGACAAAGGTGACTCAATCCTTTTATTTTAGCCAGGCCTGCAAACCATCTTAGAGGGAATCAGAATGACATGAAAGAATCTAACAGGCCTTCCTTCTAGGGAAAAAGAAATGGTTTCCCTTAGAGGTTTGGGGTAACAGCTATAAATGCCTGAGTAAATACGATAACAAAACTTCTGGAAGGTTAGTAATTATTTTGGATGTACCATAGAGAAATCTGGATTGTTATATTCATCAAAACAGCCTTTCCACAGCAATGAATTTTGCAAATCAGAAGAGGGAACAGTGGAATTTCCCCAGCCTGAATGACTAAGAAAGATTTTCTGCACCAAAGTCAGCCAGGGAAACTTTTCTGCAGCAAGGAAGCGAAACTTAAAATTACTTTCTAATCACGCTGATTCAGCTGGACGGAAGGAAAGGGATAGAGATTAATATGCAAAAACTAACTTGCAAAAAGGGGTTGCCAAGAGGTGGATTGTAAGGGGAGATTTACCGGTAGAATCGGAGAGTTCTCCTGGCAAGGAATTAGAACCTCTGGTTTAAAATCTGGTTTACACCTGCGGCAGAAAATGAGACTGTAGAATAGAAATGAGCCTTGCCAACATGTAGGCAGCCCTGGATAAATGTTTTTAAGAAATAAAAACTTTTACACACACAAAACACACAAACCCCATCCACGTCCAGGCTGTCATTCTTTCCTGTAGGAGTTTAAGGTATGAAATTATGCCTTTCATGTTCATTTCCTGCACTGTTAAGGAGATGGTAAAATGCCCCCTCTTTTGCTCTCCAAATAATGCTTTGAGATGGAGGACTCTTGGACATTCGTGTCCTCCGATGCTTACAAACGTTTATCCCACCTTTTCATTTTCCACAGGGCCCACCTGTTTCCAGCGCAAAATGCCAAAAACAGAGTTACTCTGAGAAGAAGAACAGATGCTCCCCTTCTCCTCCTAATGTTCTTCTCCTGTCAAATGAAGTCAGCCTTGGGTAAAAAAAAAATACCAACTGCCAAACTTTCAGCTCTCAAAGTCAACAAAAGATCCCTGGATTAATTCCTAGGCTGCAAAACTAAGACATCATCCCCCAGTGCAAGCAATGGCCAAGAGAGGATGGGCTTTGCAATCCAGTACGAAAAATAATAAAGAGCTTTTTTAATGCGGCTCCTTAGAATCAGGTCCTTTTAAACCAGGTGAATTAGAAAGGAACGGCCTGGTCTCCCCAAATATTTCCCAAGGCGCTGAAATGCCAACAGGAGGAGACCAGCCAGCCTGCTTTGGCTCAGCCTTCGACTCAGGGTGTTAAGTCTTAGCTGTGACCATCTCTCTGAGGCTTCACAAACCCTGGCCAGCAACTCCAGCCGCACAAAGGGAAACGTGGCTAATGCCTGGCTCATACCCTGGGGCCGCCTCCTGCCTTCACCGCCCTGCAAAGCTGCCCCTATCTCATTTTCTCTACCCAGCACAAAGAAGCAGATTAAGTGGCAATCACAACTTAACAAGATTAACTGTACAACACAAACACACACACTGCCTCTGTCGGTCCCTTCTTTTGGCATGTAAATCAGGAGGATGGTATTGCCATTGCCAGGAGATGACCAGTCCTCTGCCACCATTCAGTCACATTATTTTCCGCCCCAATCCTAATTTCGAACAAGTCGGTGGAACAGGTGGAAGAGCTCTTTTCTCAAGAACTCATTAACTGTTCAAGAAAAAGCAGGCATCCATAAAGAGCATGCCAGGCTGTTAACTGCTGCCAAGTTTTGCACACACGTTTTGCAAGACACAAATACACACAGTGCCCAAATCTGGCCCAGAGAAAACATGGCAGCCTACCCACCACTGCCTGCCCTCTTATGCAGAAAGGAGAAGCCCGGATCTGACTGGGTTTGCTTTATTCAGAGAACAAAGCATGGTGAAGGTTGGACCCTGGATGCCAGTGTCTCTTTACAGGTAGTCCTCGACTTACGACCACAGTTACACCCAAAACGTATGTCGCTAAGGGAGACATTTACTGAGTTTTGCCCCATGTTACAGCCTTTCCAGCCACAGTCGTTAAGTGAATCCTTGTAGTTGTCAGGGACACAGTTGCTCAGTGAATCTGGCTTCCCTGCGGACTGTCAGAAAGTCTCAAAAGGGGATCAGGTGACCCCAGGACCCTGCAACCATCAGTGAATATGAGCCACTTGCCAAGCAGCCAAAGTCTGATCATGTGACCATGGGGAGGCTGCCACTGTCGCAAGTGTGAAAAATGGCCCTAAGTCACTTTTTTTCAGTGCCATTGTAACTCTGCATGGTCACTAAATGAACTGCCGAAGACTCCATGTGCTTCTGCCGGATCACCCAACAAACTGTTTACGGGGGTGGGTGGGATCGCGTGCCCGTGGCCTTCTTTGGGAGGAATATCAAAACAAGCCACGTCTCCTGGCTGCTTTTTCCTGCCCCAGCTGAGAGGGCGAGAAGGGATTCTTTGGCAAGGGAGCCAACCCGCACGGGAGTCAGAGCAACAGCGACCAAAGGGCTACTTAAGCCCCAGTGAGAGACCCTCGCTAGACCAACCCTGGAGTCCGAGGCGTGACAGGCTGCTATTCAGCTTGGCCTTTCATCCTTGCACAAGCCGCTCTTGTAAAGCTTAAACACCCGTCAGACGGTTCCTGCGCCACTTAATTGTTTGGAGAGGTCCAGGATCTGGAGATGGCCGCGTGCATTCACGAGCCGTCCGCCCCCAGCCCCTCCAAGACATGGAGAGGCGAGTCTCCAGGAGAACAAAGAGGTCACAAGAGGACAAGGCTGGGGCCAAGGGAATCTGCATAGGCCTCGTCAACCAGAGTCGGGAACAAATGGACATTTTTTTGGGGCACAAGCCAGACAGGATGGATAGCCAGAAGACCGATGGGAACCATGGGGGGGGGGGGAGTATTCCCCATCTCAGATTTCAGGAAGAAGCTGGAGAGCCCCCACCTCCTCCAGGATGGCTTAAATGGATTTATGACCAATTGTAGAGGAATTCTGGGAGTTGAAGTCCCCAAGTCTTAAAGTTGCCAGGTTGAACAACACCGCCCTCCCTCCATGACTAGATGATCCTTGGCTCCTTCCAACTATAGTTTCAAAAGTATAGGACATCATCATCGCCTCGGCCAGATTGCAGAAGATTAGACCGGTTTCTTGCACTAACGCCACAAGGGCTAGCGCAGAGGCAGGTACAAATTCTAAACCAGGGTCAGTGGCTTAACCGGGGTCAGTGAACCTGGCTGCATAATGGAAGCAATTGGATACAAATACAGGGGAAAGACCGGGAGAAACGCCCAACCGTAACTTGGGGACAACCTCCCCGCCAGCAGAAATATAGCCGGTCAGGGTGAAGTCAGATGGAAGGGGAGAATGGTCAGATTCATGGGCTGAAGCCAGCTGCCACATATCCTGATGAGCTTTAGCCCAGGATTTCTGGCTGTGACCTGCAAGCTGCCATTTCTGGCGTGACTTTGAGAACAAAAGCAATGGCTGAAGGTGAACCAGGCCCGACCCCATCTCTATCTCTTGCTCCCCGCAAGGGCTGAATCATCTCTCTCTGCTTGCAGCTTAACTCAACTCAAGTTGAAAAACAAACAAACCACACAGTTGGGAATCAACCACCGGACTTCCTTCTCCATGGGTGGTCCCACAGCAGCTTTCCTCTTTCAAACGCGGCCCTGAGAAATTGGAGTGTTTGAGGACAGTTTGGGGAATTTTTCTCCTCTGAGGAAGTTTCTCAGCTGGCCTTGCCTCTAGCAGACCCCAGTGAGTAAAGAGCTCTAAGGGCCTTGGGATGGCCAACTGCTGGCAAGTTTCCCTCTTGTCCCTTTTTCCCTCTGACCCCACAAAATGCGGGAAAAGGTATTTAGATTAAGGATCTTTTTAGTAAACGAAGAGGGGAAACCCCATTTGGGGGCGGGAGAAATCATAGCCTGTTAATAAATTAGGTAGAAAGGAATGTCTCCACCCCGTAAATTCCCTTTATTTTATTGCTAGCCAAGGAGGGAGGGGACAGATGTTGGTTTAGCTGATGCTTGAAAAAGTTCAACTTTGAGAAACGGAGCTTCACCTAATTGTGAAAATCTCCGCTCGACTCAGGGAGGTCCTAATTTTCTCAGGGAGGCAAAGTCACAAGGAATCTCACTTCTCCAAACTTTAAGGCCGCTGCAGACCCTTGGGCCAAATGGAAGCAACTGCAGGGCCAGTGGCACTGTGGCCCCCCTCCCTTTCCAATGGCCATGGGGCGAGCTGGCAGTTCCATGGGAACCGATCGGACAAAAACAAAAAGGGCCGCTTGCTTCCTACGTGCAAGCTAGGAGGATGCAGCGTGAAAGTGTCGAGAGCTCCTGAAATATTTATGTGGCTTCAAGCTCAACGCCATGGCAGTTTTTTTTCCTGCTCTTCCGCCTGCCAGGTTGTCCACACACACACCCCCTCCCCGTTAACAGCCTCCCATCAGAAAGAGCTGCAGAAGATAGAAATAAGTAGGACCGAAAAGAACCGATGGCCACGGAATACTGAAACAAAAGCCTTGCTCTCACAGACCGGACGGAGAGGTGGTCCTTCCGAGGAAGTTGCTCCAGAACAGGGTTGTCAAACCCTAATTCACTGAGGGCTGCATCTGGGTTGTGTTCGACCTCAGAGGGCTGAGAGGGCGTGGCCAGCTTGACATCACTCATGTTGGGGGGCCCTGTGGTGGCCAAGGGCTAAGGCAGGACTTCCCTGAGACCCTCCCTCACTCTCATTATAATCCCCTTCCTTCCTTCCTTCCTTCCTTCTCCCTTCCCTTTCTTCTCCTTTTCCCTTCTTCTTTCTCCTTTGCTTCTTTTTCCTTCCTTGCTCTTTTCCCATCTTTTTCTTGGTCTTTCCTCTTTCCTTTTCTCCTTTCCTGTCCCTTCTCTGCATGCTTCTTTTGTCAGCCCTCTGCCAACAAAAATGGCCGTGATGGCCTCCTGCAGCCCTCTACCAGCAAAAACAGAGCTCTGGCTGTTTCCAGGCCAGCCAGATCTAAGCACCCTTTGGAGTTTGACATCCATGCCCTACAATGGACCAACTTTGCAATCAGATCCTTTGCATCTAGCTTCCTGCAATAGATTATTAACTCAAGTGGGTAGAGATATTAACCTACTTGAGAGACCATGATCATGGTAATAAATACTGGCAGGAGCATCTACAGGCCAAGTTCAAAGAAATCAAGATGGTAGCCTCAACAGCATGATCCAAGCTTCCATTCTCTTGGACTTTTCTGGCCACGAGGACAAGCCTGAACACTGAGATTTCTAATCCATCAAAACTAGCATCCTAATGCCAGCACTAAGCATCATACATGGAGACGAGTCTTTAGAGATGCTAGTGGCATCCCACCTCTGAACATGGGACATTCCTTCAAAATGGCTTCCTATCTTGGACCCCAGACCATGATTTTGTTCCCCAAATACCAAGTGGACTTGAGCCCACCTGCATGATTAGAGAAAGGAAAAAATATTGACAAATGCTTGCTGGAAGCAGAGGGGAAAATGGAATAGCAACCAAGAACAATTGAAACAAGCCAGCCATAACTTAGAGAAAGGCACCTCCATGTATATATTTTTTTTTCTGAAGAAAGGATGGATTTCAGGAATCGGATGGTTTAGAAACCTTTCAGCAGGAAGGGTTGCCTTCTTTTTATAATTATGGTCACAGCTCGCTCCCTCAGAAGTCTCCAGCACTCCTCTGCAATTCCTCCTGTGCATTTTTAAGGATTACTGTTGGTTCAATTACCTTAATTGCATGGCTGGGCTCAATGTAACACGATCTGTACAGAGATGGCTGGTTACATCCTAATTGCCACAGACTTTTTCCCCTCTGATACATGGATTCGCCTTTCTTTTTTCTCATTAGCCAGAAAATGCAACAGATTTTCTTGTCCAGAGAAGGAAGAGATGTGCTCTACAACAAGTTGTAAGTATACACCCAGTTCTTAAAGAGCCAACAGGCAAAGCAACCCCAAATCTAACAGGAGACAAAAGAAAATCCCTGCTGTCTTCTTGGAGGTGAACTGGATCAGTTCTGCTTCATGAGCTGATCTAATTTGTTTTCACATCCAAAACCCAACATGTTCAGGTCTTTTCTTTTTTTTTCAACACAACACCCTAGTTCAGTCATTGTGTTGGCTGCATCCCAAATACAGGAGTCATACTGATTTGCCATGCAAAATATTCAACTACTGAATAAATGTCACAGAAAAGCAATGTAAACACATTACTCTTGAAATCCAAAGTATTTGTATGGTTGCTGAAGCTCACAGCTTTCAAGGACAGAGCAGAACAAAAGAAAATGGGAAAATATATTCAGAAACCCTTAAGCAGCAGCAATTTGACCCAACATTGTTGAAGGATCGGGGAATCGGCTATGAAATGCCCACTTCAGAAAGCAAAGGACTTTCCAAACACATCACAACAGAGACAAGACGAATCAATTAATTGGTGAACATACCATCCCAACATCTCTTACTCCAATTAATGCACATCTATTGGGGAGTTTTTTCCCCTCCTGTAAAGACCCATGTGAAGCTTTAGATCAACATGCTCCCCGCATCTCAACACCTGATTAGGTTCTTGGGCGGCAAGACACAAAACCACTGACACTCCTTGGAACAACGGAGAACAAAAATGAAGCAAAGCCATCACTCTGGGAAACTTCAACTGGTCTTACAATCAGACTTCAACTCTCCTTAGCTTTGCAGGCCAGCAAAGGTTGTAAATGCAAGGACGGTGGTAATGTTATTTCTTTTTTTCCATCATCGCTGTGAAGGATTGCTAAATGAAGCAGTCGCTAAAAGAGGACTACCTATGTTCTGTTTCTCCAGAAAACAAACTCTTTTGGACTGGGGGAGTCAAGAAGCCATTTTACTCAGATCAACCTCCTCCCCCCCATTTGCATTCCTGGATCAAAAGATGGCGAGAAATACATGAAGATTCCATGTTTAGTGAAGCCAGCCTAGAAAATCAGAAGGCCATTTCTGGGCTTATCAACTTAAAGCTCCATTCCCCCCCCCCCCGCCATGGTTGCCAGAGATTTTTTAGGAGAAGGATTGGGGTGAAGTACGAAGAGAAGCTGCGCTTCCAGCTAAAATTGGCTGTACCAAGTAACAAGGTGATAGAGTGGTGACAAAGTCACTCATAAAACAGCTGGGATGCAAATTCCTCCTCGGTGAATATTCTACTCTAGCTTTCCTTTCTGCAAAGTAAGGCTAGTATTACAAGGCCCCTGCAGCCCCCTTTCTGGGGATTGGGCCGATATTATGGCTGTTATTTGGCTGAAGAGGAACCGATTTTCAGCCCGTTTCCTTCCTTTCCAGATGGAATTGTGGGCTTGCTTCAATCTTTTCAGCCCAGGCATTTTACTTCCCTTCTCACCAGGATCGGTGGGCAGCAGTCTGTTGCTGGATAATCAAGGGCATTTAGGAGGACCCCTTTTGCTAGAACAGTATTTGCTATTTTCATGCCTGTGGCAGCCTGTACTGGATGCTTCCATGCAAAAACTTCCGTTTATTTAACTTCCTGCCTTTTTATTTTTATTTTACAAATAACTCAAGGTGGCAAACATACCCAACACACCTTCCTCCGCCTATTTTCCCCACAACAACCCTGAAACGTGGGTTGGGCTAAGAGGGAGGGACTGGCCAAAAGCTACCCAAGCAAGCTTTCATGTCTAAGGCAGGATTAGAACTCACCACCACCTCCTGATGATTGGCTCAAAGTCACCCAGATGGGTTTCATGGCTAAGATGGGACGAGAACTCCTAGCCTCCTGCTTTCCAGCCTGGTGCTTAACCACCAGGCCAAACCGATTCATTATGGACCCTTCATATTTGCATTGGTCCAAGCCCTTTGCTCCTTATAAAATATCAGAATAAAAACCGATTTGCATGGATATACAACCCGCATTGTTCACCACTGAGCTTCCAAAGTTGGGGGAAGAACTGAATGCGCACCAGGAAAGGTATTATTTTAAAAAAGAGGGACTTCCGGTTTGAAGGGCTTCGGCGACAGACAGAAATCCGTGATCGTGCACAGTTTCTGTCTGGGCTCGCCACTGGAGCGCCCCGAGCCGGCTGGTTTCGGGGCTAAGCCCCCCGTAGAGGTGGTGAAGAGGGGGGAGACCGCCAGCAAGGTTGAGGAGAGCCACATCTCTCCTCCTCAGCTGGCCATTACTCCCTTTCCCAAAGGCAGTTGCAGTGGTGGTCAGAAATGGCCAGCACAAAGGAGAACTCGACCGAAAAAGAATGTGCAGGAGGAAGATAAGAAGTGAAAGTTTTGCCTGACCGGGTTAAATTGTAAAAGCAACAACTAAGGTACCCTGGAATTTAAACTTACAAAAAATAACATCCCTCCCAAAGAAGAGTCAGAAGCAGCGAAGGAAAGTGAAAAGCGAAAGGTTTGGCTTTTTTTTTCTTCTTCTCTCTCCTTCCCTATACTGACAACTAAGAGACTTAAATAAGAAATCGGAAAAATCTGCTTTGACATCAATAGGCAATTAAGCTGAAAATAAAACAAAATGCCAAAGGGATAATAAAGATTTCTGGACATTAAAATTTTTCTTTTTCATAAGCAGGAAGGGAGAGAAAAAGAATAAGGGCAGGATCTGGAAGAGGGAGGAGACTGCCTGGAATTAAAAAGAATCTACAGTAAAACTTCAACAAGACTTCTAAAAGATACATTTTAACTGAAACTTTGCAACTAAATAGTAACCCCAGGAAGAGAAAGTGAAAAAAAAAAAAGAGCAAAAAAGAAACAGCCTGCGTATATTTGGATTATTTGGGGATCTTTGGATTCTTGGTTATTATATTTGAATGACTAAAATCAATCGGGTGGTTGTTTAAAAATTTATACAATGGTACCACTTCTGGATGAATTGAAAATGGAACTTGAAAAGTACAAAGAAGATGCACAAGAAGGGAGAAGTTCTTTTGGCTTCGTTTTTCAATTCTTAGAAATGGAAATTTGGAACTATGAGAAACAACAAGAAATGACTGCAAACCAAGAAGACTGGGACAAAGAAGAAGCCATCTTTAATGAACAAGCAATTTTATGTGGGGAAGAAAAAGGAAAGGGGGGAAAGAGAATGGAGAATTTAAGACTTTAAAAAGCAACCAAAGAAAAGAAAAATAATTCAAAAAATAAGTATAATACTGGAAAGCAACAGAAAAGGGGAATACAGAAGAGAGAAACAGAGGTAGAGAGACAAGGGGGCAAAAAGGGGAGAGAGAAGAAGAGAGGGAAGAAGGAAAGGAAAAGAAGTTACAAAGGACCGGAGCAAGATAGAGAAACAGGACCTATTTAGAGATAATGGGTGAAAATCTAACTGAAAAAGGGATTCTGTAAAGGTACATAAGATTGTATTGTTATATTAGAAATAGAAATAACTTAGAAATAACTTTAGAAAATTGGAAACAATGTATGATTAAAATGAGGGATAAAATAGTGTAATTTAGTGAAATGTTTGTAAATAAAATAAGTGAAATAAAATGAGAAAATTGAATTAGGAAGGAACGGGAACATTTTAATTAGTTAATGTTTTATAAAATATAAGTGAAGGGGGGAATTAACTATGGAAAGCTTGTAATTGTTCCCATAGAAGTATGATATTTAATTGAAAAGTAATGCTAAAGATGTTAAGACTTTAATGAATATTAATATTAATGATAGAATTGAATTGGAATGGAATGTTTTAATTATATACATTTATACTTTTTTCTTTTTTTAAGAATACAGTGTGAATTTTAAGAATGTATCAAACAGAATCCGAATGGAAGTTATGTATTATATTGAATGTTACAATTTTAGGGAAAAGATATAAAGGCGTCATACTCCAATCAGTAACTACAGGAGAAATTTTGTTTAATGAGAAAAGATAATAGATAATTGAAATAGGACAGACAAAAAATATAAATACAATGATTTGAATTGAGATAATTAAAATAAAATTGAGAAAATTAAAAGAGGGGAGAAGCTATGCAGAAAACGTAAAATTGTAATAAGATATGGAATAGAATATAAAAATGAGCATGAACCTGAATTTGTGTCTGTACGAAGAAATGTAACCCAGGATTACACTACTTTCAAAAAATATGTTTTATTTGTATTTTTTTTCTCTTTGTGAAAACTGAAATAAAATTTACAAAAAAAGAGAGAGAGAGAGAGAGAGAGAGAGAGAAACTTTCTGGTCTCCAGAGCACTGCAGCAGAACAGGTGTGCTAGCCCGTCCTTACCTTCAGGGAATCAAAGCAGGCGATAACGCGTCCGTTTTCCACATGACAGCTCCGGGAAGGGTGGGCAAACTTGCACTCTGTGTCAGAACGAGAGCAAGTTCCTCGCTGGAACTCCCGACAGACTTCCAACGTCAGCCATTTTGTGTCACGAACCAAGGAAACGTTCAGCGCCATATTTTAAAAACTGCCCCCAAAGGGGGTTAAAAAGGATAGGAACAGGGGGAACACAATGTTCTTCGGGTGAATAGATTTCTTTTGAAGAAAGGGAAAAGTGTGTGTGTGTCTGGGTCTGTAAGGGGATTTCTTTATCAAAAGGAAATTCAAGTTAAAAATGTGAAGAAATAACTTTGTTGCTTTGGTAAAATTTCTATTCGTCAGCACTTAGGTTTCATCGAACTCAAATTATGCTTGTTGAAAAGAAAAGGTTAAACTTTTAGCCAATCATAAAATAGAAATCTCATCAGAATTAACTAAAAAAATCAAATTAGAGGCCAGCTCCTAAAAGTGCAATTGTCAAAGTTAAAATAGAAATGTTATATATTTATATATGTTTTTATATATATGTATATATGTATATATATATATTTATGTGCCACTGCCAAAATTATTTCAAAACAACTTGCATTCCTCTATTACTGCGTCCTCACAGGTTTCTGTGCTCTCAAGTTGTGGGTTTCAACTATCCTCGCACAAAACCAGATCAGTCCAAGAAAACACAGCTGCAACGGTACAGGCTGAGGGGAATGGTTTTTGTTTCTTGGCAGAAAAGAAACCTTTAGCAAGTTTCTATCCTTTCATCCTGTGCCTGAAACATTTACAAAAGCTGCAAGAGTTAATACCACCGAAATGTTTCTCTTTTTTTTTTTCTATTTCCTTCGGTTTGTTTTTGTCTTTCTTCTTCGTTTCTTTTTTGTACAGGATCGAGTTTGTTACATAGTTGGGAAGAAAAAGGGGGCACAAAGATGACCGAGTGGACCAAAGGGGAAAAGGTGAGGGAAAAGACAAGCGATGGCGGTTGAACCGCTGGCTGAGATGCCCCACGTGCACCGAGCAGCAGCAACGGAGGGGGTCTTCTTTCCAAAGAAGGGGGCAGGTGGAAGGGCTCGAAGGCGGTTGGGGGTGGTGGGCGCTCTCGATCCCCTTCGCAGTGCAGTTGAGGGAAAGCCCAAGTCAGGGGTCGAAGCAGCTGTAGCGATGCCAGTTTCAAGGAAGGCACTTTTCAGCAACCTGCAGGGAGGAGAAGAAACAGCAGCTCAGCCAGGAGGGAGCCTCACTGCGCCCAGATCCCACCCCAAGGAGCCCCTGGAAAAGGCTCTCCATCCCAGAGGCCGCAGGAAACAGAAGCCAGCCACTGCCTGATTATCGGTCTTTTTCTTCTTAATTGCAAAAAAAAAAAAAAAAAAAAGAGGCGAGAGAGAGAGAAGGGCACTTTCTACCAGAAGCTGCACATGGTAAGGAAGAAGCAGCCAATGACAGGTCTCCTTGCAACCCAGCATCTGGGCAGGCACCCAATAGAAGACCTTGTTCCATATTTATCTCATCCTGGCACACATTGGCTCACGTTTCCCCTGATGGCTCATGCTCGCCTCCCCTCCTCCCTCCGTGCCACTGTATGCAAAATGCCTCCGCCGGCTGACCCGGTAGACAGTCAGCCCCTCTCACTCCCCATCTGGGGTCCAGGCACCCTCAAGGAGCCTCCAGACTGCCCAGTCCCCACCCAAATATGCTCCTGGTGCACGGAAGGGTTGCCATCACCAGGGCTTCTTCCGGGCCCTGCAGACAGGTTGGAAACAGCTCCTGCTTCCTCCCCTCCCCGTTGCCCACCACATCCAAGCCCATAATTTTTTTTTTGGGGGGGGGGAGGAGAAGAACAGCCACAGATTAGAGCTGGACAAAAAAAAAACAAAAACCAAAACCTGGGTGGGGAAGCCATGATGCCACCAAAGACAAAGGAAAAGTCAAACGGCCCTACAGGGGTGGGGGAGCTGCTTCTGGCTTCTGGAACCTTGTCTGTTGACAGAGAGCCCGGGCATAAAGCCTCCCATAGCCATTATGCCAGCAGTCCTCCGCTTCACACTTAACGCCTTCCGACTGAAGCAGAGGCGAAGTTTTAGGAGAAGCCACGAGGTCTTTCCTTCATCGAATGGCATTCCCCCCCCCCCACTCCTTTTCTGGAAAAATCAGCACAGGGGCAGGCTGAAATTTCAGCCACGTCCAGGAGAGAAGGGACTTGTTTCTTTTCTTGTTAAAAAAAAAAAAAAGCTAACTCTTGCAACAGCTGGATTTTTGCAGCAGCCATCCCTCCTCCAGCTCTCTCTGTGTGTGTGTGTCTGTGTGTGTATTTCCCATACAACCAAGGACCAATCTGTGTCCCCAGAGATGAATTGCACCATCGCGATTTGCAGAACTCCCAGGTTTGGTGATCCTGGCTGGAAGCGAGTCCCACCTGCACCCACTACTCTTCCTTGCCAAATGTCTCTCCGAGGCCCATCAAGATTAGCCCTTCTCTGCCTTTTGTTCCTGGCATCCGGCGGCATTCAACAGCAGCACAACTGACCCGCTTCCGAATCATAACCGAGCACAACTTAACAGGAGGCCTGGTGGACATGGCCAAAGGTGACCCTTGGTTTCGGGGTGTCTTCCCCCTCTTTTGGGAATGAGGAGATCGTCAGCACAGCCCACCCTCCTTGGAGTCTTTTGGAATCTGATGAATCGCTGGATGCTCCAGAGCAGAGGTCTCCAACTTTGGCCACTTTAAGGCTTGTGGACTTCAACTCCCGGAGTTCCTCAGCCGACGGACGTGCCTATCCCAAGGGTCCTATTCCAGGCATTGGAGCCCAAGATTCTCCCAGCCGCGCCAGAGGGATGAAAGAGCCACATGTGGCTCCAGAGTCACGGGTTGCTGCTGCCTGGCCTAGGTGCAGGCCTGGTTTGGACAGACACTCCGGCATAGTCAACCCAGCTGATGGATGCTCTCTTGTGGGAGAGGGACATTAACATACAATTCATTCCCTTGAAGGCTCTGGCACTACTTCTTCCCATCCACTACATGAAGAGAGGGGTGGAGAGTTGGGAAAAAAGTGGGCGCAGCTCGGCAAACAAGCCACAACAGGCTGCCATATGGGTTGGAATGAGGAGGAATTCTTCTAGGAATCACACCCATTTAAAGCCAAGCAAAAGAACTGGGCAGCTTTTGGTTTCTCAGCTGAATCAGAGTCCATGGTTGAAGGTCCTCTGCCAGCCTTCTACAAAAGCCACCAGACCCTTTTACAACTCCTAGGATTCCCAGATAGCGACTTCAGCTCAGGACGATGGGTACTGTCACTTCCAAGTCATCGAGAGGACCTCAAGGCAAGGACTTGAGCTTTAGAGGGCTTGCTGCTAAAATACTTAAGAAACCCATTGAGCATTAATTGCTCAATGACCTCAAGATCTCAACATGGGCTTTGCTGCATGCCACCCAATTCACATGACGGCAAAAGAGGGAGGAAGGGAGGCCCATTCAGACGTGCAAGCTTCTGTCGGTACAGCGGTTCTAGGTCTAGAACCCTCTACAGCAGAGGTCTCCAAACTTGGCAACTTTAAGACGTGTGGACTTCAACTCCCAGCTATGCTGTCTGGAGAATTCTGGGAGTTACCATGTTTGGGGACCCCTGCTCTACAGATAGACCTCGACTTACCACAGTTCATTGAGTGACCGTTACAACAGCCCTGGGAAAAAATGACTTATGACCGTTTTTCACACTTATGACCGTTGAGGCATCCCCATGGGACACGTTATCAAAATTCAGACACTTGGCAACTGGCTCGCATTTATGATGGTTGCAGTGTCCCAGAGGGGGTCACGTAGTCCCCTTTTGTGACTTTTTGACAAGCAAAGTCGATAGGAAAACCAGACCCATTTAACAACCATGAGACCAACTTAACGACTGCAGTGATTCACTTAACAAAGGTGGCAAGAACGGTCAAAAAATGGAGCAAATTTCACTGAAACAGATGTCTCACTGAGCAAGAGAAATTTTGCCTTTGTGGTCTGAGCTACCTTGACACCAATTTTGAAGGATGTGCTTCCTTCTCCTCATTAAGATTTTAAAAAATGTGAATTAGCGGGAGGGCCTGTCTGACTCTGTTTTCATAAATCAAATTTTTACCTGGGTTCGAGACACATTTACTTGACTGTTGCCTTGGCAGCAGATTTTTCTTCTGTCCTTCAAGGCCATTGCCACATTCCCTGCCTGCTCCAACCAACTTCGCAGGACTAATGGGGAGGGGAAGGCATAAGTCACACCCCTTGTGCTCCACCATTCAGGAGGTCAACAAAGGAAGGGTGATTAAAAAAAGTTAACTGAACAATGAGGACATTGTGCCAAGTTAACCTTTCTTTCCCTTTCAGTCTCAAGATCAACCTCCTACGTTTTGAGGAATCTCCCCCAAGAGAGGATGAAGTGTAGGAATGATGCCGTGTTTTGGCGAATCTAAGCCATTGGCATGCAGGGCAGCCGGGAGACTGGGTTAGTGCCCAGCCATTGCGGGACAAAGAGAGATCATCACGTAGGAGCATCTGGAGGAAATGGTAACAATCCCCTTTCCTTCTCCTCGTTGCTAGAAAACACATTCCGACTTAAAACCGAAGGAGCTACTCTATTAACACAAGGATTTCACAAGGCGGATAGGCACTTCAAATACTTCTCTGTGAACACTCTGTACCCAAAGTTTAAACGGTAAAGCTTGGCAACCTGGGAAGAAGAAAAACGCCCTCGGTTGTTTAACCTCTCCCTGCCCCAAAGGTGCCCAAAAGGAAGGTTCAAAGGCATGGACCGGGCGGCAGGCGGTCAACTCTAGAGCGACAGCCTCGCTCACGGTCACACAAGCCTCATCCCGCTTGGATTACTGCTTGTGCTTTACATGGAGCTGCCCTTGAAGAGGACTCAGAAGTTACAACTGGTCCAGAATGCAGACATGTTGTTGTTTTAGGTTTGTTTTTTATACAGGCTGTCCTCGATTTACAACAGTTCATTTAGGGACCATGCGAAGTTATGACAACAGCACTGAAAAACCTATGACCATTTTTCACTGATGACAGTTGCAGCGTCCCCACAGCCAGGTGATCAAAATCCAGCCACTTAGCAACCCGCTCATATTTACGACGATACCAGTGTCCCGGGGTTATGTGATCCCCTTTTGTGACCCTTCTGACAAGCAAAGTCAATGGGGAAGTCATAATTCCCTTAACAGCTGTCTGCCTAACTTTTAATGACTGCAGTGATTCGCCTAACAAGCAAGTGGCAAGAAAGGTCATAAAACGGGGCAAAAATTCACTTAACAAATGTCTCACTTAACAGCAGACGTTAGGGGTTCAATGGTGGTCATAAGTCGAGGACTTCCTGTAGTAACTGGTCTTACTGTGATTGTGGCAGCCCTATAAATCTTTAAAATGAATTATTTAGATTATTTGAAATCTGGGGATTAGTTGGGTTGGGAGACCTCAACAAATGGGCACCTGGTAAAATGCAATCGCCAGTGACTGTTGACTTTTCACTGGTTTAAAAATTCTGGCCTCTCTGGTTTTAAGAGGCCATTCAGCCTGCCCTGACTTCTGCCCGACAATCGTGCCCAGCCTGGCCAAGCGTTTCGCCCTAAGGACCCTTTTCGTGGCTGGCACAGCCATGGGGACAAACGACACCTTTCATTTCAATAGAGCAGATTCCTGGCCTGTGGTGAAGTGGCATGCAAGAACCCCACTGGAAAATAAAAAGAAACCACACAATGCCCTGAAGTCAGTTTGTCTAGAAGCTGACCTGACTTTAATTCTGAGCCTCTGAGTCTGCCTTGAATGAAGCAAACCCACAATCTGCTGAAATAAAACAAAATGCTGGCATTCCCTGCGCCTGGCTGCTTAAGAAAAAGAGGATCAATTCCCATCCGTGCATATAACCATAAATTATGGGCAAGAATTCCCAGCCTCAGATCTGTGACCACCAGGTAACCACCAAAATATTCATAATAATTGAAAAATTAAAAGCTCAACCCAATCCTCAACAATTTTGCAACATTCCAAACTGGACCCCCCCAAATGTCACAATTTTGCATCTTGGGGCCATTGGTAATAGATAATCAAATGTTTTTGACTGTAGGGGTCTCCCAGAGGCCATCTGGACAAGTCACATTTGCCCCACTTCCAGAAACAAAGCTGCACAAGGGACTGGTGTTCTCCTTCCCACAGACCTCAGCCCAACTCTAACCAAGGAACATTTTTCTAACAACCCCCCCCCCCCCGCTACCCAAAGGCACATTTCAAATTCTGAAGGCGATTCCTGGCCCACCAAACTCAACAGCCTGGTGTGCTCATCATGAAGGAAGAACGGTGGCCTGGCCATTAAGAGGAAAGCAATCGCCCAGTAACAGAAACAGCCAAACAATCACCGGACAACAGAATATTCAGCAGAACAAAAATGGCCCCAATTACAATCGGTTATTAAAAGCTCCCCAAAACAAGAACTCGGGAGCAGGCCGTCCCCAGTGGTAGAGCTGCAAGGCAGAGAGAGGGGTTGGCAGTAGCCAACCCAAGCATCCATCCTTCAGGAAATGCCACAATTGTGACACTTGTTTATGACCACAGCATTGCGAACATTGTGAACATCGGAAAACCGAAAATGGTTGGGGGGGGGGGGGGAGACATGAAAGGTTCCCAGCAAAGACAGAGCAAGGACAAATGTTGAGCACCCCATGCCTGTCCCAGCCAGGAGAAAGTCAAGCTCTGGGAACGGGCACAGCCTTGGGGGGGAGGGGGGGGCTTGGGCTGGCATCCCCGATTCAATTCCCAGAAGGCCGAACGAAATTTTTTTAGGCATCTATCTACCCAGCCCTAGGACAGAATGTCTCATTCAAGAGCCAAAGATTGTTTTTTATTTTTCCCTCTTGCAAAATAGCATTACTGCTATAAATTAAGGTTTGCTGGATGTAGGTGACTTATAACAATAGCAGGACAATATCCCCCAAAATGTGGCCGAGGCCTTTCAGCCTCCAACCCTTTTTTGATCAGCTCCCTGGCTTATCGCTTCCTCCCCCGAAATGCAGACTTTTCCTTATCAGATGAAATCCAAACATTTGTTTTTCATGGAGCTTTCGGAAAGCCTGCTAATAACATTTTACAGGCCCATAAAAATAATGGGAAGGGGGAAAAAATATTTCTGAGCGCTGAAAATGCTGGAACGGAGCTTGGAAAAATGCCTTTGGGACGGGATTTCTGGCCTAGGTGTAGATGAGGCAGAAAGAGGAAGAAAAATACGAGGATCTTTCTGCATCAACTCCTACGCTGAGGAATCTCTAGATGGGGCTTGCAGTGATTCTGCTTCTGCAGCAATAGAATAACAAGAGTTGGAAGGGACCCTGGAGGTCTTCTAGTCCAGCCCCCTGCTCAAGCAGGAGATTCTATAACAATTTCAGCCAAGTGACTGTCTCTTCTTGAAAACCTCCAGTGTTGGAACACCCTCAACTTCTGGAGGCAAGTTGTTCCACTGATTATTTGTTCTGTCAGGACATTTCTCCTTAGTTCTGGTCTCTTACAGTATGAAAATTGAGTAGTCTCCCATCCAGAAAACATTCAATCCATCGCCTGACAGAAAACTATATCTTGGGGCATTTTTTTAAAAAAATCACTTCCTTCATTTGCTATATAGCTTTGTTTGTTTTTATGTTAAGGTCCTGCTGCCCTTGGAGAGAAAACTGCAGAAGTGGGTCCAGAACGGGGTTTCTCTCCACCGTGGCATTTGCAACATGCAAGTGTCCAGCCGTAGAGAAAACACAGCAGGGTAAAAGGGAAGAAACGTATTTATTCTCTGGCCAGTTTCTCCAGTATACTAAACACAATTTGTTCTTATGCAACGGCTGCCTTGTGCAGCTGCCAAGGTTACTGAGACCTTGCTTGATCTGCTGCAGGAAACACAGTGTACAAGTTTTGACTTGTGTGCAGGGATGTATTTTTCCATGTGTTTTCTCCAACCGTGTAGAATTCCCACTTAGGCCATGAATTCAGTGAGGGTCCTGTATGCAGAGCTGGAGGCGGGAAGAAGAACGGTGCAGGAAACAAACCAGTGGAGGAAGCCAAGATGCAACTCGGAGTTTGCAAGATGCCAGTTAGATGCATACTGCCGCCCTGTCTTCCAGTGCATTACCACTTCATATGACCCTAAACATCTAAAATTAGGCCAACGAAAAGGTCTGAAAGTTTTCTGAGATCTTCCCATCTACATTCCAGTGGGAAATCCCACCTCAAAATTCCCTTCGGAGCCTGCATAGATCAGCTTTTCCCCCAAGGCCAGGAATCCCAACCTTGCTGGGAAGGAATAGTCAACAGTCCCTTCCCACCTTCCGCTATGCCTTGTCTGGAGGGCTCCCACTTCAGATAAAGTCGGAGAAGATCAAAATTCTTCCTTTAAGAAAAAACACATGTTAAAAATCTTAAAAAACTGGAGATACAGAATATGGGTTTTCTGCTTTAAAAATCTTAATTTTATGAATTGAGATTAAAAAAAAAATCAAAAATCATGAGAGCTCTTGTTCTGGAAGCAGCCAGGTTGGAGAAGTGAGTGTGGTGGCTCACCATTTCCGGAATCCTGTTTTCTAAAAGGGGAACCTGGCTTTAGCTGCTTCATCATGGCTAATGAGCTCTGCAAGGATCTCTTTTCCCACCTCGTGGGCAACATTTTTCATTTTGTTTTTAAAGCCACCTCCATTTTGGGTTGATTTGCAGAAGCACTTGCTAGTCAAATTCTCCCCTAGATTTCAAAGAACATTTTAACAACCCAGTCTTTTTCAACCTTGGCAACTTTAAGGTATGTGGACTTCAACTCGCAGGATTCAACTTTTGAAAGTTGAAGTCCATACACCTTAAAGTTGCCAAGATTGAGAAATGCTGGTTTAAACTATCTTCCCTGACTTCGAAAGAACCAATTGAGATTCTGCACTTAATTGGCCCTTCTTTCAGACCATCTGCCCCATATATATTTTATGTTTAGTAATTGACTTCTGGAAGTATTGTCCCTGAAAAACATACTTGGGGCAAAAGTGACAGAGGAACGTGGGGTGTGGTTTTCATTCACCCAGTCACAAAATTGTGGCCCCAAAGGGAAATTTGAAATTCATTTGATCTTCTGAGCTGTAAGCAAGACAAGGTAGCCAATAAGGATCTTGAACAAACTGGGATTAAACACCTGGGCCTACTGTACCAAGACTTGTTATGTGTATGGATGGGTGAATGTTTGCAAAAATTAGTAAATACATTTGGACTGCACAAATGTCCGTTCCCTCCCCCAAAAAACCCCAAGACTTGGTATTTTATAAGACTCTCCTACTATTGAAAGTTGAAATCTATTTTTTTCTATCAAGAATTATATTTTTGTTCAAGCATACCCGCTACAGAGCTATGATTGGAGGATGTACCCACCATGCATATTTTCTACTGCCCTATTCATCCAAGCCTCACATGCAAAAATAAAAGATAAAAATCTGAAAACGAAAATGAATCCTCAAGGATTCTTTCACCCAGGCCTGCACCCAAGCCCATGTGATTCCACATGACTGAATACAAATTGTTCTACTCTGCACTTTGCACAATTCCTGTCGTCCAACAGCAAGGGCGTTTCAAAGAAGAAAGGGGGGAAATGGGGGGGGGACGGGGGACTTTGGGCCATAAATAGCGAGTCAACATTTTTTTTGCCCAACTAAAGTTGGAGGCTATCTTTTTTTTTTTTTTTAAAGAAAAGTTTAGTGGTAGTAAGGAACATACTGTACCGAATGGTCAGATTTATGCTAGCTGAACAGAAGAACATTCACAGAACGGCTACATGGAAAAACACACCGACTTCTCATCCAAACAGACTGTGAACAGGAAGTTAAAAGAGAGGGAGGGAGAAGGAAGAAATTAAGCAGCTCCACTCTTGCATGTTGCAAACAAGTGCACCAAACCAGCATTTCCTGCCACTAGCTGCATTTGTTCTCCACAGTGTAGAGATGCTGCAGAGAAGCTGCCCCATTTGGTGTCTGTGTGTGCCTATTAATTCTTCTTTTTAATTGTCCGAATGCAGGAAAACCGCAGGAGGAATTTGAGGTTGGCTTCTCTTCGAGAAGGGGAGCAATGAATTGCTTTCCAAGCAGTGGCAGAAAGTGGGGGGAAGAGAAGGGAGGTTTGCAACCCCCCCCCAGGCCCCACAACTGCTCGCGCCAACGGTGTGACTCCACACTCTCTGCCAGACTCCCACTCGGGGGGGGGGGGGGAGGGGGGGAAGCATGGAGAAGAGCTAGATTGGGGGCCTTCCTGGGAAGGATTTCTCCGACTCACAAACTTTATCAAAAGGCACTTTCCGTAACACCTGCAAGTCAGAAAAGGTGCTTCCAGGTCCTCTGGGTTTTTCGGCACAGGGAAAGAGGCTTCTTCCAGTGCCAGATCTTCCTGGAGCATTGGTGGCATGCACCCAGGAAAGAAAAGAAAAGAAAAGAAAAGAATGGAAGGAAGGAAGGAAGGAAGGAAGGAAGGAAGGAAGGAAGGAAGGAAGGAAAGAAAGAAAGAAAGAAAGAAAGAAAGAAAGAAAGAAAGAAAGAAAGAAAGAAAGAAAGAAAGAAAGAAAGAAAGAAAGAAAGAAAGAAAATAAAAATGGCCCTCTCCCCGTCTTTCCTAATTTGAACCCTGGTCCCTCCCAGCAGAAGCTGCTCCTCTTCCCTGGCCTGCATCCTTGCAAACCCTTCCGTGGGCCTCCTGCTCCTGACACAGCCCAAGGTTTCAGCTTTGGCAGTGGGTGGTGAACTGGCGTTGGGGGGGGGGGAGAAAGGGGGTGCCAAAAACACAACAAGAAAGGGCATTGGGTGAACGGCAGCCAGACTCGGTTGGGAGGGCTGCCAAAATTCCCAACTCCTTTTGCAAGCAGGGAGGGAAGGCCCTCCCTCCCTTAGGAAAACCTGCCAGCCGCCCTTTGATCCCCAGAAAGGAATCCAGATCGGATTCCCGTTCGCCTTGCGGCCACGCACAAAACCGCTGGGTGAGCCACTGGATCACACCCCCACGCCCAATGTGCCTTCGGCCTCAGTTTAGCCCTCTGGGCACAGAGTGACCCTCTCTCTCCCCATGTTGGAAAAGCGGTTCCTCTTCCTGAGGGGTGAGCGGAATCACGTCCCCAATACAGCTCTTTAGGGATGTCTCTGACCACTGTGGCTGAGGATGATAGGAACTGGAGTCCCAACCCATCAGGCATTGGAGAATGGGGATCCTAAAGGATCTAGAGCAGGGGTGTCCAACCTTGGCAACTTTAAGACTTGTGGACTTCAACTCCCAGAGTTCCTCAGCCAGCTTCAACTCTGGGAGTTGAAGTCCACAAGTCTTAAAGTTGCCAAGGTTGGACACCCCTGATCTAGAGAGAACCCAACCAATCCTGACTTTTACTGGCTATTCCCCCCCCCATTTCCCCCCCCCCCCCGAGAGAGGCTTAAACTCTTCATCCAGACAAGCCTAACATGGGAAGCCTGATGGATTCGCAAAATCAACTCTGCCTCTTTCTCAGCCCTTCTGTCCTCTTTCAGGTGTTTTAAGGACGTTGCAGGAGGACAAAAGATGAATACGCTGTCAGATAAAATCATGGCAGCCATGCAAAGAAAAGTTGAAGTGGTTTGTCCATCAGAAACAGCTGTCTTTTTTTTTTTTCATTTTTGCATCGCATGCTGCATTTATTTTTAATGTTTTTCAATATTTTTTAATCGTGATTTTTATATATTTGCAATTTTTTTACTGCAATGTTATATGCCACTGAGTCATTTTTTGTGAAATAGACGGCCAAATAAATTTGATAAATCGATTGAAAGCGCTCTTGCTGTAATAGACTGACTCAGAGAGAACAATTTGGAAGATTTGATTAATTTTTTCTGGATTCAGAGATTCAGCTAAACCAGTCTCAAATGCTACCTTTAAAGCCAACCCTCACACATCTCTAACTCATATAGACACAATACATACACAAACTATCTAATTCTTTGTTTACCAAGTTCGATAAAGCCTCAAACAATGCCTGCTCTTGATAGATGGTCACAATTATGCTAATAAGCTAGGCCCAGAACATCTGACCAAAAAAAACCTATTAAATATAGTTTGCAATTACATCCACAGTTATTAAGCATTCTTCTCACTTTTTTCCTGCCAATGTGAAAAGTGTGTGGAAGATACAGTTGGATATTTTGCTCATAATATACACAGCCAAAGTGGCACAGGAATACTTCACACCTACATGGGGAAGGCAGAACTAACAGATAACGATTTTACAAACTCAGCCTTACAGAGTCACAAACCACCTGGATGTCACTGTGGGGAGAAACTCAAGAGTTCACCATGGAGGCTAAGGAACTTAAAATGAGTTACTATTTTCAGCAGGACTTGAATATTTTGGGAGGCAACTGATGCCAAAGCTGGTTTTTCATTATGGCTTTTGCTTCTCAACTTTACTTTACATATCCTGGCAAAAGACTGGTTATTTATATGACTGTCTGGATTTAAAGACGCAACCTACCATATTTTCTTTTCCCCATGGGGATAGAAATGCCTCTTAAGGTGACATGTCTTCTGGCAAAAAGCAGATTGTTTCTTACTGAGAAAGACGGCTTGCGTCTGCTTTGACATTTAATAAAACAATAACCACGCCCCTAAAAGCCAGTGGCAGGCTTGTAGATCTGGGCCTGACTTGTAAATATGTCAGAAGGATGGTGCTTAGATCCTAGACACCAGACTTAGGTGTGGTCTTGTCCAAATGCATGCAGATTGGAAGGCTCTTTTTCTGCACAATTCTGAGCCCTCTCCCACCTGAAGCTTCTGGGTTTCAGAGCCACGTGCCAATCCCCATACAACGTTCTCTGGATTCTGTCTGAGCTACATCAAGTAACAATCTCTCTCCAGATGCAACACAGCTATGGCCATCGGCAATGTCCAAACTGAAAACAAAGGACGCAGGAGCCCAAGTAGAAATCTGTCTGCCCCAGCCTTCCTTCATCAGCAACTGACCGCAGCAATCTCTGGTGCTTGGGGGCTCTTCCACCCAGGGGAAATAAAACCTGGCCCAGATCAATCAGAAGGCCACTTTCTCATCAGGTCTCCTCAGCCTAACTTGTTTTTAACTTCCCAAAGTTCCCGGGAAATACCTTACAACCAATCACCTGTGACTTGTGTGGCAATGCACAAAGTCAGAGGGAAGGTGAAGCTCCCCAGCCTTGTTGCCAAGTGACATTTTCAGCAGTCTCAGTGTCACCCAAGCCTCATGTCAACGTCCACGTGGCCACCTGGAAATCTGCTGATCTGCCCTCTGCTTTTTTTGTCGAGACAAACCCAGTGGCGCACTTCTCAAAAATTTATGTCTGATACTGAGCGCATGGAAAATTAGCCCACTCACCTCTAATGACTTCCTTCAAGATTACCTTTAATTTTAAATCCAACTGGAACTGGTCTTTTTCCAAGATTGCTCCTACAATTTATAAAGCAATCCATAAGAAGACCAAACCTATTTGTTCCAGGGATGTTCAGCCTGAGATTACGTCTGGCCAAATCTTATTCTGCAACTCCCAAGGATCTTCAAATATTGCTTTTTTTAAAAAAAAAAAAAAAAAAAATCCCCACGAAGGAAATTTGACTGCAGAACAATTCTACCGACAACACTCAATTTTTAATGACAAGTAACTGAAAGCAAATTCTGGGTTTGTCTTGGCAGTGCCTGAAAGCCCAATCCAAGGGTGCTAATCTTCTAGTCTTCCCCATATGGTGGCCTCCAGTTGTGGCTGACTACAATTCCTACAATGCCAGGTGGGGGCCTTCTATCGGGTCATACTGGATGAAAATAATATGTGTCGAGAGGGATGCCCTCTAGACACCTCAAGATGGCCCTGGACGGTGTGCAAAAGCCGGTTTACAAAGGAATAAAGCTGAGTTGTGGCAACAACCAGCTGTAAACTTCCCTGTTATCACTGAAGGGAGACGCCTCCCCTCTGGGGCACCACCAGGCTCTGAGAAAAAACTTCAGGGAAGCTCCACCTTAACAGGCACCCAGATAGATCCGAGGCTCGACTGGAAAGTTTGGCTGCTGAAATCTTTGGGCCACAGCAACTCTTTTATATTAAAAAAAAAAAAACAACTCACGCAGGATTCATTTTTTCTCGCCACATACATGTACACATCTGGACTAGACTGTCTTGTTTCTCTGTGTCACAGAAGAAATGTGGGTATACGCATAATTTTGTATTTATTTAGTCATGTTTGGAGGTGGTGACCTCCTGAGAGCTGTATACAATGAAATTACATTTTAAAGTGTGCCGATTTGTGTACATTCAAAGTGACAATAAAGTTATTCTAAACCAAAGTCGAAGCTTACTGAACTGTCCTGGGGAGAACCGGCTTTCATGGGGGGGAGGGGGGTTCCCAGATCTCTCCTGGCCACAGACACCCTGGAGGGCATCCCATCCCCACAATGCCGAGAAAGCCCCTCTTGCCAATGCAGTGGGAGGGAAATTCGACCCACCTCCTCCATAAAACCCTTCCCAGGAGCCCATTTTAAGTTTTGGGAAGGGTCAAGGTGGTGGGGTGGCTAGCTGGGGACTTGCGGGGTGGGATCAGTAATAGAGATCCACCCCGCAAGTCCCCAACTAGCCATCCTTTGGTTTCCACCCAAAGCAATTTTTTCATGGCTGTTCTGCAACTTGTTTCTTTTTACCTTTTATTTACATGGGGAGCCAAAGAGAACAGAGAGCTCACACACCCCGAAGGAGCTGCTCAAGCTCCCCCAACCAAGCCCAGAGAAAAACACCCCCCCCTTTCTTCTTCTTCCTCCCTTGACCGACAACCCCCCCCCCCAACCCTCAGGAAGCCCAAGCGACCCGGGATCAAACCCGCAGAGGCAGAAGCTCCTGCGCCCTTCTTGGGGGGGGAGGCGGGGGGGGCACAATCAGGGCCGAAGCAGCCGCATCTTTCGGCCCAACTGGCTCCCCCCCCCCGCACCTCTTTAGGCTCCTTCTGGCTGGAGGAAACGAGCGGGGGGGAGGGGGGTGTCCCATCCCGGGTCTCTTTGGGGAGGAGGAGGCTTCCCCTCCCAGGATGCTACCAGGCGGGCCGGGAGGGATCTTGGGAGTTGAAGTCCTTCACCCACCCAGCCCGCCTCGCGCGTCACCGGGGCCTCTGAGCAGGTGCAGAGCGCGCGGCCTGGCAGGAAGGCCCCGCCCGGGGAAGGTCGTGCCGTGAGTCAGCACCCCGCCCGGGCTGCCCCTCCCCCCATCCACCCCGCACATGGGCCGGACTGTTTTCCCCCCCCCCGGACCCCCCTTTGTCTCCAGGCAGACCGGAGGCGGCGGAGGCCTGCAGTGCGCATGTCTCGGGGCGCCGCGCTTGGGCCTCCGCCGCCCGCCCGCCCGCCAGGCAGGCCTCGGCTGAGGGGAAAAGGCGGCCCACCCGGACGCGTGTCAGGCCCGGCCAGCGCCCTCCGTCGCCTACCTTGCGCGGCGCTCCGCTGCTGCTACGGCGGCGGCTGAGGGGAGCGAGGCGGCGGCGGCGGCGGCTGAGGCGGCGGCAGCAGCAGCGGCGGCGGCGGCGGGGGAAGCAGCTCTCCGCGGGCCCTGGAGGCGAGGGCGGCGGGCTGGGGCTGCGGCGCGCGCCTAGCATGAGGGGCTCGTGCGGGCCGCCATCTTCGCAGGAGGAGGAGGAGGAGGAGGCGGAGGCGCAGCGAGGCGAGGCAGGCCAGGCCGGGCGAGGCGGACGGGGCGGGGGGGGGGGAAGCCGCAGAGCCGCCCCCTCCCTCCCTCCTCCCGCCCGACGCGGCGGCGGCGCAGCAGCAGCAGCGAATCAGAGCGCGCCCCGCGGCCGGGCGGGGAACTCCATCGCCGGGGAGGAGGAAGGGGAGGGGCCGGCGCCTCTGATTCCCCTTCGCCCCGCCCACTTCGCTCATTCGCCCTCCCTTTCTGGCGGGGCCTGCCATAGCAACGCCCCCCGCCGCAGCTCGCGCGAGGCCTTGCAACCGAAGGAGTTGCGGAGTGAGGGGATAGGTTTTCACGGAATGGATTCGCCTGCCCTCCCCCACCCCGGATTACGTGGGCTATGGGTCTGCCGAGATTAAGTGTGAAAACCTTCCCTTCCCTACGCCGCCGCCATGGCCACAGGCTGAGGCGCGTCGAGAGCGGCGTTGCCAGGCAACCTCGCTTGGAGACGCGCCTGCGCCCGCTCTAGCGAGAGAGCTGGGAGGGGAGGGGCGTCATTCTGACGTCATCGCGGCTAGGGAACGGACGTCCCGCCCCGACTTCGGGATTCAGCGGACGCTGCTCGGCTGGGCTGGGAATTGGTGGCGGAAACCCGGATTTTGTTCGCTCCTCCCATTGTTTCCCAATCCCCCCTTAAGAAAAGCCCAAGGCCTGGCCCTTCCCTGCCCCTGAAGAAGGGGAAAGAGAAGGGCAGCCCTCCTCCTTTCCGATGTGTCTGAGGTTCGGTCACATGTATGGTGCAACCCAGGTTTCCTTCTTTCTGGACTTTTATAGGGCAGAAATAGTAATTCATCCAGTAGTAACGCATCCAGATGTTTGTGTGAAGCCCTCCCTCTTCTCCCTTCCCCACTGATTAAAAAAAATGTGTTTTGTTTTTTTTTCAAGGAACTGCTTAGGCCTGAAATGCAAGCCAAACATTTAGGAAGCTGGAGGTGCTTCCTTCTGCTTGGGGGAGGTGAAGGGGTTGGACTAGATGACCCACAAGGTCCCTTCCAACCGGTTTTGAGGTGCGTGGCAGGTGGGCGTGCAATTGCACCATCCTGTCTTTGGGGACCACTCCCTGCGAGGACCCCTGACTGGCTCACTTGGCCACCTCTTAAGCCTTTGGCCAAAAAGCTTTCTATGATGCCTTCACCCAGCTTCAGTGGCTCCTGCTCTGTTTTTCCTCCCAGGTGGGGGTGTTATTCTTCAAAAGATGGATTGGTCCCTTTCAAAACGTTTGTTTGTTTGTTTGAAAAGAAGTGAAACTAGACTTAAATCCAACAGAGCTCCGCAGGGGTGGGATTCAAATTTTTAACAACTGGTTTTGTGGGTGTGGCTTAGGTGGTGGGTGTGGCTTGGTAGTCATGTGACTGGGTGGTCATGTTACTGGCTGGGCATGGCCAACTCAACATCACTCACATCGAGGCACGCATCTCGCCTGGGCTTATGACTGTGGGGATGCTGCAACAGTCATAAGTGTGAAAAATGGTCATAAGTCACTTTTTTCACTGCCATTATACCTTTGAAGGGTCACTCCACACAAGCAAAGTACCAGCAAAGGAGGGGGAAAAAGCTCCAGAGAAGTTCCTGAGACAGGAAGTCTTGTCCTACCAAGAATGTAATAAGGGTTAACGGAGAGGCAGTTTCTGTAAGCAACCCCAGAATGTTTCCTTCCTGCCTTCCTTACAGGATTAGGCCAGTAATTCCTTCTAACAATCGGTTCTCCGAACAGCTTAGAATGTTAACAATCGGTTCTAGCGAATAGGTGCGAACTGGTAGCATCCCATCCCTGGCGCTATGGCAGAAAGGTCTGAACAAAACCAGTGTGTCAGTCAGTCCTTTATAGAGCAGGACGATGGTCTTCAGTGCCCGCCAACCTGGCCGCTGCTTGGCTCTCCCGTGCCCCAGAAGCAGAGGTCATCCCAGGACCAAGCGCTTCGGAGCCAGCTGTTCCCTCTCCAGGGCCCGAGAAATGAAGAGCATTCCTGGCGGCTCCCCTTGCAGCTGTGCCTGCTTGTCCAGCAATTTGGCCCCTTCATCAAATTCCAGGAGTTCAGGTAAATCAGTCTCATATCTAGCAGGGTTGTTTACTTTGCAGATTGAGTTAATTGAGGGCAAAAAAATGAATCCAGCATTAGCTGGAACCTTTTTTTACAGCAGTTCAAGGAGTTGGAACATCAGTGGTAATGAGAAGAGACACTGCTGGGAGTTCTTCCCATAGAGAAAGAGAGAGGGAAAGAGAGAGAGAGATGAGAGAGATAATAGATGCTACCAGAGAATCTCCTCCACACAGTGGCATTGAATAAAAGGTACACAAACAAAGCAACTTCCCAAGATGCCACCTAGGCCTTGAGAAACTTGTCATGGTGGCAACCTGGCACTCGACTGTTATTTGGGCCCTGAGTTGGTCGCAACGAGATCCAGGGCTCCAGAGAATATTTTGTTTACCTGCAAATCAAAGGGCTGTTGCATAGAATTGAAGAAGCTTAATCTAACTCTGGGGAAGTCAGGGTGGTACGTAAACTCTGCCCCAAGGACGGAAGGCTTGAGGGGGGCCTTGCTATGTCTTTGCACCCCTCCTCTTCGAGGCATCCCTTGGTTCGCATAAACAGAAGCTCTTTTGAAAACTAAAATAAGTGAGTGCTCCGTACGTCCAAGAAATATTAACTACACAATCACCACCAGTGCAGGGAGAAGAAAAAAGCTTTCCAAATCCATAGAAAGAGCAGTTGGATTCCAAACCCATCAGAGAGACAAAATGGGTCATGCTAGGAGAAGAGAAAGGAAACCAATTTTGCCAGATGCCGATGAAGCCCTTGGTGGAAAAATCTCTCTCTTTAAACGGACAATCGCCAAATCATTTGGGGCCAGCTGGAAAGCCCCAAAGGAAGAGATTTAATTTCCCTCTTCTAGAACTGGGGCAGAGGAGGGAGGGGAGGGCTGGCAGCAGCGACTCTGATAAAGCCAAAAATTACCTTTTTTTTTTTTTTGGCAAAACCCAGACTGGTCCAAAATAATCCACTGCCACATGACAAAGTAGCTAAGCCTTTGCCCAGAGGAGGGACAGCTGGCTGGCATCTGCCCGATGATGGAGAAAGGAGGCAGAACCCAGAGGAGGAGGGGAAGCAACGGAGTGCGTGAGATGAGGGCTTGCGGGGTAGCCTGGAAGAGCTGAATTAAAGTTGGTACCAACACTTCTTGTGGCAAAGCCTGCTCCCCAGCAGCTGTCAGTCATGGTAAAAATCCAGACAGTCTCCAGTGCTGGCATGGGTTGGGGGCTAAAGCCACCCATCCCTGCTTGAGGATAATGGAAGCTTCTCCCTTCTTCATCAGCCACTCCAGCTAATGAACTTCTGGCAGCCCCGATCCTCACAAAGCCGGAGACGCACTCCAAGAGAACTCCTGGAAAGCATCTCTGACGCTCTGGCCACTGATCCTGCACTCGGCTCGCCCTCTCTTGCATGCTGTGCACCCCTAGGCGCCCTTCTCAAGAGGAAGTCCCCGCAGAAATTCCTTCGAGACATGTGCCAAGTAAGGAAAGGATTAAAACGCTACGCCTTTCAATCCAGGTAGCATTCGGACTTTAATAACTATGTGGACCTATAACGAACGCTCCGGGATCAGTGCTGTCCATCTTCCTCACCCTGAATTTCATGGCAATCACCCCCTTCCTTGGCCTGCCCCAAATAGATTCCCAAGACTGCCAAGTTTAGCAGCCCATGCGAAACACGGCGACATAGAACATCCGAGCATCGGTGGCCTTCGCTCCACAGGGACCACGCAGGCTATGAGGATAATTCAGGCTATTTTGCAAATCCAATCTGGGGAAGCAAATTAAAACCTCCAAACCCCTTCATTAGATTGCAGGGGATGGATTTCTCAAGAGGGGCGGAGAGCTGGCACAATTGGGGCATGGACGAGCCTGGCGTTTAATCCATTCGCTCCTTTCCAGCAGAGAAACGAGGCAACGAAGCTGAGCTCCAGAGGCAGGCCGGAGGGTCCCGAGAGTGGCCAAATGGGGCGGCTTGAATCCTAGCTCATGGAGCTGAGCTGAGCTCAGGGTGCAGGATTTGCCCTTAGAAGGGAAGCTTAGCCTGGGCCTGGCACATGTGCGTTTCGCCCAGCTAAATCTCCAAGCCTTAAAAAAAAAGAAGAAGAAAGAAGGAAAGGATGGGATGGCTCTTGGCAAGCCGACTTTGCCCAACTGGTTCTGCTGCTGTTGCTGCTACTGCTCACCAGAGGAAGAAGGGGGGAGGGCAAGGCGTGGCACCTTCCCTCCATGCCACTTTCTGCACAGCCTCAGCAAACCGGCCCCTGCGAAAGGCTGGGTGAGACGCCTGCAGGATGCTTTCCATGGGGGGGCTGCCGGGGAAAGACAGCTGAGGGCAGGATGCTGGAGAAAGAAAACCGGTCTGCCATGCTGCCACCTGCTGCGTCGACGGCACCAGTTCCCAGGCTCTTCCCGCGCCTGCTTCTGGCATGGGGGAGAAGATCCGCCTTTGCAAGGGCAGCGTTGAAGGAACTGCCAGCTCCCACATTTATAGTTTCACTGAATATTCACCGCCCGTCCAGGGAGTTTTGGTGGCTCCTCAAGCATTTTTTCACACCCGTTCCTTCCAACCTCTTGTCCTTGCAGTGCCAGAAAGAGGGCTATTGCCCTGCCATGGGTTTAAACCCTGCAGCCTGTTGTTACACTGTTGTTGGGTTTTTTAATGATTTGCTTTGTGGCTTTTGATTTATTGTTAAGATGCACCGTTTCCTTTTCTCCCTTGAGAGCAGGGCTTAAACCAGAAGTGGGCATTCAGGTTCTGACCAGTTCTGAAGAATCGGTAGCAGAAATTTTGAGTAGTTTGGAGCACCGGCCAATCCCACCTCTGACTGGAGATTTTACAGTAACCTTCCCCTGCCACGCCCACAGAACCAGTAGTGAAAAAAATGGAATCCCACCACTGGCTTAAACCCTCCTGCAATAGGGAAATTGTGACGGGGTTGAAAAAGGAAATAATAGGAACTTTGGAGAGTCGGGAATCAAAGCTCTGCTTGCAAAGGAGCCCATTTCAACCCGAGACCCTGGTCCTCCCAAACGCCTCACTTCAGACCGTTGCAGTTGTCAGGCAGGCCTGCAGTTCCTTCTTCCTTCTTGGGATGAGGAAGGGAATCTGTGTCATTCTTGTAAAGCTTCCCGAAGGACGAAGGCTTGAAAAGGAAGGGCTCTTGGAAGTCTACTTGGAAGTCGAGGGTTACAAATTAGATAGCCCATCCCCATAAGGATCAAGGCTTTAGATCAGGGATCCCTCAAGCTTGGCTGGAGAATTCTGGGAGTTGAAGTTCACAAGTCTTAAAGTTGCCAGGTTTGGAGACCTCTGCTTTGGATTAATACGCCTTCTCTCAGGCCTGTGAACTTTAAGGCGGGTGGACTTCAGATTCCCAGAATTCCCCAGCCAGCCAGTTGAGTTGCGAACTCATGAATTCTGGGAGTTGAAGGCCACCCGTCTTAAAGTTGCCACGGTTGAGAAGCCCTGGGCTAGCAGCTCTTTTCCGCATTTCAAAATTCATGTGAAAGGCCACCGGAAAGGCAGAGCCTCCAGTAGGAGGAGCTGACAATTCTAGAAGCAGCTGGCGGATCCATGCATCTTTTGGACAATGAAATTAAAATCAGACGACTGGGGGAGGGGGAGAAGGAAAGCGCCCTCTATGAAAAATACTATAAATCCCATTTTCTTTGCTTTACTGCCCCCTGCAGGCTGTTTTCTCTAGCTGCAGGGGTGTGGATGGGGGCTTGTATTCTTTGTTCGAACCAGGGAACAATTATCTCTTGCACATATACACACTTCTGTTAGGCAACAACTTTGGAGCAGGGAAAAACTTCAGGGGAGTTTTCCATTTGCCAAAAAGCAACCGGAGGAAATCTTTCTGCGCGAAAAAAAACAAACATTGATGGCTCAAGCATTTGATAAAATATGCATACAGGACATGCCTTAAGCCAAGTAAGTGTCCTAAGTAATTACATGTTTTCTCCCTCCTAATGCTCATCAAATGAACTGAAACCAGCACTAAGTGGAGACTTAAAAAACTTTGCCCCTATTTTCAATTGCACCCTTTGAAATTCTATTTATTTTGGTTTTCACCATAAAGAACAGGGAAGATTTTGACTGAGATCGCTGTTGAATTGGCTTCTGGAATGCCCTTGTGGGCTGCCAAAATCTTCCCCCAAACTTCTTCTGAAGTTGGTTCAAGAGAAATTCTAATATTCCCTTCCTGGGAATAAAATCCTGGCTTCTTGTTTGTCCCAAAGATGCTTTTTGAAAAGGCAGTGGACTTCCTTGGTTTTTCCTTGTAGGGGCAGAAGCTGAAGAAGCTGCTTGGATGAGAAGAGAAATGTCTTCAAGGAAAAACCAAGTCCAGTGGCCTTTTGAAAAAGCCCCTTTGGGGAAATCCTGGCTGCTTATTAGTGTTGGAAAGAGGCAGGCATAAGTAATGCTCAGAATATCGTCACCCTCCCCTCCATTAAATGCAGACTGACATTAATCACGGGGATTTTCTAAGTGCATCCACTGACTTAACCATCTGGAGAAAATAAATATATAGGCTGTAATAAAACTCATCTATGCTCAGAGGCGTCCTGCCCCCTTGTGGCCACAGAGATGCATGCAGCCTCCAGGTTTCCCGGTTGCAAGACTTACCTTAACCAAGAGAGGATTGACTAAGATGGCCCCTTGGGTGCAGAGGTGGGATTCAGTCGGTTCTGACCAGTTCTGGAGAACCCACAGCGGAAATTCTGAGTAGTTCGGACAACTGGCCAATCCCACCTCTGACTGGAGATTTTACAGTCTCCTTCCCCTGCCACGCCCACAGAACTGGTAGCAAGAAAACTGGAATCCCACCATTGCTTTGATGGTCCCCTGAAGTAGGCATTGGGATACCTCCGCTTTAATTTTGTCTACTGTAAAATGGGGCAGAGAGAAATTTGCCCAAGGTCTGTGATTTGGTGCCCTGATATTATCTAGACTGGGAGGGGAGTCTCCAATCTTGGCAACTTTAAGACTTGTGAACTTCAACTCCCAGAATTCCCCAGCCAGCTCTGTTGTGCAGGGGAATTCTGGGAATTGAAGTCCACAAGTCTTAAAAAGTTGCCAATTTTCGAGGCTCCTGATTTGGACTGCAGGGGGGCTGTGCTGCTTTTTTCACACACCAGAAATTCTTTGATTGTGATGGTTTGTTCTTCCTTCTTGTTCTTAGCTGCAATGATTCCCGTTTTGTTAGCCAGCTGGGTTTCCTATGAAGATGTTAGCGAAGAGGTACCTGTTCTGCGACAGATCCAGCCAGAGCAATTTCAATAACCAACCCACAGTCGAGGACAGTAATTCAAGTTTATTTTTATCAACTCTACTGATAAATGATGCCATCCAAGTCCATTGAATCTGGCTAAACCCCTCCCCCCACTTCCCATCTTCACCAGTTGTAAACCTATACAGTAACACAGAGGCCTATACTGGAAACCAGAAGAATTTGTATGGTTATGACAAAAACCATAGGCATACTGACCCCTATATACAACAAACAGTATATACAAAGAAAAGGGGTTTTTGTTGTCATTGTCGTCGCTGCTGTAAACCATGCACACCACAGCGTAAGGACAAAATTGTGTCTCTTGATGGAAGAGCTGTTCAAGGGCGTGGAATTAGGTCAGCTAATTTGTTGAGAGCCGAGCATCTCTCCCTGTTAGAATCAGTGCTAAATGCTAAATAAATATTTTGTTTATTTCAGTTTAAAAACACTATGCAACCCCCCCCTTTTTTTTGGCATTTTGCTAAAGATGTGCCCCATCCCACTCCTCTTGAATTATTAAAGTTTTAGGGCTCCAAAGCAGCTTTTCTTAATATTAGCAATTTTTAAGATATGCTGGCTGGAGGATTCTGGGAATTGAAGTCCTGCTATCTTAAAAAGATGTTGCTGGCCTAAAGGAACCCCTGTTGCAAGGAACTCCAGATTAACCTGGCCCCAAATTCTACATTGGTTCCTTGCTAACTTTGTGAGCTCCAGGTCTGTCAAACAGGACAGAATTCTGTGGACGTCAGTCCCAGCACATCTGAAAGGAGCAATTGGGCCAGGCCAGTTAGCTTGCCAAACCGACCTCCAAATTATGTCTTTTGCCTCAAGGCTTCTTATAATGTAGTGTCCCAAATTTTAAAAGACGTAAGTGTTCCCCCAAAAAGGCAGGGGGCTGGTTAATATTCAATATGCCCGAAACAAGGGTCTCAACTTCCTCAGAGTCGAGAAGGAAAGTTACGTTAACTTGTACAGCAACGAAGTACATAAGACTGAAATGAACCATCATCAGGACAGAAAAGCTTCCAAAACACAGAGCTATTTATCATTGCAGTCTTCACCAAGAGGTTTTGCATAGAGATTCATACTGTCCAAGTGCCTCCAGTTTCCCAGTTATTTTTGAGGATCAGCAAGAGAGAAAAAACACCAAAGTGGAGCTTTTCTTAAAGGGACCAAGGAACAAAAGCCCTCAACGGATGACAAGCCCATTCCAAAACATCTGGAATGCTGTAACTCCTGCCCCTATTCTAGACACCCATCGATCAATGGGGAGCCAATGCTGTAGGCTAGGGATGTTCAACCTTGGCACATCCAGTGGACTTCGACTCCCAGTTTCCCCCAGCCATCCATGCTGGCTGAGGAATTCTGGTAGTTGAAGTCCGCAAGCCTTACAAGTTGCCACGGTTGGACACCCCTGCTGTAGACTTGGGATTCCTGCCTTGAGAATTGTGCGCTGGTTTCCATCGGTGCAAACACCAGACAGACATTACATACCAGGGACAGGAAGGGCTATTTTCCAGAAAGAGACCAAGGATGGAGGGAAACTGAGCTAACTCTCAAGCATCTGTGGATCCTCCATCCAATTCTAAAACCCAATGCCTTGAAGGACACAAGGGCAGAGCCAAGGAAGGAAGCTCCGCGGGGGACGGAGAACCCAGAGCATCAAGAAAGATGAGACCATAATTCAAGATGACCACTCATTTTAGACCCCTGGAAATGACACCACTGAACATTTAAGAATCTATGATATTTAGCAACTGCTTCAACTCCACGTCCCCAAAGGCTCTCCTGACACCTTCCTGGGTTTATCGGTTCAGTTAGTTTTTCAGGACTTTTATCTTCCTACTTTTCCATCTAGACAACCATCACCGTACCAGCGTAACCAGAAAAGCTGAATTCCTTTACACAAAAATTGCTGTGTGCCATTGGACACAACGCATAGGTGTCTGTCTCTCCCTTGTTGACAGATGTATGGGGCAGGCAATTTTCTTACCCCCCCCCCTACTCATTGGATATTCAGGGCACGAATGGCAGGATTGTGTGCACGTACATCCAAGATATGGCCAACTACCTTATTTGGCAAATAATTCCCATAGTGCAGGGGTCTCTAACCTCGGCAGCTTTACGACTCGTGGACTTCATCTCCCAGAATTCCTCAGCCAGCATGTCCACAAGTTATAAAGCTCAATAGTAGCTACAAGAGCAGAGGACACTTCCTCAAGACCTTGTAAGTCCGATACTGAGGAAAGCCACCCCTTTCTATTGATGGTCTCCTCGCAAGCCAGGTTCGTAACTGCCTTACTGAATTGGTCCAAAATACAAGCAATATTGCATCATTGTTATTTTTCCAAATCTGATGATAACTGGAATCCATCCTCCCAAATGGTCAAAAGTCATGCTGGGTCATAAAAAAGTGTTTGAAAAGCAAAACAAAGGCTGGAGTTGCCCCCTCTGATGAAGATGGCTGCTTTGATTGGGAAACAGCTTCTGCTATAATGATTCAAAAAAAGGAGAATTTTTCCAGGATAAAAGCTTCGCCACCCCCTCTCCCTTCTAAAAGAATACACAGGTTGCAAGAATTATTATTAAAATGGACAGAGGGCATAGAAGGCCATCTCTCTTTCAAAAAAACGTTCACATGTTCCCGTATGCTTTTAAAAATGCATTAAAATCCAGCCTCCTCAGAGAAGCCTACGGTTGTGTTTTGTAGTGCCAACACTCAGCAAGCCATTGGGGCTTTCTCTCTCGTTCTCGCTACCCTGAAAGAAAACAAGCTTGAGCTCCATCAATGGCTGTGGCAGTCAAGGTTTTTCTTTTTAAACTCTGATTAAATATTTATAGGCCAAATCTTCTTCTCTTTGCTAAAAGCCAATTTACACCAGGTCCTCATCAACCGTTTTCCTCTTCTCAGTTTTTTCCCCCCTCTATACTTCAACCCATCAGGTCTTTTTTTGTTTTGTGGCCATTTGCATCCTGTCAGAAGATATTGATGAAGCCAACACCAAACTTTTTTTTTAAAGGATCTGAAATGGGTCTTTTTGGAGTTTTGAAAAATCACTTTGGGTGGGGAAGGGTGTGTGTGTGACAATTAAGTCTTGTATTTCCACCGAAATGAGGATGCTGAATCCATTCCCCAGTAGGGTAACGGACCTTAGAAGCAGAAAGAGACCTGACATGACTTGACAGTTTGTGTGGCAAGGCTGACCTGGGCAGGTCATTGAGGCTTTGCACTCACTTTGGCCACCCCTGGCCATGCTTTTAGTGGCCAGAGGCAGCCCCTCCTACCTGGGTTGGCCGAATGCCGGGTGGCACTTAAGAGAAGCCCCACCTACTTAGTGAAGACGCCTTGCAGGGCAAGAAGAAGCTACGGCCAAGAGGCACAGCACAGTTTTTGCCATGAAAAACATTAAATAAAGAGTATTAAATGGAACCGTTGGCTTCTCCGATTGACAATCCTGAAAGGCATAAGCGAATGGATCTGCAGCTACCCACTGCCCAATTTAATCACCCCTTCCCAGGTGTTTCCTGATCTCTGAGACCTGGAGGGAATATAAAAAAGTACCAGAATCTCAGGCCACTTTATACAATGCAGAAATGGCTCCCCATCTCAGGAAACCCTCCTCCTTCCCCCCATTGTAGTCCTTTTAGCACAGCCTTTGCTGTTCCCACTTGGGATCTGCCAAGCCATCATGGTAGACCAGAGCCTAGACCAAGAGGCCAAAACTTTCTGTCTTTCTTGGCAGGGACAGGTCCGAGACAACATAGATTAAAAGGTTCACCCACCTACAGCACAACACTGAATGCAAAAGGCCTCCAACCCTCGCTCCAGCCCTGTGCCCTTCCTCTCCTGCACCCTCCTTATCGCCACTGTTCCACGTTCCCAATGTAATCTGCAGTCGCGTTCCGTCCATCCGCCTCCCGGGTGCGACCCAGCTTGGCCCGCGAGACCTTCTGCTGTTCCTGCCGTTTCCGCCGGGCTTCCTGGTGCTCCTTCTGCCTGGTGAACTGGTACCGCTGGAGGAAGAGGTCTTTTGCATAATCGTAGAGGTCCGTGTCTAAAAAATTGAGGGCCTTGATCCGCTGCTGGGTGGCCCCCTCGATGTCCACGCTGGAGGCCCTGGTGCTGTTGTACTGGGTGAAGGGCGAGATGAAGTTCATGCTGAAGGTCTTCTCAAAGAGGTACTGGGTCTTCCGCTGGAATTCCGTCAGGCCGAAGAAGGCCATGCGCTTGAGGTTCTCCTTGGCGCTGTCCAGGAGCACCTGGTTCCGTTGCTCTTCCGGCATGACAGACAGGTTATAGCAGCCCACCAAGCTCAGATCAGCCAGCATGCGGACTTGACGGTTGTTGGCCAGGTTGTAGGGGCAGTCCATGAACTCCTGCAGGGAGCAGCCCGACCAGTCGTCCCCTGAGTAGCAGCTCGGAAGTTCCTCGGAAGTGGGGGGCCGCCCATCGCAGACGTGCAGTGAGGCCTTCCAGGTGGCTCCCCTTTGGACATGCCTCCATTCGCTCAGGTAGCGGGAAACTGGGTCCCTCAGGATGGTGATGTAGTAGTAATTCCTGAGGGGCGAAAAGAATGAGAAAAGCACCTTTAAGGAGAGAATAGCTCTGCGGGACGTTCATCGATAAGCAACTGCAGTTGGGCTACGTCCCTGCCCACTTCAAACCCACTGAATCGATTGGCAGGGAGTTCTCGGCTTACGGAAGTGCATTTAGTGACCGTTCAAAGTTACCGCAGCACGGGGAAAAAGTGACTTATGACTGCTTTTCACACTTAATGATAGTTGCACACTTAACGACGGTTGCAACGTCCCCATCGTCAAAATTGGCAACCGTCTCAGATTTACGACGGTTGCCGGGTCCCGGAGGGGGGGGTCATACAATTTCCCCCTTTTGTGACTGAAGTCAGTGGAGAAGCCAGATTCACACTTAACAGCCACATCACTAAGTGAACAGCCGAAGTGATCCACTTAACAACTTTGGCAAGAATGGGACCCAACTCACTTCACAACCGTCTCGCTCAGCAACAGAAATTTTGGTCGTAAGTCAAGGGCTACCTGCATTTATCGTTTCAAGCTCCTGAACAGGCAGAAAAGGAGATTCTGAAGGAACCGTCAGACCCACTTAGGCCCAAAGAACTGTCACAAAAAATAGAACTGCAAAACTCACACAAAACATAAGATTCTTTAATGTCAACCCCCCACTTGCTTGCTTGACACCACAAGAGGTCGCTGTTCCACAAAAAGAAAAGAAAAAAAAACCCAGAGCCCAGAAAATAGCTAAAAAGTAAACTTTCTCATTAAAATCTGGAACAAAAAGCAGCATCTCTCTCAGGTGCCCCTTCAAGAGAAAAGGACCTGAAATGTGCCAAGCCTTCAGAGAGCCCAAAGCAGGTCACTATACGGAGATTTATGGAGAGCTGCAAATCCCAGTGAATCAAGCTGGACTGAAAATCTGCAGATCCCACTTTCCTTTTTGACGGATGACATTTTAAGAGTTTCTTTCCGAGTGGCAGAAATCAAGCAGCATTAAAGCAGAAAGAAAAGGGGATATAAACATTGCCTTAACCCATCTACCTACCCAACAAGCACCTTTTCACCCAAAAAACACAAAAATGCACCTGAGCCCCAGCACATCAATAACACAATAGGCATCACTGTGGAGGTACCTGCAGAGTGCAGTTAAAAAAAGAAAAGGAAAAAAGGAAAATTAAGATAGGAGCTACAATATTGTGATTGAAATCCCACCTGTGTTTGATGCAATAGCAACAGCACTTAAGACTTATTTACCACTTCACAGTGCTTTCCAGCCTTTTCTAAGCAGTTTATAATGTTTGTCCCCAACAATCTGGGTCCTCGTTTTATTGATCTCGGAAGGATGAAAGATTGAGTCACCCTCCAGCCAGTCCGCATCAAACTGCTGGCAGTGGGCAGAGTTAGCATGAAATGCTGCATCCTAACCAGTGTGCCACCAGGAAGGAGAATGAAAAAGGGAATAAGAGGGAGGGAGGAAGGAAGGAAGGGAAGAGCACTAGCACTAAGACTTTTTCCCTAAAACCCTTTTCCAAAATAGCAAGGAAGTTTTGGAGGCTTCCTTTGGGCGTGCGGCAACAGGCTCTCTTGGCCACGTTCATTAAAAACCGTCTGCAGGAAAATGCCTCCTCCCCTCCCCTCTTGTCTTAGAAGTTTTTCAAATATTTGATTAAGGGAAGGAATAAAGAAAGCCCAGCTTAGTGTGCTTTAGTGGAGATGTGCAAGCACATTCAAAGCAGGAGATCATTTTTATGAAAACGCGCATTGCTATTTTAAGATCCTACAATGCAGCAGTATTTCTCCTCCTGCTTGAATTTTAAAAGGAGGGGGGTGGGAAATGAAGAGGGGGGAAAATGAATATCTAAGCACATCCAAAGAACGCGAAGTGTTCGAAAGTTAATTACAGGTGAGAGCGCCAGGGCATTTTAATAATAAAATTGTGCTTTTCCACTGGCAGCAAAGCTATCTCACACTGCCATTGTCCACTGAGTCCTGTTTAACCCTCCTCGGGCTGCATTTTCACACAAAACGCCATTTTTCCATCAGGAAATGTCCTCCGCCTTTTAGATACAGATTAACAGACTTGGAAGGGACCTTGTAGGTCATCTAGTCCAACCTCCCCACTCAAGCAGACCCTACACCCTTTGCCACAGTCCAAGCTGTGGTCCTGTGTCCATTGTTACCAAAAAATCAAATCTTTTGATGAGGAATCTGGCCTCGAGCCTTCTTGGCTCAGAAAGGAGGGGCCACTTTATGGAGGTCATCCTTGAATTACGACCATTCATTTGAAGTTACGACAGTTCTGGATGAAGGGAGTTACGATCAGTCCTCACAGATGGCTGGGGTCCAGGTTCTAGGAGTTGAAGTCCACCGGCCTTAAAGCTGCAAGGTTGGACTTCTCCTGGTTCAGACCCAGAACTAACGGGGCCTCCAACCCGCCACTCAACCCACAAAGAACACACACCATCCCCAAGTGCCAAAGACGTCACCCCAACCCTCTCCATTTCCAGCACAGGGAGTCACTCTGCAAACATTTCTCTGCTCCCACCAGCAGAAAACGCAGACCCAGAGACTCCCTTGCGAGGAACACCATTAGAGAAGAAGATCCGGCTGTCATAATTAATACAATTAAATACAAATATCTTCCCAGCCTCGAGGCAAAAAAAAATAAAATTAAAAAAAAAACATGGACAGGGCAATCAACCCCCAGTAATTTTAATTTAAGCTTCCACTGATTTCATTTAATGCAGCTTGGGTAGGTGATGTGGGAGTTGGTCTCAACTGAAGAAAAATAAGTATATATTATCGTAGCCCACCAAACAGCCCTCTGGTATCCTCCCCCCCTAAGTGGAAGGGGATTCTTGTTTAATTGAATTGGAAAAGCAACCCGTCTTAGCTAAGGAAACTTAATCAGCAGTGTAAAATTAAAACGGGGCCGTCTGGCAAGTGCTACATCCCTGATTAAGTCGCTCGCAAACCGCTTGGCAAGAACTGCACAGGCTTGTAATGATCTCAAGTCCCCGGACTCCCTCCGGAGAGGAAACGGGAATCTTAGAACTGACAATTAGAATATTTTATACGCCGCTTTTTTTCCTTGCACGGCACAAGGGCCCCTCGCTCCTTTGCCAAAAGAATTGAAGGGCTAGCCAGCAAAAAAGAAAAGCTCATCATTTCTTTTTTGCATGCTCTATTTTTCCTCTAGTCCTCCCAATTTTAGGAAATCAGGGGTGGGGGTTTTTTACCCCTCCAGAGGACTAAATCAAAGGGATGTTCTGGAGAAAGCCCCATTGGATCAGGGAGGGATCTCTTGGTCGATGTCTGATTCACAAGATCCTCAGCCCTGCAGGACGAAGTCGCCCGATTAAAAAGAGGATCGATCCCTAGCTTGAAATGCTCGTTTCCTTCGAGGTGCTAAAACTCGTCTGTTCCCAACAGCTTTGCAAGAGAGGTTGGTTTTAGCTTGATCTGATGCCTCCAGGAGTTGTGGAGGCCTTTAAGAAGAGACTGGACAGCCTCTTGTCCGAAATGGTATAGGGTCTCCTGCTGGAGCAGGGGGTTGGACTAGATGACCTCCAAGGTCCCTTCCAATCCTATTATTCCACGTTCAGTTCTCCAAAGCCCCTGAGGGCAGGACAAGAAGCCACAGGATGGAAACTCATCAAGGAGAGAAGCAAGCTAGAACTAAGGAAAGATTTCCTCACAGGGAGAACTATCAACCACTGAGTTTGCCTTCAGAAATAACTGGGGCTCCGTCACTGGAGGTTTTTAAGAAGAGATTGGACAGCCATCTGTCAACTGAGCTCCTATTTTAGCAGGGGGTTGGACTAGAAGACCTCCAAGGTCCCTTCCAACTCTGTTGTTCTTTATTCTATCACCCCCATCTTCCTTGGCCAGTGTGGGCAACAACTGTGGTGGATAATGGGACATTGATGGAGGGGGAGAGAGAGAGGGAGGAGAAGGGAGGAAGGAGGAAAGGAAGGAGGGAGAGAGGGAGGGAGGGAAGGAAGAAGGGAAAAGGGGGAGGGAGGGAGGAGAAAGGAGTGGAGGAGGAGGAAGGGGAAAAGGAGGAGGAAGAGGGAAGGAGGGGAGAGAAGTAGGATGGGGGAAAGAAGGAGGGAGAAGGGGGAGGCTGGGTGGAAAAATAAAAACAGTTTGCTACTCATTGTTCTACAAAGTGGAGGGGAGAGGGGAGCAAATTAAAAGGGCTGACAAACAAACCCTCCCCGATGCTGTCAGCGAGATACAAACAAGAAATCCATCAGCTCACAAAAACGAGCCCTTCCCTTCCAAGCCGAGAAGGCAGCCGTGCCGTCAGCTCCTCTCTCCGTGATGAGTGGCTTGCCCCTTCCCTTCGGAGGGGGGGCTGGGATGCTGGGCTCCCCCCACCCTGGAATCTTAATCAGGCTCATCACAGTTCTGTAAAAACAAATCAATAGATGCTCTTGGCAGGATAAGTTAATTAATACCAGTACACCTCTGCAGCTGTCACTCTTGCCCCCTTCAAGTGTGTTTCTTCCACAAAAGAAAGGAAAAGGAAAAAAGAAAGGGATGGAGGAAAGGAAGGAAGGAAGGAAGGAATAGAGAAAAGAAAGAAAGGAGGGAGGAAGAGAAGGAGGAGGGAGGGAGGGAGGAAGAAAGGAAGGAAAAGAGAAGAAAGAGGAAAGAAGGAAAAGAAAGGGAGGGAGGGAGGAAGTTGAAGAAAGAGTGAGGAAGGAAAAGAGGAAGGAAGGAAGGAAGGAAAAGATAGAGAGGGAGGGAAGAAGGAAGGGAAGGGCCAATCCTGAAGCTCTGAGCCCTTGGGCCAGGTGCTCAGCAAAAGCTGAACACTGATCTAAGTTTCCCCTTTCAGACATCACAGGCAGGCAGAGGCGTCAGGCTCACCAGGCAGACTTGCTCTTAACCCCCAAAGGTAGAAAACTAGCAGGCCCAGGTGGACCCCACAGTCACATTGTGAGGATGGGAAGCTATAAAAATCAAAGAAGGAAAGAAACATGTTAAAAGGTGGAGCCCTCCCTGGCCCACTCACGGATCCAGATGGAGGAAATAGGGGCAGTACCTGGATCGTAAGAGACCCGGTGATCTTTTCTCCCTACGCAGGCTCTGCGTTTCAGGATTTGTCTGAGAGATTTTTTTTTCTTGAGGTTTTCTTTCAGAACTTTCCAAGATCACCAGGATTGACTCCCTAAAATACCCAGAGGACCAAATCTCTCCAGGCCAGACTCAGGGCGGAGAAAACCAAAGCTTCACCTCTAAAGATCCTTCAAAACAACCTGTTGGGATTCCGGCAGTTGCCCCAACTAAACCATGAGCCTCGAGCCAAGCTTCAAAAACTTCCAAGGATTTATTGGGAGTGAACATGTCAGCATGACCTGTTTGAAGCCGATTCTGAGGCATGTCATTCACTGTCACCCTTGACCCTGGTTTTTCCCCACCCCTCTGGGTGTATCATGATTCATATTCTCCAACCGACACACGTCCATAGCCAAGAGTCATCAATCATGTTCTCCAATTAGAGATTTGTGTGGCAGACATTCCGGTAGCTGAGTTATAATCTTTGCAAGATAAGAATGGAATGCATTTTTGGTTTCAAACTGCTGCATTGCTCTTTCAAATTTCTTCCCTCTCCCCCCCATGGCAACTCTAAAACAGGCACAACAATTAAAAGCAGAACAGTTGTCTCACACTTCTGACAACCCAGCTGAGACAAAACCAGAAAGAAAAATGGACCTTATTCCTCTGAAGAATCATATATGGCTGTCCACTGTTCTATGCTTCTCATCTCTGCTCTCAGAGTTTAACAGAAGTTGTAGAGAGCCTTCTGAGAGCCAAGGCAATAAGATGGTTTCTTTCAACTTGGTTCATTGATTCTCCCCAGTTGGCATCCCACAATACAATCACAAACAAGATGGAGGTCAAACATGGGATGTGGGTGCAATCTTGATAGTCTCGTACTAACAAAAAATGGGCAGGAGAACCATGAAGACCAGTGTTGGCCAGTGGAAAACTTAAGACCCAAAGGCTGGTTGTCCAAGCAAGGCCACCACTGTTCCTGCAGCTGCATGAAGAGAGGAACAATGCAACTGTCTGACACACTCTCCACATTAATTACACAGTGGCGCATGTGAAAAACATCCATTTCCACCTACACTTCCAAGAGTGGACTTTTGGTGCCTCCAACAGAGAGACATCTGGATCAGAGCTGAAAGCACCGATTAATTGACATGAGTAATTGGCTAATTCATTAATTGCTTTGGGGGGGGGGGTTTAAAGCAGTTAGATACCAATGGCATTTCTAGAGCTGTCTCTTCAGAGACAATTCCTTCCCCTGGCAAAAACTCACACGCACGCACAGCCAAAATAAATGATTGCTTTGCCTTATTCTGTAAGCAGATATATGAACACAATTACCAATGCCTAGTCAGAATCTAAATCTGGCAGGAATTTATTTATGCATGGAGAAAATTTATCTATCAACCAGTTGTTTAATTTATAGAATTCCCCGCCAAATAATTCAAGAGAGCCAATGGCTGAGACAGTGTTCAAAGAGAATTAAACAATTTTATGGAAAAGTCCCTCCACAAATTTTCCAAAGCCACGTTTATAAACAACAGGACACAGAATTAATAGAAGATCCTTGGCCCCACCACCAATGGTCTTCATCCCAGAGACCTCTGGTAAACAATCTCAGAGATGATAAAGGTTGGATCACCAACATGACTCCATCAATTGGAATAGAGCTGGAAGGGATCTTTGAGGTCTTCAGTCCAATCCCCTGCTTAGGCAGGAAACCCTATGGTGTTGGATTGAGCATTGGGTTGGACTAGAAGACCTCCAAAGTCCCTTCCAACTCTGTTATTCTATTCCATTCAGTTGCCACAATTTAATCTTTTTAGATACGGGTCATGCCTACTGGGACCACCCTATATTGGGCATTTGCAAGCTCTTCTTCCATGCCAACCTTTTTGTGGAACCACCCACCACGTGTCCCCAATACGCCTCCAGAAGATCCATCTTCCAGGCGAAGATCTTTTCATCAAGGAAGTCCCATCCAAGATCTCCCCTGTGTTATAAGGGATCCTTTACGTCAAGCAAATCAGGAACCTGGTTTGCAAATCACAACCTGTTCAGCCTAAAGTATCCAGTGAGTCACCTGGGAGGGTTTCCATCCTTCCTCTGCCCCCACTTGTCAGATGCCACTCCTTAGCATGGCCTATGCTCGTGACCACCTGCTCCAGAAATTGTGATCCTCATAAATTTTCTCCACAAGGACAGTGGATTTTGGAAAGCATCTTTCTTCGCTCCAATCCATATTTATAGGCCCCAGAATATATTTGACCTCCTGGGTTTATTTATTGCAACGAAGACCAATAAAACAGGAAAATACATCATCTGGATGCCCAGGAAATACAGCGACCAAGAACAAATTTGCATTCCCATGAAGCTGTATTTCTCACTGCTGCTGGCAAATCTCTCCTTCCCAACCGCATCTAAGCAAGCTTTCTTATTTCCGTCAGGTCAAGGAGGATGACCATCATAGCTGAGATTAACACCCACCTTGGTTTTTATTTAATTACAAAACCATGTTGAGACTCAAAAGGAACACAAGTTCAGCCAAGCATGTGCCGAAGAACCCTTCCTCCCTTTAATCTAACCTACGAGAGTCGTTCTGCCTTGTAGAAGTGTTTTTGTTCAGTTCTGGGTCCTTATTATGACTACCCAACAGGAATTTGTCAAGGATTTAGCAAGGACCAAATCCTCAGCGTCTTCTCCTGGCCCCTCGTGGAGACCTAGGCCTTCCTGACAAAAGGAACCAATTCCAAAAGGAAGGTCAATGCTCAAGTCCCCCCAAAAAACCCCAGCCTTCACAAGAAGGCCCTACAAACTTGTATGACAAAGTGGGTGGGTGTGTCTCAAATACAATGTTTAATTACACAGAAGAAGTAAATACCCTTGGAGTAATCCTACTGGTTTATTTAATTCTGAATTATTCATTTTATTTTATTGAATTGATGTTTGATCTCTAGTTGGCCTGGCTTAGAAGCTATGCTGGGTCAGGCCTGGTTATTCCTTGGATGGGTGATCCAACTGCAAGGCAACAGGGTCGGTTAATCCCTTTAAATAGTTCCTGTACTTCTTAGGAGAGTGAAAGTCATGCTGAAAAAATGTCACAGCACAAAGCCCCAAACCCCCAAATTATTTATGCATGTCTGCAACCTGCTCAAGCATTGAAATAGACATTCGGCTCATCTGATGTTAAATCTGCTTCTTAAACGAAAGGGAGGAGGTTGCTTTGCTTCAAGGTTCTCCGTTCCCCGCAACTTCAAAAACACCCCAGCCTTTCAGCTTTGTGCTGAAATGGACCATCTGTGTTCCCCGAAATAGGAAGCCGAGTCATCTGGATCAAGGAGAGACAGCTGTGCCTCTGCAGGTTGTGGAGACGTTCAGCTGGCAAGGTGGCCTCCCAAGGGAGATGGCTGATTTTTCTCACAACCAAGGATCCCCCCCAAACATGGTCTGATAACAGCCAGCGTGGCTTGAATGTTATGGTTTATGGTGGGCTTCTTCAACTTGGAAGAGTTAGGGGTAAAAGGAAACCTGGCTGGCAAAGAACCCAACGGCTAGAGACCATCAAAGCTGGCATCAGCCCAAGCACAGAACAACTCAAAGAAGTAGTGCGAGATCAGAAGATGTGGAGAGACCTGGCCCAATATGAACATTACCATCACCTCCTCTTACCTGGAGCTACCTAGGTACACAGATATTTTAGACACCAAACCCAGAATCCCCAGCCAGCCCTGATCCTAGGATTCCAAAAGCTGTTGGAGGCATCTGATGTGACAACATTGGCTCAGGGCTTAAAGTAGCATTTCTCAATCTTGGCTCCTTGGAGAGGGGAGAGGGCGGACTTTGGATGAGCTAAGCTGGCTGCGGAATTCCAGGAGGTGAAGCCCATGCATCTTCAAGAGACCACAGTGGAGAAACGCTGACTTAAGAGACTGTTTGAAGAGACTGCTGCAAACCCAACCGTTGCTTGATGTTTTATTCAGCAAACGAAGATTAGAGCGAGGGTGAGAGATGACCTACTAACCTTCCTCAGATTCTAGGTCAGGATCATTTTTCCATTCTGGATGCACAGAAATTCCATTGTGTTCAGGACAGGAGCTATTGATTTTCTGTCACTACACGTAATAAAAACTGTCTTTGAAGGGCTGCTCTGATGTTTAAGGAGACTCTGCAGCCCCTGCCTGGGCTGGTGTGGAAATGTGAAACTGTGAAGACCTCCAAAGAACAGAATTCATCAAAGCCTGCCATGGTGGAGGTGCGCATGTGATGTCAGAAGGCATCTTCCATCAATTGTCCTTCCTAGTCCCCTGCCTCAACTTCCCCCTCAGGAGACCTGATGCAACCACAAACCAGCTCCTCTGTTGATAGCTGAATGTCAGACCTGCTTTCCTGGCCTGTGTGGGTGAAGGGACTGGATACCCCAGACAATCCCTGGCAGAATTAGTTAAACCATACCAAGGAAAATGAGTGTTCTAGTGCTGAACGATTAGCCCAGTGGTTAATTATGCAAGTCGCCTGAAACAGTGCTAGGCCCCTGGGATGGCTTCCACTTCCATTGTTTAGTTTGTGTACCAGGAAGAGATATTCCAGGCAGCTGCATAAATCCTTCATAGGTATTGATAGGGCTTGAATGGCAAGAGCTGTTTTGCAAATGGATCGTTATGAATATGGAGGGAAAATCCTAGTTCGGTGCCTCTTAAGAAGATTCATGCACCCAACAACAGGGGTAAACAAAGCTGTATTTTTTTTCCCTTTCAGATCTTCCTTCCTTTTAAAAAAACCTGCAATTGTAAGAATTCAGCCTGCCAATCCCTAGTTCAATGTGGCTAAACACAGCAGGATTGGGAGAGGAGGTCCATCTTCCTAGCATAATGAAGACATTCAAGTTGATTGAGGCAACAAAACCAAAGGGATTCCTGCCAGCATCTCCCTTCTTCCTGGGAAAACTCATTAGTCAGCCAACTTCAGGGAAGATTAGACACATATGTTGAATTGAGTAGATCCCACCCAAGATCCCATGGAATCTCCAGCACTCCACCCACTTTCCCTGTCTAAAAAAAACAACGTCCAGTTTATCTACCCCTGCATCTTGCTGGTTGGGTTCCTCTGGAGGCATCTGGCTGGCTTCGGTGGAAGGAGAATACCAATGCAGTTAGACCTCTGGCCTTCTCTGACTCTGGGCTCCCTCGTTTTTCTCAGGAAGACAAATGTACCCTTTGCCCTGCTCCCAAGGCTTGGCTTGCCTACTTAAGAACCCTTCTTCCACCACATTGGTCAAAGCACGGGGACTTCATCCATTCCAAGGGCCAAGGTCTGGTGAACGCCAAACAGCTGTGGGCATGTATTCCAAAAGAACAGTGAAGCACAGCAGCGCACGACACCTGCCTGCTCATGTCTTTGGTGAGCTTAAAAAAAGCCAAGCTTGTACTTATTACCTTCTTCCTCAGCTTGTTTTCAGATTCCAGGCATATTTTCTTGCTCCGTAATGATTTCTGGCAACTTCCTGTAGTCAACTCCTCAATGTAGCTCCATTCTCACTCTCCTTCTTTAAGGAGCCCTTAAATCTCCAGAGACTCTGCTCAGAAACCAGGCAAGAATAATGGTCCCTGAGCTACAGTTTGGATTCATATATCACAGAGCTAAGCCATTAGGTGGTTGCTTCATTGTGGCTTAAGAGTGATGGATAAACAGTCACGGGCATGTAGAGCTGATGGCTTTGTAACAGCATGAACCCAGCTACGGTAGCTTTCTCAACATGCTGTGGCTCAATGTTTTGTGTGCATTTGTGGCTTTAAAATTTAGCTGTACTGCCTAACTACAGCTAGAAGGGGAAGGCTGTAATCCTGGCTTAAGCTACTCTAAACAGTGGCATGAAACATGGCTAGTGTGAAATACAATATTCACTCAACCAGCCGCCCCAAAAGAAAACCAAGCCCTGATTAACAACTCACACTACCCAGGGCTGCCGTGAACAGAATCGTAACCAGGTTCATTCCCAAGAAAGCCAACCCGAAAAATCCAGCGTGAGGCATGAGACTGGGGTCTTGTGCAATTTGTGTCATGAGGATGTAGCCAAGACATGGCTATTCTAGTTCCTTCAATCTGCAGCAAAATTCAGGCTAAATTCAGAATTGCTGGGAAGGCGCACACACACACACACACTGGAATAAAACCACCACTCGGTTCCAAATTCAGTACAATTTTAGCTCTTTTATTCTCCAGTGATCACACTGTTGAATTGCTATTTCTTCCTGGCATCCAATACTTGGCTGGAGACTTCAATACATTTTCTGCTGATTTATTAGAGCTCAGCATGGTGGGTAATTTTCAAGCGTCTCACTTATTCCAATGTTATCCAAAGCAAACATCGTAACAATAGTAATAATATCACATGTCAAACTCCGCACTTTGCGGAGAATGAAGGATTGTAGAAAGAGCAGAACTGCAGAACTGGGGAGAAGGTGATGCTACGAATTGTGGGGGATGCTTGATGCTTCAGTCTATCTTGATCGAGGGGGCTGTCTTGCTTCACAGCAGAAATTACGGAATTATCTGCCATCATCATAGACTGCCATTATTCATTCCTGTAAGTATGGCCTCAAATGATAGAAACATCTCCCAAAGCCAAGCATTACACTGTTAGCCTGCCTTAAGATGGATTGTCCAAACACAGTTTTCACTGGGGAACACATATTTCCAGCCAGCCAGAATTGAAAGAAAGAAGGAAGGAAAGAAGGAAAGAGAGAGGGAGGGAGGGAGGGAGGGAGGGAAAGAAAGAAAGGGGAAGGGAAGGGAAGGGAAGGAGAAAGGAAAGGAAAGGAAAGGAAAAACATCTGCATCCAGTTGGAAGAAGGATGAGCTATTTCCCCCCAAAAGAATCTGGTCCAATCCAGCTGCGTCTTCAACTTACATCGCCCTGAGAGAATGTTCTGTAAATAAACACACACACTGGATGTCCTCAGAGGACATTCCTGCAATTTCCTCCGTGAGTAAAAGCGGCTTTGAACAGCAGCCCTCCTCCCCAGATAAGTTAATGGGTTGTCTCCAGCCTGCATCCATCTTGACTTCCTTTTAATCTCTACATCTTGGAACCCTTGCTTGTAAAATTCTGACCTGGTAGAAGATGTCAGAACCCATAAACATATTATTTCAATGCTTCTAAGGTTTGATGCGGCGCTGGTAAAGCTTCTGTAATCAAGTGCTCTAAAAAAACAGGCGAATCAGAAAAAGGGGTTTTTATTTATAACCCCTAAACACCCCTTGAGCCCCTGGTCTCACCCTCCTGATGGAAAATGCCAGGAAAAAGGATTCTGGGATACAAAGGTGGCCTCGTGCAAGCAAGGAGATAAATGCAGAAACACACACACACACATATACACAAAGTATATATGCTTAAAGCCACCTACAGCCATTTAGTGGCCAATGGATAGAAGGAAGGAAAGAAGGAAAGAGGAAAAGAAGAGAGGAAAGGAAAGGAAAGGAAAGGAAAGGAAAGGAAAGGAAAGGAAAGGAAAGGAAAGGAAAGGAAAAAGGAAGGAAGTTAACCCTAATCTGATTCTTATGTCCATTGAATGTGCTGAGTTTCGATCACCTCATTGAAAGAAGTCATTTCTCATAAGACAGGAGCCATTTACATTTGATAAATAAATAAATCTTGATCCTTTTTTATCATTCCCAGTGGATCTTCCTGGGTGGTACATTTCCTTTTTAAAACAAAAAAACAAAACCCCAAAATGGACTGGAAATGAAGTGAACATGTAACCATCATAAATATTCACACAAAAACAAAGCATGCGAAGATTACAAAATGCTCCGAGAAAAGGCAATTTTCTAGCTTCTCAAAAACAAAATAAAGCAAAAACAAAAAAAACAAAGCGAGATTTCATGCCTGGATGAAAAGAGCTGATTGCTTTGAAAGGGCCAGGGATGAGTAAGGAGAGAGTTTGCTTTTCCTGCCAAGCAGCTCCTTTCTCTTAAGTGTGCACTCTGTACATGCTCGCCTTTATGCCGGCTTCTGCGGCAAGACCAGCCCGAATTAGCCCAATTGGACTGTTTGCAATAGCCACAGCAATAGCCCTTAGACTTATATACTGCTTTCCAGTGTTTTACGGTCCTCTCTAAGCAGTTTACAGAGTCAGCCAATGGCGCCCAACAATCAGGGTCCTCCTTTTACCCACCTTGGAAGGACGGAAGGCTGAGTCAACCTGGAGCCTGGTGGGATTTGAACTGCCAAATTGCAGGCAGCCGGCAGTCAGCAGAAGTATAGCCTGCAGTACTGCACTCTGACACTGCGCCACTGAGGCTCAATAGTGGTGACTATCTGTAGCTCAGGTGGAGAATGAGGGCGGGGGTCTGTTCTCCAAGCTTGTGGGTTGGTTTTTCAACATTTTGTTACCATGCTAGGTAACATCTTCAACTCCGCTGAAGTTCTTACCTAGCCTGGTAATGAAACGTTCGGAATCCAGGCCACAAACCTGGAGAACGGACCTCCGCCATCACAATAATGTGTGTGGAGATTCTCAGCCGTCCAGGTGATGGTTGTCTGAAAGGTAGCTGACTCTGAGACACATCATTCATTGTCACCCTTCATCCTGGTTTCCCCACCCCCTTAGTTGGGAAAAAGGGTGTAAAATCCGGGTTCAGAAACCCACCGTCTGCTCCCCCCAAAACCAGAGTCTGCCTCTGCAGAACCACACTGGATTTAAAGGAGAAACCTCCCATCTGTGTTTCGTAGCGTAGCGTAGAGTAAAAGCAGCCCTCACGAATGAATCCAAATAGTTGAAATTCATCTAAAACCAAAATAGCAGTCAAGAGAGCCAGCCAGCTCAAGGCTTCAAGGATGGCATCTCAATAGGCTGCAGAGTTGGTGGGGAGAATTAAAAAAAAGCCACGCAAAACAGAACAACTCTGACCAGGAAAAGGAGAAAAAGGGAGAATAAAGCTGTCAACCATCAAATATTCATGACAGCATTAAAGGAATGACAGTAAATCAGAAGCACCAGTTATCCCCATCCCACAAGTGCTGCAATAAAGAATAATTTGCTGGAATTAGCTTGTTTGAGAAGAACATTTTATTAGCCATGGTCAGCTCCTTCTGCAATCTTAACCAGGTTTTGTCAGGGTGGAGTTTCCGTCCAAACTGCCTTCTTGCAATTGACCCATAGGCCTCAACTGGGATAGGGATGGGAAGCATGGTTTCCGGAATTAATCCTAAGGCATTCTTCACTTTGAGATCCCCAAGGCTTTTCCGTTATTTTTCAAATTACCAAAGTATGTTCAGAAACAAAGACTAGGCAATAAGCTCATGGATGAGATGGATATATCTGATTAGTTACCTGTCCCCCAAATAAACTTCAACGTCTGATCATAGCATGGAGCAACTGCCTAGCATTTTGGCCTGTCCATCCAACACCCACATATAACCTCTTTTTCTAGTCCAGTGACCATCAGATGCCCCAAATATGTGTATTTTTGTTTGCTGGTCATTGCCTCTTCAAAAGGTTCTTGCCTTTATCTGGTACAAAATTGATTTCTTGTCCTTCCTCGTCCAATTTGTGACTCTTAGGTAGCAACCATGATCAAATTCTTAATCCAGGGACATCTATCTTCTACCTCCTCCTCTAGCTTTCTTTCAACTACCCAACAGCACTGGAAAAAAAACCCTCGCTTTAACTATTCTGAATTCGACTGTCGTGGAAACGTCCTTATCTTTCCTGATCTTGTCTAAGACTGGCACTGCCTTCTTTGCTATAATTAATCTTTTTCCTTTGTCAGGACACTGTTGATTTTCATACTCCAGCCCAAGAAAGCAAAATTACCGATCACCTTTGTTTCTTCTCCATCAATTCGTAAACTCCCCAGTTATACAACATGATGTTTCCTTTGTCTGGATATTTAACATTAACCCATTTTGTTTTCTTCATATTTTACTTCTACAGAGAGTTTAAGTCTCTTGCTTATATGTGAACAGGGGTTTCAGTGGCAAATCCCAGCTATTAATGCTGCCATTCTTAGATTTGGATTTGGGGTCTGGATTGATGGCAGGCCCTCCCTCCTCCTCTTCCTCCTCCGTCTCTTCCTCCATCCACCTTTTCCATTATCATATTGACGTAGAGCAGTGCTTCTCAGCCTTCTCTAAATACCTTTTGTGTTCACGGACTTCCAAGATTTAACTCAAGATTTAAATCAAAACATTTTTCCAAGCCTTCGTGACCCACAAATGGAGAACCACTGATGTACAAGATTACTTCTCCAGGTGTTCCTTTTTCATTGTTTAATTTATAGTTCCATTATTTTACTTCTGTTCCGTTTATACCTCTTTTGTTTTCTTTTCTTTTTTTTTTTTTGTAAGTTGCCTGGAGCAGCGGCAAATAAATTTAAGAAACAAATACATAATAAATTTGTGCTGTAAGTGAAAAGGATAGGGCAATAATAAAGAACCAATTTTCACCCTTGGGTGCTTGGGTGGGGGGTGAGGTTGGACTAGATGACCTAGAAGGTCCCTTCCAACTCTGATTATCTGTTATCCTTCCCCCTGTTCTGGATCGCTTGGTTTCCCCAAATTCGGTTTATACAGTAGTCGCTGCAAAGATTCCTCAGAAGAATAATTAGCCTCGATTACTCTGCTATCTTTTACATAAGTCCAACCTTGAGCACTGATAGGATGTGTGTGTTTGTGTGTGTGAAAACAGCTACTGCTGTGGTATATATCTTTCATCTGCGGGAATTATTTTATGCCCCAAAATTAATTTTGGCATTTTGGGGCAACAGTTCCCTGTTCAGCATTTTCTTACTGTATTAATGCAGATAAACCGAGCTAGGAAAATCTGATTAAAATTAATTCCTGCTGCAAGGAAAACTTCACCTTTCATCACTCAGTTTTCAAGGTTACTGAGAGTTTTCTGGCCCTTCTACATAATTAAAAAGAGGTGGTGTCCCCAGCCAAAATATCAATTCAAATTTCAGCCCACGGAAAGTAATTTATTTGCATGTTCAATGAACAAACCAATTTTGGTGGGGTCAGTCGCAAAGAGCTGCTGCGTGATGGATAAAGGGAAACTTAAAGGTCAGGGGATTTGGGAAAGAAAGTCAAACTTCAGATTTTCCAGAGCTTTTGAATTCCCAATCCCATCCTTATTGGCTCTTATTTAATTAAAGCACCAAATAAAAATACCGAGTCTGCAATCCACTTTGCATAGATTAGCCTAGCGACAGGATACTTACTATTAAAACTCTAAATGGAAGGCTTATTCATTTATAATCCCATCTTTTAAAGGAGGGGAAAGTCACACATTTTTGACTCGCTGATCACCCAAGCAGCCACAAACATTTGGAGCAAAAATAGGCTCCATAGCTGTGGGTCAAAGCTGAGAAAATATTTTCAAAAGAAAACCTCAGGAATATCAGGAGAAATTGTCAGGCAAGGTGGCCATGAAAACACAGCTAAGGGTGTTTGAAGCACCGTGCCTGTGATGGACCCATTTCACAAATCCAATTTTGAAAGTCTAACAATGGAGGAAATAAATAGGAAGGTGTTGATTTTCTGAGCCTCTTACGCTTGTATGATCTTGAGAAGCTACTGCAGTTTTTGCTCTCCAACTGTATCAACTGTAGAAAGAAGTTTTAAGGACAATTCTTGGAGGTGGCTAGATAATTTGGGGGGGGGGGGTTCAGAACTGATCATTTAAAGCAGGAGAGCTGCAGATATCCAGGGTGACCATCAAAATGTCCTCCAAGGACAACCTTGACGACTTCAAGACTTGTGGACTACAACTCCCAGAATTCCCCAGCCTGCATGAGGAATGGCTGGCTGGGCAATTCTGGGAGTTGAAGTCCACAAGTCTTAAAGTTGCAAGGTTGGACACCCCTGTGCTAAACCTCGCTCTTAAACAGAGTCCAGCCTCACTTCCCAAACTCCTCCTTTTCCTGCATGGAGAACAAACCACCGGTCTATATTCATCCGAATGAAGCTCCTCTGGGTATCTGCTTCTCCTTATTTGTGGTTCTGGGTGAATTTCCTATTTTACCCTGGACTCTGTTTGCAAAGCGTATCTTAGAGGGCAGATAAGGAGTTCTCTGATACCCTTAGAAACCCATCAAAATAGCCAGCACTGAAGGATGGCATGGAAAGAGGCAGCGATAAATATTTCACTGCGTTTATCTAGGAGAAAATCTTATTTCTGCTTTATGAGAGGCTTTGGCTATCTATCCTGGCCTCCTCACGGGAAAACTCGAGGTCCTGTTGCCTGCTGAAAATTCTCCTTTCTTTCAAAGCTCAACACAGATCTTGTTTGAGGCCACACAATGGACCAAATGCTTTCAGCCAGCGCTGGTCTATGGGGCTCCAAAGGGAGCTCGGAGGCGCCTGGAGGACCAACTGAGACAGGGTCGCAACGAAATGCTTGACGATGCTCTCAAACCCCCCTGGTTTTCATGAGGACTAGAAATGGGATTGGCCCATGAAATAACACGTCCCTGGTCCTGGGTGACAGGATTCAATCAACGGAGACAGCCCCCCTCAATCGGCTTCCTCTGACTTTCCTTGTTGAGTTGGGAAACCACCCAGGGCCTCTGGGTGGGAACTTGGGCGGGTTCTCTCCTCTCCAGCTCACATCGGCCATGAAAAAAAGGAAGCTGCATCACACACTCACACACTCACAAGCGACAACAGCTCCCGACTTTCCCCAGCTGCCAATGGGGGTCCATCCGGGCCTGGCCGAGTGTCCTTGCCTCCAGCTCCTTGGCTAAATTTAGCAGGCACCTCTCCCCAAAGCAGCCCTTGGTTTCTGGAGTGCCCAGCTGTTGCTTCTCCCTCTCTCTCCCCCTTTCCCCTCCCCCCTTTCTCTCTCCCTCTCCTTCTCTCTCCCTCTCCCCCTCTCCTCCCTTTTTCTCTCTCCCTCTCTCCTTCTCTCCCTCCCTTTCTCTCTCCCTCTCCTTCTCTCTCTCCCTCCCCCCTCCCTCTCTCCCTCTCCTTCTCTCTCTCCCCCTCTCCCCTCCCCCTTTCTCTCTCCCTCTCCTTCTCTCTCCCTCTCTCCTCCTCTCTCTCCCTCTCCCCTCTCCCTCCCTTTCTCTCTCTCCCTCTCCCTCTCTCTCTCCCTCCCCCTTTCTCTCTCCTTCTCTCTCCCTCTCCCCCTCTCCCTCCCTTTCTCTCTCTCCTTCTCTCTCCCGCTCTCCCCCTCTCCCTCCCTTTCTCTCCCTCTCCTTCTCCCTCTCCCTCCCCCTCCCTCTCTCCCTCTCCTTCTCTCTCCCTCTCTCCTCCTCTCTCTCCCTCTCTCCCTCTCCCCTCTCCCTCCCTTTCTCTCTCTCCCTCTCCCTCTCTCTCTCCCTCTCTCCCCCCCTTTCTCTCTCCCTCTCCTTCTCTCTCTCCCCCTCTCCCCTCCCCCCTTTCTCTCTCCCTCTCCTTCTCTCTCCCTCTGTCTCTCCCTCTCTCCCTCTCCCCTCTCCCTCCCTTTCTCTCTCTCCCTCTCCCTCTGTCTCTCCCTCTCTCCCTCCCTCCCTTTCTCTCTCTCTCCTTCTCTCTCTCTCCCTCCCTCCCTTTCTCCCTCCCTCCCTTTCTCTCTCTCTCTCCTTCTCTCCCTCTCTCTCCCGCTCTCCCTCCCTCCCTTTCTCTCTCCCTCCCTTTCTCTCTCTCCCTCTCCTTCTCTCCCTCTCTCCCTCTCTCTCCCCCTCCCCCTCCCTCTCTCCTTCTCTCTCCCCCTCCCCCTCCCTCTCTCCTTCTCTCTCCCTCCCTTTCTCTCTCTCCCTCTCCTTCTCTCCCTCTCTCCTTCTCTCCCCCTCCCCCTCCCTCTCTCCTTCTCTCTCCCTCCCTTTCTCTCTCTCCCTCTCCTTCTCTCCCTCTCTCTTTCTCTCTCCCCCTCCCCCTCCCTCTCTCCTTCTCTCTCCCCCTCCCCCTCCCTCTCTCCCAGCAGTTGCTCAGCAGGAACTCACCTCCTTTTCTTGTTCTGCAGGAACAAGCTGGGGGGGGAGAGAAGGAAGACAACTCTACTCCGGAGTAAATGGTCTTCCAGCCACCGAGGGATGGAGAGCCTGAACCTACCAGCCATTCCTCCTTCTTGACAGGTGGGAACCCAGCGCTAAGCAAAACTTGGGCCAGCCTTTCCTTTCCCTTTCTCCCTCTTTCTTTTGCTCTCTCCCTCTCTCCCTTCCTTCCTTCCCTTTTCACCTTTATTGTTTTTACAAATAATTCACGGTGCCAAAGATACCTAACACACCTTCGCCCTCCTAGTTTCCCTACAGCAGGCACCCTATGTGGGTTGAGGGGGGGTGGGGTGGGAGGAAGAAGGAGGTAGAAAGGGGGAGGGCACCCACACACACCTCCTTTGGGGCAAACAGCACTCAACTATTGCAATATTGGATCAGCCAAAAGAAAGAGGAGCCTGGCTAAAGCCTCAACCCACTTTGGCTCGTTTGGCTGCCTCCTTAAAGTTGAAGGCCGATGTAATAACGGAGCAGGTAGGAAGCAACTTCTCTGCATGAAATTGAAATCTGCCTTGTCAAGAATATTCCCGTTCTGCAGGGAAAGCCCAGCATTCGATGCTTGCAGCAGAAATCCCCTGCTGCAAAGGATTGTCAGGGTGTGTTTGCAAAATGCCCCTTTTCAGGACAAGGAAGAGAAGTAGGCAAGGCAGCTCTGAAGAGGGTGGAATAAATGGGGCAGGAGAACATGAAGCCCATCGCTTCGAAATGCCTGTGGGAAAGGAAGTCGGTGGAGATGTGGTATTACCTTGGTGAATTAAAAGAAATCTTCATTTAAGGCTGCTGAACCCCAAGAATGAGCTGTCTCCACCCAGGAACCCCAAAACTATTTCCAGGTCTTGAGATTGTCCTTCCTACATCTGGGGATAAAAAGGGGGCGTTTTAAACCCCAGATGTAGGAAGGACAATCTTAGAAGCTCTGCAGGACTGTCATACCCATTTTATCTATCCCTTGGTTTTCTCTTTTAAAATGGGGTTTTTTTACCCTTGTTTCAATGGGAATCTGAGCGGTTTCTATCGCTTTGGTTAGTCACTTCATGAACCTTCTGGGCGAGCCGCGTGAACTGATGCTGCAAAAGAAAATGAAGGATGTAATTCCGAAAGAAACTTATTTATTTGGAAGGCCATTCCCTTCCTGGAACCCAAATAAGGTGGGCTATAAATGTCACGACAAGCAAGTTTAAAAATCCGAAGCCTCGGCCTGTTCAGGAGGATGAGAAAGGACCAGACAAAGAAACAGAGGAGAACAAAAAGAAACATTTTAGTTTGTAGTAGAATACAAAAAGTTATATAAGAACAGAAGAACAGAACAGTGGGGGACAAAGCTGACTTAAAAACAGCCCTGGAAAATAATAAGCAAGTCAAACTGGTGTGCTCCCGATATCCATGATGAAAGTTTGCTCCACAGGTGCCAAACAAGAAAGCATCTCTTCTCAAGCTGCAAAAAACATTCGTGCATCTTTGTTTGACAGAAACCTAACCGGCTTCCTGATGCTCTGACCCCAAGGACACTCAAAGCCTTGAAGACATCACGTGAGGAGTCCCTCGCCAGAGAGGCTGGGAAAAGAGGCTGATCACTGCAGGTCCGAGGGGAGCATCAGGGGAGGCCTGAGTGGAGCTGACAGTTGTCATCTCTTTCTCAGCACAATTGAGCTGTCCCCGCACGACAACACACCAGAAGAGCTAAGCTGGATCCAATCCAGGCTGCATCTCGCTCGGGTCTCAGCCTGGGGTGGGTAGAATAGAATTCTTTATTGGCCAAGTGGTGACACACAAGGAATTCGTCTCCGATGCAGAAGCTCTCAGTGTATGTACAACAACAATGATAGATCATTATCATAGCCATTGTAAAAACAATACATTCATCATAGATCAGGTAGTTTGGGAAAATCTCTTCAGTGAATCCCTGCCCAGCGCAGCCCATGAAATTATAATTTGCTTTGTTCCTCCCAGTTGGTCCAGCCTGCTTATAAACTAGCTTTTGTCTGTAAACTCTGCTTTACAGCCTATAAATCACCATTTCGTCATCCATCCCAGATCAAGCTCAGCAGGGTCATGTGAGCCCCAAAGAATCCAGTATCCCCTCCTAGACCAGAAGTCTCCAAACTTGGCAACTTCAAGACTTGTGGACTTCCAACTCCCAGAATTCTCCAGCCAGCTAGGCTTGAAATTGAAGTCCACAAGTCTTGAAGTGGCCAAGTGCGGGGAGCCCTGTCCTAGACACACTAAAGCCCAAAGCTGAAGCCAATCCCAAGGGGTTGCTCCATCCCGTGGCCTCCTTGGAGGTCAGAGAGAGGTCAATTACCCGGTCTAGACCACTAATTGCCTCTCCGGTGGGAAGCCCTTCTAGGAGCAGATGCCACCTGGGGCAAGCCAGCTCATGTGCACACAACCCTCCACACCTCCGTGACGCATCTTCGGATCAGGGTTGCTTGGCGATCCTTCACAAAACACACAGAGCTCCTGGCTCATTAGTGGGCAACACCCTTCAGGGCCCATCTGTAAAGCTGCGTACAGCTCATACCTGCCACTTTCATTTGGTTATCTCCCAAACCTCCTCCAGTCTTTATTACAACAGTCCAACCATTCCATTTAGTGACCATTCAAAGTTACGACGGCACTGAAAATCCTGTTAGGATTCCAGCAATTGCCCTAATTAAATCATGATTCTGAAGCCAAACTTCCAAAAACTTCAAAGCATTTAATTGAGGCGACATACTGGCACTGTCCTGTATGAAGCCAACTCTGGCCTACGTCATTTACAGTCCCCAGTGACCCTGTTTCCCCCTCCCCCCGGGTGCCTCATAAACCAGATTCTCCAATTGAGCCTGTTCACTGGCTGCGTATCATCATTCACATTCTCCAATTAAATATATTCCTGGGCAAAAGTTCTGGCAGTTTAGTTACAATCTTTTACAGATAAGAGTTGGAATGTACTTCTGTTTTCAACTACTCTTCCAGATTTCCTTCCTCCCCCTTTTTTATGGCAACTACTAAAACAGGCCTAGGAATGTTTTACGAGTTGACATTTGGCTCCTCTCACTTCTTGAAGGTGACCTGTATTAAGCAAAAACAAGCTGAGTGCAGATATAGAATTTAGGGTTGCTGTAAGGCAATCAGCCTGGACATTCTGACTCTTTACCCAAGATGCCTCTAATAATGGGTAGCCCTTCCACTTGATTTGCTGTCAGGATTCCAGCAATCACTCTAATTAAATCATGATTCTCGAGCCAAACTTCAAGAAACTTCAAAGGATTCATTAGAGGCGACATACTGAGCCTGCCCTGTATGACGCCAACTCTGGCAGAGGTAATTTACAGCCCCCTGTGACCCTGTTTCCCCCTCCCCCCTGGGTGTCTCATCAACCAGGTTCTCCCAGTGAGCACCTTCACGGGCTGGGTGTCATCATTCTCAATCTCCAATCAAATATATTTGCAGGCAAAAGCTCTGGTAGTTTAGTTACAACCTTTTAAAGAGAAGAGTTGGAATGGACTTTCACTTTTAAACTACTGCACTGATCTTCCAGATTCCCTTCCTGCCCCCCTCTCTCTCTCTTTTTTTTTGTGTGTGGCAACTACTCAAACAGACAGAGGGATGTTTTATGAGTTGACAAGAGACTCACGACCGTTTTCAGAGTTACGACCTCTCCAGCATCCCCATAACCACCAAATGCAGATTCAGATGCTTGACAACTGGTTCATTCTTATGACCGTCGCTGCGTCCCAAGGTCACATGATCCCCTTTTGCGACAAGCCAAGTCAACGGGGTTCACACTTAACAACAGGGTTACTAACTTACCCATGGCAGTGATTCATTTAACAATGGAGGCAAGAATGGTTGTAAAATGGTAGGAAAAACCTCAGTTAACGAACATCTCAATGACAGAAATGTGGGGTTTGATTGTGGCGGCGAGTCTAAGGCCCAAGATTTCCTAGTTGTTCAAATACTCTTTTGTCCCCAGTGAACAAGCATGCGCCCCAAACGCTTTGTGTTTTACAACCAGGGTTGTTCCACTTCTCTGGTGAGAGAAAAGCACCTCCGACAGCATCTCTCGTGCAGCATCCAATTATGGGTATCAGTGCAAACAAACATTTCAAACCACTGCTTAATTAAGTCTCTAAGGTTCTCCCCATTAGATTTTTCTTGTTTTGCTTTCAAAGTGACCCAAATCTTTGGTAATTCGGCAGGGCTGCACAACTTTCTTTGGAACACACTTTGCAGCAGGAAGGGAGAGGGTAATGCTGAGCCAAACCCTGGTATTTTCTTTAACACTGAACCCTGTCACTCTCAACATGATCATCAACTGGGCTTCAGGTAGGACTTGAGGCCAGAAGCGACCATTAGAGGCAGCAGGTCCCATTTCATCCTTCCTGTGCCACAACTGTGAAAAGAGAAGAGAAGACAAGAGAAGAAAGAAAAGAGAAGATAATTAGAAATAATAGAATATAGAATTAGAATAGTAGAATAGAATAAGAATAAAAATAAGAATTAGAATAGAATAGAATTAGAAATATTAGTATCAGAATTCGAATTAATTAGAATTAGAAGAGAAAAGAGAAGAGAAAAGAGAAGAGAATTAAAAATAATAGAATAGAATATAGAATTGGAATAGAATTAAAAAGTGGAATAGAATCAGAATAAGAATAGAATTAGAAATATTAGAATTAGAAATATTAGAATCAGAATTCAAATTAATTAGAACTAGAGTAGTATATAGAATAGAATATAGAATAGAATAGATATTGGAATAAAGAATAGAATAGAGTACAATGGAATAGAATAGAACAGAACAGAATAGGGCTGGAAGGGACTTTGAAGGTCTTCTAGTCCCAACCCCTGCTCAAGCAGGAGAATAGGAATAAAGAGCTGGAAAGGACTCAGATTACTGAATCATGATCTCCCTAAATACAAACCCAGTACAGTTGTATTTTTAACTGTGGTAGTTGTATATGTTAATAGGTTGCAAGCAGGTCAGAGTCTTTTAGAGTGGCTGGCCACAATAAATTTAACAACATCGACTAAAAACCACCGTGAGGCTGTCACCGCATTTATCTTCTAGCCAAGTTGATAAATGGAGCTACAACAATTTTTTAGGAACTTGAGCCTATTCATTGTTTTCATACTGATCTTCATGACTGGGTGATGATGTTACTTAATTATTCTGTTAGCACTCTAACAAGCAACACAAATGGTGTGTTGTTGTTGTTTTTGCACTGTTTGGAACTCTGGGTAGGCCTCCCCCAAATAGTTTCCACTGTTTGGAAGCTGCCTTTAAGGAGCTGGAAATTGGAAGCTGACATCTTTTAATTGACTTTATTAGGGCACAGACAAAAAAACCCCAAAACCAGCTGTGGGAACCCACCAACCCACCTTTTCTCTTTCGGGTCCTTCTAAAGCGAAGGCAGCTGAAATACAACCCAGCTGAATCCAGGAAGGGCTTGCAAGAGGAAGAAAATTAAGATTTCTAGATTCAGATCCCAAGTCTTGGCAACGTTAGGCACACACGTTGATCAGAAAGAGGTCTCTTTTTGGTCTGCTGCTCAGAGAAAACCATCACTAAAGAAATCAGTAAGATGTTGAGTGCACCAGATCCCCAAAGGAATTGTAAGGAGATCAGCAAAAAGGCTGCAGACTCTTGGATGATGGAAACAGCAAGGAGGCCACAATGTACAACATCTTGGCTGATGAAAGGCTGGTTCCCCCCCAGCCACCCCCAGAGCTCATGACTGTAGGGCAAATGCAAGAAACACATTCGAAGCAGCAAGTCGTTAAGAGGGTTGCATGTTCTCAAGGAGAGGGAGAAGGAATCTGGACCCAGTCAGAAAGCAAATGCCAATGCTAAGGGCAAAAAAAGCAAGAAAGAAACCCACAACGGCATTTGGGGGAAGACAATGAAAGAGCCCTTTTGCCATCTGCCTTTTGGAGGATGCCAACCTCCTTGAGATCTGGAAGGTTTGTCCGGGCACAGCAGCATCTCGGCTAAAAATCCTCCAGGTATTCTTAAGACTGAAGACAGGACCGGGAAGGCAGGATGGGCAAGCCCCAGAGGAGGGAAAGGGAGGCGAGGATGATGGTGGGATCCAGCATTCACTGACTTATTTTAGGACTTGTTATCTCAACAGGAGGAGGAGGTGCCATTTGTATTTTATTTTAGGCTGGAAAAAAATGCCTAGCTCTGGGTTGAAATGAAGAGTTCTTACTGCTCTCTGATCTTGGTTGTTTTGTTGCAGACATTTTATTACCCAACTAGATAACATCATCATTACTCATGAAGTCCTGTGGGGTGCTTATAGCACTGATGATATTACCTAGTTCGGTAGTGAAACGTCAGCAAGAAAAGAACCAAGTTCAGAGAGCACCAAGGACCCCTGAGATGAAGTTCAAGCTGAAAAGGAGGCAGGTGTTGGCAAGGACTCCTCTGGTTCACAGAATTTCTGGCAGCCTGTAAGGCCTTTTTTCGCCCTGGATTTACTCCACATGCTAAACTACTAAAGTTACTCTATTCAGAGAGTTCATACAATACACCGAAGCACGCTGGATGGACTGCACAAGATACCATTTCATACAAACCACAAATCACATATCGACAAACACAGCTGCAAGGTGGGGAAAACTCACTGGAGGAGCTGATTTCACAGATTTTGTGACCATTGCTCTCATGGGCACTCAGGTAGCACCTGCAGGAAACTGCTTAGAATGAGTTTGAAGAAAGAGCTGGCTAATCAGAAGAACAGAATAACAGGTACAAAACAGAATAACAGGTACAGGTATGGTTGGAAAAGGTCAGGAAACTGACCCTGCAAGAATTACAGTGTAATAACAGAACCTTAAAAGGCTGCCTGGCTTTCTCCCTGCCCCATCAGATACCAGAGAGGATCAAGGCAAAAGTCCTTTGACTTTCTTCCTCACTTTTTCCCTCTTTCTCCTGCTTTTCCCCTGAATGGCTCATCCAGGCCTTCCTCAAGGTGATCTCTACGTTACAGGCTGCCTCTCAGCGGTTAATTTTTCAGCTGAAGTCGGTTGTTATTGTTTTCTTAAATTATAGTCTCTAGTTTCCTGCCTCTGTTTTACTTTCTACCGCACATCCTTGTTTTCAAAAGTTGGGGAATGAAGAGCAGCCCCCTTGGGATTTCCAGAGACAGGCTAGAAAAGAAAAGTTGCGAGGGTTTTCAATAAATAAATTTCCGAAGTGTTGGCTCCGATACCGCTGTGGTTTGCGAGGCGGCTCCTTATTTTCTTCCTTTGCCTTCAAAATGAAGCAAGAAAAGAGGGAGGGAGAAACACCCCTAAAATGGTCCCCACGGGAAAAGGAATAATAAGTAAAAACTATATCTAGGAGCATCAAAGTTCAGAAGAACACACTGCCTTGGATTTTGCATTCTGCACCAAGTAATGAAACTCCAGAGTATTAGAAATTCATGATGCCGTGGAGGGAGGAAAAATTAAATTGATTGGATGCGGCCGATCTGCTCCCTGAGTAGAAATGAACATAAACAAAAAGCAGGAATATAAAGCCACCAGTTAGATCTGGTTATAATTTCCAGTGATTACAGGCCAGGAATACAAGCAAGGAAAACCCAAAGAATCTTGAACTGGGGATGGTGTTGAGGAACTACAAGCCATACTTACATCCACACATACATAAGAGCCAAGCAAAGAGAGAATCTTAGCTGTCCTAAGAAGTCTCGATCACCAAGAGACCCCTATAATCTTAAATTGCATTAACAGAGGGATACAATCAAGATCAAGGGAGATACTAATATCACTCTATAAAGCCTTAGTAAGGCCACACCTAGAGTACTGCATCCAGTTTTGGTCACCACACTATAAAAAAGACGTTGAGAGTCTAGAAAAAGTGCAGAGAAGAGCAACCAGGATGATGAGGGGACTGGAGACTAAAACATGGGAAGAACGGTCGCAGGAACTGAATTATTGAGTCCGTCATCTGCACCTCTATAACTGTCTGGTTTGGTTCCACAACCCAACAAGACACACACAGACTCCAGTGGATAATTAGGACTGCAGAAAAAACAGTGGCTACCAACCTGCCTTCCATGGAGGAGGACCTGTACCCTGCACGAGTCAAAAAAAGGACCGGGAAAATATCTACAGACCCCTCACATCCTTGACATAAACTGGTTCAACTCCTGCCCTCAAAACAACACTATAGAACACAGAACAACCAGACACAAGGATAGTTTTTCCCTGAATGCCATCACTCTGCTAAACAAATAATTCCCTCCACACTGTCCAACTATTTACAAAGTCTGCACTACTATTACTATTAATCTTCTCATCACTCCTTATCACCCATCCCTCCCACTTGTGACTGTATGACTGTAACTTTGTCACTTGTATCCTTACGATTTATATTGACTGTTTCCTAGTATGATTTGATTGCTTATTGTACCTTATGACTATCATTAAGTGTCGTACCTGATGATTCTCGACTCTTGATGAATGTATCTTTCCTTTTATGTACACTGATAACATTTGTGCCAAAGGCAAATTCCTTGTGTGTCCAATCACACTTGGCCAAAAAAGAATTAAATTAAATTAAATAATTAAATAATTAAATAAAATTAAATTAAATTAAATTAAATTAAATTAAATTAAATTAAATTAAATTAAATTAAATTAAATTAAATTAAATTAAATTAAATTAAATTAAATTAAATTAAATTAAATTAAATTAAATTAAATTCCTATTTCTATTCTATTCTATTCTTTTATTCTTATTCTATTATTCTTATTCTATTCCATTCTTATTCTTCTATTCTATTCTATTCTATTCTATTCTATTCTATTCTATTCTATTCTATTCTATTCTATTCTATTCTATTTTATTTTATTCTATTCTAGTGAAGAGAAGGACCAGGGGAGACAGGAGAGCATCTTCCAATATTTGAGGGGCTGCCACACAGAGAAGAAGAAGGGGTTAAGCTATTTTCCAAGGCACCCGAAAGCCAGACAAGGAATAATGGATGGAAACTGATCAAGGAGAGATTTAACCTGGAAATAAGGAGGGATTTTCTGACAAGGAGAGCCATCAACCCATGGAACAGAAGTTGCCCTCGGAAGTTGTGGGAGCTTCATCCCTGGAAGCTTTCAAGAAGAGACTGGACTGCCATCTGTCAGAAATGGTGTAGGGTCTCCTGCTTGGACAAGGGGTTGGACAAGATGACCTACAAGGTCCCTTCCAACTCTGATTATCTGTAAATCGATAAGTAGTCCTTGACTACTTCTTTTAGTGATCGTTTGAAGTTACGACAACACTGAAAAAAGTGACTTATGACCATTTTTCACACTTAGGGGAATTGCAGCCTCCCCCACCGTCACGTGATCCCAATTCAGACGCTTGGCCACTGACTCATAGTTATGACGGTCGCAGTGTGTCATGTGTTCCCCTTTCACAACCTCCTGGCAAGCAAAGCCAATGGGGGAAGCCAGATTCACTTAACAATCATGTCCCTAACAGGGATTCATTCAGCAACTGAGACCAGAGAGGTCGTAAGATGGGGAGAAACTCACTTAACGACTGCCCTGCTCAGCCGCAGCTATTTGGGCCTCCATTGTGGTCGTATGTCGGGAGGATTACCTGCATATATCTGGGTACTTACAGACGGTTTTCGACAACCATTTGTTTAGAGACCGAAGACCAGCTGCATTGAAATGGATTCCTCCTAACGTTTTGTCCCAGCTTGCGGGAAACAATGATCTGGCTTTTCGGTCTGTTTAGCTGTGTGTTGATTAATAATGCAGAATATTAAGAACGCAAAGAACATTAGTTGGATTACACCCAGCCTCCATCTGTCTCCAATTACCAGGAAGCAGAAAAGAACATTGTGATGGAGAGGCCCTCGCTGGCGTTTGACCCTTTGCAGCCCAAAGGGAAAAAATCCTCCAACCAGCAGATCCACCGGCTTTGAGTTGGCTGGAAAAGAGCTAAGAAACGTCTCCTGGCCAGTGGCCCAAAGCTATAGCAGCCAGGAAATTATTCTGGCGCGCGCGGAAATGGGAGCAAAATCCTAACCTGGATCACAGATAACTCCAAAAATGGTTTTGCTAAACCATAAATGATGACACCAAGAGCAGACGAGACGACAGCGCTAGAAGTTCCAAAGAGGTCTCAGCCTGTCCATCTAGCCTGGTCCTAGGGCTCCAAATATTAAGTGGACAGCCGTGTCTGGCCCTGAAGTCCAGAAGGCTCATTGTGCAATTTATGCAAATGTTAAAAAATGACTTCAAGATGGAAGCGGCTTGATAGCAGGAGGCACTTTTCATCAATAAAGGAGAATATTTGTAGCTCACGGTTGAAATGAGGGGTCCTTGATGCTCTCTGAGCTTAGTGGTTTTTTTGTAAACATTTCATGACCCAACTAGGTAACATCATCAGTGCTTGAAGGATTTGTGGAGAGGAGGAGGAGGAGGAGGAAGAGGCGGCTGTGGGGCCCTTGGTGCTCTCTGAGCTGGGTTGTTTTCTCACAGACATTTCATTAACCAAACTAGGCAACATTATCAGTGTATCAAAAAGTGGGGTTTGCTCTCTGTTTATATTTTATGGGGGAGTCTGGGAATTGAAGTCCACCCACCTTCAAGTGGCCAAGATTGGGAAACGCTATCCTCGGGGAAGCCAGTAGAATATAAATGGAGAGAAACACTGGTGGTGTTACCTAGTTTGGGTAAGGAAAGGTCTGTGAGGAAACCAAGGCACCAAGGACTTTTCATCTCAGGCATATGAATGGGCCAAAGCACTGACTTCAAGAGAACTTTATGCTGATCGAAGAGGGAGATAAACTTGAGTTTTAAGCAAGAAGGTCCCGATAAAGAGGAGTAGTTGAAGGTTGAAAGAAACAGGCCGGTATCTTTTAAATCCAAAGGATTATTCTTCGTAGCTCTTAAGGATTACTGACAGGTTGATTTCATCGCTCCTTTCTTGTTCAGGATGTGAATTTACACCTCGGTCTACTCCTCAGCAGAGGAGAAGGGAAGAGCCTTTATTTTTCTATTTTTTTTAAAAATGGGAAACTTCCCTTCATCATTTAAGGAACAGAATGCTTTTGTTTGCCCTCCGAGAAAAAAAAAGAAAAGTAGTCAATTAGCTAAAACGTTTTCCGGTGGTTGAAAAAGAGACACAAGTTTGCGGGTTAAAATCAATGGCGAACGGATTTCGGTGCCCAGAAACACATCTGTAATCAGAAACAGGTTTTTACCCATAAAGGATGCTGGGACCTCTCCTGCAAAATTTAATTTGCTTTCGAGGCTATGGACTGCTGTTTGCAAAAATTCTTTGGAGGTACATTCATCTTCAACCTGGCTCATAACCACCGTGTTGAATTACACTCTTGTTCCCAGACAGATTTCCAAGGAAGGAAATCAAGAGTTGTGCAATTTACACAAAATCAAGACACTCCAGAAATACTAGGGGCCCACCTACTTGGAGCAGAGTTCCCTCTGGGGTCCAGAAACAAGGGCTAAGAATGAAAGACTGGATACAACATCCCTTCTTGTGTGGAGGTTTGCAAGGTCGTTTCTCTTCACCGTTGAAAAGAATCCAAAGGACAGGTGCTAGACAAGGTGTGGGCAGATAGGTGAGCAGCAGCTAAGCTAAAAGAGCCCCTAGTTCAGTGGTGGGATTCAAATAATTTAACTACTGGTTCTCTTTCCCCTAATGAGTTCTTCCAGCAACCAGCTCACTAAACTGCTCAGAAAGTTAACTGGACCGGTGCGAACTGGCTGAATCCCACCACTGCCCTAGTTATTGTTCAAGTCAACCTACTGACAACACCAGCCCTAAAACCAGAGTCTTTGTTTTGCCTTTTACGTTTGTTCTTCTTTTCTCAAGAACTTCCCCCCAAATTACAGAAAAAAACACCTTCCAAAACACATTCTCCCTTCCTCCTTATTTCTAAAGAGTCTCGACTAAAATGAAAACTGCCTTGGCCGGTGCATATATCATCTGCAAATAGGATCTGCTGCTTTTGCTTCATTAAGGTCTTCAGTTAAATGCATGCAAATTAAAGTAAATGAGCCAACGTTTGTGGAGGTTGTTTTAGTTTTTTTGTTTAGCAAAGCAATGCTCCTAACTTTGCATATTTGCATTCAGCAGAGAAAGCATACACTACACGGCCAGCCAGGAAGGTAGAGATAACCAAAAAGAAGCCAATTTCTTTTCCTGTCAAAACAATTCTTATTTTTCCCCCTTCAAAGGTGCAGCATCATGCATAAGAATATGCAGTATCCCACCAAGTTCATTCTCAGCTCATCTTGCCAAGCATCTACACTAGCAGGTAGAAGCATCTGGTAGGCTGTGTCGGGATTAGGAAGCTAAGCAGCATTTGTTTCGGTTCCTCCTTGGATGGGAGATCAAGAAGGATCAATCCAAATAAAATGTGAGCAGGTGTCAGTGGAAATCCATGTCTATATTGTGGCCACGAGAACCACAGAGTCCTCTCCGGAGAGTCCATCAGCAGCCTGAGCTCAACCTGAGGACATTTCTATGTTTACCTGCCAGAAGATAATTTAATTAGACCGGGAATCAGATCCTCAAAGGCATAGAAGTTTATTTAAAAAAAAAAAAAGCTAGTCACAGTAGTTCTGCTTGACAAGAGTGATTTACGTATGAATCAGTACTTGGACTAATTCATTATTCAGAAGATTTGTTATTCACAGCCTACAACAGCTTGGTAAATTATTTATAACCAGCCGTCCCTTGTCTATGCGTGCTTTTCTCCCTTAAGAAAAGAAAAACATTTATAATGTTCCTCCCAGGGAGATGTTCCAGTCAGAGGTGGGATGTTGATGAAGCTGAGAGGGGCCTCATGGTTTGCTCCTTGCAGTTTGCTCTGTTTTTCTTTCCATCCAACTAGTGATGGACTTCCTAATGCACAAGCCACACCATAAACGTGCAGGATTTCCATGCTTCTCGGTTACCATCAGCACGGAAGCCCAATCTATGTTGAGGATGTTCTCAGGATTGCTTGACATCTTAGAGGAGTCAAGATTTGTTCTACCATCTGCATTTCCTTCTCTTGAAACCCATGATTTCCTCCACAGGTGGCCATATTTGAACCAGCAGGACACAACAAGGTCTACTGTCAACTCGTAAAGCATTCCTGGCCTGCTCTTGAGTTGCCATAGGTAGGAGGGGGGGGGGAAGAACTAATGGAGAAGCTCAGTTGCTATGACCAGAAGCACATTCCACGCATACCTTTCTCCAGATTGTATCCCAGGTAACTAGAGACAGCCAGAGAGGTATATTTTCTACAGCCCGGGAAAGTGCTCCGTTGGAGAATGTGATTTATGACACACCATGGGAGGAGGGGGAAAACAGGGTCATAGGTGACCAGTAAATTATGTGGGGCAGTGCCGACTGCACTAACCGACATGTTGCTCCTAATAAATAATTGGATTGACTTTGAAACTTGGCTCAAGGCTCATGAATTAATTAGGGCATCCATCGGAACCCTGACATCTACATTCCAAAGGAAAGGAAATTATTTTTCTCAACTGTCTTCTCACCTACCTAAGATCTTGGTCACAACAGTGGAACAGAAGACCGAGGAAGATGGAAATCCTTGTTGTTGTTGTTGTTGTTGTTGTTGTTGTTGTATGTGTTTGCAGAGAGGCCAAATATTTGTCTGTGAGAGATGTGGTTTTGTCCAAGAAGAGGATTGGACAACCACATCCTCAATGGCATCCTCCATCTTTCACATCTTCTGAAAACAAAATGCAGAAACCACCACATCCTTCTCCAAAACCCTGGCTCGCAGTTTATCCAAACTGTTTGGAATGACACAATCCTGTTTCAGGGATTTATTGTGGTTCTTTTTAAGCAACACGATCAAAGTGAACAGGCCCAGGCCAAGGACGAAGTAGAACAATACAGCCAATGTTCAGCTATTTGCCCACACTCAACAGACAGAATCTTGCCTGATTAAACCTACACTATTCTAACTCTAATGGATATAACCTGGGAGATCCTAAGGAGTGGCTATCCTAACTCTCTTCCTCTGTCATCTATCCGGTTCAGGGCTGTTCTGCTTCTTGTCTTGCCCCCCCCCCCCTTGGGATATGATACGCCTCCTTCCTGGGAAATGGCCACTTTACTGTAGTCCATCACATTGCCTCCCCCTTCGTAGACACAATCCATCACAGCAATTCTCCAGTTCAAAGTGGACAGTGAGTGAATGGTGCAGTGGCCTAGGGGTGGAGCTCTCGCCTCACAATCAGGAGGCTGTGAGTTCGATCCTAGGTAGAGACAGATATTTCTCTCTCTGAGCACACTGAGAATATATCTGCTGAAAAAAATAACTCAGCCCTGGTGACAGGAATGGCATCCGGCCAGTAAAACATTCAGCTCCATTCCGTTGCCCAGACTCCACACCGCAAGGGATTGTGGGGTCATTAAAAGAAAAAGATGATGAAAGTGGACAGTGGGTGGGGATCTGAGTCATTAATTGCATAAACTTTTGAGTACATTTGAGGAGCAGATGGGTTTTCTGGGGAAGCAGGTATGAAACAAGCAGGGATACCTCACAATCCACCAGAGATGCCCTTTCTGGGCTCCCCAATCCTGGACCTTTTACTCTTCTTGTAGAAAAGTGTTGCCTCCTGGACCCTTCACTGCTTGTACTTAATGAACTAAGAAGCTTCTTCTGGCCTTAATTAATGGCTGGACAAGAAACCCTTGAAAGCTATAATTGCTCTCGAAGTTTATGGTTACGATGTAATAAATGGGAGGCGATATCAATAACGATTATTGAACTGTTTGCATTGGGAAATGCTGACAATTATGCCAGCATGGCATGTGAAGGGGATACAACAGAAGAGCCATCAAACCCTAGTCAATTTTTTTAGAGGTGATAAATAAATCCAACCATCACAACACACGGTCTCCCTCCATAAAAACTGTCTCCTTCCTGCTCAGAGCCAACCTTAAGCCCTAGAGCAAAGATCCTCAAACTTGGCAACTTTTAAGACTTGTGGAGTTCAATTCCCAGAATTGTGCTGTTCAACTCCCAGCTGGCTGGAGAATTCTGGGAGTTGAAGTCCACAAGTCTTAAAATTGCCAAGTTTGGAGACCTCTGCTCTAGAGTCACTTTGGGTAATGAGACGGGCTGCATATAAATTTCATAAATAAATAAAATAAAAAGGGCCAGGCATCTGATATCACAAGGAACAATCCAGGTACCTTCCAGATGTTGGGCTACACCCTCATCCTTCCTACACCCTCATCCTTCCTACACCCTCATCCTTCCTACACCCTCATCCTTCCTACACCCTCATCCTTCCTACACCCTCATCCTTCCTACTGGTAGTAGCAAACACTGCCGTATCTGGCAGTTAAGCTGGCCAACAGAAGGAGCTTCTTGGTGGTCCCTACCTTAGGGAATGAAGACCCACCTAACCCAACTTGACACCTTCTCTTATGACACAAGACAAATTTTCCAACTGATGTGGACCCATCTGCCAGGGGATTCCACAAATCCAAGTCCCATGAATTCTTCAAGACAGCTACTTCTTCAAATCACAGCCTGAAGTGTGACAGGCTGGCCCTTTCTCACTAGGTTGATGTTATTTGGGATTGATCGTATCGTTACATGCGATTAAATCAGTGTCAACTCTTATAATAGGTCTTTTTCCCCAGGAGGTTCTTCAGATCTTCACCAGCACTAGAGTCCTCCATCTTACCACTCGTTGCTTTCTCTTTCCTTCCACTTTTCCTACCATTGGAGCCTTCTCCAGGAAACTAGGTCTTCAAATCACATCTCCAAAGTTTTATTATCTTAGCCTCCTCGTTTGTGCCTCCAAAGTAAGAGCTCCAGATTGACTAACTACAAGGATCTATTCTCTGTTTCTTGTACTAACATCCCCTCCCGACTCGGTGTTGTTCTTATCACACCTGTTTAGCACTCTTCCTCTAGGACTTTTCTCTTCTCTCTTTGCCATGCCACTGCTTGCTTTCCCCCACTTCCTTTTCACACCTGGAGCTCTCTGTAGCCGAGAGAGCCCTTACAATGAGCATCCAGCCAACTCTCCTTTGCGCACATGCATGCAAGCACATTCACGGCTGCCTCTCCAACATCACCCTCCTCCTCCTCCTCCTCCTCACTGAACTGGTGAGATCGGCAGGTGGGTTTGCAGTCTTCCCTATTATTTTGGCAGACAATGCTGACGGCTGGCCCTTGCACAAGCTCTAACTGTCACCTCTCCAAGTGGGCGGCTGGCATCCCCTCCAATGACAACGTCGCGCCTGCCAAATGGTGCTCAAAGTGGCACAGCGGATATGAAGGCTCCCTGCATGGAAACAGAAGGAGGGCAACACAGTTGTCGATTCATGCTAATCACAACTCCTTCCCACTCCTATCCTCAGGGGTGGCGGGTGGGCAAGAAAAGTGGGCTGGAGCCTGTCTTTTGCCAAGAAACAACCCCTCTGCCTTTTAAGATGTACCTTGAGGCGCTTTGACGGCAAGGATGGAAAAAGACGGGGGCATGAAAGGCAGGAAGGCTATGCATTAAAATAATAGGATTAATGGGCCCCTGTTACTGAATGGAATAAATTAATTAATTAATCCAGAGGGAAGAGAGTAAAGGGTTGTAGGAACTCAAGCAGTGGGCAGCAATGGAAGGCCAGTGTCGCACAACCTGGAGAGAAATCCTGAAATGGCAAGAGAGCATTTCCAATTAGGGAGCTATCACATTCAGGGACGTTTCTCCAATGCACAGGCAAAAATGCAGCACCTAGAAAAATTGCACAGAAGGGAAAGGAGGTGCATCCTCTGCCACCCACCCAGACACACCACCCTTGGGAACCAAAGAGGGCCAAGCAGAAGACACGTGGAGTCACCAACACGGTGGTGAAGACTTCAGGATACCACCAACCTTACTCCGTCCCCGGCTTTGCAACTCTCCGATGTTTATGTGATGGTTCTGAGCACCCATCAGGGGCCGAAAAGGATGACAAGCAGAGACTCTCCTCTCGGTTGCGACTCAACGGTTGAGTTTTTCACAAGCACCTGCCTTTCCCTTTCTAGGCACTTAGCTGCATCCTTGACAGTCAGCAACTAACCTTGTCAGGGGAGGGGGTCACGTTCTTCATCGGGGAGGAGAAGGACAGGAGAGAATAGGCAGGGAAGTGACAAATTTGACACCTGTCGGATGCCTGATGCTCGGTTCTTTTCCTCTCTGATGGCTATCAGAGATTCTAACGGGGTTTTTTCGACACCCAGTTGTGCAAACGATGCCTCTCGATTGCAGCCAGGAAAGTCGTGCCAGCCATCCAAAGGATGGAGCCGGCACTTCCCCCATCCCTGTCCTAGGATTTCCCTGGACAATCCATTTTTGGAGTGGAGCAGAGCCCAGCCAGAGAGATGCTTCCCCTGGTGCCCCATGCATAATGAATGCAGTGATTGTTTTTCAAGGAAGCCGAAACTGAGACGGGCTTGTTGCTGAAAGATGGGAGGCAGGAAAGGGCCTCTAGTGGAGACTTTCATTCCAGCACAAATGTGCTATTCAACAGTGAAAAGAGCATGTTGTACATCAGGGGTCTGCAACCTTCAACACTCAACCTTCAACATTTGGACCCATTTCCCACAGACAAGAAAACATCGGGAGCCACAAAACCTGGGTGGGCATGGCCAACTCAATGTCACTCCTACCCAGTCACATGACACACCTACCCAGGTTTTCTGGCTCCCAGTATTTTCTGTGGGAAATGGGTCTCTCTCCCTCCCTCCGTCCCTCCCTCTCATTTCTGTTTTTTGTGTTTTACCTTCTCAGGCCTGGCAAGGAGTGACTGGGAGGAGAGGGCGAGGGACAGGGCCAGCCAGTGGTGGGATAACTCAACAGGGAGCCACAGCAGAGGGCCCAAAGAGCCCCATGCGGCTCCAGAGCTGCCGGTTGCTGACACTCGTTCTACATCAACATGATTCAGGGAAGGGGGCCCAACCTTGGCAACTTGAAGACTTGTGGACTTCAACTCCCAGAATTCCCCAGCCAGTGCTGGCTGGGAAATTCTGGGAGCTGAAGTCCACAGGTCTTCAAGTTGCCAAGGTTGGACACCCTTGAATTCGAGGGCAAGTCGAGCAGCGTCATGGAGATTGGGATCTTGTCAGCCACAAAACTGAAATTTTTGATCCTGGGAACCAACCAAGATATGATTTTTTCCCTCCTTTCCAAATCAAAATCTCAGCCTCCTTCAAACAAAGGAAATACATTTGAATTATGCAGGTTGCATTTTGGAGCGTTTCAGGTCTCTGATCCTTACAAACCATCTCATCTTCTAAATCTCATCTATCTATCCAAATTCTTCGACCCTCCCTCCACTCTTTCAAATATTGTTTGGAAGCTTCAACGTCTTTTTAAAATTAGAACGCCTTCGCCCAAACAGTTCTCCTAAAATATACCAGTTCTCACCATTTGCATAATTTAAAGATGCAGCATCTGTGCTCCTACACTGCAGTATTGGATTTCCTACCTCTTTGTTCTTGAATTGATTTTCCTTCATTATGAACAGAAAGTGGCTAGATGGGGTGCCTCACCGTACCAAAAATATACTTGATATTCAAAAAAAATTGGAAACATATCTGACCCCTCTTAAAGAGATCTATGGAATTTTTCTAGAATTACCTTTTTAAACCAAATTGGGTATTGTCCTCTCTCCTCCCCTTCCCTCCTTTCCCTTCCTTCCTTCCTTCCTTCCTTCCTTCCTTTCTCTTTTTCTTTTTCTTTCAAAAACTTCATGAGAATCTATTCTTTTTAGCATGTGCCACACTTGAAAAAGGTTACGGTGGCCTTTGCAAATACCACTTCCTTTGCACCACACACGGGGCTAATGAGTAGCCATACACACGTACTTTCTACTTTCCTTTTGGAAAACACATCTCTGGTTGTCTTTCCTTCTTAAGTAGTTTATTCACACAGTGTTAGATTATTTCCTGACAAGCACCACCCTGGGTGAATCCAGATGTAACAACTGATGGGCTTCTGGGAGAAGTTGGAGGAGATCCCTGAGGAGGCTGTCCACAACTATTCAGGACTGAAGTCAGCCAGATTGTAAATATCTACTTAATGTTTCTCAACCTTGGCAACTTGAAGATCTGTAGATTCCAACTCCCAGAATTCCCCAGCCGGCCATGTTGAGACTTGAAGTCCACAGATGGAGAAAGACTGATCTACGGTACAAATTCAATATATTGGAGTCCAAAAGAATGGTAGATCAGGACTCCGCCACTTTGCTATGATAGTCTGCACATGTCTTTCTACTTCTCTACTTTTTTGCTTTTTAGCAAAACCCAGCTGAGTCGTCCTTCCATGTTTTGTATCTCAGAGGTATCAAATTAAACCCCTCATGGCAGCATTTTTAAAGTGCCACAATGGGCAAGATTTTTGCCATATATTCTTCTCCAGCACTACCTACCACAACAATTGACAAAATGGTGCACCCACAATGGCACAATCAGGTGAACGCTGATGTCACAGACTTTGATTCCCACGTCTGATGCAAATTCAGGAGTCCCAGCATTCGTATAATGAGATTGTCACGCATGTGTTATCCCTGTCCACCTCCCTTCAAGGATGCCACTGTCAATCATGGGATGTCCTTTTTGATTTACTGGCCTTACAGTATTGAATTCTAAACGAGACAAGTTTATAAATAACTTAAATAAGTCAATAGTGAAATGGCCACATTTCTAAGGACATGGCAAAGAATCTCAGAATTGTTGCTGATCAGAACCAGGGTAGGAGATAGTGATGCAAAACGATGCAAATAGCTGCAGTCATAACAACAGAGTTTACAAACCACTGAAAATCATAGGTCCATTAAATTCTTCACTAGCATTAGGTTGAGGAAAGGCAAGGAAGATCTTGGATCAGGTTAAGCAGCCATGTTCCTTTGCTATTACAGACCAAAAAAAACTAAGCCACTAGGTGTGTGTTATAGTCTCACGTTACGTACATCCCTCGCAATTTTCTCTATATTTACTCGCCAAGACCTGTTTCCAATTTACATCCTTTGAAACCCTACATATTTATGACATTTATTCTCTCCACCTTTGGGCCTCTTTCATTTGTTGCTCAAGAGTTCACCAGGAGAACAAACTCCGATGAGAAAATTCTTCAGCAAGGAGGGAAAGAAATCAATGCGAAATCAACTATGATTAATGCCGGTTTGACCATTTTCCAACATTAATCACATTCCTGGGCTCTGGAGCGTGCAAAGCGGAAAAGTCTATACTCATAAAGAGTGTAACTGGGAACATTCTTTCTCCTTACTCCAAGTTGGAGAGGCGGTGGGTGGTAGCGCAGCTCGGAATTACAAAGCCGCAGAATCGTCTGTGTTGAATAAATATGGATTTCTTGGTCCCAAAGTTGGATGCGCATTGAAAAAGACACAAACGCAAGGAGATCTCATGAGGAGCTGCCCTTCATTCAAACTTGAAACAGCTGCTTCTCCAGCTACAGTTCTGTGCAGGACTTAAATTGCAACTCAGCTGTATAACAGACACCCAAGGATATTGCTGACTCGCAATAGCGCCCTCCCTATTGTCCAGAAAGTTATCACAAGAACACCAAGGACAACTGTGTCTTAATGTCACAACAATCTACCTCCAAGGAAGGCGGCCCCTTGGCTCTTTGCAGGCACGGTATAGAGTGACCCTGAGGATAATAGAACATTCTGACTGATTTGAGATTTAATGTAATGTCCTCCCTGGACAGAAGTATATACACATTTCTGGGAAGAAATTGCATATATATATATGAGATTCTGCCCAAATGTTGCTACAACTTTAAAAGCACAACTATAATGACATGGGAAAATACCCGAACAAAGCTGAATACCATACATGTAAGCACCCGCGAAAACTTAAGAATATATATATTTATTATATTATATTACGTTACGTTACGTTATATTCCTGGGAATGAAAGGATTTCTATATTCTGAGCAGGCTGAAAAAGGAGCGAGGCTTCAATGCTGAATAGTCTGCAATCAATACTTAGGAAGAGAAGGAAGAATTTTCCCTTTAAACCTCCCATCCTTTTTTCCCCTTGTTCTTTGGGTTTTGTACTTTTCTGAAATTCGATAAAGTTATAGGGAAAAAAACAACTACCAGGATAAAAATAGTTTGTCTCTAAGGAGACTGTGGTGGGGAAGGTAGATTTGTATGGTTCCTCGCTGAACATGATGGAAGACAGAGTTTTAAGACTCTTAGGATGCTACAAGTTGGTGATTCAGGCAGGATGGCTAGAGTTCAACCTTCAGGACTGACTGTCTAATATTAGGAGGGTTAACTCCCAGTTGGATCTTTGAGAAAAAGGGGGCTGGTGGAAACAAGACAGGAGGTTGTCTTTGGCGCCATCGTCATCTTCATCATCATCATCATGCCATACAGGAATATTTAAAAAACAGGAATTAAATTCAGCTATTAAATTCACCCAAAGAAAAGGCTACAGAACAAACAAATAACATTTTGATGAATTTCACAGGGTCTGAAGAAACAACCCAAGGTCCCTATTTCTAAACAGGGCAAATGAAATCCCACAGAGACATTCACACATTTTCATTCCAGGGTCAGTTTTCAGTTCACCCAGAGATAGGAAAGCCACAATGTTAGCCAATCGTCTTCTCTTAAACCCAAGAGCTCCAAAAGGCAACTTCTGCACAATTTCACAGAAAACCCCAATGCACCAACGATTTCCCATAACAGAGGTTTCCAGCTGGAGCTATTGATTTCTCTCAAGACGTCTGGAACTAAACTTTACTGATAAGCATGAACTTCCACCAGAACTAACTTAATATAAGACTCTACACACACACATACACACACACACACAAGCACACATACACAACACTCCAGCATCCAGCACTAGACTTCATATCAGGTGGGACTGGAAAATCAATTGTCTGTTTGTTTTCATGTTGGGAAACTTCATTCCTGGGCAGGTTGGACAAACCCATGATCCATTCAAATCTGATGGGGCTTCCTTGGAAGATATTTCCAGAATGAAAACAAATAAACAAACCCCCCCAAAGAGGGTGAATTCTCAATGAGAAGCAGGAGCCAAAATAAATTCAGGGGTCAACACACCCACATCTGCATCTCTTCCTACAATTGTAGGATCCCCCACAAATACTTGTGAGCTCGAATAAACTGTTCTGAGATGATGCCAAGTCATTAGAATTAACATGGGTGAAAAACCTATCAATTACAGGGAGAACCAAAGAGTACCCAAGACCATTCTCCTTTTCCTCAAGTTTTCCTTGGGTTGAATCAAGAGCAAGTTAAGTTACAGACCTCCAGGAACCCAATTTGACCATACAAATTCTTCCCAAGTGTTGTCCTCCAAATTCTGAGAACTATGCTCCAAGAATTGGAGAAGACTTACCCTTCAGGTCATGGCTTTTTAACCTATCAAGGGTCAGACATGAGACAGAGCTATATTCCTGCCTGCCTGGGATCTTTCTCAACAGATAATTCTCAAGAGCCTCTCCTATTCTCCTGTGTTCACTACAAGCTTTTCCCCTTCAAGCTACTGTTCAGGTCCTTCCACGCATTTCTGTCAGCCATCTTATGCGTGATGAGGGTGCCCATGGCGTGGACGATTTACTGCTTAATTAATAACTTCACTGTGTCGAAAAGGAGATAATACTTTTCTTTCTGCATGAAAGCATCCATTTTTCCTTCAGCAAACAGTTGAATGCGTACAGTAATTAAACAAATGTTCACTTTAGCGCCCTATTTTCTTCCAGCAATCATCGCTTCCACTCACTGCTCAAATTTTACTGCTTTTTCATCACAGCCCCCAAATGCAGAAGACACACAAAGGAGAGTATTGCCATCCTTCCCTTCATCGCTGACAATTCCTCTGTGAAAAACTGAAGATCTTGAACAGCAATGAAAGCTCCCTTTTGAGCTAAAAGAATGGGAAAATTGGATTCAATATAACTGAGAATTCAGAGTGTAAATCTAGCCATATTAACATTCTTTTTATCTTGCCACAATCACAATAGAATCTGGATGGGTTGCTATAATGTCAAACAAGATAATTTAACAAAAAAAAATATTAATACATTAAGACATCCCAGAATAACACCCGACATAGGAGCCCAAAAGTCCTGCAGATAAGTTCTGTTTTCCATTTTTTCTGGACGTCTGACCTGTGGATCTCCAACAGGGAAGCATTCTTGAGAACGATCTCCATCATGGAAAACCAACACTCCTGGGCACAGTCCTCCAAATCTCCTGAAATTAGGAGACAACCCACTGCTTCTCCAAACACAACTGAAGTTTTAGGGTCAACTCAAATGGGGAAATGAGGTCTTGCTATGTTGGTACAGACTGTAACCAAGAAAAAGACTAAAGGGAAATGTGGATAGCTCCATAAAAACATCAAGCCATTCAACGGATTGGATCAGTGGATGAACCATTTGTAGATTCCTTTGAATGGCAAACAAATCCTTCAGACAACATGCCAAAAAAAGAAAGAAACAACAAATCAAGTTTAAAACCAATCCAGATTAACAGCTGCTAGCTTTGGAGCAGACTTGGATAAGGAAGCTGTGTGAACCTGGCCACTGTATGAAGGAGAAACGAAGATGTTCCATGACACATGCACAGCAAAGCGGGACTGATGACACCAGATTCAAGGACTCACTTAGACCTGATCATCCCTGGTGGGATTAGGGAAGGTCTAAGTTACCACTTGCAAGATTGATGTGAAGATAAAATTGGGAGTCCCGCAGAAATTGAGTAATTAATGGCAATATAAAAGCTGTGAGCTGGACTACTGCCCAGATTTGCTGTCAGATGGGCAGCCTTATAAATCTATCCAACAAATAAAGTGTTAAATTTACTGCTATCTTCCAAGACTCTGGAAAGGCCACCTCTGAAGGTCAGGGTCTGCTTTCTTCTCCAGAGCCCTTTGGAAAGGAGGTTTCTTCTAGGCAGCTTCTGAAGGTTGACACCAGAGGTGGTATTCAGTTGGCTCAGACCAGTTCTGGAGACCCAGTCGTGGAAATTTTGAGAAGTTCGGAGAACCGGCCAATACCGCCTCTGACTGGCCCCACCCCTGTCTATTCTCTGCCTCCCATCGAGTCCCAGCTGATCAGCTGGGTCTCCTTTGGTTGCCCTGCACAGGAGAATGGAGCTGGAAAGCAGGTTAGTGGGGTGGGGAAGGAATGGAGATTTTACAGTATCCTTCCCCTGCCACGCCCATGAATGCCACTCCCACCAAGCCACACTCATAGCTGCTTGGCTGGGTCTTCTTTGGTTGCCCTGCGCAGGAGAACGGAGCTGGAAAGCAGGTTAGTGGGGTGGGGAGGGAAGGGGGATTTTGCAGGATCCTTCCCCTGCCTCCCACCAAGCCACACCATGCCCACCATGCCCCCTGAATGTTCAGGCTCTGGCATCTGTTACCTGGCTCTGCGTTTAACACCTTACACCGAGCTCACCTGGAAGAATTATTGAAAGAAAAGCATTTGTGTTGTCATCATAAACACACAAATGGCAGGCCCTGTCATGCCCGTTAGAATCTGACTTTGAGGGAGAGTTGGAACAGCTGACAGAGAGTGGGAGTGTGGCTCTGGAGGTTATGGAGGAAACTGGGCATTCAAAAGAAGACCCAGGCCCATCCCCTCTCCATTCTAGGGCACACAGGGAGAAGCGGATAAGGGAGAAATGTGAATGGCATGATCTATGGGGGAGGAAAGGGCCCTGATCCCCTTCATGGGCTGCAGCTGTGAGAACTGTTAAAAGGACAAACTGCGCATGGCCCAAAGCTAGAAGGTCTCATTAATTGCTTCAGTGTGGTTTGTGTTGTTTTTTCTATTTATAATTTATATGTATTTTGAGTTTGAATAGAATTTCTTCCTTTTCACAACTGTTTGTGGGGGAGTTTTTTCTCCAGTCAATGATAATTGGATCTTTGAAGCCAAGTTGAAGGAATTAAAGGGACTTCACCTGTTTTTGTGACTTTGTTGCTTTTGTATCCCACCCTGGGTCATCACAGGCCCCGTGGGACACCGTCAAAGGAGGAAACTGCCCCCCAAATATTTTTTTAATATATCTATCACAGCCTCCTCCTTTCTCCAGCTTAATGGCGCGCATAGCTGTGAAACATCATTGCGCATAATTATATTTCCCAGGAAATGACTGAGCGTTTAGCAATTAGGCTGCAGCAGAGACACCAAACAACTCTTTCCAGAGGCCTGGACTGTCAAGGGAAGAACCCAGGGGCTCCCCCTTTTAGAGGAAGGGGTGGCTGAACCCCAAAACCCAGAATTCCTGAATATATTTTGGGAAGCCGGTGCATTTCTGACAAAGACCCATCCATACTGGGACACCGCAAGGTTTAACCTGGACCTGGTGCCAGAAGAAGTCATTACGGCCACTGCAGTCAAACTTGAAGCCAGCCACAGAGAAGGCAGCCTCACAGATGTTGGAGGCCATCAAAAGGCCAGGCATTTAATAAACTTCACCAGAGGCTGCCCTGCAACTGGTGGCCCACCTCTGGCCTGCCCGACTGACCACTGGGCAGAAATTTGCAGAAATTTCCAACAACAGCCCGAGAGCTGGGGAGATTAATTATTACCAATTATTTTTCAAAACAATCAAACAGCAGCATAAAATTGCCAGGTGGGTGTTGAGCCTCACAGCACCAAGCCTTGAACTTCCTTCTCTACCCAGTGTGTGTGTTTGTGTGTGTTGTTTGTGCACGCAACACACACGCCATTCCAGATCTAGCCATGGGGGTGGGGAACCAGCAAAAGAAGGCTGGTGGAAAAATACATTTTTTCCTGCCTATTAAAAGTTTCCTACCTGGAGACCAGCCAAGGCTGGGAATGAGAGAGAACATCCTTTAATACGTTGGTAGTGGAAGACTGGCAGTGCCCCCACCACCCCTGTGTAAGCTTAACAACTCATAGTACATTACAAAAGCAAGAGAAAAACCCAGGCCTGCTCAACCAAAGCAGAATTATGGAATTATTTCTAAATGACAAAAGGATGCAAAAGGTTTTAGGGATGTTAAAAGCAGAGGGCATCCAAGGAAGATCTTCTGCCGAGAATAGTTCATAACCGGAGGGCTAGCAATGAAAATGACTGACCCTAGGCTGGTGTTTCTCAACCTTGGGAATGTTAAGATGTTGTGGACTTCAACTCCCAGAATTCCCCAGGCTGTGGAATTCTGGGAGTTGAAATCCACAATGTCTTGAAGTTCCCTCAATTGAGAAACGCTGCTCTAGCTGGGCTAACCGAAGGGATCAGAAACAGACGGTGGCGATTACAAAGCGAATTCTTCAGGAAAGTAGCTTCCCACCTTCTTCCCCTCCTTCCCTTTCCATCAATTTTGCCTTTGCCTTTCCGGCGCCTCCTTGCTCCTCTTGGCGTCCTACATCTAAAAGTAAATGAATGGGATGCTAGATTCCCCTCGCAAAGACGCTGTGAATGGAGCCTCTGAAATGTGCCAAATTTCCCCTTCTTATTTTGCCAACAAAACCCGGGCCTACAATTGAGCCTTCTTTGCGAGAGCGTTTCCTTTCGGAGAGTAGGGGAAACACCACTGCAAACCCAAGGAGCAGGCAGAGAACAGAATGGAAAGGGAAGGCACCACGAGACGGAGGCAGAAGCATAAAAATCTCTCCCGGCGTGTCACTCTTAATATTGTTTTTAAAAATAAGCATGAGACTCCGCTGCCAAGGAAGTGCTTCTAAATGAAGACGAGAAGAGTTACCATCTGGAAGAGCTGAGAGAAAGACAGAGAAGGCCTTTTCCAACACTGAACCCCCAAATGAGTAACTAAGCAAGTGGAAGCAATCCAAGGCGGTAAGTTAATTAAGAAAAAAACACGGAGGAAAGATTACAGGAAATGCACCATCAATTCCAATGCTTCCGTTCTATCCATCCTTCAAGAAATCCCAGGCAACTCCATCTCTGCAGCTTCCTTCCCAGAAAGAGGTCAACAGCAAGTTCTTGGTCCTCAAAGATGTTGTGCTATGTTCTGGATCAGGGGTCTCCAACCTTGGCCACTTTAAGCTGGCGGACTTCAACTCCCAGAATTCCCCAGCCAGCTTTGGAGGGAGTTGAAGTCCCCCAGGCTTGAAGTGGCCAAGGTTGGAGACCTCTGGACTAGCTGATCCTTCTGGTCTCTTCCAACTCTATCATTCATGTATGGTTGGAGAATTGTGGGAGTTGAAGTCCGCCAGGCTTAAAGTGGCCAAAGTTGGAGACCCATGTTCTGGATCCTGTAACCAACATCTTCAAAATGAGTTTGGGGAGAAACCAGGCTGAATGAAAGGTTGGAGTCAGAAATTATGGATCCATGGGCTCAAGGATCTCAGAATCTGAGGTCTTGCACCAAACACAGTACCTAGCCACCATCAAACAGGGTATGGTAGGAAAGGTGGAATTATCATGGCTTGTATTTGGACCTCCAATGCATGTTCTTTAATACCACCTCATACTCATTGGAAGGGCTACTAAGACCAACAAATCTAACCACCCATAATCTGTTCTACACTCTCCAGACCTCTCTCTCAAAACATCCTTGAGTGACATCAATCCACCCGCAGTGGGACACCTCCTGGAAAAGAGACCCTTCACCACTTCTCCAGATCTCTGCTTCTGTTATCAAACTGTTCATTCTCCTAGGAAGGATTTGCTAACATCCATCTGACATCTGCTTTCTTTCCTATCCTATCCCTTTTGGGGGGATGGTAGGACTCCATGTGGTGTCTTCTGCTGGGCAACAGATGGAACCCAAGGCAACTCACGTGGACAAGCTAGTTCTTCCCAAACCATCTGCTTCGCTGCTCCAGGGTCAGAATCAGACCCAGCAAAGCCACCTGGGTCCATTTTGCAAATCCTTCACATTGGAGAAAGGCTTCATGTCCAGGCACAACAAGACTTGCTAATATTTGCTCTGAAAAATGTAACATTACTGACCAAAATTGGAGAAGTCCTACCTTCTCTCGATGCATGGGTAGAAGACTGGAGTGCTCAAAGCATTCAAACAGTCACCAGAGGTTCCTGCATTAGTTCGTTGAGAAGAGATAGATCCAGACTAACTGCATTCCCAATGGGTTGGACTACAAATCCCATCATTTTTAGGGATGGTGTTGGCTTGCAGACAAGTCCGATAGTCTAGATAATATATTGCGGTAGTCATCACCAGATCAGCTGTTTAGAAAAAGCCACTTCCAATCCATGCTGGAAACACGAATGACAAAAGGGAACATTCAGTCATGTCGGATGGATTTGTTTAAAAAAAAAAAAGGCTAAAAAATGCACACACCGATTCAGAGGATTCTAAAGATTAAGATCCAATTAAGACCAGGGGTTTTTCGTTTGGGAGTGACAAAAACAGTGGAGGAAAAAAAAGTCAGTGGGACGTTGTTTTCATTATGGGATAATTGCAGCAAAGATTATTATCTCCACAATAGAACAATGGATGGGGAAGATGATGGAACTGGCGGAGATGCCCAAATTGACTTCTTGAATCAGAGGAAAAGCAATATCTATCTACCTTTATTGCTGACTGGAAACCCTTTATGGATTTTGCTTTTTCAGACATGGCAAAACATGAACTCATGATTTATGGGTTTTGACGATTAGACAGAATTGATTGTAGAGAGAAGAAGTGATGTTTAACCATAGAGTAAGAGGCAAATTTATAATCAGAAGAGCTGCAAAGTAGATTTTAAAAAACTGGTCTTTCCAGAAAGGCTGGAGACCTAACCTCTGGAGGGCATCATCATGTCAGAGAAAACTGGGGCACCGGCCTTTTCTTGAAGCTAAAGACAAACCCAAGAGGATCTTTGACCAAGATGCTACTCAACGCTCTTTTCCTTATGGATGAATTGGATGAATTAACCCTCACAGCCGCCCTTGCATAGGTCCCCCTGCCTCCAAACATCCCCCTTTTCGTCTTGGGGACACTAATGTGTTCTTGGAAGCCCAACTGCCAGTCAAAGAGCCAAAAAGGGATCCAGCTTCCAATCCTCTTATGCGCCACCTGGATGGCTGCCAAGAGGCCAAACCACATGCGCAAGCGGCAGTCATCCATCATTCCGACAATCCCTGTTTCCAGAGAAAGCAGCTCGTCCCTCCAGGCTGACATTCAGACTTGAACCTTTTAAGAAAGTCTGGCGTCTTATCCTGCCCCAATGCCCCCTCCCCAAAGCCCAGGGGTGGGAGCATGCTTTCCATTCCTTGGACCCTTTTGAAGTTAAGACAGCTTGGTGTTTTGTGCGTGGAGCTGCCTGTCCAGCTGAAGGCTAAATAAATACTTATTGTGGCCCAGCAGAGTCAGACAGTAGCAAGGAGGTTGGGGAGGAACCTGGACCAGTCTTGGAGACTGAGGGGGGCTTGGAATGAAGGCTCTGCATCAGAGGCAGAAATGTGGCCAGGGCAGGCTGGCAGTCATCAGCTGCCTTCAGACTCAGACAGCAGTGAGCCAGGGGGGGGAGGGGGCTTCTGGAACCAGTTCCCAGCCTGCGCACAGACAGGGCCACCAGAAGACAAGAACAATTGAGAAAGCAGGGTCGACTCGGGAGTAAGGCCCATACCTCAGGGATGATTGGCCCCTCCCAGTGGACATAAAAGAGGAACAAATGGGACGCGAGCTTTTGCAGGAAGCAATTAGTTTGTCTCATCGGTTCAAGCTTTGAAAAGTCCCGTTTGACTCTGTGTCGAGTTCAGCCTTGCCCTGTGTTTGGCAATTCGTTCTCTGGCTGCATTCCAAGGGCGATAAGGGTGGGTGTTTATAAGCATTCCCCTGAAAGACTGTTTGCCAAGCCTTGCAGGCTGTGAATGAATGTAATTCACAGCGGTGGAAATAAAAGAGGTTTTGCCAGGACTGAGATTGTGTCTTATTCTTTCTAAGGAAGCCAAGGTCAGAATAATACGGGACATTCCTGAACCCCAGATTCCCAGCTCTGGTTCCCCAAAGGCCTCCTCAAAGGAGTCCTCAGTCGGCATCAGCATGCCTGGCAGACGTCGTGGTGGCTTATACAAGAGGAGAAGACCTCAGCCATCTTCTTCTGAGAAAGAAGGGCCCATTAATTCAAACACACCTCAGTTTGGAAAGGAGGAAAGGAGGGGAACGCCTCCTAATGCTGTGCTTTACTCCTGTGGGAAAACTGTGTTAAAGCAAAGCTGGCTGGGGAATTCTGGGAGTTGAAGTCCTCCAAGCTTAAAGTTGCCAAAGTTGGAGACCCCTGCTTCAACAAATGGGTTCTACTCACCTGCTGTCAGAAAAAAAAGCACAATCCAGGTGAGGCTCATAGATCAAAAAGAAGCTTTAGCACCCCTTCTACAAGTTCTCCTCGTGACATCTCTTCCATCCAGTGTCAACCACAGATTCTGATAATAAACTGGGGTAGCCAAGGACACCCCCCTCCTCACCCTCCCAAATTCACAGAATCAACCCAGCAACAGCCCACTCGGATGTCTCCCGAGTGCCAAAATGCTTAGTGCTCTTTTATTGCATCCAGAGGAACCATCTGGCTTAATCCCACCAGATTAGCGCTTCTCAGACACACAAACAGATCACACCTACGCTACTCTTCTTCTTCAAAGCCAGGTGCTTGAAAGAAGCGTAATGCAATCGGAATTGCACCCCAGATCTTCCCCGGGCATCTGGGCCCCATAATTGGCTCATTAACCATTCCACAACGGGAAGCATCAAACAGCCCACATGCCATGCAAATCTGGCCTTGCAAGATTTATGGGAGAGGCAGGAAGAGAGGCCATAAATCATCCCGGCAGCTTAAAAGTTCAGCAAAGAGAGATGCCTGAATGGACATTCTCCCACCCCACAAAAAACACCCTCCCCCAATCCGTTCGAAGAACAAAGTGCTAAAAACCTGGGGCCCAAACTCTTCTTGAGTTTCTGACCACCAGCTGTTTATTTCTCTTCTAAAACAATGAACGCTTGCTTTTTCTCACGTCAAAATCACACAGGCAACACACACACACACACACACACAAACATACCGAGACAGACACTTCTGGAGAGAGTCCAGTCTCTACTTATCCCCGAGTATTGTTAATCCTATTTGCAAAGAAGCTGCCGGGAGAAGTTGTTGGAAGCTTACCAGCAAAGACTTCTGGGGTGCCTGCCCGTGTAATTCCAGCCCCGGATTATTGTTAAACTTGGCTGTTTTCCAGGCAAAGCCTTCAGGAATTCCTCCAAGCTAAACTAAATTTGCTACTCCAGACTCTTCCACTTGATGCACACTTCAGCTCCTCCAAGCCACTCATCCATTACGGACCGAGCTTCTTGCAAAGAAGAGGACTGTTCCTCAGGCCCCTCAAGGCCCCTCGGGCCCTCAAATTTAAAAAGCAATCACGTTTACTAACATGCTCCTTGTAAAGGACACAATTCTTGGCAAATTCCAGTTTAAACACCCGAGGAACCAACGAGGCTCGGTGCGCGCGCACACACCAGAGTGGAAATCTGCATGCCTTTGCTCACCATCACCTGTGTTTTATCTTCCTCCAAATCAAATCACCCAACCATTCTTCTTCGGAGGGTTGGTCATTTAATAGAACATGATGCCAAATCCAGGACGGATTGCAAGCTATAAATATGAATCTTCTGTACTGGCTTGATGGATTTCGGCACCATTACAAACCATCATTTACAGCTCTGTTTTAAAATGGATCGTGGCCCAGGGAAAGCCACAAGGAATGCCACACGTGGTGGAAAGAAATGGCTTCGGTTGCACTAGGTGAAAGGCGGGCTCACTAGTGGGAATTAGCCACAGCTAAGATCCCGCTCCGTGGCTGGGACCACGGAAGGGATGAAATGCAACAGGATGAAAAAGGCACGCCAGCTCGGCTCACCTAGAGCCGCATCTTCCCCTAAACCCAAGTTTTTCAAACTTGGCCACTGTTAAGATGGGTGGACTTCAATTCCCAGAATTCCCTAGCCAGATGAATTCTGGGAATTGAAGTCCTCCCATCTTAAAGTTGCTAAGGTTATGAAGCGCTGCTTTAAAATGTGGCTCCTGGATGCATTCCTACGTAAGTTAGGATGTGTTTTCCATAGCAGTGAACTCAATCCATTTGCGTGGCTGGCTGGGGAATTCTGGGAGTTGAACTCCCCTCATCGTAAGATGGCCAAGTCTGAAAAACACTGCCTTAAAATCATCACCTCCTTTTCAAGAGGGTTTCCCCTTATTTTCCCGAGTTTCTTTTTAGTGTTTCTCTAGACAGGCAGCGCTGCAACTGAATTTCAAATAAAAGAAAATATGGTTCCCTTCCATCTGGATATCTGGATTGGCAAGATTTCCAGGATATTTGCCATTCATACCATTACCTTGAAAATACAACCTACCCTGAAAGTAAATCCTAGATTTTTACACATGTTGCCCAAAATAAGCCCTAATTAAGATCCCGCCCACTCCAGAGTACACGGCTTAAAAATTCAGCTAGGGTGGGGATGGAGGGGTGGTGGAGCTGCCCTACTACTTAACTTTGGAGAGTTGTAGCCAGGCCTCACCCACCCTGACACCTGCCTTGCTGGCCCATTTCTTCTACAACTGGCAAGGCTTTCCTGAAGGCCTCTGCAGCTGAGAACAAAGCTCTGGATCGATCCTGAAGGTTGCACAGGCCTTCGGGAAAGCCTTGCCAGCTGCAGAAGAAGAAAGTTCCTGAAGGCCTTTCACAGCGAAAAGGAGGCCAGGGGGTGCGACGCATGCAAGTGAGGCTAGTTAGTGGGTGACATCCTCCAAAAATAAGATCAGGTGCCTTTTTTGGTGGCAAAAAAAATACATAAGACAGGGTCTTATTTTGGGGGAAACACGGTAGCTATTGCAAGACCCCGAACTAACCCAGCTTTGCTACAACTCTTGCTGTGGTTCACACAGCCTCTCATCCCGGCCTACAGTTTCACACCTTGGTGCATTGATTGTAGCTAATTCCATCTTGAATGCACCAAATGGACATTTGCAATGCAGCAGGGAAAAGCTCTTAAAAAAAAACAAACCCAGCCATCGCCACCCTTCCAATTCTTGTCTTCACTCAAGTGGAAAAGAGGGATGAGCAGACGAAGCAGATGGAGAGGCCTTTTGCTGAGGGCAGCAAAAAATTCCAGTCAGTCAACAAAAGGAGAGATCTTCCCAGCTCATCTATGTTTATGACCAGCCAACCCCAAACGACAAGAAAGGGAATCATTCCGATAGTAAGAGACGCATCATTTTACAGACGTACAGGTGGTTCTCAACTTACAATAGTTCGTTTAGTGACCGTTCAAAGCTGGGTCTTTATATTTTTCCAAATAATAATAATAATAATAATAATAATAATAATAATAATAATAATAAACCATCGATCACATACTGAGCTGTTGCAGGACAATCGCTCAGATTGACTACAAACAACGTCACAACACAGTCTCTCAGATGGTCCACTGGAACTGGTGTCACAACGACCATCTGCCTGTAGCAAAGAACTGGTGGGATCACAGGCCTGAAAAAGTGGTCGAAAATGAGCATGCAAAACTACTGTGGGACTTCCGAATACAGACTGACAAAGTTCTGGAACACGATACCCTGGATATCATGATTGCGGGGAAGAAAAAAGTGTGGAACGTGAACCCGGAAAATTTAGCCTCCTTTCTAGGTTGAATCTCTTCCTTGATCAGTTTCCATCCATTGTTCTTTCTCTGGCCTTTGGGGGCTTTGGAAAATAGCTTGACCCCCTTCTCCTCCTCTCTGGGGCAGCCCTTCAAATATCGGAAGGCTGCTCTCCTGTCTCCCCTGGTCCTTCTCTTCCCTAGTCTAGCCAGGCCCAGTTCCTGCAACCATTCTTCCTATGTTTAAGCCTCCAGTCCCCTCATCCTCCTGGTTGCTCTTCTCTGCACTTTTTCTAGAGCCTCAACCTCTTTTTTTACAGTGTGGTGACCAAAACTGGATGCAGGACTCTAGGTGTGGCCTTACTAAGGCTTTATAGAGGGGCATTAGTCCCTCCCTTGATCTCGATTGTATCCCTCTGTTAATGCAACTCAGGATTACGTTGGCTTTTTTGGCTGCCGCTGCACACGGCTTTTTTGGCTCCTATTTAGCTGGTTGTCCTCTGAGACTCCAAGATCCCTCTCCCAGTTCCTGCTATTGAGGCTGGTTTCACCCAGTCTGTATGTGTCCTTTTGGTTTTTCCTTTTCTCTCCTCCCTAAGCAGCAAAGGGTGCCCAGTTAGCATCGGTGGAACTCCTAGCTAGAAAACGGGAGGGCGAAAAGCTGCCTTCTTCACCTGAACTCTCTGAAGAAAGCTTTGCTGAAGTCTCCCCTCCAGCCACCGGGCAGTTAAAATCAACAACAGCGAGAAACAGAGAAAAGTGCAGCCAACAGGTGTGAGAAGGAGGAGGAGGAGGAGGAGAGGGAGCGCAAATGCCTGTTTCACACCCAGGCTTCCTTTTTTAGCATGCACAAGCTACAATGGCAATAACTGCTTGTCAAGTAGACAGTGTTTCAGGGAAGGTGCCACCCTGGCTACGAAGTGGCTGTGCAATTATTATATTAAATCATAATACAAGAAAGGAAAGGTGGGTGACTAAAGTCCTATTTTTTTTCCTTGTGTATCTCTCCAGAGGCAGAAACATATGTACATGGTTTGGCACAACTGGAAAAGCGGCTTCTGCTTAGCCCAGACATCATAAACAAGGAGGGAGAGGTGTCACACCTTACATTAAGCCATGGTTTGCAGAATAAGCCCCAATGGCTTGGGTTCCTACTGGATTTGCCTAGAATCTCTGAAAAAATGGGCAACGTATAAGCCATGTTGCTCCACCGAATCAACCATAATTTACAAATCAATCAGGAGGCTTTGATGGTCTCTTGAGCTTGGCTGTTTTTTTGCAGATGTTTCATGACAGTCATGAAACATCTGCAAGAAAATGACCCAGCTAAGAAAGCACCAAAGGGCTCCTCGTGTCAACCCTGAGCTACAAATATTTCTCTTTTTATCAGTACAAATCAATAACTCTAACCCAAACCCCAGCACATCAAACGCAGCCTGCAAATTAAAATATCTCCTCCCAGGTTCATTTTTAATGCCTTTATATTCCAATGTCTATTTACATTTACTAAGAAGACTTCAATGCCGTGGACTCCCTCTGCACTCAGTTACTACCCCTTGGATGAAGAGAACGACCCAATGTTTCAAAAGTTCAAAGAAATTTGCAACTTATCTCCTGCGCACAATGAAGTAATTGACAAATGCATATCCTGGGATGCAAATAAAGTCAGTTAATGCAGTTGTGCAAATGTAAGTCCATTATATGCATGTTCAACAGTCCTCTGAATCTGAGAATCCCCTATCCCAGGGGGACCCTTTAAATAAATACAATTTCTGTTTGCCTACAATCTTTCCCACCCCAGAGCAACAAGCAAAGTTCAGAGTTTCCCCTCAACCAGTTTTATACTCACGCCAACCCTGTGAGGTAGGTTAGGCCTTCAGTGACTGGCGTATAATCACCTCGTGAATTTCCATAACCCAGCAAAATTCTCAGCTCCACTTCTCCAATATTCTAACCGCGGAGTGACCAACATTGTCTGCGCATGGAAAGGAAGGCCTGGGGCAGCTCTATTATTTCCCCCAGGGAATCACACATTGGCTACTTGAAAGCATCCATTCCCAGCAAGGCTTAACTGCTCCAAGCAAAACCAAAATTAAAATTGAGCCCCCTTTCATTCTGTTACACCAGAGGTCTTTTGGGGACCCCTGCGTTACACCATTACTTAGAAACAACCTGATGTCAGGCGAGAGAGTGGTTGGGGTCACACATTTTCCTAAGCTGTAACCTGATTTCATCCCAGTTTGCTGATCAAAGCTATTGACTGGGTCCATGCAACAACACACTAAACCATAAATGAAAGTTTATAAGCCAGAATGGCAGCCTACACCACCTGAAGTAAATACATCACAGTGGGGCTTAGTGTTATCTTGTAGAATTGAGCGTGGCCTACTCTGCAAGATTGTTGTGAGAGTGAACAGGAACCACTCTTAGTCACCCTTGGTGGCATTCATCACGCATGGAAGCACTGTTTTGTTTTGTTTTTTGTCGAAAAATTATGCTCATAAATGCAGATAAACCAAAATTTTAAAGTCAGGAAAGTGAAAAGTCGTGTGTGTGTGTGTGTGTGTGTGTGTGTGTGTAAAAATCTTGTCTGGTTGGTTAGTCTGTTTGCTTATACATTCTGCAAGGCTTTCCATAAATAATACAATAATAAACAAACACACAGCACACAGTCACTTCCATCTTGGGTTAATTCCTGAAACCAGGGGTCCCCAAACTTGGCAACTTTAAGGCTTGTGGACTTCAAGTGCCAAGTTGAAGACCTCTGCCTTAAACACAGGCCATTTGTCACAAAAACCTTCCTAAGACACACAACCTGGCCAGTATGCAAGCAGATACCTTCTGTTACATTCCAGATACTCACTTTTACCCATCTTTGCTCCTCTTACAACCTCCTTTTCCCATTTCCCATCTTCCCGAAAGACCTGGTTTGCTCTCAGCCAGAGATTCAAATTGTTGTTATTGTTATGATTTATTTGCCACCAAAACCATGGTTCGAGACATTTCCGCACATCAGAAAAGCTAAAAGGACACCAGAGGGGTGGGAAGACAAACGTTTAGCGTTTGGCTAAAAAAGGGAATTTAAAGAGGTTCAGCCCCAAGGATGCCTTCTTCAGCCAGGTGTGCCCCAACCTAAGAAACAGGCATGAAATTAAGATTAGGGAGAGGCATCCACAGATCACCTTGGCTTTCTGAAAGGGTTAAAAATGGCTCTTTTCAACGGGGAGCCCTTGCAGACAGACGGGGCCGCTGTTAACCGGCATCAACTCGGTTTCCCTGCTGTGGTCCCAGGTCAAAAGGGAGAAGAGCCAAAAGCAGCAGCTGCAAACGCTGGATGGGGGCTGCAGTTCAGATGCCACCTCTGAGGTGACGGGCGCCAAAAACAACGGAAAACCCACCCAAAAACTTTCCAGAGAAGCGCACTGAAAAATGCGAAGACGAGATTCTACCCAGGGAGGGAAATGGGTGGGTGGGCTTCCCAAGAGAGAGAAAAGCACCCCCTCCCCTCCAGCAGCTCCCAAGAGAAACTGTGGGGTCCCCATCCGCCTCCCCGGCCCCCTCCAGGTTGGGCGGGGAGGTTTCCCCCACCCCCGAGAGCCCCCTCTGAGTTGGGGAAGTTTGTGTCCTGAAGGCCAGGCAGGGCTTAACTTCTCTCCCTCCACCCCCAAGGAAAACCATGGGTACAAATATTGATTCCCCCCCCCCCCCCAAGACAGGACGGAGGCAGCCGCGGCGGTCGCTCCTCGGGGCGGAGGGGGGGAGGGGTAGCCCTATTGACCTTTTCCCTTCCTTCCCTCCCCTTGCCTGGGACCCCTCCCCTCGCAGAAGACCCCCCCTCCCCTCTCCTTTCCTGGGAGCCCTACCGGCTGGGCCGGAGCCCCGCGTCCCGCTTGCTGTCCAGCAGGGCCGGCACGCAGTTGGTCAGCTCGGTCCAGTCGGCGTGCAGCCCGCAGCTCCAGCCGGTGGAGAAGCGCGAGAAGAGCCAGGTCTCGCGCTTGCCGGGCCGCAGGCAGGTGCACTTCTTCTGCCCGGCGCGGCACTGGCAGGGCTGCTCCAGCTGGATGTTGCGCACCAGGTGCCGGCCGAAGGTGGTGCCGCCGGTCTTCTGGATGTGCAGGAAGACGATCAGGTCGTCGCCGGCGATGCGGAAGTCCACGCGGCGGAGCAGCTCGGCCGCCGAGAAGTTCAGGCGCGGCCGGAAGCGCGCGGGGCTCCCGTCCTCCGGCCCGTAAGGGTCGCCCGGCGCCGGACGGAGAGCGGCGGCCCCGGGGACGGACGGGCGCGGCGGCCGCCGCCCCAACAGCAGCCGCAGCCGGCACTGGCTGCCCGGACAGACGTACTGCAGCACCAGCCCGCCGAAGAGCAGCAGCAGCAGCAGCAACGCCGCCAGCCCGCGGTGCCAGCGCTCCTCCATGGCCAGGGCGGGCGCATCGCCCCCGCCGCCCCCCGTCACCGCCCCGGGCCCATCGCAGCAGCAGCGGCGGCGGCGGCAGGAGGAGGAGGAGGAGGAGGAAGACGGCCCCAGCCAGCCAGCCAGCCAGCCCCGCCGCCGCCGCCGCCGCCGCCCGCTGCGGCTCCAGCGCCCGCCCCCGGCCCGCCCTCACCGCCCAGACCCCGCCCAGACCCGGCCGCGCCGCCCGAGCCTTTGTCCGCCCCGGCGCGCTCCTGCCTGCGCTCCGCAGCCCGCCCGGTCGGCCTCCCGGGACTCCCTCGGCCCGCCCCGGCCCCGCTGATGTCCGGCCAGGGACGCCCCCTCCCCATTAACTCTCCGCGACCCCCCCTCCACCACCCCCCGGCCCCACTGCGATCCTTTGGTGGTCCCGGTGGGGAAGGAGGAAGGGTCGTCCCCGGAAGCACCTCAACCGGTGTCCAAACCAGGGACCCCCGCGATGGAGCCTGGGCCCTGGGCAGGGGCTTCAAGCGGATGGCGTGGTCAATGTGGCCAGGAAGGCTGGAGTAGTGCTGCTGCACCTGGAGGTTCCTTTGGGAACCCCGAAAGGTGAGAGGCGCTCACCTGGCCTGTCTTTTGCCCAGCAACGAGGGGGGGGAAGGGGCTCCCCGTTGATGAATTGTGAACAATCCAGATATTATTATTTTTTTGCTCCTTGTTTGGGGGCTGTTTTTCAAGCGGAATCAAAAATCGTCCTTTCGAAGTGGCGGAGAGGAGTCTGCTGCAGGGGATGACAACGTCTCCTGCGCTCTTGGGAACACCTAACAACCAAATTATTGTGTCTTTTGTTTTGTTTTTTAAAAAATAAAACCAGGCAGGGCCGAGAGGCAGGTGAAAAGGTTTGCTGGATTCTTCGGATCCTGCCTTGGAAAGAGGTTTTCGGATGCCTGGAGCAACCTTTGACATGCCTGCTATCTCCAAGGGAGTGTCTATTTGCCTTTTCAAAGCAGCTACTCAGCTTTTGTCTTTTGTCTGCAGCCTTAAAATTTGCTCTTTGGACTGGAGAGGGCGGGTGGAAAGCCTAAGTAAACAAGCCAGCTCCCCCAGCCCCCAATGTGGGAGCAGAAAAGGATACCATAAGGTGATCTGTCAAACGTTTGCAAGCAAAAAAAATACCTGCAGGTGGCAGAGAACATAATGAAAATGCCATCAGAAGGAGGATTGATCTTTTGGGAGCTGAGACAGATTAGGGGTCTCTGATTGGCTGAATTCCCTGTACTTCAAATCAGCAGGCCTAGTGGGGAGGGACAAAGGAGGCTGTAATTCAGCTAAATAAACACAACAATCTCAGCCAAACCATTGGCCAAACAATTGCAAGTGGCCTCAGGCCAGAAAAGTTGGCCATCCTAGGAGAGATGATTCTTCTAAATTGGGCTAAGCCGAAACCAGGATGTGGCTCAGAAGCTAAGCAGGCTGGATCCTTGGATGGGGCACCAAGACCGACAAACAACCATCTCAAGAGAAACCAACATTCAGAAACTCACCAAGAGTTCAGATCAATTGAACTGTTTTGCAAGTTCAGTCCAGGACAAAAAATAAATCTGGGGAAAAAAAAAAGAGAACAGAAGATTGAGCAACTTACGGATGAAATAAAAGAGGGACATAAATTAAACCCACCACCCTCATTTGTAATTTATTTAGGATATCTAGTTTGCAACTCAAACAAGATGTTAATTTTTTCCCAGGCAACAGAGAAACGAAGAGCGCTTTGTAGGTCAGTTCACACAGGCTGGAAACAGCCCAGTGGGGTCATTGGGAAGCCCAGAATTCGAACCGCTTTGAGAAATGAGAGCAGGCCTTCACAGAATTCACCCCGTGAACCAGGGCTGGGCTAATCAGGGTTTATTAATCATCATTGACTCCATTCAGACAATCCGTCATGCCCCTGCCAGAGTCTGAATCTGAGGAGAAAGCCAAACAGCTGACAGGGAGCAGGAGTTTGGCTCAGTTGGCTGTGGAGGAAACTGGGGGAGGGCAAAGTCCGGCTGGGCAGAGCAGGAAAGAGGTAGAGCAAGGGAGAGGGAGTTCGGAGGAAGACCCAGGCCCACCCCCTCTTCATCCTAGGGCACGCAGGGAGGAATGGAGAAGAGAGCAACATGGGTTGGGTGGCTTACGGGGGAGGAAAGGGCCCTGATTCCCTTCATTAGCCACACCTGGGAATGAGAGTTTAAAAGAGATGCAAGCTGAGAGCAGCTTGCTGGGAGCAAATGTGAGTTTATCTTGTGTTGGCTTTGCTTATCTGTGTTCCTGGCATCCTCCCAACCATGTTGAATTACTGCTGTTCCTTCATGTCTGGAATTCTTGCTCCTGCCCTGCTGGATTAATTGCCTGCTCTTGCCTTGATTGGACTTATAGTTACAGTTTTTGTTGACCACATTTTGGACTTGATTCTCTGCAGCCAAAGGCTGTTCCTGGGAGTTTTTCTCTAGCCCAGAAGGTAACCAGGACATTGGGGACAAAGTTGGAGGGAATAAAGGGACTCCTATGGATTACCTGACTGTGTGGCCTTTGTGCCACACCCCTTTGGGTCATCACACAATCCGCTAAACCCAGCCACTTTTCAGCACTGCAGAATGGCAACACCTGGGGAGGCTTGGCAGCATCCTTGAGGTTTAATTAGCAGCACTTCTTCCTCGTGGTTATTTTGCTGCAAACTGGCACCAGCAGTGGTATTTCTATCAAATACCAAAGGATTTCTGAGAGCCGATGCTGCTGCTGCTGCTGCTGCTGGTCACGAGGCCTTCTCCCTCAGCTGGGCACCTGAAAGCCACACACTGCAATTGGCATCTCAGGGGGGCAAGAGGAGGAGAGAAAAAATACCTTCCCACCTTATACCCCAAACATTATTAGGTCTTGGACACGATGCTGCAGCCGTGGCTGATGGGACCTTGGCATCCATTGGAAAGAGATTACTGTTAATTAATTTAACTTGTCTGCAAAAGAGAGAAGTGGGCTGCGCCTTCGTTCCTGCCATCTGGCATGCTCTCAAGAAATGCATGGATTTCAAAGCACACAGGGACATGCAAACAATTTGGCACAATCTGCTGTTTTTTTTAAAAAAATGCACAATTATGTCCCTTTTTCCAAAAACAGCATCTATTTCAAGCACATACTAGCGACGGAGGGCCTGAAAAAAAATAGCAGTAGCACTAATGCTTACTTATATACTGCTTCCCAGTGCTTTCCAGCTCTCTCCAAGTGGTTTACAGAGTCAGCCTCTTGCCCCCCCCCCCCCCCCAAACAACCTGGGTCCTCATTTGACCCACCTCGGAAGGATGGAAGGATGAGTCCACCTTGAGCTGGTTGAGCATCAAACTCCTGGCAATGGGCAGAGTCAGCCTTCCTGACTCTACATCTGGGCAAGACTGTCCTTCAGCAACTGAAGACTGGACAGCACCATTTTTCCCAAGGGGACTAAAAAAAAGACAATTGCATTTCTAGATAAATCCAGTGGCCACGTCTACAGTATTGTTCTGACCAAGGCTTCCCGAGACTGTAATTAAGCACACGCTTAGTGAAAACAACTCTTGTTTTATTTCAACGCTGGGAATTATGTGCACTCCCAGCCCTTAATGAGTCCCAAACAGTCCCTTGAGATAAGCACCCACCTTTCTCTCCTTTGAATTGCTGCCAGAAACTAAAGTGCCAAATGAATTATAAAAAAAACCAAGTGAAGTACAAAGTTCACATAGAACTTCAAGGTTTAATCTGAACAGAGCAAACGACTTTGCTTCCTGCAAAGGTTTCTCTAGCTTTGCCTGTCCTTTATCCCTTATGGGAGGGGCAATCACCTCCCAGCCTTACTATCAAGTTGCCCCTTTTGTCTCAGCTGCTCTTGCCTTCTGGCAGTTCTGTGCACACGTGCACTGGGTACAGGCTCCCCTTGTTCCTTGGCCTTGCTACTGCCAGACTCCAAAGACTCCGGAGTCAGCAACTCACTCCCAGATGGTCCTGGCCCCATCTCTGCATTGGACACAGGACCCTTGTTCGAGTCCTCTCCAGACTCTCTGACTGGTCCCCTTTCTTCCCCACTGTCCAATTCCACTGCCGTCTGGATCGGCTGCCAGTGAACCCCAACAAGCATTTCCCATAAGGCCATGGAAGACCCACAAAAATAGCCAAGAGAGGCACTGCTATTTCCCGCTATTTGTATTACTGCCCACTTTCCAGAGGCAACTGAGAAGAGAACAGCACGCCCTCCATTTTCTCCCCTGCCAAATTCCAACATCTAAAGTGACAGAAGGGAAACATTATTCTCAGTCCAGAGGCCAGTAATGAGTCTAGTTGTAGTTAATCAACAGTATTGATTTTCTTCAGCATCAAGGCCTTTCAATCCAGGGACGTGTCGTCCTGGCTTTGCATATGTTCAAAGTAGAGTTCTCAAAGTTCCCAGTTCTGGCAGCTCAGCCCCACACAGTGGTTTTATCCCAGACTAAGGAGGCAATGCGGTTGGGTGGAACATGAATGAATGAATGAATGAATGAATGAATGAATGAATGAATTCTTTATTAGTCAAGTGTGTTTGGACACACAAGGAATTTGTCCTGGTGCATATGCTCTCAGTGTACATAAAAAGAAAAGATACATTTGTCAAGAAATCAAGCAGGAACCTTGATAATCCTGGATAATTGCAAGATATCTCTGTTAGGAGCCAATTTTGACCCACAGAGATGACTTAATCCAGGAAGAGAGACAAGAAGTTTAGACACGAATGGCTTCCTCTAATAGTGTTTCTCAACCTTAGCAATAAGTGGATTTTTGATTCCCATAATTTTCCTGTCAGCCATGCGGACTATGGAATTCTGGGAGTTGAAGTCCTCCCATCTTAAAATGGCTAACAATTTCTAGTTAGACTTAGGCTTAGGACAGAATAAACTAGAACAAGGGTCTTCAAACTTGGCAAGTTTAAGGCTTGTGGACTTCAGCTCCCAGAATTCCTGAGCTAACATGACTGGAGGAGGAATTCTGGGAGTCGAAGTCCACAAGTCTTAAAGCTGTCAAGTTTGAAGACCGCTGGATTAGAACAACAAGAGTTGGAAGGGACCTTGGAGGTCTTCTAGTCCAACCCCCTGCTTAGGCAGGAAACCCTATACTATTTCAGACAAATGGTTATCCAATCTCTTCTTAAAAACTTCCTGTGTTAAGGATAAGATCTAGGAAGTCCTTCAACCATGAAGTTCCTTTAGCAGCCTTGGCCAATCACTCCTCCTAGTCTATTTCATGGGGTTGGGTGGTTGTGAGAATGAAATCTAGGGAAGATGGGGTGGAGAGAAAAATCATACAGGCCACTTTGAGCCTGGTGGAAGAACACCGGATAGAAATAATAACCTAGAAAAAGGAAGAAGTGCTGCTGAACCCTTTCCGGCAGCGATGCTCAGGAACAGAATATAATCTACACTTGAGAGAGAAAAGCAATTCCGTTGTGTCCATTGCAATTGTACCCGTTGCGTTGTCCTTGGATACAGATTTGCCTGAAACGCATTTGTTTCCAGTGCGCCAAATCACAACCACAAAGCTGCCAACTTTGGCAACTGAAATTTGGTTTTGCGCCTAAACAAAATGGAGAAAGATTTTTTTGCCTTTTTGCCTCCTGGATTCTGCTTGAATTAAGAAAATCTTTTACATCAATGCTGGAATAAGAGTTTGCTCAGTTCCACATAGTGTAGGTCTAAGTTTGTTTGGGTCTTTTCCCATGTAAGATTAAGAGTATCTTGGTGACGTTTCGGCGAGGTCCCACTTGCCATCCTCAGGCTGGTGCTTTCAGCTTCATGCCAGTACAAGCATAAATATAAATATAAATATAAATATAAATATAAATATAAATATAAATATAAATATAAATATAAATATAAATATAAATATAAATATAAATATAAATATAAATATAAATATAAATATAAATATAAATATAAATATAAATATAAATATATTTATTTCTGAGGTTTTCGCAGGTATTTGTATGTGGATCTTTGGTTATTCAGGGTTTGAATCCCATCCCTGGTGAACGCCGGTCCAAAGTCTCTTTTTTTCAGGGCCGTTGTAACTTCAAACAAATGGTCGTAAGTCGAGGAGTTGGCTGTAAGGCTGTGGCTGGAACTACGGCTTCCACAAAACAGCATTGGACAAAAGGTAAGTCTGAAATCTCTGGCACGGGGAACCCACGGAGCTGAATGGAGCCAAAATTGTGCTCATTCCCATCCCGGCTTGGTCAAACACAGCCGCCTCTTTGTTGCTTGTCTCATCCAGTGGCGCTGGAGCAATGCTTGCATAGCGACCAACGGGGAGGAAGGTTTTGTGGTGAAAAATAGGGAAGAGTGCTGACATACGGGGAGCCATTCTTTCCCTTGTGAGTTGGAGGAGCCATTTCCTGGCCATTATCTCCCCGGATGCACTAAAAGTGGATGATTTATGAAAGGAGATGTATGTACCCTGTTCGGAGTGACAAAGGAAAAGAGGGTTACCTACGTGATTCCTAGTCAACTGTCAGCCAGAATTGGCTTGCCAATTCTAAAACTAACAATGCATCTGATTCCCAGGAGGCAGCCAGCAGGATGCTGGAGGGCTCAGGTGGAGAAATTGGAGCCGCAATTTGGGGGAAACAAGCCTTTCAAGGTTTCTTGGTTTGGCAAGACCCCAGCATCGACTCACAGATTGTCCATTCTGGCTGGACAATCCAAAATTATCCCTCCGACAGAGACAGGCAAGCAAGCTGCTCAGTCTGCACCCAGTTATTGTTTCTGTCTCTCCTAAGGACACCGCCATTCCAATCTAAAGAGAAAAATACCTGCAGACAGCAGCCCCAAACTCTGGTTCCAACTTTTCCAGGTCTTGAGGCTTCCAAGAAGCACCAAACCAAATGGCAGGTTCATCCATGCATCAGGCAACTTTCGCGAGCGAGAAGGCGTGAGGAGGAAAAACAGCCCAGCTGGCAACAAATCCAAAGCTAATTCTGCATTTCAGGGCAATCTGCATTAAAAACCGGCCCCTTCCAAGCAATTAGAGGTTGCCTTTTGGCTTACCCAAGTTCATTTAGTGATTGCTCAGATTACAACAGCACTGAAAAACATGACTTATGAACGTCTTTCACACTTTCTGTTCGTTGCAGCATCTCCCTGGGCATGCGATCAAAATTGAGATGCTGGTTTCCTATTTATGATGCTTCCCAGAGTCCTGGCGTTACCTGATCCCCTTTTGCAAACTTCTGACAAGCCAAGCCAATGGAGAAGCCAGGTTCACTTAAAAACCGTGTGACTAAGTTAGCAGTTGCAGAATTCACTTAGCAACTGGGCCAAGAAAGGTACAAAATGGAGCAAAATTCACAGAAATGTTGGGCTCAACTGTAGTCCTATACCATCCCATGCAAGTTGTGGTCTTAAAACTGGCTCCGAGGAAGACAAGCCAGCCTCTTCAGCACCCTGGACAGCAGCCCCAAGCAGGGCCTTCTTTGCTTCTGCCCCGCTCCAGCCTGGAGTTTCTTCCAATGACAGCCATGGAGATGCCATGGCAGACCCAGCCCATCCCGGATCTTTTGGAGGGTTGTGATGAGGTCTTCCAACCTTCCTTGGAGAGAAGAGTCCCACCAGAATCCTGGTGCTGCCAACCAGGAAGGAACCTGTGAGGTTTTCCATTGGGGGGGTGGAGGGAAATGCCCCAGCTTTTCTTAACTTGATGTCCTCCACAAAGTATCTCGCTTCTGGAATTAAAAAGGATGAAGCCGAGCAGGGAGGAAGCAGTGATGAATGGGTTGGCGGAGATGTGACTGTGGAAAACACACATCTTAAGGCCGCTTATCTCAATGACATAAGAGAACTCGAAGGCTGGAGAGGAAATGGATGGAAAGAGGGCCTGGTGTGAAAGAGTTGTCACTCAGGGAATTGCTAAGCAGCCTCCAGACTGGGAGAGGCTTCTTCCAAACATTGCTGAAGATTAATGATCCGAAAGTAGAACGTGGGCTCTCCCGCATAAAAAGGTCGCCTTTGCAAACCGGAAGAGCCTCTCTGGATTTCTTTGTCGAAACTTTATGCTTGACTCAGGAAAGAAGCAGATGAGCCAGCTTGAGAAATAGGAGTGACATAAGCCAAAGCCCTCCAAAAGAGCAGGGTTGGGCTAGGTCTACCATGGCATCTCCATGGCTTTCATGGGAAAAAACCCCAGGCTGGAGGGGGCCAGAGGCAGAGAAGGCCCTGCTAGATGCTGCTGTCCAGGGTCCTGAAGGGGCCGGCTTGTCTTCCTCGGAGCTAGTTTTGAGATGCTTCTCCCCCAACAGCAACTTGCAAAGGATGGCATAGGACCACAATTGAGCCAACATTTCTGTTGCCAAGTGATTTGATAAGATTTACTTAACAAGGTTGTAAATGGCCAAAATTCTGTTAAGTGAATTTTGGCCATTTACAACCTTGTTAAGTAAATCCTTGTAGTTGTTCGGTTGTTAAATGAATCTGGCTGTCAGGATTCTGGCCATTACCCCAATTAAATCATGAGTCTCGAGCCAAACTTCCAAAACTAAACAGGATTTATTGGGAGTTAAAAGGTCTGGCATTGCCTGGGTGTAGCTGACCCTGAGACACATCATTCATTGTCACCCTTGACCCTGGTTTTCTCCCACCCCCTGGGTGTATCCTAATTCCTATTCTCCAATGGGACACATCCATGGCCAAGAGTCATCCATCATGTTCTCCAGTTAGAATTTTGCATGGCAGAAACTTCGGTCACCTAGTTACTATCTTTGAAAACGTTGATGGAATGCATTTTCGGTTTTGCAAGCTGCTGCACTGCTCCACTCTCCCTTTCTGTTGGCAATTATAAAACGGCCATAAAAATGTTTTATGAGTTGATACTGGCTTCCCCATTGACTTTGTTAGAAAGTCTCAAAAGGGGATCAGATGACCTTGGGACCTGTCATAAATAAGAATCAAGCACCTGAGCCAATGGTCATAAGTCAAGGACTACTTGTATAGGGAATTGGCTTCCCGCAGAATCTCTCTTCTTATTCTCTGCTGCTTCCCCTTCCCCCCACCCTCAAAACAAACACACACACACACACAAAAGCTGCCTAAGGAAATAAGAGGATGCGTGGTTTATTCCTCTTGGTCTGTGTTTCCCATCCCTCTCCAATTTTTTCTTCCAGAGACCCTGACAGCCCCAGCATACTAATTTAGAAGCTGCAAGCCGATGACCTACACCTCAAAAGGGTGCCCGGTTAGGGAAAGCGATCCAACCCCTGCAAAGGAGGCTACAGCCCTCTTCCCTTTTCAAGAAAAGAGGAGACTTCGAAATCTGGAATTACAGCATAATTAGAATTATGCCAACTGGAATGCAGCCAGGAGATCGGGCTAAATAACTGTGCTCCATTTAACATGGAGCACCATGAGATTTTTAATGATCACCAGTGGTCAAGACCTTGGTTTTACATATCATTTATAAGATAATAAAGTCATCTCCCATTTATTCTTCGGTCCTAAGGGACGCGCAGACAAATTGTACGTGTCAGAGGGAACAGTGGCTTGAAAAGTTGGATTTTCCTCCCCCCCAACCTAAAATATGACCTACCCTGAAAGTAAGTCCTAGCTTGATTTTTACACATGTGCCCAATATAAGCCCTACCCCAAAATAAGCCCTAATTAAGATCTTGCCCACTCCAGAGTGGACAGGTAAAAATTTAACTAAGGTGGGGATGGGGGTAGAGCTGCCCTACTACTTACCTTTGGACAGGTGTAGCCAGGTCTCGCACACCCAACACCTGCCTTGCCAGCCCAATTCTTTGGCAGCCAGCAAGGCTGGCCAGGCTTTCCTGAAGGCCTCTGGAGCTGAGAACAAAGCTCCAGATTGATCCAGACTTCTGTTATTGGCTACAGAGGCCTTCAGCCTTGCTGGCTGCAAAAGAAGTTCCTGAAGGCCTCTGATTGCAAAAAGGAGGCTGGGGGTGACGTGCACAAATGAGGTTAGTCAGTGGAAGATCTCCCCGGAAAATAAGACCTGGTGCCTTTTTTGATGGCCAAAAAATTATATAAGGGAGGGTCTTATTTTCAGGGAAACATAGTAGAAATGCAGGGGTCTGACACAACCGCAGACACCAAAGGGGCCAGATTTTTATGCAAGTCTGGTTAGAATCCAGCTAGCCCCCCGATCTGCAGCGTCTTTAAGTGTCGTTGTTCTTTAAGTGTGAGCCCATTCTCCTGTGAGTTATTCTTCCTGCTCAAATGTACATGGAGTTTATAAAGCTATCTCAGCAATAAATGGCCAGGCTGTACCATTCTCCTGTGAAGGTGAGATGGAGCGAGTGAAAACAGTATCCATCGTTTGAACATAGAGTCATGGAGATGTTAATAAAGCAGGATCTCTCAACTTTGGCAACTTGTGAAGACGTGCGAGTTTCCACTCCCAAAATTCCCCAGCCGGCCATTTTTAACTTCCCAGAAGCTCTCTGCATTTTTTTGCTGCACTGTTTGAAGTCTCTTTGCTTCAAGTTGACAAGGAAAACGAAGCAAAAGAAATGCCTGCTAGGAAGACCCTGTTGGGCTCTTGGAGCAAGTGAGGGTTTGGGGAGATTATTAAAAATCCGGACAATGCTTTGGCTCCGGAAGAAGAATGAACTGGGCTTGGATATTGATGGGAAAGAGTTGTTTTTAGCCGAAGCACGTCAAATGGCAAATACTGAGTGCCGCTTGGATCGATATCAGAATCTGTTTAATTAATTTGCATGATCAATAACTCAGGAAGCTGGAAAGGGCTGAGAAAAGAGATTTCGGCTTGTACAGGAGAGAAATACGACACCTTCTTTCCTCTCTGTTGCTAAGACTTGGCTTCCTTCCATGGAGTCGACAGAAGAAAAAAGAGACATTTTAAGAGAAGCTTTTCCTGTTTTGTGGTTGGTAAGGTGCCTACAGTTTACTGGGAGGTTATAATAGATTTAAATAAATAAACGATAACATTACACCGTGAGTCATTGAAGCATTACTCAGCTTTGCCATTCATCACTGTGTTCCCAACACACTTGTGTCTTCTTAATAAATCAGGACATGTCAGAGCAAGCCACCAGATTCTCCAGGCCTTAGAAAACCACACTTATTTTCCATAACCTTAATGGTGGCTTGTTGAAGCTCACAGCTTTGTTTGGAAGCAGGCACACCTGCCCAGGTGAAAGTGAAGGAGATGTGGAGTGTGGAGATGCATTATACAAGGAGGTACGTGAAAATGATCTTGTGGGACAAAAGAGCTGCAGGCCATTCACACAAAAGGTATCTGAGTCCACAGAAGGAGAGGGAGGGGCATGAGAAGTCTTCCAGAAGGGACCCTCCCTCATTTTCCAGGGAGTAAAAGGAAGGAGATCAGGAATAATTCCAGACTTCTAAGATTCTGTCAATGTGACCTTCAACAAAGATAGAGCAAATCTTTACCTTACAGGTACTGTATTTCCCCGAAAATAAGACCCTGTCTTATATTTCTTTTTTGCCGCCAAAAAAAGGCACCAGGTCTTATTTTCAGGGGATGGCATCCACTGACTAACCTCTCTTATGCCCATCGCCCCTGGCCTCCCCTTTCACTGTCAGAAGCCTTCAGGATTTTCTTCTTCTGTTCCTAAAGGCTTCTGCAGTGGATAACGGAGCTTTGCTCTCAGCTCCAGAGGCCTGCAGGAAAGCCTGGTCAGCCTTGTCGACTGCAGAAGAAATAGGCCAGCGAGGCAGGTGTGCGAGGCCTGGCTGCAACTGTCCACAGGGAAGTAGTAGGGCAGCTCAAGTGCTCTTTGGCCTGAACATCTACAACAAGTCAGACACTCAGCCAATGCTTCCCACTAGGAGCAAAGTTGCAGCGTTGGTATTCTGCTCAATGCTGACCCAGCCACAAATGCCTGGTCAATCCCTTCACATCTTCTTCTCTGTGGACACCGGCAGCTTTTCCCACAAGGGCTGTTCTCACCTGAGGCACCGAACTGATCCATGAAGAGAACATTTTCATTTCATGGGTCTTCTTACTGGAACCTCCTTGGCTGCTGTGCACCAAGAGACAATTAACCGAGAGGATCCAGGGAAAGAATTACAGCAGGGCAGCTGTCCCCAGCTCTGAGGAGCTGATATGTTTTCCATACTAGGGCTAAACTAGCAATTAATTTTCTTGATAAGCTTAAACTAACCTTTCTGCTAAAAGAGCAAGGTAATTTCCCCACAAACAATATCTAACGTGACATTTGCTGAGTACAATGGGGAGAAGGGGTCCAACTGAGAAGCAATTTGAAAAACAGCAGTTGGTAAACACAACCAATTTGCACTTTCCAAGCCGTAATTTGGGGGGGGGGGGGAAAGGCACTGAAGGCTCCCGGCAGTTGTCAGGTTACAAGAACTGGTGTGACACCAAATCTAAGAGAATTCTGCAGGCCTTCACTGTCTTTAAAGGCTTTGGTTTTCAGAAACCAAGAGCAGATGTATCATTTATTGGTTAGATTTCAATCCCACCTTGATTTTCTACAGCTCAAGGAGACACACCTAATGCTCCTTCCTCAAATTTCCACCACCACCAAACCTTGTGATATCTCAAGGGCTGAGAGAGAGGAACTGGCCCAAAGTCCCCCAGGCTACTTCCATGTCTAAGGAACCTACAGTCGCCTGCTTTTAAGTCCAGCATTGTTGGTCACCCCAGAGACAGGAGAAGCCAACCTTTCCTTTAAAGATCTGCACCGTGAAGCAATGGTACAGCTTGGCTGTTGATGTGATGGGAGATCCATCATTCGAGGTCTAGGGAGATTCTCCGTCCTCCAGGTCATGGTTGCCCCAAAGGTGCTTTTCTTTCAAGAGGCAACTGGACTTTCCGGTTTTTCTTTGAAGAGGTTTCGCTTATCATCCAAGAAGCTTCTTCAACTCTGAGAGCAGAAGAGGCTTCTGAGAGACACCGAAGAAGCTTCTTGGATGAGAAGTGAAACCTCTACAAAGAGAAACCAGAAAGTCCAGTTGCCTCTTGAAAAAAAAAAAAAAAAAAAGCACCTTTGGGTCATTACTGGAGGGTTTCAAGAAAAGACTGGACAACTGTATCCAGAATGATATGGGGTCTCCTGCTTGAGCTAGATGTTGGTCCAGAAGACCTCCAAAGACTTTATCAACCTTAGGATTCCATGATCCAGCAAAGGGGGCCTGCAACTTTTTTCTTGGAGATTTGCAACTCTCCAGCTTCTGTAAAGGTTCTGTTGTCTGCTTTGTGGTAAGAAAGAATACCAAGAGATATTTTGGACTTCCTGACATGGTCTCTTCTGGCTGGATCATTGATGTCTACATGGGCCCAGAACAATGGGGGACAAACATCTCTTGGACATCAGAGACTATCAGAGGAAACTCCGTGCATGGAGGGGAGGCAAAGGATCCCTGTCTCCCAAGCCCTAAGAAGGATCAAATTCAACCCTTCCACACCCAGCGATCCTGTTTCACTTCCTCCAGACAAGGCTAATCAACATTTTTCACACATTCTTGGTTTGAAAATGACCTTTGTAGCTTTTCCAAGCTGGACAAATGGTGACCATGCTGGGGGGAAAAGAAGAGAGAGAAAGGGTATCTAATTTCCCCTAATTGCTCTGTCAAAGTGTAATTAGACTAGCCAGAGCTGGGCTGTTAGGGGAAAACTTTGTGAGCCTTGAATGTCATAGCTATTAGGGGGCTTCCTTGACCTCCCAAGCAGCAGCCATTTTTTAAAAAAAAGTTGGCATCAAATTACTTCTGATCATCTGCCATCTTCTGCCGTGGCACTTGCGGAATAAATGGGGTATTGTCAGGGACTGAGTGGAAGGAAGAATGGAAGATTCAGCTAAATTTTGCTGGATTAAATTCCATCCTGTTGGCAGACACAGCCTTCCTTCTTCCCTTAAACAGGGCAGACAGATACAGAGTGATGCTATGTGCAATCTCCATGTGGAAGGACTTACACGATTTCTACTCCTCCCTTTTCTCTGTTATTACACCCTCGTTATCATGTAGTCTTTTTTTAAAAAATAATCTGAACATCAGAAGGAGTTGGAACTTGGAAGATTTAGACCCATCGAGAATAGAGAACTGAGGAATCCTGACGTAGCATTAAAGTGGACGCCTCTTACTCTTGGTGATTAATATCTGTAAAAGCACCACATCTGCTCAAAAACAGATAGTCTTCAACTTATAATCATTGGTTTAGTGACTGTGAAAAGTTACTGGAAATTTTTACTGAAAAAAATAAAAAGACTCATCCATATTCAACATCCCCAAAGTCTGGGATCAAAATCAGAGCGCTTAGCAGAAGATAATAGAGATAATTTGGATGTATAATATAATAGAAGCAGAGATTAGTGTTAAATAAGGAAAGAAGAGCAACAAAATATATATATTCAGTGATAGAATAAACAATGTAAGAAACTACATTATTGCATAATTGAACTGTATGAGAATATAGTACGAAGTGCATAATGTGAGCATTGTCATAATGTAATACAGTACAAATAAGCAAATAATAGTGATAAATTGGAAGTGTAACATGATGGAGAGAGTATATTGTGTGATAGACTTAATTAGGATGTATAACATGATGGGTGGAAAAAAGAGATCAGATGTAACCAGTACACAAAGATGTTGTATAATTGGAATGGTTATGTATATTAAGGAAAAATGTACAATAAAATTTATATTTTTTTAAAAATGGGTCGCTTGGCAACCAACAATTGTTTACAACAGTTCCAAGCATCCTGGGGTTAGCTGGTCGTAATAGCCGTTTGCAACATTCCCAGCTGGCTTTCGGAGATTCCCAGACTCAATCCAGCTCCCCTTCCTTGGCTCCCGCCCAATGCTCCCAGAGCTCAAATCTGGGCTCACGAGCTTTCCTTCCTCCTTCTCCTTTCCACATTTCATTAAAGTGTGCTGATCTAGCGAGAACCATGGGTTTCCTCCAGCAGCGACAGAGACATCCCTCCTTCTCCCTCCCCCGACTAAGTAGGAGGAAAATGATGTCTCTGCCAATCAGCCCTCAGTCTGAGTCCTTGGCTCTTAATATTCTCAGAAAGCAGGAGAAAGGGGGAGGCTGCACTCAGCCTCTGGTTTAATGCCCGCTTCTTCGATAAAACCGAAAAAGCAGCTCTGAGCTGTCATTTATCTTGACCTTTGTGAAAACTGACCATGGAGGAATTGAGCATTTCAGCTGTTCTGACCCAACTGTATGGGGATATTCTTAATCTTGGTTGGAGGGACTTATAGGTCCCTGGGAACTCCTGAGGAGAGCACCCCAAGAACTAGCTGGGCACAAGGATACTCGGCAGAGGTGGTATTCAGACGGTTCTGACCAGTTTTGGAGAACTGGTAGTGGAAATGTTGAGTAGTTCGGAGAACCGACAAATACCACCTCCCCTGCCATGCCCACCAAGCCATGCCCACAGCACCGGTAGTAAAATTTTTTGAATCCCACCATTGATGCCCAGTCAGTGGATCAGCCTGGCGTCCCATTAATATGATCAAACAATGGTGGGATTCAAAATTGTTTAATACCAGTTCTGTGTGAGTGGCTTGGTGGATGTGGCTTGGTGGGCGTGGCAGGGGAAGGATCCTGCAAAATCCCCAGAGGAAGACCCAGGCCCACCCTCTCTTCATCCTAGGGCACGCAGAGGAACGGAGAAGGATGCAACGTGGGTTGTGTGGCTTACGGGGGAGGAAAGGGCCCTGATTCCCTTCATTAGCCACAGCTGCGAAGAGAGTTTAAAAGAAATGCAGGCGGAGTGTGGCAGCTGCTGGGAGAAAACATGAGTTTATCTTGTGTTGACTTTGGTTATCTGTGTTCCTTGCATCCTCACAACCGTGTTGAATTACTACCGTTCTGGAATTCCTTCTCTTGCCCTGCCAGACTAATTACTTCCTCTTGCCTTGATTGGACTTATAGTTAAAGTTTTTGTTGACCACGTTTTGGATTTGATTCTCTGCAGCCAAAGGCTGTTCTGGGAGAGTTTTTATTCCAGCCCAGAAGGTAACCAGGACATTGGGGGCAAAGTTGGAGCTAATAAAGGGACTCCCACTGATTTTCTGACTGGGTTGCCTTTGTGCCACGACCCTTTGGGTCATCACATTGGGTCTCCACTCATCACCAGGACTCTAATGACTCAGGCAGCTCTTGTCGAAGCAATCTATTGGTTCCTCCCAAGGGAAATCGATCCCTTTAACCATTAGAGGTTTTCCATCAGAGAATGTTTGGGTTGCATCTTCAGCCTGATCTGATCTGTGAGAAAGAACCAGACGACAGAAGGAAGCTTGGAAACACCAAATTGAGGCTTGAAATAGTTTTACAAATGCTTTAGCTAGCCTTCTCTCCTGGGGGTTGTGTGAACCCACTCGAGGAAGGGAAACCATCTCCTGGATCCTGTGACTGGCACTTCCATCGGCGTCATTCAAGGAAAGCCTTTCCCAAACCGATTGCACTAGCCAACAAGCATTTGTTATTGTTGATCTGTTCCCAGCCATGGAAACTCACAATTGCTTTTAAAGAAAAAACAGCCCCCACACACAAGAGGTGCCTGATTGATGATCTCAAACAAAATACCGTACATATTGAAGAAATGTTGTGGGTGAGATTATTATTATTTTTTTGAAATACAAATATATTGCTTTCATCTGGTTTTAAGGGGGGGATGGGGCCAGAAGAGGAAAGGTAATTAATTACACCCTGAAACATTTTACTGATTGAATCCATGACCCCGACGGTGGTAAGGTCGGCTGGTGATAGATTAGTGTAGCCCAGAATACCATGGATGACTTTGTCCTGGGAGCTCATTACAAAAAAGATGTCAGGCCATGTAAATCATCAGAAACAAACAGTGCCATCCATCAGAGATGGGCCGATAACGATTACAGGCAGCAGAGTGGAGCGGGATTATTATGCAAAATTTATTTTCCGCTATTAAAATGTGAAGAGATGAGTCAAAACTGTCCTTTCCACAAACTCAGGCGCTCTCTGCGCTTCCTGAGAGGGAGATCACGGATTAGGTTGGCCTTGGATGCCTCTCATAGGCCAGGAAGATGAAAAGGAGTGACAGAAGAACAGAGTTGGAAAGGACCTTGGAGGTCTTCTAGTCCAGCCCCTTGGCTCCAGCAAGGAGGCCTTGTATCATTTCAGACCAATGGTTCTCCAATCTCTTCTTTAAAACCTCCAGGGATGGAGCACCCACGACTTCTGGTGGCAAGTTGTTCCACTGGTTCATTGTCCACACTGTCCGGAAGTTTCTCCTGAATTCCAGGTTGCATCTCTCCTGGATTAGATTCCCTCCGTTGCCTTCCTGTCCTGCCTTCTGGGGCTTTGGAGACCAGCTTGACCAAGAGGAGAAAGAAGGGTAAGAAAGGGGAGAGTGGCCTTCAGCCCAGTGTGGTTCTCTGTGGCTTTCCCCCCCCCCCCACTCGCCTCCATCTTATTCGAGGGAGAAGCATTTCCGCAAGATGTGGCTGGGGCAAGATAAGTAGGAATAAAAAGACATAAATACTGTTCATGGGCCATTTGTTACCGATCGGATCCTTGGCTCTATTTCCCACGAGCCCATCAGCTGAGAGCAGCTACCTGTTTTTCAAAGAGATGCTTGGGGGCATTTCAGGAAAATGGGGCAGGGGTAGCCGCCAAAAGAGAGACTCTCTTATCATACAGACACCACTGTTCAACAAACCCAGTTTAAAGCAGCCCTTGAAATAGGTCAAACTTTGATAGCTTTCAGCCTCCTCGGGGGGGGGGGCAGGGAGAGGTCATAATACGGTTCCACAGACCCTTTGCGGGGTGAAAAATCTGTCCTTGTCAAGGGCTCGTTTCCAACCACCCCCTCCAATTGGCTCTGTTTCCCCTCATTAACTGTGGCTAGGAACACAGTGTATAAAAAAGGCAAGCTGCCTGCAGCAGGCTGTTGGGAGCAAACGCGAGTTTATCTTGTATCGTTGTGGCTTATCTGTTACGGGCGTCTTCCCAACTATGTGAGTTTTGCTGTGCTTTCAAGTCTGAAATTCTGTTCCTGCCCTGCCAAATTAATGACTTCAGTTTGGCTTGTTTGGACTTTAAGTTACATTTTGTGTGTACCTTATTTTGGACTAAATTTTCTACAGTTAAAGGTTGTTCCTGGAAGAGTTTTTCTCCAGCCCGAAGGTAACCTGGACATTGGGGGCAAAGTTGGAGATAATAAAGGGACTCATTACTTATCTGACTGTGTTGCCTTTGTGCCACGCCCCTTTGGGTCATCACAGCTTTCTACAAAGCTTTCATACCTGGATTAAGGAGAGAGGGTTTCTGAAGATGTAATTTACTTTACAAAATATATTTTTTAAAAGATCTGGGGGTATTTTTTTTCCATCCAAAGGGTACTTGGATTGCTATACATTTTTTTATTCCTGGCTCAAAGCAAAGGCTGCATTCTCTAATTTCCAGGTGCTTCAAAAGTACTTCTCCTGAATAGTTTCATTGTTATATACTTAAAGATGTATTTTGAGAGTGTAAAAAGGTAAGGGAGCTGCCTGTTTCTACATGGCTATGACGCATCACTTATGTATTCAAAGAATTTATAGACTGCCTACTGCCTACATCACTTATGTATTCAAAGAATTTATAGACTGAACATGGCCGCAAGGAGTCCCATAAATGACAAACACATTCAAAGCAATTAATGGACAGTCAAGAAGATTGACAACTCAACTCATAATAATGCTGGAGCCTTAAGCAGATGCTAGAAGCAGGAAGTCTGGGGGCTAGGGTGAAAAGTTCCAAAATGTTTCTATTTTTTTTTTCTTTTTAATAAATCCGTATCAATGGATTTGGCAGTTTTTTTAAAAAAAAAATTGCAAATATCTTCCCTGAAAAATCAGCAATAAAATCAGTCAGTAAAGAACCGAAAACAACACCGAGCCCAGGCTGAAACAGCCATAGCAAGATCAGAAATATGAGAGGATCTTCACAAGCACATTAAACCCAGGCCTGGGACCCCACCAGAGAAAGGAGGACGGGGTCATGCTTTTTTCCAAAGCCCCTGAAGGCCAGACAAGGAATAATGGATGGAAACTCAACAAGGAACGAGATTCAATCTGGAAATAAGGAGACATTTTCTGATAGGGAGAACAATCAACCCATGGAACATAAGTTGCCTTTGGGAGTTGTGGGAGCTTCATCCCTGGAGGCTTTTAAGAAGAGACTGGACTCCCACCTGTCAGAAATGGTGTAGGGTCTCCTGCTTGGGCAGGGGGTTGGATTAGATGATCTACAAGGTCCCTTCCAACTCTGTTAATCTAATTTAATCTAATCTAAAAGCCTCCTCTTCAAATAATCCCAGTGGGAAAATGTGTTTCAGTACCATAGACAGCAGCTTGAGGGAATTCCATGGGTGAGCTGTGAGCCCCGCCAAAAGGTCTCCCACTTCACCTGGCTATGATATTACAGCCCTGGGCACACAAGCTTTACAGAAAAGTGTGGTATGCCTCCCCTCAAAGGACAGATCAGCCCTTCAGATTTCACGAGAAGAGTCCTCCACACTTCTGCTCACAACAGAATACCCGACACCACCAGGCTTGAGATTTGGGGCTTGGACAACCTTGAAGTAGGCCGCCTACACTTGGACTTAAGCACAGTTAATGTCCTTCCAGTCAATAATTACTTCAGCTTCAACCACAACAACACAAGAGCACACAACTGATACAAACAATGTAAACCGCTCCAAACTTGATTGCAGAAAGTATGACTTCAGCCACAGAGTTGGTCAATGCCTGGAATGCCCTACCTGACTCTGTTGTTACATCCTCTAACCCGCACTCCTTTAACCTCAAACTAACCACTATTGACCTCACCCCATTCCTAAGAGGTCTGTAAGGGGCCTGCATAAGTGCACCATCGTGCTACCGTCCCCGTCCTATTGTCCCCATTTATTCATATTTATTTCCTGTATTCTTACTGATGTTTATTCTTATACCTATTATCTTGTAAGCAACTGACAAATCAAATAAATAAATAAAAATAAATACGAGGTAGCTTCAAACACAGTTGAATTTGGGGGCTTTGGAAGTTTCTTTTTCATCAAAATATGCAAAGCCCAGGTTTGGATGCACCAGTCCTACAGGACGGTTATTTTGGCTGCTTGTTCTTTTCCAACAAAAACATAAATTAAATTGAACTTCAGCAGCCAGTCTGGGCTCTCTAAGATCTGATGGATCTGTCGAGGCATGAAGTTAAACGCAAAGGGAGGCCAAACTGGCAACCGCCGCATCTCTTCGGCCTCTTTCTCCTCAAACCTCCAGATGTCGGAGCTATCCAAGTTGTGTTCCAAGTCTCCTTATTTCATGCAGGAATCCGGCCACAGGTTGCATCTCTCCCATCCCAGGAAGCCATGAGGAGAAACCTGCAAGCCGTGCTGGTGTGTTTAATCCCCATGGTGGGCAGGCTTAAATCTTTTATCTCCTGCTGGCGATGCCAAATGCTGAGCATGCAGAGACCTTATATTAGATTATTAAATCAATGACACTCCAGTTATTAGTTACCCTTGTCCGTATTACCTGACTGGTAATGATCTTCTATTTTTACTCTCCTCCTGATAATGTCCCAGAGGCCTTGAAATTATGTCCAGAAAATTAATTTCTTTGCATTGGGACGAGAAATAAAACAGGAAGGGAACCATTCTGATGTGGAGGCCCTTCATCCTGGAGGAAAACCTGGCCAGATGGTGGTTTCTCTGCTGCACAGGGCAGGGAATGTGTTTTTCTTGGAGGAGTTTATGGATCTGGAACAGCTTCAGAGCAGAAGCTCTGCCTGGCCAGATGGTCAGGGAGCTCCTCTTCAAAGCCTCGTGAGAAAGTGCTCAAGTTGGATCATAAAACCATTTTGTTGACTTCATCCATATTTTCACTTTAAGGGGTAAGGCCTTCAAAATATGCTGATCTGTGGTTCAAAGACGACCTTCCCCTATTCCAAGGTGTGTCAAAACTGCAGTGGTGGGATTCAAAATTTTTTATTACCAATTGGGGGGGCCTGGTGTGGCTTGGTGGGCGTGGCAGGGGAAGGATCCTGCAAAATCCCCCTTCCCTCCCCACCCCATTAACCTGCTTTCCAGCTCCGTTCTCCTGGGCAGGGCAACCAAAGGAGACCCAACCGATCAGCTGGGACTCGATGGGAGGCAGAGAAGAGATGGGATTGGCAGGGCCAGTCAGAGGTGGGAATTGCCGGTTCTCTGAACTATTCAAAATGTCCACTACCGATTCTCCAGAACCAGTCAGAATCGGCTGAATGCCAGCTCTGGTCAAAAGAGGAGGGGAAAATCCTTCTGGCAGATTCTCCCCCCCCCCCCATGTGCTCACAATCGCACACAATCATTAGCCCTTTGAGTCATTAGCTCTCCAACTTTGATCCACAGCCTGCTGGCTCAACGGCATCATTAGAGGTTGCAGGAATGTAATTTGTCTCCAGTCTGCCTTTTTTTTTTTTTTTAGCAGGTACAATATGTTTGGCCAAGTTTATAATTAATTCTGAAGGACTGGAGGCAGGGAGATAAATGGCATTTGATTGATGACCTGGTGAGGAAGCAGCTGTTGCCCCACCCGACCTCTGCAAGAAGACCATCAGCAGTGGGGGCAAAAGATTCAGACACTTGGCAACTGACTCGTATTTGTGACGGTTGTAGTATCCACATCAGTGGTGGGATTTAATTTTTTTTACTACTGGTTCTGTGGGCGTGACTTGGTGGATGTGGCAGGGGAAGGATACTGCAAAATCCCCCTTCCCTCCCCACCTGACTAACCTGCTTTCCAGCTCCATTCTCCTGGGCAGGGCAACCAAAGGAGACCCAGCCGATCAGCTACGACTCGATGGGAGGCAGAGAAGAGATGGGGGCCGGACCAGTCAGAGGTGGGATTGGCTGGTTCTCCAGAACTACTCAAAATTTCCTCTACCAGTTCTCCAGAACTGGTCAGAACCGGCTGAATATCACCTCTGGTCCACATGACCCCCATTTGCAACCTTCTGACAAGCAAAGTCGATGGAGGGAACCAGATTTACTTCACAACTATGTGACTAACTTAATGAATGCGACGCTTCACTGAAAAACTGCGGCAAGATAAGTCATAAAATGAGCCCAGATTCACTTCACAAATGTTTCGCTCAGCAACGGACATTTTGGGCTCTGTTGTGGTCATAACACAAGGACCACCTGTAGTCAATCTTACAAAGCAAAGACTCCTAAGACGGGAGTGGACGTGAAAGAAGAAAAACGAGCTCTGTTTTTCTAACCAAGCTTCCAGTCCCCACAACTGACCACTGGCCACTGGCCACAAAAAGAGGACCAGCAAAGGTGTCCCTAGCTGGAACTTAAGACTAACCAAGGTGCTAGTTCCTCAGGTCTCCCCTTGACCTCCAAGGGAGTGACGGATATTCAGTCAGCCATTTTAGTCTCTCTGTAACTCTTCTGTGAGGTGTTTTCAGTATGCCAAAAAAGCTATAATTAGACCCAATTAACATCCTTCCAGCTTAGGAAGGATTCATTTTGACTGTTGAGCAAAGAAAAAGTGAAGAATAGAATTTAGGGTTTTGGTGTGTGTCCACATACACGCAGACATGCATTAAATTCTTGGGAGAGAAATGTGTCCCCGCTGAAGAATTCCAAGCCAATATTTACCTGCTGCAAAAAAATCTTATTTACGCCCCCTGGAACTTATTTCTTCTGCTGACAAGAACCACGTTTATATCCCAGGAGATATTTTGGACCCACAAAAGTTTCTAAAAGGGCATTTTCTCCAGCAAAGCCGTCACAGATTTATACACAGACACGTTCCTTTTGTTCTGCAGGGTGTTTGGATAGAACAATGTAAGGGAATGTAGATCTCGTTTTATTACCTTCCTCAAGGTTTGGCTAAATCAAGAAAGAAAAAAAAGACCATCATTTTGCTTAAAAGAAATTGCAGAAAGAATCAAAATGATGGAGGCCAAGAAGTTTCCTGTATTCTCCATGCCCAGACTATTTGGAACTGAAGAAGCAGCAGACAATTTTTTCTGAAATTGTCTGAAGATACCTTGTTTGCGGCGATGGTGGAGATGCGATGCAAGATTCCTGAAACGCAAACAGGCTGAACAAAACAAAATGGATGGGCCAGTTATGTTTTCCTAGGAACTTTGACGGCTTTAAGCGAGGCCTATAAAAGAATATATCTGTCGTGAGTTTGGAGTTATGTAAAATGTTCATTATTAGTCAGAATGCTGAGCTGAGTTGAGCTGAGTGGAGTGCTTTCTACCCCATTCACTGACTCAGCTAATGATTCGTGCAGGATTATGGGTTACCAACTTTGCAAAGGGGAAGTCGAGGTGTTCGCGCTATTGTGCAATTGGATTTCATGCTATATTAGTGACAACGATGGGCAATGATACAGAATGCAAAGTCGAGGCCATCAAGAAAAATCTATAGAGTTCTTCTGCTGTGTATTCTACGGTTGCCTGCATGCTAAAATACACACACACTTTCATTTGTGTGTGTGTGTGTGTGTGTGTGTGTAGGCCAGCATCTTCCTGGAACCATTTGCAAAAAAAAAAGTAATTTTGCCAGGCCTGAGGATACAGCGGGCAAATCTGAATTTAATGCTTTCTGAAATGTTCCTGTTTCTTTATCCATCATCGTTACCCCACCGCCTCATCCCCAAAAGAAGATAAGGAAAACAAGTCCCGCAATGGAGGAGAAGGAATGCCTGCTTAATACAACAGAAGGCTGCATTTATTAAAATAAAAGATGGCCACCCAAACATAAGGGCTCTTCTTTGGCCAAATTTTGCAATCTTTAGATACCAACATGCCCAAAGCATCTACAGAGTGGGGGGCATGAGAAACACAACAGAATGCTGTTACTGCTCTGCAGTCTTACAAAGAACCATCACAAATATCTTTGTTTAATTTATGGTCTTTTGGAATCCTTACAACTGGTAGAATTGGGTCCTATATAGGTTACTTTGAAGATGGAACTGGCTTTTTTTCTTTTTTGCAAAGAAGACTATTTTGATTGGAACTAAAACCCCAGATGGGGGCCTGAAGTTGTCATTCTTTGACCCAAGTGCATGATGGGACCCTGTGTCTACAACCTGCACTGGAAAAAGGATTCAAAGATCCATAGGAGCGTGGATCCATAACTGAATGAGAACCAGCTGCAATATTGGTCCATCATAATCTGGGAAAATATGAGATTCTCCAAACAAGATCTAACCAAATACCAACATTAAGTAGACAGTGAGTGACCTAAAGGTGTTTGTCCTCAAACTGGTGTCTTCTAGGTAGCTTTGCGTCTAAACCAACCTATTTTCCAAAGCACCAGAAGACAAGATGAGGCAATGGATGGAAATCAATCAAGGGGAGAAGCAACCCGGAATTAAGGAGAAACTTCCTAAGAGGGAGGACAATTAACCAGGGGAACAGAAGCTGTGGGTGCTCCATCACTGGAGGTTTTTAAGAAGAGACTGCACAACTCTTTGTCTGAAATGATACAAGATCTCCTGCTTGCGCAGGGGTTGGACTAGAAGACCTCCAAGGTCCCTTCCAGCTCTATCCTAATTGAGTGATTGACCATCCAGTGACACACACTCCCCCCCAGTCTAGGAGAAGCTAATTTAAATGTGACCACCTTATTCTTACTTACTTCGCTTACTTTTTACTTACAGAAGACATCCTGCCACCAATCCAGGTCAGTGGTGGGATTCAAAAAATTTTACTATCAATTCTGTGGGCGTGATGTGGCTTGGAGGGCGTGGCTTGGTGGGCGTGGCAGGGGAAGGATACTGCAAAATCTCCATTCCCTCCCCACCCCACTAACCTGCTTTCCAGCTCCATTCTCCTGGGCAGGTCAACCAAAGGAGACCCAGCCGATCAGCTACGACTCGATGGGAGGCAGAGAAGAGATGGGGGCCGGACCAGTCAGAGGTGGGATTGGCTGGTTCTCCAGAACTACTCAAAATTTCCTCTACCAGTTCTCCAGAACTGGTCAGAACCGGCTTAATACCACCTCTGGTCCAGGTGTATTAAGAAGTCAACATTATTTTGGTTACACAGAGCTCCACAGAGTTCGATGAGTCTTCCCTTGACTGAAAAGTTACAAGTCACATCATCCTTCATGCACAACTGGAAAAAATGCTTGATCTGCCAGACCAATCTCATACCTGACAGCGTCACCCAGATTACAGCAGCAATTTTTTCCGACTTTTGCTCTGTTACCAGCAGCATTTTGCTCTGCTAAAGTCAACAGGGAGACAAAAAGTTGGCAGTACATCAAACGAAACCTGAAGGCTGAATGACCCTCATTCTCTGCCTGTGCAACCCTAGTGAGGGCTCTTTGCAAGCAGCCCAGGAAAATTGCTAATGGCAAGATGAATGGGAGGCACCTTCCTAACCTTGCAGAAAAATCTCATTCCAGCATCACTCAGGTCGCTTCTCAAAGACAAGCAAGACTAAAAGGAGGCTATGAATGTTTTTGTAGCAATTGCAATTCAGTGTGGGAAGGTCTCCAAACTTGGCCACTTTAAGACTTGTGGACTTCAACTCCCAGAATTCTCCAGCCAGCCAGGCTTGAAGTTGAAGTCCACAAGTCTTCAAGTGACCAAGTTTGGGGATCCCAGCTTTACATGTAGAACCAGGAAAGGGAAACATTTATTATTATTTTTAATGTTTTTGCTGTGGTTGTTAAATCAGCCTTAATGGAGGAAAGATTTGCCAGCATTAGTTATTGGAGGGGGTGGGTGGGAAATGTTTACGGTGATTGGTTCAAGCCAAATATAGATAATAAACTGAGGATTTTTTCTTCTTCTTGAGAAATGCAACAGCAGAGCCACATATAACATTTCATTTGTTTATTTAAAACATCCCTACCTCACTTCCTACTTAAGACATCACAAAGAGCTCTTACAGTAAATTATCTGGAAATCTACACAGGCTTTTCTGGAAAATATGCTGAGCTACCCCTGAGACTCAGTGTGTCAATCATTCCAGACAAGCGATTTGGCAGCCTTTCAGATCTGGAGGCAGACCAAAACAATGATGAAAATAGTTAAATGTTTCAACTGCACTCACTTATTCAAAGGTTATATTTAAAAGACGGGTTGTGTGGACACTGTCATACTATAGTCTTATCACTAGGTGGCAGAAGATTCAGAAGTGGCCGGGGAACCATGATTTCCCTCTGCCCTTTACTGGCTGTTGTATCCTCAGATAGTTTTCCAGACCCATAACATTAACTTCTGTCTTTCTTCACTGCTTCTCGCCTGAAATTCCCTGCCTAACTTGTCTTCCTAGTTTGTAATATCTGAACTGGAGGAGAAACCAAAAATTGTGAAAAAAAATGGGAAGGACAGTCATAAATTAGAACACTTGCTAAGGATCACTTATATTTGGTTTGCCAGTCACATGGCCACTTAGCCATGCCCAGCCCCAGTCACATGACCACCTAGCCACGCCCAGCAGGTCACATGACCCCCAAGCCACAACCACAAATTAGGCCAAGCCCACAGAACCAATTAAGAAATTTGAACCCCACCCCTGTCCATGATACAGTAGGAGCTTCTGAAATGAATTCCTAGTTTGCAATGGGCCTTAAGTTTAAATTAACACACCTCAAAGGGCAAGAAAATAACCTGTTGCTGGAACCCATAAACCAGGGGGTCTTCCAATCTGACACCTTTAAGACTTGTGGACTTCAACTCCCAGAATTCTTCCTCCTCCAGTCATGTTAGCTCAGGAATTCTGGGAGTTGAAGTCCATAAGTCTTAAAGCTGTCAAGTTGGAAGATCCCTGCCATAAACAGATGAGAGCCGACCCTTATCTCCCCACCAGACAGGCAACTAGTATCTGAAATTCAGTTGGGGAAACCATGCCCTAGAGTGAATTGATAGCTTTGAGGGGGATTCATATATTCTGCTACTTCATGTTTCAGGTCCTGTGTGGCATGAAAGAGCAGGTCTGTTAACAATGAATGAATGAATAGGAACATTTGTTGGAACCCTGACAAGGTCCACATGTGAAGATCCAATCAAACATGTTGTTAAACCGCCTATGCAGAGGAATCTTCTAAACTAACCAGCTAGCACCTGCTTCGAGTTAGATAAGAGTCAACTCAATTCAAGGGAGGTTGAACTTGTTGCTTGTGGCTACGTAGGGATTCTAGGCTGATTCCTCTTTTAACTCCACCCTCAGGTTCTGCCACTCCATCTCCTACATTATTTCTTCCACCGTTCACAAATGCAGCCCCACCAAAATAGTTATTCACTTTAATTTCAACCCCATCCCTCCTGGGCCACATTTGTGGCCCCTCCCCTGAATCCACATTTGGGAAACATTCTTTTGTAAATTGGTCAATTTTGTAAAACAAAAACAGGATATCCTTTTTTTTTTTTTAACTTGGCCAAAGCATACACTGGAATTCTCTGGATTATATGATGGCATCAGGGGCTGAGTGCATAGGTGGCATTAGCAGCTGAAGGCTAAAATTAGCATGGCACCTGACGCTGACAGTTCAGCTGCAGAGACCAAAAATAGTTTTCCTTTAAAAGCCATGTTAATTCTTTTTTTTTTTTCTTTTTGCCACATTCCATTAAAAAAGCTAAGTTGAGTCACAATCTATGTTGGGCCCATGGAATAAATGAGCAGAAACAGTGCTTGGCTGTTATTGGGAGGTGCCAGCCTCAACTGTCATCGCAAATAAGGAAATATCCTCAGATACGAGTTGCCGTAGAAGATTCACACACACACACACACACCCAAATCAACTATTGCTTAGTTCACCGTGGCTTCATTAGATCACCATTGGCTGATTCTGCAGTAGTGCGTAATAAGCCATGGTTAGCAAACCCCAATGGTCAATGTGTGCATTCAGCCCTTGATGTTCTCAAACAGCGCCACCTATTGACAAATCCATTGGATAACACTGTTCATGTGTATTTTCTCTCTCACCAATACTGAGTGGGGGCCATTGTGATCATTTCTCCTCACGATTCCCCTGTTGTTCCTATGTCTCACAGCTCTCTTGTGGATCAGGCAGGGATGGGTCCCCCTGTTGTGCCTGCTGGCCACTGACCCCTCCAGCAGCCGAATCAGAGGAGAAGGTGGTGTGGGAGTCAGCGTCAGCATCAAGACAAACAGGGTGCTCCGAGGGGGAAGAGGGAATGGAGCTGTCAGAGGGAGAGAGAGACAGAGGTGGAGCCTGGGCCATCCATCAGCCCTAGATGGAGAGTCAACAGCCCCCAGGTCTGGAGGTAGCTGATGAGGAAGAGGAGAAACAGCCGGGTCCAGTGCCTGACGCACGGATGTGCAGAAGGCAGAGGAGAGGAGAGCAGTGGAAATCTATGGGCCGGTCCTTGGGACAGAAAAGCCACTGCTGCTAACAAAACCTCACTCTAGCTCTGGGGATAAAAGGCAGGGGTGGAGATGAATAGATGTGGCAGGCAACTATCCATCTTCCGGCCTGATGGACTTGCTAGCCTGCAGGGAGAGAGAAACCTTTTGCCAGGGCTGCCGGCGTTCCTAATTAGAGGAATCTTTTGAGTTCACGTCAGGAGGGTTTGTTGTGTTTGGGGAGCTGGTTCAGAACACCCCCATTAGGTCCCCCACATTTTAAAAGGAAAACTTCCCTCCACCTCTTTTGAGGCCCAAGGTTCTTTTCTCCTGCAACCACCACCCTGACTCCTCACAGAAACAGCCTCAATATTTATGGCACCACAGATGATGCCAATTTAATGCTGGGGTTGAAATGCAGCCAAGGAGGGTTCTGTTGTCTCCATCCAGCGTCCCAGAACAGGGTGTTTGACCAATCAACCAGACACCATCCACATAACAAGTGGGACACACGGTAATTCTTCTGAACTGAAGTCCAGTTAACGTGGTGCATAGTAATTACCAAGAGCTGACAGGAGACAGTGTCTCTCTTTGACATTAAATCCAAGGCCTGACCTTTTCAAACATAATGACTAACTCAACCTTTACATAATAATACATGTGATATTTGGAGAAAGTAACGTAAGGTGCCATTTTAACTAATTGGAGGGAAATAGATTTACAGAAGGAAATGAAATCGCCAATCAGGAGGCCCTCCCTTCTTATCTCCTTGGTGTCATAATTATCAGCTTTTGATGGCCAGATTCTGGACTCTCAATCCACAGGCTACCATGGCCAAATCTGAATCTAGATCTTGTGATACAATTTGGGCTCCGTCCTTGCAAAGGTTTGTGATTAGAAAAAGCACAGGTCGAGACAAAAGGGAGCATAGACATTTTTTTCAAACAAACAAAGAGTTTGCATGGATGGTTTTGGAAATGCATAGATTGTAGCGTGTGAAATCCATATTGCCAGAAGCTTCACTGGAGGATACTTCCACATCCATCATGTCTTCTTACAATGACAAATACAGGAACTAAGATAAGGCAACCAAGTTGCATGATTCACTTCTTGTGAGTTGAATTAGAACTCCATCATCCCCAGCCATCAGGTGAAGTTCCAAGCTGCAGAAAGCCAGACTAGGCTGCCAATCCTCCATCCCATTTCCTTCCTCCCTCCCTCTCTCCCCTGGATTTTTCATCGGAGTGTTTCCACCGCTTCCCTGCCATGCTTGGCAAGGTTCCTCCACTTTCTTTTCACGAGACCCTCGCTGCTTTCCTTAAGTGGATAATCAGTGAGTTTTATGGTGACAAAATGGCCCAATCCAGCTGCTGCAAACCCTCCTGACCACTAAATGCTAAAACAAGATCCCAATTGGCTCCAGAGTGATAAAATGACCTGGCCAAGTGAATTGCACTGTGAAAAATAAATGTAAAAATGCCGCTGTAGATGCGCAAATGATTATTTCATTATCTGGCCAATGTACAAGAGACAGATACAAATTGTTCCAATCATACAGTGATGAAAAAGTAATGAGCAATGGATTCTCAAACGAGCCCAGGAAGAAAGTAATGAATTGCAGTTTAAATGAAAGCAGGAATCAATGGAGTGGAGCAGAGACTGTCCTTCAATCCCCAAAATACTCTTCAAACATTGTCATTCCCAGACAAAATGGCCTTAAAATGAAAAGGGTCGCATTCAGATGGAGGATGGCCTGCTGCAGAAGCCTGGAAGCCTGAAACCCACCATTTAATCGTGCCAACAATCTCCAAGCACCTGATTCTTAATCCAAGGCTGAGTTTTTAATTCCAATTTAGGAGATCTCCAAAGCACACTGTATTCTCCTGCTCTTCTCTTATATCAGAAGCACTTATATGCTGCTTCACAGTGCTTTCACAGCCCTCTCTAAGCGGTTTATAGAGTCAGCCTCTTGCCTCCAACAATCTGGGTCCCCATTTTAGTGACCTCGGAAGGATGGAAAGTTGAGTCGATCTTGAGCTACTCAGGATTGAACTCCTGGCAGTGGGCAGAGTTAACAATAGCAATTATACTTATATCCCACTTCACAGTGCTTCATAGCCCTCTCTAAGCAATTTACAGAATCAGCCTCTTTCCCTCAGGTCCTCATTTTACCCACCTCAGGTGGACAGAAAGCTGAGTCAATCTTATCCAGCCACCAATCCATCTCCCACGTCAGCAGATAAATTCCCACGCTGAGACAGCAGGGGGAAATCAGTTTTTAAAAAAGCTGTTGAGAACAAGGGCTGTACTAAACCCGACTATTTCCTTCACCCCCAAAAGATAGCTTGGATCATCTGGAGGTCCCCAATCCCTCCAGAAGACCCCACAGGATTTCCAACTAAATCCACAAAGTTCCTCTTCTAGACAGACATGACCATCAAAGTAGCTACTGCAAATTAGAAGGCCTAAAGGCTTGACTTGAGAAGCAATCTAAGTCAAATAATCTTCAGGGAAGGAGCCAGGATGACGCAGTCTAGCGGTTGACCTTTTCATGAGTTTCAGGTTTGGGCAGAAAGAGACAGACCTCCTACTCTAGTCAAGCCAAAGTTGGAAAGCCCTGAAGATTTTTTGGGGTCAAGCCATGTAGAAGATGGCATCCTTCACTTAATCCTCTCCAAGGAAAGATTGAAGGCAAACGAAAGTCCAGGCAGAAGAAGAAGATCCATCATGGCTTCAAAATCTAAGAGACTAGTTTGGACAAAACTCAGCAACACTTTTGCGTGCGGCTGTTGATAAAAATAGGATTGCCAACATGATCGCCAATGTCCGATGATGGATAAGACACAAGAAGATCTAGAAGATGTCTCTAGATCAGGGGGTATCCAGACCTGTGGACTTCAACTCCCAGAGTTCCCCAGCCAGCCAAGTCCACCAGTCTTAAAAAGGTTGCCAAATTTGGAGACCCCCTGATCCAGATTGTTCTAAAGTGTCACCTACCCTATAGTGGATAATTGTGCTTTCTATACCGCATCTCATGTTGCATTATTTAACTCTCCAAGAAAGTAATATTTTCAAACTAAGTCCAATTAAAAAAAAAAAGAGAGAAAAAAAAATCAACATTAAGCCATTACTGGGGAGGAAATGAATGGCCTGAAAACTGAAAATACAATCGCTCACTGTGACCTTTTCAAGAGAGCATGATGAGAAATCGCAGGTTTTGGGTAAAAGCACACAACGCCCATCCTCATTTGGACTATTTATAATAGTTATTTAATGCAGGAAGGGAGGAAAGAGGGAGGCGGAAGGGCCCTTGCAAAAGCCCAGCCATGCTCGTAAATCTTGCATGAATAAAACACAGCACAGAGGCAGAAAAGGTGAGAAAAAGCAAGAGAGGCCAGAGAATATCAAAACCCAACTCTTAGTACATTCAATTTGCTAAATAGATACAGGTAGTTCTTGACTTGCAACAGTTCATTTAGTGTCCGTTCCAAATTAAAACAGCACTGAAAAATTGACTTACGAATGTTTTTCACGCTTACAAGCATTGCCACATCCAACAGTCACACAATCAAAATGTGGACCTTTGCAACGGACTCATGTTTATGACGATTGCAGTGTCCCAGGAGCAACATTCTTACAAAGCAATGGGGAAGCCAGATTCACTTACTCACCATGTTACTACTTTAACAACTGCAGGGATTCACTTAATAACCGTGGTAAGAAACATCGTAAAAATGGGATAAACTTCACTTAGCTGAACGGAACGGAACTTTGGGACTGTTTTTTATTTGTTTATTTAGTTTAGTTTAATTTGTCAAGCATGTATGAGAAAACAAGTATGAACATAACATATAAACACATAAGTATGTGGTGGTTCACTGGCAGCCGGTGCAGGCGGCAGCAGAATCGGACAGTGGGGAAGAAAGGGGACCAGTTAGGGGGTCTGGAGAGGACTCAGATGAGGGTCCTGCAGAGATGGGGCCAGGACCATCTGGGAGTGGGGTGCTGCCTCCAGATCCTGCATAATCTGGCAGCAGAGAGGCAGAGGAACAAGGGAAGCCTGTTCCCAGTGCACGTGTGCGCGCAGAGCTGCCAGAAGGTGAGAACAGCTGAAGCAGAAGGAGCAAGTCAGGAGTAAGGCTTGGAGGTGATTGCCCCTCCCATAAGGTATAAAGGACAGGAAAAGATGGTGAAACCTTTGCAGGAAGCAAAGTAGTTTGTTTGGATCAGATTCATTCTTGAAGCTCTTTGTACTTCGGTTGGTTTTTTTTCCTAGTTAATTTGACACTTCTGTTATTAGCAGCATTTCACAGAAAAGAAAGGTGGGTGCTTATCTCGGGGGACAGTTTGAGATTCATTACCAGCTGGGAATGACAATTCCCAATGTTTCAATAAAATAAAACTTGCTTTTAAAATAAGCGTGTGTGTAATTACAGTCGAGGAAGCCTTGGTCAGAACATGAACATAACATATAAACATATAAGTATAAACAGGTATAAGTAATAAACGAATACGAATAAATGGGAACAGTAGGATAGGGACAATAGACATGCTGGTGCATTTATGCATGGCCCCTTATGGACCTCTTGGGAATGGAGTGAGGTCCACGGTAGACAGTTTAAGGTTAACATTTTGGAGGTTTGAGGGTGTGACAAGAGAGTCAGGGAGTGAGTTCCAGGCGTTGACCACTCTGTTGTTGAAGTCGTATTTTCTGCAATCGAGTTTGGAGCGGTTTACTTTGAATTTGTATCTATTATTTGCCAGTGTGTTATTGTGGTTGAAGCTGAAGTAGCCATTGACAGGTAGGACGATGTGGGTTGTAAGTCGTGGATTATTACCTGTACATGAGGAGGGGGGAACGTGGTTCTGTGTGTACGCATGCTTCCTCTTGCCCCTGATGTGGCAATGTGAACCATTGTGTGTTCTCCTCTTCAAATATTTTTGAACCTTCTAAAGAGATTATGCTTTTGGCTCCCTGCCCAGCAAGCATGCTGGTTAGGATAAAAATTTAGGACAAATGACACCTCCAATTACTGTTTCTCCTGGAAGAGGTCATAGGCAATCTTGCTTTGCAGGAAGAATTACCCGGGGCATGGGTGTTTTACTCAAGGTTAAACCATGTTCTGTTCCTCATTACAAGAGGGTGGAAGATGCTGAACCTCACCAGGACTGATTCCAAGCAGAAGCAGCTGAATTCTGGGTTGTGTCTTGCTTAGCAAGTCCAAATTGGAAAAATAAAAGGAAAAAGCACTTGTTTTGTTTACATGTTTTGTTGCAAAAATGCAACCTTAAACCAAACTTTCTAGACTGCTATGTGCCTCTGGTAGAACAAAATAGCTGTAGCTCCAGGTTGAACTGTAGAACCCCCTCTGAGCTTGGTTGCTTGTCTTGTGGTCCACTGGCAGCCTGCGGAGACAGCAGCAAAATGGGCAGTCCGGGAGTCTGGGCAGGACTCGGACGATGGTCCCAAGTCCGACACAGAGATAGGGCCAGGGCCATCTGGAAGTTATGTGCTGACTCTAGAGCCTCCAGAATTTGACAGCAGTGAGGTAGAGGAACGAAGGGAGCCTGTTCCCGGTGCACGTACGCGCAGAGCTGCCAGAAGGCAAGAGCAGCTGAGAAAAAAGGGGCGACTTGGTAGTAAGGCTTGGAGGTGATTGCCCCTCCTATAAGATATAAAGGAAATGCAAAGGGACAGGAACCTTTGCAGGAAGCAACATCGTTTGCTCTGATCGGATTAAACCTTGAAGCTCTGTGTGGACTTTGTACTTTGGTTGGCTTTTTCATTGTTCATTTGGCACTTTAGTTGTTGGCAGCCATTCAAAGGAGAGAAAGGTGGGTGCTTATCTCGAGGGACTGTTTGGGACTCATTACAGGCTGGGAATGAACATAATTCCCCGCTTTGAAATTCAACAAGAGTTGTTTGGAGTAAGCGTGTGCTTAATTACAGTCTCAGGAAGCCTTGGTCAGAACAGATTACTTGAAGAAGTTTCATCACCCACCTAAGGAACATCATCAGTGCTAGTGAGCATGGGGTTTACTCACTATTTATATATAGTCACTTGCCTTGTCAGTGCTGGTGGGAGTGTAATTTTCTCCTGGGTGGTCCCTTGATTGGGGTATTGTTTGTCTGGTGTTAATCCCTGCTTATCTGGATGTTAATTTCTGGCAAAGTGGTATTCTGGTCTTTTCCTTTCCTTCTTAGCTTTTTTTAATTGTCTCTTTTGAAGGGGGTGTAAATGCTCTTTATCTCAATGTGCCTGCTGATGGCCAATTTGTCTGAATGCCAGCCTTCCAGGAATTCCTTAGCATTTGGGGGGGAGGAGTTTAGCTTGGCCCAGAATGCTCGCAGTTCCCTCGTTGAACCTATGGTCGCTTCTCTTGTCTGTGTGCCATGAGGTTATGGAGCTTTCTCTGTGTCTTTTGACTGCTTTGTATGCTTGTCATATTTACTCAGGAGCACTGGATGAGAAGAGCAACCAACACAGACAATCTCTAATTGCAGACAGTGGAAGAGTTTAAGGAGGAATCAACTGTGCCAGAAAAGAAAATCAGATGAACTGTAAAGCAACTGGCAAATAGGACGGCCTTAGGGCTGGATGAAACCCTCACGCAGCCCTTAAAGGAGGCTGGCATGAAAACAAGAACAGTCTTGAAAAACCCTCTGCCAACAAATAGGAGGAAATGCAGCCGGACACAAACACGGGAAAACACCTACTGGGAAAAGATCCCATCCTATCATCAGAATTATTATTCCAAGTCTGCCCTCTAGTGGCTACAAGCAAAGAAGGCAAGGGGTGCTTTGCTCCCAAGAATTCAAATGCATATAAATATATATTTAATATATTAAATATTTCAATATTTAAAATATTCTGCATGGTGGAAAATTATTGCATGTCTTCCCTCCCTGGAAAGCTGTATAACTGCAGATTTCTGGCAAAAGGGCTGGCCAGTGTAGACAGACATCATTTCCTCGTGTTAAAAGAATAAAAATCGAGCCAACTAATCGAGCCTTCCTTCAACGATTTCAGCCAATATGTCAAATTTATCAAGAAAAATGCAGATAGAACCAACTCAGAAGGGCAATACACTAGTTTAGTGTATTTTAGTCACATCAATATTATGCTTTCTCAAGCTCTCTTTCTTAAGACGAGATCAGACAACCATTTGGCTGAAATGGTACAGCAAGGGGTTGGACTATTTGACCTCCAAGGTCCCTTCCATCTCTGTTATTCTACTTTCTGGGAATTAAGGAGCATGGGTCATTTTCTCTGTTTAGTATTATCCCTTCCAACTATTATGCTCCTGCTAATAAAATCCTGGAAAACACAAAGCAAGGACATAAAATTCTAACTGAATTTTTCCAAAATTCAACTGAGGTGTTTTTTTTCTTCAAAGCTTTAATCCAAATATGAGTCTGAAAATAGGCTGCAAAGTTCATCCAAGCAGAATCCAAATGGGAAGCAAAGAAGTTTGCTAAAAGTTGAAACATCTCTGGAAATTTCCAGACCTTTCCTGATTCTTACTTTGCTCAGAACTAATATTTCCAGAACAAAAGCACAATGTTTATTTCATCAAGGAAGTTTGGCAAATTGTGTGTCTCCATGCAGGGCACAGAATTAAACTTAGGCCCCCATTTTTAACCAGATATCATATATGCAACTCACATTTACAGGGACTGAGGTGGGATACAACCTTCTTAAAAAGCATTCATTCTGCTAATATTACAATTGCCTCTCTGATGACACAGACACCATAGCTAAACGAACATTACAAGTCTGCATGTCGTGCAAAATTAATTTTCCAAACCTTTAAAACATGCCTTAATGTGTCAGTGGAGGTTGTTTATCCTCCAAAGGTCAGCAACATGGCATCTACCTCCCGTTTCAAAACTCAGCTTTATTACAATTGCACCTCCAAGACGGATTTTTTTTTAAAAGCGTGATGCCAATGCTGAATACTGGCAGCGGTAGCAACAAGAACAGGCACTGCAGAAGTTTTAAATTCAAGGGCATATTTAAATCCAAAGGCAGACTTAGAACATGCCCAGAGAATTAAATCCTTCGGCAGAGCTTCATCGGATCTGAATTTTAATGAAAGTGCTGATTCCTTCGGCACCCCAGAATTATTTGCGTTCTTGTTTGAACAAATCAAGCTGCTCTCTTAGGAAGATGAAATGTTTGTCTTTCATTTGTCTGTATTTGGAAGAAACTCAGAAGTGAGCACTCAGTTGGATAAAACACGGTTTCTCCCAACCACTACCAACAACCGGAAGGGCTGGAGTTAAAGAAGATAAAAGTTTGTGTAACTAAATCTTTAATAAAGTCCAAATTAATGGGAAAGAGTGGGCAAACATCATAATTTTAATTTTTAAAAATCTCTTTTCAAAAAGGGAAGCATTTTTGGCATAAGCAAATGCTGCTTCCAAGATCTGGGGAAGCAGGGATGGATGGATGGAAGGAAGAAAAGAAGGAAGGAAGGAAGGAAGGAAGGAAGGAAGGAAGGAAGGAAGGAAGGAAGGAAGGAAGGAAGGAAGGAAGGAAGGAAGGAAGGAAGGAAGGAAGGAAAGGTAGTATTCTTAGAGACTTTCCCCAAAAGAAAAAAAGAAACAGCAAAGTATTAGCCGGCATGTCCAAAAGCAAATAAATTGGTTTGACAAGTGAATCCGATATAATTCACTTTGCAGTTTCCATCAAACTTTCCAGAAAGGGATAAGAAATTCTTTTGACATCTTGAATGGCCCCTTCGCATTGTGATTTTAATGGCACAGAAGCCAGAGGGACAAACACCCCCACATCTCTCTCCTCATAAAGCCCTCAATACACACAGCTGCAGAGATGCAACACACACACTCCGACCTGCCCAAGAATCAGACGCTTCTGAGGGAATGACATTATGAAAACATGAAACTGTTTTTGAGGGGGAAAAAAAGAATGAAATGCAAGTCAAATGAATGACTCTACAGCCCAGAGAAGAAAACCTATGGCTTCTGGGAAGAGCGAGCAATAAAATCAAACTGAAGGCTACTCTCAAGATCTAAATCTCCGTGTTAAGGTGGTGTTGGCATCACGGGCATCTCTCTTGGAAGAGCAACAAGGAGGAGACAACCAGGGAGAAAGGAAGAGACACCTGGTGGACCCAGTCCTAAGACCTACACAGCTAAGAGAGTCTCCTAAGTAGGTAGGGATGACTCCAGTCTTCTCCAACACCCTTGTTCCTAAACATCAACCGGCTAGCAAAATCCTTCCCAAAACATAGCAAGTGTGTCTAGATCAGGGGTCCCCAAACTTGGCAACGTTAAGACTTGTGGACTTCAACTCCCAGAATTCCCCATTCAACCATGCCTGTTGGGTTCTTTTCCTTCTACTCCCTAGAGTGGAGAGATTGCAGAGGAAGGGGTTACAAGAGACTAGGCAGGTGTAAAGTTGAAGTCTAGCAAAGCTGGCTGGAGAATTCTGGGAGTTGAAGTCCACGAGTCTTAAATTTGCTAAGTTTGGAGACCTCTGCCATGACCCCTTGCTGTCACGTGACTGCACTTAAGACATTCAATTACCAGACATTATTTATGGATGTGTCCTGGTTTATGATAGTTTTGCCAAAAACTTGTGTTTGCTTCCAGCTTTAAGACTTGTGGACTTCAACTCCCAGAATTCTGGAAATTGAAACCCACAAGTCTTAAAGTTGCCAAGTTTGGAGACCTCTGGTCAAGAACAATGTTTCTCAACCTAAGCACCTTGAAGACACATGGACTTCAACTCCCAGAATTCCCCAGTCAGCTTTCACGTTGCCAAGGTAGAGAAACGCCCTTCAGATATCTATTCTTTGCAATCAAGTTGATCGCAAGGGTGTTTTGAAGACTCTTCAGCTATTATTTCAGCATTTCTTTCCTCGAAACCATGTTCCTAAAGACTCAACTTCCCTTGCTGGGTAATGCATCGTATTACAAAAGAGCCATTCCTGCTTAAATTTGTGGGTCTGTACCGTCAATTCTCCCATTTTGGCTCCTCAGTCAGCAGCCAAAAGCTTCCACTTTTTTGTCATGTTTTGTAAGGGAGAAATGGATCTCAGGGTGTTGGTTTTATGTTCCTGGGAACCCCCAGCAGGTTTGAGTTCTGCAATTCAGTCATGAAATGTTTCCACCAAGATTTAAGAGAAGAAAATGTTCAGGTGTTCCAGAAGGAGACGGTGTAGTACCAATGCACATGAAGCATCTTACCTGTTTCTCCATACGAAGAGTTGAACTCAAAATATACATCCAATCAATTAAAGTGGTTGCAACATTGTACCTTTAGTTCTGTGCAAATTCATCAACCCAGGTGTGTGAGAAGCCATTTTGTTTCCACTGGGCTCAAGAAATGCAGATTTTGCACAATGCCACATTTGGCACACCCTGTGCTTCCCTCAAACAGAAGGAAAAAGCAAAAATAATTCAACTGTTTTTAGTCTGCATGGGTTCCAAGATGGTGCCTGAGAAAGCTCTGGTTTCAAGGCCAAGCTTTATCTAACCCCAAAATCTTGGAAGGGCCAGGAGGAATGGCTACTCAGCCCTAAGAACCCCATTAGAAGACATATTTAAACCAACAACATACTGACTTATGCATACAAACATGTGGTCATGGACACTAACAGGCATATTAAATTCTCTTGCACCAAGGTATCAAAAGCAAAAGCAGTTACAGAAAAAGAGTAAAGAACACAGCCTATTATTTTAGAAGTGAAAAACACTGGAAGTTACTCACCAACTAGATGATGGCTGGTCACTGCATTTAAAGGAGACCAGCAACAGTTCCTGGAATGGTTAAAATTGGCATTAGGAGGTTAATTAACATTAAGGGTTGTTATGTGGCCCTACTTGCAATGCAAGACTTCTGACTTCTCAGTGCTGCAAAATTCAGATTATTTTCATTCTCCTCCCAAGGAGGCCACCTGAGAGGCATAAAATATTCCCTCAGCTGTTCCCAAGAACCTTAAGCCTTCAACCAATGTCTTCAACCTCAGAATTTCTGCAGCTCCAGGGGCCAAAAGTCCATCTGAACTAACATTCGGTCTCTCATGGCTTTGGCCAACTGAAGTCTGAAAAGTATTATTATTTTATACCAGTGAGGAGCCTGTGCTACAATTTCACAGCCTGAATTAAGCCAAGCCAGAGAGGACACAAAAGACCATGCCAGCCATCAATCAAGTGCATTTATTTTCATCAACCCACAAATGGGAATCAGCTGTATATCTTGGAGACAAGGAGGAAGATGGGATTTCCGTAAATTTAATTTATTTTCAGTTGAGAGAGGGAGAGGAACTAATCAGGGAGGGATGGCAGCCAAGTCCCATTTTTAAATTTTTTGTTTAATAAACATTCTGTGTGTTTGTGTATACACATATTTCTCCTCTCTCCTTTCTCCGCTCCACCAAACATATCACCCTTTTGTCATGGCTGTTAAGCAAATCATGCCGTCATTTAGGAAATTTGCTGGTTAGAAGCCCCCTGGGAAGGTTGCAAATGGTGACCAGAGGCCTCCTGATGGGAAGCTATAACCATTGTAAATGCCAGTTGCCAAGCCCCTGAAATCTGAACATGTGAATGTTGCAATGGTCATTAAGGCAAGGACTTATTGTTAAGTCACTTTTCCCTGCTAAAGAAACGGTCGTAAACTGAGGACGGCCTCATTTCCAAGAGCAGAGATCAAGAACCGGTGTGGAAAGACCCTCCTGCCATTCCTCGCACGCCCACCCCTCCCCAGTATGCAAAACACAACACTGTAGTCCAGTTTCTCGTGAGAAGCGCATCCATTTTGGCAGTCCGGCCAGGGAAATAAAGCTGGGAGGAAGGGCATGAAAATCATTTTTGCCCCATAATTAATTCCATCTGCTCAAACTACTAAATAGGAAAAGATGGCAAAAGCCAGAGGCAGAAATTGGGCTCATAGAGGCTGCTTAAGTGAAAGAACCAACTTAAGTGAAAGACAAAGCTTTGCGGGAATTTTAATTCACGGGAAGCAGAACGAGAAAATGTAATTATTACTTTAAAAATACATTATGTCTCTCTCGCATAAACCCAGTTGCTGTTTCACTAAGCGACTGCCTCGCTTAATGATAGCATGGCCAGTTCCAATTGTGGCTGCTAAACGAGGATTCCTTCTATTCTGGTTAGGACCATAATGGAGCCAGCCCATCCCAGTTATAACTTCCGATAGTTGCAAATCCTTGGGACTGATCTGATTTTATGACTTTTATTTTTTTTAGGATGGTTTGCGATGGCCACAGATTTGCCCTTAAAAAAACTGGAAGCAAACACAAGTTTTTGGCAAAACTATCATAAACCAGGACACATCCATAAATAATGTCTGGTAGTCATGTAATGGCAAATGGTTGTGGCAGAGGTCTCCAAACTTGACAACTTTAAGAACTTGTGGACTTCAACTCCCAGAATTCTATGCTGGCTGGAGAATTCTGGGAGTTGAAGTCCACAAGTTGCCAAGTTTGGGAACCCCTGGGTTGCAGCAACTGTCACAACTTCAAATCCAGCTTATAAGCACCCCTCAGTAGGTCCATCAGTCATTTTAATCTCATTTTGCTGGATTTTGTGTCCGGCTGCAAAGGGCTGAGCATCACAGCACCGAGGTTCAGTCATTTGGCTCCAAGTGGGGAAAGGGATGCCCCCCCCAAAAAAAAACCCAGCCTGGCGCCAACCTCCATCTCAGCTGGTTCTTCCCTGGTCTGGAGACCCAAAGAATGACTCTCCAACCAGCCCTTTGGGATGCGTTGAAGTCTCTTCACACACACACACACACACACACACACACACACACACACACCCTTTGCAAAGAAATCGGACGTCTCCAGCCAGACTGGAGTAAGTCTCGCCGAATCTTTTCCCTTATCAAAGAGAGGCAGAGTTTGGTCTTCAAAGGGAGGCATCCATCTTCTTCCTCCTGGGTATAGGAGGGGCTGGGGGTGTTCCTTGTTCAGATCTCCTGGGCTTTGCAGCAGCTGTGAATCTCTGCTCCTACACACACACACAACCCACTTTCAGACACACTTTGAAGGCTCTCCTGCCTGCCTGCGTGTGTGCATGCACACACACAGGCACAGAGAGAGAGAGACAGACAGACAGACACACACACACACACACAGAGGAACAGAGACAGAAACACACACAGAGAGAGACACACAGACAGACAGAGACATACAGAGACAGAGACACACACACAGAGAGACAGATAGACAGACAGAGACCGAGCACAGAGAGAGAGACAGACAGACAGAGACAGACAGACACACACACACAGAGAGAGAAACACACAGAGAGACATAGACACAGAGAGAGAGAGAGAGAGAGAGAGACACACACACACAGAGAAAGACACAGAGACATAGACACACACACACACACAGAGAGAGAGAGAGACACAGAAGACTCTGCATGTGTGCCTGTGTCTCTGTGCTCCAACTCACTAAACTCGTCATAAAACAGGGCAAAGAAGATACACCCACATGCCTTTTTCCAGGAGGGCCGTCATCAACCCCCACACACACCTCAGGAATCCACAGGGCTTTATCCAAAAGGCCAGGTGTTTTCTGCAAATGAAAAGGCACTCAGGAAAATAAGGAGAGGGGGCTCCAGTCACAGCGGGTGATGGGGCAGCTTTCAAAAGCATCCTGAAGAATTAAGACCTAAAACTTAAGATTTTGGGGGGTGGAGGGGTCATAATTTTTACCAGACAGAAAGCGACGAGCTTCCTGGCTTAGATTTAAAAAAAAAAAAATATTTAAAAATTGCTGGGATTGAGAAAGTGACACCAGCCAATAAATCGTTTAAGCAAAGGGTAGCTTAGCATAATAAAGCATCAACACTTTCTCTGTCTTCTGGTTCTCTCCTCTTCTCCACCAAACTTCCTTCTGCTTGAATCCCTCAGGGGTCTGGCCCTGGCTCTCTGGTTCTGCTCCCTTTGGACCCAGGAGCCGGGTTCAAAATTCATTCTCGCTTGAGGTCTGCTGATGAAGCCCATTCCAAGTCCCCAAGGCAGGCAAACCATTTGTTGCAAGATGCAGGACTGCCCACAAAGACGATTTGTTATAAAAGACAAGCCAGACAGAATCGCTTAGAAAAACTCCAGACTTGAGTTGAAGAGATCCCTGATTTCCCAGGGAAAAAAATCCCTCCTGGGACCCTGGGGGTTTGCATTCGACAGCTTTTAAAAATTCTTCCCATTTCAAAAAGCCTTCATTTGCTCCTAGTCAGTTTTCAAGCCAGGCTGGGCTGGTTTGAATATTGAAAATTGGCAGGGGAGTGCCATCTAGTGGCCACGAGTTGTCCCTTCAAGGCATTTTTTTAGGTTCAATGTTTGATTTAAAGTTGCAGGGTGGAATGTAAACAAATTAAACTTTCCCTGTGGCTGCCTTTACAATTTTATAAGGAGTATAAGGAGGGAGTTTCTTAGCTGTACCAGCATTTCTCAATCTTGCTAACTTCAAGATGTGTGTTCAACTCCCAGAACTCCCCAGTCAGCATGCTGGGTGGCTGAGGAATTCTGGGAGTTGAAGTCCACATGTCTTAAAGTCACCAAGTTTGGACACCCATAATGGTCTAATTATGCATCAAAAGCCAGTAAAAATTCATCTAATCTGTTGACATGAGATCTACTCCATTTATAGCCAAGATCACCCAACGCTGCCTTTGTTCCTCACAATTACTCAATGCAGAAATATTTGCAAAAGGAGATTTCCAAGTTTTTGAGGGCAAAAAAAAATTGTAAAGCCTCGCTTGGCCTCATCCCTTGCAGTGGGCCAGAACAAAACCCGGCTGCCACATTGGGTGGAACTAACGCTCTTGATTTGTGAACTCTGGATTGTGGTTTTGCAAACATGTCTATTTCATGCTGTATTAGGTAAACATGGATAAAACGTTTTAGCTCAAGGTCTGGATCCAGTTTGGCTTTAAAGATGCTGCTGCTCTTTTAAATCAGGGATCTCCAAAAGTGGACAACTTTTAAGACTTGTGGACTTCAACTCCCAGAATTCCTCAGGCAGCATGCTGGGCTAGCCCATTCAGCTATCAACTGGTCCACTCAACTACACTTTCTGAATGTCACAAAATCATTCCAAGGCCACTGAATAGAAAGTTAAGCCACAGAGGTATCTGGAGATATCCCTAAATAAGTTATGCAGGAGTTGAAAGAATAAATGACAGCCCAGTCCTGGGAAAGCAGAACCTGTGAGAAAAAAAAACTCAAAAATACCCCCAACCTTGGTTCAATCTGGTATAAGAGGAGGCAGATCCCTGCAAGGTAGACCCCTCTAGGAAGCCAAAAGTCACACAGACGTTTATGATAAAGCTATAGTAACAGAATTTTGCAAGTCTCAATAATGCTTCTTTCCACTCTGTTGTTGACTCAAATTAGTTTCACCCCCAGACTCAAGTTTCTCTTATTTAACAATTGTCTTGGTTGCAGGTTTTCCCCTGTCCCTCAAGGCCGTCCCTTTTCCCCTTGATGATGACATTGTCATCCATTCAGTCGGGGTCCAACTCTTGTCCATTCTATGGTCCAGGTCTCTCATCTTCCAATCTTCACGAGTGCTTTGAGTTGTTCTAGGCTCTGCCTGGTGTCAGCGTTGATGATGTCCAGCCAGGGGTGGGATTCAAATTTTTAACAACTGGTTCTGTGGGCGTGGCTTAGGTGGTGGGCATGGCTTGGTGGTCATGTTATTGGCTGGGTGTGACCAACTCAATATCATTCACATCGAGGCACGCATCTTCTTGCCTGGCCTCTCATGACTGTGGGGATGCTGCAACAGTCATAAGTGTGAAAAATGGTCATAAGTCACTTTTTTCAGTGCCATTGTAACTTTGAATGGTCACTCCACTCCACACAAGCGAAGTACCAGCAAAGAAGGGGAAAAAACCCCAGAGACGGTCCTGAGACAGGAAGTCTAGTCCTGCCAAGAATGTAATAAGGGTTAATGGAAAGGCAGTTTCTGTGAGCAACACCAGAATGTTTCCTTCCTGCCTTCCTTACAGGATTAGGCCAGTAATTTCTTCTAACAACCGGTTCTCTGAACTGCTTAGAAGGTTAACAACCGGTTCTAGTGAATAGGTGCGAACTGGTAGAATCCCACCCGTGTCCAGCCATTGAGTTCTCTGTCAGCCTGGTTTCCTTTCACTGCTAATTCTCCCCAACGTAATTGCTTTTTCCAGTGAATCCACATAACGTGGTCAATGTGTTTCCCACTACATAAAGGCACATTCCAGCAGCTTTTCCAATTTCTGTTATCATAGCCTACAATAAGCTAGCATTCCTGGAATCCTTGCAACGCCCATGTCCCGATCTGGCCTACCTCAAAGGGCTGACATGGCCAGAAGGATTCAGATTTCCAGACATTTGCCCCAAAACAGCCACACATTTAAACATCCCAGAGTGAGTCATTTGTCCTGGACGAATGCAGGGCCTGTTTCCAAAAGTCTTCTTGGCTTCAACTGCCACATTCCACAGTCAAGACCGGCGTTGTGATGTTTCCCCTCTGGAGAGCTTTGTTAGAAAACATTCACACTCCCTCAAGACACTTTCTCCTTGGTGGTGCAAGGATGGAGTAAACATCTGTCCCTCTCCAGAAGACACAACTCACTGCTGTGACTTCTCTTCCAAAGGGCGGAACGTCAACCCAGAAGGAAAACAGTATCATTCAATGGGATTTTAATCTGCATTAACAGATTGGTTCATCTTAAGGTGTCACCAGAAGACCCTTTTGTCAGCTCTGGAGTTGTACGGCGCAAGCAGGAAGAATAACCCACCCCAAATTTCCTAAATTAAACTTATTTTTCCCCCTTTGGGAAAAAAATTTTTTGCTTCTCAACCAAGAAGCTTCTTGCATGAGAAGCAAAACATTCTCCAAAGAAATAACCAAGGAACTCCAATTGCCTTTTCGAAAAGCACCTTTGGAACAACGATGACCTGGGGGGTTGAGTATTAAAATTATGACTATTCCAATGTTCTCCCCCAGGATGGCTTCTCCAGCTGCAGTGGGTCCATTTTCAGACTTCACAGCTGAAGTTGGAAGCTGACCAGGAGAAAAACCTGAAGGAATTGCAACTCAGGAGTCAGGTGTTAATTTGCTCCAACCTCGAGATCATCAAAAGGGCTGAGCTAGCCCATATTAGCTCACACCCATCTCCAGGAAGCGGACAAGGCTACGGCGTCCATTTCGCTGGGCTCATTTGTGGCACAGCCTGGGCTTTCATCCATGTTGCCATGCAAGAAACCAGAAGCGTTGGGTTTTCCGGGGGCGAAAGCCAGCATGTACGCTCAGTTATTTATGTCACACAATTCCTTTAAGGGCCCTCTGGGAATCAGCAACCACAACCCAGATGGAGGGAGATGGAGCCTGGGGTATTTTGGGAACTGCAGAGTCAGCCAAAACAAGAGGATTGTCTCGCTTGTACCACCAACATTGACTGGGGTTCAGCTTCTGACTTATTCCGGGAAAGCTGTGGTTGAAACCCAGGCTGCTCTACTCCCATCTTCAAGACTGGGCACATCAGGGGGCTTTGGGGAAGAAAATAGAATTTCAGACGTGCAGTTTTGCTTCGTTTCAGTAGAAGAAACTTAAATTTTAACCCTTGTTCTCAAAAAAATCACTTTTTTTAAAGTACATTGGGAGTGTTTATTAAATATCACACCAAGGCACTGGCTGAATGGTCCAAGTTTTAGAAAAGTATCACTTCAAGGGTTGGCAAAAATCTGGTAAAATTACACCACTCCACCATCACCGAAATAAAAGAACCTTCTGCACGTTTGTTTAAAATGCAGTTGATGTAGAACACAAAACTTCGCAGGGACGGATTCAAACGTTTGCTTGGCCTAAACTGAGACAATGAAGAAGTTGTTCCTAATGTGAACTTAAGCAGGAATGCTGAGAAACCAAACGTGGTCGGGGATTGACTCCTTCCACAGGGCAGGATTTAGCCCGACTCCAGAGGAAAACGGGGTGCTTCTAATCTGGGATATTGAAAAGAACAGAATAACAGAATTGGAAGGGACCTTGGAGGTCTTCTGGTCCAACCCCCTGCTAGGCCATTCCAGACAAATGGTTGTCCAATCTCTTCCTAAAAATCGCATCTCCTTCCAATCGCATCTGCAACTTCTGGAGCTAAACTGTTCCACTGGTTGATTGTTTTGTTAGGAAATTTCTCCTTAGTTTTAAGTTGCTTCCCTCCTTGATGAGTTTCCATCCGTTGCTTCTTCTTCTCCTCCTGCCTGAACTCCCGCTCTCCATCCTTAAAATCTTCCCAAAACGTCACAAAGGAAGCAGACGGAGAAATCTTGCGATCCTGTCTCCAAACAAGACACGCTGGCCTGGATCACAGGTTTTCAGCCGACAGGGTTGTAGCCTCATTTCCCACAACCTAGTTCCTTTTTATTTTTTTAAAGGGCTCTGTGGCTAAGACGCTGAGCTTGTTGATCAGAAAGGTCGACAGTTCAGCAGTTCAAGTCCCTAGCACTGCATAATGGAGTGAGCTCCCGTTACCGGTCCCAGCTTCTGCCAACCTAGCAGTTCGAAAGCATGTAAAAAAAATATATAGGGAAAAATAGGGACCCCTTTGGTGGGAAGGAAACAGCCTTCCATGAGCCTTCTGCATTTAGTCCTGCTGGCCACAGGACCACGGAGACGTCTTCGGACATCACTGGCTCTTCTTCGGCTTTGTAACCAAGATGAGCAGAGCCCCCTAGAGCCGGAAAGGAGTAGCATGGATGTGCCAGGGGAACCTTTACCATTAGTTCCTTTTTTAAAGAAGAAACAATTGTGCTAAAATGATGCCTGTGACCACACAGGGGGTCTATTCGATAGGTATATTCTCTCTCTCTCTCTCTCTCTCTCTCTCTCTGTTCTGCTCCCTAAAAGAAGCTATATCTTATTTACAGCCACACAACGGTTCAGATTACAGGATCTCTGCTTCTCTTGGACATCCAGTCCGAGGAGGTCCAATTAAAAAAAGGAAGCTCACCTTTGAAACTATTCCTTTGGCTTGGAATCAGAAGAGCTGTGCCCTTTGAAAACACTGACTCCGTGCTCGTCCTGCTAGGGGCAATGCCAGCTCTCCTTAAATGCCCCCCTTTCCTTTCCTAAGATTACATAAGACATTGGGAAAACAGCAACACATGTGAAGATGTGTCACCGGGAACCACCCTACAGATGTTTCCTGCAATGGACGCCAAAGATGCAGCTCAGCCCAAAGCAATCTACAGATCCTATCCCAATGCTTGTGAGTTTGGAGCAGCAGAAAACCAGTGGGGAAAACCAGTGTACCCCCGTTTCCCGAGATCAGGACTTCTTCATCTCACAGCATCTCTAGGTAGGTCTCGTTGGCTTTCCCAAACCAACTTCTATCCCACCGCACCGAAGTTTCCCAACCGTGGCAACTTTTAAGAGGCCTGGACTTCCAATTCTCCAGGCTGGCTGGGGAATTCTGGGAGTTGAAAATCCAGGCTTCTTAAAAGTTGCCAAGGTTGGGAAACACTGGCTTGGAAATCTAGCAGCAGTTCCCAAGAAGTTGGACAGGAGGAAGAGGAGGAGGAGGAGACATTTTGGCTTCTAGGAAACAGAGTTTGGAAGCCAACCATACATACATCTTTTCTCCATAATTGACGCTGCCAACAAACTTTAAAGAGAGTTCAGGAAAAAACAGAAAGGCTGTTCCTTGTGAAAAGTTCATGAACAAAGTTATTGCCAGCCATGGATGGTATTTATAAAGTATATTCAGATTAAATATATTCAATTTACTTGCTCTGCCTCTTCCGAGTCTCGGTAAACTTGCTCTGGTGTGCATTGTTCTTGGGGCATTCGCACATTACAATTGACAAGCGATGGACTCTATGTGGGAATCATCCTCATTTGCCCACCGACAATCAGATTCTCCCCACTCCAGTTTGATCCTGAGCCACGTTGTTTTAGAGCAGTGGTCAACAACCAGTGGGCCGGGGACCACTGGTGGTCTGCAAGAAAATTTGGGTGGTCCACAGAGAAATGTGCCCCCCAAAACAATCCAGGCTGCGTGGGAACACAAGGCTGTGCCACCCACATGGCCCACGGGAACACAAGGCTTGCGTCACTTGCCTTGCGAATATCACGAGGTAGTGAGGGGAGGGGGAAACGGGCGGAGGGGGGGAACTTGCCCCACGTGCCCCAAGCATTTTTCTGCTTCTGCTTTTGGCTGCATGCAAGGAAAGCAGCCAAAGTCTGTCTTTCTCTCCCTCCAAACTCTGCCAAAAATGAGTCTTTGGGACCCTGCAAGGCCTCCTGCTCCAAGGGGCTATTGCCTGCTCCAAGGGGCTATTGCCTCCTGCTCCAAGGGGCTAAGCAGGCAAAGATTTATTTCTGGCAGAGTTTGGGGGAGAGAAACAAAGGTTTCTGCTGCTTCTGCTGTTTTCCTTGCATGCGACCAAAAGTCTCTCCCCCCATCTCTCTTTCTCCCCCTGAGAACAGAGCTGAGATCCAAAAGGTTGGCGACTCCTGTTTTAGAGCTCCCAATTCTTCCCGCTGACCCTGAACACAATCTCGCAAGCACAGATAGTCCTTGACTCACAACAGTTCACGTAGTGACATTTCAAAGTTACACCGCCACTGGAAAAAAAGTGACTTAAGACCATTTTTCACACTTATGACCGCTTCAACATTCCCATGGTCACATGATCAAAATTCAGATGCTTGGGCACTGACTCACATTTATGATGGTCCCAGGGTCACATGATCCCTTTTTGCGACCTTCTGACAAGCGAAGTCAATGGGGAAGCCGGATTCATTTAACAACCATATTCCTAACTTAACACGGTGATTCACTTAACAATGGTGGGGTGAAAGTGGTAAAATCCAGCAAAAACTCACTTCACAACCGTCTCACTTAAGTGGGGTTGTTGTTTTCAATCAGGGCAACCTGGTCTACCCAAATATGGGATGGAGCATGCTGTTCAATATGTCAACTCGTATAAAATATTTCTCTGGTCTTTTTAGAGTTGTCAACAGAAAGGGAGAGGGGAGCAGTGCAGCAGCTTGCAAACCGAAACTGCATTCCATAAATGTTTTCAAAGATAGTAACTAGGCGACCGAAGTTTCTGCCATGGAAAATTCTAACTGGAGAGCCTGATTGATGACTCTGGGCTATGGACGTGTCCCATTGGAGAATAGGAATTAGGATACACCCAGGGGGTGGGAGGAAAACCAGGGTTCAAGGGTGATAGTGAACTGTGTGCCTCAGAGTCAGCTACATCCAGGCAGTGCTGGGCATGTTAACTCCAAAAAATCCTTTTGAAGTTTTGGAAGTTTGGCTCAAGACTCATGATTTAAATGGGGGGCAACTGCCGGAATCCTGACAATAAATTTAACACGACAATTGTCTCGCTTAGCAGCAGAAATTCTGGGCTCAAATGCGGTCTTAGAAGTTGAGAGCTACCTGTATTCTCTAAAAATGAACATCAAAATTCAGGCGCAGGAGATTCTGCATTTTGAGTCGCTTCACATTAATCCAGAACAGGACAACCCTAGAAGTTCCTGGATGAGTAACAGAAAGAGAAGAAAGGCAAGCGCAGTTCATGAGAATCCTTGGAAAAGAAAAGAAAAGAAAAGAAAAGAGATAAAAACCCATGTTCTGAAAATCCCTTTTGTTAGGGAGCAGATCTGAACCCCAACAGCTGGGCTCAACCCGGCCCTCTCAATGAAAAGCAATCTAAGACAGGTCTGTAGGGTGTAACTCACTACAGTTGCACACTCGTTGCCTTGGGGAAGGGCGGGGGGGGGGAGAGCTAAAAAGGAAATTCCTGAGGAATGAGGTAGTTACTGAAGCAATCAGGACATATATTTTTTCCTGAGAAAGGGGAGGAGGACGGAGAAGAATTTCAGCTGTTTAAAATCTATAGATACACACACACACACACACACAAACGTCATGCATACATGTACATTCCTTCTGAGGGTTTTTATGTAAGTTTGGGGAAGAAAATAAGAGCAAAGAGTCACCCTAATTTCTGCCTCATTTAGCAAGAGGGTGTTCTAGTAAATCAGTGGGCTACTTCTGGAAGCAGCAGCCCAAAAATCCAACAGAGAGGGATACAATCAAGATCAAGGGAGGTACTAATTCCACTCTATAAAGCCTTAGTAAGACCTCACCTAGAGTCCTGCATCCAGTTTTGGTCACTACGCTATTAAAAAAAATGTTGAGACTCTAGAAAAAGTGCAGAGAAGAGCAACCAGGATGATGAGGAGACTGGAGGCTAAAACATACGAAGAACGGTTGCAGGACCTGGGCCTGGCCAGTCTTAGTGAAGAGAAGGACCAGGGGAGACAGGAGAGCAGCCTTCCAGTATTTGAGGGGCTGCCACAGAGAGGAGGAAGGAGTCAGGCTATTTTCTAAAGCCCCCGAAGGCCAGACAAGGAATAATAGATGGAGACTGAACAAGGAGAGATTCAATCTGGAAATAAGGAGAAACTCTGACAGGGAGAACAATCCACCCACGGAACAGAAGTTGTGGGAGCTTCATCCCTGGAAGCTTTCAAAAAGAGACTGGATTCCCATCTGTCAGAAATGGTGTAGGGTCTCCAGCTTGGGCAGGGGGTTGGACTAGATGACCTACAAGGTCCCTTCCAACTCTGTAAATCTGTTAACTGGAAAGGTAATGCCTGTGGAATCGGTTCGTTGTTTAAAACTCAAGCGAAGGCCTTCCAGATTTACCTAAAAATTCCCTCGCAAGATGGCGGCTTAGGACCTTTTGTGTGCTATGCACTGAAGGAAAGAACAGGAGCGGGGGAAAGATAAAAAGTATGCTAAATTGCAAGAACAAAAACATTCTCCAACAAGAATTTAGGGAAACTTGCATGCAGGAAAAAAAAAACCAGGAAAAAGATCTAGGCTGTTTTGGGGTCTTCCTATCACATGATATTTTGGGGGGATCCATTTCAGGGCATTATGGGGGGGGGGCGTTTTCCAGCCATGGGAAGTCCCAGGTGGACCAAAAGTTTAGGAGATAGCCTTTGCTTTCTCTCCACGCACTCTTTCAACCTCTCCTGGATCCCAAAAGATCATTTCCAAATTGATCGCCATGCTCTGCCTGGACCTGGCGGTCCACCATTCCACTAACAAGGACCTTGGATGGAATTCTACTTAAATTTATTTCCCAGGAAGAAGAACCCACCACTAAGAGAAGCGAGTCCGACTGAGTCAACTGGTCCTTCAGACCTGACCCAAAGGTGCTTCCAAGCTCTTCTCTTTCTGAGCCAAACCAACACACACAAACATACCGGACATCAGAGGTCAAAAAGGCCGCCGCAACAATGCAATCAAATCCCCATCTTTCTGTCACGTTGGGAGTGACAGTTCGACTTTGTCCCCCATGGGGCCGTACCTGCAACCCCCTCCCCAAATGCAGGTTGACCCTACCCTTTGGGAAAAGACCTCCCCTAAAAAGCATTAAAAGTGCATTCAACCAACTCTTCACACGCTCTCCTCAAAACTCTCTACCTCTTCCTTCTAACGAAGCACCTGCTCTGTGTGTGATCTGGGCAAAAAGCGTATGATTTTTGCGTTGCTTTTTAAGCAATTTCTCTCTTTCCCTACAAAATACGATCAATTATGTCCACTTCTGCACAGATAAAAAATTCCGATTTCAGGAAAGAAACCATCCTTCAGACACACCAATCTAGAACCAGTTGATTTTTCTCTTTAAAAAAAACAAAAAGCTAAAATAAAATTAAAGGAAGAGAGAAAAGTGATAAGAAAGCCTGATTTTTTAAAACAACAACAACACACACATACCAGGATTAATGACAGGCCTGTATATATATATATACACACTCAGGTTTCCCACATTTATTGTGGCATCTCGGTCAACAGATCAGATTAACTGGCCCAAACGGTTTTGTGATTTTAACCCCCACATCCTTTTCCCAAAACTTGAAAAGAGGGCAGGGGGAAAAAAAATAAAAGATTTAAAACCAGTGGCAACAAGAGTTCTTTTTTTAAAAAAAACTGTACATGTTTTTTTTTCTGTTCAACTCACAAAGGAACCTTTCCCAAAAGAGTCTCTTGATGGTATAGACGTGAAATCTGGCCCCTCGGCAATTTTTCTCTTTAAAAAAAGGTCCATTTTTTCCCTCTCCTTCTCCAACGGCTTTTAAAAAATAATAATAATAATAATAAAAGGAGGAGCGGGTGTAGTTATCTCCATTGTCTTTGACCCATGAGGAAGAAAAAGAGGCTTAAGAGAAGAATGGCTTCCGATGGGCCGAAATTGCTGGCCAAATCAGTCATTTTTGGATCTATTTTATTGACGTTCTGTGTGACTTCGGTGGCGTTCACCACAAATTCGGGAGAACACTGGTGCAATTCGCACCCACTTCCGCTGCCTTCCCCGCTGCTTTCGTCGCCTGGTGGGGAAAAAGGGGGAGGAAAATAAGTAATGATCCACTTTTTTAAAGATTCAACCAGATCTGAGATCTCTCTTCCTGTTGCTGGCCTGCCTCTCCTTGTGAATTCAGACACGGGTTACAAACTAATCCAGTATTTTGCAGCCTTGAAGATGGGTGGACTTCAATTCCCAGAATTCCCCAGCCCCCTGAAGAGGAGTGGACTTCAACTCCCAGAATTCCCTAGTTGCTTACAAAGGGATGGACTTCAACTCCCAGAATTCCCCAGCCGCTTGTAGAAGGGTGGGCTTCAACTCCCAGAATTCCCTCCCATCACAGTTGGGGAATTCTGAGAGTTGAAGTCCACCCCTCTTCAAGGGGCCAAGGCTGAGAAACACAGAACTAATCTGAAGAAGATGGGCAGTTGCATTTTTATGGTGCAAGTGATCCTCATTTAACGACTGTGATGACCCGGAGTGTAACACAAACGTAATAAAATCCAAAACGTAAATAAATGTCATTTAATGCCTCCAACTTGGCCCCACTGTTCAATAATTCTCAGTTGGAGATTAAACTTATTCAAAAATTAGTCTTCAAAAGAAAGCAATACAGTCTGAACTCAATGACCAGATGAAGGTGAAATAAAAAACCAAAACAAACTACAATAAAGGAATTTCCAAAACCCAGGATAAATAATTACCAACTTCAAGGAGATAACAAGGCACAATCTGTTGGAAGGATGCCAACCAAGATAACTTCAGTCCAAAATAAAACACACTTTGCTTCTGGCAACGCTGTGTTTTAACCGTCCCTCTTATATATATTCTCCCCAGCTGCAACCAATGAGGGGGATCATGGCCGCTTTCTCTCTCACAAGCCAAGTTGTTTCCTTCTCCATTCCTCCCTGCATTTCCTGGGATGAAGAGGGGATGGGCCTGGGTCCTACTCTGACTGCCCAACCGGCCTCTGCCCTTCCCCAGCCCATCAGCTGTTCCTCCTCTCCCTCAGAGTCTGACTAACAAGGGCATGACAACGACCTAAGCTGCAGGAAAACGTCCTCCTGGGGCCCCCAACACCTTCAAGCCTTTGTTCAGCGCTCAGCACATCGAGATCTGCTTACTGATGTCAATGAAGTCCACGTCGTTGCCGTTGTAGGCATTCTTCAGCTTGCTGATCATCACGCGGAGCGACATGATTTGCCGACGGATCAGGATATCCGGCTTGGAAGTGTCAACTTCCACCTCGGGGTTGTTTGCCTGGTTGGCTAAGCCATTTGGCATCACAGCGAAGAGATACCTGGGGAGAAAAGGTTGGCACTCCAGGTCAGGTGCTGGGTTGACCTCGGTGCAGGTAATCCTCAATGTATGCTGTGGTCTTTCGTTTATCAATTTCATTTTCATTATGGTCATGGAGAAGCATGACAAAGTCATTAAGAACCACAGTTAAAAAATAAATAAGAAAAACAAAGTAATATTGTTCTGACCTGGCTCCCCAAACACGACAAACCCTCTGAATTTAAATGAATGATTCCTTTAATTAGGAGCGCCGGCAAAAAGTTTTTCTCTCACCGCAGGCTAACAAATCCGGCTGGCTGGGAGATGAGTAGTAGTCTGCCATACTTATTCATCTCCACCCCCTGCCTTTTATCCCCAGAGCTCGGGTGGGTCTTTGCTAGCAGCGGTGGCTCTTCCAGCCCAAGGACCAGCCCATAGATTTCCACTGCTCTCCTCTCCTCTGCACATCCATGTGTCAGGCACTGGACTCAGCTGTTCCTCCTCTTCCTCATCAGCCACCTCCAGACCTGGGGGCTGTTGATTCTCCATCTCAAATACATTATGATTAGAGTTGGATTATCGGTGGGCAGCTGGAGTCTGCCTAATTTTGCAGAGGGCATAACAAAATTGGGCCACGTGCAAAGAAACCACTAAACCCTTTGTTTAATGTCGGTTTCAAGTTATGATGGCCCTGGAAAAAGTTACGACAGCCCATCCTCAAAATGCAGCCAATCGCCCCATTTCCATGATGATGTGATCGGGAATCTGGAAGCTTTGGCGGCCGGCCGACTTAACAATTATGACAGTTGTACAGCCCTACAATCACATGATCACAATTTGTGATCTTCCCACCTGGCTTCCGACAAACGAAACCAAGGCTGGAAGTTGGATTTGTTTAACGACTGCAGTAAAATTGGTGATAAAATAGGTCCCATCATGTGATGAAATGGAGTACTGGGTCCCCTGAAAGTGTGATTTGTTAGGCCTCACTTTTCTGCTGTGTCTCCAGATTTTCCGAACATTTTCAGCATGTGTGCAAATTTAGCAGCTGAGATTTGTCAATGGAACAAGCCATGGTTTACCAGGATGCATGATCAAGGAATGAAGTAAGTTGTGACTTTTAATCATGGCTGAAAGCCACCTGGTTTACAAGGAACATTAAACCAGGAAACATGGCTGAGAAAGTGCAGTAACATATTAAAAGCACCCTCACTCTAAACCCCAAGCCCTGTAGGCGAATTCTGCCATGGTGGCTTAATCAACCAAACCATGCTTGTCAACATTTCAGGCTTTATGCCAACAAGCCAGCTCGAAAGGCTGAGCATCGAATGCTTCTTCACCTGCTCTTGTTCTTTCCGTTCCAGCATTCTTCTTCGTGAACGTTGCTGGCGGTCATCTTCTCATTGCTACAGATGTTGCTGGGAAGGGAAGACCAGAACTTCTTTGCCTGCTTCAGTTTCTCCTTCACGTCAGTCACCTTTGATTGAACAAGAGAAAAATCCAGCTCAAATGGGCGCCACGTTCCCCTTCGTTATCAGCAGTTGCCTTATCTTACCGCCCAGACTCTGTTGGTTGGCAAGTTGAGGTTCTCCAGAGCAGAGTATCTCAACTTTAGACTTTTTATGGGGTGTGGACTTCAACTCCCAGAACTCCCCAGGGCAGCCTTTGGAGTGGTAGTGCCTGCTCTCCGTGGAATGCCGTATCTTCTGAGGTTAGATCAGGGGTAGGGCGGAAATATTTTACTACCGGTTCTGTGGGTGTGGCTAGGTGGGAGTGGCCATGTGACTGGGTGGGTGTGGCTTCTTTGTGTGTGTGTGTGTAGCACACACCCACACCCAAGTTTTTTGGCCTCCTGGGCCTCAGGGAAGCCTCCTGGGCGAAGCAGTAAGACAGCGAGGGAAATCCCAGCACAGCTAATGGTCAGAACAGCTGATCGTTGGGAAGAAAAAAATAAATAAATACCGGCCTTTATATATCATTAATCTATTTGGCCTTTGCACACATAATAGGCCCTTCCAATCGCCTCCCACGTGCAATTCACTTTTTTGCTTCAGTCATGTTAGTCAAAGGAGGCTCGTCTCTTGTTGTTGGTTCCTCCCTTGTCAGACCCAGCCTGGAATGCTTGTCTATAGGAGGTGCAAGGGCTAAATTGATTAATGATATATAAAGGCAGAGATCTCTGTAATGGTAGCTCAATATCTGACGATGTCAGCAGAGGCTGACGAAAGCTTAGTAAGTACAATAAATATAATTTTTAGTTCTGGAGATTGCAGGATGTTGGTTTCTTCAGATATATATAAATGTGTGTATGTGTGTAAGTGTATATGTATGTATGTATGTGTGTGTGTGTGTGTGTGTGTGTGTATATATATATATATATGCATGTGTGTATATAGATACATACATACACACACACACGCGTATATGTATGTATGTATATAAAAAGAATTCTAAAAGAATATAATTTTATATATATATGTGTGTGTGTGTGTATGTATGTTATTCAGCTTTGTTCGGGTATTTTTCCACGTCATTGTAGTTGTGCTTTTAAAGTTGTAGCAACATTTGGGCAGAATCTCATCTGCCATCATCAGGCTTCTGTATTGTGTTCGTCTGTGAGTCAGACTTTTACAGTTGTTGCACAATACAGAAGCCTGATGATGGCAGATGAGATTCTGCCGAAACGTTGCTACAACTTTAAAAGCACAACTATAATGACGTGGGAAAATACCCGAACAAAGCTGAATAACATACATGTAAGCACCCGCAAAAACTTAAGAAATATATATATATATGTGTGTGTGTGTATGTATATATTTATGTATATGTATACATATATGTATATGCATATGTATATAAATAAAAGAATTCTTGGAACTGGAGGTCACCCATCTAAAATAGAGCAACACCAAGATCAATTTATTTTAATAATCTTCATTATTGGGAAAAGGGGAGCTGTTCCTTCTTTGGGAAGTCAAAGCAGAACACATGGCGTATCATCCTCCCAAAACTTGACCGGTGGGTTTGATTGCGGTATTGGGGCCCTTCCAAGCTGTAACGGCCATTAGCCATTATTAGCTCTGTACTCACCAGTCGATCCAAACTCGTCCCTGCAGCTGTTGTGGGACGTTCCTCTGGGTTGTAAGGCCTGAAGCGGGCACTGAAGCCGCTGTCGGACGCTGAGCGAGATGTTCGGCTTTGTGCCAGCATCTTGGGTTGCCCACACCCTTGAAAAACCTAGCCCATTGAGGACACAAGACAGCATCACATGTTTTGTGAACTTTCTCTACAAACTGGTTCTCCCCACCCAGACGGCCATGAAAGCAAGGGTAGCAGCAGGCTGGAGGTCAGTCTTGCATAACTGAAATGACCTCCAGAGGTGTTGGACTTCTCACTTCCTTGCCTATGAGGGATTCTTGGTCATCTATGGTGGCTAGCCAAGTTTTTATATTTAATATTTACATTTCATGGCGCAAATTAGTTGACCAATTTCTGTTTTGGAGCACCAAGTAGTTAGAAACGTTTTGTAAGGATGAGGACTTTGTCACAAAACATTCAACAGATGACAAATCATGAAGCCACCTGAGATTATTCCAGCACTGGGCATTTCTTTCCTGAAGTTCTCCTTCTAGGTTAACCAATCCCCTTCTTGCTCCCCCTCCCTTCTTAAACAAAGCCCCCTCAACGTACCTTTTGGGACACCTGTAAGCTGTTTTCTTGCATATTCATGATGGCATCTGAAATCTTCACATCAATGGGGTCCATGACAGACTCGATGTTGAAGGGACCTTCTAACCTCTCGGCCAACATTAGCATTGAATCTAGGCAATGAAATCCAGAGACAAGTAGACATGGTCGATTAGTGCTCACACTGGTCTCGAAATCTTTAAAAACCTGTAATTCCAGGGGACGTGCAGACTGACAATTGATGCCTTCAGGACGTTCTGGAGAAGGTCCCAGAACTTGTCAAGACCAAAACTACTTGCTGCCAACCCATCCTTCTCAGCTCCTTCCACAGTCCACCAAATACATGTCCTATTGATAAACAAGCCCATTATTATAAGCCACAACAGTTACAACAGTTTTCTGTGACTCCAAACCCACTTAAAATTTCAAGCCATTCCCCTCTCTTCTTTATCTCCAGACCAGTTTCTCTCTGGTCCTCCCTGAACAGCCCAATTAAACTGGGTTCTTGAGAATGGCAAGACAAAATGGTTCTCAACCGTCTTCTTCTGGAACATGTTAACTTCCCAGTCTGGCCAGTTGGGGAGTCTTTTAAAGGAACCCCATCTGGTTCTTCTCACCCAGGCCTGATCTTGAGCCCAGCAAAGGGGCTGCCCCTCAATTGCCCCCCACCACAAAATACAAATCCCTCTCAGATTTCTGCCCTGAACAGCCCTTGGCATTCGGACACTGAACATTGGCTAAATTCTGCTGACCGCTGTTGCAAAAATATGACGGATCTGGTTGATTTGCTGCTCTTCTCCATGATCTCAACCCTTTTAGAGCAGAAAGACAAGTTTTATTAAGTGCAAGAAACAGTCCCCCAACTTGGGCTGCCAAAAAGGGGAGGTGAATCTACAGGAAGGGGGGCTTGTTAGGCAGACAGCGCAGTGTCTCCGAAGCCGGCACTTCTGATCTGCCTCTTTCTCCTCTGATTGTCTCTCTCTCCCCAGGGGAGATTCCAGCCTCTTCAAATTGCACCCGTCTCCTCCGAAATGTTGCAATCAGAACAAATTATCTAAAATAAACAAGACCATCTTGCCCTGTTTACTCAAAGTGGGTTTCGGGCCTTCCTGTTTGCAGAAGCAGAAGTCAAGAATCGGCAGACGGGGAAAAGAGGCTCCGCAGGACTTCGGCCGATTCAGAGGCTGAGTCCCTCAGAGGAGGAAAGGAGGACACGGGGCTCCCGGCTCACAGGCCAGGATGGAGGCGGCAGAACTCCCCAAAGGAAACCCAGGATCTTATGGAATTAGGATACGACAAGAAGGGAGCTCCCACCTTTCCGGCCAGGGAAGCGCCAAGAGATCAATCGCGGAGCCATTCAGAAGGCCGGCTGGCCACCTGCACAACCACATACATTGTCCTGGTGCAAAGCCAGGACCCCAGTGCTCCAGAAATGAAGGGGCAGGAATGAAAAGCGGAAGGAAGGAAGGAAGGAAGGGAGGGAGGGAGGGAGGGATGTGGAAGAACAAGCAAAAAGACAGAAAGGGAAGGAAGGGGAAAAGGAGGAAAAGGAAGGAAGGAAAGGAAAGAAGGAAGGTAGAAGAATGGGAAGGAAGGAAAAAGACAGAAAGGGAAGGAGGGTGAGAGGAAAGGAGAAGGGAGGAAGGGCCAACAAAGGGGAGGAAGGAAGGAAGGAAGGAAGGAAGGAAGGAAGGAAGGAAGGAAGGAAGGAAGGAAGGAAGGAAGGAAAGAAAGAAAGAAAGAAAGAAAGAAAGAAAGAAAGAAAGAAAGAAAGAAAGAAAGAAAGAAAGAAAGAAAGAAAGAAAGAAAGATGGAAGAATGGGAAGGAAGGAAAAAGACAGAAAGGGAAGGAGGTGAGAAAAAGGGAGAATGGAAGGAGGGAGGGTCAACAAAGGGGAAGGGGAGGAAAGAAGGAAGGAAGGAAGGAGATGGAAGAATGGGAAGGAAGGAAAAAGACAGAAAGGGAAGGAAAGTGACAGAAGGGAAGAAGGACAGAGGAGAAAGGAAGGAAGGTATGGAAAGAAGGAAGGTGGAAGAATGGGAAGGAAGGGAAAAGGCAGAAAGAGGGAAGGAAGATGAGAGAAGGGGAAAAGGGAGGGAGGGTCAACCAGGGGGAAGGGAAGAAAAGGGAAGGAAGGGAGGCCTTTCTTCTCCTTCAGAGATTGCTACTCTCACTTTTTCAGACCTCTTACTCATCATTGCCCTCAAAGGGGATTTATTACATTTTAACCAAACGGTCCTTCATTTCCCAGGACTTCCTAATTCTCCCTTTGCAGGGTCTTCTCTGTAGGGGACAAAGTGCCTTTTTTTGAAAGAAAAAAGAACAAGAACCAACCCATCCCCCCAGCACCTTCTATCCTTTCTTTCTCTGGCTCTCCCCTACCGACCTGTCCCTGCACGAGAAACCGAGGAGTTGATTTTAGCAGTGGGCAAAAGTGAACGCCAACCTGTCTCCAAGCCTGAATGGCCACCTTTGTGCTCGCATAAAAGAGCCCTTTTGTTCCATCTTTTTTTTTTTTAAAAAAAGGACCCAGCCTGGATCACCTATGAAGCTGTTCCACTCGGTCTCCAGCTCCCCCTGGTTGGCCAGGCATCCGCGCATGACGTTGAAGCAGTAGTTGTAACAGGGCTTGACGGCCACGAAGCCACGGCAGAACGGGCAGTACATCATCTTGGTCAGGGCGCGGACCTCTTGGGGCGTGGGGTTGACCTTTGGGGAGAAGCGGGGAGGGGCAAGGGGGAGAGGAAGAGACACCATGTTATCGGGGCTGACCGTCGACTTATAAATTTGTCGGAGGCGATGAGGACACCGTTGTTCTGACCAAGGCGTTAGTCCCCAAACCCTTTTTTCTTTATTTCAACGGCTGTGGATTTTAGTCATTCACAGCCTGCAATGAGTCCCAAACAGTTTGTAAATAATCCCATGGAAGTCTGCCAAAGTCCTTCGGGAGAAGTCTGATAAGCACCCACCTTTATCTTCCTTGAAATGCTGCTAAGGACTAAATGTCCAATTAGTTATACGAGGCCAAAACGGAACACAAAGTCAACACCGAGCTTCAGGTTTCAAACCGACCAGTAGGAACCAAGTTGCTTCCTGCAAAGGCTCCTGTCCCTTTGCTCCTCCTTTATGTCTTATGGGAGGGGCCAATCACCCCCAAGCCTTACTCCCGAGTTGCCCCTTTTGTCTTTACTATTGTTGCCTTCTGGCAGCTCTGTGCATACGCGCACTGGGAACAGGCTCCCCCTGTTCCTCTGCCTCACTGATGTCAGATTCTGGAGGTTCTGAAGTCAGCACATAACTCCCAGATGGCCCTGGCCCCATCCCTGTGTCAGGCGCAGGACTCTCATCCAAGTCCTCCCCAGACTCCCAGACTGGCCCATGTTCCTCCTCACTGTCCTACTTTGCTGCCAGCTCCCCAGGCTGCCGGTAGACCACAACAGGCATCATCTCCACTTACAACTAGGAGTAAAGGTAGGTATGGATGCCTCCCAGGTATGTCAATAACTCCTGGAGCTGCTGACAAGTACGGTGAAGGTGTCCATGCTGTACCCAAACTACCTTGGTCCAGAAAATGTGATTAGGAAAATATTAGAATGTGCAGAAATGAATAGATTAACACTTGCAATTAAAGACAAGAAGCAATCTGAATATTAGAAAGATATGGGAACTATTTTCTTGATGGTTAGAGAAAAACCATGAAAGCTAGAAATATCTAATAGAGCAGTAAAATAAGGAAAATATCCTAATAGAATTAAACATGGTAAGAAGAGGATTGTTATAATGATAGATATATTATAAATACCAATAATAAGTGAAGATCTAAACATGTTATTGTTGTACTGTAAGAGATATTATGTATATTAATAACAAGATAACAATGGAGAACGAATATCAATGTAATGAATATGGTAGACATTTTGATTATTGTCGCACAAGAGATCTGTTCCTAGACGACACACCATTAAATGGAAGATGAATTGTTTGTACTTATAAAAAAATTAAAAACTTTTATTGTCAACATGTCACACCTTCTTCTGCTGGAGCCCGAGGTAGATGGATGGGGATCCCAGTCCAAGTGACCCAGTACAATTATTTCAATCATGCCACAAAAAGAGACGTCAGCAACACACTTCACAGGTTATTTTAATCTGCCTCACCCACATGTGTGTGCGGTGCGTAGGCAGTGTAGCACTGCGAGTTCCCGTTTTTAATTTTCAAAAATCATAGACAGAAGGGGAAGAAATCTGTGAGCAAGTTAAGTTTCTCCAAGATGGTGAGAACAATGACCGAATTGGACGGTCTTTACGCTGCCCCGATGACTGGGGTAGTTTGCACAAACATCACACAGAGCAATCATCAAAAACACAAAAGGGCACACAAAACTGGCCCAAAGGCAAATTTGGAGGAGGTTAGCCTCAAAGGTGAATCCCACCATTTAAAGCACAGAGCCTTCTCTGCTCTGCAAAATTATGACAGGCTTTACTTTGTTACAGAGGCAGGGATTACTAGATTTGGCCCAAAAGATCCACACTGTTTTTCTTCCTACAGCCTTCTTCCTCTCTTATTTAATTACCAAGTCCGGGTGATTGTCCAACTTTGGTGACTTTAAAACTTCTGAAATTCAGCTCCCAGAATTCTCCAGCCAGTCATCCAATTCCAAAGCCTCCCCCCCCCCCCCCCCAATCCTTCTTCTTCATTTAGAGCAGGCTTTCCAAACCGGTTGACTTTTAAGACCTGTGGATTTCAATTCCCAGAACTCGCTGGCCAGAATTCAGAGAGTCAGAAGTCCTACAATCTTTAAAAAGTCAACAAGGCTGGAGACCCCTTTCCTAGGTGATCCCATCCAATCAGAAAGCGCAGAGCAACCTGGATGAGACCAGCCCACCGGATTGGGCAACTCTATGAATAAAAGTAAATTGGATTGCCCAACGTTTAGGGGGAAATCTTTCCATCGCTCAGTTGACTCAGGATCTCAGGCAGCGATTGGGACTTCATGGCATTAGGTAGCTGGTTCACCTTTTGAGACCCCAACCATGCCATTAAATGCACCTGCCTTATTAAGGACCACTTTTGACCCCTTTCAAAACAACCCCTGATTAATCACTTAATTGGGATGTGGATCCCACGCTGCTGCCAGAATCTATTCATGCCAAAAAAAAAAAAAAGCTCTTTCCTTTTTTTGGCTCCAGTATAATTTGAATGACATTTAGCCATATGGTCTTCATTACCAAGAAATTTCTCTAGTCTATGAGTTGCAAAATATCAGGTTTCTCTCTTGCATGAGTCACTGTGGGGTCTGGCTTACATATTTCTGCCCCCCTCCCTTTTTCTTCTTCTTCTTCTAAATATATATAATAAGATTGCCCCAAGGTTTGGGCAGGAAATCTCCGTGTTGCCCAGCAATTTAAAGCTGTTGATTTTAATGCCTGTCAGGAGTTCAATAATATTACAATTCCCCACACCAACTTTTGCTATTTCCAAGGGGAAATGAGAGGATACATGGAAGGAAAAGTTCTCATAGCCCAAAGACTTCGAAAGGCACCAAAAAACCCATGATGCATAAATTCCCATGGACGGAGAGCAGAGCGGTGGGAAAGAACTGAACACAAAACGGCCTCCCAAGTTTGCAGCAGGGACTGGAATGTTGGGTGTCTTGTGTTGATCTGCCCCTTGAAATCAATTAGGGTGAATTTAAACACTGTCCTTAAAGAGCAAAAGATTTGCAAGGGCCTGCTGGCTGCTCAAGGAAGACCTAAATGCAGAAAATCATCCAGAACTCTGTCTTCGTTATCATCGCCTTTCTTTCTCTCTCTTTTTTAAATTGAACAGAAGAAAAACAGAGGTGCTGCTTTGGACCGATCGGGAAAAAAAATTGAAATTTGCTCAGTTAAAGCCAAGTAAATGCACTGCCTTGTTTAGAACCTTTGTCTACAGATCTCAACCTTCCATGAAGATGGACCTATGGTGGAGCCAGCCATGGGAGGGTCGGTGGCCCCAGAAGATGGATCCCTGACCTCTCTCGTACACGCACTTTCTGACATTGTTTATTCTTCCCTACAAAATGACAACAGCAACTGCACAACTGAAGTCCTCCCCCACGCTGCAATCTGGACTTCTTGGGGTTCTCCCTATGATTTATTTTCAAATGTGGGCGGTTAATGCAATCGGTTGTCTGGGACACTCCCTATGAAAAGGTGATCTCCCCAACCTCAAATTGGCTCTGTGTCAATGCATAAAACATTCATATGCCTGTGGCATATGGCAGGGAGGAAGGAAATCTGGAAGGGCAGTGCAGCCATTTGAAATGTGGAAGCACATTCCAACTCTTCTCTTTAAAAGATTGTAGCTAAAATACCAGAGCTTTTGCCCATGAATATGTTCAATTGGAGAACGTGATTAATGACACCCAGCCTGTGAACATGCTCAACTGAAGAATCTGATTATGACACACCCAGCGGGGGGGGGGGGGAAACAGGATCACAGGGGACTGTAAATTATCTATGCCAGAGTTGGCTTCACACAGGGCAGTGCCAGTATGTCGCCTCTAATGAATCCTTTGAAGTTTTTTGAAGATTGGCTCCAGAATCATGATTTAATTAGGGCAATTGCTGGAATCCTGACATTCTCCAAGCTGCCCAGCCACCCCTGAAGCAAAAGCCCCTACTCACCGCAGAGACTTTGCCCACCACATCCTTGGCCACAGCCAGGCCTTGGGCAAAGGTGCGAGCTGCCACGAAAGCCCGCGTCACCTGCAGCTTCAGCTTTCGTGGGACGTCTCCAAATGGTTTCAGCTGCTCGGTGTACTTGCTGACGCACTCCAGGTACTCATCCGAAAAGTGATACTGGGGGTTGACCAGGCGGAACATGCGCTCCAGGAGACGAGCCCAAAAGTCATTCAGCATCTCTTCCAGGTTGACTCTGCCACCTGTGTAGTATCGCTTCAGCTCCACAAAGAGGTCCTTAAACATCTCCGAGTTCTGCATGTACAGGAGGCCATAAGTCCGTACAAACATGTCATTCAAGGATTTCTCAGCGTTGTCCAGGAGCTCTCTGAAAAATTCTGGAGGGAGAGAAGGAAGAAATTGACTGCAGGGAACTGGTCGCCATCTCAGATAACGTTCTGGAGAACATTCCACCAAAATGTTTGGAAGGAACTGGCGGTGTCCACACGTTGGGTTGGAAAGCCAAGATGGTAACCATGATTGTGTGGTTGAAAAGACCATACCTGTTTTGTACATACAGTACATGCAAAAAAAAAAAAAAAAGGACAGGGGGCTTGGACACAGGATGGTAGTCCTCCATCTTGACCTTTTGACTCTCCTGCAGATGCTATGACAGGAATATTACCTACAATATGCAGATATTTCTCTATTGTTCAATTAGAAATAGGATAATAAGCAAAGGTTTTAAGCGTTAATCAAGAAGGGAGAATATTTTGAATTGTTTCTTGACACAAGATACAGAAAAAGCCAACTCAATAAGTCCATTTCTTACTTATGCTTCTCACACATATTCCCATTTTGTCAAATCTAGAGGTCCAGATCAGTTTACCTCCAAATAAGCATCCAAACAATGAAGACATCCTTATCTGGTATGTTCCTCGCCAAATCAACATTGGTAAAGTTGGCTCCAACTTGGTTTTACCTTTTTGTGCTCTGTGAACCCAGGTCATGTGAACTGTTCATGGCTCAACATTACCCTCCAAACCCAGGAAAAGAAGATTGAATCTGCACATACTGTAGAACATGGCTAGCAAGTCTTCACAAAGTCGAGTCCTACTTCAGAGGTCATCCATCTTCCAGGAGTTCAGCAAGGATGGCCAGGGGGACACACAAATGGTCTTGGAGGACCCAAGGAAAAAGAAAATCAACCAGCCACAGGGAGACGGGTTTGGAGCAATACAAGTGTCGGTTGTGGGAATATTCCACACCACGCCTGGGAAATGGGACCTCAGAGAAGAGAGTTGAAAGCAGTGGTGGGATTCACTTTTTTTTAACTACCGGTTCTGTGGGGGTGGCTGTTGGGCATGGCGTGGCTTGGTGGGCATGGCAGGGGAAAGATACTGCAAAATCCCCCTTCCCTCCCCACCCTGCTTTCCAGCTCTATTCTCCTGTGCAGGGCAACCAAAGAAGAACCAGCCAATAAGCTGGGACTCGGGAGGCGGAGAAGAGATGGGGTTGGCAGGGCCAGTCAGAGGTGGGATTGGCCGGTTCTCCGAACTACTCAAAATTTCCCCTACTGGTTCTCCAGAACTGAACCTGCTGAATAGCACCTCTTGTTGAAAGGGAGGGAGGCCGTCTGCAGCCAGAAAGTACCATAAAGGATTTGTGTTCAGGAAGGGCTCCTCCAAGAAATGTCAAGGAAGCCCAACAAGAAATATTTAATACCGCCATGTAATCACCTAAGAAATATCTAATAGGGGACAGGGGTCTATAACACAAAAACAGATGGCCTTTTCCCAAAGAGCTTCTTTGCAAGATGACCACCTCCCACCCGTCCTGCATGGAACAGGTTTTATGATTTAATGTCTGTCAATGACAGTTCAGGACTAGCAGTTAAACACTACAAAGGTTCCATGCAAAGTTAGTTTACTGGATATACTAGGCATCCTCAAAGTACAACTCACAGTTATGTTGAGATCCATCTAATGTCCAATCTTTGCCTCAATAGTTGCCTCTCCTGCTTGATGCTTGCTCCAGGCAAGAATGCCCCCAAAACTCCCCCAGCCCAACCAGAAATCAAATCAGGGACCAATCAGGATTGCAGATGTGACTTCGTGACATGAACTACATCTCCCATTAAGTATTAACTATATTTCCCATGGAGCATTTCCTTAAGGGGGCAGCTCTCGTTCCTAAACTAACTATAAAGATCTAACCAGCACAGGGAAAGTGGAGGAATCAGGCGGAGGACAAATTCACGGGATGAGAGAATCCATAGGGGCTGGGATTTGGACTCCGGGCATCAAGCCCAGCCTTTTCCTGGCCAGGTGACAAAGTTGGCGGAGGCTTCAATCCAAAACTCTTGGGTGTCCTCCTTCTCCAGACCTGGGCCTGGCAACTGTGTTTGAATCACACGGGCCTCTGTGCTTCACCCTCAAAGGGGAAGTGTTTTCGACTCCAGAGTGGCTAGAAACTGGAGCAGAGAGACAAAGAGAGAGAGGCAGCCGGGGGAGAAATAACATTGCCCCCCTTTGAATTTAAGCCTTGTTTAAATTTAAAGAAAGGTTGCAGTGGGTTGAAATTTGGATTTTTTTTTTAAATCTTCAAAAGGCTCCAGCACAAACAAAATTTGACTCAGGACATTTGGGTGGGGAGGTGACTTTTAAAATATATTCAGAAGAAGGAAGCTACTTTTGAATATAGCCGTAGGCTCTTGGCCAGGGTTCCCCAAACTTGGCAGCTTTTAAGACTTGCGGACTTCAACTTCAAAGCTGGCTGAGGAACTCTGGGAGTTGAAGTCCTCAAGTCTTAAAGTTGCCAAGTTTGGAGACCTCTGTTTTAAGTATTTGTGGACTTCAGCTCCCAGAATTTCCCAGCCAGCATGCCTGGCTAGGGAATTCTGGGAGTCGAAGTCCATAGGTCTTTAAAAAGTTGCCAAGGTTGGACACTCCTGGTTTAGAGAAGGAGTTGACCAGGATGAATGATTGACCATTGTGTTAGATGAAAACCAGAGGGACTTTAAGTTCCTGCCTCCACCCCAAGGATGGTTTTCAGACCCTCCCTGTCTCCCAGCCCCATCCTCCTCCCCAAACTTGGCTGGGGAATTCTGGGAGTTGAAGTCCACAAGTCTTAAAGTTGCCAAGTTTGGAGACCTGTGGACGTGGCCAACGAAAGAAGAGCTTGAGGAGCAGAAGCGAAGCAGGCAAAACTCCTGGCGACTTCCCACCCCACCCCAATCATAAAGTACCCCTTGGCCAGGATCAGCACCAAGGTGTCTCCTCTTTCCCACGACTGGCACATCCTGCCTGCAATTCTCTCCTGCTTTCTTCCATGTTCAAAACCTGAACAGGGTGGGAGGTATTAATTTCTAATCCACTTAATCATTTTGAAGGCTCACTTCCTCTCTCTCTCCCACTACCCCACCCCCAATCCTCTGCCTTCCTGACCTTTGAATCGAAAGGCTGGATCGGTTTTCCTCTTTGGACCACTTACCTGGAGAATAAAAAAACCTCGGGATCATGTTGGCCCTGAAAATAACCCTGAATTCCAAAGGCCAGGCACAGAGGTCTTGGTGCATGGCCAGTTTTTTTTTTGGCTGGTCAGAATAAACAAAGAGTTGGAAGGGAGCTTGGGAGGTCATCTAGTCCAACCCCCTGCTCAAGCAGGAGACCCTATAGCAGGAGTGTCTAACTTTTAAGAGTTGTGAACTTCCAACTGCCAGAATTTCACAGCCAAAGTTGGAAATCTACAAATCATAGAAAGTTCGCATGCCAATTGCCATATACTATTTTGGACAAATAGCAGTGCAGTCTCTTGTTGAAAAACTCCAGTGATGGAACACCCACAATTTCTGGGGGCAAGCTGTCCCACTGGTTAATTGTTTTAAATTCTCTTTATTGCTAACTAGCTCGATACCCGCGCTTCGCTGCAAAACTATGTGGCCGGGCTTAGTTTTGGGAGAGGAAAATAAGGGGGAAAAATTCTGCCTCTGCCTACCAGCATCCATTGGTACTCATCCGGCTAGCGTCCTGTCAGTGTGTGAGAGAGTTGAGGGCTGTTTGGAAACTGAAAGAGTATTTGCTGTGTGAGCAAGGAGACAGCAAGGAGCCTGGGCGTGGCTTAGCTCAACTATTCTGTACTAAAGCTGGTTGGTGCTGTGAAACTAAAACTGAAACTCCTCTCCTCTGCTTGTGTTTTGCATTTGGAAGATATTTCTTTTCGGGGGGGGAGGAGTAGTAGAACTCCTTAGCATCAGAGCGTGTTAATAATAATATAGGAAATACTCTAAATGCTCTGATGATCATTTGGAAAAATCCTTTCTTAGTGAGCCCCTAGAAGCCAAGAGGAACCTCGGTGCCAAATTTCAAGTTTGTAGGCTTTATGGTTCTGGAGATTTTGTAATGATGCGTGAGGGGTATTCCGCTTTTATATATATAAACTGCCGGCCGGTTGGGAAGACCCTGAGTAAGTCCAGAGCATGGCTGGGCACCCTGTAACCTCAAGCTAGCTCACCCCCCTCAATTTCTGCAGCAGATCTGAGGTTTGAGGTTGAATAAGCCATCATCCCAAGAGGGCAGCTGCTCCAGTTATTCTCCCAGCCCAACCCCCCAATCTGAGAGAGCAGCAGTTCACCAACCATGGCAAGTGGCAGGAGGTAGATAAATACCTACTAGCCCAGGTGAGAATTTGCTCTGAAGGTTTGTTCTGGGTTAAGTATTAATTTCCCCCCTTGGAGAAGGCAGATCGATACTGATTAACGAGCCTCAAGGTGGCCCAGGAATAAACCCTCCAACCTTGGGGGAAGAAAAGGGGGCCGGGGGAGAGGAAAGAATGGTGGGTGGGCAGGTTGCTATCTTGACAGTTTGAAGGACAAAATAAATTAACGCCTTTTGTTTGTGTTGGGAGCAAGGCTTGTTCTCAAACACAAGCTGGACGTTTGAGAGATTATGTTGTTTTTACAGCGTTGTAAAAAAAAAGTGTGTGGTTTACAGTGTGATTGGGGAGGGGTTGCAAATCAGAGCCTTGAAATTCTCACTGGGGAGGGTGAGCCGGTCAAAGGCCAGTGCAGAGGATGAAAAGGGGGGGAGAGCTGTGGCTCCATTCGGCTTAGAATGGAATCGTACTGATTGGACAAGGCTGTGGAGAATTGTGTGTGTGTGTGTGTTGCTGGGTTTGGGGCAGAAAATGCCCCTTTTGCTGCGTTTTTATTGTTGTTGTTGTTGTTATTGATCATCGCACAGTCAGCCAGATGTTCAGACTGGGCTTGGCATTTTTGTCTGGATGTTCAATGGGTGTTACAGATGTTGTCACAGAATGGAAGCTGTTCCAAGAAAGGCTGCTTTCTGCAACTGACGGATGGCACATTTGTCAATGCCAGCGGTGTCCAAGTCGTGTAATTGTTGTTGTTCTCCTATTCTCCAAAGCGCCTGATTGCAGGACAAGAAGCAATAAGTGGAAAGTAACCAAGGAGAGAAGCAACTTAGGACTCAGGAGAAATTTCCTGACAGTTGGAACAATGAACCAGTGGAACTCCCGGCCTTCAGAAGAAACACTGGAAGTGTTGAAGAAGAGATCAGTCTGGAATGAGACAGAGTTTCCTGCTTCAAGAGGGGGCTGGACTAGAAGTCCTCCAAGATCCTTTTCATTCTGCTTACTTTCTCCAAGGGGCCCCGTCTACCAAGGATGACAATGCATGAACCCTTCAATCATAATCAGCTTGGCTTATTGCAACGCTTATCAATTTTCATCTCAGCCACACACAGGGGAAAGAAATTCTAAACAACAATAGAGCCTCTTTTGGGAGGCGGGAGAGAAGGACTCTGATTTCTCTCCTTGCAAGGGCCCTAATTCAGATCAAGAAAGACCCCTGCTGATGATCCTAGATCCCCCTTCACTGATTTTCCAGATTCTCCCATGATAACTCAGGTCATTTCGCCTTTCGTGGGCCAGAAAGCGGGGTTCGTATAGCAAGAGGCCAAGGCACGCAAAATGCTGCAGAACAAGAATAGGTCCATTCACAAGTTCGGTCCCCCGAGATTTTGGCGGACCTGTGGCCAGAACTGCAAGGCGAGGCGTATACCGTCTACGTGCCAGAATCGGGAACAGTGTCAGCAGCCTCTGGATGGGGACATCAAAACAGGTGGGCTCTTCCTGTTAAATCTTCCACCTCTCCAGACTTCAAAAATGGTGCGTGTGTGTGTTGGTCTGCGATTCAGTGGGAACCATTTCGGGAGAGAACGATGGGGCTGGGGGACAGGGACGGCCTCCAAACCATCCTTGGGGTGGAGATGGGAACGTAAGTCCCCCTGGTTTTTATCAAGCATGGTGATCGATTCATCCCATTGATCTTCTCATCACTCCTTATCACCCACCCCCTCCCACTTGTGACTGCAGGACTGCAGCTTTGTCCCTTGCATCCTTAGGATTTATATGGACTGTTTCCTAGTATGATTTGATTGCTTATTGTACCCGATGATGATCCTTAAGTGTTGCACCTGACGATTCTTGACTCTTGACGAATGTCTCTTTTCTTTTACGTACACTGAGAACATTTGCACCGAGACAAATTCCTTGTGTGTCCAATCACACTTGACCCAGAAAGACTTGTGGCCTTCAGCCCCCAGAATTCTCCAGCCAGCAGAGCTTACTCTCTTGTGATCCCTTCCTCTGCAATCTCTCCACTTTGGCAGGTAAGAAACAGGCACGGCTGGCTGAGGAGTTGAAGTCCACAAGTCTTAAAGTTGCCAAGTTTGAGGACCCCCTTTCTTAAAAAGTTGCCAAGGGTGGACTTCCTTGCCCTAAACATTTGCTGGATAGCTGAACAAAAGCCGGAGGACAAAAGTTTTTCTCTGCCCTGGACCGACTGTCTTCCTGCCTCCTGCAATTTGATTCCCCAGCCATCTCCTGACACCTCTCTTGTGTCCTCCCCAGGATCAGAAGATCTGAGCAGGAGCCTTCCTAGGAATTCCAGAGAGCCATTTGGTCTGGAAAACCATCTGTTAGCACTTATCGGCATAGGAAAGAGAGAAAGAGAGGAAGAAGGAAGGGAAGGAGAGGGAAGGGAAGCCCAGCTGAGTTTGCGTTTGTAATTAAAGCAGCTTTAGAGAGGGAGGGGCAAAGAAAATGTGCTTCCCGGGGGAGGGAATTTGCGAGCCATCTGTCTGCCTTGCCAAAAAAATCCTCCCCCTAAATGTCAATTTGCTGGCCTTTTCTTTCTTCTTCTTCTTTTTGCAGCTGGGAGACAGGCCAGAGCAAGGGAAACCCTGAATGGATTGTTCCGAGTTGGACAGCTGCCCAAGCGCCAGTAAACAGGTCCTTCCTCCCTTCCACTCTTGGGGGTTTTTTACATGCCCAGAATTGACTCCCACACATACCCCCCCCCCCAAAAAAACCCAAAACGATTGGAAGCCCAAACATATGCTGAATAGTTTGCAGGAACTGGGTATGTCTAGTCTAAAGAAGACAAGGAAGAGGGGATGGCATGTTCTCCAAAAACACCTGAAGGCAGGACAGGAAGCAACAGATGCAAACAAGTCAAGGAGAGACCCAAACTGGAACTAAGGAGAACCTTCTGATCAGGGAGGACAAGTGGAACAGAAGTTTCCTCCAGAAGACGACAGAAGGAACAGATCAGACCTCCAGGCCTTGCTTATCCATGGAGAACGAGGGGAGCAAGGGGCCAGTTTTAAGTTTCTGGGTGTTACCCTAAAAGAGGACCTGACCTGGGGGGCGGCTCACATTGCAGCCCTGGTCAAAAGGGCCCTGAGGCTTCTCAGGAAACAACAACCGAATGAAAAACTGCTGGAGACCTTCTACTGCTGCACTGTAGAGAGTATCTTAACTTCCTGCACACCTGTGTAGGGTTTGCCAATTGCACGGTGGCAGATAGGACAGCGCTCCAGAGGGTTAATGTCATTGCCCCTCAGAGGATCCTGGGTTGCCCTCTCCCCTCTTTGGAAGAGCTTTAGAGCTCCCGCTGCCTTAAGAAAGTTCAAAACGTTCTCAAAGATACAACCCATCCTGGGCACCCTTTTTTTGAACTATTACCATCTGGCAGATGGTACAGGACAATAATCAAAACAAGGAGAAATAGGCTAAAAAAACAGCTTCCATCCCAGGGCAGGAGCTCTTTTGAATTGTGCTGTTTTGTGCAATGTTGATGCAGTGTTGCGGGTTTTCGGTTCAATGCGTGGAGGGTGAAGGATGTGTGTTTGTGTTTATTTTCGTGGTCATGATGTGCACTGAAGATGGGGTTTGGTTTCATTGTACGAGATGCAATGGCAATAAAGTAAACTAAACTAAAATTGTGGCTGCTCCATCACTGAAGGCTTTTAAGAGGAGACTGGACAGCCATTTTGTCTAGGACGATATTGGGCCTCCTGCTTAAAAAGGGGGTTGGACTAGAAGACCTCCAAGGTCCCTTCCAACTCGGCTATTCCCTTCTGCAAGTCACCCTTTTGCATCTTGCCCTTGGCTAGGTTTGATTGAGTGGGGGCTTCCTTGATGCCATTTCTGCTTCCTGGGGGCTGCACCTGTCTTTTAAAGCCACCAAGAATCCCATCCTGTACCCAAATCCAACTAATCATTATTTTTTTTGGAGGACGGGGCTTCAATTCTTATTTTTTTACTCCATGGCGACCAGATCAGAACCCTGAAAGAAAATGCCCATCCCCGTTTTTGTTCCTGACACACACACACACCACCTTTCCCTCGTCTTTACTCGCCTCGGGGGGGGTGGTCAGATTTCAGCCTGTCCCCCCGGGCTGCCTGGGCCTTTGCGTGTCACGACTGCATGTAAGAACAACACCAGCTAACAACGGAGAATAAACCCCTTCTGGGCCCACCTGTGCACCGGTTTCCAATCCCCACAGCAACCCAGGAAGCACAAGGCTCCAGGACCATCAGGCTGGGACTTGGAACGAGTCAAGGGGGCTTATGGGAGTCACACTGTGACACTCAGGTTCTGGGTTTTAGGTGGGTATTTAAGGACCCACAAGTGGGCCACTCAAAGGGACTCCATCAGTGCATCTGCTGGATGTGTTCGCACCAAGCAAGGGTCATTTCTGACCTGCATTCCACCACTCAGGAGTCACCCAGCAAGAGATGTCATGGGAGGAGAGAGGAAGAGGAGAGCGGAAGGAGGCAAGAAGGAGGAGAAGGAAGAAGAGGAAAGGAGAAGGGAGGAGACAAAAGAGGGGAGAGGAGGGGAAGAGGAGAGAGGACCCAAACGAGCCCTGTCTGAACAAGCCTCCAACTCATGAAACCTCCGATTTGGAAGCCGCCAAGGGGAGCAGAGACTCACCATCAAACTTTTTGTATCGCGAACCGAAGGTGCCTTGCAAGTTGTTGCTCAGCTCGACCACGGCATGGCTGAAATCTTGCCTGCTCTGCTGCCAGTACTTCTCCTCCATGGCCTGGGAACAGCAGGTGTAGCCTTGAGGGCAAACTTTCAAGTGATCACCTAAAAAACACAGACACACACACACACATCAAAGGGAGAACTTCAGCACAGGCGCCCAGGGTCCTTGCCAACGCCCTCCTCAACTGTGTCAACCCACAGAAAGCAAGTTCCCCCACCCAGTGGGTGTTTCGTAAGGGCTTCTTCTTCTTCTTCTTCTCATGGTTCTTAGAACCTGCCCAACCTCTTGTAAACTCCACTCAGGGGGGGTTACCCGAGGTAAGCCTCCTAAAAGTAAGGATTAGGAATAAATCAAAACTAAAACCAGAGTCATCATAAATCAACCAGCCCACCAGACAGAGGCTGAGTTAAGGGCCCCAGTAAAACACATCTGTCTCAAGCAATCTTCTAAAAAAACCACAAGGGAGCTTCCAAAATGTGGGGGAGGCCCCAGAGAAGGCCTTTGTTTCATCCTTGCACTCAAGTGACCTCAGAGAAAGGTTAACAGATGTGCAAGCTCACCACCACAGCCTGGGGGAACCAACAAAACTGATGACTGCCTTTTGCGTGGTGCTAAACCAGGATTCGTGGCTTGGTTGGCAGCCAGGGCTCCAAACAGCTTTCACACCACTTCAAGGTACAAATTGTGGCCCTTTGCAAGGGGGAAACCCAGCCCAGACCCTCAGGCATTAAAAATGCAAGCTTCTTGCGATCTTTGTTTGAACCCTGCTCCTAACCATGTCAACATGTTTTCCGATCAGTCATCTTTTTCAGCCGAGTAATAAATCCATTCTTAAATCCATGTCTCAGACCAAAAATTGCAGGCTGAGTCACAGACGAGCGTCATGCCTGGCCTGGCGCAGCTTTTCTGTTTTCTACGCTGGAAATTTTATGGGCCAAGGACAAAGAACCAGCCCATAGCACACGTCATCTTTTGGGTACCCCTTTTTTGCGCAGGGCTTGTGTTGAAAAAGCATCCCCCATCCCGCTAACACCACCTCCAGATTCCATCAAATTGAACCGAAGTGTCGGAGAAAAACAGGCTGAGCTGGACGGTGGAGTTAAACATGTCAACGGTTTAGAATCAGCTGGCCAGCCTAGAAATGCCCTTTGAGTTTTCCCTGCCTATTCAGCCATATTTTTTCAGATTTTCTGATGCTTGCACTGCGGCCTTATCCGCACAACCCAACAAGTCACGAACAGCCTCAATTACAATCCCTGATTAGCCAAGCATGTTCTGGAAACCAATCCCAGATACTTGGTTTACAGTTCAGTGTGTGTGGTGTTAGAAAATAAACCACAGGCAAAGATGTCTTACAAACAGCCTTGATCCAAAGTCCACCCTTCTCCCATACAGTCCTTGGTAGAAAATGTCTTTAATTTTCAGAAGTTATCGGTAGGTAGGATCATTCACCTTCATTGTTCACTTTCCATGAGTTCAGGGAAGCTTCCAACACCCAATGTTCATCAACTGTAAGACCAAAGTTGGCCAAATCCTGCCAAGCTCAAGACGCCCCACCCTACTGCCTTGGTTCTTCCCATCATCCTTCCTCTTCGGAAGTACTTGGTCAGCGTTTCTAGCTAAAATGCCATCCTCGCTCCTGGACACACCAGCGTGCATTGTCCTCTCCTAATGGTTTACGACTTCCCCTGAAAATCAGCCATCAAAAGAATCCGAGGCTAATCCAATTTCACACTCAACTTGCCCTGGTCCCCTTATCAAGAGAGATTAAGCTTCCTCTTATCACTGCTAATTAACATGCTTGCTGGAGGATCCCGCTGAACAGAGAAAGACCAAAAAAGCCTCTGAAATACACAACGGAAGACAACACAAAAGGGGCTGTTTTTTTCCTTGCTTACAAAAATGGGTACAACACAAGGAAAGTCTCTCCTTGGTCACCTGGAATTATCAGTGGTCAGATCCAGCTAGGAATGACCACCTAACTCAATTCCCCCTAGCCACCACGCTCGTCATCGCCAAACAAGAGAAGATGACACAGGAAAAGGACGTTCTCCATTATTCATTGTGCAACCGCAATTTTATTTATTGTTTGGGGGTGGGAGCTGCCTTTCAACCCACAGCTGGAGGGGGGGATGCACAGAAAACCCTGCTTCCACCCCCCCCCATAGCAGCCGAAGGGCACGATTCCACTTCTACCCACAAAGAAAAGAGGATTGTGACAATAAAATTTCATGAGGCCACAAAATGCTGGGTTCCATTCTGGCAAAAATGATTTAACATCCCAAAAAGCTCCTAGGAGGAACTTAAGTACTTTGGGCCTTCTCGCTTTTTTTGCTCCTCGCAAAACTCCCCAGACATTTTAAGTTATTCCTGTGGTAAGAACTAAAAAATACCTTGCACAACCCGAGATCGGTGGGATTTTATTTATTTTTTAAACATTCCTCCCCCCCCCCGCCCCGCCCCGCCCCCACAAACTCCATTTTACTTACTGACAAATTGAGGCTTGTGGATTTACAGCGGAAAGAATGCAAAGCACTGAAAAAGGAGCGGGAGAGATTTATGCCTTGCGCACTAGAGCCAAAAGTTACATTAAGAAAACTTAATTCTGTTCTGGAAACGAAAGAAAGAAATAAGAGAAAGCAGTCTGCCTCTTTACATCGTCCTCCTTCCGTTTCTCTTTCCAAATCCTACTTACAACCCCAAGAAGCCTCCCAAAGACAACTGCCTATAAATAACTCGTGGGTTTTTTTTCCTTCTCCTTGTATGGAGCAGGCCAAAACAAAAGTCCATTGAGATTTATGGCTGTAATCATAGATCATAATAGGGCGCAAAGCAGAATAATCATTAGGTTTCAACAATGGAACCGAAAAGGGAGAAGGGGAAGAATAGAACTAATTAATAAATCAAGATAAACCTGAAACTTATCTGATGAAAGGCCAGCCTGAACCACTAATCTTCTATAAATCATGCAAAACTAATCCTAAAGCTACAAGCTTAGCTAAAATCTAAATGTTGACTGGATAGGGAAGCCCCTTTCAAAACTTAATTGTAAACTTTGCCACTTTCCTAAACGCCGTGCAAGACTTGTTTGCAGAAAGGCCTCAATCTGGTCTCTGAATTAATTCGTTTTGGGGTCCTTGCCTGACACATCCAACCAGCTCAATGGGCCAGGTTCACAGGATGCTTGCAGAGTCAGCCTCTTCTCCAAAGTTTCTGAACGAGAAGCAAAGGATGGAAACCACCAAGAACAAAAACCAACCCCGAGAAGAAATTTCATGAGAATGAGAACAATTAACCAGTGGAACTGCTGGCCTCCAGAAGTTGTGGATGCTCTATCACTGGAGGCTTTTAAGGAGAGCCTGGACAGAGACTAGCTAGAATGTATGGTAACCAATCTCCCAATTGCTGGAAATGTAGGAAAGCAACAGGGTTCTTACTACCGTACATGGTGGATAGCACAGGTTGTTTGGCACAAAATTTGGTTATGGCTAAAAGAAATGACAGGGCTTGAAAATTCAGTGCACACCAGAGATGTTTCTATTAGGAATAACAGAGGGGAATGTAAAATAAATTGATACTTATTTAATTATACACATAGTTACTGCGGCAAGAATAACATTCGCCCAGAACTGGAAGGCGCGAGAGATTCCAAGTGAAGGTGCCTTGATTGGGAAAATATTACATTGCATTGCGCCGAATTGGACAGACTAACACTTGAATTGAAGGAGCGAGATGAATATTACAAAATATGGAACTCATTTTATAAATGGAGGGACATGAAAGGGTCTTTGTAGATTTAAAATAAGTAGAGAAGTGATAAAAAGGAATATAATGATAATTGGAAAAATGATACACCCAAATGTATACATGTATATAAATGCACTAACTTCTTTTCTTTATTTCTAATTGTTAAAAGATTAGACAGAAATGTATGTCAAAGAAGAAACACCACATTCACTGCTTTTAATGTTTATATCTAATAATTTTTTAAAAAAGAGCGTGGAGTCCACAAAGGTACAGAATCTCCTGCCTGAGCAAGGTGTTGGACTAAAAAGACCTCCACAAGTGCCTTCCAACTCTGTTCTGTATTTACAGAAAACTCTGTTCTGTATTCTGTAGATTGCTCAGGGCCATCTGCAGGTTGGAAGTGCACACAGGTGAATTGAGCCAAAATTTATGGCATCTCAGGTGCATGAGTCCAAACAGAAGTAACCCAGGAGAAGGTATTTTCATTGCTTGGTACAATCAAGGTAACAGCAGGGACGATTCCTTTGCTGTCCACAAATGCTTTCCTCTACCTACCTCATTCTGGAAAGTTGGCTACCCATCTTCAAGTGGCCATGGTTGAGAAACACCACACTAGAGACTGGTACCCTTAAAGACACAGTCCCCATCCACCCGATTTCCTTCTCAAATGATTTATGGGTGCTCCATTCATACACGTTGCATCTCTCCCTTCTCGACATCCAGGGTCTAATTGCAATTAATTTCCCTCTCCCTCCCACACCTCTGCATTTCCAAAACCCTCCCTTGCAACAGGCCTAAAAATCACCTTTCCCCAGGCTGGCCTTGCTTATGTCCATCACGCAAGGGTTTGTGGAAGCCTCCAAAAGGAATTTCTCCTAAGAGCGGGATGCGGAAAAAGAGATATCACCATGGCGGTTGCAAAAAGCAATTCTCTAAACACGCTGTGTGCCCTTGTGTTAAACAAAGCACACACACACCCTCCCCGCTCCACAAACGTCCATTATGGGGGGGTTTTTTGATCATTAATTAACTTGAACCAACTGCCAATATCGCTTGCAAGTTCCCAAGCAGAGAGATTAGGAGGCCTTCGAATAAGGACGATGAGGAGTAAGTTGGGACCTTCAATGGCCTTCTTAAATTCCACATTCCATGCCTAATTTGGGGGAGGGGGCCCACTCTGGTTTTCTCTCCAGCACCATTTCCTATCAGAAACTTATATCCTGTTCCTTCTCAGAGAAGCAGGGCAAATAATTAGGCTTAATCCTCATCAGGTCGGCATGTTTCCTTTGAATCCCGTTGCCACATTCCTTCGTGCAAACAACTGCCCTTTTTCAAGAGAGAAAATCACCTCTCATTATGGCCGTCTCCTTGGCTGGAAAAACAAGGTCATGACCTTCCTTTGCCTGTAGCCTTCTAACCTCTGGTCTGTGCCTCCCATTTGGGGGATCAACCCCCCTCCCCTCCCCTCCCCTCCAACCCCAACCCGTATGAACAGATATCGTTACTGAAATGAGAAAGTTCAAATGTTTCAAACTGGACAACCACAAAGACGCCAGCATCACAAATTAAGAACGCAACAAGCCCATAAGGCCAAGGTGTCCCTCCCTCCCTCCTTCCAAGTAGAAGTGCCCATTTTAATAATCCAGAAAGGTAACTGGCATGCTTATTTGTCCTGGAGAAAGCCCAGTGTATCCAGAAGACCCCTTCTCAATGAGCTTTTTCTTCTTCTCATGCTTCTTCTTCAATCAAATCAGATACTGAACTCAATGAAACTTGGGTCTGTGATTGAGCTGAACTCATAGTTTTGGGGTGTCCACATTCCTCAACTATAAGATGTACTCAAAAATACCACCTTAGTGGCGCTGATTCTTCACCAACCAACCAGAAGGTCTCTTGGAATCATCCACCATCAAGGAGAACCTCCTAAGAGTAAAAGAATGCAAATGAAAGCAACCCTAGTTGACATCTCTCCCACCTTAATTGCACCTTTAGTGTCATGATCTCATAAACCCACAGAATGGTCCCCCATCATTCACTTGGAGCCACCATCATCCCCACCCCATCCCTCTGGCCTGCTAATCTAGCTTATGAGAAATTCATTGTTCCCATTTCTCACCTGGCTGCTGACATACATTTTCACATCTCTGTCTCGCTTCCTATCTGTTGATCAGTTTCTTTCCTCTTGCAAATACACAGATTTCCCTCCTATCTTTCTGCTGTTTGCATCATTTACTGGTTCTTTTGATGTTGTGCCTATGTTGTGACACAACCCTGTCAACGTCTACTGCTTAAGGATATATTCCCTGCTTGAAATACTGGGGGAGTTTGCTGCTTTGCTATCTTGCTCAATCTTTAGCTCAAAGTTCTAGCAGGGTCTAAATACTACTCAAGAAGAGATAAAACTCATGTCCTGGGTTGGGATCTCATCTCTGGTGGTCCGGAGAAAGCATTCCCATGTGCATTTTTAAGCCTTCTGCTTCTGCCGCCTTTGCACCGAGAGGAAAACCAGTTTTCAGCCCACACAGAGTGAAACCGCTTAGTCTGCGTTTACTGTTATGAAGTGCAGTCTTAATAAAAGCAGGGAGATGTCCACCGTTTTATTGCTTTGCTGTGTCTAATGATAGCCAGCCAACCTCCAGGTCAGGTTCTCCAGCAAAGGTCACAGGCCACAGGCAGTTAGGAGGAGAGTCTGTCTGAATTATCTCCTTGCTCAGACACCATCAACCAAGAGATGCAGACACACCGTGAACCAGTCCCTGGTTTTCTGCTGAACTTCCCTTATGGCTAGGAAGGTCTCAAACGTGGATTGAGGAACTGCTTTTCTAGAACTTCTGGTGATTCTTTGCCATCCTGGATCCTGGAATGACCAATAATGAAAGGTTCTTCTACATGACACCCAATGCTATCAAGTCAACCATCTCAGTTCCTTCAACAGAGTTATTTCTCAACCTTGGCAACTTTAAGATGTGTGGACTTCCCAGAGGCCTGAGAGTTGAAGCCCATACATCCAGAGTTGCCACGGTTGACACACAATGCTTCACACTCTCTCTTGAAGGACCATTTCCAATCTTCTGGTCACCTCACTGCCCTCTTTTGCACCAGTTTCATTCCAGGTTGTCTGAAATATTCAGGATGGATAGATGGATATTGATACATCTTTTTCCTGCTTATCTCTGCTTTGGATGTTTATGTCAACTGGATTAACACCAGTAAACATTTTATTAGAGCCTGGTTATGCTCTAGTTCCAATCTGTTCTCGCCCCATCTCCAGTGCCACTTCCAATGCATGAGACAACTCACAAACACAAACAGTTGTTTCGTTTTTGTGGTTTTGGACCATGGGGTCAACTTTGCAAGAACTTTCTTCCTCGAGGCTTCTACTTCTTCAAGCATAACAAGAACAGATAGTTGATCACACTCACATCTTCCAAGATAGTTATCTTATGTATCTGACCATCCGCTGTTTTAATATAGTTCTATTTTCCTTATCAAGCTTGCATCTTTTTTCCCATCCATACCATCTCTCAAGGAAAGACAAAATTAGCCTTAGTGTCCATCATACAGAAAGTAAAATTTCCTTGCAAGCAACATAAATCCAAGTTATCCATGAGAAATCTGTAGCAGCCAATGAATCTCTTTCCTTTCATTCACATATATGTAATTATAGATGCATTGTTACATATAGAATTAATTTCTGATGGCCTTCTTCCATCAGAAGATGAGAGCACATTTAATATATAGCCCAAATCCACGTGCTATTTTAGCATTCGAAAAACAAGGAACATCGGCCGAAGTCCTCCAGAACTAGCAAAAAATATCACTTAGAATCATTTTACATTTAGAAGCGTAACAATTCTCCTAAAATGTTTTATTTGCTTTCCTTCCTGTAAAAAATTTTTTATACCCCCTCCCCTCTCTCTCTCCCTCCCTCCCTTGCTCTCTTCCTCTCTCTCTCTTTCTTTCTTTCTTTTAGGGTCATTGCCTCTTGAGGGACCGGTCTAACTCAAGAGAATTTGGCCGTGTGAATCTGTCGCTAAGTTTCTTGCTGAAATTCTATTTATTCACTGACCAAATTATGGATTTTTTCTGGCATTTGGAAGGGGGGAGGAGAGGGGATCGGAAGGGAACGCAGTAAAAGGGAAGTTTCAATTACTTTGTGAAGCGAGGTAGAAAAATTAAGACCTAAGCAAACTTTATTAGCTATGGCAAGGAAAAAAAATGTTACGCTTCACTTTCCTCCCCTCTTTGAGAACAGAGAAAACTTCAAGCTTTCTCCCTGAAGGCCCAGAAAACAAGCAATGCACTTCAATCAAGGGGTATTAGCCCATTTCTTTGACCATAAAATAAATAAAATAAAAATCAGCCAAATTAACATTTAAATTAGATTGCACCTGGAGATTCCTTAGCAATTGAGACTCAAGTCCTCCTTTTGTTTACAGCAAAAAGGAGGAAGAATGAAAACAAGAGATAAAACAATAAACAGCCAGAAAAGCAAAGTATCTATAACTTAATTTTCCTAAGCCACACTGCCCACAGAATGGCCTGGTTCATAAGTCAATGGGGGAAGCCAGATCTGCTTAGCGGCCATGGGAGTTCATTTAAGGACTGCGGCGATTACCTGAATGACCGTAGCAACAAAAAAGAACAAAATCAGGCACAATTCTCTTTAACCACGACCTTGGTTAACATAAATTCTGGTCCAGCCACCTTCAAAGTTGAGATCTATTGGTTTAGGAGCTGGACAGCCAAGCAGGTTGGGAAATTCTGGGAGTTGAAGCCCACCTGCCTTTAAAGTTGCCACGGTTGAAGGACCTCGATTTCTTGGACCACCTCAGTCAGGAGTTGAAGTCCACAGGTCTTAAAGTTGTCAAGTTTGGGGACCTCCGAACTACATCATGTAACCTCTGTCAGAAGATCTCTAATTCCCCTACAACTATTGTGTCTGGTCCTAACTCAGCTGCAAAGTTTAATCAAGCAGGGGATGGGAAGAGGGGGGAAAACCCATCTCAACTGACCAGACGGAGTGGGCTGAGGGCCAGATGGAATTTCATGCGTGGCTCCAGATTTTGTAAATATGTCCAGTCAAGCCATTCAAGGGCCTTCAGAAGGAGGCCCACGCTGGGATCTCGGCAGCTGGTTGAAAACTTCATTATCAGACCAGCATTAACAGGCTCTCATCTCAGGTGGGCACCAAAAATTTGGTTGACTACCTTAGTTGTGTTGACCCTCTACCACAAGGGTCTTCCAACTTGACAGGTTTAAGACTTGTGGACTTCAACTCCCAGAATTCCTCCTCCAGTCATATTAGCTCAGGAATTCTGGAAGTTGAAGTCCACAAGTCTTAAACTTACCAAGTTTGAAGACCCTTGCTCTACCAGGTCAATCCCTGACCTACTTAGCTGCATTCACACAACTTGGTACTTTGGGTTGGTTTTAAACCCCAATGACTCCCTGGATGAACCCAACTGGTTGGGTCCTTTATGGCTGAATACACTGTGCAAACCTTCCAAATCAATTCTTCAAGTAATTCATCAAATTCTAAAAAAAAAAAAAACATCTTTGGAAGATGCTTATTTTTATATTGCATACCTAATTCTTCATTGTGACCTATGCAACAATCCTGTGGATTGGGTTCAATTGAGCAGTCCAGGAGATGTGAACAGGGGTCTTTGTGGATCCCAAACTCAAGGTTCTTAATTTTTAATCTCATCTACTTTTAATCTCATCTACTCTTAATGATCATCCTACGTTCTTCACCCTTCCCTTTCCCCTCCACACACAGTCATTTGTTATCAGGCAGTTAAAACAAACCTGAATTAACAAGTCAGTTGATTGAATTGGTTCTTTGACTGTAGCTTCTGTAGCCTGACATTTCTGTAGCCATTTGCTGTAAGAATATTTGAAGGAGATTTCAGCCCAGTTCATTAGCAGGCCCACAACACTTGAGAACCCTTTTAATTAACCTCTTGATCAAAGGCTGGCAGCCCAGCTGCTTAATGTGCAGATAAACCAGCACGGATGAACTGATAGTTGAAGCTGCCAAGAGCTGCCTTCAACCAGAAAATCTTTTACAGATCTCCTAAATTAGAGGTCTCCAAACGTGGCAACTTTAAGACTTGTGTGACTTCAATTCCCAGAATTCTGCTTGGTTGCATGCTGGATCAGTTCATGTATTGTATTTTTTAGGACCATGACTGATCGGATAAACCAGGGGTCCCCAAACTTGGCTACTTTAAGACTTGTGGAGTTCAACTCCCAACAAAGCTGGCTGAAGAATTCTGGAAGTTGAAATCCACAAGTCTTAAAAGTGGCCAAGTTTGGGGACCCCTGTCCTAAATAGTCAATGTCCCAAAACATAAGATAGATAGAATAAAATACTTCACATGTCTTCTTAAAAGCAAGTCCAACAAGCAAAGAGAGCTTACAGTAATGGGAAAAAACCAAACAACCATGGAGTTGAGGTCATAAAAACTGGATGAACCCATGAAAACAGAAACTACCTTTTGTTTAGACAGGGATTTGCACATTTAGTGTCCAGGTATGTACAAGAATGCCATAGGGAAGATTCTCAGGAGGTAGTTTCTACTGCCACAGAAACAAGTAGGTTACAAGCTGTAGCTACCTAGACTTCACTTAGACATAAGTCAAATCTACACAATATTGGAATGATCTAACAATGGAAGTTGTGGGTTCTTCTGGAAATTTTTTAAGAAAAGCCACATCTCAAGGATGCTCAAATTGGTTATTGTGCATCATGAAGAAGATTGGGCTAGATGTTCCTTGTTGGTGGCCCCTTCCAACTCCATAATTCTGAAAATCTTCAGCCACTTCTTCAGTAGATAAGCGCAAGACCACCACAGTCTACCAGGAGAACATCTCTCCTTCCCGTCCAAAGCTTCGCATTCTAAAGACTTAGATGTTGCATTTACCAACACAATGTGGCCCTCAGGTCTTCATCGCATGGTCTTGGGTTTGTGTCTCTTAACAAGCATCAAAACTGATTGATGGGATGAAGGCAACCTCACTTTCCTTTCTGGCATCTCAAAACATTTTTTTTTTCCAACCCCATGTGGAAAATTACAACCCACCTTCTGCTCTCGGTGTTCTCCACCGTTAGACTAGGACAGGGGTCTCCTACCTTGGTTACTTGAGGATGTGTGGAGCTTTGCTGGCTGAGGAACTCTGGGAGTTGAAGTCCACAAAGTCTTTAAGTAGCCAAGGCTGGAGATCCCTGGACTAGTGAGTATCAACTATTCAATGGGATTGGTTGGGCCTTGCGAAGGAGTTTTCCCAGTGGAGTCCCAAGGAAAACAAAAACAAGGTTAATGTCATTGTCTGCTAACAGATAACTATTTGCTTTGGCTTGTGTTCCTGCCCAGCGAAATACCAAAATAAGTTCTGAAAGGGGATTGAGAATGCCAAGGCATCTGTTTTAATCAAAGAAGCCTTGCTCTGCAGCAGAAAAAGGAGTTTGACAAATATCTTTTGTTGTTCACCATTGCTGCAGCTCTATGTAAATACTTCGGCAGGCCCCAACTCATTAACTCTATCAGAAAAGCAAAGATCAAAGTTTAGCCCCGGGCAAGTAACAGGTGTCTAAAAATCTGGCTGTGGCACACTTTCAACATCATACGCCCAGGAAAATATATATATATATATATCTTTAATTGCCCTTAGGCCAACGATCTCGCCTGCAATACAAGTCTGCGGATTGAACAAGACACGAAGAGAACTCTCAGCAAATCCCAGAGTTAAAAGAAAGTCCTTGACTTATGACAGTTTGTTTCATGACAGTGGAACTGAGTTTCATGACTTGTCCTTGCGCTTATAACCATGGATCACCTCGGCCGTGTGAGCAAAACTCAAGAGCTTGGAAACTGACATGCATTTATGACAGTTGTAGCATCCAAGGGCCCCACGATCACCACTAGGGACTTTCCCAGCCGGCCACTACCATGCAAAGCCAAATGGGAGAATACGGATTCACTTAAGAACTGCAATGATTCACTTTACAACCATAGCAAAGATACCATGCCAATCAGGTGGGACTCACTTAACAAACTGCCTTGCTTGAATAACGTATTGAAACATTGAATAATAAAATAATGGAACTCTATAGCTTACTACGAAGATGTGTATTAACTCTAGGACTACTGAGGAAGATAATAAATATGATTAATATGACTATTTTTATTTGTGCCAAAATGTATATGCAGATAGGGATGAAGATCCAAGAAAGGAATATGGGATGTTAAAAAAGGAACAATTAAAGCTTTAAAGTGATCAAGAGATGACGAATAGAACAGATTTGTTTTTATATATAATGGTAGCATGATTAAAACTTGGAACAGGGGTAGAAATAAGAGAGAAGGGGAGTATTAGTATACACATTTTTAGACAATAAGACAAGAGTAGTAATAAGAGGGGAAGATTAGAAATTGAATGATGGTATTATTATGTATGTTTAAATAATATTGTGATTGGCATTGGAATAAGGTATTGAAACATTTAATAATTAAATAATGAAAGTCTATAACACAAATATATGTATCAACACTAGAGCTACATAAGCTTGAGCTACATAAGCTTGAGGAATGTAACAAATTAATAGCACTATTTTTATTTGTACTAAAATGTATGATACCCAGGTACCACACTGTTCACGCACTGATATGCATATATCGTAAAATAAAATAAAAAACCTCGAAACCAAAAAACCCCCCCAAACTGCCTTGCTTAGCAACGGAAATTCTGGTCCTCATCGTGTCGCAAGTTAAGAACTACCTGCGCTCTTGAAGTCGCATAGTATTATCGAGTCTCCCATGAAGCAACCTATCTGGCTTCTACTACTCCAAGCCCAGTGGGAAGTGGAGTAAGGAAGCAAAAATTCTCCTTCTGGAATTTCTCTTTGCCAGATCTAAAAGAAGCCCAGGAAAGTTCCTTAGCTCGGCCATTCCTGGAAGTGCCACCAGACCAACAGCTCAGCGCTTCCATGAAGAGAACTAGCGCTCTTGGGAATGCCCAGGTTAAAATCAGGAGAATTTCATCACGTTCGATGCAGAGAACCACAAGGAGTGGCACTCCCTGGGCCCTTTTCACAGTGGATGAAGTAAAATGCAACATAACCACCGAAACAGCCCAGTTCCGCCCAAAACAATTGTCCACCTCTGAGCAAAACGCAGTGGGTTCCATCTGATATCCGAGGAGGAGATGGATTTAAATGCTCCTCTGGAGAAATACTAAAAATTATCTTGGTCTGTTGGGGAAAAAAGATTCAGCAGCGTGTGCAATTTTCTCCCCAGCGCAGGAATTTTATTATTTTTTGCAACATGCCAGGATGCCAAGCCCAGAACACCCAGGCTTGGAAACCTGCTTTTCAAAGAGCTAACGCTTAGCTAGGTTGGCTTCACCAGCGAGAACAAGAAGCCTAACGCTGGGCGCCACCAGCCTCAGGTGGAAACCTTGGCACCCGTGCCAAACCCACCCCATGCCCAAAACCCGAGACAGTCTCTCTGTCGTCGTTCTGCACCGTAATTAACCACATTTTTTTTTCTCATCGTGCCACTAACAAGCACCCGAAGGAAGCATCGTACCATGATATTAAAACATGCACACACTGGAGAGAACAAAAGACCCTTGTGGGTGTGTGGGATTTGTTTCCCGGCAGATACCTACATTTTTTTGTGTGTTCCTGTATTTGGGCAGCAAGAGGGAATTTGGCGGGCAGGGGAGAAAAAAAAATAGCTTGGCTCTGAATTTTAAAATCCCTCCGCTTTTCTCTTCTGTCGTAACCCTCGTGGTTTTTAAAGCTGCAAACTGACCGCTTAAGAGAAGAACCCCAACGCATCAACTTCAGGGTTTTGTGCAAATGCATTTTTTTCCCCCATTTGCAAGGCAGTTTTAATCCCTTTTCACAATGCAGGGGCTTTTCGCTCTCCGGAAGGACGAAATCTTCAAGGCGAAGTGACAAGAAAGGAGGGACGAGAGCATTCCACGACTTACAACCACAATCGGGATCGGAATGTTGGTCCTAAATCAAATCACCGTGTGACCATACCTGATTTTGCGACCATTTTTGCACAGGTTGTGAACCAAGTCATTGTTCTGACCCAACCGGGGGGTTCCCAAGGAGCAAACAGAAACAAAGGCAGCAGCCCACACTTTTTAAGGTGTAATAACAAATTCTGTTCCTTTACAGATCAAAGGCTGCTTTCCACTAATTAGCTCCGACAAGAAAGAGCCTTGCCAAGTTGTTTGTCAATGATGCCAAAAACACAGAGATAAGAACTAATTTACAAGATTCTCCAAACACGAACTAAGATGTCCACCAGTTGAGCTTCAGAGCTTCTTTGCTTTCTGCAAAGAACACTTTTTCAAACCTGGCTTTTATCCTCTTGAGGGAGGGGCCATTACCTTGCAGCCTTACTCCCGAGTCGCCTGTGCTGTTGTAATTGTTCTTTCCTCTGAGCAAGCCTTCGCACATGTGCCCTTGACACAGGCTCCTCGGGAACCTCCTCATTGCTGCTGCCAGCCCGCACAATCTCTGAAGGCAGCAATCCACTCCCTAATGGCCCTGGCCCCTCATTTGAGTCACGGCTCTCCTCAGCCATCTGCACCTGCTGGCTAACCACAACAGTCATATGGTTGCGAAGCAAGTCACAGAGTCGTGAAGTTTTGGGGCCTTCTTTGGGCTGGAAGCAGCCATTTTTAAAACGGGTGGACTTCAACTCCCAGAATCCCCCCACCAGCATGGAACTGTGGGAGTTGGAAGTCCACCTAAAGTTGCCGAAGTTAAAAGGCACTCTGCTCCAGAGTAGGGCTTCCCAACTCTTGGGCCCTTCCACGGCCAGAATTCTTCAGCCAGCATGGGACTTCTGGGAGTTGGAAGCCCACAAGTCTTAAAGGGGCCAGATTTGGAAAGTCGAAGCAGTGCCCTTCTGGCGGGATTAGAACCTGGGTTTTTTTTTTCCCGCCTTCAAAAACTTCCCTCCAAAGTCACCCTTGGCTTTCCAAGCAGACTTTCTTATCTGACTGCCAAGAAGAAAGAAAGAAGAAGAAGAAAAAGCACCACTTTCCAGATAAGGTTAAAGTCAAGTCCCACCTGGTGATCTGCACCTGGCATGGAGAGGGAGGGCCAAACAGGAGACCTGCCTTGCAATCAAGAGGCGGCAAAGAAGAGAATAGCAAAAAAAGAAAAAAATAGAAAAAAACCACTCGGCTCGGCACTTCTCACTCTCTCCCTCCCTCCGACTCTCTCCCTGACCTCACTTGAATAAGACCGGCAAAATTACACGAGGGAGGAAACACCTGATAATTGAGGCCCTCCGAAACAATAGCGATCATAATTGGACTATAAATGACAAGGAATGCAGTCGTGTTTATTCTGGCCCAGCCAAGGGGCTGCCAAGGCCATGGATCCTCCCATGCGGGCACACCAAACTCCATCAGTAAAGGCCAATGCGCTCCACCTGATCCAAACCAACCCTGGGGAGATCCAGACACACCTTTCCCAGAAGAGGTGACCAACCAGGCCTAGCCAAGGATTCAGGATCAGTCTCAAATCCAGGAAGGACTGCCTCTGGTCCTCCTGGGGTTCTCCACCATTTTGTACCAGAATTGGTCACCCAACCCAGTTCCTGATGCGACCAGGAGCTCTTTCCCATCCATGCTACATCGAAATCACACTTATCTCCTTCCTTCCTAGTAAAAGAGGAAGTCTGGTGGTGCTCGGGGTTGAACTCTGGGGTCCCTGGTACTCTCTGAGCTTGGTTGATTGCTTGTAGACCAAACTAGGTGAACGTCTTCAGTGTCAGAGAGTGTTGGGTTGTCTCTTGAAGGTAATTAGAAGACATCCTCTACAGCAGGGGTCTCCAACCTTGGCAACTTTAAGACTTGCAGACTTCAATTCCTGCTCTACAACAGTCAACACCCAGAGAAGCAGGGATTAGCACCAGACAAACAATCAAGCAGAACTCAATTCTGGGAGCTGAAGTGCACAGGTCTTAAAGTTGGCAAGTTTGGAGAGCCCTGCTTTGGGAGAAAGGATGATGCACCCAAAATCTGGGCAAGCTTTAAATTTCCAGATGGCTCCTCCTCCAGGAAGGTTGTCCCCAGCTGATAGCCAAGCGTGACTCGGTGATCAGCAAAACTGCAAACCCCGATTTAGAAGGACCAGGAATCAAAAGCATTCAGATTAAGCCTCGATTGGCCAGCCACAACATTCTCCTGCATTGGTTTCATTTCCTTCCAGGAAATATTCTGAAATCTTTGACTGGCTGGACGCCATCCACACCTGCCAAACAATCCTGAAACGCCACTGAGGACAGGTAAACAAAGTTGGCATACACTACCACTGTAGGCCAAAGGAGCCAAGATTTATCCAACCCTGCAGAACCAGAGAAGAGGCCAACAATCAAAAGCCAGGAAGGACTATCCATCACCTGATGGATGGCCATACAAGTGAACTGACAGATATCTTCTCTCCCTGGAAGCTTCAAAATAATGATGGATGGATGGATGGATGGATGGATGGATGGATGGGAGGGAGGGAAGGAAGGAAGGAAGGAAGGAAGGAAGGAAGGAAGGAAGGAAGGAAGGAAGGAAGGAAGGAAGGAAGGAAGGAAAGAAAGAAAGAAAGAAAGAAAGAAAGAAAGAAAGAAAGAAAGAAAGAAAGAAAGAAAGAAAGAAAGAAAGAAAGGAGTTGAAAGGAGCAGCAACCAAATTCTGGCTAAGACATGGAAATGCTTGCAAAACCCATGAAAAGAAGCTAAAGATGGGGTGAACTTCTTGAAAATTCTCCTGCCCCAACACCTGATATCATAGCAGCCAATTTGTAAGCCAGAGTTCCAGGTTCTGAGGGGGAGGAACTGGCTGGGTCCACTCTCTTGTTCAAGGTTTGTAAACTAAACACAACTTGGCTTGGATGTTAAGTAAACCAACATGTCACCTCAATTAACCCAGGTTCAATAGTCCATATGTGAAGGCCACAGGCTTTTAAGCTGCCCATCTCTTCCAAGCATTCCTCAACCTCATACAACTTCCAGAGGCATGGGTTTCAGAGACGCTGGCTGGGGGATTCTGGGAGTTGTAGTCCACACCTCTTAAAAAGTTCGCTCAGGTTCAGAAACTGCCTTCAAACCCCAGGACTGCTAAATTTACCCAGGCCCAACCATTCACCGTGCCGGCACAAAGTCTCAAAAGCCACGTTATAACCCATCTGGGCCCAGCATTACTGACTCCGGAATCCCATCTGCTGCTCGTACCTGTTTGCAGACTGAATGCAAAGGCTTCTGAGCCCAGCAGCTCCTCTGGATTTCTTGTCCGTGAAAGAAGAGAGGGATAATCCCTACCTGGAAAAGTATTGAGTTTTCTGCTCTCTCTCGCTCTCTCTCTCTCAAAAGCGCTGGACCCTCTTTCCTTGGGTGGGGGGAAGGGAGGAACGCCTGTCCCGGCTGCCCCAGCCGAATGAATGGCTGGGACCCTTCACAATTTTGAGCCACTCAGTCATGCATTTTTGTTATTGTTGAAAGTGGTGTGAAATGGCACTGGCTGCGGTGCAGGTCCTTGGTGGTCTCTTTAAAAAAAAACCTTTTGTTCCCTGGGAGAATGCAGGCCGGTTAGCCATTCAAGGCAGCAAAGAAAGCACGGGCAGGCCAAGGCTTGGCCCAGGGGAGGGGGTGAGACAAACAACGCCAGGAGGGCGAGGGAGAGGAGAGGAGAGAGGGGTTTTCTGGGAAGAGAGCCTCTCCCAATATATATATAAATAGGAGGGAGGATGGTTTTTGCATGCCAGGAAAACTCCACTTCTCACACACACACACAAAAAGGAGAAAGCGCCCTCTCGATTATAAGCCTGGATAAGATTTAGCCCACCACTCAAATTATGGCAAACCCAGGCTCTGGTTGGTCCCCTCCCCTGCCAGCAGAGGTTTGGCTGATCCCAGCCATGGCTGGACTACCAGACCCAGAATACCCAGACCAGAATACCTGGTTGTGCCTTGCAGCCATATTGGACTACAAAACCCAGAATACCTGGTTGTGCCTTGCAGCCACACTGGACTACAAAACCCAGAATATCTGGCTGTGCCTTGTAGCCACACTGGACTACAAAACCCAGAATACCTGGTTGTGCCTTGCAGCCACACTGGACTAAGAGACCCAGAATACCTGGCTGTGCCTTGCAGCCATATTGGACAACAAAACCCAGGATACCTGGCTGTGCCTTGCAGCCATATTGGACTACAAAACCCAGAATACCTGGTTGTGCCTTGCAGCCACACTGGACTACAAAACCCAGAATACCTGGTTGTGCCTTGCAGCCACACTGGACTACAAAACCCAGAATACCTGGTTGTGCCTTGCAGCCACACTGGACTAAGAGACCCAGAATACCTGGCTGTGCCTTGCAGCCATATTGGACTACAAAACCCAGGATACCTGGCTGTACCTTGCAGCCACACTGGACTACAAAACCCAGAATACCTGGCTGTGCCTTGCAGCCACACTGGACTAAGAGACCCAGAATACCTGGCTGTGCCTTGCAGCCATATTGGACTACAAAACCCAGAATACCTGGCTGTGCCGTGCAGCCATATTGGACTACAAGACCCAGAATACCCAGACCAGATGCCAGTGGGGACACCCCAACAAAATCTAGCCAAGCTGGAGATGACACATCACTCTGCTCCTCGTTCAAAGAATCCTCCTATTCTGGGAGAATGAGGACACCACTACACACAACCACAGATACACAACTACGAGGCAGATGGGAGTGGTGGAACTGGAAGGACCAATCAAAGCTGCACAAGGCTCACCCTAAAACCCGAGACACCCCTCCCTGCCCAGGAGATCAAATGCTCCCAGGAATCAGTTAGGATTTGAAAGTTCAGAGCCATTTGCAAAAACCAGATTCTTCCTTTGGAAGAAGCCGCATGCAAGATGCCAAGGATGCTCCGGAAAGAAAAACAAACACACATCAGGCACCAACCTAAAATGGCAAAAAAATTTTTAAAAAGTCTAGGAAAAAAAGTCCAGGGGCTCTGATGGACACCCCCCCCCCACTCACCTTTGCCTCCAAAGGGGCAGAAATCTATAGCCGGCGATAAAATGCTACGGCAACATAAAAAGTTATTAGGCAGCTAAAAGGGAAAATAAAACCTTCTTTGCGCAGCACAAGCGGAATAATAACTCCAGCCATCTTCGAGACTCGCTGGGAAGGGAAGTCCAGGCTGGGAGGGGAGAAGCTGATCCGAAAATTGGCCTATTTTGCAGGCCGGTGGATCTGCAGTGCCACCCCCCCCTTCTATGTTCATCGAAGACCATCAAGGATGCAGCCACGGAGACCCCTCCAGCCCTACATATGGCCAGGAAGCTGCACCCCGCCTTCTGAGGCTTGCAAGGCCAAACATACTGAATAGACCCAGATAACAGGGTTCTGCTAAGCCATGGTTTCCTTTAAACCAGAGGTCTCTACCTTGGCTACCTTAAGACTTGGGGACTTCAACTCCCAGAATCCCTCAGCCAACCTTGCCCACTTGGGGACTTCAACTCCCTGCAAAGCTGGCTGAGGAATTCTGGGAGTTGAAGTCCACACATCTTAAAAGTAGCCAAGGTTGGAGACCCCTGCTTTAAACCTCACCCGTGACGGAACACACCATCCTACACTGCGCTAAGCGAGAAAGCTCCTATTTTCAGGGGCCCCTTTACACCCGATAGCAAATCCAGGCAAGTGGGAGATAGGTAGTGTAGTCCCAAGCCAGGAGAGGGTGTTAGGATGACTTCGGGGTCAAATGGGGGGGGCTCACTGCAGGGAATGTTGTGATGGGCACGTCTCACTTAGTGCCCAGAGTCCTGGAGGGAGGGGAGGTTATGACACAGCCCGGAAGACGTCCAAGAGTTTCATCCGGGCTTCCAATCTCTCCCCTCCCCCCCCTAAAATGGGGAGTGGGGCCCCTGCCAAGAGGCAGGGTCCATTTTGAAAGGCTGTCGCTGGCACTTCTCTAATTGGCATCGACTGGCCCAAAATGTTTGGCTGCCCCTCCCTGAGGTTGGACGGATGGCTTCTTGAAGGACAAACAATCCCATTTGGCGAAAGGGAAAAAAACTTCTCCAGCCAAATTTGGGAGCAAACACAGCCTTCAATGGGCACCATTCTCTTCGCCTGGGGCACGCTGGCACCTTGCCAAGCCCTCCCCACCCTGGGCCTCAAAGCCTCCATTGATCCTAACGTGCCAGGTAAGCATGCCAACCAGTGTGTGAGCTCCACAGGTGCTGCCTTTCAAGCCGGCCCACCAAAACGGAGAGGAGGTGGGAAATCCACAGTGTTGTGGGAGGGGGTTGCATACCAGGGGTGCCCAATTTGGGGGAAAACTTCCAAGACTTGTGGACTTCAACTCCCAGAATCCCCACTCTGGCTGAAGAAATCCGGCCATTTTGAAGTGGCCAAGTCTTCAAAGAGGCCAAATTTGGAGACCCCACCCTATCCCTGGTGCTCTAAGGCAGGGGTCTCCAACCTTGGCCACTTTAAGACTTGTGGACTTCAACTCCCAGAATCCCTCAGCCAACCTTGGCCACTTTAAGACTTGTGGACTTCAACTCCCAAAAGCTGGCTGAGGGATTCTGGGAATTGAAGTCCACAAGTCTTAAAGTGCCCAAGGTTGGAGACCCCTGCGTTTAGGACAGAGTGCTTTTCACCTTGACCACTTTGAAGACAGGTGGGCTTCAACTCCCACAATTAATCCCATGCTGGCTGGGGGATTCTTGGAGTTTGAAGCCCACCCTGTCTTCAAAGTGGCCAAGGTGTCTCCAAAGGGGGTGTCTCCAAAACGTGGTCCCTTTTGCCAAGGTTAAAGCACTACCACAAGTTTGCGTTGAGAGACCCCTGGACTAAACTTTCATCACACACACACACACACACACACACACATACACACCCCTTGACAAAACCCAGGGCTGCTGGAAGCCAAAGCTGTGGGCTGCCAGCTGTGTCCTGGCCCGGGTGGGCAGCAGGAGAAGCCCCCAGCGCCCCCCCCCCCCGCCGTCCCCCTGGCTTCCTTGCAATCCTTGCTAAAGCCCAGGTGCCCCTGGGCATCTCGGCCAGACCCCCCCCACTCGCCCCTCCCTCAAAGCCACTGCCATCCTGGAGAGCTTCCCCTCCCCCCTTTTCCTTCCCTTCTCGGGGGGAGGGGGGCGCTTCGCCTTTCCTCGATTCAAAGGAAGGAAGGAAGGAAGGAAGGGAGGGAGGGAGGGAGGGGGAGAAAGAAAGAAAGAAAACCACCCGAGAGAGATTCATCCCGGGTCCTTGGCGCCCCCTCCCCACCAATCCCGCGCAAAGAGCCGGCCAGAAACTCCACCCCGGGGGGGCGGGGGGGCGAGGCGAGGAAGGGAAGGGGGCGAAGAGGGGGGGCAGCCACATGGCGCGGGGAGGGGGGGGCGACGGGGGAGGCGTCCATGGTTGCAAATTCCGTCAGCAAATTCCTGCGCGGTTCGCTTGGCTGCATCCAGCCGCTGCAAAAGGACGGAGGGGGGGGGTGGAGTGGAGGGGGCGGCGGGGGCTCTTTTCGGGCCAGATCGGTGCGCCGACAAGCCCCCCCCTTTCCCAGCCACTTCCCCCCCCATTTTCCCCAAAGGGGGAGGGGGGGTCCCGAAGAGAGAAGGAAGAAAGGAAGGGACCCTCCCGCGCCTGCCCAGCCGGGAATTGCCCCGAAAGCCCCCCCCATCCCCGTTTTTTCCAAAGTCACGGGGGGGGGGCTCTTCCATTCCCCCCGCCCGTGCAACAGGCAGCCAAAGCCTGGGCCAGACGTGCTTCCTCCCGGCACGTGGGAAATGGGCCCGGGATGGCTGTCTTGGGGGAGGGAGGGGTCGCCCTCCAGGAGCCCCCGGACCGGCTCTTGCAGGGTGGGGTCCTCCCCCCTCGGCCCCTCCGACGGCCTGCAAGCCGCCCCTCGCGGGAGGGAGAAGCCCCCCCCCGCGAGAGCAAAGCGGGGGGGGGCAAGCTGTCCTCGAGGGGTCCCCACCCCGGCCCCGGCCCCTTCTCTTCCCCCGCGGCGGCGACCCACCGTTGATCTCGTGGCTGGGCGCCTCGCTGTGGCTGAAGCCGCGGGCCACGTAGAGCCGCTTCACTTCGGAGCAACTTCGCGAGCGCGCCGCCTCCTCGGCCGCCCCGGCCGGCAGCGGCAGCAGCAGCAGCAGCGGGAGCGGGAGCAGCAGGAGGAGCAGCCGGGCCGTCCGGCGGGCGGGCAGGGCGGCGTTGTCCGGCATGCCGGCGAAGGCGCGGCGAGGCCGGCTGGGCAGGGCGAGGCTTCCCCCCGCCGCGGCCGCCCCGGCGAGGCTGCTTTCCCGGCGCGGCGCTGCGTCGACGAGGCTGGCGCGAAGTTGGGCGGCGAGGCTGGAGCGGCGCCCGGGGTGGCGAGCGAGCGGAGGCAGCGGCGGAGGGCCGGGCGAGGGCGGGACGCGGCGGGGGCGAGCCGCCTCCTTCCCCGCCTCCCGGCGCGCCAACCAGCCAGCGGGGAAGGGCCGGCGCGAGGGAGGGAGGGTCCAAGGACGGGCACGCTTCCCCCGGGACCCTCCCCGCCTTGTCTCCGGGGGAGGGGGCGCTTCCTCGCTGCAGGACCCCGCCCAGCCCCAAGCGGGGAACGCGTGTCGTGTGAACGCGCCTACCTGCGGATGCTTCCCCTCTCCCCCCCACACACACGTTCCCTTCACCCACGGAGGGTAGGACCGCCGTGGCTGCCCGGGAAGCCGTCGGAGGGAAGAAAGCGAGGAAAGAAGAGAAGGATCGTGGGAATCCGAAGCGGATGCAAGACACGTGTCCCGAGCCAATGGAGACAACTTGCCAGGACCAACTTATCGTGGCCAACTCAACATCCACCGTGAGGACCACTCGCTGCTTGGACAATTTAACAATTCTCCTGAAATATTTAAAATAAAGAAAAATTTCTTTTTAATTTTGGCCATTCCCATTTCATCCCGTATTTTTGCATCTTTTCTATTCTATTCCATCATTTCTCTTGATATAAGGTAACTCTTGCCCTGCAGCCAGTTGAATAGAATAATCTTTCTTGGCCAAGGGTGATTGGACACACCAGGAATTTGTCTTGGTGCAAACACTCTCAGTGTACATAAAAGAAAAGAGACATTCATCAAGAGTCCAGAATCATAAGGCACAGCACTTAATAAATCAAATCATACGAGGAAACAGTCCATATAAATTGTAAAGATACAAGCAACAAAGTTACAGTCATACAGTCACAAGTGGGAGGGGACAGGTGATAAGGAGTGATGGGAGGATTGGCCCATCCTTTCTTGGCTGTGGCAAGTTGGCCATTATGAGTTGTTACTCTGGGTGGGTTGGCCATGGCGAATTGTCATAGAAACACACACACACCTGCCCCAAAACCCCACTGCCAAAGTCCCAGAAGCCGAGACGACAGCCACTCTTATTAATCTTCCAGCTTGGCCCCTCCCCAGTACTTCGTATGAATGAAAAGAAAAGAACTTTATTCGCCTCCTTGGCCTCAACTTCCCCCAAGTGGACCCCAACTTCTCTCGGCCTGTTGAATGTCAACTTCCTGGCGGCTCTTAGTTTACTTTACTTTACTTTCTTGTCATGGCACCTCATACAACAAAATTAAATACCATCTTCAGTGTCCATTATGAGCATGAAAATAAACACAAACACACATCCTGTGCATTATTATTCAAGTTTTGGGGAGGAAAATTGTCTCTCCGGCTAGATTTGCTCCTGGTCCATTTCTCCCTTCTTCCAGGTGACGGGTGATGCAATTTTTTATGAAAGTGGATTTTCCCCCACCCTTAAAATTATATCTGCCTGGGGAGCAGGGTCATTTCCTTCTTCTCATCCACTGGGGAAGCCCACTCCCATGTCAAAGTTGAAGTTCCCACACTCTCCCCTCTTTTTCTGCTGACGGGAGACCCCAAGCAAACCATTTAATTGCTCCCCCAAAGTGGATTTTTCTTCACCCCACAACCCTCTCATTCTCCTACCCCTCTCTCTTGTTTCCTGGAAGGCTTCGGTTTCAAACGTCCCAGTAATGCTTAGAGTCGCCCATCACATTAGTGCCCTAACTCACCCACCCACCCAGAAACGTGCCAATGGGTTCACAGGTCCCCAAACTTGGCAACTTTAAGACTTGTGGAGTTCACAGGACCCAGCTACTTTCCTGCACCGCTGCAACGTGGATTTCTGAATCGATCCAAGAGCTTTAAACCATCCATTTCCGTTCCCCTCCCACCTTTCTATTTTGCAAGGCTAGCCGCTTAGAAGAAACTTCCCTGTGTCAAACATCATCTGAAACTGATTAGAAGAAGGCTAAACAAACCCCCAGCCACAGCAAACAGTGATAATTTAAACGCAGCCACCATCGGATAAAAAAAAAAACCCTAAAAAGGATGCTTTAAAACTTACCTAAACCGACCTTAGAAATGCACCTTTTCTTGAAACTAAGGTGTTTGTGCACGGTGTAATTATTACCAGATTTCACAAAGGGAATGTTGTTCCCTTTTTAAACTCTGTTGTGAACTGGGCAATTGTGTTCTTCTTGGCCATTCTGAGAGGGTGTGTGCAGGACTCTCATTGACAAGCCATCAAGATTGTGTGGTTAGTCCTAGGAATAATATCAGAAAGATATAGGAAGGATTCAATTTATCTAATAGTACCTGTATTGACGGCGGCTAGAATAATATATGCACAATACTGGAAAAAGGAAAACATACCGCCCGAAAGAGAGATAATAAGAAAAATTATGGCCTGTGCAGAATCGGATACATTAATTCTAGAATTAAGAAAACGAGGAGGAATCTGTGTCCTATGAAACATGGAAGAAATTCTATCAATGGTTGCATAGAAGAAGCAAGGTTGGAACGTAAGTAGCTATGATGGTTAGAAGAATTAGTAAATAATATATCAAACAAGGAGATGGTAAATGATGAAGTAAAATGTATATGTGTATTAACAATTGTAATGCCAGAGCGGCTGCACCATGTTGTATTCTTATAATTAAATTAAAATAATAAATTGTAAAAACCAGAAGGATTGTGTCATTAGTCATGACACAAGAAGATGTATGTCAGAACGGTTGTGTTTCACATCAGTTGGCAATCTTATAAAGAGAGAGGAAGGGAGGGAGGGGATAATCGGTTTAGGGTGGGCTCCCCGCAATTCAAGGAAACCAACAATGTCTGCAACTGCTTTTGTGTCATGGATTATTGTATTTGCTGGGAACATTCATCGGGCCACCCATCTGAAGCCAAAAGAGCTCAGGGCGGCTACAACCCTCACAGACTCAAACCACAATTGTTGGGTTAGACAGCACATTGAACCATAACCATAATTGAGTTCACACTATGGAAGCCGACCCACCAAGCCTCCGAGGTTAGTATGCAGCACCACCATGGCCTGAATTGATCTATTTGCGTCCCATCTTTTAAAATTATTTTTACAAAAGACTCAATATATCCAGCACATTTTCCTCCTCCTGTGAGGTGGGTTGGGCTGAGAGAGAGAGGAGAGAGAGAGAGAATCTTCTTTATCATTTAATGACCCCGTAATCCCTTGCAGGGTAGAGTCTGGGCAACTGAATGGAGCTAGCAGAGTTGTTTTACTGGCCGGATGCCTTTCTTGTCGTCAGAGTGGAGTTCTATTCAGGAGATATATTCTCATTGTGCCCAGAGAGAGAAATATCTGCCTCTACCTAGGATCGAACTCACAGCCTCATGATTGTGAGGCAACAGCTCCATCTCTTGGCCACCGTAGCACTCCTGTCTGAGACAGAGAGAGAGAGAGAGAGAGAGAGAGAGAATGACTGACCCAAAGCCACCTAGTCGGCTTTCGTGGCTGAGGTAGGACTTGAATTCGCCGCCTCCCGCTTTCTAGCCTGCTGCCTTAGACCAACCTGGCTCTCTGTGTGGGATGCCAGGGGTTTGCAATCTTTCCTGCCTCGCCCATTTTGTCCAACATTTTTCAAACCTTTCCTGGCCTGTTTTTTAGTCCATCCTGCCCAGGACGGACCAATCAGCGGAACATGCTGGAAAAGGATGTTGGAGATTTTAGCCAGTCCCTTCAAAAGGAGGTGGGGGGGGCACATACACACCCACACCAAGCTCTCGTAAAAAGCCTCATCTGCCTAACTCCCTCAGCCCCTTCCACCCCACTCTTCCTGTGGAGATCGCCGGAGCTCCAAGTTCTCATGAAGTTTTGGCCTCCAGGCCTCCGAAAGGAAAGCGGAGCCCTTCCACGCCTCCGTGCCTGGCAGAGCAAACTCCTCCTCGGAAGTTTCTTTGGCGGGACAATGCAAATTTTAAGGGTAGCCCCGCAGGGAGTCAGGCATTCTTCTCCCAAAGAGGGAAAGACAGGAAGGGGGGAGGGCTTCAGAGGAGGAGGAGGAGGAGGAGGGGTGGGAAGGGGGAAGAAAAGAAAAGCAGCCGGCCAGTTGGAGCCTGAGGAAGATACAGGATTATCAGAAAGCCAGCAAGAGGACAACAAAAAGAGAGAAATTCAACAGGGTAAGTTGTGGATAACAGCAAGACCAAACTGGTCCACGGAAGGAGAAGGCAGCATCACCAGAGAGAGGTTCCTGGCCTCCAGGGTGGTGGCTCGATCCTAGTTACCTGCATCTTTTTGCAGCTATGGACCACAAGAGTCAGGCACTTCCTAAGGCAACGGTGGCTAACCGTTCTGGGCTCCTGTGCCAAAAATGGTGTGCGCACTTGCATGCTCACAATCGGGTGCCAGCACCTAGAAGGCAATGCGCCAGGCCCCCTAGGTATGTATGTGCAATCCCCAGCCACCCTTACCTGCACTGCGCTTCACAGCTGATTTTCAGCTGGCCTCCCAAAGGCTTGAGGAAGGCTTCTGCAGGCTTCTGCAGGCCAAAAACTTGACCTGTTTTGTCACTTCCAGTATTTTCAGAAAAACAGGGATGAAACGGAGCTAATCTTAAGAGAGTATCTCTTATCTCTTCAGGGCGGGGCCATCACCTTGCAGCCTTACTCCCGAGTCGCCCGTGCTGCTGCAGCTGCTCTTTCCTTCGAGCAGCCTTGCGTGCACATATACTCGGCCCAGGCTCCTCGGGGGCCTCTTCCTCATTGCTGCCAGCCTCCACCATCTCCGAAGGCAGGACTCCATTCCCTGATGGTCCTGGCCCCATCCCTGCTTCATACACAGGCCCCTCACCTGAGTCCTTGCTCTCTGAGACCTCAGCCATCCACACCTGCTGCCGGCGAGCCACAACATTCCCAATTCTTGGGACCTAAGTAGTGGTTTCCTTCTAACAAATCGCCCTATAGGCCATAGGACTCCATATTCGCTCTCGTTATTCCCAACAGTGGTCCTGGCCAGGCCCCAGCAGAAGATCTAAAGCAAGCGTCTTCAAACTTGGCAAGTTTGAACACTTGTGGACTTCAGTTCCCAGAATTCCTGAGCTAAGATGGTTGGAAGGAGGAATTCTGGGAGTTGAAGTCCACCAGTCTTCAAGCTGTCAAGTTTGGAGACCCCGCATCTAAAAGGATCTTGGCTGAGAAGCAGCTTTGGAACCCAAGCAGAGGACAAGCCAACCTTGCCCTCCCCTCATCACACAAGAGCTTTTCTCTCCCCTCTCCTGAGATGGGAGACCCCAAGAGGGCCCAAAATCAACTCGGCATACGTCGCATAGCCCAATGGCTTCTGTCCCGGAGGCACATGAGCACTCTGACACATGTTCTGATGGCGAAGGAGATGACAGCCGCGAGGAACACGGTGAAAGGCATCGCACTGGGAAAGCGACGCTGTTCCCCGGACCAACTTTTGTGGTCCGAAGATTAGGGGCAGCTTTGGAGATCTATAGAAAGAGACATTCCTTCCTCCTGTTGTCTGGATCGTCTTACCTCCTTGGTGCGGCTTCTTGGGCAAGGGGGACGCAGCCATTTTTCATCCCAACATTGAGCACTCAATGGAGGATCAGGTGGTGTCATGGATGGGATCCCATCCCAACTTCTTGCCGTGACTGTCATCCCACCCTCATCCCCCCATGTCCTCCTGCCCATGTTTCTGAATTTGGTGCCCTTGGTGCAAAGGCAGGGAGGCTCTTCCCAGGTCCCCTTGCAGCTGCTCGGGGGATAATCTTAGGAACGCGGCTGGGACAACGGCATTCTCTGAAGCGCTTCCAAGCCCCCATCACTCAGCCAGACAAATGCAGGGAGCTGGCAGGCCTCTCTGGCCCTCCTCCTCCTCCTCCTCCTCACCCTGCCAGAGAAAATGCCCTTTAAAAACCCTGCAGATGGACGCCAGGGCACCCAGCCTCACCGCTTTGATCTCCTTCTCCAAGCGGCTGAGCAAGATCAATTTTCATCCACCTCACACAGCTCTAGATCAAAGGAAGGAGGTTGAGAGGAGAGAAGGGGGCGGGGAGGAAAGCCACAGAAGATAGGGAGGGAGCAGGGAACGGGCAGGAACCTGAAAACATGGCACAAATACAGGCCCGGTTCCGTCGTCGTCAGGAGCAGCTCCCAGTTGCTGGACCGCAAAAGGGGACACTGCAAAGAACATGGTTTCTTTCACTGGGCGACTACAGGCTGTCCTCAAAGTTGTACTCAGTCATTGAGCAACTGTTCGGCATTAAGACAAATCCTGCAAACGGGATTTTGCAGAGGTGGTATTCAGCCGGTTTGGACTGGTTCTGGAGAACTGGTAGCGGAAATTTTGAGTAGTTTGGAGAACCAGAAAATCCCACCTCAGACTGGCCCCGCCCACCCCATCTCTTCTCTGCCTCCCATTGAGTCCCAGCTGATCGGCTGGGTCTCCTTTGGTTGCCCTGCACAGGAGAACGGAGCTGGAAAGCAGGTTAGTGGGGTGAAAAGCAGGAATGGGGATTTTGCAGTATCCTTCCCCTGCCACTCTTACCAAACCACGCCCTCCAAGCCACGTCCACAAAACCGGTAGTAAAAAAAAATTGAATGCCACCACTGGACTTACGATCAGGTTCAAAGTGACGATGGCTGCCCCACCACTGTGAGTCACACGGCCACCTTTTGACCCTCAGCAACGAACCTGCATTTATGGGGGAAAAAATATTGTGGAACCCAGATAGAGCTTTGCTAACCTGAGCAGAACAGAATAATAGCATTGGAAGGGACCTTGGAGATCCTCTAGCCCAACCCGCTGTATAAGCAGGAGACTCTTTACTATTCTGGACAAATGGGTGTCCAATCTCTTTTTTACAATGGTGAAAACCGGGTCTGCAAGTGAGATTCACCCCTGGAACCTGACAGAGGGTTGCCATTGCCAACTTCCAGCCAGTTCTAGGCTGGCCCCCCGCTCTGGAGGACCCACCCAAAGCGGCAGCTGTTTGGGGCTGAATGGCTTGAGGAAGAGGCCGCATCCAGTAGGTTGACCCTCTTAAGAATGGGGATAAACTCACGGCATCACCTGCCATCTTGCTTTCCTCAGCAGCTTGTCAGCCACAGCCCTCTCCAGAGGATGTAGGTGTTTCCACCTTGACCTCAGATGGTGGACATCTTGATACAGAGGTCACTTTGGCCCCCAAAATGGCTGGGTTGACCCACAACATTGCAACATGGCTTGTGGAATGTCTATGGAGATTCTCAATCCTCCAGGTAAGGGTGTGTTGTTGTTCTTTACAAAAGGCAACTGGACTTTCTCGATATTTTCCTCAAAATTTTTTCGCTTCTCATCCAAGAAGCTTCTTCAGGTCTGAAGAATTGAATTCTTGGATGAGAAGCAAAACGCTTTCCAGGAGAAAAACCAACGAGCCAGTTGGCTTTTGGAGAGGGAGCTTGTTGGGTGTCTCCCTCAGAGCCTGCCAGGTTTATGGATTTATTATTTGCCTACCAAAGTCAGCAAAGGAGAGAGAGAAAGAAGAGAGAGAGAGAGAAAGAAGAGAAAGGAGAGAGAGAAGAGAGAAAGGAAAGAGAAAGAAAGAAAGAGAGGAGAGAGAGGAGAGAAAGAGAGAGAGAAAGAAAAGAGAGAAAGGAAAGAGAGGAGAGAGAAGAAAAAGGAGAAAGAGAAAGGAGAGAGAAAGGAGAAAGGAAAGAGAGAAAGGAGAAAGAAGAAAGAGTGAGAAGAGAGAGAGAAGAGAAAGAGAAAGGAGAGAAAGGAGAAAGGAGAAAGAAGAAAGGAAAGGAAAAGAGAGAGAGGAAAGAGAGAGAAAGAAAGAGAAGAGAGAAAGAAGAGAAAGAGAAAGGAGAGAAAGAAGAAAGGAAAAAGAAAGGAAAGAGAAAGAGAAAGGAGAGAGAGAAAGGAAAGAGAGAGAAAGAGAGAGAGGAAAGAGAGAGAGAAAGAAAAGAGAGAGAAAGGAGAAAGGGGAGAGAGAGAAAGAAAAGAGAGAAAGAAAAGAGAGAGACCAACTCTGTCACTGAAGGACTCCCACCAGTTTTCCTCTTCCAAAACCGGCTTCTCCATCAACGCTGGGAAAAGCCACCCAAGTGCGTGGGAATTCCACCACTGGCTCAGTAGCGTTTGCTCCACGTGGTACAGACCCTCCCCAGCCCCCCTCCCCCGTATGTGTGCACTCCTCCATCTCCCTCTTCTGCCTTTTCCACATATGCTCTTCCCCAAGGATGCCATTTGGTAGGGCGCTCAAATTAATCCAAGAACGCTCGGCATCTGCTTAATTCCAAATGCAGTCCAGATGAGGCTTCCCCCTTTGGGGAGGGGACTGAGGGTTTGAGAGCACTGAGCCCGCCCGCCCCCTCTTAGCCAGGCTTCCTTGCCCAAAGATGCCCCTCCAGCAAAGGAAGGTTACCCGGTTAAGGTACACCACTGTCCTTCTAGTGCAGGGGTCTCCAAACTTGGCAACTTTAGGACTTGTGGATTTCAACTCCCAGAAGTCTTAAGGTTGCCAAATTTGGGGACCCCTGGATTAGATAGATTCGATCAAGGCTCTTCAAACTTGACAGCTTTAAGACTTGTGGGCTTCCATTCCCAGAATTCCTCCTCCTCCTCCAGTCATGTTAGCTCAGGAATTCTGGGAGTGGAAGTCCACAAGTCTTAAACTTGCCAAGTTGGAAGAGCCTTGGTCTAATGGCCCTAATTAAACCATTTTTTTCTGGGGTCTCTTCACGGTTTGGTTTGTCCTACTTGGCAACCTACAGATTTTTTTTTTTCTTTTTCTCCTTTTAATAATATACTTGGACGCTGACAAAAGTGCCTTTTGTTGGCAGGCTCAGGATTTTGACTGGTTTAGGAACTGGTTCATAATAAGGAATGACGACTCCCATTTCTTGTTCTGTCTAAAGTAATCAATGGCTTTGCTGCTGCCTGCAAAGAGGATTAGGAATTACCAATGATAAGTAAGCGTGAGCACATGTGTGTGTGTGTGTGCATGCACACACACACACATCTTCGTGTGCTGGTGCCTGCATGCAAAAGTCAGTGGAAGCTAACTAGGACGAGATGTTGGCAGATCAGGAAAGGTGAGCGGAGCCGTCTTGTTGCAAGCTGCTGGAAGTTACAACTGGGTGTAACTTTGCTCTTTCCTTAGGCTGGATTCAGGCACCGCACCAAGCCATGGTTTTCTGAATCATGGCTTGTTGATTGAACCATATCTTCACCCTAGGCTGATTCGATTTACAAGCCACAGTGATGGCCAAGCCCAAAACCCAACCTATGACTGTACATTCTAGATTATCTAGTAGATTAGATTTACAGAGTTGGAAGGGACCTTGTAGGTCATCTAATCCAACCCTACACCCAAGCAGGAGACCCTACACCATTTCTGACAGAGGGCAGTCCAGTCTCTTCTTGAAAGCCTCCAGGGATGAAGCTCCCACAACTTCTGAAGGCAACTTCTGTTCCATGAATGGATTATTCTCACTGTCAGAAAATTTCTCCTTATTCCCAGATTAACAGATAACAGATTAACAGAGTTGGAAGGGACCTTGTAGGTCATCTAATCCAACCCCCCACCCAAGCAGGAGACCTTACTCCATTTCTGACAGATGGGAGTCCAGTCTCTTCTTGAAAGCCTCCAGGGATGAAGCTCCCACAACTTCTGAAGGCAACTTCTGTTCCATGAATGGATTGTTCTCACTGTCAGAAAATTTCTCCTTATTCCCAGATTAACAGATAACAGATTAACAGAGTTGGAAGGGACCTTGTAGGTCATCTAATCCAACCCCCCACCCAAGCAGGAGACCTTACTCCATTTCTGACAGAGGGCAGTCCAGTCTCTTCTTGAAAGCCTCCAGGGATGAAGCTCCCACAACTTCTGAAGGAAACTTCCGTTTCCTTGGTTGATGGTTCTCACTGTCAGAAAGTTTCTCCTTATTTCCAGGTTGAATCTCTCCTGGATCCGTTTCCAATCTGACTTAATTGGGCCTAAATTTCAGGAACAGAGATGTAGGCTTCAAAAAAAGGTTGCCTCCCAATCACATCCCGAGTTTAACTGAGCCATATTAATTCACCACCAGCTTTCTATAAGGTGCAGGAGGAGGGGAGAAGCAGACTGACTGATTCTTACTTATGGAAGAATGTAAGCATTGATGAGTCCATAGGAAATGCTTGCATCCATCTCCATTCCTCTTTTGACTGTATTGTTTAAATCAGGTGTCTCCAAACTTGGCATCTTTAAGACTTCTGGACTTCAACTCCTATACAGGCTGCAGGATTCTTAAGTCCACAAGTCTTAAAACTATCAAGCTTGATTTAAAATGATTAAAAGGGACTAACTGCTTTAAAGATTCTTACTTACTCCGCTGCTTAAGGGGCCTATTCAGTTCTCATTCTAATTCTTAGCGTTGTATTGTGTCCTGCTCTCATTCTCATGCCTATGCCGTTCCATTCTTACCTTGAATTGCCACCAGTTGTCTCCAGTTGTTGTAGCAGCCCCAGGGGGTCACCACAAAGGCCCATCTCCTCCTCCCCCCATTCCCCAAGGACACCCACCCACCCCTACCCCCAATCAAAAGTAGACATGCATCAAGGCCAACAAATGACGCGTGACACATTTGCTGCTAGCCTGGATCCCACCCAGATGAGCTGCTCTTCATAGCTTGCATTTGGGGTCTGGTGGCTTTGAGGAAGGCGGTGGAGATGTCAGCCGTGCAAGAGGCTACAAGGAAACAGAAGCCTAGGCAACAGGGGGAGCTTCTTCAGTCAAACGGTCTTCTGCAGTCGTGATATAAGCCTGAGATTGCAAAACCAGTTCTCTGGACAGAAAGCCCCTTGAAGAGACCAGAAGCAGCATTTGAAATGTGGATTTACAGGAGGCTGTTACGGATAAGCTGGGTTGACAAAAATCAGAAAGGAGGAGGGGATAAGCCTCATCCTTCACTTAATCCTCTCCAAGGAAAGATTGAAGGCAAACCAAGGTCCAGGCAGAAGAAGAAGATCCATCATGGCTGCAAAATTTAAGGGACTAGTTTGGACAAAATTCAACAGCACTTTCATGTGGCTGTTGATCAACATAGGATTGCAAACATGATGGCCAACGTCTGTTGATGGATATGGCAGGAGGAGGAGGGAGGAAGAAGGGGAGGAGGAGGAGATTTACTTCACAACCATGTTACTAACTTAACCTGCAGTGATTCACTTAATAACGGTCGCAAGAAAAGTCACAAAATGGAGCAAAACTCACTCAATAAGTATCTCACTTAGCAACTGAAATTTGGGGTTCCATTATGGTCGTAAGTTGGGGACTTCCTGTATCTTCCTTGGGTTGTTCCCTTCTGAAACTGTCCAAAATGTTGCATCCCCATGTCTGCTGTCTGGAAAGCCCAGTTTTCCCTCATCCCTCAATGCCCTTTGAGTTCAATAGCTGAGACTTTTCCTGCCTTCCCACCAACACTTCTTCCCAAATACCCCAAAAAAGACGCCTAAAGGAAGGAAAAACAGAATTGCACCGAATGTCTTCCAACTAGCTGGATGGCATCACCCCAAGATGTCTGCCTCTGCTGACATTTGTTCCCATTTGAAATTCTTTCTTTCTTTCTTTCTTTCTTTCTTTCTTTCTTTCTTTCTTTCTTTCTTTCTTTCTTTCTTTCTTTCCTTTCTTTCTTTCTTTCTTTCTTTCTTTCTTTCTTTCTTTCTTTCTTTCTTTTTCTTTCTTTCTTTCTTTCTTTCTATTTTTATTTTTATTTTTCTTCTTCCTCCTCCTCCTCCTCTTTCTTCTTCTTCTTCTCCTTCTTCTTCATAGGAAAGCCGGAATAAAATCTAAAATAAACATCTACAGGATCAACTCAAATATCAGCCAATGTGGATAGACTTCTAAACAGGATGCAAAATGCAGAACATAATCTGAAAAGGACAGGAAAGGAAAGGAAAGAAATGGGAAGGAAGGAAGGAAGGAAGGAAGGAAGGAAGGAAGGAAGGAAGGAAGGAAGGAAGAAAGAAAGAAAGAAAGAAAGAAAGAAAGAAAGAAAGAAAGAAAGAAAGAAAGAAAGAAAGAAAAGAAAAGAAAAGAAAAGAAAAGAAAAGAAAACTCACGGTGATAGTGCTGCACTTATTCCATACATTTCAAAAAAAAGCCATTTCTTCCTCTCATAGGCAGAGGTAGATGTGCAAACACACACACGCACACACACACTTACAAATGCAAGATAGCCAAGCATGTGATCCACAGCCTCCGACTGATGATGGTAGACCCTATTTATTTTTAAAAGAAGAAGTGAAAACAGTCTTCCCTGTTCCCAGCTCTTCATATTTCTGATGCAAATTAAGAGTCTAAAAAAGAAAGGGAATACATCGCCAGAGCAGCCAAAGGAGAGATCCCCGTTTTTCCATGCTCAACAGGCAGGCTCAGAACCCAATCTATATGAACAGATAAAGTGATACAGGATCGGTTTTTTAAAAAAAATAAAATAAAATAAAAATTAGAAAAGCGCGCTTGATCCTGTGGACTTCCTGGAAAACATCTGGGCATCTTCTGAAGTGGGACGATTGCTCTGGAGCAGCACATTCTCTGCCGTGTTCACCTCGGCCACTCCGGGGGAAATCGCCTAAGTCCTGTTTAAAAAGCGATGGGCCTGTCTAAAATTGGCTGGCTTTTAAAAATAAATAAATATGCAGCTCATTCATAACAAGAATCCAGTGTTAAGTCCAATCAAAGGTCGAGTTTGCCGCCAATGAAATCGCTAAATGCAGATCGCAGAGCAAAAATTTGCAAGCCGCAGAACCATTTTCTGTTCTGGAACTGTTCTCCTGGTCCCACTTTGGGTTGGGCTTTGATTTAAATTAACAAGAGGGATACAATCAAGATCAAGGGAAATACTAATGCCCCTCTATCAAGCCTTAGTAAGGCCACACCTAGAGTACTGCATCCAGTTTTGGTCACCACACTATAAAAAAAGAAGTTGAGAAGAAAAAGTGCAGAGAAGATCAACCAGGATGATGAGGGGACTGGAGGCTAAAACATACGAAGAACGGTTGCAGGACCTGGGCCTGGCCAGTCTTAGTGAAGAGAAGGACCAGGGGAGACAGGAGAGCAGCCTTCCAATATTTGAGGGGCTGCCCCAGAGAGGAGGAAGGAGTCAGGCTATTTTCCAAGGAACCCAAAGGCCAGACAAGGAAGAATGGATGGAAACTGATCAGGGAGAGATTCAATCTAGAAATAAGGAGGAATTTTCTGACAGTGCGAAACAACCAACCGATGGAACAGAAGTTGCCCTTGGAAGTTGTGGGATCTTCATCACTTGAGACTTTCAAGAAGAGACTGGAGTGCTATCTGTTAGAAATGGGGTAGGGTCTCCAGCTTGGGCAGGGGGTTGGACTAGATGACCTACAAGGTTCCTTCCAACTCTGATTATCTGTTATCTGGCTGTTATCTCAAACCAAAGTGTACTTTAAAAAGTTGTCCGATGGCCTTTCATCCAGTAACTTGGCTCATCCTGATCCACTGAGGATGCTGTGCACTTTTGTCATCCTAAACAGCAGTGGGAGAGGGGGGAGAAAACGTGGGTTTGGGTTTTTTTTTTACAAAATTCACAGGTGATACAAGCCGAGTATTATTTTTTAACCTTGTCATAATAACTGAATAAGAATTCTTCAAAATACAAGCACTGGGGGAGGGGGGGGCAGACCTCAAATGAATTGCTTTAGGAAATGGGGTTTTTTTTTCTTCTAAATGTTGAAAATGAAAAATATTAAGCCCCATTTCTGAAGTTGCTCTTTTCGAGTGCTTCTGAAGGGCCAGAAAGATTCAGTTGGGCATTTTCATGGATCATGGCCAGATTGTGGCCAGGGGTCAGTTCAAGTCATTTGGCCATCAGTAAAAGCCACCATGTTAGGAGGGCGCTCACAAGTGGAAAATTCAGCGCTGGGTCCTTGGCACTGAGGTTTTGACTGGTTGCCTCTTTGCTCTGTTGGTTCACGAACTGCCTGTTTGAAGGGGTCCCTTCGCTGTCCAGGTCGTACGCAAGCTCTAGAAGGAAGGAAAGGAGAAAGAGAGAAGGTAAGGAAGGAGGAAAGCGATAGTGCCGTGATGGTGAACCTATGGCATGTGTGCCACAGGGGGCACGTAGAGCCATTTGTGCCAGCACGCGAGCTGCAGGCAAACTTACCTCACTGCGTATCTGCCTTGTTTGGGCTCCCAAAGGTTTGAGGAAAGCTTCTGCAGTCTTCTGCAAGTTTTGTAGGCCGAAAACTAGCCCCGTTTCGTCACTTCCAGTATTTTCGGAAAAACAGGAAGTGACAAAACGGGGCTGGTTTTCGGCCTGCAAAGCTTGCAGAACCCTTCTTCCTCAAGCCTTTGGGAGCTCGAAAAAGGTCTCAAACTGGCTGAAAATCAGCTGTGAGGGGGCAGCAGGGGGTGGGGGGATTGCTCACACATGCATAGGGGCATGGGGATGCACATTGCCTTCTGGGTACCGGCACACGAGCACGAGCGTGCAAGCACATACACAATTTTTGGCACAGGAGCCCAAAAAGTTTTGCCACCACTGTGATAGAGCTTATGAATGTTTGGGGTCTTTCAATAAAATGGTTGGCCTGGAAAAGTACAACCAGCCAAGCCTTCCTCAATAGACCACTCAGGAAACACAACCAGATGAGATAATTCTGCTTTATGGACAGGAACTGTGTATCGTCTGACCCATCCACTGTGTTCATTAAGTTCTCAGGTGATACCACCGTATTGGGTCTTGTTACAAGTGGAGGCGAAACAGCGTACGGGGAGAGGTTCAAAAATTCTCCTCGTGGCCAGGGTGGGATTCTACCTATTCGCACCTATTCGCTCGAACCGGTTGTTAACATTCTAAGCACGGAGGAACGCTCTTCCCTTCCCACCAAAGGGGTCCCTGTTTTTCTACTCGCATTTTTTACATGCTTTCAAACTACTTGGTTGGCAGAAGCTGCTGGGACAAGGAACGGGAGCTCACTCCGTTATGCAGTGCTAGGGATTCGAACCACCGAACTGCCGACCTCTCTGATCGACAGGCTCAGCCACTGAGCCACCGCATCCCTTTTTGTACACCTGTGTAGATCACCAGATTGAAATTCCCAGCAGCTTCGGTTCTATAGACAGGCTCCAGTGGACAATGAGGATCAGGATGGAGAGAGAAGAAAGGAAGAAGACAAGCTTTTCTGCTGGGCTCTGCTTTTCAGCCAGGGAAAATCAACCCAGTTTTGGGCCCTTTTCAAGGGCACACCTTTGCTCAGGTGTGCATGGAGCTCCTTTCAAGAGACAAGCAGCTTCCCCCCATTGCTACAGAGCAAAGCTCTTCAAACTTGGCAAGTTTAAGACTTGTGGAATTCAGCTCCCTGAATTCCTGAGCTAACATGGCTGGAGGAGGAAGAATTCTGGGAGTTGAAGTCCACAAGCCTTCAAGCTGTTTGAAGGCCCCTGGCTGAATCCTTCCTGCTAGTAAGCCAATGAATCTGTCCTGCTATTAACCCATCAACCCCACCCGATCTCCTCTGTAGCTCTTGCTGGCAACGTCAATGTGGACCCTGAAGCCCAACCAAGCTAGTCCCAAGAGAAAGAGCCTTTTTCCAAAGACGGGGCAGCAGGGGGAGGACAAATCCGTGCTCCCAGCCTCCCCTTCCCAGCCCTGCCTTTTGTTCTCCAGATTAGAGAATCGGCTGACACAAGGAGTAAATCATTAGCTCTGCTCCTCGGTGGCCCAGATCAGGTGGTGTTTTCCTTTCCCTGTGCCCCTGCCAAGCACGAGGAAGGTGTGGCTTTAAGGAAATTTGGGGGGGGGGGGTCCTTTCTTTTTGAGGGGTGGTTAAAAAGCCACCAGGGAGTGTTGAGTAGCTGAGATACCCATCTGCGTTTTTTTCTTTCCCTTTTTTCGTACAGCAGCGTGACACACACCCAAAGTCTTCCGTGCTTGCTCCAACATGCAAGAGGAATGAGGAATGTGTTTCTTCCATTTCCATGTCAACAAAAGAAGAGGGGAAAAGGCTGCTTGAGTTATGCCTCTACGTATGCTTGTCAGAGAGAAGCCCTTCCGAGCTGTCTTTGCTCCTGGACACTCCTGGAAGTCCAACGTTTGAGAGCCAAACGTCCATTGGGACTGCACCCAACAGGGATCTGCTGGTTTAGATTCAGAGAATGAGACTTCCATGTTGGAAATGCAACTGTCACAACTGCTTCCTCCAAGGGATTCTTCAATCCTGCAAAGATCCACCATTCATTGCCTTTCAAAGTCCCTTTTGGATCAAGAGGTCCTTCATCTGAACCAAAGGAGGTGTTCTGACCAAGGCTTCCTGAGACCATAATTAAGCACATGCTTAGTCCAAACAACTCTTGTTTTATTTCAACGCTGGGAATTATGTTCATTCCCAGCCGGTAATGAGTCCCAAACAGTCCCTTGAGATAAGCACCCACCTTTCTCTCCTTTGAATTGCTGCCAGCAACTAAAGTGCCAAATGAACTATTAAAAAACCAACCGAAGTACAAAATCCACACAGAGCTTCAAGGTTTAATCCGAACAGAGTGAATGACTTTGCTTCCTGCAAAGGTTTCTCTACCTTTGCCTTTCCTTTATACCTTAGGGGAGGGGCAATCACCTCCTGAGTCGCCCCTTTTGTCTCAGCTGCTCTTGCCTTCTAGCAGCTCTGCGCATACATGCACTGGGAACAGGCTCCCCTTGTTCCTCTGCCTCGCTGCTGTCAGATTCTGGAGGCTCTGGAGTCAGCACATAACTCCCAGATGGTGCTGGCCGCATCTCTGCATCGGATGCAAGACCCTCATCCAAGTCCTCCCCAGACTCCCAGACTGGTCCCCGTTCTTCCCCACTGTCCGATTCTGCTGCCGTCTGCACAGGCTGCCAGTGAACTACAACGTGAGGCCTCCAAAGAAACCAGGAAGTGCTCGGCTGGCCAGTAGCCAATCATTGGAGGACACAGAACAAAAACAGAGGCAGCCACCAATGAACATCTCTTGAGCAAGAACCATGCATCTAGGTAGGCATGGCCCAGCTGATGACCAGCAGCTTCTGTTCCTCCCCACAGGAAAGCCTACAAGATGGAGGCAAACAAGCCACTTGGGTTGAACTTTCGTGTGAGGAACTCTCTCGGGAACTCAAGGCATGGATAGACACCAGTTCACAAGTGACGGCCCAGAGTTTCACAATGGTGGATGAAAAGGCAGAAGGCCATTCGAGGAGCGACTCCAGGTCCATGTGATGACCCAAAGGGGCGTGGCACAAAGGCCACACAGTCAGACAATCCGTAGGAGTCCCTTTATTAGCTCCAACTTTGCCCCCAATGTCCAGGTTACCTTCTGGCTGGAGAAAAACTCTCCCAGGAACAGCCTTGGGCTGCAGAGAATCAAGTCTAAAACATGGTCAACAAAAACTGTAACTTTAAGTCCAATCAAGCCAAACTGAGGTAATTAGTTTGGCAGGGCAGGAGCAAGAATTCCAGACATGAAGGCACGGCAATAATTCCACAGGGTTGGAAGATGCCAGCAACACAGATAAGCAACGACAACACAGGATAAAGTCACATTTGCTCCCAGAAGTTGCCGCAGTCACCATTCAGTTCTTTTAAATTCCCTTCCAAAGTGTGCCTAATGAAGGGAATCAGGGCCCTTTCCTCCCCCGTAAGCCATGCAACCTATGTTGCTCCCTTCTCTGTTTTTCCCTGCATGCCCTAGGATGAAGAGGGGGTGGGCCAGGGTCTTCCTCTGAATTCCCTCTCCCTTGTTGTACCTCTCCCCTACTCTGCCCAGCTGGACTTTGCCCTTCCTCAGTTTCTCCTACAGCCAACAGAGCCACACTCCCACTCTCTGTCAACTGTCTTCCTCCTCGGATTCAGACTCGGACAGGGGCATGACAGTCCATTTCATAGAGAATGAAGGAGGCCAGTGGCAGTGGCGGATTAAGGCCAACTGTGCCCTCAGCACTGACAAATCTTGGTGCCCCACCTCCTTTGTACATACTGTACAAATGAAGCCATATTTCTGGTGCCCTAAGCAAGTGCTTAATCTGCCTCTTGGTTAACACAGCACTGGCCAGTGGTAGAAAACAGGAAAGGTCCCCCTTCCCGTTTTGCAAGGGCCCCCGGAGAGGCAAAATAAGGAGGATTAATTTCCTTTGAGTAGTAGACCGGTCTATTCATCTCGAGCATCCTTCCTTGGCTTTCAGAAGCTGGTGGCCTACCAGAGAAACCGTGCCAGCCCCCAACTTTTGGCCACAGGAATTCTGCTTTTTTTTGCAACACAGACTCAGCTTCTCTTCTGCGGGAACAGGCTGTGCTGGGCGCCTCCCCCCAACTCGCTCTGTGTCCAAGACTCTGCTGAGAAGGAACAGCCGCAAGAGAGATTGCCATGGTGAAGGGAGGCATCGGGCGCCCACTCCTGCTCCCTTCCTCACCGCCGGTTCCTGGCAAAGCCACCCTGAAGTTCTGCCACCTGCTTCTTTCCAGGAGATCCGCCTGCATTTCTGCCTTTCCACCCCCCACCCCACCCCAAGAATTCGGCCCTGCTGTTTTTGCAAACAATCCCAGGTGCAAAACAGAGGTGGTATCCAGCTGGTTCTGACCAGTTCTGGAGAACCGGTAGCAGAAATTTGGAGTCGTTTGGAGAACTGGCAAATCCCACCTCTGACTGGCCCTGCCAACCCCCTCTATTCTCTGCCTCCTGAGTCCCAGCTGATCAGCTGGATCTTCTCTGGTTGCCCTGCACAGGAGAACGGAGCTGGAAAGCAGGTTAGTGGGGTGGGGAGGGAATGGGGATTTTACAGCAGGGGTCCCCATACTTGGCAACTTTAAGACTTGTGGACTTCAACTCCCAGAATTCTCCCAGAAGCACAGCTGGCTGGAGAATTCTGGGAGTTGAAGTCCACAAGTCTTAAAGTTAGCAAGTTTGGAGACCTCTGTTTACAGTATCCTTCCCCTGCCATGTCCCACCAAGCCAAGCCCACAGAACCAGTCGTAAAAATGTTTGAATCCAACCACTGGTGCAAACATACGTCTGCATAGCCAGATGGGCTTGTTCACTTTAGGTAGGTTCAAGAGGGTGGGAAACGAGCGCTGGAGAGGCCAAAGCATGCCCTGGTTTTTGTGCAATTTTTTTAAAAAGCTGAAGAAGGAGAGCAAAAACAAGATGGAGTAAAATCCATGGAAAGGGGGAGGAAAAAAAGGACAAATTCACTTTGCCTTGATCTTCAGAGTCACTCTCCCCAAAGGCGCTGAAGCCAAGTCTACAGATATCTAAATTTCAGTTTAAGCCTGAAGAGAGCATGCTGTTAACTCAACTGCTCTTTTAGAGAGGGAAGGCAGCTTTTCCAACAAGGGCCCTCCAGGTGTTTGGACCACACCTCCCATCGCTCCCAGTTCATTAGCTAGAAGTTAGGAAGCATAGCTCAGCCTGACTGGAGGACACCACTTAACTGCACAACTCACTTTCTAATTAAACTGAGAGTTACAGGATTAAAATCACTCTATGCAAACAGATAATTGGTCTTAGGAACCACAAGGCAGAAGAGCCACAATGACTTCAGAATCTTCTCCTCTGCTGAGATATAATATAAATCTTCCCCAAGATCTCCATAATACAAAGATTGCATGGCTCAAAAGGTGTGCAACTGAATTCAACATTATTTTAGGCACATTATAATTGCACACCATGTTTCCTTTCTTCTTATTTTTAAGGACATGACGCTAAAGACTGAAAACCTTATAATCCTTTGTTCTACGTACACTGTTTGGAACAAAACCAGCCTCTTATAAACAAGGTTAATATTAACAAACAATAGCTTTTAAAGCTGCAAAGGAATCTTAAAATCCAGGTGGGACAAGGGCTAAACAATACACAAAAGAACAAAGAAGTGGAAATGGGGGGTGGGAAATACACCCAGGAACAGCTGCATAACAATTCCAAGATTTCATTTTGACGGCAGGAAGTCAAGAGTGTCTTGTGATCACATCCTAGAATCACAGTGTTGGAAGAAGGGACCTAAGAGGCCATCAAGTCCAACCCCCTACAGGAGTCATTCTACCATGTTCGATATTACCAGCTTTCGTTTGAAAACCCCCAGTGAAAAGGAAGAAAATCACTCTGGGCATTAAATCTGTTTGGGACTTACTACAGTATATGGAACAATTTCTTTCAAGGTCGCATTGGTGTTTCTCCAAATAATATCCTTCCTTTCCTTGGTTTTTGTTGGTTTGTTTTGTTTTTAAAGTAGATGCACCTTGACCAATGCAATCTTTCAGTTTTTCAGTCTGGGAATTTCTCTGGGGTCCATTTGAAAGCCCCCTCTCACACTGTCATCGCCTTGAATGCTCCAAATTAGCCCAGCTCATTTCAATGTCCCCCATTCCAAGCCCTTCGTCATCTGGAATTTCTTAATGGCCTTGGGAAAAAGAAAAAAAAAAGGAAGAAGAAGAAAAAAGAGCCTTTTTATGCCTGCCTCAATCTTGGTTTTCTCTCTTACCTAACTCCTTCCTGGAGATGTTGCTGCAGCCAACACAAACTTTGACCAGTGAAATCGTGTATGGAGATTCCTTGAATGAAAGGGGCTTAGCCATTCCTCGGCTAACAAGGTGGTGTTTTTTTCCCTCCCAAGCGAGGAGACAAAGAAGAGGGAGACGCATAGCACAGCCACGCCTGGGCTCTGGGTGAAAAGGCCCTTCCAACAGGCAGAGGCGGCACGTAATGAACCCATTATGCGGTGCATGAAAAGGGAAGCAACGGTGGCGTTGTATTCTCATCTTAGCAATGATCTTGCTTCAGAATTTCATTCTCTTTAACATGCTGTCCCTTCCTTTAAAAATACCGCTCCCCAGCCACAGTGAAGGACAAGGCACTCGCAAAATGCTCATTTGGGAACCAGCTGCCGCAGGAACACTTCTTCCGCGCCTTCTTAGGAACCCATCCGTACCGCCAAAAAGCATCCCAAAGACAATCAGGTGCTAGACCAGGGATGACCAAGTTCAAGGCCACGCTTGGCTCCAGGAAATAGTTGGGCAAAAAAAAACCCCATCTGTAAAATCCGACGTGGCTCACTTGACTGGAAATGGAAATTTGGGTCCCGTGGACATAAGTTGAGGACTTCCTGCACACGTTGGCCAGATTGTAGAGCTGGGGCTTGCAGAGAAACCCACTTCTGGATGTGTTTCTTTCAAGGTTGGGACTTGCTGGTTCCTAGGATGACCAAACAGGACACAAGGAGAAGAAAGCCCAAAGACCCAGATCTTCCATGCTCGTTTTCTCTTTTGGGCGGGGGGGGGGGGAGGATGCATAGGAAATTTTCTCCCCTTCTCCCCCATCGGCACCTGGGGAGGGTCTTCAGAAAGGCAGGGAGAGAGGGTGAGAAGGACAGGGGTCGTTTGGAGGAATGGCAGGAGGATTCCTCAGGTAAATCTTTGGCTTGGAGCATCCACCTGTTAAGGTTAAGGTGAATTTTCAGACCTAGCGAAGCTCCCACACCTGGGAAGGTCTCAGCCTGAAAGCTGGAGGACAGGAGAGAAAGGACCATAGATGGAGATGGAGGAAACAAAGGCCAAGATTTGCCCTCTGGGAGGAAAGCCAGGTTTTCTTCTGCTCAGCCAGGAAGTCCCACTTGGCAGGAAACGCTGGGATTTCTCTCTCCCGAAACACCTGGCCAGGGATGAGGAGCCTGAAGCAGCTGTGCTTGTTCCTCCCAGGAGAGCTTCCAGCTCCAGATTTCCTTTTTCATGACAAGGATGTGATGTCCTGATTGTGTTCTTATTTGGGAAGAAGGAAGGCCGGAGATTGTAGGTGTGGAAGAGGCCAGGAGCTTTGCATTTCGACTGAGCCCCCAACTTTGAGTTCGGCCATTAGCACATGTGAGCAGGAACCACCCCAAGCCCCGTGAGAGATTCAAGACACCCAAGACACAAAGGGATGCAACACTAAGCCAGATTTGCAGACCATCTTGGTTTACTATATCAAAATATATCAATATATATTTCAACATACTGTTTATATGAAGATAGATAGATAGATAGATAGATAGATAGATAGATAGATAGATAGATAGATAGATAGACAGAGAGAGAGAGAGAGACAGAGACAGAGAGACAGAGAGAGACGGATGGATGGATAGATGGAGACAGATAGATAGATAGATGATAGAGAGAGGGACAGAGAGAGAGAGACAGAGAGAAAAACAGATGGATGGATGGATGGATGGATGGATGGATGGAGATAAATAGACAGATGGATATAGATAGACAGACAGACAGACAGTTAGATAGGAGATAGGCAGGCAGGCACAGTGTGTTTTAGCCTGCATTCATTTTAGAAAGTTTTTACAATTATCATAAAGCAGTTTGGGAATTTTTTTTTCTGTAATAAGTCTTTTAATCAGGATAAAAGCAAAAGTAAAAACAAAAATAAGTTTTCTGGGAGTGAGAATCTTAAATCAGAATGAAAGCAATAGTAATTTTTTAATTTAAAAAAAAAACCCTTTTTGGGGTAATGAGAATAAAAACTCTCAGTAATAATATGACCAGCTTCAGCAATTGACTAATCAGTTCAGAGCAGTGAGGTGGGAGGGATTTTTGTCTTCCTAAGTCTGACACACTCACACACACACACACACACACACACCTGAAAACGGGAGGAGAGCAACATGGCAAAAACTTCCATGGCTTAACTGTGGACTTTTGAGCAGGGCTGAGGGTCCCCTGAACGTCCTCTGACCAGCCACCCAGGACTAAAGTCCAGAGAAGCAGACCAAATGCACCTGAAGCCACTTAGAGTAAAACCCCAAATGACGATGTGGGAAAGACATTACTAACTTCCCCCAAATTGCTGCTCACGTCCCACTGGGCCACTTGAGGGAACTGCAAATAGAAACAGGAAAAAAAACACCTCCTGCCCCTTGTCCCAAAAAATATCCTTCAACAACAGCTGCTGGACACAGCAGTTTCTTCACACCTGAATCCCTGGCGGAATCCTTGAGACTCTCCCAATCCTGAAATAGGGACCAGGTGGAGGCTGCAAGTGAGGGGATTGGCACAGGTAGGGCACAGGAGCAAGGAAGGTTGGGGGGCGGGAAGAATCAAGGGAGGGGGAAATCTTTAGGCTGCCATTATTCCAAGTCAGCAGTGGAATATAGTCATTGTAGTTCAGCCTATCCGGAGAAGTTGGGAAGAGCTGAGCCGAGGCTCAAAATCCTCAAAATGTGGGCTATTCTTGCAGCATTTCCCCATTTTTTTTACATTTTGTAGAAGGCAAAAAGCAACAGAGCAGAAATAAGAGTTATAAGAATGTATAAATAAGAGAGTAAGAAAAATAAACAGGAGTTGCTCCTAGCGGATGAGCCAGAGGCAGGAGTGGGATTCAAAAAACCCAGCAACCGGTTTGCTGCCCAGTTGCTGGGTGGGTGTGGCCATGCTGGGCGTGGCCTACCGGAACTTGCAGGAGGACCATTTTTCGCCTTCCCCAGAGTCCGGAGGCTTCCCTCGGGCCTCTGGGAGGGCGAAAGCGGCCTTCCCTGGGCTGTGGAGGCCCTCTGGAAGCCAGAAACAGTCCTGTGTCGACTCAGAAATATTTCTCTTGTCTTTTGGAGTTGTCAGCAGAAAAGGAGTGGAGGGAATAATGCATACCTTAGATAATTGCAAGGCAGCCGAAGCTTCTGGCAGGCAAGATTATTACCAGAGAGCAACTTCCCTTTTTAAACAGTGTTCTCAGCTGCAGATAATGAAGGAAATCAGGGCCCTTTCCTCCCCCGTAGGCCATGCAACCCACGTTGCTCCCTTCTCCGTTCCTCCCTGCGTCCGTAGGATGAAGAGGGGGTGGGCCTGGGTCTTCTTCTGAATTCCCTCTGCCTTGCTCTACCTCTCCCCTGCTCTGCCCAGCCGGACTTTGCCCTCCCCCAGTTTCCTCCACAGCCAACAAAGCCCCACTCCCACTCCCTGTCAGCTGCTCGGCCTCCCCCTCCGAATCAGATTCCCACAAGGGCATGACAGCTATCAAGCCATGCAAAGGCATTTAGGAGCAAAAACCAGTCAAGCAAACACTTTAAGTCTGTCCAGGGATTGTTCTGAATCAAACCTTTACAAGCAATTTTAAAAACTATCCTTAAAAAAATAAAAAATAAATCACCGTACGGAGGATAGTTATGGGACTGATGGGACAGGCTGTTGTCCTCAACTTTGGACAGTAACAGAGCCCAGAATTATGGCAGTAAGTCTGCCAGTTGTTAAGCAGGTCACCACAGGGCCACACCCAGTTATTTTACTTTGGTGGCGCTCCTTACGCAGACACCTTGGTCACTAAGAGAATCCATTGTACCCAACGGATAGGGGTTGGGGTTTTTTTGCCGAAAGCCAGAAACAAATGCCAGTTTTTGCTCAACAACATCACAAAACCGTGGCTATGTGACTGCAAGAAGCTGTAAAAACAGCTGCAAATGTGAGTTTTGGGTTGCCAACACCCCAAATGGGGATCCTGTGACAGCTCTCAGAACATTGAAAGTGGGCTGTAAATAACTTCTGGGAAGACTCAGAACAGTTGGTGAGCAACCGGTGGCGAGTTGAGGGCTGCCTGTGTAGCATTTCTCTTCCGCCTCGTCTCCTTTTCGTTCCTTCTAACTAAGGGTGGAAATGGAGGCGCCGCTTATGAGATGCTCTTGGACCCGGCCCCAGTGGGGGGAGGCTGTGCCCCCTCCCCCGGTCAGCACGACTCGCCATCAGGGAGGGCGAAACCCGGCAGCTTCCCTTGCAAGAGTCCCAGATGGGGAGGCCTCTCCTTTGAGGGCGTAAAAGCAAGAAGTGGAACCCAGCCAGCTGCACGTGTTTTGGGGGATGGAGGAGGCACTGCTTTCCATTTGACAGAGCAAAAGTATAGCTGTGGGAACAAGAGTTGCTGGCAGGGAAGTTGAGAAGAGGAAGGGGAGAGGCGAGGCCATTCTCACCCACCCACCCACCTGACGGGCATCCTGTGCAGATGGACCACTGAGCAGAAGTCAACAATTCTCGGTACTGAAACCTTTTGAAAATAAGGAAGGTCTCCTCCTCTTCTTCCTTCTCCCTTTCCTCCTATTCTTTCTCCTTTTTCCTTCTCTTCTTCCTCTCCTTCTCTTCTTCCTTCTCCTTTTTCTCCTCCTGCTCCTCTCCTCCACCTCTTCTTCCTCCTTCTCTTCTTCCTCCTGTCCTCTTCTTCCTTCTCCTTTTCCTCCTGTTCTCTTTCTCTTCTTCGTCTCCTTCTCCTTCTCCTTTTCCTCCTCCTGCTCCTCTCCTCCATCTCTTCTTCCTTCTCCTCCTCCTTACTTCTTCCTTTTTTCCTTCCTCCTCCCCCTCCTCTCCCTCCCACCACAAACCGCCTGCCTGCCTTTTCAGGCCACTGCTGTGTCTCCAGACCAAAACAGGATGAGTATCCAGATTGTAAGCAAGCCCCCACACACATACACAGCCCCTCCAGATTTGGCATCGAACCTAATTCACACAACCGGGGACGAGTGATCCAACCCAACTTACTACTGAAGAACCACCCTGGAACGGCGTTGGCTAAAAACAACACAGTCCCTTCCGACAGGCTAAAAAGTCTGCCTGGAAATTTGCTCTCTGGTAGGCAGGGACGGAAACAATGCTGCAGTCATTGAGTTAATTCAGGATTTCCGGCTTTGTTCCTTCCCTCCCTTCAACAAATAGGCACCGACTAAGGGCTGCAGCCTGCACGTTTCTTTATTTCGCTCGTTGCAAGAAGTATCTGTTTTATGGTTGTTCTCTACTGAAGATCATCTGTTCCATGGTTTGGTCCCTGCGCCCCAACAGAAGACCCTCGTCCAGGGCTGGACTAGAGGACCTTCAAGGCCCCATTCCAGCTCATTCATTCCATTCTGTTTCTTAGCAGCGGAGGGGCTGTTCCTCTCCCCATCACCACCCATGGATGCCAGGAGGGGGCGGCTGGAAAAAAGGCACCTGGGGCCAGGACACCTCCAGGGTAGAATTGCCTGGCCAAGGAGGCTTGGCCAGATTTTAATTAGGCCCCAGGAATGTCTTATTCTTGGCTTCATCTTCTGGGTCTGCCTACCCAGCTGTAAATCCAATTTTAATTGGTGTTGAGTGTTTGTTTTGTTGAAATTTGCAATATATAAATTGGTAGCTTGAAAAGGCAAAGATGATAAAATTTCCCCCCAGAATGCTGAGCTGTGCTGAGAATGTGGCTTAACCCCTTGTTTTCTCTTCTCTTCTCTTGTCTTCTCTCTCTCTCCCGCATCAGTCCTTTTGCTTAGAACAATGAGGACTAGGATCCTTCCATTCTCTCATTCACCCTTCTCCCTCCCTCCCTTCTTTCCTTCCTTCCTCTTCCTTCCTTCTTCCCTTACTTCCTTTCCTCCCTCCTTCCATCCCTCCATCATTCCTTCCCTCCATCATTCCTTCCTTCCTTCCCTCCCTTCCTTCCCTCCCTCTTTCCTTCTTTCCTTCCCTCCCTCCTTCCTTCCTTCTCTCCCTCCCTCCCTCCCTCCTTCCTTCCTTCCTTCCTTCCTTCCTTCCTTCCTTCCTTTCCTTCCTTCCTTCCTCCCACTGAATATCCCAACCAACCAAGGCAGCTGAAGAAAAGCATGGAAATTCGCACACAGAACTTTCTAAATTCTCCCTTGACTAACCAGTGGGACGGCCCCTGTATCGATTCGGGTCGATTCCTTACACAACCCACAGAATAATGCGGACAGCCTTGTGCCTCCAACCTCTGCCCCAACTGGGTCCTTCCACAAACCACGTTCTCCGGGGCAGCCACCGCAACGGTTGTTCTGCCCACCTGCCAAACCCACTCCGAAGTCCAGTAGCCGCCCTCCCCCCCCCCGCTAATGAACTAAAGGTAGGGGAGGCTGCTAATTCAGAGCAGAGCAGCCGAGGCGGGAGGAGAGTTTCCAAAATTCTCTCCGGGGACCCCAAAGGCCCTAGGAACCCCCTTGTCTCCCTCTCTTGTCCTGGGGCTGGGGGAGAGAAGAACGATGGGAAGCTTTCCGCTTGAGAAATCCAAGTCGATCGAAAAGGGGCTCAACCCCCCAGCTGGCTGGCTCTTTTTTCTGCAGCTGCAGCTCATTAAGGAAAAAATGGTCATGAGATCAAATCACAGTTTGTGTTGTTTTGGTCTTCGGGAGGCTGGATAGAGAACCGGCCTTAGGAAACCCACCGGGGCCTCCTCCTTCGAACCTGGTTTCTCAGGCCAGGGAAGGTAACACCGTCTCTGGCTTCCCCCCGTGGTCTTTCATCATCACCCTCGGAGTGTTTGATTTACGGAATAAGGATGTGCAGGACTGCCAGTGTGCCTGTACGTGCATGCATACACACACACACACAAAAGAATCTGACAGGCAGCACCTTCTCTGCTTCCATTTCATGAAGTGCCAGGTAATTGGAGCAGATCAAGGGGAGGGAATTGATGGAAGCATCTGGACTCATTTGAAACATTTTCTGTCCCCCCCCTCCCCTCTTTCAACGTGAAAGCTCTCAGGACTGATTCTTTCCAGGTTCGGTTGCTTTCGGTCGTGGGAAATGGGCAACTGGAGCTTTGGAGCCTGAAGGGAAGGTGTAGTCCAACATTGAGGTCAGCCAGGGAAAGAGAAAAAAGAAAGAAAGAAAGAAAGAAAGAAAGAAAGAAAGAAAGAAAGAAAGAAAGAAAGAAAGAAAGAAAGAAAGAAAGAAAGAAAGAAAGAAAGAAAGAAAGAAAGAAAGAAAGAGTGAATGGAAGGAAAGGGAAGGAAAAACAGAGTACAGGAGGGAAGGGAAGGAAAAAAGGGAAGGAAAGAGAAGGAAAGGGAAGGGAAAGTAAGGGAAGAAAAGACAGAATTCAGGAGAGAGGGAAGGGAAGGGAAAGGAAAGGAAAGTAAGGAAAGGAAAATAGACCCTGTTCTTGGAAATTCTTGCTATACTTTTTTGATCAGGATATTGTAAATAGTTGTGTTTTTCCAACACTTCCCCCAAAATAGGGCACTAAAATCTGGTTTTTTTAAAAAAATCAAGATTCCTGCTACCGCAGAAGCTGTAAATGTGCCTGATATGCTGGAAAGAGCACAAATTCAAATTCGTAGCTTAAATGCTTGGGTTCTATCTCTTTCCTGGCCTGTGCCTGCTGACCTCATGCTTCTTCCACCCTCTTTCCCATGGAGGCCTTGCATCACACTTACAATCACAGGTTTCTCTTAGCAACCCTAGTGACTTGCTTCATGACCCTCGTAAAGAACGGCTATAAATCAAGTCCAGTCATGCGGTGCTTCAACTTACAACTGTGAGGACTTAACGGTCGGTCGAGATTCCAGTTCCCAATCATGGCCATAAGTCAAGAACTCCCTGCAATCCAATCTTGACTGTCACCCCATAACCAGGGGTGGAATTCTACCGGTTTGGACCGGTTCTGTAGAACCGGTTGTTATGATGCTGCACAGTTTGGAGAACCAGCAAATCGTATCCCTGGCTGGCCCTGCCGCTCTCCGCCCGCTCCTCCCCGCCCAGTCAGTACCCTGCCCATAACTCCGATTCCACCTTACCCGCCAAAAACCTTAACTGGTTCTTCCCTTTCAATTCCCCATCTCCAGAAGCCGCAGCCTCGTTGCAGGCATCTTCATCATCACAATCCCCACTTTCGGCCCCCTCCTCATCGTCAAGGCGCTCCAGGTTTTTCCGGCGTGAGGCAGACATGCCTTTGAGCAGCTGGAAGTAGACAAGTCAAGAGGGGATGGCTTAGAAAAATACTAGACTGGATAGGTTCACATTAGCAACCCAAGAGAAAGAACAAACTGAATATTATACGATATGGGATTCATTTTTATCAATGATTGGGAAATAAACGGGCAAGTTAGAAACTAAAGAAGACTAGCATTAAAATAGTCAACACGTGGTAAGAATTAAAAATGTTAAGTTGGGGGATCTTAGAAGAATTAGATATATGATGTAGATTAGTACGATGTGTAAGAATAGATCATTAAAGTAAAAGCAATGAATATGCATAAACTATCACGGTTATTGCACAAGGTATGTATACTCAGACGACAGACTGTTCAAATGAGAGATGGAATGTTTGTATAAAAATAAAAATAAAAATAAAAATAAAAATAAAAATAAAAATAATAATAATAATAAGGGAATGGCTTCAGAGAAGGACTTCTCTAGTCCGAGGCCAATCAGAGGTTCAGGATGCTCCTAAATTTATTTTTCTCTGAAAGGGTCCCAGAGCACCAAGGGAAGAATTATATTTTTTCTTTAATTTTTTGGGGTACCTCGCCTTTATTATTTTAACTCAACGTGGCAAACATATCCCACACAACCTCCTCCTCCTATTTTCCCCATAACAACAGCCCTGTGAGGTCGGATGCAAAGGTGGCATTCAGCCAGTTTGCACAGGTTCTGGAGAACCGGTAGTGGAAATTTTGAGTAGTTTGGAGAACCAGCCAAGGCCACCTCTGACTGGTTCCATCCCCATCTATTTTCTGCCTCCCATCGAGTCCCAGCTGGTTCTTCTTTGGTTGCCCTGCACAGGAGAACGGAGCTGGAAAGCAGGTTAGTGGGGTGGGGAGGGAAGGGGGATTTTGCAGTATCCTTTCCTTGCCACACCCACCGAGCCAAGCCACGCGCACAGAAGCCTTAGTAAAAAAAATTGAATCCCACCACTGGTAGGATGGAACAAGAGAGAGAAGGACTGGCCCCAAATCAACCAGCTGACTTTCATGATAAGGCAGAACTAGCACTCACCGCCTCCTGCTTTCTGCCTTAACCCCTGGCTGTTTTTACGAAGAAGAGCTGGACCCACAAGCAACACCCAGCTCCTTTGAAACAACCCTCTGGATTCCTCTCTTCCCACACAGACCCACCTCTGATAGTTTCTCTGGTTTTAAATAACTGTGACCATGGGGGGGGGGGGGGTTGGCTGCAGTTTTGACGGAGCGTCCTTCTGTGGGACGAGGCGGGGCCTGGAGAAGGCCATAATCAGCAGGCCGAAGGGCTCAATAAGCAGATTCCAGCCTAATGACCGTTTACGCAGCTGCAAGAGTTTAAGTGGCAAAGTTAGCGCTCCTCCCGTTGCCAAACCCCCCAAAAACAGTGGAGGGACAGGCAGATGACACAACTCTAGAAGCAAACCAGCCAAGTCCGGGCAGGATTTGTGTGAGGGGGTGTCATTGCACAGAACACACATGCAGCTTTCTCCCCCTCAACACAGAGACCTCCTCTTAGGTTGAAGGGAGGGCCTTCCCGCTCCCCCAATCCACTTCAAGACATGGCAACTCCAAACATCTAGATCAGGGGTCTCCAACCTTGGCCACTTTTAAGTCTGGCCGACTTCAATCGGCCAGAGAGTTGAAGTCCGCCAGGCTAAAAGTGGCCCAGGTTGGAGAACCCTGATCTAGATGATGTTTGGCTTACCTGAGATGACAGGTGAGTTTAGGGATGCCAAATTTGTGACATTTATCAGATGGCCTCTGAGTGTAGGGCATTGTGGGTGTCAGAAATTGGCCAGGAAATGTCCGACACACTGCCCTTACAGCACTGTGAAACTATCACTTCTTAAACCAAGGTTTGCTGGATGTTGCTGAACTCAGGCACTATCACGCGAAGCCCAAATCATGGCTTACAGAGCACTGTAGACAAAGTCCACATATCTTGCTATACTTACTTTTTAACTATGTTTACATGCTCTGGTTCACCTTTGTTGCAAATCCAAGCACCATGGTTTACAAGCCACCAAAAACAACAACAACCCCTAAATAAGATTCCAGCTCAGTGCAATATTACAAACTATTCTAAAAACACGAGTTCCAGGTATACTTGTAAGAGAAGAAACAGACATCTTGCAATCTCCGGAACTAAAATTATATTATACTTACTAACCTTTCGTCAGCCTCTGCTGACATCGTCAGAGTATTAAGCTACCATTACAGAGATCTATGCCTTTATATATCATGAATCAATTTAGCCCTTGCATGCATAATAGGCCCTTCCAACCGCCTCCCACCTGTAATTAACTGTTGTTTTTGCTTACATACCTACATACCTACATACCTACATACCTACATACCTACATACATACCTACCTACATACATACATATATCAAACATTAAACATAAAACAAAACCAGCCAATGGTGACTTTAATGGTTGAGTGATGAAGGAGAATTTCAAAAGAGCCTCTTCTGAAAGAGGGGACTTTGTTTGAAATTGGTCAGAGACAAGGCAGAGATAGCTAGATAGCTAGATAGCTCTGAATTAGGATTTTCTATTCTTTTGAGCCATGAAACGGTCTCCTTTAATTGAGTGTGCATGAGTGAAAGGAATTTAATCAAGGGAGACATTCCAAGGTCTGCAACTGAGATGTTTCACATACTTTTCCAGAACTTTGGAACATCAATCAAGCTTAGAAGGTTGGGAAAAGTTGATAAAGGACTTCCCAGCTGAAACAACACCCAGAATTGAAGGGGGAATGGGAAAAGAAGGGATGGGAGGGAGGTTTGAGAGGTGGAAGAGAACAAGCCAGGGAAGATGGGAGTTCTCCCTCATCTTCCATTAATTTGCTTGTTCTTCTTGTGCAACTTCTTCCATCTGAGGACCTCGGGGGAGAAAAAAACAACAGGTCAGGGTTGTTTCTCTGGCTAGCATCTTCTTGCTCATTTGCCAGAACTGGATGTCTCTCCATCTACCACAATTCCCAAGCTGGGAAACAAACATGGGAATTGTGATTTTTTTTTTCCAAATTCTTTTGAAAGGGACCACACAATCATATGTGGGAAGGCTCTGCTTGGTTGTGTGCTGGATCAGTTCATACATCATATTTTTTAGGACCATGACTGATCGGATAAACCAGGGGTTCCCAAACTTGGCCACTTTAAGACTTGTGGACTTCAACTCTCAGCCAAGCTGGCTGAGGAAGTCCAGGAGTTGAAGTCCAAAAGTCTTTAATTGTCCAAGTTTGGGGACCCCTGGGACAAACCGCAATTGCTGAGCTCCCACAACCCTTAAAGCCCTAAACCATGTTTCCCAGTTATGATATCTGGCATGTGCTCTTTTGCACAAGCCCTGGCAGCAGGGCGGTGATGTGGAAGCCATCTGGGTTAACCCTCAGTCTGTGAGATGACTCGATGTCTCAATAAACAAATTTGGTTAATTGCTGCAGTGTGTTGCACAACCCCCATTTCCTTTTTTCTTGTTTACTTTTGACACACTCCTGTTAGGTTGATAAATGCCCCCACATGTGGTGGGCTCCTCAAAGGAGGCCTGCTCCCTTTGAAATCCAAGAGGGGATGCCAAGGTGTTGATTAAATGCCAGTCTGCCTGGACAGCTGGCAAAAAAAACGGCTGGGGGGGCGGGGCGGGGACAACAGAGGCCATGAGCTTTCCTATCTCAGAGAAATAGAAATTTAACCAAGCAGAGTCCTCCACCCCACATTTTGGAGCTGCAGACCAAGATCAGCTCAGCTCATTCCTGGTCGAGATGGAAGAAGAAGCTCAACCTTCTCTCCTTGATCTTCCCTTTCCAAGAAACGTAATAGCTGCAGCGGGGCAGTGGTCAGAGCGCAGTACTGCAGGCTATACTTCTGCTGACTGCCGGCTGCCTGCAATTTGGCAGTTCGAATCTCACCAGGCTCGCGGTTGACTCAGCCTTCTGTCCTTTCAAGGTGGGTAAAATGGGGACCTACATTGTTGGGGGCAAGAGGCTGACTTTGTAAACCACTTAGAGAGGGCTATAAAACACTATGAAGTGGTATATAAGTCTACGGGCTATTGCTATAAACGGATATTTGGATCGGTTTTCGGAGAGACTAGCCTGCAAGAAGAGAAGCTGCTTGACATGTGAATTAAGGAAAGCACAATTGGGTTAACTATGATAAATTGGAGACACCAGCATTCTAGGTCTAGTAATTCTAGACCCTAGTAATTCTAGGGTCCTTGGATGCAAAATCGCAACCTAAGATCCAGCTTGGCCCGCATTGTGTTATGGAGTGGGTTCAGACCAAAGGTTTTTCACTCACTTCACGGATCTTCACTCTCCCCAACACAACCCATTCCCCTTGTGTTAAAAGTGTGGAGAAACCGTAAGGTAATTAACAAGCCACAATCAACCCAAAAGGGGAGACTTCACACACAGCACCTACAAACCACAAGATTAGAGCCAGGGTATGGACTCAAGGGAAGGGCAGCTCTCCACCCATCAGGAGAAGAACACAAGTAAGCAGAAGAATCGTTTCAGGACCAGGTCACAAATTCAGAAACTTGATCAGGCTAAGGGTTACAACCTTCATCCTTCACACCATCAACCTGTAGAATCTTCACAGCCTCTCTTACTCCTCCTTAAAACAATACAACGTTTGTGACATTCAAAAGGCACAAGGATGACTAGAGGATTCCAGAAGTTGTCAGAAGTTAACAGATAACAGATTTACAGAGTTGGAAGGGACCTTGTAGGTCATCTAGTCCACCCCCCCGCCCCAGCGGGACACCCTACACCATTTCTGAGAAATGGCAGTCCAGTCTCTTCTCAAAAGCCTCCAGGGATGAAGCTCCCACAACTTCCGAAGGCAACTTCCGTTCCATCGGTTGGTTGTTCTCCCTGTCAGAAAGTTTCTCCTTATTTCCTGGTTGAATCTCTCCTTGTTCCGTTTCCATCCATTATTCCATTTTTGACCTTCAAAGGTGCCTTGGAAAATAGCTTGACCCCCTTCCTCCTCCCTGTGGCAGCCCCTCAAACATTGGAAGATGCTCTCCTGTCTCCCCTGGTCCTTCTCTGAGATAGACTATCCAGGTCCAGTTCCTGTAACCGTTCTTCATGTGTTTTAGCCTCCAGTCCCCTCATCATCCTGGTTGCTCTTTTCTGTACTTTTTCTAGAGTCTCAGAGTCTTTTTTATAGTGTGGTGACCAAAATTGGACGCAGTACTTTAGGTGTGGCCTTACTAAAGCTTTTTAGAGTGGTATTAGTACCTCCCTGGATCTTGATTGAACCCCTCTGTTAATGCAATTTAGGATTGCATTGGCTTTTCTGTCTGCTGCTGTTGTTGGAAGAAGGAATCTTACAAAAGCCTGTCAGTTAACACAATGAATTAAAGTGACAGGCAGACCTGGAATTTGGGCAGAGCCGCATCTTATCAGCTTCCCACAACTGCTAGATCCCTTCTTTACTTCACCCTGTTGCTTTCCCCATCCTCCACTTCCAGTGTGGGGCAATTCAAGAGGGGCTAGCACCTTGGAAGAGCCCAGAAAGGGGAAAGGACCTGTGTTGCAAATAAGGACGTGGGTGGGTTTGGCTGACCCCTCCAAGATCTGTCATAATGTGGAGGGCTTGAAATATTTCCCAAATATTAATTTGTGTATCACAAATTAACAAATTCTGGGGTGGGTTGGGGGAAGCATTTCCCACCCAGCAGCTCACCTCTATCCCCCTCCTCTCAATTCCACCTTTTCTGCAAATCCCTCCCTGGAAATGACTTATGAATTGCAAATTAGGGAGGTGGGTGTTTGATCTCCCTCCTTTAAGGCCCCCCCTCCCTCTCCTCATCTCCCCCCTCTGCTCTCCAGCCCCATTTATCTCTCTTCACGCTTAGAAATAAAGGAATAAAACCCTGCCCCTCCCCCCAAATCGCTTTTTCATGGTTATTATAATGGCTTTCTCCAAGGCGGGTAATTAGGGAGCGTTTTTTTTTCCCCTCCTCTGAATTTGGAAAGAAATGCATGGCCTCTTATTATCAAGCGGGTCTGGAGCTGGAGAGCCTCATCCTTCATAGGCAGGAGTTATGCTGGACATAATCATTAATAAAATCATTTAGAGATTAGATCTGCAGAAAAAGACCCGAACTCCAGGTCAAACCGGACGGCTTTCAATCTCTTCTAGTCTTCTCCAGCTCCCCACATGTTTTAGTTTCAACTTTTTCACTGGGATCTCCTCCATTAATTAATGGGGGAAGGGAGGGTGGGAAGGAAACTGAGGGAGGAAGGAAAGAAGGGAGGGAAGGAGGGAGGGAAGAAGGAAAGGAAGGAAGGAGGGAGGGAAGGAAGGAAGGGAGGGAAGGAGGGAAGGAAGGAGAGAAGAAAGGAGGGAAGAAAGGAAGGAAAGAAGGGAGGGAGGGAAGGAAATTGGGGAAGGGAGGGAGGGAGGGAAGAAGGAAAGGAGGGAAGGAAGGGAGGGAAGGAGGGAGGGAGGGAAGGAAATTGGGGAAGGGAGGGAGGGAAGAAGGAAAGGAGGGAAGGAAGGAAGGAGGGAAGGAAGGAAGGAAAGAAGGAAGGAAAGAAGGGAGGGAGGAAGGGAGGGAAGGAAATTGAGGAAGGGAGGGGGGAAGAAGGAAGGGAGGGAGGAAAACAGGGAGGGAGGGAGGAAGGAAAGGAAATTGAGGGAGGGAGGGGGGAGGAAAAAAGGGAGGGAAGAAGGAAGGAAGAAAGGAAAGGAAAGGAAATTGAGGGAGGGAGGAAGGAAGGAAAATGAACCTACAGAATGCTAAATCACGAACAGCGGTTTCAAACCTCAATGGCATGTTAATCTGCAATCGGGACGGGACACCCCATAACTGCTTAGCCCCATGTGCCAGCCCAACCCAGCCCCTCCTCCCTGGCCTTGGTAACCCCAACTCAACCACCTGTCCTACCTCCCGCCTCCAACCCCCAGGAGAAGGCAGCAACCCCCCCCCCCCACACACACACACCTGGTTTATGTGCTTCAGCTTGTCGATGATTTGGCTGATGACCGGCTCAGGACCCCTGGCCTTCGCTTCATGCTGCCCCGACTGAGATCGGCCTCCACTCCTTGTGGGTGGGTGGCTGTATCTGCAGAGGGAAGACACCCCCCCCCCAAAAAAAATCAGGGCACAAAGACAATCCCTGCATTTCACTCTGTGTTCGCCTGAACCTGGTGCCCAGGTGAGTGCTGAAGCAGAGCCAAATTGCCAGCTTCAATCTGGATTCTTTCCTGGGATTTGAAGCTGGATCCTTTCTGGATTCTTGGACTCTGGGAAGGTTTGGTGTCCCTTTGGCGGAGCTGAAAATATTTCGCCTCCAGGAGGGTCTTCTGAAGTCAGTGCTGGACTTCACAATCCATCCTCCGTAGCCTCCCCGCCTGTCCCTCCAATATGCCCCGCAGTGGGTGGACCAAGAGTAAGCCGTGAGGTTCTGCAGATCTTGGAGAAGGAAGACCTTGGATGGCAGGGCAGGAGAAACCAGAGAAGGGAGTGGAAATGGGATGGGGGAAAGGAATGCAGTGAAGTCTTGAAAAGGTCTGAAGAATCTAGAAAAGGTGTTGGTGAAACCTGGAAGGGGGGGGGTGAAGGAGGGTGCAAGCTTTGAACTCAGCTCAGGTTTTGAGGCCAGGCGGCTGTTCTTTGGGTGCCATCTGTTGGAAGCACTGCCTTGTTGCATGGCAAAAGGCACGTTTTAGTGTCCTGCTACAATCACACTTGTGCACCCCCCCAAGCTAACTACCAAAAAAAAAAACAAAAAACAATCAGGCAGCGGAGGAAAAACAGTGGGTGCAAATTTTCTTCCTTTTGCACTAACTTAAAAGTTCCCTTTACTGAAGTTCCAGGAATCCACAGACCTTAGGAGGAAGAAAGCTGGAGGAAAAAAAGCTACTTGGTAATTTGCTAATTGTAACTTTAATCCATTTGTTTCTCAAGCATCCAACAATGACCAAAGGCTGGATGGTTTAATCTTTCGTTATTTTTTAATATAAAATAATTTTTCAGAACTTAAGTGTTCTTACAATTTTTTATTTCCAAAGGCATAATAAACTATCCAATGATGAGCCTCTCCAGAGGTGGATGTTTTATGTCTATTTGCTGCCAGTTGATTGTGATCCAGATGTTGGCAGACCAGATTGAGACTCAGTTGATGCCCTCTGTGAATTTCAACTCCCACAATTCCCCAGCCAGCAGGCCAGACAGACAAGTAACCTCCAACGTAGGGAAGAAACATACAGCTCTGGGCAGAGAAAGAAAGGACCCCCAAATTCAATTCCAGCTCCTGTTAGCTCTTCCTGGATGCCCCAGAGACTCCCAACATGCAGAAACTCAAACATTTTGTCTTCAGAACATTGCCATGTCCATCAACAATTGTCCCCCCTGGGCATTTGGTGGGCTTGTGCCCATTTCTGAGATCATCCTGCTTAGCATACTTGAAAAAGGGTTGATGGAACAGAAGAAAAACGAGAGTTTGGCCAAGTGTAGGAAATCGAGGAAGGGGAAGGAGAGGAGGAGATACCTTTCCACCACTTCGTGACCGTTCCAGCAGAAAGTGTTGTTGTGCACCGTGGAACTGTGGCTGCAGATATATTCTGGCAAGCTGCTGTAGAAGCCACTGTGGGCCCGCAGCTTGGTGACCAGTTCCCTGCAAGGAAAAAAAAAACACACACAAAAGTGGGACTTGTAAGCAAAGCTACACAACTGCTTTATCTTTGCTCAAAAGCATGGGACCTTGTTGTCCCAAATCCTGCATTACAGGAGGGTGAGTTAAAATAACAGCTCATTTCATCCAACTGAAAACAGTAGATCTGTGTTTTTCAACCTTTTGAGATGGGTGGACTTCGACTCCCAGAATTCCCCAGCCAATCATGCTGGCTGGGGAATTCTGGGAGTTGAAGTTCAGCCATTTTAAAAGTCGGCTAAAGTTGAGAAATCAGTGCCAAGCTCAGACCACAAAATAGAAGGCAGGAATCTTCTACAATCAAGGAAGAGCTCAAGATCCTTTCCCTACTATCATTAGTAATTTAGGTTTATCAATTCTTATCAATCAATTTCAAGGAAAATTCAGCCACCGAAGGAGGGTAGTTAGAGTGCTAGACACCATGTTCAAATGATGTGTTATAATGCTGCTCTCTGCCACTAGATGGTACTAAAGCACTGCTGGAAATGAAGAACTCTGCAGGGAGTTTGAAAGCAACATTTTTATCCAGATCTTCCCCCCAAAAGACAACTGGGTTAATCTGTCCCAATGCAACCAATATCTTAAACAATAACTCTTCTGGGTGATATAGTCTTCCAGGCATATATATGAAACAAGCTACTTTATAAACTCTACTGATCAATTTAGCCTACAATTTATGTGATTTTATTTTACTCGGAATCTGGTCAGATAAAGAAGGCAACAGGAAATTAAAAATGCATCATAAAAAAAATGCAATAAGCAGAGTAAAACGAGTGAGAAAGATTCCATGCAGACACATAACAGCACTGGATTTCCACAGCTCGCTCAACCTGTGGGGTTTTTGGCGGACAACCTAAAAGTGGAACCCAGAATCTACAAGGATACTGGATTCCATATACCCCAGGCACTTTTCTTAGTGGCTTATCAATGCAATTCCTGAACTTTCTACCTCTCTGAATGCTGCACTTTGCAGAAAAAGCATGCGAGAATCTACCAAAGATAAGTGACGCCATTTCCACCCGGCTAAAAAAATCTCAATTATGCAAATTTTATCCAGGAGAAATCTTGCAAATGTGGGGCACTCATTTCTTTGGGGTACCAATTCACTGATCCCAGGACAATGCAACTATTGTAAATGTACCCAGGTTGTCAAACACCTGGATTTTATTCATGGGACTCTGGAGATGATACAATGGCCATTAAGTACCGTATGACTGGTTCTAAGCCCCTTTTTTTCAGGGCCACCGTAACCTGAAACAACCACTAAATGAATGGTTCTAAGTCAGTAGTCTAAGACATAACGAGTCCAAAAAAGCAGCCATCCTGCTCTGCATATTCCTACCCCAGATGGTTAACTTCTACAATCTAAACTGTGGAATCATCCACCAAAGGAAAGTAAACAATTATACAAATTGCAGAATCGTCCATCCAAGAAAGCATGTTTTTTAATCTTCCCTTTAGTAACCTTTGACCTCTTACATTTTGGCAACGCTGCTCCATTTCTCATTTTCACTGCGATGACAGTGTGTGTGTGTGTGTTGTGTTGTGTTTCCTTTTAGCCCTTCAGCTTGGGCTGCCTTTTTACAGAAGGAGAAAAACCAACCTGATAGCTTCGTTGCATTCTATTCCTGGGAGACTGAATTTTTATGCTTATGTAGCACAACTTCCTGACAACTATTAGCTATCAGGGAACCCATAAATCTCAGAAATAAATAAAAGAAGGTCTTGGCCTTGTGGGAAGCAGCCGCAGCAGCAGCAGCAGGCTCTGTGCATTTGCAAATGCATTCTCGGGTGCACGTTGGCAGCCAGGAGAGGGTGCTCAGGATGAAGCCAGCAACTAACCGCGATCTAATCAAGCCAGCATGCAAATGAGGGGCCAGATAAGGACAGCCACTTTTCGCAGAAACATGAAACCAACATTGCGCCTCAAAGTCGGGATGTGTTTAGGATGCAAAGTGGAAGGAAATATTCCAGAAAAGCAACTTCATTCATTCTGGTTAAGGGCTCCAAGGATCATTTTTACAGATTCTTTTTTTTTTTTTTGCAAGCATAGAAATAGTGCGTGCAAACACACGCATGCACAAATAGACACTCTATTCCTTTCTTCACCCCTAGGATTTTTGCCACAACTGCCTCCCCTTCTGCTTCTGCTGCCTGCTCTGTGCTTCTGTTGTTTATTCCAGCAGACTAATCCAAGGTAGTAAACCTCCTTCCCTATGAAGTAAACTATTATACAGATTAGTTGTGCATCGTACAAGAACCGGGAAAAATAACCACAAGCCTTTGAACAATGCTTTTTTTCCTTCTCCTCTCTCTCTCTTTCAATAAACTGTGTTGGTTTCTCCTTCATTCCTTACAAACATACAGGTTTTCCTCAATTAAGACTGTAGTTGAACCCAGAATTAGGGCTGTAACTTCTTGTGGTCAGTAAGCAAGTCGCCCCATGGATGTGTCCGATTTTATAACCTTTGAGCCAAACTGGGGAATTCTGGGAGTTGTGAAATCCAGAAGTCTTAAAAGTTGCCAAGGTTGGACAGCTTTGCTTAAAGGTTTATCTTCAAGACAAGTCACTCCAATGCCCAGGGGGGTTCTGCTATTTCAAATCTGGAAACACACAGACACACCCCTTTGCTGCTGAAAACTACAATTCAAATGTGCAGTTTCTGATAACGCACAATCCTATTTTCCAGCAGAATTTCTGTTGAGGGTTTTTTTTTTTTAATCCTAGCAGCGTTAACCAGATGGAACCCTTCTGGAGGCACCTCCCTCAAGCCGTGATGGGCTGGAAAAAAAACTTCTCTTTTAAACTGCCACTTAAAACACAGATGGGCTGGGAAGATGCGTCCCACATCATCAATCAAATCACAGAATCTGCTACTCTGCTATTAGTCAGGATCTTTTCCAGGAAAAAAAGAAAGAAAGAGAGAAAGCGAAATAAGCTTCTTACCCACCGAAACTTGGGGAGGAGGACGAAGAGGAGAGGAAGACAGGGTGGGTTTCTGAGCTGAAAATTGCAGCTTTTGTTTCCCCCAAGAACTTCTGACACTAATGATCACATTCTCTGACCGTTTAAATGCCTCTCCTGCTATATTTGTTCCAAGCTGGAAGGCCACAAAAACGCGACTTTAATTACAGACCCAGGAGGCACAATGCCTACTTCGGCATGTCTGTCTGTTTCTGGCCCAGCAACAAACCAGGTGACACGGGAGGAAACACCATCTTCCCGTCCAAACAGGAACGACGATGTTCATCCCAGCGTCAGGAGCCCCAGATGGCCTGACTTTGGGTGCGCAAGTGAACAAGAAAGGCAACTGTTATGTCACCAGAGGGCAGATCATCATCTTCATTTAAAGACCCCATAATCCCTTGCAGGCTGGAATCTGGGCAACTGAATGGATCTGAGTGTTTACTGGCCGGATGCCTTTCTTGTCACCAATGAGGAGTTTTGTTCAGCAGATACATTCTCATCGCGCTCAGAGAGAGAAATGTCAGCTTCTACCCAGGATCGAACTCACAGCCTCCTGACTGAGAGGCGAGAGCTCCTTCTGGGCCACTGCACCAGGGGGCAGATACAGCCTGTAATTAAATTTCTTCATTTATTTTCAGATGATTTTGGAGAGGGACAACCTGCTCAGCCAGGCCACCGAGCGGTCAGGGCCTCAACTGTCAACATCACACCAAATATCGATTCTCCTGAAGGACTCATGCATAAAAATCAGATGCAGGGAGTCTTTGGCTTGAGACAACCATTGGGAGCAGAGTTTCCGTTGCTAAGCAAGGCAGTTCTTAAGTGAGTCGTGGCGGGTTTTATGACATTTTTTTTATCCTTTAATGCCTCCAACTTGGCCCCACTGTTCAATAATTCTCAGTTGGAGGTAAAACGTACTCAAAAATAGTCTTCAAAAGAAAGGAATACAGTCCGAACTTAATGATAATGAGATAGGGGTGAAATAAAAAACCAAACAAACTACAATGAAGAAATTTCCACAACGGACCAGGATAAGTAATTACCAACTTCAAGGAGATAACAAGGCACAATCTGTTGGAAGGACGCCAGCCAAGATAATCTCAGCCCAAAATAAAACACGCTTTGCTTCTGGCAACGCTGTATTTTAACCGTCCCTCTTATATACTATTCTCCCCAGCTGCAACCAATGAGGGGGATCATGGCCGCTTCCTCTCTCACAAGCCAAGTTGTTTCCTTCTCCGTTCCTCGCTGCATGCCTTAGGATGGAGAGGGGATGGGCCTGGGTCCTCCTCTGACTGCCCACCCGGCCTCTGCCCTTCCCCAGCCTCCTCCATAACCTCCAGAGCCCGTCAGCTGTTCCTCCTCCCCCTCAGAGTCCAACTCTACAAAGGACATGACCCAGTCATTGAGCAAATCAGCATGGACATGAAGTGAATCCAGGCTCCTGGTTGACTTGCTTGTGCAGAAGCTGGCTGAGAAAGTCCCCACTGGTGATCATGGGACCCTCGAGATTTATATGCCGGTTGCCAAGCCCACAAATTTTGATCTGGTTGTTTAAATCAGTGCTGTTATGGGTTGTAAGTCAAGAACTACCTGTGTGGATTGTGTTCACCACCACAAAGTCCAAACTGTGAACTCACCTCTTTCGACCAGATAAGGTTTCTTGGGGTTCCACCAGAATGGTACCCTTCATCCCCTGCTCAGCAACATGGTCTTCAGGATTCCACGCTGATCGGTACTGCCTCTGCTGGGAAGGACCACACAGCTTATTGATCTGCAACAGAAAAAAACCCCCAAAATCAGGAATCCCAGAACTTTTCAAACCCACTTCCTGGCACGTCTCGGAACTGCAAACTGAATCAGATTTGTAGTTAATTTGAAGTCAGATTTACATTTCCCTATTTGATTTGGAGATTGTGAATCGCTTTGGGGCGATTAAAAGATTCACCTCGTGTTAAATGTGGAAATAGGGAGCTTTGCAGTATTTGCCTTGCAGTGAGATGGGTGACAGCAAATTTTAAAAATAAAATAAAAATACTTTAGCAAGGCTGGCTGGGGAATTCTGGGAGTTGAAGTCCACCCATCTTAAAAATTCCCAACTTTGAAGAGCCACCACTCTATGTTAATTCAACGGCCAAGTCACAGCTTCCAGCTGACACCAAGTCCAAGGCTGTAAGTGCAGCAAGCAGCCAAGAAGGGTTCATTGTGCAGGAGGGAAAATCACTGATTCCTGGTTTGGGAAGAAATTACAGATTTACACTGCTTACGTAGGAAATAGGCCCCATCTCTTCTGCCTCCCTTCTGTTGCCCTGTAAGTTCTCCTCTTTCTCCACCATTCAAAGATCTTGTGATCCCACCAAATACCCCCAATTGTGTGTTTTGGCAAAAAAATAAAATAAATAAATTCCAGAATACACCATGAAATAGCAAGGCATAGATAGGCTGTTGTGTTTTGCAATCTCCTCTTTAATGATGGCTAGCCAGCCCTGGGACCTGGCACACACTGCTCCCTTCCTCCCTTGAGTGTCAGCCTTTCGGGCAGTGAGGAGTACATTCCCTCTCTTTCTTTTTCTTTTTCTGCATTCTGCCCCCCTCCCCAACACACACACACACACACACACACAAACACACTGCAGTGCCACAGGCAAAAACCTGGTTGTTGAGAAACTCACTTGATGCCCCACCGACATCTTCCCTGCTCCAAATGCCAATGCTTCCAGCAGGAATTACAGAATTGGGAGGGATGTCGGAAGTCTTCTAGTCTAAGCCTTTTGATTACGTGGCCATCACAGTCGTTGAGTGTGAAAAATGGCTTGCCATAAGTCACTTTTTTTAGTTCCATTGTAACTTCGAACACTCACTAAATGAATTGTTGTAAGTCAAGAACTACCCACGGTCTGCTATAGATTCCCCTAATAGAATTCTTTCTTTCTTTCTTTCTTTCTTTCTTTCTTTCTTTCTTTCTTTCTTTCTTTCTTTCTTTCTTTCTTTCTTTCTTTCCACAAGGAAATCTTTACATCTGAAGATTTCTGAAACCGAAAGGACGGAGGACATAAACTTTTTAATAGTATTAGCCAGGACCCATTTCCCCTTTCTACAGGTGTAATCAAAATGCTAATATATGTTAATGTTTAGTCTGTGGTTCATGCTTTGTCTTGGCTTTTAGTACAAATTTAAATCTGCCAGGTTCTTCACTTGGATTGTCCTCTTTTGGGAAGGTGCATCATTCTGGGGAATACTGATTAAGGAAATGTATTTTTTCCAAAATGAGCCCAATAGAAAAGGAAAGAAAATTAAGAAGCCTTCATTTGTTATTCTTGGAGGGAAGGATTCTGCTTTCTCCGCTTTCGAAATGGGAAAACATGAATGCAATTTTAACAAGAGAAAGGTACAACAGGGCCCAGCAAAATGTGATAATGGCAATGTTTCCACACACATTTTTGTTGCTCGCTCTTTTTAAAGCCGTGATTTTCAACTTAAGTAAATTTAAAGATGTGTGGATTTCAATTCCCAGAATTCCCCAGCCAGCGTTCCTGGAGTTGAAGTCCACACATGAAAACTCCCCAAAGTTTTGAAATGCTGTTTTAAAGCCTCCGCGGCCCTCTTGGTTTCCAAGGGATAAGAGAAAATAAGAGCATGGGAGTGCTAAAATATGTATCTTTTTACTGAACTTTGAAATGAAAGAACAAAGGAAAGAGTGTGTGATAAAACCAGCCCTGGGTTATAATGTACAGATGGAACAAAAGGGGAAGACTTGGTTGAAAGGAACTAAATTTTATATGATGCTATAACTTAAAAGGGAACTTTTACAAAAGAAGGCACCTTTAGTATCCAGCACCATGAAAAGTTATCTAGAATGTAAAGGTCCTTCAAATTTATGATGGAATAAAGGGTCATTTTATCACACAGGGTGGACTTGTAAAAAAAAAAAGCTAGAAAGCCTTGGGTCCAAATCCATACTGAGATACAAAGGCTTTTTAAAAATTAATTTTCAGTATGTTTACGACAGAATGTTTTTTTTTTTAAAATAAATCTGTGAGGTGCATTAAAAATAACAAATAAGAAAAATTATACAAAGATGCTGGTTTAAATGTAGACCTTTTTCACATGACCTCACAAAGAAGACATATTTCATGCCCTGAGGGTGCTTCAATATTGCAGGAGCTTTAAATAATTCACTGGCAAAATGCGAGAAGCCAACAAAATACGAACATTTTAAAGAACACCAAGAAAAACTGTTTCCATCATACTGATTCACAGCTATTTCTTGGAAAGCAGGCCTTGAACAATGATAAGAAGTCCAGTGACAGATACAAAGCAAAGTTGAGTGACAACCATCACATCAGATCTAGAATTTTTTTTAAAAAAAAATCTATTATTTGGTGGAAAGAGAGAGAGAGAGAGAGGAGTTTCCAAGCTTAGAAAGTCTACAAAAGTTCTCGTCAAGTGAGGCAGACACTTTATTAAATAAAGAAACTTACTGAGTTGATTTTAAAGACCGCAGCACATTTAGTGTTATTACATTTGAAAAGACCACGAACAAAATAAACAACAAAAAACAGAAGTGTCTTTAGCATAAACCCCAAACTGCCAGAATAAAGGTCTATGAAGATTCTTAGTTATCTAAGTCATGATTGTCTCAAAAGTATTTTTTTTTGTTTTTGTTTTTTTGTTTTTTGAAAAGGCAACTGGACGGAGTTTCTGAGGAAGAAGAAAAAAGAAGAAAAACACACACCTTTGCAAGAATAAAGGTGTTTTCTCAGGTGCAGCTTGCAAAGCAAAGCAACTGCTTGACACCATACCTACTTTTTAATCTTTAGATTGTGTCTGCCCCAAACACATTTCCTAGACTATACATATGACAGCAAGAAGGGGGGCAGAGCATGGGTGTGTGATGGATTAATAGTAAGAAAGCTGAAGTGCAGGTAAAGGTAAAGATTCCCCTCGCACACATGTGCTAGTCGTTTCCAGCTCTGTTGACAACTATAAAATATGTATAGAAAATGTTTTATGAGTTGACATTCGGCTCCCCTCACTTGTTGAAGGTGACCTGTATGACACACACACACACACAAATAAATTGATATAAAAACTTATGCTCACAAATCCTGCCCAGGTTTCATTGGATTTTCCGCATGGAACTTTGCTACAAGGCGATCAGCTTGGACGTTCCTACTCTTTAACCATGATGCCTCTGATAAGGGGTAGCCCTTCCACAAATAAATATTGGAGTTGTCTCCTGTGCCACCTCGACTTGAGGATTTGCTGCACTTCATAATGGGTTTGGCCTCCTTTGACCATGGGGTCTGGGGGTTCACAAGGTAGGAACCTCAGCGTTGATCTCACCATCTCCGTTACAAAGCCAAAAAAGAGCCAGTGCTGTCCGAAGACGTCTCTGTGGTCATGTGGCCAGCATGACTAAACACCAAAGGTGCATGAAACGCTGTTACCTTCCACCAAAGGGGTCCCTGTTTTTCTACTTGTATTTTTAACATGCTTTTGAGCTGCTAGGTTGGCAGAACCTGGGACCAGTAATGGGAACTCACTTCAGGATGCGGCGCAAGGGATTCGCCGAACTGCCAACCTTTCTGAGCATCTTAGCCGCTGAGTCACCGCATCCCCTTGAAGTGCAGGGAGTCCTCTACTTATGATGACAATGGGGGCCAGAATTTTGGGGAGTAACCATCATTCAGCTGCAGAGAATGGGCAGCCTTATTCCTAGCACATTGCTTCATGATGCGCAGAGGTCTTTTGCAAAAATAAAATAATAATAATTCACAGAGCCATCCAGGGATGAGCAGGTCACGACATCTGCTTTTTCTAAGGTGACTCCCACAATTAGCAACCGTTGCTTGGCTTTTGATCCCCGTCACTGGAGTCAAGAGCAACTTTCTCAGGAAACAGCACATTAATTTGTCCGGCCGTGACTTTAATAAGACCCCAAACAAATGGCTTCTCGTAAAAACCTGAGTGGAGGATGATGGAGGAGAGGGCCAAGGATGCCCAAGCTGCTTAATTAAGCCTCTTTTTTTTCTCCTTCCTTTCCTCTCGATTAGCATCTTCACAGCAACTGCACATATTTATACAAGGCAGCAGTTCGGTGTAACGAGAATGGCCAGCCATTTAATTAAGAGTCGGAAGAAGGTAATCATGTTTTTCGAAAAGATTGGAGCATCTTTGCAAAGGCTCCCAGAAGGTTTAGACTTGCATTCCCCCATCAAGAGCCTCTCTGGAGCCAGGCCAGGCAGGGGGTGAGCAATCCATTAGATGACAAGGATCTGGCTTGTTAAAAAGATTCCCTCTGGCTTGCGTTTCTCTTGGAGGGCCAAAGGGGACGTAGGCACAAAAATCAGCTACTGCCGTCCTTCCCAGTGGTTCGTTGCTGCGGTTTCTCACTTAGTAACATGGCCGTTAAGTGAATCTGGCTTACCCACTGACTTTGCTTATCCGAAGGTCACAAAAGGGGATCACTTAACCCTGGCACCTTGCAACTGTCATAAATACAAGACAGTTACCAAAACAATTACCCAGCAACCAGTACTCAGATAAGCCTGGATTAACACCGGACAAACCATCAAGTAGAAAACCAAATTAAGAAACTACCCAAAAGAAAACCATGCTTCTACCAATGTCATTAAGTGTGAACAATGGTCGTGAGCCACTTCTTCCAGTAGCAATGTAACTTGGAACGGTCATTAAATGGTCACAAGTCAAGGACTGCCTGTGCCCCCTTCCAAATCCCAGCATATGAAAGCCGTGCATGATTTTTTTCGTGGCATCATTTTTCAGCTCTTCCCTTGAAACCTCCTCCGAAGGCTGCACGATCAGATTAAATCTCCCCTAAATGTATTTTCAGCCAATCTAAAACAGCAAACACAAGCGCCTTTCGGGGTCCATTAACCCCCTAATTTTTTTCTTTTTTTGTCTTCTAAAGCAGCATTTCTCAACCTCAGCAACTTCTGAAGAGATGTGGACTTCAACTCCCAGAATTCCCCGGTCGCGCATCTCAAAATTGCTAAGGCCCCAGAAATGCTGAGGACTACCTGCATTGGGGAAGCAAAGAAAAGTGGGCCGGTGAGTTTTTGCTTTTACTTTTCTTTCTTTTTTTTTCCAAAGGCTGTTTTAGGAATTTGAAGAAGTGGCTTTTTTGAAAAGCTTCTCCTTCAACGGTGCTGGGTTCTCCCATTGCTTGCAGGCAATTTCGTCTTCTGCAAAATGTCACCTGTCTGTTCAAGGGAGGCAGGCAGAGGGACTCGGGGGAGACTTGAAAAGGAGCGGAACATTTTTCACCTTGAAAAATATCTACTCTGGGCAGTGAGCAGGGGGGGGCTGAAGGATTTTGCTGGCAGGGCAAAAGGTTCTTTTCTGTAGGGCAAATCTTCTCCCAGAGGTCCGGAAGAAAAGAGATGCGCTGCAGGGGTTAGAAGCTGGCAGGTTACAGTCTCATTTCTCTTTCTCCTTTCCTTTCCAGAAAATCCAGAGTGAGGGCAAGGCAGTTGCCCTCCTTTGGCTTTCAATTCTTCCTGGAAACGGCGGAGGTTACAGTGACATTGGGTCAGAAATGGAACTGCATATATAGCTGGACGTACCTGAGCCTTAACAATTGCTTCTCTGTCCCGGTTAACCCAATCAGCAGTGGATGAGTAAGTTCTGCAGACTGGAAGAAATGCCTAATTGCAGAGAATTGTTATGATTGGACACGACCTTTTCTCTAAATCACTTTTATTGCCCTTCACGAGATCTCTTTCCATAATGGGAAAGCTTTTCTGTGGTTCGTGGCTTTAGGATGCCTCCTAATGGGGACTGCGTTCTTAAAAAGTCAGCTTTCATTTGCCTCTTTTATTATGCTTTTATATATCTAAGTAATTCACATTCCCTGGGCAGCCTAGCCATAAATCGGAAATGTAAATACAAGCAATAAAAATGTGGTTCAAAAAATTCTGAAGTCAAAGGGTGGAAACACAACACTGAAAATCAAAGGAAAAGCAGAAAAGAAAGGGGAAAAAAACAGGAAAATGAACAGCTGTTTTCTGACTGCAAGTGTGATGACCTAGGGTGGGATATAAAATAAACACACAAAAAACAGGTGAAGCCCCTTTTATTCCTTCACTTTGCTTCCAAGCTCCAAATATCCTTGACTGGAGACAAAAAACTCCCACTTACAAGAAGGAGGAAATGCTGTTTAAATTAGAAAGAGTAAAAAAACAATACAAACCAGACAAGGTAACAGCTGGAGGACGCCCACAGATAACAGATAACACACAGTGGGAAGGACGCCAAACTCAGAGAGGAACCATAAACTAGAGATATTGCCACGCTTTGTTTCCAGCGTTTGCCCGTACGCAGGTCCAAACTCTTATTCAGTTGTCACAGCTGCAGCCCACAAAGGGGATCAAGGCCCTCTCCTCCTGAGTAGACAACCTCTCTCCCTTATCCTCTCCTCCCTGCGTGCCCTAGGATGGAGAGGGGATGGGCCTGGGTCCTCTGCTGACGGCCCAGCCAGCCTCTGCCCTTCCTCAGCCTCCTCCACAACCTCCGGAGCCACACATCCACTCCCTGTCGGCTGTTCCTCCTCTCCCTCAGTCAGTCCAGGGGACATGACAGCAAGCATTTCCCAAATTTGGAGAGGCATTGTGCATCAACTGCAAAAGACCAGGACCACAAATTAATAATAAATTGATTTACTATTAAACACACCCATGTGCAGGAATCTAGACTAACTAGTTGGCACTCTCTTGGCATTAGGTAAGGCACAGCGGAATCCAAGAGAGGTTGGACTTGGTCAGTTTGTGGCTACGTAGAGATTCTAGGTTGATTCCTCTTTTGACTCCACCCCCAGGTTCTGCCCCTCCTTCCCTTAAATCATGCTGTGCTCCGAGAAGCATAGATTTAAAAGGGCCACTGAACCCGAGGCAGCCAGCTACGCCAAACCTTCTTCCCTAGCCACACCTTTGCCCAAAACAGCTGAGCCTGAGAGATAACAAAAGTATAAAAATGATTACAGATCGCAAGCATAACGACGGGAGAATGCTCCCGGACACAACGCAACAGGACAAAAATAAGGCATAATAACACCTGGAAACAGCTTTTTATCCATTTGGGTGTTTCCCCCTCCAACCAGTCTTGGGTCTGTGCCCAGGTTCACACTCACATTGAGCAAATGCACCCAAAAACACATTTTTACACACGATACAATTGGCGTTATTCCTGCAAGGATGACACAGGTGTGAGTTAAGCCCCTGGCACCTCCTGCTCCCCTGCCTTCATCTCCCCCAGGAGGTTAATAGAGAAATGTCCTAATAACCCAGGTTTCCTTCTCTTCCTGTACAAATTGAATTGATTTCATCGTATGCAATTATTATTTATTAGGCTTCCCGCTGCAAGCGACTTTTGCCTGGGAGCCAATTAGACCGAAATAGATCTGAGTTAGCTCTGCCTTCCTAACCCGCCTTTTCGAGCTGCGGGAAGTTGCATTTCTTCCTTGCGGGTTTTTGCAACACCTTGTGTTGCCAGGAAGAATGGAGAAGCACCTGATGCTTTCCTTTACCGGCGGTGTCCTAATCAAGAGTTTCCCCTGGTTATTCATTTGAATCTTTGTTTACCTTTAATGTACCAGTAAATTGTTCACGAGTTATTAACGCCCAGAAGAGAAAAGCCATTTGCTTAAAATCACCTGCCTTCCCTCCGCCCCCCCTCACTCCCCCCAAAAGCAGCTAATGCCTTGCAATTAGAGATCTGGAGAAATCCTCCATCCACCCCCTCCACGGCTTCATTCAGGTTACAGGGTCTGTGTGTGTCTCACCATTTGCAAACCTGCTGGGGGAGGAAAGGGAGGGGACTTCTGACAAGCAAAGCCAATGGGAGAAGTTGGAGTCGCTTTAATGACTGTAGCAAAAAAGGCCATAAAATTGGTGCTTAATAACCAGTTCCAGTCCTGATTGCAGTTGTAAGTCAAGAGGTTACATGTATTTTTTTTATTTTTTGGTCTCTTTGTCCTGTTTCTTAGCAAAGCTATATTGAGAACCTGAGCAGATCTCCAGAAAGCTGGTTGATACTAGGATGAAAGACCACCAGAGTTGCAAGCTAAACAATATTCCTTTTAAGATGTGTGGACTTCAACTCCCAGACTTCCCCACCCAGCAGTGTTGTGTAGATAGATAGATAGATAGATAGATAGATAGATAGATAGATAGATAGATAGATAGATAGATAGATAGATAGATAGATTGAAGACAGACAGACGGATGGATGAGAGAGAGAGGTGTAGATACAGATACAGAGATATAAGATGGATGGATGGAGAGAGAGAGAGAGATAGGTAGGTAGAAGAGAGAGAGATGTAGATATAGATACAGAGATATGAGATAGATAGATAGATAGATAGATAGATAGATAGATAGATAGATAGATAGATAGATAGAAGAGAAAGATGTAGATATATACAATGAGAGAGAGAGAGAGAGATGTAGATACAGATACAGAGATATGAGATAGATAGATATGAGAGAGAGAGAGAAAGATGTAGATATTGGTACAAAGATATGAGATAGAGAGACACACAGACAGAGAGATAGATAGATGCATCCTGTAATTTTGGTACCTCATGGACTAACAAATGCCCCTAGTAAAAGAAGAACTTACGGTTGGGACCAACTTCCCAGCGTTCTTCTGCATGTGACCAATGGAGTCCTGAGCCAAAGAGAAGAGGTTGAGGAGCACATGTTCTATGTCGTAGGGGCCCTTCATGTCCTTCACCATCCTTTCCAGGGAGCGGAGATATTCCCGCCAGGGACCGTCGATTTCCACCACGCTGGCCAGGCACCCTTGCAACATCCCGTGGCAGAACCCCACGCACGGCTTGGCCAGGAGCAGATCCTGGCACTGCGGGCAGTACCACATCTTCAGCAGCGCCCGCCCACACTCCTTGCTGAACCTCAAGTGGTCGGTGGTGTTCACCACTTCGATGCCAAGGTTGAGCGCCTGGAGGAAGAGGCGGGTGACTTGCAGGGACTTGGCCACCTGGGTCATCATGATTTTGGGGAAGGGGCCAAATGCCTTCAAGTCTCGCCGGGCTAGCCGCAGGCACTCCAGGGTCTCCACAGGAGGGTCGGGGGCCCCCGGATGGATCAGGTGGGGGTAGATCAAAGGGAACAAGCCATCAAAGAGCTCGTTGACTATGTCATTGACGTTGATCTCTGAGCCCAAGATGTAGAGGGAGATGTCGGTGAAGAATTCCCCCACCAGTTTAGAAGTCCTGGCAGCCACGTGGCGGTAGTAGTTCCTGAACATGGAGTTGGTGTAGTTCCTGGCGTGGTGCATGACCATTTCAAAGGCTTCTAGAAAAATGGGAGAGAGGAGGTGGGTACTGAGTCAGCAAGCAAGACAATCACAACTACAATCTTGTTAAGGATTTTCTGGGAGAAAGATATTAAAAAGCCGGAGAAATTCAGGAGAAAAAGGACTGTGTCCTCTTTTGGACATCACAATACAAAAAAAAAAAGATGTTGTCTAGAAAAAGTGTAAACAATGATTGGGGACCTGGAGGCTAAAACATATGCTGAATGTTTGCAGGAACTGGGTATGTCTCTTCAAAGAAGGAACTAAGAGAAATATGGTGGCAGTGTTCTAATATTTGAAGAGCTGCTGCAAAGACTAGGGAACTAACCTATTCTCCAAGCACCTGAAGGCAGGACAGGAAACAACGGATGGAAACTTTTCAAGGAAAGATCCAATCTAGAACTAAGGAGAAATTTCCTAACTGTGAGAAAAATTAACCAGTGGAATGTGGGTGCTCCATCACTGGAGGTTTGCAAGGAGAGACTGGAGAACCATTTGCCTGGAATGGCCTAGAGTTTCCTGCCTGAGAAGGGGATTGGACTTGTCCAGGGGTCGCCAACCAGTGGGCCAGGGACCACTGGTAGGGGCCACAAGAAAATTTTGGTGGTCCGCAGAGAAATGTCACCCCCAAAGCAGTTAATCCAGGCTGCGCAGGAACACAAAGCTGTGCTGCCCACATGGCCCACGGGAACACAAGGCTTGTGTCACTTGCATTGTGAACAACACGAGATAGTGAGGGGAGGGGGGAAAGGGGGGAGGGGGGAAATTTGCCCCTCTCACCCCACATGCCTCGCCTGGCCACCGGGCTGCTTCTTTCCGCTTCTTTCTTCTTCTGCTTTCGGCTGAACGCAAGGAAAGCAGCCAAAGTCTCTGTTTCTCTCCCCCAAATGTGTTGACATGACAAGTCTCACAAAGACTCATTTCTGGTGGAGTTTGGGGAAGAGAAAGATAGACTTCTGCTGCTTCTGCTGCTTTCCTTGCATGAAGCCAAAAGTCTCTCTCTCTCTCTCTCTCTCCCTCCCTGAGAACAGAGCTGGAGATTCCAAATAAAGAACAATCAATCGGTTGGAAAACGGGGTGGGGGATTTTCCTGCAGACTTTTTGGGGGGATTTTCCCAGGGTCTCCCGTCGGCGGGATTTAAAATTATGAGTTTGGTGGTTCCTGAGGTCCAAAAGGTTAGCGACCCCTGGACTGGAAGACCTCCCAGATCCCTTCCAACTCTGCTATTCTGTAATGCTGTCAAGTGCCCAAGTGCCCAGATCCCCTTTCTCTCTCTGAAGCTGCCTGCAGGCCTTGGCCATTTCCCACTAATTGGTCCCCAGGACCCAAAGCCCTTTGCTGCTGCTCAGGTGATCAAAGAGTGTCTGCCCCCCCCTGCGCCCCCCCCCCAATCCCACCAGCCTGTGAATTAGCACAGCAAAAGGGGAAAAATGAGACAGAGATGGGGGTTGTGTGTGTGGAGGATTGTGCCGGGCAAGAGGCATTAGATTTTCTTTCAGTGCTAAACAGTCCCACACCATCTTTGGCTTCCAAACCTCCAGGGCAGCCTTAATAAAGGAATGGAAACTTAACAAGCACTTTGGCAGTTGGCAGGTCGCTCACCTTTCCTGGCAGAGCGGCTTTCAGCAGAATGGTAGACAGAAAAGGGGAGGAGGGGAGCCCCTAAAAATGATTCCCATGAAAAACGGAAGCTTGTTTGGATTCTTCCCTGCCGTGTTGTTCCCAGCTCACGTTAGATCCAAACTGAATCACAGATTGTTTCTATGGTGCAAGTCCCTGCAGGAAGACCGAGCTGAAAATTAAGCCACTTAGCAAAATTAAAAGCCCAGTGCCTGGTGTTCACAGCACCTTTCAGTGAAGGCTGTCATTAAAGCAAAGCACATCGCACATTAAAATAAAGTTGATTATGCATTGGGCACTTTAAAGGTTGTGGAGTCCTTGGTACTCTCCGAGCTTGGTTATTCTCAGCAGAGGTTTTCATTACCTGACCAGATAACATTGTCATCAGTCAGCACTTCTGAAAACTCATATTTCTGTTCGATTCCAAATTATCAGGCTGGCTAAACTCCTACAAAAACAAATATCCAGCAACCAGTACCCAAATAAGCGAGGATTAACACCAGACAAACAATCAAGAAGAAAACCATGCTTCTACCCCCATCAGCAGGTTAAGTGACTGCATATAAAAAGGGAGGAACCCCACACTCCCTCACACTGATGACATTATGTAGTTGAATATTGAAATGTCTACAAGTCAACCGCTAAGCTTAGAGAGCTTCAAGGACCCCACAGTTCAACCCTGGGCTACAATATTCTCTTCTTTTGGGACTTTAAACTTTAAACTGCTGTTTCTTCCATCGAGGTAATGATGATGATTTATTGTTATATACACAGCCAGTTCTTTAGCTATTATTGGCTTGATACTGATTGAGCTCTTCCCAAGACCTGAGATGTCGTAATTTAGCATTCCAAATCTCCTAGGGACATGGATTATGCCTAGCACTTACACAATCGTGGAGAAGACACGTCAGGGGAAATGAAGGACAGGGGTCTACAGAAGACGTTCGCTCCTTCACGTTTTCAGAAACAGAAAGTGGAGGGTAAGACGTCACACAATTCATCCAGCATGAATTGGTTTTCTTCAGTCTTGGTTGAGCCGACTCTGTGAATCCAGACATTGTGCTATGTTATGGAAACCTTGGTTTACAACTTATAGTTGTAAACTTATAGTTGCACAAACCCAACAAGCCATGGCCTGGCTTCCCTTCCTCCCTTCCCAACCTAACTAGAGCTTCTTTGGAGTTGTCCATGGTGCTGCAAACCTCATCATCCTTTGCTTTCTGGCCTAGTCACCACCATTCTGCCAGGTTTCCAAGTGATGAAATCCATTTAAAAAGGAAAAAAAGCAAAGTCCATCTTCCAAAATGATTTCTTTTAGTTAGGAAAGCATCCAATTGGCAAAGTCTGTTGTAATTCCAGATCTGACACAACCCGGAATTACCCCACATAGAGAAAGAACGAAAGAAAGAAAGGGAATATATAATAATATATAATAATAAGGCTAAATAAAATGGCTACTCATATGTCAGTTTTGGACTTGACACATTCTCTCATCCAATCACAGTAAGTCAACATCTTTATCTTATCCAGGTGAACTGTTGAAGACCCCTCAGCTTTGATCTGCACCCACACCTGTGACGGAGGCCTTGAACCATGAACTAGCCATCCAACTACCACCCACTGTGCTCAGGGCACCTTCCCTTCTCTCCCTGACCTCACTTCTATCTGGGTGGCTCAGCCACCCCAACATCAAACTCAGATCGTTATCCAGGTTAAAGGCTGTTCTAGCCGCTAATCATCGCAATTCTATTCATCAGCTTTCCTTTTTCTATTCCTGGGGAGTCTGTTTGGAACAGAGCAATACACTTTTTAAAGATTAGGAGCCGGGGGGGACGACACTCCATTTCTGGTGGAACTTTTCTTTAATTAATGGATGCAGTCTGAGATAATTTAACATCATACTGCACTGCCACATTAAACTTTATGTAGCTTTTCTGATGTCTAATTATCATACTTTGCAATGAAGAGCAAGGAGGATGGGGAAGAGTAGGCGGAAGATTCGTGATTAATTTTGACAATTTCCAGGATGGGGGAAACAGAGGAACTCGTAGTGGAATACAACACACACAGTCCAAAGCAGTGGATCTAGAGTTAAAATCTGAAAAATATGCCCCCCTCCCCCCAAAAAACCCCACTGCAAAAGCCCCCCCCCTGGAATCAATTCTGATAAAAATCAAGACAACGGATACCAATCTCATTATGCCTCAGTCTACCAATATTTTAATCAATGAAATGGGTGCAATGGGGATTCTCTTGCTCCTTCAGGATTGAACTACCAGATTGAAAGATAAAATTAGGGTCTGTGGGCAACCCCAGCACCTTGGCTGGCTGGGACCATTCACCGTTCCTGCAGGGAAAAAAAATATTTAAGGCATGATTCATCTTTTATGAAAGACTGATCAAATATTTCTTCCTTTTTAAAAAAAACTCAGGGTTTTTCTAGTTTCCTGCATTTTTTTTTTAAAGTGCATTCCACTGTTTTTATTGGATTTTTCTTTCTTTTTTATTACATATCATCAGAAAACCCTGTAACCTTTGACTGGTGTAATAGATTTTTTTAAATGAAAAAAGCTATCCCTGCCTTTTTAACAGAGATGTCACTTTGAAGAGATTTCTTCTTCTTTGCAGCTAAAAAGAAAGTGAGAAAAATATTTGGGAAATATAATGACGGGCACTTGATATATTAACAATTTAATATTGTCAACACTGCACCTATACTAACAAATATCATACCAGGACACAGTTCTTGGAAAATGAGATGCCAGGCTGAATTTATTGATCTATCCTGATAAAGTCAGCTTCCAGAATTATCCAATGCTCCCTAAATTTGTATTTCCTTAGCATATGCTTCAATCTTCAGCAGAAAAAAAATGGCAATTAAGGATGATGTTAATAAGATATTTCCACACACCTTGGCAAGAGAGGGCTGGTGGAACTGCAGGAAACTTGAATTATAGAGCTGAAAGGACTTCTCGTTCAATCCCCATTCTGAAAAGAGTCACACACACACACCATGAAGTTGTAGAGTAGACTTTTACTCTTATAAACCAGGAACCAAAGCAACCAAAAGACAGATAACATATAATCTGAGTTGGAAGGGACTTTGTAGGTCATCTAGTCCACCCCATCCCCCCAAAGCAGGAGACCCTACACCATTTCTGACAGATAGGAGTCCAATCTCTTCTTGAAAGTCTCAAGTGATGAAGCTCCCACAACTTCCGAGGACAACTTCTGTTCCATGGGTTGATTGTTCTCACTGTCAGAAAGTTTCTCCTTATTTCCTGGTTGAATCTCTCCTTGTTCAGTTTCCAGCCATTGCTCCTTCTCTGGCCTTCAGGTGCTTTGGAGAATAGCTTGACCCCCTTCCTCCTCTCTGGGGCAGCCCCTCAAATATTGGAAGGTGCTCTCCTGTCTCCCCTGGTCCTACTCTTTACTAGACTAGCCAAGGCCAGTTCCTGCAACCGTTCTTCGTATGTTTTAGCCTCCGGTCCCCTCATCATCCTGGTTGCTCTTCTCTGCACTTTTTCTAGAGTCTCAGCATCTTTGTTATATTGTGGTGTCCAAAACTGCATGCAGTACTCTAGGTGAGGTCTTTCTAAGGCTTTATAGAGTGGTATTAGCACCTCACTTGATCTCGTTTGCATCCCTCTGTTAATACAATTTAGGATGGCATTGGCTTTTTTGGCTGCTGCTGCACACGGCTGGCTCCCATTTAGCTGGTTGTCCACTAAGACTCCAAGATCTCTCTCCCAGTTCCTGCTATTGAGCCTGGTTTCACCCAGTCTGTATGTGTCCTTTTGGTTTTTCTTGCCTAAGTGTAGGCCCACTCTGAGTTTCTTCGTATTTCACAAAAAGCAGTGATGTCACCGGACATATCATTAAGAGTTGAGAAGTTAATTCTTTTCTTGACTTTGGAACCAGACCGAGAGCCAACAGACGTATTCTACTAATTACCTACTAATAGATTTAATAAATGCAAGCACGATAGCTTCGCTTGGGGTCAACGTGCAGTGTCTTCTGCCTAAAGAGGCCTTTAAAATTAAATGCATCTGCCTGCTTTCCTCCAAGTCATGCATTTTTCATCAACCCACAGCGAGCAGATCCACTGCATCTACAACATTTACAGAAAGGGATGATTTAAGTCCAAAGGCAGTTCGACCATATTTTAAAATTAGCATCCATCTATTGCAGAGGCCGCCTTCATTTATTTCAGACTCAGGAATGGATGAACTCTTCCCCACAGAAGGCAAGATTGTCCAATTGCTGGGGTTGTCACCATAAATCCCCAAGGTGCTGGAGACCACCCAGAGGGTGAGCTTTCCCCTGGCCTCCTTCTCGAGGGTGGAGGGCAGATCCAGGAAGGCCCCTTGGAGTAAACAAGCTGCCAAAACACGGGTGTGAGTGAAAGGGACTTTGTCCACATAGACTCAGTGCTGGTGAGCAAAATTGTGTGTGTACTGAACCTTCCCTCCTATGGACAACTCAAGATGATGCAGAAATCTTAATCAATTCTGAATCTACCGACTTGACAGAAGTTTCTTTGGGAAAAGGGAGGTGGTCTCCATCCATCTCCATCCATTTTTCTCCACCTATCTATCTGTCCTGACCCTGTTGGAGTCTGACTCTATGGGAGAGGAGGAACAGGAGCAGAGGTGTGGCTCCAGAGGTTGTGGAGGAGGCTGGGGAAGGGCAGAGGCCGGCTGGGCAGTCAGAGGAAGACCCAGGCCCATCCTAGGGCACGCAGGGAGGAGAGGATAAGGGAGAGACATGGTCTACTCAGGAGGAGAGGGCCTTGATCCTCTTCTGGGCTGCAGCTGTGACAACTGAATAAGAGTACAGAACTGCAAACGGGCAAACGCTGGAAACAAAACATGGAAATATCTCTAGTTTATGGTTCCTCTCTGAGTTTGGCGTCCTTCCCAGTGTGTATCTGTGGATGTCCTCCAGCCCTTATCTTGCCTGGTTTGTGTTGCTTTTTTCCTTCTTCGTGTAACTGTGTGGGAGGTTTTTTGGTTTTCTGTCAAAGATATTCGGAGCTTGGAAGCAAACTAAAGGAATAAAAGGGGCTTCACCTATTTTCTATGACTGTGTTTGTTTTGTATCCCACCCTGGCTCATCATATTATCTATCTATCTCCATCCATCCATCCACTCATCCACCCATTTATCTACGGTGTCTGTCTGTCTGTCTATCTATCTATCCATATATATATATATATATATATATATATATATATATATAGATAGATAGATAGATAGATAGATAGATAGATAGATAGATATAGATAGATATAGATAGATATAGATATAGATATAGATATAGATATAGATATAGATATAGATATAGATATAGATATAGATATAGATATAGATATAGATATAGATATAGATATATTTGTTTTCTGAGGTTCTCGCGGGTACTTTATAACCAAAGATCCACATATATATATATATACACACACACATACATACATACATATATATATCTATATATCTAGGGCAGCAGCTACAGAAAGCCTCTAGATTTAATAACAGCCATTATTTTTTTCTAAAGCAGATCTACTGTAGCTGCATTTGAAATGGACAGCACAGGATTCCTGCAAATATTCAACTGCAGCACAAATTCCTTTAAAAATTGCTATTAACACAAAACAAGTCCAGGACAAATCTGATTAAAAAGAAAGAGAGAGGTCCTATCCAAATCCAGGTACAAACAACATCCTTTGATTTTTTTTTCAGAATTCCGCATTGGGATGGTTTCACATTAGCTATTTTTTAACGAATTTATAAAAGTTTGCAAATGGCAGCTTTGGAAAAGACCAAGAGACACGTTGTTGGTCGATCAATCAATAAATAATCAGGAGATGGTTTGGAGCAGGAAAAGCAGACTGAAGACATTGTCTCGAGACTCAAATCTTCCCAACACCAAGAATGCATATTTTATAACAGTTGCATGCAAGAACCAACAGAGAATACATTTTTCAATACGGTTAAATATTCATCCCCAGGAATGGAAAGGTTCAGGCTCGCGAATTTTGCATTTGCAAAATGAGGTGCCCAGATCAACATTGTGCTGCCTTGTTGTAAGGAGCCTGCAACCCTATTTAAACCATAGTTTAAAGCCAGCTCAGCACTGTCCAAAACTCCCTCGTTCTTTTGCCTTTGTCTTGGATAGTCGACTGTCTGGCTGTCAAATTCCATTCCAGGCTAGCCAGAGCCCCCTTTCAATTTTTTTCAAAGGGGAGAAAGAGAATGGAGGAGAAAACAATTTTATTTGAAGGTGAAATTTGATCTCTGAGAAACATTTCCATTTTCAGTTGAAGGCTAACCCATTCACAGCTACGGATAGAAGAAAATGATTCCTTGAAAAAAAAAATTAAAGAAAATAATCAGAACTTGTTTCGTTCTGAACAAAGTCTCTCTTTAACTCAACCTGTAAATTCTAGGGCAGGGGTCTCCAACCTTGGCAACTTTAAGACTTGTGGACTTCAACTCCCAGAATTCCTCAGCCAGCAAAGGAATTCTGGGAGTTGAAGTCCACAAGTCTTCAAGTTGTCAAGGTTGGAGACTGCTGTTCTAGGGAATTATTTCCAAGCATTTCTCTGAACTTCCGAAACTGTTATTTAATTTCTCACCTTTTGTCAAAATGTTACCTTTTTTTTTTGTTGAGCCACTCATTCAAAGCAGAGATTATTTTGCTATTCTCCAACACTCACAACAAATAGCAACACTATCCATATATTTTTTAAAAATAAACAGGGGGATACGATTTTACTGGTTCAGCCATCAGGAGGACCACATGTGAATTAGTCTCCTTTTTTAAGCAGGGAAGGAAGGAATTAGGGAAGAAGATGTCACTCTCTGATTTCGCTCATATCCCATTAATACCTTATTAAATTGCTTTCAGGCTCCTGTTAATACGATAAAAACAGCTGAGCATCCAAAGAAAAGAATTAATATTCAGAATGAAAAATACAGGAATTAGGTAGTAATTGGAAATTTAATTGGTTTAGGCAGGGTATCCAATTATCAAATGAACTTCTATGAGCTTTAACATTGGTTGTGTATTTTAATGTTTCTATTGTGTCCTTTGGCATTGTCTAAAACTGTCCAACAATAAGATTTTGAACATGAATTCAGGACTGTGCTATCAATCAATACTTTTTTTTTTATTTTGGGGAAAACAAAATGAAAACCTCTTCCCTTTAAGATGCAAAACTGGGGGTGGGGGAAAAAAGCATGGTTTTTAAAAAGCAGGAAAACTCAAGGGAGCTATTAGCTTCTCGTGATGTGGATCAGAGTGAATGTGATTCCCTCTGGAGACGGAAATTGAGAAAGAGGCTAAAACGAACACTTTATCCATCAGCCAGACAGAAATTCTACTCGACCAGTAAAACCCTGCAGAAACAAAGTCATAACATATGAAGAACAGTTACAGGAATTGGGCCTGGCTAGTCTAGGGAAGAGAAGGACCAGGGGAGACAGGAGAGCATCTTCCAATATTTGAGGGGCTGCCACACAGAGAGGAGGAGGAAGGGGTCAAGCTATTTTCCAAGGCACCCGAAAGCCAGACAAGGAATAATGGATGGAAACTGATCAAGGAGAGATTCAACCTAGAAATAAGGAGAAACTTTCTGACAGGGAGAACAATCCACAATGGAACAAAAACTGCCTTCGGAAGTTGTGGGAGCGCCATCACTTGAGACTTTCAAGAAGAGATTGGACTGCCATCTGTTAGAAATGGTGTAGGGTCCCCTGCTTGGGCTGGACCAGATGACCTACAAGGTCCCTTCCAACTCTGATTATCTGTTATCTGTTATCTAACATTTGCAGCAAAAGAGGCAGCGAGAGTTATTCCCCAACTCTTGCAACATCGAAATTTCTCCTTATACAACTCCAAAGGTTGGTTTCATGAGGCTTTTAAATTTATGGCCCTGCGGACAGAAGGAAGACCAATTCTCTGCAGAATGACGCAGCCGTAAACGGCAAAGGAAGGGAGCTTTAAGACAAAAGGCAGCATGGGAGTTGAAGTCCAACAAGAGTCCAAAAGAGGGCTGTGAAAATATCTACAGACCCCTCACATCCTGGACACAAACTGTTTCAACTCCTACCCTCAAAACGACACTACAGAGCACTGCACACCAGAACAACTAGACACACGGACAGTTTTTTCCCCAACTCCATCACTCTGCTAAGCAAATAATTCCCTCAACACTGTCCAACTATTTACAAAGTCTGCGCTACTATCACTATTAATCCTCCCATCCTTCCTTTCACCCATCTCCTCCCACCTATGACTGTATGACTGTAACTTTGATGCTTGTATCCTTACGATTTATATTGACTGTTTCCTAGTATGATTTGATTGCTTATTGTACCCTATGACTATCATTAAGTGTTGGACCTGATGATTCTGGACTCTTGATGAATGTGTATTTTCTTTTATGTACACTGAGAGCATTTGCACCAAAGACAAATTCCTTGTGTGTCCAATCACACTTGGCCAATAAAGATTATTCTATTCTATTCTATTCTATTCTATTCTATTCTATTCTATTCTATTCTATTCTATTCCATTCCATATTCTGTTCTGTTCTGTTCTGTACTTTCCCGATTTCTATTCTATTCTATTCTATTCCATTCTATTCCATTCCATATTCTGTTCTGTTCTATACTTTCTTGATTTCCATTCTATTCTATTCTATTCTATTCTATTCTATTCTATTCTATTCTATTCCATTCCATTCCATTCCATATTCTGTTCTGTTCTGTTCTGTTCTATATTTTCCTGATTTCTATTCTATTCTATTCTATTCTATTCTATTCTATTCTATTCTATTCTATTCTATTCTATTCCATTCTATTCCAATCCAATCCATTCCATTCCATTCCATTCCATATTCTGTTCTGTTCTGTTCTATATTTTCCTGATTTCTATTCTATTCTATTCCATTCTATTCCATTCTATTCCATTCTATTCCATTCTATTCCATTCTATTCCAATCCAATCCATTCCATTCCATTCCATATTCTGTTCTGTTCTTGATTTCTCTTCTCTTCCCTTCCATTCCATTCCATTCAAGTTGCAAAGTTGCCAAGGTTGGAGACCGCTGATCTACCTATGTGGCTTTATTATTATTTATCCCTTTCTGGTAAATTAATAAGCTAGCCATGATCTCTGAGATACAGTCAAAGAATAGAAACAACCTGGTTTGTGGGGTTAGAAATTCCTGACTAAGTCTTCTCCACGTTGCTACTCAGGGTCATTTCAGCTTGCTTGGATGGTTTTCTTACAAGGGCACGTTGAGTAGTTCATATACACAGATAGTCCTTGACTGTTCAATGGCACTGGAAGAAATGACTTGTGGTCAGTTCTCACGCTTATGACGTTCATAGCACCCTTGGGGTCACGTGAAGAAAATTGGAGCATTTGGCAACTGGCATGTACTGGTATTCCTCAGCTTAGGACCACAATTGGTCCCAGAATTTCTGCTGCTAAGTTTGTTCAGTGAACTTTGAACTGACCCTAAATGAATGTTGTAAGTTGAGGACTTCCTATTATTTACGAAGGCTCCAGGGTTCGGGAAATCATGTGACCACACCACTTTTCTTAAAGGGAAGAAAATCCCAGGGGGGGAGGGGTGTGTTCCTAGGAGTGGCAATAATTTGCTATAAACTTGGGAAGCCTTTCTTTTTAGGTCCAAAGGTCTGCCCATGAAAGAAAATTAAAAGTGCAGCTAAAACTGCAAGTTTTGCCTAGTTGGGGGCGGTGAGAATCGCTTGCTCTCAAACAGAGGCATTTCCCATTTTGCAATTAAAGCCTCTCTCTGCGCTTTTGCACCAAGATAGATTTGAATCCTGTAGGAAAAAATAAATAATAATTTCTCCAACCTCCATTATCCTCTTCATCCACTCTGAGCTGCAGAAAAGAAAAAACCCACAAAAACGCTTTTGGTGCCTCCAAGTGCCATTAAAGCTGTACCAAGCAGGCAGGAAAGGTTGGGAGGAGGAGAGAGGGGACTTGCAAATGACGGCAGTGCAATTCCTGGGGTGTGTAAAGCCTTAGCAGTATTTTTTGATGAGACGGGGTCATAAAAGGGGAAAATAGCAAGATCTGAGATCTTAAGAGCATCGTGTGAAATGAAGTGTTTTTTTTTTTTTTCTGCATTAAATAAACAGGGATCCGGGCACAAAATTTCCCTATGGAGCAGTCTGGCAGGGGTGGAAATCAATAGGCCCCTCCCTTACTCACTGATCCCAGCCTCATCCTGACTTGGCCTAAAGTTAGTCTAGCTAAAGTGCTGAGACTCTAGAAAGAGTGCAGAGAAGATCAACCAGGATGATGAGGAGACTGGAGGCTAAAACATACGATGGACGGTTGCAGGAACTGGGCCTGGCTAGTCTAGGGAAGAGAAGGACCAGGGGAGACAGGAGAGCAGCCTTCCAGTATATGAAGGAAGAGGGAGAGAAAGAAAAGGAAAGAAAAAGGAAGGAAGGAAGGAAGGAAGGAAGGAAGGAAGGAAGGAAGGAAGGAAGGAAGGAAAGAAGGAAGGAAGGAAGGAAGGAAGGAAGGAAGGAAGGAAGGAGAGAGAGAGAAAAGGGAGAGAAAGAGAAAAATAGAGAAAGACAACAAAAAGGGAGAGAAAGAGGGAGAGAGGAGAGAAAGAAAAAGGGAGGAGAGAAAGAAAGAGGGAGAGAAAGAGAGGGACAGAGAGCAAGAGAGAGTGACTGGAGGCTCAAACATACGATGGACGGTTGCAGGAACTGGGCCTGGCTAGTCTAGGGAAGAGAAGGACCAGGGGAGACAGGAGAGCAGCCTTCCAATATATGAAGGAAGAGGGAGAGAAAGAAAAGGAAAGAAAAAGGAAGGAAGGAAGGAAGGAAGGAAGGAGAGAGAGAGAGAGAAAAGGGAGAGAAAGAGGGAGAGAGGAGAGAAAGAAAAAGGGAGGAGAGAAAGAAAGAGGGAGAGAAAGAGAGGGACAGAGAGCAAGAGAGAGTGACTGGAGGCTCAAACATACGATGGACGGTTGCAGGAACTGGGCCTGGCCAGTCTTAGTGAAGAGAAGGACCAGGGGAGACAGGAGAGCAGCCTTCCAATATATGAAGGAAGAGGGAGAGAAAGAAAAGGAAAGAAAAAGGAAGGAAGGAAGGAAGGAAGGAAGGAAGGAAGGAAGGAAGGAAGGAAGGAAGGAAGGAAGGAAGGAAGGAGAGAGAGAGAGAGAAAAGGGAGAGAAAGAGAAAAATAGAGAAAGACAACAAAAAGGGAGAGAAAGAGGGAGAGAGGAGAGAAAGAAAAAGGGAGGAGAGAAAGAAAGAGGGAGAGAAAGAGAGGGACAGAGAGCAAGAGAGAGTGACTGGAGGCTCAAACATACGATGGACGGTTGCAGGAACTGGGCCTGGCTAGTCTAGGGAAGAGAAGGACCAGGGGAGACAGGAGAGCAGCCTTCCAATATATGAAGGAAGAGGGAGAGAAAGAAAAGGAAAGAAAAAGGAAGGAAGGAAGGAAGGAAGGAAGGAAGGAAGGAAGGAAGGAAGGAAGGAAGGAAGGAAGGAAGGAAGGAAGGAGATAGAGAGAGAGAAAAGGGAGAGAAAGAGAAAAATAGAGAAAGACAACAAAAAGGGAGAGAAAGAGGGAGAGAGGAGAGAAAGAAAAAGGGAGGAGAGAAAGAAAGAGGGAGAGAAAGAGAGGGACAGAGAGCAAGAGAGAGTGACTGGAGGCTAAAACATGCGATGGACGGTTGCAGGAACTGGGCCTGGCTAGTCTAGGGAAGAGAAGGACCAGGGGAGACAGGAGAGCATCTTCCAGTATTTGAGGGGCTGCCCCAGGGAGGAGGAGGAAGGGGGTCAAGGAACAAGGAGAGATTCAACCTAGAAATAAGGAATTTTCGACAGGGAGAACAATCCACCCATGGAACAGAAGTTGCCTTCAGAAACTGTGGGAGCTTCTTCCCTGGAAGCTTTCAAGAAGAGACTGGACAGTCACCTGTCAGAAATGATAATGGGTATCCTGCCTGGGCCCCGGGGGGTTGGACTGGATGACCTATAAGGTCCCTTCCAACTCTATTAATCTGATCTCATTTAGCTCAAATCTCAGCACGGACCTAAACTACCAACTAGGCGATGTCCACCTTTGGTTGGTTTGATGCTGGCTTAGCCTGCTCCATTAACCTGATCACTGTGGTTTCTCCATCGTGGTTTAAGGCTTAGTTTACTGTGGAAAGGTAGTTTATTCAGGAAAACATACTCAAGCAAGCCACCTTCTGTGCTAGCTTCCTTATAGATGAGATAAGAAAGACTCTGAAACTCAAATGCATCTTAATAGGGTTGCAACTGATCTTATTTAATAGTAAGGAACTTAGTTCCTTACTATTACTAATAGAACTTAGTTATTCCTTCTTTCTAGATGCTTGTCTATCACATCTGACTCACCTGGCCATCAGAATTTGTCCCTGGTTTAAGCTAAACCAGAGTTTCTCAATGGCAGAAACTTTTAGCTGATCTCCAGGATTTTGAAGAATGCACAATGAAATCCACCATCTAACTAATATTTTCCAATCTCAGCAATTTTTTAAGATGGGGGGACTTCAAAGCTGGCTAGGGAATTCTGGGAGTTGAAATCCACCCATCTGAAAGTTGCTAAGATTGAAAAACGCAAGATCTAAGCTAATCACTGCCTGTCAAACCATTAGGAAACTTTTTAGCTCCAAACAAGGGAGGAAAAAAGAAAAAAAAACCCTACTTTTGTTACATTTCCTTGCCCTGCTATGCCTCATCAATATTTATCTAGCCATTTGTCACTGAAAGCAACCCACAGCTGCTAAACATCCACCTTTCAAATAAACCACCTGCATATTTATAAGGCCTTGTAGCTCACAGATTTTCTAGTTTGTTTATTTTTCCCTCTCGGATCTGGAGAGAGAAAAATCCCCAGGTATTTCAATATTTTAACTTATTGGTTGGATTTTTGGAATGGTGCTGGCAATGACTCTTGCAATGACTGTGTACTTCTTTTTATCAACAATTCAATCATGTCTGCTTGCAACAGCAGAAGTGCCGATCTGATCCATCATCCCTGGATTTGCAATAGAGAAATGACAGGACGAGCCAGGGCTCAAATTTAGAAGCATCTGTTTTTCTATCGATTTATATTCTGACCCCTAGAAGAAAAATTGCAAACCGATCCTGATGGTAGAATTGGGCAAGTAGATCAATGTCCTTTATCTTTTTTTTTTTTTGCTCCTTAATGATGTGAAAACTCAGATAAGGACGGCATCAGGTCCAATCCAGAGAGATTAAAAATTTGCCCAATCAACCACCCTGTGATTGGGGGGAATGCAATGAATGCAACATCAAAAGAAAAGGACATTATGAAAGAGTCCTTGCAAGCCGGTTAATTCTTTCCCTAGAATGCCCAAAATTGACACCGTGGAGAAGTTTGGAAAGTAGCTTTGCAATTCTGGGCATTGATCCATTTCAGAAGAGAACTAAGAAGTGCTGGTAGTTCATATGGGACAGAGAGAGAGATGGTTGAGACTGGGGCCCATTGAGTGCAACATCCTGCTTCTGCTGCCTTGGCTGGGGAATGCTGGGAACTGAAGTCCAGAGATCTTAAAGTTGCCAAGGTTGGATGTCTGTTCCCCCCCTCCCCCCCCCCACACACACCTTCCTCTCTCCTCTCTCTCTCTCTCCTCCAGAGCAGGAATCTCCAACCTTGGCCATTTTAAGACTGGTGGACTTCAACTCCCAAAGCGTAGCTGGCTGAGGAATTCTGGGAGTTGAAGTCCACAAGTCAACAAATAGGAAGACAAATCTAAATATATAAAAGCGAAATGCCCCTCACGCATCATCACAAAATCTCCAGAACCGTAAAGCCTACAAACTTGAAATTTGGCATGTATGTTCCTCTTGGTTTCTAGGGGCTCACTAAGAAAGGATTTTTAATTTTCCTATATTATTATTATTATTAACACGCTCTGATGTTAAAGAGTTCTACTCTCCCTCCCCACCTGAAAAAAAATCTCTTCCAAATGCAAAACACAAGCAGAGGAGGTTCCGTTTTAATTTCACAGCCCCAAGCAGCTTTAGTCCAGAACAGTTGAGCCAAGCCACACCCAGGTTCCTTGTTGTCTCCTTCTTTCTCACACAGGAAATATTGTTTCACTTTCCAAACAACCGTCAACTCTCTCAAACACTGACAGGACACTGGCCAGGTGAATACCAATGGATGCTGGTAGGCAGAGGCAGAATTTCCCCCCCTTATTTTCCTCCCCAAAATCTAAGCCCAGCCACATAATTTTTTAATGAAGCACGGGTATTGAGCTAGTGGATGATAAATGTAATTTTCTTTCTTTTATTAAAAAAAGGGGGGGAAGTGTTTAAGGTCGAATTTCTCCACCACTAAGTCCAGCCCCACTCCGACCATCTTTGTACGCATCGCACACTGGGCGGTTGCAATTTTCACAGCTTCCTAACTACATTAGCTTGACATTTAGAAAGATTGCTTGGGCAAACCATTATGACAAGCCCAGAATTTTCTGAACTGTGCAGCGCCAGTCAAAAAAAAAGGGGTGCATTTTATCTGCGGCATTTGGCTCACTTCTTAGAGAGGCTGGTTTCAACAGGAAATTAACCAAAGGCACAATCTCGCCATCGGGATGCAAAGAAAATGGCAAAAGATCCGGCAAAAGAAAACAGGATTTTTGCTCTCCCGGAAGCATTATTTGCCTACAAATAATTCTTCATTTGTCTTTCGATGAGTAGCTGACGTTTGACATCTACAATCCCCTTGCCACCATGCTCCCACCTCAGATCCAGTGGGGTGAAGGAACACGGGATCCCAGATCCAGGGAAAGCAAAGTGGGTGGAATGGAAAGCAACAGGCCCATCAAGTCTTTCCCATGTTCCTCCTCCAAATCCAGAAGTTTGGCTTCAACCCACCAGAATCCCCAGCACCGTCTTCTGTCTGGTGAAGTTCCTCACACCTGCAAGTAACTCCACGGGGGGGGGAGGTTGCTGTTTTAAGTCGGGGGCCGGGGGAATGAGTTCCTGAACTCCAATGTCCAGCAGTCCCAGCCAGCAGGACTTCGGGTGAGAGATGCTTGGGATGACCACTTCCAAAAATTCTGGGCAGCTCCCAGCAATCAAACAAAGAAATGACAATGAAATCAAGACAAGATGCCCAGCAACATAGCAATCGGACTGGCACTTATATCACTTTATAGTGCTTCACAGCCCTCTCTAAGTGGTTTACAGAGTCGGGCCTCTTACCCCCAACAATCCGGGTCCTCATTTTACCCACCTTGGAAGGACGGAAGGCTGAGTCCACCTTCAGCCTGGTGGGATTTGAGCTGCCCAACTGCAGGCAACCAGCAGGCAGCAGAAGTAGCCTGCAGTACTGCACTCTAACCACTGCACCACCACATGTCAATTCATATTTCGATGGTCTTTTTAGAGTTGCCAAAAGAAAGGGAGCAGCTAGCAGTGCGGCAGCTTAGAAACCAAAGGTGCATTCCATAAATAGTTTTCAAAGATAGTAACTAGGTGACTGGAGTTTCTGCTGTGCTAAAATCTAACTGGAGAGCCTGATCGATGGCTCTTGGCTATGGATGTGTCCCATTGGAGAATATGGATTATGATACACCCAGGGGGTGGAAGAAAACCAGGGTCAAGGGTGACAGTGAATGATGTGTCTCAGAGTCAGCTGCACCCAGGTAGTGCCGGACATGTTAACTCCCAATAAATCCTTTGAAGTTTTGGAAGTTTGGCTCAAGACTCATGATTTAAATGGGGTAACCACCGGAATCCTGACACCACGGCTCTTACATGAAGTGAGTGGTCTTCTTTCTCCTTGGCCAAAGGCTTGGGGAACCTCCAGGCCTTCACAGCTCTTCTGGACAACAGCAAGGAGGGGGCTGTCCAAGTCTTGGGGGGGAACCTATTCCAGAGGGTAGCCTCTGCTATAAATAAGCCACCCTTCCAGGGTTCTGAGAGACAACATTGATTAATTTTATTATGGTTGGTTGCTCATCAGCCAGATGTTCAAGCTGGATTTCATATATTTGTTCACCTAAGGCAGGGGTCCCCAAACTTGGCAACTCGAAGACTTGTGGACTTCAACTCCCAGAATTCTGGGAGTCGAAGTCCACAAGTCTTCAAGTTGCCAACTTTGGGGGCCCCTGACCTAAGAAGTCCTTTCCAAAAAACTGGGATAGGTAGAAGTGGATGTTTGGTGGGGTGAAATGTATCCTCACAGGATGTAAGCTAAGTAAAGTTGCCTTGTGCAATTGACTGTTGGAAATGTTGTCAGTGCCAGTGATGTTCAAGGGGTGCTCCAGATATGATTGCACCCAAGGTGTCTAGTATATTGGTACTGCTTCTGTTTTCTTCTGCCCCAGTCATTCTATTTCTATTGGCGTATTCTTATGTATTCCTATTTATTAAATTTCTACACCACCATCTCACCTGAGTGACACTAGTTGAAGGAACAGGAAGCCCAGATGCTCAGGAGGCACATCCAGATACCTGTTTTGGTTTGCTGGCAGCCTGTGCAGACAGCAGTGGAATTGGACAGTGGGGAAGAACGGGGAGCATCCGATGGGATGGGGCCAGGGCCATCTGGAGTTATGTGCTGACTCCGGAGCCTCCAGAATCTGACAGCAGCAAGGCAGAGGAACAAGGGGAGCCTGTTCCCACTGTGCGTATGCTTAGAGCTGCCAGAAAGTAAGAGCAGCTGAGACAAAAGGGGCCACTCGGGAGTAAGGCTGGGAGGTGATTGTCCCTCCCATAAGGGATAAAGGAGGTGCAAAGGTGAAGAAACCTTTGCAGGAAGCAAAGTCGTTCACTCTGTTCGGATTAAACCTTGAAGTTCTTTGTACTTCGGCTGGTTTTTCATAGTTCATTTGGCACTTCAGTTACTGGCAGCCATTCAAAGGAGAGAAAGGTGGGTGCTTATCTCGAAGAACTGTTTGGGACTCATTACGGGCTGGAAATGATCATAATTCCCAGTGTTGAAATAAAACAAGAGTTGTTTGGACTAAGCGTGTGCTTAATTACAGTCTTGGGAAGCCTTGCTCAGAACAACACCCAGTGCTGCCATGCTCACCAAGACAACCTTCCAACAACCTCAGTGAGCTCCTGCCAAGCCATCCTCACACACACACATGCACACTCACCTTTGCAAAGAAAGTGCAAAAAAGCAAGCTCGCCCACCCGCAGCTGAGGAAGATCACAAGGGAAGAAGCGCCGGCTATCTCAGCCTCAGTCATTCTCGCACAATTAGGAAGAAGGTTTTCGGCACCGCGTCCTGCATCGCTTCCCATCTCTGCCAGGGCCGCCGGAGGCTGAGCACAGTGAGGCTCATTGGTTTTATATCCCTCTTGGGGGGGGGGGGGAATGCGGCTGCATCAAACGTCCAGGGGCATCGCAAAAGCAAATTGATGAAGTTAAAGTAATTGCAAATTTCATCAGTGCCACAAAAAAATTGGGAAGCTGCCTGTGGGCATTACTACACAGCACGGAGAACCATTAGGGCAGCGCTTCTGCAGACGTGCATTGGAATGCAATGCTCCAAGGGGGGCAGGCAGGGGATGATGGGAACGGTGGTCTTAAATGTCTGGAATTCGTGAATCCAAGCATTTGGTTCTGCAACCCAACAAGACAGACACAGACTTCAGAGAGAGCAATTAGGATTGCAGAAAAAAACCATGGCTACCCACCTGCCTTCCATGGAGGACCTGTATTCTGCACGAGTCCAAAAGAGGGCTGTGAAAATATCTACACACCCCTCCCATCCTGGACATAAACTGTTTCAACTCCTTCCCTCAAAATGACTTTATGGAGCATTGCACACCAGAACAACTAGACAACACAAGGAAAGTTTCTTTCCCCAACGCCATCAAATAATTCCCTCCACACTGCCCAACTATTTGCAAAGTCTGCACTACTATTACTATTAATATTCTCATCGTTCCTGTCATCTAGAAAGTTTTTCCTTATTTCCATGTTGAATCTCTCCTTCGTCAGTTTCCATCCATTGTTTCTCGTCTGGCCTTCAGGTGCTTTGGAGAATAGCTTGACCCCCCCTCCTCCTCTCTGGGGCAGCCCCTCAAATATTGGAAGGCTGCTCTCCTGTCTCCCCTGGTCCTTCTCTTCCCTAGACTAGTGCACGAAGGGGGAAATCCCTGATGAATTGCACCAGGGTGGCTTTAGACCCATTCTTAGTTGAAATAGTGAGCTTGGCTCAAGTGCTGAGCGTCTTCTCTGCCTTCCAAGTTCCTTCAAGGACAAATATTTTATGGAAAAGCAGCCTGGGGAGGAGACCTCCTCCGGCCCTTTGGGCAGGTGCCCTGGTTAATGGAAGGGGTGGGCTTAATAAATTGCTTTGCCGGAACCTGCATTTACAAGAAATGGTTCTCTGGGAAGAGCTGTCATCACTAATGGCTCTGAGAGGTAATTGCCTCAAAAAACAAGGGGCCATTAACTTCTCTCAGGAACGCTGGATTTCCAAGGGGCTGAGATGGGAGATTTTTACACAATTCCCTCTTTTACACCTCACGGTTTCTCCATCTTGGTCACTTGAAAAGGTGCGGACTTCAACTCCCAGAATTCCTCAGAAGCTGGCTGGGGAATTCTGGGAGCTGAAGTCCATGTGTCTTCAAATGGCCAAAGTTGAGAAATTCCGACTTAAGAGACTGTGATAGCCACACTAAAAGCAATAGTTGTGTACCAACAGGAAGGTATCTATCATCCGGCTATGGAACGCTCATGCAGAGTACAAGGAGTCCTCATCTTCTGACTACAATTTGCAGGCTCCATTATGGTCCTAAGTGGAGGACTACCTGCATGGTGAGTGGATTCACACAGCCCACTAACCTGGCTTACAAAGAAGGGGACTTGCAGTCATACATGGGCAGCTCATTACAAGCCCTTCCACGAACAGCTTGAAAATGGAAGCCTCGAAAACAGGATGTAAAGAGCTCCAGCCATTCAACAAATCACAGTTAATATAAATCCCAGCTTAGCTCGATGGTAGTGTTAGGATTCCGGCAGTTACTCCCATTTAAATCATGAGTCTTGAGCCAAACTTCCAAAACTTAAAGAAGATTTATTGGGAGTTAAACTATCCAGCACTGCCTGGATATAACCGACTCTGAGACACATCATTCACTGCCACCGTTAACCCTGGTTTTCCTCCCACCCCTCTGGGTGCATCATAATTCATATTCTCCAATGGGACACATCCATAGCCCGGAGTCATCAATCATGCTCTCCAGTTAGAATTTTGCATGGCAGAAACTTCAGTCACCTAGTTACTATCTTTGAAAACATTTATGGAATGCATTTTCGGTTTGCAAGCTGCTGCACTGCTCTTTCAAACCACTTCCCCCCTCCCCTTTCTGTGGCAACTCTAAAAAGACCATAGAAATATTTTACGAGTTGACAGGCAGAAGGTTGACAGTAATTTGGTCTCTCCGACCGTGACAATTTTAAGACTTGTGGACTTCAACTCCCATAATTTCCCATCTGGGGAATTCTGGACGTCCACAAGTCTTAAAGTTGCCAAGGTTGGAGAGACCCCTGACTTTGGGCCCGATCTTGGTCCTGAGAAGAAGCCAAGATCAGACCACGATGGGTTTGTAACATCGCCTCTTTCTCCTGCCAAGGTTTACTTTACTTCTCCTCTCCGAGGGAGACCAGACCGAAGGAACCCTTTGAAAAACGAACTTTTCTGTTCGAAGTGTCGTTTCAGCCCTGGGCCCAGATGGAAACTCTGTCAGGGAGTTCACAGCGGCTCATCCTCTCTCTGCCCAATTTAATGGAATGCAGCACGGAAGGAAATGCCGGCTTCTCATTATTTAGGAATGGGCCTCCCATCACGTTCCAATTGCAAGGAGGCCGGGAGGGAGAAAACACTTAAAATCCGGTCCATTTAACACACACACACACACATACAGACACACATGGCCAGAATGAAAAGCTCTGGAGAGAGTTTATGAGGCAGGTCTCAGAACATCCCATAATATATGCCTTTTTTTTTTCCCTCTTAGAAAAACTAAAGTTGCTTTCAACAAATTAAAGCGCTAATGTTCAGCATTATATTGCCTTAAATGGTACATACAACAGGATCAGTGGTGGGAATCAAAAAAATTTACTACTGGTTCTGTGAGTGTGGCTTGGTGGGTGTGACAAGGGAAGGATACTGCAAAATCCCCCTTCCCTCCCCATCCCACTAACCTGCTTTCCAGCTCCGTTCTCCTGTGCAGGGCAACCAAAGGAGACCCAACCGGTCAGCTGGGACTCAATGGGAGACAGAGAAGAGACGGAGTTTGCGGGGCCAGTCAGAGGTGGGATTGGCTGGTTTTCCGAACTGCTCAAAATTTCCACCCCTGGTTCTCCCAGAACTGGCCAGAACCTGCTGAATCCCACCTCTGAATAGGATCGACCGGGTTTAACTCAGTCGTGGTTTACCAAATAAGCAGTAACCGGGTAGGTCCACACAACACTTTCCTATTCTGGGGATAGGAGTCCATAGGCCTACAAGTCACCGAATTGAGAAATACCAGCCTAGATATTCCACCCTTCCCAGCTTATATTTGATATGCTTGCAGAGATGCTAAGAGACAAAGCCCCCTAAAATGCTTTCCCTCCTTACCCCAAAGGGGCAGGATTAACACACACACCCCAACTTCTCCAGCAGGTCTGTTCCCTTTGCAAATTCTGAAACGGCCATTCATTCTCCAAACATTGAGGTCCCTGGTGCTCTCTGAGCTTGGTCGTTTTCTTGCAGACCTCTGATTACCCAAGTAGGTAATATTATCAGTGCTAGAAGGGAGTGGGATTTGCTCTCTTGAGAGCTGATGATGTTACCTAGCTGGGTAATGTAACATCTGCAAGAAAACAACCAAGCTCAGAGAGCACCAAGGACTCCACAGTCTTCCTCCTCCTCTCCAAAAACCCCACTCCCCTTCTCGCACTGATGAGGTCCCCTAGCTCGGTCATGAAATGCCTGCAAGAAAACCCCTCAGCTACAAACCCTGAGCTACAAACCCTGAGCTACAAATGCTCTCTTCAGTCCTCCAGCCAGCCTCCTTCTCCAGTCCGAAATCCCCCATGGTCCCAGAGATGACTTCAAAGGGCCCCTTTTTCCAGAAGAAAAGCATGCCAATTTTGTGTTTGGGTGACTTTACACACACACACACACACACACACACACACACACACACACCAACACCCTCCATTTTGGGCCCAACGCTACACCATCTGCCCTCCCCGCTTCTCTAGCTAGTTCATCCTATAGCTTTGGAAGGAGAGCAGAGGGAAGGGAAGGAAAGGGGACACCACCCAGGCTCCCTTCACACTCCAAACACCCCACAACCCCTGAAGGCATATCAGCAGAGACCTCTGGCTGAGGAGCACTCAGCCAATGCCTATTAAATACTTTGCAAGGCTCCAAGAGTTAAAGACCCCAGACAAGCCCCCCCCCCCTTCCCTTCTCCTAGCAAGATAGAAATCTCGGCCTGGCTTTTAACATTTTAATTCCAGGGGAGACTTGATCAGCCCGGAGACAAAACAGGCCAAGAAAGATGTTATCAAGAGCTGGGATTCCCTTTAGAAATCTGCAAAGCACTCAGCATCCCTCCCCCCACTGTGCCCCCCCCTCAATCAGCGCCAAAGGGCTCATTAAGGAAACTGAGGCCCTTCGGCATTTAAACACCAGGCTAATGGTTTCGTTTCTGTCACCCTCTGGGCTGGGGAGACACCCCCTGCCCCCCAATGACAAGACTGGGCAAGGGGGAACAAAATATATTCTCTCCCCCCCCCCCATGAATCCAACTACAGATGAAAGTAGTTGCAACCACACACACACACACACCTCTCTCTTGCATCTTGGAAATGCACTGGTACCCCAGGGATTTGAGGTTTGGGGGCCATTTCAAAAGAATATTATTGACATGCAAAAAAAAAAAAAAAATTTATGCAAGCAAAATCCATGGAAATTCCTAAGGCCTCTAAAGAAAGCTGAGCCAGCACTGTTTAAAGAACAGGACCTTAAACCATGTTTCCTTTAATCATGGTGTAGTGAAATTTGAAGGCAGTTCAGCAGGAGACGCCCCATCGACCTGTTTCGCACAGAATAACAAAACCGCAGAGTCGGGATGGACTTCAGAGGTCTTCTAGTTCAAACCACCTGCTCAAGCAGTGTTCTGACCCAAGCCTTTTTCCAACAAATCAAACACAATCCAAAGGGAACAGAAACCTTTTAATGCTTCTGCAAAATCATGAGCTGTGATAAGCACAAGCCTTGCCAAACTATGCGAGACTTGCCAAAAGATAACAGATAAGAAATAATTTGCAAAATAAGAATCTTCAAATACAAACTCAGGATACTGGAATGTCCACGAGGCTGGAGTCTCAAAACATCTTTGCTTCCTGCAAAGAACGTTCGTTTCACAGCTGGCTTTTATCTTCTTGAAGAAGGGGCCACTACTTTGCAGCCTGACTCCCGAGTCGCCCATGCTCTTGCAGCTGCTCTTTCCTATGAGCAATCCTTCGCACATGTGCACTTGGCACAGGCTCCTCGGGAACCTCCTCATTGCTGCTACCAGCCCCCACTCCCTGATGGTCCTGGCCCCTCATCTGAGTCCTTGCTCTCCTCAGCCGTCTGCACCTGCTGCCAGCTAAGCACAACAAGCAGGAAACCTTCCACCATTCCAGAGAAACGGTTGCCCAATCTCTTCTTAAGCAAGTCTAATAGGGGTTCACCCCGTTGACTTGGCTCCTATTTCTCCTGTCTGGTACCCTTTGCAGAGCAACCTTGGTGGGTCACTGACCCCACCCTTGGGGGGGGATCCACGGGGGCTGATTTTGGCCATGTTTTGAGGCCGACTTTTTCTCTTTGCAACCGAGATTCTGCTCTCTGAAATATTTCTTTTTCTTTCTTTTTTTATTCCCTCTGAAGGAGAAGCAATCCAAAAGGGTCACGCCGGCATTAATAGGGAGACAGGGGTCTCTGAGTTTCCTCCACTTCTGCCTTCTGACATTTCCTGAAGTGAATGATATTTCGAAAGAAAAATAGAAACTTGGCTTTTGCTGGGGGAGGGAGAAAAATCAATTATGTTGGCATCTTCTCTTTCCCCATTGTGATTCCCCATCCCACTTCCTGCCTTTGATTCCAGGACAAGCTCCTTTTGAGAAAAAAAAAAGGGGGGGTGGGAGAAGAATAGGTGACAGGAGCTTTAACGAGGTTTGCATTGGGATAACAGGAACTAATTAGGGATTGATTACCTGCCTGGCAGTCCAAAGAAAAACGAATTCATTTCTGCTCGCTAAAAAAGAATGCATCTTTTTCAATTATTCTTGCAAGCCTCTCTCTCTCTCTCTCTCTTTTTTAACTTTCAGAGTTTCATTTGTACCCCAGATTCATCTTTTCTTTAATCACACCGAACAGGGGTTTATTTTTCTCTCCCTCTGGCTTGAAAGCGTTTGTGCTAAGTAGTAGAGTATCCATACCCAAGGGCGGTGTATCTTGACACCCAGGCCACGTCAGAGAAGGCCACAAGCTGCATCCTTGTTTATTTTCCTACCCCACGGATGCGATGTTTAAACAAAATATGTGTCGGGCATTGTAGAAAGTCTTGCTGACCCCAGGCGAATGAGAGGCTGGGAGAGAATGAGTCAAAGTGGGGTGTGTATAATACGATTCCCAGGGCTCAATAATTTGAAAAAGCAATTTACTACATCTTTGATCCGGTGCCTGGAAAGCAAGCGGTTGTTGTGTTTTTCATCAGTTAATGACAGTTTAACAAGTAGCCAGGTATAATAGATTTAAAGCGGGAGCTGAGGAAATACGAAATGGATGGCCTTCTCAATGGGATTTAAAAAAATGGAGCTGAGCAAGAAGAAGAAGAAACGTGAGGCATTGCAAGGAAGCGGCAGCACAGATGGGAGGGTGACTGGAGGCGACTCCCTTATTAGCTGTAAAGACTAAAAAGGCCCAGGAGTCGGCCCGTTCCTATCTCCCACATGATGGGAGGAAAAAAAAAACTGTATTTTTGTCGAGAAGGTACAATGTCTATAGGGAAGGTGGTCAAATAAGTCAAGATGGCGACCACAGTTATGCAACCAAAGCCTTTCTGTCCGCAATGGAAAAGGAGCTTTGATGGTTGCTACCATCTTGACTTTTTTCAGGGACACGGCTCCTACAGACATTTCTGATGATAAAACAAGGAATTCGGAAAGGCGTGCTCAGAAAAGAGCTGGCTATTAGTTGTGGGCATGCAGACCCTTGAGTAGGGGGGGTTCCAAGTTATGTTATTTGCTGCTTTGTTCATGATAGAACTTAAAACGTAGCAGGGCTCAGCCTTCCTCCCTTTCTTCTCCTGTTTACAAAGTAAGGAACAAAAATCACGCAGGCTAATATTTTATTACTAGCTCTATACCTGCGCTTTGCTACTACGAAACTATGTGGTTGGCCTTAGTTTTTGGGGAGGAATATAAGGGGGAAATAAATTCTACCAACATCCATCGGTATTCATCTGGCTAGTATCCTGTCAGTGTGTGAAAGATAGGCCACAAAAGCAGAGCAAACGGGACGCGAGCCTTTGCAGGAAGCAATAAGTTCATCTGGTCGGTTCAAGCTTTGAAAAGTCCTGTTTGACTCTGTGTTGAGTTTGGCCTTGCCCTGCGTTTGGCAATTTGTTCTCTGGCCGCATTCCAAGTGGGATAAGGTGGGTGTTTACAAACATTCCCCTGAAAGACTGTTTGTGAAGCCTTGCAGGCTGTGAATGAACATAATTCACAGCCGTGGAAATAAAAGAGGTTTTTGCCAGGACTAAGATTGTGTTTTATGCTTTGTAAGGAAGCTTAGGTCAGGACAGCGCTTGTCAACTTTGAACGGACATTAAGTGGATCAAGGACTGCCTGGAAACTGTGAAAACTTTGCACAATCCTCATCTGGCTGTCAGGAACTCATATTATTACCTGCAATCTCTCTGGGCCAAGGGGAAACCCCCCCCCCCCCAATTTTTAGCACTATTTCAAAAGCCAGCAGGGACAGGAGAGCTCTCTATGGAGAGGGATAGAACCAAACACAACATCTCTAAAAGTCCAACCCTGAGAGCAAAGCTCTTGAACCAAAAGAACTGGGACTGCCACAAATTGCCAAACAGCCAAAGCTTGCATATTGATATGCATTTATTCAAATGTATTCCCTCCATTTGCATGCTTCCTTTCCTCTCAAATTGAGGCTGCTAACGTGTTAAAAAACAAAAACAAGCAATACAGAAATTCAAATGCCAAACACACGTCCCTCAATGAAAGCCGTAACTAATGGCTACAGAACCCGCTCTCCAAAAAGAGTGAAGGGTTAAAGACTCTGCCTTAAGCCGTGGTTTCATTTTAACCACAGTTTGGGGGAAGCAACCCCACGGCTGGGCGCCCATCCTTGGTGAACCAGGCACCTTCACTTGGGCCTGGCTAACAGGAAGATCCTCTTTGCAAACAAAGAGCCTCAGCCCCAAAAGGGAAAAAATCAGTGTGCAGGAATTTATACTGGAATTTTTAAGCCGCAGATCGCAATTCCAAGCCTTGAAGCCTTGAGTGGCCCTTGCAAAGGAGAGGGACTTCCCAGGGGGGAGTGGGAGATTATTGGCAGCCCACTATCGGCTCCTGAGAAGAGAAGGACCACGTCGCTGCTTGATTCAAGGAGGGGATGATAAGGGCTGAAATGTTTCTGCCCACAGCTCTCCAATCAAAGCACCTCTTGACCTCTGGGGACGACCTCTAAAGAGCCACAGATCATCTTCCTCCTCCTCCTCCTCCTCCTTCTTCTTCAATTAATTTTTTCTTTATTTTTAACATACAATAAATCCATTACATTTCAATCGTGTGTCGATTAGGTACATATTTCGTGTGCTTAACACTTTCTAATAATATTCTTCTCTCTCTTCAAAGGCTCTCAGGAAAAGCGGTTTGGGGTTGAAGACAAAGGAAAGGCCACATTATCACATCAAAAAATGGACCCTGTGGCAAAGCACCAGAACCCTAGGACCTTTAATGAACGCGCTGCCATTAAAATGCGTTCGCAAATAGCACCAGCATTTAGACTTATACACTGTTTCACAGTGCCAGTGGCTTACAGAATCAGCCTCTTGCCTCCCCAACAATCTTGGTCCTCATTTTTTCAACCTCGGAAGGAGGGAAGGCTGAGTCAACCTTGAGCCGGTCAGGATCGAACTGCTGGCAGTGGGCAGAATTAGCCTGCAATACTGCACTCTAACCATTGTGCCACCACAGCCCTTCCTTCCTCCGTTCTTTTCCTCCCTCCCTCCCATCCATCTATCCTTTTCTTTATTCTCCTTCCTATTTCCTTCCTTCCTTCCTTCCTTTCTTCTGGATTATTTTATTTAAACTGGAGATGCAAAAGTTGATCCCTAGATTTGAAGGCCAAGGGCTGCTTGCTCTCAGGGAGCTGCTAAGCCAAAAATTTTGCAAGCAACTTCAAAACAGAAGGAGAAAAAAGAGCAGAATTGGAAAAAAACTGGGAGGAAAGCTCGTATTCTCCCCACTCCTCTCTTGCAAATCTGACTGCGTACGGGTAACAAAATTGCTGCAATAAATTGAGCCACTACAGCCATAGGAGAAAAACCGTTTATCATAATCCAGGCTTTAGAAAATATAGTTTAAAAGTGGAGATTTGCTCTAATCTTACAACCAGTTTCCCCCGTCTCCTCGTTTTCAGTTTGATGCTGAATAAAACTTAATGAACGATTTCCGACAAAGAAAGAAAAGCTAGTCTGAAGAAAGCAATTTAAAAAACCCCACCTTTTGTTTAGAAATAGAGCAGCAAGTCAAGGAACTTGGAATTTAATTCAAAAAACCATCACAGGCGAAGAAGTCTATGTCTAGATGGGAGGGGCCGTAAGTGAAACGGGGCACCCCAAAATAATGTATCCGGATCCCAATCTCAACCAGAAATCTGCAGATTCAGCACATGTGACACATCAGTTTAGAAAACCAGGTTAAGGATTAAATGCATCTTGTTGCATTTCTGGTCTCTTCCCTCCAACCTTTTTGCAAATTCTAGAAGCATCTTTCAGGAGGGCCATGCTGGATGTTGGTGCGTTTTTACAGAAAATGAGGAAGGATGCAGCCATTCTGGCCCATTTCACTGCATTTTCCAAAAAAAGGGAAATGGGTAGAATTTAGCATCCCACGTTTAAATCTAAGTGCAAATGGTTTTGGGAAGGTTCATATTTTTAAACTGGGGGCAATAAAATAAAATAAAAATAAAAAGATTGGCTCTTGATTGCCATCTAGTGGTAGCATCTATCTGGGAACACCCTCTGTCTCACCTGCCATGGTTACCCTAGAGGTGGGATTCATCTGGTTCGAACTGGTTCTGGAGAACCGGTAGTGGAAATGTTGAGTCGTTCAGAACAGGGGTCTCCAACCTTGGCCACGTTAAGCCTGGAGGACTTTAACTCCCAGAATTCCCCAGCCAGCTGGCTGGGGAATTCTGGGAGTTAAAGTCCTCCAGGCTTAACGTGGCCAAGGTTGGAGACCCCTGGTTTGGAGAACCCCAGCCAATCCCACCTCTGCTTGCCCCCCTCCCCCATCTCTTCTCTGCCTCCCATTGAGTCCCAGCTGATTGGCTGGGTCTTCTTTGGTTGCCCTGCACAGGAGAATGGAGCTGGAAAGCAGGTTAGTGAGGTAGGGAAGGGGGATTTTGCAGCAACCTTCCTCCTACCACGGCCACCAAGCCGGTAGTAAAAAAACAAAATGAATCCCACCACTGTGTTACCGCCACTTCTAGTGGATCACCCCCAAGTCTGTCGCTGAGGAGTTTAGGATCCGGTTTGCAGCAGCATCTGCCTTCTTGAAGAACCACCCACGGTGGCATATGTTCTCCAGGAGCAACGGGGTCCACTTCCCCTCCAGGAGCCGCTTATCCACGGGGCTATTTGATGGAGGAGGGAAAAGGGGAGGAACAGCCCCCTAACCAAAGAGCCCACTCACCCCGGAAATCTGCCGGGATGAGCCGCCTACACTAAAAGTGCAAAGAGCAAAAAAATGTTTCTGGCACATCAAGAGGAGGGATGGGAAAATAATGCGATATAACGGCAGAAATAAGTGGCTTGTTGAGCTCATAACCCTTGCAGAGGAAGGTGGCTTCCCCACCCTGCCTTCCCATCCGCTCCCCCTCCTCTCCGGCAGGCTGAAATTACCCAGGCCCCCCTCCAAACGATCCATGCTCCCCTTTCTGGCATTTCAGCAATCCCTCAAGAGGTTTGCTTAGAGAGCCAGACGGAAGATCAGCGGCCGGTCATCAGCTCAGCCAACCTCCGACCTCCGCACATCTCTTCCAGGCTCCACCTTAGATAAACATGCACACACAGAGAGACAGAGAGAGTGAGAGAGACAGACAGACAGACACACACACAAACACACGCACACCCTGTGTTCTCACACAGGGGGTTGTGGAAGGCAGAGGCTGGTCCCAAGGCTCTCCAGAGTTTTGCAGAAATGGTGGGACCTCGGGCTGACTCGTCCCTGGGGGTGTGCCGGGGCCAGTGGTGGGTTTCAAAAAATTTTACTACTGGTTCTATGGGCCTGGCTTGGCTTGCTGGGCGTTGCAGGGGAAGGATATACTGCAAAATCCCCCTTCCCTCCCCACCCCTCTAACCTGCTTTGCAGCTCCGTTCTCCTGGGCAGGGCAACAAAAAAAGACCCAGCCCTTGATCAGTGGTGGGCATGGCTTAGTGGGCGTGGTGTTCTGTGGGTGTAGCTTGGTGGGCGTGGCAGGGGAAGGATACTGCCAAATCTCCATTCCCCCTCCAACTCCTGGGAGAAAGTTACTGCAAAGTCCCCCTTCCCTCCCCACCCCTCTAACCTGCTTTGCAGCTCCGTTCTCCTGGGCAGGGCAACCAAAGGAGACCCAGCCCTTGATCAGCTGGGATTTGATGGGAGGCAGAGGAGAGAGGGGGTTGGGACCAGTGAGAGGTGAGATTTGCCGGTTCTCCGAACTACTCAAAATTTCCACTACCGCTTCTCCAGAACCAGTCAGGACCTGCTGAATTCACCACCTCTGGCCGGGGGACATTCAGCTGGACACGCAAAGTCTCCCTGGGGAGCTTCAACAGGGCAAGGGAGGAAAGACCCACCTGTTGCTGCAGGAGGGTTGCCAGGAAAATGAAAATCGGCAGGCACCATGGCCCAGAAGAAATCAGAAGGGGAATTTAGAATCAGAAGAGAGCCAGAAGGGACCTTGAAGGTCTTCTAGTCCAGCCCCTGGCTCAAGCAGGAGACCCTATACCAGAGATCTCCAAACTTGGTAACTTTTAAGACTCCCAGAATTCTCTAGCCAGCAGGAGTTAACAGATAACAAATAATCAGAGTTGGAAGGGACCTCATAGGTCATCTAGTCCAACCCCCCGCCCAAGAGGGAGACCACAAGTCTTAAAATTGCCAAGTTTGGAGACCTCTGCCCTATACCACATCAGACACGTGGCTGTCCAGTCTTTTCTTCAAAACCTCCAATGATGAATCACCCACAACTTCTGGTGGCCAGCTGTTGCACTGGCTAATTGTCCTGGCTGTTAGGAAGTATGATGACCCAGGGTGGGATACAAAAGCAACGAAGTCACAAAAAACAGGTGAAGTCCCTTTAATTCCTTCGGCTTCTAAGGTCCAATTATCATTGACTGGAGAAAAAAAAAAACTCCCCCACAAACAGTTGTGAAAAGGAAGAAATTCCGTTCAGACTCGTATAAATTATAAATAGAAAAAAAAACCACACAAACCGCACTGAAGCAATTCATGAGACAAGACAGGATAAGGGCTCGAAGACGTCCACAGACATCGAAATACACACACTGGGAAGGATGCCAGAACAAAGATAAGAAGTGAAAGACTAGGATTATTTCATGCTTTGCTTCCAGCGCTGGGCCATGCGCAGTTTGTCCTTTTAAACAGTCCTCACAGCTGCAGCCCATGAAGGGGATCAGGGCCCCTTCCTCCCCCGTTGACCACACCATTCACATTGCTCCCTTCTCCGTTCCTCCTTATGGGCCTGGGGATGGGCCTGGGTCCTCCTCTGACTGCCCAGCCGCCCTCTGCCCTTCCCCAGCCTCCTCCACAACCTCTGGAGCCACACTCCCACTCCCTGTCGGCTGTTCCTCCTCTCCCTCGGAGTCAGACTCGAACAGGGACATGACAAGAAATTTCTCTTTAGTCTGTGGCATCCTTCAGCAAAAGAGAAGCAGCAAGAAAGGAGAAATCCCCATATTTCCACCCAGGGAGGCTTTTGAGCATCAGGCATGAACAGGAATGCTGGATTTTACACACCGGAGAGCACTTCAAAGCTCTGTCCTCAGCCATCAGCCAAGGCACGCAAAGCCCATCCCATCTTACCCGCTCGATGGGAATGTTCAACTTGCACATGGCCAGGATGCAGCAGATCCTTGGCTCCCTCACCCTTTTCTTCTGAGCACGGATTAATGTAACTCATCCAGAGGACCTGGCACCACTCGAGATGGCTGGATGGAGCTTGCATCATTGGCAAGTGTCAATAGGGTGAATAACGGCCTCGGGTTTTTGTCAGGAAACCAGTGTATTGACAGCTTAATGGGCTCAGGAAAAGCTCATCTGTCTCTTTCTCTCTTTCTCCCTAGCCCCCCCCCCAGCCTTGGCTGCTTTATGGTTTTATCTCAGGGGGGCTTTGAAAACCAAGCCCATCGCAACAGCCCAAGAGAAGGGGGGAAATGTTTGTTTTATATCAACCCCGTCTTGTCCTTGCCTTGGTCTGTTTGCTGTGCTTTTCCCGTGTTTACCAACTGTTTCTTCTCTGCATTTTAAATACTCCGGCACAGACAAAAGAGAATTTATTTCCTCATTTAATCCCCTTTCAGCCCAGACAGCAAACACATTTGCAGGGGAAAATGTTTGGGGGCGAGGGGGTGGCAGGGAAGGGAAGAAGACAAGTGGAGCAGCCACAAAAAGGATGGCAACATCGGCTCGGCTTCGGGAGGTTGTGCCGAGGTTTGTAGCTGCAGAGCAAAATCCTGAAGAATCACTGGATGTTTTTTTATAGCATTTCCAGAGCCCTTGGAATGTATTAAGACTTAAACTGCAGAAGATAATTCTTGCCTAGAGAAGTAATTACAGAAAACAGGAGGTTGCTGCTGGAGTAGTAAATACATTGCAGGAAGATGCAATTTGACTGGATGGGAATTGCCCAACTCTCCTTAAGCTCTCCTCAAACAAACAGATGGCACTTGAGCCGCGCCGCCCTTTCTTCACCCTAATCTTTCCAAACCAGTCTGCAGCTCACCTGAAGTCATCGCTGCTTCCATTCTCTTTTTCACTTGGAAACACAACAGAGCCATTTTTTCCAGCCAACCAAGGAGAGAAAGCAAAACAAAAAAACTTTCCATTTGCATCTGGCCTCAAAATATGGTTCCTCTTGGGGTAAGAAACCCTTGCACCCTTGTGTTACACAGAACAAGGAAAAGAAAGATATAGTTTTTGCCCCTCTGCTCCCCAATTCTGTTTGTTTGTTTGATGTCTCACCGTGCACAGAAAACTGAGTGTGGGAGAACAGCTAAACCACCATCCCATTGAAAAGACCCTGTGGGGAAAAAGAATTAGCTAGCAGGGAGGAGGAGGAGGAGGAATTAACTAGCCCCAGAAACCACTATGGGTTTATGGATCCTGACCCAGCATATCATACAAACCCGATCAATTCTAATTTATAGATGAAAAGAGTTTAAGCAGATTAAGGCACAAAAGCAAGGTATCAACAGAGAAAATCTTGCTATTTCTTTTTTATTTCCTTTTTTTTTTTTTTTAAGAATTTAGGCATTTTCCCCTTGATGTGAACATTCTTTTGGCAGTGGTCTGGATTGAAAAACCCTCCCCTCCCCTCCGCTGCCTCTAAAAGGAAATGTCCGAGGTAGGAAGGCTGTCCCTTTCTTTATCATGCAACTTTCAAGCCTGCTCCAAGAAAAAAAGCCAATACAATTCATATGGGTTTTTTGTCATAACAAAATAAATAATCCAGCCCGGCTTTTACCAAATGCAGAGATTTTAAGCCCTGGCTTTAAGGAACCCACCAAAGAGATTCAAGATAACATCATTAAAAGTGTGCAGGGTCACCATTGGTGATGATGACAGATGATATGGAGATCTACCACCATCCTGGAAGCATTTCAAGCAAGTCCACTGTCAGGATTCCAAGTAATCCACCCATAGCGAACGGAACTCCTAGGCAGGTAGATTCCTCCAAGAACAAGTTTATTGGGTATATCATATTGGCACAGACTGGTGAAAACCGACTACTCTAGAGGTTCCCGTGCTTTTCACCTAATTAAAAGTAAAAGTTTCCCCCCTACTTTCCTAAACAGTCAGATGGTCCAATCAAGATGCTCTCTGGTTGCTTGGTAACATCACTCCTCCCCTCTTCAACCACCTGTCTTGGAATGTCCTTGGTTCCCAGGAGAAAGTATTTTGTTTTGGTTACAAAACCCCAGCTATCTCTATTCCCCCCTTCCTAACCCTCATCTCCAGTGAAGCCCCCAAGATGGCCTCAGTCAGGCCAGCTCCAGAGTTCACCCCGCCCAACTTGAAGATGGACAGGGAATTCTGGAAGCTGAGGTCTGTTCATCTTTCAGCTGCCAAGGTTGAGAACCCAGCTTCACAGGAGAAGCTCCAACCTGTCATCTTGGAGACAAAACAGATGGAAGAGCAAGATCTTCCATAAACCCTTCCTGGAGGGGGAACCAGGGGTGAGTTGGGTCTCCGCTGCTCATAGCCGCTACCAGCTCAGCCGAACTGGGGGGAACCACGGCCCAGTCATCCCCACTTCTGCGTCATCTCAACTGGCAGCTGTTTGATCTGCATCAGGAAATCGGAAAGGTCTGCCGAGAAACAGTTCTTGCAGCCTGACCATCTCTCCCCCACGACACACACATCTCCTTCGTTTGATGCCCTGTATGGAAATGTCAGCCAACCCATTCGCAAGACGTGCATGCACGCACGCGGCGCCAGCCCTTCGCAAATCATTTCGGGACGTTTCCATCAGCCCCGTGCAGGGGCTACTTGAGTGACAGGGCCAACTCCAGCTCATGCTCCCCTTGCGCTAAATTGAATTCCCTTCCTGCTGAAGCTGCAGCAGACTTTCTGCTGATGGAAGATTGGGGGGAGCCACTTGGCATTTAGTGAGATGCCGTCCAGGCGTGTCAATTACTGTGTTCACTTAGCAAACTTTATTAGATTATTAGATTTTTTTTCCCAGGCCCTGTGGCATTTGCATGATTGCAGCAGGAAAATACCGCAAAAATAAGAGCTGGGTTTGGTTCTCCATCTGCCATCAAGGATTCTCCCCACCTCATATATTCATATTGGAAAACATACCTTTATTTCATGAAGTGTTCAGATCAATTCTGAACCCACCACCCATATTTAATCACGTTAAAATAGCCCTGAAAGGCACAGGGGAAACGTTCCCCAAACCAGCTTCTGGACGGATTGTCAACCGTAAAAGCCAAATGTCCATTTCTGTCTCATATTATAGCTAACATCCCTCACATCCTGGACATAAACTGTTTCACCTCCTTCCCTCAAAACGACACTATAGAGCCCTGCACACCAGAACAACTAGACAACACAAGGAGAGTTTTTCCCAAACGCCATCCCTCTGCTAAACAAATAATTCCCTCAACACTGTCCAATTATTTACTAAGTCTGCACTACTTTTACTATTAACCTTCTCATCGCTCCTTATCACCCACACCTCCCACTTGTGACTGTATGACTATAACTTTGTCACTTGTATCCTTACAATTTATCTTGACTGTTTCCTAGTATGATTTGATTGCTTATTGTACCCTTTGACTATCATTAAGTGTTGTCCCTGATGATTCTGGACTCTTGATGAATGTGTCTTTTATTTTATATATACTGAGAGCATTTGCACCAAGACAAATTCCTTATGTGTCCAATCACACTTGACCAATAAATAATTCTATTCTTTTTTCTTTCTTTCTTTCTTTCTTTCTTTCTTTCTTTCTTTCTTTCTTTCTTTCTTTCTTTCTTTCTTTCTTTCTTTCTTATTCTATTATATTCTTATTCTTATTCTAAGCCCTGCATCTAAAGCAGTCAGCAAACCATGATTAAGGCACAGTTCAACACAAGATACAAACGTTTTCATATGGAGAGTTTGCCTCTGTTCTCTGACACTCAAGGAGGAAGGAGGGGAGGAAGCTAATGAAATATCAAGAGAAGAGGAGGAGGAGGGAGAGGAGGAGGAGGAGGAGGAGGAGAGGAGGAGGAGAGGAGGAGGAGGAGGAGAGGGAGGAGGAGGAGAAGGAAGAGAAAGAGGAGGAGGAGAGGAGGAGAAAGAGGAGGAGGAGGAGGAGGAGGAGGAAGAAGAGGAGGAGGAAAAAGAAGAGGTCACACCCACCCAGTCACATGGCTATGCCCACCTGGCCACACCCACAGAACCGTTTGTTAAAATTTTTGAATCCCGCCCCTGCTTTCACACAGATTGATGTCAGCTTATGAGGCTTCCCAGGCAAAAAACACACTCGGATGTACCAGCCATAACTTTATTGTAAGGTAAATGAAGGGAACCTTGTGGATTTTGAACACACACCTCTTCCTCCCCCTCCCCTTTACAGCCCAAGAAATGAGGGAGGTCTTCCGAGACTTTAGCCACCGTTCCTTTTGCAGGGCCCATTGTCTCTTTTCTGCCTCACCAGCAGCTCTTCCTCCTGTCTCCAGAGTCATTCCCACCCTGTCTCATCCAGCAACACCCTACCGGCCGACCTCTGAGTTCCGTCACATGATGTTGTGATTCTTGATTCTTAACAAATGTACCTTTTCTTTAGGTATACTGAGAGTATTTACACCAAGACAAATTCCTTGTGTGTCCAATCACACTTGGCCAATCAAGAATTCTACTTCCATTTCTATTCCCCAGCCACCCCAGAGGGCACGAAGCCCCTACCCACACCTACCTTGGAAAATGGCCACGTTCTGCATGATGAGGAATTTCAAATCCATGCTGGCCGTCTGGAGGATCTGCTCCATGTTGGACCGAGCCAAGCCTTGGTATCTCTCCTCCATCTTGCGGGAGCAACAAGTGAGAGCTTTGGGGATGCATATTTGCAAATCTGACCCTGTCAAGACAGACATTGGGGAGAGGGTTTAGCATGTAGTTTTGGGCTAGGGAGGGGCTAGCTCTGTTGGGTCACCTTTTGTGGGAGAGTGAGAGAATGGAAACTTCTAGCAAGGGTAAAGTTCTTGCTCCAGGTGAGCTTGAATCTCCACCCTGCCCTGCAGCTTCAGACAAGCTCCCTTCTGAATTCCCAGGGCTGAGCAAGGACGTTGGCCCTGCTTGCAAATCGTGCTACACGCAGAGCAGTTAGCGCTGGGCCAAGAGAAGGAAAGAGGCTGGGGGCGCAAGGAAGCCAGCCAAAACCCACATACTTTTTCCCTCTTCAGCGTTTTATCTAATTCAGAAAGTCTCCGGAGAGAACTATTTTCCTTGTCTCAACTGCCAAGGTAATTCCTTTGTTTAATGGTCCTTCTTAAAATTGCTCTGCCTTCCCTGTCCCATCGGGGAGAAGGGGGGGGGGGGCTGCAGCACGTGGCCATGAAGCCCGGGACTCATTCATCAAGCAGGGCCTTCTGAGAAACCTCGGGGACATGAAACAGCGGGAGGGAGGGAGGGAGAAGGAGCAAAGAAGAAGAGAAGGAAGGAAGGAAGGAAGGAAGGAAGGAAGGAAGGAAGGAAGGAAGGAAGGAAGGAAGGAAGGAAGGAAGGAAGGAAGGAAGGAGAGGTAGAATAGAGAAAAAGATGGGTGGATGGATGGATGGGGAGAGAAGGAGGGAGGAAAGAAGGAAGGAAGGAGCAAAGAAGATGAGAATGAAGGAAGGTTAGAGAAAGAGATGGGTGGATGGAAGGAAGGAAGGAAGGAAGGAAGGAAGGAAGGAAGGAAGGAAGGGAAGGAAGGAAGGAAAGAAAGAGAAAGAAAGAAAGAAAGAAAGAAAGAAGAAAGAAAGAAAGAAGAGAGAAGAGAGGAGAGAGAGAGAGAGAGAGAGAGAGAAAGAAAGAAAGAAAGAAGAAAGAAAGAAAGAAGAAGAAAGAAAGAAAGAAAGAAAGAAAGAAAGAAAGAAAGAAAGAATTGGAGGCAGAATAGAGAAAAAGATGGATGGATGGATGGGAGAGAGGGAGGAAACAGGAGGGAGAAGAGAAAAAGATGGATGGATGAGAGAAAGGAAGGAAGGAAATAGGAGGGAGAATAGAGAAAAAAAATAAATCAATGGATGGATCAATGAAAGGAAGGAAGGAAGAATCTTTTAATAGTGATTGTGAAGTGAAGCACCGACAGTTGTTAAGCTGAATGATGTTAAAACTCAGAAAGAAAGAAAGAAACCTGCCAGAATCGCCATTCCTGCTTCCGGCAGAATAGTGGAGAACCAACTCCAGGAGAGCCAACTGCCTTTGGACAGATCCCAAACCACCCCCAACCCCAGGGATCTTCCGCTGGATCCTCCCCAGGATGATCCAAAGGGCGAGGGGTTTTTTGGGACTGCTCTAGATATGCAAAGGAGGCCAAGGAGTCGGCCAAGGCTGCGCCTACCAATATCCATCCATTAAAGCAGAGTGCTTTCTAATTTGCAAGGGTCTACAGCTCCCATTCTATTTTAATTACGTACATAAATACATAAACAGACTTCCTGAAGCCAGGAGGAGAAAAGCAAAGGAGGGAAGCAGGGGCGAGGGAAGAAGGGCTTGCAAAAATGGCACTTTTGGAATGTGGTTCAAATTAATCCCTTGGCCAAGAAAAGGAACCGCAAAGGATCACCGAGAGGAAAACAATCGCCTGGAGAAGGTTCCTACCGTTTGGAGAGTTCCAGGGCGGCATTTTATTTTATTTATTTATCTTGCTATCAAGAGAGCAACTTATGGTCCTGAAATAATTGCAAGCCGCAAACTCAATTACCCAGCAAAGCAGAAGACCCAGAAACTGCTGAGCAGGAGGAGGAGAAAGCACCGCTTGCCCTAACTTCAGAAGGAGCATCTGGCGTGAAGAGGTCCTCCGTACGCTTCCCCCGGAGCCCTCGGATTCCTTACTTCATGGCACCGAAATGGTAGGCTTTCCTGCCTGAGCACCGGGTTGGACTAGAAGACCTCCAAGATCCCTTCCACCTCCTATTCTACTCTACTCCACTCTTTAAGGTTCCCTCCTTGCACATCTGTGCCGGTCGTTTCCAGCTCTAGGGGGCGCTGCTCATCTCTGTTACAAAACCAAAGAGCCAGTGCCATCCGAAGAGGTCTTCGTGGTCATGACTGGACGCCGGAGGATCACGGAACGCTCTTCCCTTCCCACCAAAGGGGTCCCTGTTTTTCTACTTGCATTTTTTACATGCTTTCGAACTGCTAGGTTGGCAGAAGCTGCTGAGACAAGGAACGGGAGCTCCCTCTGTTCCGTGGTGCTAGGGATTCGAACCCCTGAACCACTGACCTTTCTCATCAACAAGCTCAGCCTCTGAGCCACTGAGCCACCATGTCCCTATCTCCTTTACTTCTATTCTATTCCTATTCCTATTCTATCTCTGATTCTATCTCTGATTCTATTCTATTCTATTCTATTTCTTATTCTATTTCTGATTCTATTTTATTCTATTTCTGATTCTATTCTACTCTATTCTATTTCCGATTCTATTTCTGATTCTATTCTATTTTATTCTATTTCTGATTCTATTTCTGATTCTATTTTATTTATTCTATTCTATATCTTATTCTATTTCTTATTCTATTCTATTCTATTCTATTTCTGATTCTATTTCTTATTCTATTCTATTTCTTATTCTATTTCTTATTCTATTCTATTTCTTATTCTATTCTATTCTATTCTATTTCTTATTCTATTCTATTTCTTACTCTATTTTATTTCTTATTCTATTCTACTTCTTATTCTATTCTACTTCTTATTCTATTCTACTTCTTATTCTCTTCTGTTCTATTCTATTCTGTACCACTGCGACTTCAAACAATCACTAAACATTGGTAGGTCGAGAACTACCTGTAGATACAACCAGGATTAAAATTTAATATGTCTTGAAGTCAGGCGTCAAAGCCCGAATTCATCACTTGGAAACCTGACATCAGGGCTGACTCCAGACAACCGTCTGGATGAGGCGCTGCATATACAGTATGTTGGTGAGTGAGATGTTTTCAAATGGTTTGCCCTGAATCGCTTCCTTCCAAGGGCCCAGAGGGAACACTATATTGGCCAAGGTCTTTCCGTTTACTGACTTTTAATGAAATGAAATATGGTTGGGGGGATTTGGGGCAGCTGAAATCCACCCCTCTTCAAGTAGGCAAGGCTGAGACACCCCGAGTAAAAATCCAATGGCCATCAGCTTTCAACCCAGCCCTGAATCCTATCAGATCCAAACAGATTTTTTGGAATTTATGGGGAGAGGGGGGGGAATGTTAGCTCAAATCCACAGAAAGAAATATTATTTAAGAAGCGTGCACCATAAGGATAACCAGGCCACCTGGGACAAACTGTGCCAGCAAATTAACTACAGCTATGCAGAGAAGCGAGACAGGCCATTGGAAATGAAACGGCTTTACGGTAATCTTGTAAGACATTTATTAATCGTCTTATCAATACAATGAAGAGAAATACTATGGCAGCATCCATCTTGCCTACTTTAATTAAATTATCTGGGAAGCTGGAAACCGGTAGTGAGTAATCATTAGGCTCCTGTTGCAACAAAATTGATAAGGCCGTCGTCCTGCATAATCCCCTAATATGAAGAGATTAAAGCTTTGGCGTGGCAGCTTGGAGATGGTCACGAAATACAGTAAACCTTTCAGGGCGAAGGGCTTTTTTGATGTGCTCCCTCCATAAGAAGAGAAGTTTTAAAAACCACTTGTTTTGCTTGTTGGTGGTTCCTCCATTAAAAAAATTAAAGTCACCCGCGGACATCTGCGTAGTGGCCTCGTTTTGTGTCTCATGACCCAGAGCAAAATCCAACAAGGCAAGAAGATTTAGAAAATTGATTTTAAAAAATAGGATCACCAACATCTGATAACAATATGGAAAAAGAAGGAGAGAAGGAGAAAGAGAAGGAGAAGAATGAGAAGGAGGAGGAGCAGAAGTAGGAGGAGGAGAAGGAGAAGGAGCGGAAGAATAATGAGAAGAAGGAGGAGGAGAAAGAGAACGAGGAGAAGGAGGAGGAAAAGGAGGAGGAGGAGTGGAAGAATAATTGAAAAGGAGAAGGAGAAGAAGGAGAAGGAGGAGGAAGAGGAGAGAGGAGGAGAAGGAGAAGGAGGAAAAGGAGGAGGAGGAGGAGTGGAAGAATAATGAGAAGGGAGAGAGGAGGAGGAAGAGGAAGAGGAGGAGAAGGAGGAGGAGGAAAAGGAGGAGGAGGAGTGGAAGAATAATGAGAAGGAGAAGAAGGAGGAGAAGGAGGAGAAGAGGAAGAGAGGAGAAGGAGAGGAGGAAAAGGAGGAGGAGGAGTGGAAGAATAATGAGAAGGAGAAGGAGAAGAAGGAGAAGGAGGAGGAAGAGGAAGAGGAGGAGAAGGAGGAGGAGGAAAAGGAGGAGGAGGAGTGGAAGAATAATGAGAAGAGAAGAGAAGAAGGAGAGGAGGAGGAGGAGGAGAATGAGGAGGAAGAGGAGGAGAGGAGGAGGAGGAAAGGAGGAGGGAGTGAAGAATAATGAGAAGGAGAAGGAGAAGAAGGAGGAAGAGGAAGAGGAGGAGAAGGAGGAGGAGGAAAAGGAGGAGGAGGAGTGGAAGAATAATGAAAAGGAGAAGGAGAAGAAGGAGAAGGAGGAGGAAGAGGAAGAGAGGAGGAGGAGAAGGAGGAGAAAGGAGGAGGAGGAGGAGTGAAGAATAATGAGAAGGAGAAGGAGGAAGGAAGAAGGAAGAGGAGGAGAAGGAGGAGGAGGAGAAGGAGGAGGAGGAGTGGAGAATATGAGAAGGAGACACGAAGGAAGGAGAAGGAGAGGAGAGAAGAGGAAGAGGAAGAGAGAGAAGGAGGAGGAGGAAAAGGAGGAGGAGGAGGTGGACAGGAATAATGAGAAGGAGAGAAGAGAAGAAGGAGAAGGAGGAGAGAGGAAGAGGAGGAGAGGAGGAGGAGAAAGAGGAGGAGGAGGTGTGGAAGAATAATGAGAAGGAGAAGGAGAAGAAGGAGAAGGAGGAGGAGGAGGAGAAGGAGGAGGAGAGGAGGAGAAGGAGGAGGAGGAAAAGGAGGAGGAGGAGTGAAGAATATGAGAAGGAGAAGGAGAAGGAGAAGAGGAGAAGGAGGAGGAAGAGGAGGAGATGGAGGAGGAGGAAAAGGAGGAGGAGGAGTAGAAGAATAATGAGGAAGAGAGAAGGTGAAGAGGAAGAGAGAGGAGGAAGGAGGAGGAGGAGGAAAAGGAGAGGAGGAGGAGAAGAAGGAGAAGAGAGAGGATGAGAGAAGAAGAATGAGAGAAGGAGGAGGAAGAGAGGAGAAGGAGGAGGAAGAGGAAAGG